>JARZZO010000002.1:5262663-6567079 GCA_030544215.1 Zantedeschia hybrid cultivar
CATCTCATCTCATCAAAAGAAACTAATCTTTTTCAGTACAAAGGATAATAATAAACAATTGTAATTACCACACTCGTATCAGCCAACTTCCCGATTTAAAATGGTGAATAAACAGATACAATTTCTCTTTGAACATTTGGAAGACAAACACAAACAAGCACATTTCTTGTAGCTCTGCAATTGTGCCTCGACTTCCAAAAGCATTTCAATGTACATCCGCATGAACACCAACTAATCAAGCGACCACTATATCATTTTCTGAACAAGAATACAAAACTCTGCACATAAAACTTGTTCTGCAGAGAGAAATGCAAAAAAGCTACTCTCCCTGGCATGCAGTTCATTGAAATGACAAAAATGAATAAGCCCTATATGACTAAAATATAATACACCCCAGTGAAAATCTTTTCACATTATTCTTTCAAGTTTGGAAAAGGAATCAGGCGCCAGTGTGGTCGATCATATATTCCAATTCCCGCATCAGAATGGGAATTTCTGCCTGAAAGCAAAGGGGGGTGATGTATGTTTTGTTAGAGAAAAGATGGTAAAACTGCTCAGAGGAAGACTGGTGCCATCACAAGAGTAATGGTAGCAAGCATCTTGATAAGAACATGAAGCGAAGGGCCTGCTGTGTCTTTGAAAGGATCTCCAACGCTGCAGATAATAAAAATCCCACATAAGTAGGCAAACAGCAGGTAAAAATGAGGCAGGTGTTAAAGGTGAACAGCTTCTAAATTCATTCAGTTCTTCGTTCAATCCATGCATCTATTCTGTCTTTACATTGCAACATACATGTGCACGCATAAGCATGCAAATGTACCCACATGTCAACAAGCAGGTCCCAAACCATAATAATTATGAATGCATCAAAGATAGGTTGTTATATTCACAGTATCCATATACAACAGAGAAGAAACCTTAAAAAACTCCAATGGTGGATTTGCTAATTATGAAGCAACCATTTAATTGTCAAATGAACAACATAATAATATGCAGCATTTACAAGATCTATGTTGGTAAGATTCAGGGGTAATCAATCATGGAAATACAAAGGGCCATTTAATCTTGTAACCAAAGATGCCAAAAAAATGTGCATGGAGGAAGCTATGTTAGAGCCAAACCCACTACAAGTTTCAACTCCTAGAACCACTAAAAAGAAGTTGCAAATGGAGGGGCAAATTAAAAGCTTACGTGTCACCAGTGACTGCAGCCTTGTGACTATCACTACCCTTGCCTCCAAGAGCACCTGTTTCTATGTATTTCTTTGCATTGTCCCAAGCACCACCCGCCGTATTGAGAAAGAGAGCCATAAGAATACCAGAAACTGTGGCAAACATTAGCATTGCAGCCACAACCTTGGCTCCAAGAAGTGGATGACCAGTAAAATGGCCCAACACTCGAAAAAGAAACCCTGTGAACCAGACCAAATTGAACCAAACGGTAGTTAATGTGAAGCAAAAAACTATATATTTAATCAAACTCATGTAACACGATAGATCTTTCAAAATAGAGACTAGCCTTTATCACACAGAAGATAAAAGGGCAGCCCATAACTGTGTTAGCTTAATTCAATAAAGGATGCAAAACATGAGATAAAATAATACTCTAAGCACAGATCAATGTTATTGAATTGGATGCCTGTTTTGAAAGTGGATGGTACCACTGATATTATTAAGCAGAAAAGAAGCAAAAGTGTACAAGCAAGGGGAACAGCAAAAGTCTGGGACCAAAAAACAAGAGGCCCCATAGTAAAACCCCCTGTACGGAGAAAAGGAAACAAGGTATACCCCAGCCCCAAAGGAACAAAGAAGTCCAAAACTGACAGCTACAGTGCGTCGAGAAGACCCAAAGAAAAGAAGAGGGCCGAATATCAAAACTTTAAAAAATAAAATGCAAGCAACAATCTGGTTTGCATCCTGGGATTGGTTCTGGAAAAGACGGTGATTTGTTCACACCAGAGTCCAAAGTGTAGCATAGAGTATCATCCACCACACCTTCTTATCAGCTGAACCAGCCCACAATCTATGCCACCCGTGGACTAGCTCTCTCACCCCATCAGGGAGATCCCACTGCAGCCCTACTGAAGTGAACAAATCAGACCAGACTGATACAAGAGGGCATCTAAGAAGTAAGTGATCCAGTGACTCTGACTGTGAGCTACAAAAGGTGGACAGTGGACTGATGCTTGGAAGGAAAGGAACCAGACAATCATGGCTTGGAAGCCTCCCGTGGACAATTCTCCACGTGAGAAATCTAACCTTAAGAGGGGGCTTAGGATTCCATTTATAGCATTGTCCATGGGATGGAACAGCCCATGGCCTTCGAAGCTTGACCATCAATGGGGTTGAGATTCCGGCCAACATTTTCTGCCCGTGGCTTAGACTGTGCCCAGTTTACCAAGGCCACAGGCCAAGCCCATAAGCCCGTGAGCCCTGCCCAGTGAGGAGAACCTGGTGGCATCTGCACGTCAGTGATGGTGACCACAGTCCAGCCTCTTGGCCAGCAGCTGCTGTCCTTCTACATGAACCCGAGGAGGAGCTTTTAGGAGCAGGTTGGTGTGAATACCGGAGGCACAGTGATGAGGGCAGTCTGGAGCTTCCTGGCGGCGTTGATGTAGGAGAGGCTGGCATCAGGGAGCTTGCTCCTTACGGCAACGGTGGAAGAGATGGTTGTTGGCGTGCGTGTGTGTGCACGTTTTTTTTTTTGGGGTGGGGGGGGGGGGGGGGGGGGAGGGGGGTTGGAGGGGAGTATGGCAGTGGCCATGGCCACTGCAGGGTGGGTGGCAGAGGGAGGGAGGGTGGGGATCCGAGGAGGGAGTGTGTGTGTGTGTGTGTTGGGGGGAGGAGTGGTGTTCGAGGGGAGAATGGCAGTGGCCACTGCAGGGTGGGTGGCAGAGGGAGGAAGGGTGGGGATTGGAGGAAGGAGAAGGAGGTGGAGGAGGATCTGGTGGAAGCTGCTCCGGGGAGGAGGAGAGCTTGGGGGTGTAGGTGAGGGAGGTGGTGAGGGGCCGGTGGCTGCTGCTACTTGTTGACGGCTGCTGGGGGGAGGAGATGGGCGGGCCGGGCCCCAACGGGCCTCCTAAACCCGCTGCGGACCGGGCTGCTCCGGGCCAGGTCAACCTGCGGGTTGGGCTGGGCCCAGCCCATCAAAGGCCCTACCTTCCAAATATGCTGACAAAGAGGCTCCTTATTGAACTGGAGATATCTTTTCCCTTTTCTTTGTGGTGGGTATGGGTAGATTAGACATAGTTTCAAGGATCGGTAAACCTGAATCAGGATTCTGGATTTGATTCCCAATTGAGGAAACCATAGGTGGGTTTGGTAATTTCAATCTAGCTATTCAGTGATCAGCTTTGTCCAAATGATCCCACCTGCTGCTACAAGTTCTGAACTAGAAAAGAATGTTTTGTTCCAGTATGTGTATGATACATGTTTCCTAATTTGATAATCCATTTTCATCAATAAGTCCACAGGATCAGTGTTCAGATAATTTACACTGTCCTGTCCACTAAACCAGGTCTTCGCACAATGGCTGTCCAAGTTCAATTAAGAAATAAATAGCTATTCCAAATTCAAAAAGATAAAAGACAAGGCAATATTGCACTCTACCCACAAGAGTCAAATGTCCAAAGATCAATTTCATGTATTTATTGAAAACCAATATCAGTAACTTCTTTTACACTCAGAATAACCAGTTTGAATCAGAACAAATCTGTCCACTTCCTGTTTCGGTCATCATAAGCATTTAGCTGTCCTAAGTATTGTATGATGACACATAAATTAAGCTGAAAAGAAGAATCATTGGGTTAGAAGGGAGGTCCACAGTTCTAGAAATGGCTGGCAAGAGATCATCACTGGAATAAAGGAAGGAATGGAAAACAAAATGAACAATGTTTTAGAGTTGATCAGGAGTCCCAATAGGCTAGGTTTTATTTCATATGGAAAAATTGCAACTGGTCCAGGTATACGCTTTATTAGCTTAGGCTCAAATGTTGCAATTGTTAGGCAGTCAGGTCCAAAATGTTTTGTTAATGATTGCTGAAAGCCAATTAGATTTCTTTAACAAGTTTATTTCAATAAAATCTTCCTTAATGGAGCAGAGAAGTGAGGTGAGAGCAGGAGTGGAGCGGAGAGCAGAGTCAGGGGAGGTTGATGAAGGTTGGCAGCTGGTCAACCATAGGAAAAATCTCTCTCGTCCTGTGGAGAAGAAGAGCTCATCATCTTTTCCGGTGGATTTTGATGAGTGCTTCAGGTGCCTGTAGAAAGGGCATAGAGCCAAGGAATGCAGAGAGGCCGTTAGGTGCTTCTCTTGTAGGGGTATAGGCATGGATGGCAGTACCGGCCGATACCGGTACGTACCGGTATCGGCCGGTACCGGTACCCGATACAGGTAAAGGATACCGGCCGATACTGGGCCGGTACCGGCCGGTACGTACCGGTACCGGTACCCACCGATACGGGTACCGGTATCGGTACTGCCATCCCTGGGTATAGGTCATCGCAGCTATCACTGTAGGAAGAAGAATGCTACCAGTAGGCCTTCTTCTTCCAGAGAGGACGATGGTAGTCCTCTTCGCTTGCCTGCGCAAGGTCCCTCAGTGGTATTGTCTCTATCCCCTGGTCTCAAGCAGTGAAGGAGTTTGTAGAATTTTTACAGAATTGCTTGGTGGTGGAGACTATATCTTGTGGCAATGTAACTATGGTTGACCATGTTTCCCTGAGCTCTAGTATTCTCCACATGTTGCAAAGCAAATGGAAAGCTGCGCATTCATGGACTATTAAGGAACTCCAGGGAAACAAGTTTCTGATTCATGCTTCAGGGGAGAAATGGCCTCTTCATGAGAAGGAGGCTATATTTCTGGTCAATGGTGATCTTAAGATCAGTTGTGCCCCTTGGACAGTGGATGTGGGTATAGTTCCAGCTAGCAATGGACCTTGATTCTGGTGTAGACTAGAAGACATTCCATTGCACGTTTGGAATGTTGAGACCTTCCAAAGCATCGTAGATAGGTTTGGCACCCTTAAATCTGTGGATAGAAACTCCCTCCTCTTGTCGAAGCTCCTGTTTGCCAGAGTGTTAGTCGAGGTGGAGCACATTCAGTCCATCTCGAAGAAGTTGACGATCAAGGTCTCTGGCAAGAGCTTCCGGGTTAGGATTAAGGTGGAGCAGCCAGTTGGTGAGAATTCGACTTCTTAGCAATGCAATTGGACCTGGGCGGAGGTGGCTTCCTGTTATAAAAAACACAGAGAGTCGAAGATGTGGCTTCAGAAACAGGGGACCGCCGAGGATGGGGCTAAGCCTTCTGTTACTCTAGTAAAGAGTCCTCCTCAGGTTGTTAAGGAGCTCCCGAGTCATGACTCTGTGACTCGTTGTTCTTCGCTTCTTCCGAGCGGTCCTGTCTCCCTTCAGACTCAGTGCGTTGTCAGTATTAATGATAGTTTTGATTCTTTGAGGAGTCCTGAGGGGGTGCTGTAGTGAGCGGGAGGTTATGACCCTGCTTTGCTCGAGGCAATGGTGGTGGGGTGGGAGGGCTGAGATAATTGCCCTCGAAGCCTTCTCCTGCAATCCCATTGGTCTTCGTTGTCGGCTACAGAAGGCTCGTCTTCGGACGAGGAAGACGAACAGTCCCGGATCTATCGGGCATCCGCATATCGGGTAAGTCAAACGGAGTCGACGGTTGGTGTTTTACCCTTATCGGGTAAGTCACGGGTTGATGACGGTTCGTTTGATCGACCCGATAGCCGGCCCGCGGATCCTTCTTCCCTACCCGACCCTTCTGCGCTTCAGCCCGGTGCACTGGAATCCTCTGAAACAGCTTCTGGTGAACTACCTCCATCTGACTTTGATTCTTTTGGGCACCGAACATTAGTGTGGCGAGATCTTCAGAATCTGGAATTGCTCGCAGAAGGTTCTCAGGGCTGGGAGGATCGTTGCGAGGCCGAAGAAGATCGTACTCTCTCTGATCTTTCTATCTCGAGTTTGTTGTTGATTAAGGGTGATGAAAAGGATCTAGCTTGTCTGAAGGATAGGAGGCAGTTTTCCATTTCTGAAGGTGAGGATGAGTCAGAGGAAGCTTCTTGCAGCAGGGCTTTGATTCCTATTTTTTCAAATCCGTTAGCTGTGTTACCTCCAGAAGTTACTGAGATTGGGCTAGATGAGATCATTCAGTTTGGAAGATGTGTCGGTGTTTCTTCCGAAGGCAATGAAGATATGATCAGGAGTTTTGTTAAGAAATTGATCAGATATGATAAACTGAAGAATTCTTCTAAAAAGTGTGGCCAACGGGGTGGAGTGAAGATTGGCAAAAGGGAACTAAATTTTGTTCAGAAAAATGAAGTGTTGGACTGCCTTAGAGACAATATGAGGGAGGGGGGGGGGGGGGAACTGTTCCATTAATGAATATTCTGACATAGAACATAAGAGGGCTTAATGGAGAGGGTAAATTGAGATACTATTAGGATTCTCAAACTAGACTGCATTTGTATTCAAGAAACTAAGATGAAATATGTTGATGATGCTATTATTAAGAAAATAGGTGGCTTGATTCTGACAAAATGGTGTTGTGCTCCAGCTATAGGATCTAGTGGGGGACATATTATCTTATGGAATGAGAAGAAATTGGAAGGCTCTCTGTGTGATAGTGGGAAATTCAGCATCTCAATTAATTTATGCTCCATAGACAATAGAAATCATGGGATCATTACTTTAGTGTATGGACCACACAATCATCAGCTCAGGGGGGAGTTCTTTGAGGAATTATATAGGCTCTACAACACTTTTCAAGAAGGATGGTGTGTCCTCTGTGATTTCAACTGCATCAAATACCCTTGGGAGAGGATAGGTCCTCAAAAATGGACTCATGATATGGAGGATTTTGGTACTTGGATAAGGGACTATAGCATGATGGATTTGGACATTCCTAATAGAAGGTTCACCTGGTCCAACCTCCAACAAGCCAATGTTCAATCCAGAATTGATAAGGTTCTAGTTTCATCTAAATGGCTCCTTAACTTTCCTTTGACACAGCTAAAAGGATTTAGTAGGACTGTTTCTGATCACATTCTTATCTTGGTATCTACTGGGGAGAAGGAGAAACCTCATAGACTATTCAGATATGAACTGGAATGACACAAACATGAAGATTTTAAAGAGCTGGTCAGCAGTTGGTGGAAAGAGGCTCCTTCTGTAGAATTTGCTTGCTTGACTTTTGCCAGAAAGCTCAAATAGGTTAGAGGTAAAATCAAGAAATGGACTTCACAAACCTTTGGTAAGATCAATGTAATTCGTCAACAGTTAATGCAGAATATTGATGATCTTGAAATCAAAGTTGAAAATCAGAATCTATCAGAAGAAGAATCTAAGGCCCTGAATAATTATAAGAATGATTATAATGAGTTGATCCTCAAGGAAGAAATTAAATGGAAACAAAAGGCTAAAGAGCATTGGCTGAAGGAGGGTAATAAGAATACTAAATTCTTTCATACAGTGGCTAGTTCTAAAAAGAGATCCCTAAAGATTGAGCAAATCAAGGTGGATGAGCTCTTAATTGATTCCAAGAAGGATATCCAAGACACTTTCATATCTTTCTATAAGAACCTATTCAAAGAAGACCATTTGTGGAGGCCTCATCTGCAGTATAACATCCTCCCTAAGGTGGATGGAAGCCTAGCCGAGGACCTTTGTTTGCCAATCCTTGAAGAAGTGAAACAAGCTATTTTTAGCATGAATGTGAACAAATCTCCTGGTCCGGACAGTTTTTCCCTTGGCTTTTACCAATTTTTTTGGAAAGTTATCAAGGAAGACTTTATGAGAGTGGTCAAGGAATTTCAAGATAGACCTCTATGTATAAAGGGACTCAACTCTGCACATATTGTACTTATTCTAAAGACAAAAGGTGCAGAAAAAGTTTCTAAATTCAGACCGATTAGTCTTTTGAATGGTTCTTACAAGATGATCATAAAGATCTTAGCCAACAGGTTGAAGTCAGCACTAGAGATGGTCATTAATAAGAACCAATCAACTTTTTTAAAAGGAAGATTTATTTTAGCAATTTTCTGGTAGCAAGTGAAGCCATCCATAATCAAAGGATTCTTAAGAATGAAAGAATTTTCATTAAACTTGACTTTGAGAAAGCATTTGATACTGTCAGCTGGCAGTGTATTCACAAATCCTTGGGTCTTATGGGCTTCAAGCAAAAGTGGATAAATTGGATTATAAGTTGTATCTTAACTCCAAGGTTTTCCATTTTGTTGAATGGCCAACCTTGTGGTTACTTCAACAACTCAAGGGGATTGAGACGAGGTGACCCTATCTCATCCCTTTTGTTTATTGTCATAGGTTAGGTTATGAGCTCTCCCTGGGACAAAGCAGCTGGCCAATGGCTGATAGATGGGTTCAAGATTGGTAGGAATGGCTTTCAACTTTCTCACTTACAATTTGCAGAGGACACATTACTATTCTCCTTAGGCCATATGGGTATGTTGAGGAATTTGAAGATCCTACTGGTCTTAACATAAGCTATTACTGGTCTTAACATTAATTTCCAGAAATCTGAAATAGTAGGGATAAATTGGACAAAGATAGGCTGGATTGCATGGCTGAGATTTTAAACTACAGAGAATCTCATTTCCCAATTAAGTATTTGGGTCTTCCATTATCTTGTGGTCCTACCAGGTAAAGAGATTTGGATGTGCTAATTAAAAAATTTGATCAAAAGTTAGATGTATGGAAAGCAAGATTTCTCTGATGGTGGAAGATGGATTCTCTCATTATTAGTCCTCTCCTCATTAGCTTCTTATCATCTATCCATCTTTAAAGTCCCAAGATTTGTGGAAATAATGATAGAGGCAAGCAGTTGTTCTTTTTTCTGGGAGGAGGGAAGAGAGATGGGAAAGGTCTTCATCTCATTGCTTGGGACAAAGTATGCAGAAGTAAAGACCAAGGAGGAGATGGTTTGGTCAAAATTCACCATTTCAATAAGGCCATGCTAGCTAAATGGTTGTAGAGATTGGGAGAAGAAGTTGACAATCTCTGGTTTAAAATAGTAAGGGAGAAGTATTATCACAATACCTCTAGATGGGATTTGAACCCTTCTAACACATATAACATGTCCCACATATGGAGAAATATTGCTTAGATGCAGGTTCTCATTCTCACAACAGTTAGCTTTCAAATAGGCAACAGTGAACATATTAGTTTCTGGAAAGATTCATAGTTATCAAATGTTCCTTTCATTGAACAGGCTCTTTATCTATATCAACTTATTGAAAAAAAAAATGCTTCAGTTGCTTAAATTCTCTCCCCATGACAATGACCCTCAAATGAACCTCATTCTTAAAAGAAACCCAACAGAAACTGAACTTGAGGAGTTGCTCAGAATTCTCTCACTTCAGAAATTCAGCTTCTCAGGGATAAGGAGGACAAAAGAATTTAGAGGTGGAAAACCAAATGATCCTATTCACCCAATATTCTTATCCATATTATCCACGATGGTGGAACTAGAGTGTGGTAGAAATTCTTAGTGTGGTCCAAATATATCCCTATCAAAATTAGGGTTTTCCTATGGAAGGTGGCAATGTATAGGCTCCCCACTTCACATAGACTGAGAAAGATATTTAATATCAGCTCTACCAAGTGTGTTTTATGTGGCCTTTTTGAAGAAGATCAGAACCATCTTTTCTGCCACAGTGGGATCATTTCTTTTCACTGGAGGACTCTCTGCATGGCTTTGAAGATTCAGTGGGTGGAACCTATAGATTCCCTACATCACTTGCAAACCTGGTCTGATCTTTGTCCTAATGAGTCACATAATAAGATCTGGTCTCTCTTTCTTCCAGCTATGATGTGGGCAATTTGGTTGGAAAGGAACAATAGAAGATTCAAACAGGAGTTCAACAATCCTTCTAATATTCTTTGAAGCACTATAAGTTGGGTGAAGGATTGGGGTAAAGCTGCTGCCATCTGGGATGCATCAGCAGGAGACCTTATCTCTAGGGCTTGTAATTGGAAAGACTTTATGCGTTGACTCCCTTGTTTTCCCATGAGGCTTCTTTGTTGGCTTCTATTTTATTTTCTTAATAAAATAGAAGTCTTAGGGTCTGCCTCTCTTTTTGTTTGCTGAGGGGTCGATGTTGTGTCTTGATGTATGGCCATGGGCCTTCTTTGTAATTTTTTTTCTCTCAATGAAACGTGACTTTGTCACCTTCCAAAAAAAAAAAAAATTATTCCTTGTCCTTTCTGTTACACTGAGCTGCACGGACATACCTTTTCACTTTCCATCTTTACAAAATAATGTTACCTAGAACCACCGACTGCTACATCATGGAAGGTTGCTCCTCTATTCTGAAATTGAGCAGTAAGCTAGATGGTGCATTGACAAGAGGTAAGTGACAAAAGTTCAATGCTTGCCTTCAGGACTAACAGACTTTTTCTGCTCGTGAGAGACTATTATATTTATTTCCACTGAAAACGAAGAGATTATCTAGTCATGACATTATCTAATGCCACAGAATTTAAGCGAGGGGTGCATTCTCGGATTTCCTGGAGAAATGAAGAATCAAGGGAAATGTTTCCCAGGAAGAAAGAACTTCTGGGAAATCATTTGCCGGAAAGGAAAAACATGTGTTCATGAATTTGATAGGAAAGTGATTGAGAAATAGAAATATGTTTGCTTCTCATGCATGTGTGTAGGGGTAGTGTGGAAGGGTGGGTAAGTATTTGCTGGATTCTATTTCTCCAGGGGAGGTGAGGAAAGAATTCAAACTTCAAAGGTCTGGGAAAATAAGAATATTAAAAGAATGTGGGGAGTAGTTTCTCAGCTAGCATTTTCTCATGTTTGCAAAACACGTGAAAATCATTAGGAAAACAAAAGCACAGTCTAAGAGTCACAATCACCCTCTTAATATCTATGGGAGAAGGGATATAAACTAGCAAGGAAAAAAATTAAAAAACTAAACTAATGGCATTTCAAGCCAGGTGCCAGAGCTTGAGATGACCAGAAAATGAGAATTGCATTTTGCAACAAGCTTTCTATTTGAATATGCATATCCGAACATCAGCAGGAGCCTGGCCCTAGTTGGTTGGAAATTTTTGCCATATCCTAAGACAAATGAACCCTACCATAGTGAGAGATGAAGCTTTTCTGACAGTCTTTCATTCAAATATTCGATCAATTTAATGCTGAAGTTCCAGGGGAAGGGAGAGCGTTGGACAAAAACTTTCAACCTGAACTAGAAAGACCTAGTCCTCAAGCTGGAAGTTCAACCAGGAAAGAAACAATCATCTTCGAAAAATTATACCAGAAGTCCTGGCTACAGGTATTGAGCTCGTCGCATGTGAGATCACATATGAAAGATTGATGTGGATGCTCTTAGAATTCTTAGAAGCATGCATGCGGCGTGTGCACCTTATGGCTTATAGAAAGAGCAAAAGACAAAATAAGACTCACCAATCAATATAGGTGAAACAATTGCCAGAGCACCAGGTTTTATCATTTCCCGCAAGGATGCAGATGCAACAATAGCAACACACCGACCATAATCTGGCTTTTCTTTGTAATCCTAAAATGATTGTTTAGAAACCAATTTTATTCTTCAATTGTGTTACTGACCAAAAAAATTCCAGTTTCCAAATAAATTATGCCCAAATGCAGGACTCACCATTATACCCGGCCTCTCAATAAACTGTCTCCGTACTTCATTAACAACCTCCTGAGCTGTCCGTCCAACAGCAGAACAGGCCCAAGCACTGAATACAAATATAAGCATAGAACCCAATAACCCGCCAACAAAAACCTCCGGAATTGCAATGTCAACCTACAAATTCAACAAGTTTGAAAATTAAGGCCAAACAGTTGTCTATAACATAAAGAAATGTTACATGCTGACCCTTTCAGAGGCAGGATTGACTTTCTTATCATCTTATGTGAATATATGAGCATGCGTCAGAATTTAGTATATTTGTGAGTGGTAACATGAGACAGCTAAAAGCTTAGGAATGCAAGCATTCATTTAATTATTCCAATTATGAATTAGATTGTCATGAATATTTTCACTTTTCAACTAATGTATGATGGGGAGGGGGCACCAATATCGGACAAGAGAAAGAAGTTGCCACCCATTAAAGGATGCTAAGAAGGGCCACCCGATTGAAAGGTATCAAGGAGAAACATCTACCATCTTTGCGCAAACATCTACAACCATGCAACTATGCCCGGAAGTGTCGTCGTCGTTGTCGTCATCAAAGCCTTATCCCATCTATTTAGGGTTGGCTACATGAATCCTGTCCTGCCATTCTAATTTATCCAATGCCATACTTGTGGTAAGACGTGACAACATCAAGTCCTTTCTAACTACCTAGCCACCTCATTTTTGGTCTTCCCCGAAATTTTCTACCCTCCTCCACTCTAATTTTATCACAACTATTAACCGGTGCTAAACTTGGGTGGTGATTATTCTCCCTAAGCATACTGTCAATAGGAGCTAACACCTAAATCCTTACGTATATATCCATTCCTAATTTCTCTCTTCTACTTTTACTACACATCCACCTCGGCATCCTCATCTCAATGACAGTTTTTGCACATGATCATTTCTCGCAGTCCAACATTCGGAATCATATAACATAGCATGTCTCACAGCTGTCCTATAAAGCTTACCTTTGAGTTTTATAGGGACCCATCAATCACAAATGACTCCATATGCACTCCTCCACTTCAGCCAAAATGCCTTGACTTTGTGTGTAATGTCTTCTTGGATCTCTCCATTATCTTGAATAATAGATCCTAAATATGAAAAGTTGCTACTTCACATTACCCTCGATTGTAACTAAATCCACCTGATCAACCTTTATATTACTGAAATTACATTTCATATATTCTGACTTAGTTCGTCTAATTTTAAAACCTTGAGATTCCAAAGCGGACCTCCTCCATTATTCTAATCTATTATTCAAACTTTCAATATTCTCATCAACTAGAACAATAGCATCTACAAATAACATACGTCAAATGATGTCACCATGCAAGTGTTTAGTAATCTCATTCGTATTAAAGTAAAGAAATAGCTTGGACTCTTCCAAACAGGATGGATGGATATGGAGGTGGCAGAACATGGGACTTTTCTCAGTAAGTTCTGCATATTTTGTCTTGGGTTGTCACCTCAGTCTATGGGCCTCATTCTCAGCAGGCTAGGAGGGAGTTTTGGCAAGAACTAGATAGGTTAGCTTTGCTTTTTCGAGGAATATGGTGTATACTTGGAGATTTTAATTGTCTTAGATACCCATGGGAGAGAACTGGCCGTCAGATTTGGAATTCAGATATGGACAGATTTGGAGAGTGGATATCTAATTATGGAATGGTGGACCTTGAAATTTTAAATAGAAAATTTACATGGTCTAACCTATAACTGCATGACATTCAATCAAGGTTGGATAGGGTGTTGGTTTCAGCCAATTGGGTTGAAAAGTTCTTGGTTCCCATGTTTTAGGTCTGAATAGGATGGTTTCAGACCACATCCCTTTATTTATGAGGACTAGGGAGGTGAAAAGGACGTCTAAAATTTTCAGGTATGAGTTAGCTTGGCATACACATGAGGACTTCAAGGGGCTGGTATCTCAGTGGTGGCAGGAGGAGTCGTCGACCCATCAGGCGACTGCTTCTTTTTCTAACAAGCTCAATAGGGTAAAGTCAGCCGTTAAAAAATGGTGTGCAGTGAAGTTTGGGGCAGGTTCTTCATCCAGGCAGTAACTTACTCAGAAAATAGATGAGCTGGAAGCAAGAGCTGATGTGGCTGGGTTATCTGAAGATGAAAATAAGGAGTTGGCTGAACTTTAAAAAAAAAATACAACATGTGGCTACTAAGAGAAGAGATAAAGTGGAAACATAAGTCAAAAGAGTTGTGGCTGAGAGAGGGGGATAAGAATACAAGATTTTTCCATGCAACAGCAAGTGTAAAGAAACGGTCCATGAGAATTGACCAAGTGAAAGTTGATAATATTGTGGTGGAGTCAGAGGAAGAGACTAAGAAAACCTTTGTTTCCTATTTTGAGAATTTGTTTAAGGAAGATGAGTGGTGGAGACCTTACATTCAAGAGGGGGTCTTACCTAAGATTAATGGAAATCAGGCTAATGAGTTGTGTGTCCCATTCTCAGAGGAGGAAGTCAAAGTTGCAGTGTTTAGTATGGAAGTCAACAAATCACCGGGACCGGATGATTTTTCTATGGGTTTTTATCAGCATTTCTGGGATACTATCAAAGAAGACTTGATGAAGGAAATGAAGGAGTTCCAGGAAAGGCCCCTGAGCATCAAAAGATTTAACTCCACTTTTATCATTCTAATCCCAAAGCGGGAAGGGGCTGATGTTGTGACTGATTTTAGGCCCATCAGGCTTTTGCATGGCTGTTATAAAAAAATTTTTAGAAGGTGACATAAAGTCACAATTCATAAATCACTAAGAGAAATTTACAGGGAGAAAACCCAAGAAGGCTACACAACCTGAATGGGGCATTCCCTCATCCAAGTCCCCATCTCGGCTCAACAAAAATTACATATATTCTATTTTATCAAAGAAATAAAACAGAATTACAGAGTAAAGGGAACATCAAAGAATCAATCCTCTCCACCATATGGTCTTCTCAAAAATAACATCGCACTTCCCATTTAGAATATTAGCAGCTCTTCTCCATTCTTCCACCCATCTAAACGAGCTCTTCAGTAGTTCATTAACAGTACTAAATTGGTCACTGAATTTCCTCCTATTTCTCTCACACCAGATTGACCACATCAGAGCCGGACAGATAAGAAACCACACTTGTTTAAGGTCTGTAAATGGACAGACAGCAGCCCACCAATTTAGAAGATCCAAAACCGAAGAATGCTCCACCCAGTTTAGTCCAAACAATCTGTAGAGAGTCTTCCATTGAGTAATAATAATGCCACAACTACAAAATAAATGCTTTTGGCCCTCCTCAAAGACTGCACAGAAAACACATAAAGAACTTCCAGAAAAATGAAACTTCTTGGCCCTCTTTCCCGTAAGAATTCTGGACCAAGCAAGCTTCCACAAAAACACCTTAATCTTATTTGGAAGATAATTAGACCAAATTAAATCCTTCCACCAGACCCTGCATCCACCATCATCTAACATATGAACAATGGACTTAATCGAAAACAGCCCCTTATTAGTCCACCTCCAAACTCTCTTATCACGCACATGTCCAGAAATTCTAACTTCACTGATAAGATTAAACAAAGATAAGAGTTCCTCTGTTTCCACTTCCGTAAGATCCCTTCTCATCATCAAATTAATCTGTCCTGCAGCATTATAAGGTAAAACTTCCTCAACCGAAGCCTCTTTATTATGAGTAATGTTGAACAGATTGCTAAATTGAGAAGACATAATCAGACTGGAGCACCATCTATCAGTCCAAAATCTTGTATCACAACCATTACCCACATGGATATCAAAGGAAATGGCCATGAAATCAGCACTCTTAACTATATTCTTCCAAATGGGAGACAGGTTATAGCTGGTTGAAGGGTAGAGACTCCATTTATTCTCAAAATAAAAGTACAAATCGTTTACAATAACAGCCCATAGAGCACCCGGACACTCTCCCCTTCTCCACAGCCATTTAGCTAACAAGGCTTTATTAAAGATGGCGATTCCACTGAGGCCAATACCACCTTGCTCTTTGCTCTTACACACATTTCTCCAATTAATCAAATGAAGTCCTCTCTTCTCCCTTTTCCCTCCAGACCAAAAAAAAGAACTTCTAGCTGATTCAATTATATTTTCCACCGTCCTTGGAATCTTAAAAATAGAAGCATAATAAATAGCCAATGTAGAGAGAACCGTTTTGGATAAAATCAATCTCCCTCCTCCTGAGAGAAAGCTACCTTTCCACCCTTCTAGCCTACTCTCAAATTTCTTGATTAGGCCATCCCAATCCCTTACCCTAATTGCTCCATTCGATAGGGGCAGACCCAAGTATTTGATGGGAAAGTTACTAACTCTGCACTTCAAATAGCTTGCAATTTCCTATAGCCTTGGTTGTGGCACATTCAATCCACAATTTCTGACTTCTCAAAATTGATTCTTAGTCCATTAATAACTTCCACCAAAACGAGCAAACTTTTGATATTCCGAGTATCCTCATTACTTCCAGATGTAAACAACAAAGTATCATCTGCAAACTAAAGATGAGAAAGATGAATATTGCTTCTACCAATTTTGAATCCTTCAATCAGACCCTATTGAGCTGCGTTGTCCCAAAGAGAATTCAAAATCTGAGCAATCAGCAGAAAAAGAAGAGGTGACATAGGATCACCCTGTCTAAGTCCTCTAGAACTGTTGAAAAAACCACACGGCTCTCTATTTATCAACACAAAAAATCTAAAGGAACATATGCAGTTCATCACCCATCTTATCCATCTTTCGCTAAAACCCATGAGTTCCATAGATCTTTGAAGACAATTCCAATTGATTGTGTCATAGGCCTTCTCAAAATCTAGCTTTAACAAAACTCATTGCTTTTTTCTATTCTTGTAGTGGTAGATTGCTTCATAGACTGCCATATAATTGTCCAGTATAAATCTTCCTTGCATAAATGCTGACTGATTGAATCCTACTAACTTGTGAATCACCTTCTTGAGCCGGGAAGCCAAAATCTTGGTTATGATCTTGTAACACCCGTTAAGTAGGCTAATAGGACGGAATTCAGTCATTCTTTCAGCACCTTCTTCTTTCGCTATAAGGACAATATATGTGGAGTTAACAATTTTTATCCTTTCCGAGCTGTCATAAAATTCTTGAACAAGATTAACCAGATCTTCTTTAATGGTATCCCAAAAAAATTGGTAAAACCCAAGAGAAAACCCATCGGGTCCCGGAGCTTTGTTAGGATCCATGCTAAACACTGCCACTTTAACTTCTTCCTCCAAAAAAGGTACACACAACTCTTCAGCTTCTGAATTTTCAAGCTTAGGGAGTAAGTCATTTTGAAGATGGGGTCTTAACGGGTAATCTTCTGAGAAAAGATTCTTATAAAAAGCAACAAAGCTACTCTTAATCTCATTAGGATCTTCAATCACAGTCCCATTTTCTCTAATATGGTCAATTGACAAGAATCTTTTCTTAGCACTAGCCACTGCATGGAAAAAATAAGTATTCTTATCCCCCCTCCTTTAACCAGTGTTCATTTGCTCTCTGTCTCCATCGAATTTCCTCCTTCAACAGCTCATCATTGTAAGTCTTCTTAAATTCCTTCAAAGAATGCAATTCTTGAATGGATAAATCAAAGGCCTCACTTTTCAGCTCCAGCTTCTTTATGTTAAACTTCAATTTCTGCCTCTCTTCTGTTTCCCTCCAAAATTTCTGCTTAGCCCATTGTCTCAAACATCTCCTGATCCATTTCAACTTACCCTGGAAATTATGCACTGCTGAAACCTCCACCGGTGCTTGTTGCCACCAATTACTTACCAAATCTTTGAATCCATCTTCCCTCTGCCACTTGAGTTCATATCTGAAAATTCTGGGCTTCTTCCTCTTATCATCCACCATGAGTAACAAGGGAGTATGATCAGAAACAGACCTGCAAAGTCCTTTAACCTGTGACAGAGGGAATCTCCTGAACCATTCAACTGAAATCAGTAATCTATCAATCCTTGATTGTATGCTGTCCTGTTGGAGATTAGACCATGTGTATTTTCTGTTTGGAATTTCCAGATCCATAAGCTTAACATACATGATCCACTGATTAAATGTTTCCATCTCTTTGCTCCATTTATGTCTACCAGACCTCTCCCAAGGATACCTGACACAGTTAAAATCCCCCAAAACACACCAAGCATCAGGAAATAGAGTGGACAGCCTATAAAGTTCTTGGAAAAAACTTTCGTTTTGCTGATCAGTGTGAGGACCATACACAGAAGTAATGACCCAACATGTAGTGGAGGACCTTCTATTCTTACAGTTAAAGGAAATCGAAATGCTGAACCTGCCCACATCACACACCTTGCCATCAAACTTATTCCCATTCCACAGGACCATCTGTCCTCCTCTAACTCCATCTGCAGGATGGATCGCAGCCTCATTTAACACAGACCCGCCCAATCTTGTTAAAGAGACACTATCTAAACTGTTCATCTTGGTCTCCTGCAAGCATATACAGTCTAAGCGAAGGGATCGCACCAAATCTTTCACAGCTCGGGCCTTGAAGTCCCCATTGAGCCCCCTGATATTCCATGAGATTAAATTCATGATGAACCAGCATGCGTCCCCACTTCCTTAATCTTCTTTCCTCTTAGGCTGTCCACAACTTCATTATTTTTCACAAAATTTGCTTCTCGCTTCCCAATCTTAATTCCTCTAGGGCCTCAAAACCATGCAATTGGACAAGGGTAGACATTGTCGAACCCTTCCAACTCCCTGAAGACCATAAATGTTTAACAATATCAAGAAAACGTATCAAGAAAACCCTCCTTTTGAAGCCAAAACTTCTCCAACCTGAATAAAAGGAGAAATTTGAGTTCAAGAGGATAGGTTTGTGGTTGGACACCGTCCTCTGGAGACAATAAGCCTGCAGATCAAGGAAGTGCTCCTCCCAATCAGCAAAAATCAAGAAACTATCGAGTCTGGAACAAAAAGGTTGGGACCTGACATTGGACCACGCAAAGAATCCACTCTAGGTATGCACATCAATCAAAGCAGCCTAATGAATGAACTCTTAAAAACCCTCCATAACAACCATTGAAGGAGACCAATCTGATCTTTCAGCGAGCGAAAGAATAGCATTGAAGTCCCCTACTATACGCCACGGTCTTCCAGACTGTTCATGGCAATGCAACAGCTCCTCCTACATCTTCTTGTCCTTCTTCCCTTTTGGCCCATAGACCCCTATGAAGTACTATTGAAAGCCATCTTCTTTGCACCTAAAAGTCACCGTAATGGCTGATCTCCCTACATGCTTGCCGAGCTCTTTTAGCACACATTCATTCACAATACCATAGCACCTCCCTATCTCCCTATAGCTGGTGAAGCAACCCCACTAAACACCCGAAGCCCTCCTATCTCCCTTCAAGCTTCCACCCCTTCCACATTAGATTGGGTTTCCTAGAGGAAAAGGACATCAATCCTGCACCTCCTCATTAAGTCTCTCACCACCACCTTCTTCTCCGTGCTCCCAAATCCTTAATGTTCCAAGAATGGATTTTCATTAGGAAACCAAACAAAGCACAGTGCCCTACAGTCCTCAAACCCCTTCTACCACCTCCTTCCCCTCCCTTCCTTCCTTCCCCCCCCCCTCCTAGCCAACCCTAATTGCCATCTTTTACGCATTCTGTGGAACACGTTGTAAATATCTTTGTCAATACCCTCAAAAGAAACATCGATCCTTTCCACTACCTCCTTCACTTGCTCCCCCATAATCTTCTCAACCTTAGCCAGTATCTCCCTTATGTCCTTATCCATGAGCCCATGATTAATAACGCCATCCACCACCCCTATTTTGATCACTTGAAGTAGTGTCTCTACGATCGTCTCCTTGGGGTCTCCTCCTCCTCCCATAAACTCCCCCAGTATACCTGAGATAGGACTCTCAAAAGACACCAGACTAAGTGCACCATCCCCCTCATCCTATATCCATCCTCCAAGAGACAGTGAACAGCCAGGCCAGTCTAGATCTCAGCTTGCGATAGCAACAAACCCTCCGAAGACTGGATGGAGTCCTTCTCTGACATCACTAAGCTATTGTTCGGCTATGCATCCAATCCCTCCATAGGACCCATGGGAGCGGGGGCTCCCCAGGCCCAACTCAGTTCCGCAAGGTACTCATCGTCAGAGCCTAGGTGCCAACCTCTGGAACCTCTGTTAAGGGGCGAGAAGGAGCCTCAGAGCTCCTCCAAGAGTCCCCAAGGTCGAGCCCATCGGTCGGAGACCACAAGACCCCTCTCAAGTCATCTGCCTCTTAGGGGCCCTACATGAACCTTGTTGTGTCACTACAAAGCCGCCGGAAGCATGCGAAGGGACCGCTTGCTCGCCCATGGCACTTAGGCGAGAAAGACGAGCACCCTCAAGTCCAATCTCGGGCCTTCTCGATATAGGTAGGTCACGGGTATGATGGCCCTTATCTAGACTGACTTGAAAGCTCTTAATCGATCGGTATGAAGCTCTCAATCGGTCGGTATGACTGCTGCATGATGTTGACCGAGTTTACTAAGGGCCCAGGAGTAGGCCGGAGCCCCAATTTGGAATTTGAATTGGGGGATCTCCAACCGCCATGTACCCCCTCTCCTCCTTCCCCTACCTCCCAACCTCTATTGCCAAACCCTAGCTGCTGTGGCACCTACAACGGCAGCCCCAGTTTAGAGGGTACTACAACTTGAACCTTTGCTGGAAATACCCTCCCCTCCAAGGGAATCAGCAGCGCCTTAAGGATGGTTTGCTCCTCTAGAGTCTTCAACACTCCTTCCACCACCAAAAGACCACCGTTCACCGACATATTCAAGCTCGCTCTGTCCCAGCAACCTACTCCATGTGTCAGCCAGTACAAGCACTCCAGATCACAGAGGACGATGGGTACTCCCCAACTAGCCTAGTATAGATGAAAGCCATTGGGAGATCTGGGTAGGCCCCCCGCGACAATTCCCATCTGGCCATTCGCAAGACAAAATCTTCCCCGCCAGAAAACCAGCATCGACCACTCTCTAGGCCTTCTCTGATGGGGCTAAGGCTAATAACAAATCACCCAGTTCCCTCACCTCCCATCCCATCAGAGCCAACTCCCTCTCCTCCAACACCCTCTGAATCCTACCCACCATCGGCCTATACTCTAATGGTCTCTGTGCTACCCAATAAAGCTCCACACATCAATGTAGGCGGAGCATCCGGGGACCGAGCAGCTCCATCGACAGATGCTCGACAGACCGAAGGGAGGCTTGATCCTCTCTAGGAACCCTACCATGCCCCTTAATAGCTTCCACATAGGAGAAAGGCCTCAACAAACGTGACCTCCAAACATGGCCATACTTTCGACAACAAAGGCATCTAACAGGGTCCTTGTACTCCTTCATCCGATGGCTCATAAGTTTACTTACATAGTAGTTATTGTAATTTTGAATATACCCTTTATTTTTAAGGAATGTAACTACAATACTTATCCAATCATCTAGTATTCCCCTCTTTTTTGAAGTCTTATTGAAAAGTCTAGTCAACCACTTAATACCTATATAACCTACACTTTTCCAAGTTTCAATAGGTCCAAGGGACTTACCCACTCTCATTAGAGCATCTTCAACTTCTGAAGCTCTAATCTATTGAATGTAATGACAACTTATTTGCCAACTAGACTCATTAGTTCCTTTACAATAGTAGCCTTTGAAATGACCCCTATTTAACATTTTTTCAACACAAGTACATATCTCTTCTTATCTCACAATCCTTCACTAGAACCCCACAATCCTTACTCTTAATACATCTAATATGATCTAAATCCTTACTCCTTTTGTCCCTTAGTTTAACAAGTTTAAATATTTTTTCACCTTCTCGAGTTACCAACTCATGATACAAATCCTCAAAAGCCTTTAACTAGCTTCACTAACTATTTTCTTAATGTTTGTTTTACAATTTTATAATCTTTGAAAGTTTGATCATTTTTACAATCTTCCTCCTTTCCCATGTTTTAAAGTCTTCTCGCTTATTGTTAATAGCCTTTCAAATTTCATTATCTCACCATTATGTCTCTTTCCTAAGAACCCTTTTACCTTTAAATTCACCTGAGATGTGTTTTTATACAATTAGTCACTCTATTATGTATTATGTTAATTCCTCCACCCATATATCTTTTTTAATAGGCACTCTTTAAAGGCATATAATTTTCTCCTCTCAACTTCCACCATTTAATTTTAGGGCAACTATTCACAACACTATTTTTCTTCCACTTTTAAATGTAAACATACATTACTAAAATCCTATGTTGAGGGGCTAAACTTTCCCCAATACGACTTTACAATCTTTGCACGATGATCAATTGACTTTTTTAATAAGAAATTTGATTTTTATGTGTTCCACTTTTATAAGTTATTAATGTTCATCTCTCTTTTTAAAATAAATATTTGCAACTACTCATAGGCAATAGCAAAGTTAAGAATGAGATCACTCATACCATATCTATCACCATTGCGGATCCCAAGCCCAGGTGAGAAAGGAAGAGGGTGTGTTAGGTCGACAACTAGTACTTAATAAAGCTTGTCACAACCCAATCATGAATCTTGAACTTTGCCCAGAACTGTAATCCTATAAATATAAAAGCCTCCTGCTCTTGCTCACAGTGAGTTTTTGAACTCCCAACCTTCCCCCCTTAAAAGGGTCCTGCATGTCCATGGGAAGGTCATGTGGATATAAAATCCTTACAGATATACTAGATTTTCGTCAAAGAAGAGATAATTTTATTGAAGAAGACATGATCAGTTACTCTTTTCAAAAGGATCTTAAGGATTCAATCTCTCCACTCCCTTATCACTGTATGGGAAGACTTATAAAGCTCCAAGACTGACAAAGAGACATTGTCCAAGCTTCTAGGGGCTTTTCTTTGGGCCACTTGGAAGAAGAGGAGTAAATATATTTCAACAATGTGTTTTCATCCCCCATTCTCATTGCCAACACTCTAATCTGACTCATCAATAGCAGGGGAATCTGCTATCACAAACCGTTGTGTCAGGATCCAACATTTTCCTATCCCTGAACTCCTCGTTATCCTTCTTTAACAAGTTTATCGGTTCTCCTTGCATTGCCATCTTTGTATTGGAATCTTCGGGTGCTTTTTTTTTTTTTTCTGGTTACTATCTTTGTAACCAATTTCTCCTTGTACTTTTCTTGTGACTTTTCTCCTTTTAATATAACTGTGGCCCTGGCCACCCTCCAAAAAAAAAGGATAGTAACTCTACATTCACTTCACTGTAAACAGGAGACTCCAGGCATGAGAATACCAAAGTGTTCGCCTATGTCAAACATATTGCTAGAGGAGCATCTTCTAGTTTGTAATCAGTGCACAGTATTCACCACAGTTGACTAAGTAGCACATGTGAAAATATTGAATGCAACAACTACCAAGAGCAGTAGAGCCCCCAAAAGCAGGGAGAGAAATTTCAAAATATCAAAGCAGCAGTAGACAGTTTTATTCACTCAAAGCTACCTGGTTGAAAGGGACACGAGCAAATGATGCAACTTCATCCATGTAAGCACTAAAGAGGAGGAAGGAAGCAAGTGCTGCAGACCCAATAGCAAACCCTTTTGTGGTAGCTTTTGTGGTATTGCCAACAGCATCTAGAACATCAGTGATCTCCCGAACACTTTCAGGCTGCACAAATCATAAAATCAGGATAAAGGCATTGGAAGAGTTGTGAACACATCTGGGCATAACACGACGTGCATTTGAATGGCCAACCAGCATCCAGCAATCCAGTAAATCGACCAAGATAAAGTCAAAATGCTTGAAGAGCATTTTATTGATAAACTACAGCTATGTGTTCTCAAAATGCTTGAAGAACATTTTATCAATAAATTACAGCTATGTATTAACCATCATAATATGGTCTAGCCTAATGCTCAGCCCGATTACTCCATTTTGTCTGAATAACAAGCAACTGTATCATTATGTGAGTGTGAGAGAGTGGGTGTGTGTGTATCCAAAAAAATAAAATTTATGATAAAATTTAAACATTCAATTATCTCTCATAGGGTTGTTTTCATTCCTTGGGGTTTTATTTTCACCGTCCGATCGTGAAACTCAGTCATAGCCATCAACCAGACGCATAAATCTGATTTTTAAAAAATTATGGAAAAATAACCAAAACATAGAACATTACTCAAATTAGCCCCTAGGGTTGTTCCTATCCCTTCAGATTTTAGTATTCATTATCAATTTGCAATTTTGCACACACCTAATCAGATGGCTACAATTGAGTCGGATATGATTGGATGAGAAAAAATAAGCCCCTAAGGATGGAAACAACCCCCGGGGGATAATTGAATACTTAAAA
Organism: Zantedeschia hybrid cultivar; assembly: GCA_030544215.1. Taxonomy (NCBI): domain Eukaryota; kingdom Viridiplantae; phylum Streptophyta; class Magnoliopsida; order Alismatales; family Araceae; genus Zantedeschia; species Zantedeschia hybrid cultivar. Next base: position 5,286,699 of record JARZZO010000002.1, read on the forward strand.
ATTTATGGCAATTTTCATTTTTTTTAAACATGGGGACGGGATAGAAATGGTGTGTGCAGTTAAACCGCATGCACACACCCAACATGCCCTCTCTCTCTCTCTCTCTAATATATATATATATATATATATATATATATATATATATATATATATATATATATATATATATATATATATATATATATATATATATATCGGAGTGCTATGGTGCGAATGCTACAGTGCGTGCAGTTTTTGACCCCTTCCCGATGTTTAAAAAAATAAAAATTATTATAAATTTCTAAATATTCAACTCTCCCCCCAAAATAAATTTCATCCCTTTTGGCTTAAGTTTAACCGTTGGATCATAAGGCTTTCAATGTAAGCCGTCCGATTTTATATTCATAAATTGGTGATGAATACTAAAAACCTAAGGGATGGGAACAACCCTAAGGGCTAATCTGAAAATTTTTCTATTTTTTTACTATTTTTTTTATAATTTTTAAAAATCGGAATTGATATGTGCCCGATGGATGGCTAAGATCGAACTACGATCGGACGGTCAAAATAAGGCCCCAGTGGATGGAAACAACCCTAAGGGGAGTTATTGAATATTTAAAATTTTATAAAAAATTCTATTTTTTTCAAAATATGGGGATGTGGCTCAAAACAGTGTGTGCGGTTTAACGGCATGCACTGTAGCAGTTTGCATTCTAGCATCTCCCTCCCTCCCTCCCTCCCTCCCTCTGTGTGTGTGTGTGTGTGTGTGCGCGCGCGCGCGCATATATACTACCATATTTCTAATTACCTTTTGTTTCATAGCTCTTTATGATATTATTTAAGACATGAGCATCATACTTACTCCATTATTGTAACATACCTTTCTGGTGGCATCAACAATGCCAGAAAACAACTAACCATATCACATCTGTAGAGAACAATCTACTTTCCAAATATACTGACTATGCAGCTTAGTCCAAAGAATTCCTGGCTGTTTGTCATACTTGATACCCGAAGGACTTGTAAGAGGAGTTGACTGGCTCAGTTCGTGCTTGCCCTTGAACCCCATGGGAGATTTGAAAATCCCACACTAACCAAAAAGATTTTTCACAAGATATATCTTATCATGAATTTTCTCCTGGGGAACTCTTTGCATCACTACTTGCACTTGAAATTTAAAGATTCAAGCACCACATCAGGATTCCATCATTTTGGCTTCTTTTTTTCTAATGTGGAAGGAAGCATTGTTGTCAATGGAGATCATCCAACCTCGTACATTTGATTGGAGTGGGTTGAGGGGGATGCTGTAATTTCAGGGATTTGAAACTTCCTTGCGCATGTTTGGCTAAATGATTTTCTCCCCTTAAATCAAGCATTCCCTGTTAGCCTCTATAGTACGTGGCTACTATCCACTTTCAGAAAACATGTGAATGGAGTTGTTCTGTCACTTGTATGTTTCCAAATATGCTGGCCGGGTTTCTGAACATCTCTAGAAGATGCCACTTGAATGGATATGATTTTGTATCAGTTCAAGATATTTCTATTAGACTGGGACTATATGCTGAACTTCAAGTTTCTCAAGAATGAGAACCCAGGAAGGATTCTCTGGACTGAGCTGTGTGGTAGAAAATCACAATAATGGGTACATGTACCTCATTTGATACTTAAATGAGGCCTTATCTATACCACAGGGGACATGACAATATAATATTTCTTATGTTCTTTTCTCTCTCTTTTTTTTCTTTGAGAAAGTTGGTATTGCACTCTGATAGACTAAATAGCCATAATCTTGATAAACACAATCCTAACATGATGCTTTTCTTTGGGTTGAAAGTGGATGGTACCAAAACATTGTTAGATGTCAAAAATATGGCGGTAAGGGTGGCCCAAGTATGCCTTACCGCCTTGACAACTATGGTTATGTCCCAATTGGAGATACATGAAACGAAATGAAACTGCTTGTCCAATGAAAATGATACAACCAACCCTTTTCTTATGCACCACTCTCTCACTCTTAGTACAGAATAATAATATAAGTACCACCATTCTATGGGTGTTCCATACAGATTCTAAGATGGACTACACCAAAACAAAGAAATTATTGTCGGTAACAGGTTAGTTAGTATTCCTCCCCAGCATAGCAAAGGTTGAGAAATATGAAAGACACATTGTCTCACCTGTTGACTCATCTCTACAATTCCACCAGCGTTATCAGCTATGGGTCCAAACATATCCATTGTCAGAACATATGCGGCAGTACTGAGCATACCCATTGTTGCTACAGCGGTTCCAAACAGACCGCCAGTTGGGTTCCCCGATTCATCTACCAAGCCTGAAGTCTGTCCCAACCAGAAAGCTGAAACAATAGCTACACTTATCACGAGAACAGGGAGACCTGTTGATTCTAAGCCCAAGCTTACTCCCGCAATTATATTAGTTCCATGGCCTGTAGAACTTGAAAGGGCCAATGTCCGGACAGGCTCATGCTTGTAATCTGTGTAGTACTTTGTGATCCACACAAAACTATAGGCTGTCGTTATTCCAACCAAGCCGCAAAGTGCAAAGTTTAGCCATGCTGACGGTGCTTTCTCAGTGTGAAGGAGCCAGCGGGTTGACTGTCACAAGAAATCAAGCATCAGCAATATGATGGAAGCAGAGCACAAGGAAATAAATAGCAGCGATGATGCAACCTCTACAAAAGCTCAATGCATATACAAAGTCCTTTTCTTTTAGGTATCAGGAAAGTAAGTCTATAGAGAAGGAAATGCAGCTGACCAACCAACAGACAGGCTAAAAGTCAAAACTAGAAAAATAAGCATTCTCATTTTGGACACCCCCAAGGGTCATTCTCAGGGTAATCTAAACCAAAAAGAAAAATGTAAAAACATCACTAACACCATTCCACATTTATTGATATATCTTAACAGCATGTAAGTGACAAAGGACTCACCGCCCCAAAAGCTAATACAGCAAAGAAGATAGTGACAGAATAGCCTTTCTGTAGTACTGCCATTGGATCTTCTGAAAGAACCTTGAGCCCAGATTCACGTGTACCCCTGATAGAAAGTATTCCTACCGATGATACCACCAAATCAAAAGAATGGACAACAAGTGGGAAGAGGATAAACCCAGAAGGATCTGCAATAACATACAAAAGTGTACATGAACGATTAAGATCTTTAAGAAGGAAGAGGAAACATTTAAACAGCAACAACCAAATGAAGGCCAAAACATCTGATGAGATAATCAGACGAAAACAAGTTGAAGGCTGGAAATTTCAGTTATACTTATCCCATGTCCATTTGATTATAGATTCGCTACATTTTATCCAGCCTTGTCTGTCCAACACAATGATGCAACTCAAGTAGTTAATCTCAGGTTTAGGGAAACAACAATGCTACGAAAAGTGGAGAAAATGAATCCAAGAAGAGACTGAAAGAGAAAGGAATAGGTTAACTAGGTATGATGGGCAGCAGGTTGCACCACAACATTATGGCTACAAAGTTCATTATGCAGATCAGTTGGGTAGGGGAATAGACTGGGAGAGAAAAAGACAGCTAGGCCAGGACATCCACTGAGACAGTATTAAGTGTCCCTTCCCGTAACTCATTGGGAAAGAACATCCCAGACAGTTCAGGATGGGACGAGATTGATGACTGTGGTTGGCATCCTTGGAGGAAACATGTGTGCTTAAAGTAGATTCTGAAAAGAGCTTGCTTGTGGAGGCAAATATCGAATAAAATGAGACAAGGAGGTAGAAGCACAGCTACAACTTTTGAGTTATGGTGTTGAGAAGTGTCTCATCACCTGCCTGGGTCCAAGGAAGGCAGAATCAACGTAGATCGGATCAGATCGGATCGGCTGATCTGCTCAGTTTTTGGCCCAACCGATCCGATCCCGAGCCTCGACCCACCGTTCCTTTACTAGGATCCGTTGAATCGGCCGGGATTGAGCCAGATCGGTCGATCTGAGGCCCAACCGCTAGCTGTGATAGTTCACAACTAGTTGTTGGCTAGCCGTTGGGAACATTCCCAACGGCTAGCAAGGGCCTTGGGGGCCTTATAAAAAACCGCCAAGGCCTTCCCCATCCCCACCAACTCAATTCCTTACTTCTCTCTCTCTCTCTAAGTTCTCTCTCTCTCTCTCTCAGTTTTCTCTCTCTCTAAGCTCTCATTAGGTTCTTATTGCTCTCTAAAGCTCTCATTGAGGGGAGTTGTGTTTAGTAGCATTGGGCGACATTTTTTTTCTAATTATTTCTTTCTTCATCTTTTATTTTATACCTCGGTGCAAAATGAAGTAACATCCGGCTCTTCTCAGAGCGACCCCGGATGGAACCATTGCATTATGGTGGACATGAATGCTCGTAAGGTAAAATGTAACTATTGTGGTAGAGTAATTTCAGATGGAATTTTTCGTCTCAAGAAACATTTGGCGGGTGTCAAAGGAGAAGTCAAAGCTTGTTCTAATGTCCCACCGAAGATAAAGAATCAATTCAAGAATTACTTACGACATAAAGATACCGAGAGATGAGTGACATCTACAGCGAGAGGTCGAGTTAGAGAGGAAATGACCCGTCCTTCTGCCACCATAGTGCACATATACCCTCCGGGGGAAGAACCACAAGATAAACAAAGAAGGAGACATACTTCATTTGTAGATTTTGAATCAGGTAATGTTTATACTACTCAACATCTCATTAGTCTTGTTTTTCTAGAATTTTCAATCTAAATTATTTATTCCTTTTCTTTTATTCGTTCTTAAGATGAAATACAGTGTGCAATGGAAGCAAGCCGAAAATCCTTTGCCGAGGAGGATTTTTACAAATGGACTGGTCGACATGCTAGACAAGGAAGTGGGTCTAGACAAGGATCCAACGAGAAGAAAATTCATGACCTAACTAGGGACGATGATCCTAGGGTAGGTCCAATAAATATGTATCTTATACAGAGGATGAGTAGGCAACCATCTATTACAGCTGGCATGAAGAATTTAAAGGTATGCAAGGAAAAGATTGGTCGAGCTTGTTCAAGATGGTTCATCTACAACAATGTACCGGCAAATGCTGCCAAGGGTCCTTATTAGGAGGACATGATCGAGACAATCGGAGAAGTAGGTAAAGGTGTTCTTGGACCAATGCCTAAAGAAATCTACAACACTTACCTACCTCAAGAAGTAGCCAATCTCAAGGAATACATAAGTCGATATCGGATGAGAGAGGTTGCACAATTATGATTGATGGTTGGACAGGAGAACATATCCAATTAGGGATGTTATGTTCACTTCTTCATTAGTGACTACTTTGCTCTGGACTAATTGTTATCTTTTTTTTTTTTTTTTGAATAGGCATAACAAGGAAGAGCATGATCAACTTTCTTATATACTGTCAAGCTGAGACTGTCTTCTGGAAGTCGGCTAATGCCAGTGGTAAGGTCAAGAATGCTAATTACCTTTTCAAGCTAATCGATGAAATTATGGAGCAGGTCGATCGGGTCATGCAAGTTGTCACAAACAACGCAACTGCCTATAAAGCCGCCAGTCAAATGTTGATGGAGAAGCGGTAGCACTTATATTGGGTACCATGCTCTGCCCACTTTCTAGATTTGATGCTAGAGGACATCGACAAGGATGAAATGGTAAAGGAGATAATGAAGTGGGCTCAATTCATCACTTCTTAAATCTACAACCACAACTATGTGCTCCTATTGATGTGCGAGCACGCTACCCAGAAGGAGTTACTACGTCCTAGGGTTACTCATTTCGCTTCTACTTTCATTTCCTTAGAGAGTCTGCAATCTTATAAGCGTGGTTTGATGACAATGATTTCAAGTAAGGGATGGGAAGAGTAGATGACGAGGCACACAAAGCAATTTGATAAGGATAAGGGGAAGCAAGTGGAGGAGCTCATCGTAGATAGATAGTTCTTGAAGAACATTAAGACGATACTTAGTGTAGTAGAGCCTCTTGTACGTGTCCTCAGGATGGTGGATTGTGACAAGAAAGGTAATGGGTTATTTATACGAGGCAATGGATCGTAGATAGACAGTTCTTGAATAACATTAAGACGATACTTAGTGTAATAGAGCCTCTTGTACGTGTCCCCAGGATGGTGGATGGTGACAAGAAAGCTACAATGGGTTATTTGTACGAGGCAATGAATCGTGCAAAGGAGGGCATTGCCAAGGCAAACAAGAGCGACTTTACAAAGTGGCGGAAAATCAAAGATAGAAGATGGGATAAGACACTTCACCATGATCTGCATGCAGTAGGTAATTACTTTTTACTTTCTAACATATTCCCACTATTTTTGTTTGACAATTACTTACTAATAATCGATTTGCAGGTTATTTCTTTAACCCAAGATATCAAATACAGTACCGCTATCACCAAAATTTGCCAGATGATGAAGTTCTTCGTGGGATGGAGATAATAGCATGCAACAAGATGCATGACTATAGGCTAAAGATGCTCCTTTTTAGGACTCACCATGCTCAAAAGGCAATCATGTTGCCTTCGCTAGGTAACTAAATTATTGAACAATTAAATGATTTACATAAGCATGTGTCTTACATGACTTAAATGACTTATATTATAATAATCTTATAGCCGATTGGTGGATGGATCACGGAAAAGTCCCAGGCTATGAAGATCTAGCCTACGTTGCCATATATGTGTTGAGTCAGACGACTTCAGCTTCTGGATGTGAGTGAAACTGGTCAACCTTTAGCTTGATCCATACCAAGCAAAGAAACCAGTTAAGCTCACAAAATTAGAGCTCATGGTCTTCTGTTACTACAACATGCGACTGAAGTTGAAGAATCTCCGACAAATCCAAGAGAACCAAAGGGAAGAAACACTGGAGAGAGGAGGCTTTCGGACGACCTGTGCAACAGGAACCTCCAGTTGAAGAACCTATCGACATCGACGAAATCTTCAAGGAGGAGAACCCCCTTCATGCATGGGTGGATGCAACGAATGTCTTGGGTCGAGCCTTAGATTTTGACCCAAATGAACGTTCGTGGGCAGAAGGAGAACTGGACAGAATCTCATTGTACGTAGAGTTTCAACTTCCCTAACCTCCTCCTAAAAGACAAAAGAAATCTACGTCCCGTGTACCAAGACCAGGTAAAAATAAAGATAAGGGGCCACTAACAAGTCCATTGGATAACGCAGATCTAGATACGATAGAAGAAGAGGAAGAGGAGGAAACGCCAGAGTCGAGCGACAAAATACAGTATCAGACTTCGGACAATTCCACTTCGGAGACGACTACTGATGATGATGATGATGATCCACACAGAAGTCAAAGTGGATCCTTGCAACATCGATCATCTCAAAGACAAGACTTGGGTCAAAGAAGTGAAGCCCCTCCTATTGTCTTCACCATAGAGGAACATTTTACGCGTTGCACTCAAGACAAAGACTATTCGAGTAGGTTGGCAGCAGCTACAAACAGGGGTAAAGGAAAGCAACAACAACGACAAGTTGGCGTTCGACATACGATGAGGGCAACACAAAGGTCAGCAGATTTTCCTCAAGTCAAGACCAATTCTTATATGCTTCATCTCAAGCTCCATCACAGGGGTATAAAGCTTATACTCCCTATGCATACATACCCCCAGTAGGGTATTACTCCGATGCGTCGAGTTACTCAATAGGATATGCATCAGGAGCATATCCTCAATACTCAGATGCATCAAGAGGATCTTATTATGGAGGTGATGCACAACAGTGGGTGCCAGTGACAATCATCTATGGCCACACAGATGAGTATGTCCAATTTCTTGAGGAATATAGACAATGGTATGAGTTTTACGTGTCCTGGGAAAACTATGTCCAATATTTGTATAACACCTACAATGTAAGACTACAATGATTTTTTTGTTTTCTTTTTATTATTATTATTTTATCATTTATTCATGTACATGACTAACTTACTTAAGGGTAAGCTATTATGTCCCCCCATGTATCCAACTTTTTTTAAAATTAACAAAATCCCAAGGGCTTACCTGAGGTCTAGATAAGTTTCGTGCATTTTAAGGCTGTTTTTTATTTTTTTTGTTTTTTTATTTTTTAACCTTTATTTACAATCAAATGGGGGAAACGGACTGGATCGGATCGGATCAGATAGGCTAATCCGAGCACCTGACCCGGACCGATCCGTGTCCGATCCTCGAGTTTCCTTCCTTGCGTGGGTCTACCTCTAACATCGGGTAGTTCATTATAAAGACAAGGCACCATCCAGAAGAAGTAGGGTGGAAAAGCAGGTTATCCCTTTGGTGGATGAGGTTGGTTCCGCACAAGGCAAAGTCATCTAGCATTCCCATCTACTTCCAATCCCTAGTTTGCATTACAAAAGGCGGTAACCAAGAAGACAACCCATTCAATGCAAGTCTATGTGGCAAGGGGAAGGGAAAGAAGAGGTGAAGGCATGATGTTTGCTGGTGAAAGGTATGGAGTCAAAAACATAGGGGACTGGGAACCAAAATCATCTAAGATTCCCAGTGGATGTGATCCCTATTTTGCATCGTAAAGGTGGTAGTCAAAAAATTGAATCCACACACTGCACATTCCTGTGGCAAGGGAGAAGGGACAGAAGAGGAGGGGCCATGATATTTGTTGGCAAAAGATCTGAAGCAAGGATGGCAATCTCGGTATCGGTACCCGTACCGGTGGGTACCGATACAGATACATATCGATACCGATATCAGCCGTATCGGTCGGTACTGACCGAAATAGGTTTTTGTTTTTATTTTATTTGGGTGGGCCGGTATCAGGGTATCCTGTATTGGTACCGGTCACTGCCGATACCGATACGTATCGGAATCAGCCGATACTACCATCCATAATCTGAAGGAAGAAAACATTGGGATGGGGGATGAAGAACCTCAAGGACTTCAACCTAGTCCTCCTATATAAGTGGTTTTGGAAATTAGAACAAAGGAGGAAGGATGTGTGAGATAAAAAGACAAATAGACGGAAGAACTCTAGGAAAGAGGCCATGGCACATGCAAAACCACACTTCTAGCAACATCCCCTTCTTCGGAGGCTTCTATGAGTGTAGTAGTAAGGTTGGGGAATGGGCAGAAAATAAGCTCCTGGCATGACAGATAGTCTGACACTTGTCTGGCAGACAGTTCCCATCTCTTCATAGCACTGGGTTCCAAAAAGGAGGCATTGTAGTAGAACTTTATGGATTTGGTCAGAATGGGGGAGGATGAAATATGGATTTCAGATGAAACCTAAATGACAGAAATTGATCGTTTGGGGAATCTGTCTTCAACAAACAAAAGACAAGTCATGGACATGGAGGGGATCCCATAGATATGGAGGTGGGAGAACCACAGGAATTTGTTAGTGAGATTGGCATATATAGTTTTAAACCAGATGGGAAAATGAAAATCCGGCTCCAATGAGTCAAATTTAGTACCAAGAACCCAGCTGAAGATGAAATTCTTCATGTGGAGGTTCCATGTATGAGTTTAACTTGGAATTGTCCACTTTCAAAAACATGAGTTTACTGAATTCTGACAAGCTAATCCACTTCATGGACAGTATTATAACAAGACGTGCTCTACATGATGAGAAGGTATAGATCATCACCTCGTCGCCTCTTTATAGAGTGAACTATATTGCAGCTGATTTGGAGAAGGGACCTTCCACACCACAATTCCAGATTCCCCTGGATAACCCTAGAAGCTTGGAGAAACTGCTTGTAAGATATAACACTGAATGGATCACAAAAGGAGATCAAGCATCTGGTGGATGGTAACGCCATGCCACATTAGGGCCACATGAGGAGAAAGGAATAGCAGGTTTTCCCAGAGTATTAATACGAATCCTAAGCACATTATACTATTTATTTCTAATAGTGATAAAACCAAGTTTTTGAGAGGGCAAAGGTCATACATTTCTTATGGTTCTCAGGTTGAGGTTTCACAGGGCCACAAATTACCTCGGTGTGAAACGAGCCAATTTGTACAGGAGATTTGTGGCATACACATACCACACTTGTACATACCCAGTTTTTTATTATTAATGAATTATGATACCGTCCACTTACCAAAGAGAAGAACTGCAAAGCATTAAAGTCACCATTTCCATTCATCACAATAATCATAATGCCAATAACAGGTTCGGTGCTTAAACAAACTAACAAAGTGTGTACAACTTTATAAGTTGGGGAAAACATTCAATTTGAAGGACTGAAACTTCCAGGGTAATTAGTGAATGCAGCTCATTGTAATTCTATTTCACCGCACTTACACCCAACATAAACATCCACTGTGCAGACAATTTGTGTCAGAAAGAATTTCCATTTTAAGATAATTGCAGCAATAACTGTCAATGTTTTTTTTGTAATTTAAGTCAGGATTAATTCTTGCCTTGAATGTTGCAGCGCTGTGCCATTGTTCCACCAAGTATCATAGCACTGATTATCTCAGCTGCAATACTTTCAAAAAGATCAGCTCCTCGAGCAGCACAATCTCCCACATTGTCTCCAACCTTGAATACCATAGTTAAACACAAATAACTCATTGTATATTTAAGAAAACAGAAGGAAATATGTGACAAGCAAATGAGAAAATTGACTACTGAGTCATGTAAAATCTAGGTTGACAAAAATTTACGAAGTTTTGATGAACAAGCCAATTGTACACACGTAGTATGTTATCCAACATTTTAGAAAATGAAGAAAAATGTCGAGGTAGATCTATAAACCTCGATCTATGTTTAATCTCATAACTAAGCTGAAAAATACAAGAAATTCCATGACAAAGGCAACCAGAAAATGCAGAGATAACAGTACAAAATGGCTGTGAATATTTGAGAAACGACCGCAAACGCCAACTGATTATGCCATTTTCATTTCCAATTCCAATCATAAAGGTACATTTCTGATTCCGATTCTGATATAGTGGGCAAATAGTGTTTCCATTTAGCAAGAACATTTGGGAGAAGTTTCATGGATGACTGAAGGTGAGGACCCCACTGATCACTGCTGATAGTGCTGAAAGGGTTAGGTCAGTTAGCTGACCTAACAAAGTATACAGCAGGTATAGTTCCGAGTTATCTCATGTGCACAAGAAATGCAGAATTGGATCCACCACCGCCAATCCCAATCCTCATGATAGGCTTGGTTCTGCAGAACCAAAGAATTCAAGGCAAAGATGGCAGTACCAGTATCGGTGGGTACCAATACGTATCGGTGTCAGTATCGGTATCGGGCATATCGGCCCAGTACCGGCCCATTTGGGCTTGGTACCAGCCAATAACATTTTTTTTTCTCAACTAAAAAGACGGGAATCAGTTGAATCCTAATGCCCCAGACAGGTGGTCCTGGCGATGGGACACAAAAGGACAGTTTTCTGTTAGTTCCGTGTATTCCAGGACTGCAGATGGGGGTTTGAGATTTCAGTTTCTCTCGGAGATTTGGAAAACAAAGAGTCCTCTTTAGGTGAAGATCCTCTTCTAGCGCGCTTCATTGGACAGACTTCCGACGTGTGATAGACTGGTCCGCTTCATGCCTGAGGTGGCCAATATCTGCAGCTTATGTGGCATTGATGAGAAGTCCAGGGATCATGTCTTTTGCACCTGTTCTTTCTAGGTTGAAGTTTGGACTCTTTTGCGGAGCAGACTGCAGCTGGTTCCCACACAGTGGAACTCGATGGAGTGTTTACCCAGTGTGTGGGAAGGCCTTGGCCCACAAAGGAGGATAACACCCTGTGATGGCTGATCCTTCATGCTACCTTTTGGGCACTATGGTGGGAAAGAAACAACAGGATCTTTAGAAAGGAAGCTAATTAGAGTTAAAATGTAGTGTCTTTTATTTGTCGTCATGTAAAGGAGTGGGCTACAATTTTTTGTAGAGTGGATTCTTGTAACTCCTCCCTCTTTTGTTGTTTGGGAAAGAGTTGACCTGCACCTCCTTAGTGCCTATTGTATATCCCTCTTTTCTTTATAATACATGTCGTACTATCCCCTTTCAAAAAAAAAAAAACTGGTATCAGGGTAACCCCCGTATCGGTTTCAGACCTATCGGTACCCACCGATACCGATACATATCGGCCAATATTGCCATCCATGATTCAAGGAAACTAGCCAATCCAGTTAAAATGATGAAAAAAAGAATGTTATATAAACAATAAGGATATAATTTTTAACATAAATAATAAGCAATTAGAAATTTATGTTTAAGGCTTTTATGACAAAAAAGAAAGATCACACTTTAATGCCCTTCCATTCTGTAACCTCCCCAAGATGTAGCTGATGAAAGAAAAAATAAGAGGAAGCCAAGGAAGAGGAACTGGCAGTAGCAGCTGTAGGCCTGAAGCAGTCAACGTAGAACAGCATATTTGAGGTACCTTAGTGGGGTGCAATACAGCACACTCTACATATAACATGTGGAATGAACAACGGTCCAAAAACAATCCAGAACCAAAGAAGTGACTGCAGTGTGGAGAACTAAAAATATCCAAAAATCAAAACCACGTAGGCAAAAAATCATCTAGTAATGAGCAAGTATAATTAGATCCACAAGCTACAGTATGGTAGACAAGATAATTCCAAACCATAAAACCAGAAAGATTAGGTTCAAGAAGAAATGTATGAGCATAATCCATACAAAATAAAGGAACCGCAAATAGGTCAATGAGCAGCAGAGTGCCAAAAATAACATTTAAATGCTTGAGTATAAAAGAAGAAACTATACCAAATCTGCAATAACGGCAGGATTTCGAGGATCATCCTCAGGAATTCCTTGCTCTACTTTTCCAACTAGATCAGCCCCAACATCAGCTGCTTTTGTGTATATACCACCACCCAGCTGCGCAAAGAGGGCAACAAAGGAAGCCCCAAAACCGTAGCCCACAAGAAGAAGAGGTACTGCACAAAGAGTACAGCACGTCAAAGCAACAGCTACTAACATACCCTTACCAAGCACTAAGTTATTTTTTTGAATGTGGATGGTACCACAAGTAACCAAGCACTAAGTTTTTTTTTGGAAGGTGACAAGAGTCACAATTTCATTATAATAAGAAAAGATACACCTCAAAGGGACAGTACAAGGTACAAAGTCACCCTACCATCCCACAAAATATCCTTTACACACAGAACAAACATCCATTTTATCAAGAGAATAAAATAGATTAATAGCTGAAAATGAGGTTGATGGCTCCTGTGGAGGACCCTCCATCAACAGATAAGTTATTAAAAGCATATGGCCACGAGACTAGAAGAGGCTGGAGATTAATTGAAGAACTGCGTGCATTTCATCAAAATAAGTGTTTCATGTGTCTTCATAGTCACTGACATATCAGGAATAGTAAAATTCTTATCATCAATGTTAAAAAGATGAGCACTAGAAACGGAGATGCCAAAAGGGAAAGAAATAAAAAGATGAAGAAGCATGAATAGATCCCAACAAGAAAGATTGGGCCTACCAAAATATTAAGTATACTTATCATGTGCCTTCATAATCACTGACATATCAGTAACAATCAAATTCTGTATCAATCTTAAACAGATGAACTAAAAATGTCTAGGTGGACCGAGGCAGTAGAACCACCTGCAGCCTAGGCGGACTGCCTTGTTAATGAGGCAGTTATTTTGTTAGTTTTTAACATTTACACAATATTTATGCACCATTTGGCCTGGCTAAACATATTTTCATTTCTAATGACATTCGGGAGTTTTTTCTGTACATTAATCATAAAGAATGACTAGTTATAACCTATGGTCACTTTTAAAACGAAGTATGAGATATAAGATAATGCATAACTAAAGATGAAGATCAAGAGGCACATTTGTTGAGGTATGAGGTTGAGGTATGAGGCTACTAGCAAATATTGTTGCATCTCAAGAATTTATGCCTGTAATGTAATATAAGAAACCTTAAAACTACATACCAAGATTGAGAATTATAATTATTATACACTAGATATGTGTAGCTTAGGCCTATAAATATTAAAAAGAAAAAAAAATACAACCTTAAAGTGGAAACTTAGTGAAGAGTCCAACCAATGTATACAGTGCTAGAAAAGGGATGAGGATACCATTCATTTGATGCATTCCCTATTTATTGGTGTAGAGTTAATGTAGCCTCTCTTTTCTAATCATAAATCTAAGCATGAATAAACATCTATTATTTGAAAAGGTAAAACAACGATACATAATTTTGTCTCTCTGCAGGGAGTTGACAAGGATGGACCATGGACAGCCGCATGTCAACAGAGGGCACGAAAACGGGTTGCACAGCATGAATTAGTTCCCACTTCTTATTCCACTTTTTCAAAACCCACCTATCAGATTTGAACAATAGAGATGCCAGTAACGAATTGGATAGTGGTTGAGAAAAGATCACTAGTGATATATTCACCCACTGCCCAGTATCAAGCAGCATCATTAAATTGCCCGACTACAGCAATGTGAAAAAGGCCATCATTGGAAGAGTCCTTAAAATAGTTGTTGGCACCAGTGAAGTCCTTGCAAAGTGATTTACTCATCACAAGTAACCGCACACAAAGAAACCCAGACAAGAATAAAAAAATAAACATGTCAATGAAGACCTCATTGCAGAAAATACAGCCTTTTCTGAAGGCAAATAGTACAAATTTAAATTAGCCAAATTTTCCATATTGAAATAAGTGGCTAGCATTAAATCAGTGGTTAAAAGCAAAAAAGAAAAAGAAAATAAAAGAAAATGTAAGTGGAGACCAGTAATCCACAAGGTCTACCCAACTGCATGGTCCCAAAATAAACATCTTTAAGTTCCATTTGGTTTAGATCACCGATGTCAAGGCGCTGCCTAGGCACAAAGTCGGAATTCCATCCGCTAGGTGCTAGGCCGCCATTCCACAGGCCCAAAAGGTTCCCGCCAAGGCGCCCGTATCAGATCTGCTGCCCCATTTTGAGGCTCTCACTCTCTCATTGTCTCATCGAATTAGCATTGTTTTATTATGAAACTTCATTTTCTGTCAATGATAATATCTTTTATTATGTGTTTTACATTATTGCATCATTTTTTTTGAATTCCAAGAGTAAACCCACAAACCCAGGATCGAGCCTGGTATCACCAGTACCCTGAGCCATGGCTCGCCAAACATCTATCGGGCATTAGAACTCCCCTCGGCCCAGTGGAGTCTGTGAGGTCCGAACTCATGTGAACTCCAAGTTGGCGCCTGCTGCGGGTATGTCCACAGCTGGGATTTGATAATGCGACATCACAGTTGCTCATGAAGTGCATTATCCAACTCTCCCACCCCCAAGGGACATTACTGCATCATATATATTGTTGTTGTAAGCATTATGTTGCAGATTCTGGAAGAATAAGTTGAGAAACATCTGGGTTAGTATTTCTTATTATGAAATATCATTTCATAATTATTTTTCAGTCAAATATTTAATTTTGATACTTCCAATAGACTACCTATTAGTTTTCATATTAATGCCATATTTTCTTGTATTTTTTAATTAATGTCATGTTAATGTAATATAAATATATTATTATCAACTTGGGGCCTAAGCGCTTAGGCGCTCGAGGACCCCAAGTACGCCTTGGTCCCCTTACCACCTTGACAACTATGGTTTACATTTCAGGTATTCTAAGGAATTGAGACAACTAAATCCAGATCTAGACACGATACATGACAAATAAGCTGCCTGCAGATTTCAGTTCAGACACACCCACCAGGTGCAATTTCATCCCCACTTCTTCTTATGGTGGTTTGAAAGGCCAAATATTCACTGCATGACACTCAAAGTGCCCTATAAGCCATGAGAGGATTGCTGGGCAGCCCCAAGACACTCTAAAAGCCTGCTTGATACCATGTCTGAAGCGCTAGCTCACCATGCAAACTTAGCACCTCAGATGAACTTCTGTGTTTTTTGATCTGAAGCACTAACCTAGGCACATTTACCGAACAGTGAAATTTGAAACGTGTTACTGCTTGAGATAGAAGTGTCACTTCAGCACTTATCGAATGGCATCTAACGCAGCCAGTAGCAAGAAAAATAATCCAAACCCATAATGCAACAATCAGGTAAAAGGATCGCTGATAATGTGCATAGTCTGCCTTGCAAGAGAATATGTCATTAAGTCTGCTATTACAATAAGCGAAAAAATGAATCATTAGCTTAAGAGATAAAAAATTAGCAGAGAATGCACTTACAGTCAGTGACCTTCATCGAACCGGGTAAGCCTACTCCTAGCCAAACATAAAATGCTGAGTAAAGGATCGCCACGCCTATTACAGCCATGCCAACAACGACAATTGCTGAAAACCCACCAGCTCGTACAGCAATCTATATGCAAGATCTCCTATGAGATAACTAAGGAGGTGAAGTTATTTAAATAGGAAAAAATTATCATTTCCACACAACCTGCAATGCCTCCCTGGCAGAACGTCTAGCAGCACTTGAGACGCGAACATTTGCACGAACTGACACCCACATTCCAACATAGCCAGCAAGACCAGAACAGATGGCCCCTAAGAGAAAAGCGGCAACAGTAATACATGCAGATGTTGTCCTACAAGGATATGGCAAGAAAAGAATCTACTATTGAGCAGGGGAAATACAGGAAAACTTATACTTCAACAGACATTAAAGACTCAGGAAAGAGGATGCTTGAACCTGCCAAGGCCAGATGATTCTTGTTGAGGAGTTGTACTGCGACATAAGTATATACTTAGTATCACAAGTGCTAGTAAGATGGCCATCTTAGAAATAGTACCATACTGAGTCCTGAAGAAACCTTCTGCCCCATCCCGAATAGCATCTGATATCTACAGGTTAAAGATGAATTCAGGTCACAAAAGAGAACTGATTTGAAACAAAAAACAGATACCATGCTACATCAGTCATGCACCATAAGAATCTTTCTCCTTATAAGTGTTATTTAATGAAGAAAAGGTAGTAACACTTTATAAGAAATATCCTAGGAGGTAAAGCTCTTTGTCATTACCCCTTAAAGCTTCCTTTTACTAGGAGCAAATGCTCCCCCTTCCATTACGGATCATATCTTACCTCCTAAAAATACAGGAAATCATATGAATGGATATATATATATATAGCAATTCATGTTGGCAGTCATGTTGAGCTGAAGTAGTTTTTAACCTACACAGGTCAACCTCCTAGCACTACCTATTTAAAACCATGTTATACTTTTCCAGCCCCAAACCACTAAATGAATGTAAGGATCACCCTAATCTGTGAAAGGCAGCTCGTGCTCAGGTTGGCATGACATTAACTCATTCGCTAAACCTTCATACATTTATGCATGTATGCTACAAAAAATGGGACAATCTGTATCATCAAAAGCAAGAGCGAAAATTAGCAGTTTTCACATAGAAAAGAGATAAGAAATCTACGGTCTCGACAGCAACCAAAGTTGGCAGTTAGTGGACTGTCAGGCAGCAGAAACAGCAACCAAAGTTGGTTTATACGTGCGCTTTTTTCATGGTAATGTCTGATTACGTGTGGCTAAATCCTCGAGTGCTTGCACTTAGTTTAAACTTTCCATGTTTGGAAACTATATGAATACGAAGATCCAAAATCGTGTCTCAAAGACTCTTAATTCCGTGATAAGGATAAGGTTATTTTTGCACAAGGATGCTAGAGTCCTACTTGGAGTAGGATTTGCTGGAAATTTTCATGTTCAAGATACGTCCTAGTATTATTTATTTTATGTAAATAGCATGTATGTGAATCCCAAGACAAGTACAGTTGATTAAAACATTGAGCTTTTTCTTTACCATTGATTTATTAGATGCCTTTGTCCATCTACGATGTATGAGATGTGTATGATGTGATGCTGTAAGATCCCCTAATGCAATTAGAAGCTACTTTCATTTCTATTTTCTGCAGATACTTTTAGCATTTATTTAGAACATGTTCACATCCTGCAAGAGCATTGTTTTGATGTTTCTTTTTGTTTCACCAAGAAGACTTTCTATTATATTAATTGGATTGGATTTAAGCCCCAAAGGTGCTAATTGCACCTTATTTGTTGTCATAAACCTAGCACTTCCCTCCAGCACGATGCTTATAATTCCAAGACCAGAAACCAGAGGCTTTCAAGTTTCATGACCAGATTTAGTTCATTACATCAGTCATTGACATGCCTATAAAAGATGCAATTATTGGCGAACATACAACCTCCGACAGAAATCCACACAATGAACAAGCATAAAGCCTCTGAGGAAAATTCTTATGTGACCATACTTATTCACTTTATTGGAACTTAGGTTAGGGTACCTCCAGCATGCGGTACCACAACACCAGCCTCATAACATAAGCTGCCATGGCCTCTCCATACCAACATACAGTGAACTATTCATTCCAACCTGTAACTATCAAAGTTTCAATTATGTACACAAGCAATTTCAGGGTCTTATAGATCTTCATGATCTTGAAGGTTTGCTTGAGGAAATGGCATGTAAATGCCAGCAAGAAAATCATGAAAACTAGTTGTGCCAACTAAGAAAACTTATGGAATGAGATAAACCAATCAATTGAAGAATTAGACCAAAAATAAATAAAGAGAAACAATAAAAGATTAGTCAAGAGGATACCTGAACCATCTCGGGAGGCCCTTCATCCTTTGCAAGGACCCATTTTGTGAGATATATAGAGAAGAGAAAGCTAAGGAGGCAGATAGAGAAGACAAAGACAATTATGGGTGATGTACTTGCTCCAATGTAAAATATAGCTCCCAAGCACAAAAGCAGAAGGACAAGTAAGACACGGACATTTATCCCCATGAGTATCCGAAAGATCTGCATCAAACAGTTAGTCAATAGTCTTCTAGTAGATTCTCAAAGACAATAGAAGATCCTACAAATCAATTCAGCATGTAATCTGATAAACAAAAAAATTGTATACAAGAATTAGTCAAATAATCTCCAGCATGCAAGGACACAAACAATCTGTAACGACCCAATCAGCTAACTAGCCCAACAACTGTATTAGTTGGTAGACTTCCCAGAAAGGTCACCCATTTTGAGACTTCTCCCAACTGAGCATGCTTTAACTTCGGAGTTCTTTCCAACTCGAGCTCCGAAAAACGGCTAACTGATGTTGTTGGTAGTCTAGTGATTTAGTCTATTTAACATATTCTTATACGGAGTATTACAATCTACCCCCCTTAGAAGCATGGCGTCCTCGTCAAGACCATGTTACACATAGCCCACAACCAATCCACCAGGCATGTGGGATTCTAGAGGTGGCCCCCACATGCTCAAGAGGTGGCTCCCACCATGAGGCTTCACACTCTAAGGTAGTCCTTTCATGATATAGCACTTTGCCCTGTGTGGCATTTAGCTCATATGCTTCTGACTGGTTCATGGCTCTGATACCATTTGTAACGACTCAATCAGCTAATCGGTCCAACAATTGTACTAGTTGGTAGACTTCTTAGGAAGGTCACACATCCTGAGACTTCTCCCAACCGAGGACGGTTAATTTCGGAGTTCTTTCCAACTCGAGCTCCGAGAAATGGCTAGCCGGTGTTGTTGGTAGTCTACTGATTTAATTTATTTAACATATTCTTACACGGAGTGTTACAAATTCGCATAACCAAATTAGACAATAGTAAGACATCAACATATCAAACACAGCACAAGCTGGCCATAAATTATTTTCAGTAGAGGTACATGCAGACATGCAGTTACTTGCAGGCTTGCACTTACACCCTCCCACCACCACCACCACCACCCCCAAAAAAAACACTTTAAACATACACAAATCATATACTAATGGCAGACTTAGCTGATATAAACTTAGTTGATATAATTCAGACCTTCACGGCATGGCATACGCTAGCCATGTTAATGCTAAACTTAGTTGATATAATTCAGACCTTCCTGGCAGAGTTTATGTCGGCCATGCTTAACATATTAGTACATCTTGAGATAACATGCCTGAGACATCCTTTCACCTTGAATCAAAGATTTAATCTTTACGGTGCAAATACATAGATTTCTGCGCACCAAAAAAATCTTAATTCTTCACCATTTATGACAATCCTCACATCAGACTGTCCTGCCTCCTTCCTCTAGATTCTTCCCAAAAAGTCCATCTGAAGACGGTTTTTCTTTGGTTACAAACTTAACCTAAGTGAGCATAGTCAGATAGTGCAGAACATGGCATGACTTTTAACACTGGATACCAGCAGGACAAGCAGGCGGAGCACTCCGCCATTCCCCTTTAACACTTCAATAGATCTTGCCAACACAAGATCAATGGGATATGGCTCATGGTTGACTAACTGACGACAGGTTTCATTGTTGTCCATCCTATACAACATTCAAATTTAGTTCAGAACAATGTTATAACTTTCTTCATAGCCTCATTGGCCTTTTCTTTTCCAATATCCATTTTTTCTTTGAATGCGTTTCTTTCCTTCTCTCACCTCCACAGTGGATCTCACAACAACTTGCTCTATGTTTTAGCAAGATACTAATGATGTGGGAAATTAATGCCCATCTTGAAAGATGCTGCGGCCGAACTTAAACACTTCCAATGAAACCCGACAATAGAAAAATCCACAAAAAAAAGGCAAAAACGTAAGCAATACAAATTAAAAAAATTCTCCACTCAGAAGTTTCAACCCCCAAGAAAATTAGAAATGCGATACTTGAATGAAACGCAATGGTTGACCAACGCTCACATCAAATTACAACTACAGTTTTTCAAAAGAAATTGTGGCTGTACCACTAATGTTATTACAAAATATATAGAAGTAGCATAGTCAATTAAAAATACAGTTAACTAAGATTTCTTTTTTTTTTAAAGAAAGGAAAAGAAGAAGAAGACCGACAGATTGTTATGGGCCGAAAAAACCATACCAAGGGGGTGTACGCCTTGCTCCGCATGCTGGGGAACGTCCGCGGCCGATCCTGGTAGGACCCCAGGCCCCCGCCCTCCACATCGCCGTCCAACATGACGGCGTGCGACGAGTTCACCCGACGAGTCACGGGAAAAGGGACGAACTCCCCCACCTGGGGCAGGTCGCCCCCCGAACCTGGCCGCTGAATTTTGACACTCTTGAAGTCCACAACCCCGCCACTCGGTCGCAGATTTCACCAACTCCGCCTGCACAGCCGGAAGAACTTCCTAAACCCAACGATTACTTATGTAACAAGCGCAGATCGAGGGGGGGGTGGAAAAACAGATCAGAACAAAATAAAGCCAATGCGGCCTGCGCAACCGCCATCAACCTCCGTGTAACAGATTCATCGGAGAAAGCCGGAGAAATCAGAAGTTCTTATAACCGGAGAAATTTGGAGAATTCCGAGTAGGGAAGGCGGCGGAAGAGAGGCGAGGAGACGAACCTGGAGATCGGAGCACGCCTGGAGGAGATCGTCGGGGGAAGACGACCGGAATCCGGAGATCTGAGAGGGCCACGCAGCTCTCTCTCTCTATCTCTCTCTCTCTCTGTACGAGTCAAGAAAGCCAGCCGTAGCTGGTGAGTGCGGAAGTATGAAAAACGAATCGGAATATTACCAGCCCGTCGCGTAGAGCCGTTTCGTTTCGCCGGGCCGGGGGATGGTGGGGACACGTCGTTCACATTTATCTGAAACTTTCGTCCCCGTTGCCAACTGTGTTGTGCCACGAGGACTTGCCCCCGCACGATATTACGAGAATGTCCTCACTGAGGGATTGTGGCGATATGCGGCTGTGACGCAAGTGGAAGCTGAGATCAGATCGCGTTTCCGTGACTCCGCCTCTTTCGGGATTTTAGATTTTTAATTCTTTTTATTTCCCGTTTCTCTTCTCATGAGAGTTTTTTACTGTTATGTACATAATTATTCCAGGAAACATGCTCACAAAACAAATGGGCCGCCCCGGTGGTTATTGGGGTAACCAGTTCAATGGCCTCCTTGCCAGTTGTTAACCCTCTTTGGTTCCCATAATGATTGTAGACTTGTAGCAGTTGAAAGATGCCTTGCAACCTACCATTCTATTTATTTCAACTATAGATTAGAATAGCAAATAATAAATATCAATGGGATGCGGAGGGTTGTAGTCTAAGTCTCCTACGATGGACACCGCTCTCCGCTTGTGACAGGGAGACCCAGATTCAACCTTGCAGAGGTGTTTCACGGGTGACTGGGCCTCTCTACTCTCATTTTGACGTGTTTAGTCGAGTTTTGAATCCAGATTTCTCCGTGGGTGTTCCCCTCTCTAATATCCCCCGTGGTCATTTGGGTTAGGTTCAAAAAAAATTATCCTGCGATGAGGTCTATGACTCCAAGTATTGCAAGGGTTGGTAACGTATCGAACGGTTGCTATTGGCTCTGTGGTGGTGGAGGATCTCTAGGTAAAATATTAAGGTGATAATAAAATGTTATAACGAAGTCGTCTAATCCAGTTACTAAAATATAATTAGCGAATAAAGAATTCCATCGTTTCCGTGAAAAATTCTATTGGGAGTCCCCACACTGCTGACTTCGGGATGTTCCGCTAACGAGGTGTTGCAGCTTAATTTGTCGGTCGCCTGTCCAGTTAATCTACAGTTTAGATTTGTTTCGGTAACTAATTGATTTTAAAATTATTAGTTTTAAAATTAAAACAAGGTAATGAGTCCCCAAGTGAAACAAAAAAAAGTTACATTGAATCAAACATCGTGAAATAACACATTTTTTTAGATAAAAACAAATAACCCCTAGATATATCCATCCATTGGCGAATTCTCCATCCTATTTCATATTATTTTTATATATAAGCTATCTTCCGCTAAGGCCGTGTTTGGTGAAGGTTTCAGCTTCCACGAATTTAACTTGGCTACTTTGAGGGAGAATACACTAGATTTCGATGCCATTTGTGAATATATTTTTTATTATTATTTTCAGCCTTCGACTATATTGACATTTGAATTTTTATATTTTCAGATAAAGAAAAATTCAAAAAAAGGGGTAACTTTCTATTAACATTTTTTTAGATAAAAACACATAACCCCTAGATATATCCATCCACTGGCGAATTCTCCATCCTATTTTATATTATTTTTATTTATAAGTTATCTTTGCTAAGGCCGTGTTTGGTGAAGGTTTCAGCTTCCACAAATTTAACTTGGCTACTTTGAAGGATAATACACTAGATTTGGATGCCATTTGTGAAATTTTTTATTATTTGCAGCCTTCGACTATATTGGCATTTGAATTTTCATATTTTCAAATAAAGAAAAAATTAAAAAAAGGGTAACTTTCTATTAACAACCCTAGTATCTTAAATATCAACAATGCCATACTTATTTTCATATTATTGTACGTAATTTTACAAGATAACATCTCTATCAAATGTGTCGTTTAGGTGGCATACATGAACTGCTTATATATATCAAATATTGCCATTACCATTGCAATTTTGGAATATTATGCATCTTAGAATGATATGTAGGACAAGATACAAGATATAACTAAGCATGGGATCTGAGAAATTTAACTTATAAAAGTTGTTAATATGAAATTATATCAAAAAAATGTTTTCCCAAAAATGAAAAACATTGTAAATAATCTAACATAAAAAGTATGTGTTTGTACTTTTTTGTGCGAAAATAAATGAAGAATGAAAAGAGTAGAGGACACAAACTTTAATTTATTTGCATGTAGACTTTTTTTTATCACGAAAACTTGCATTCTTAACTTTTTAAAGAAACAATTATCTATATAACTTGACATTGGAGGTACGCAAAAATAGTGCTGGTGACTAAAAATATAATCAGACTATTATTATTGCTTAACTGCAACAGTAACAAAAGAGCTTAATTCATCCTTGAGTGATAACCAGGAAAAGGTAAATGAGTCTCTTGACACTTGTAAAGAGAATTTTATTCATAAAACATATGATGATAAAAAAAAAAAAAAAAGTGAACCGAAACCAAGTTATCTTTGATATTTGACACTTCTGGCTCGTTTATGCCAGGAAACAACTACAGAGTTGTATGACTAACTTTGACCTAAGAACCCATTAACTCTATCTAAGCGAAGAGGAACTCTCCTTCAATTAAAAGAAAAGAGATCATGGTTAAAAAGTATATATATATATATATAATATATCATATGCCGAAGAAAGTAAATTGAAAGATAATGAGTAAATCTTGCTACATCGCCGGGAGCTATTACGCATCTTGGTGGTGTTTTTATTTAATGTTTTGAAATTAAAAAAATGTTATTCATCTGAGAGTTAATAGAAGTTATAATTTTGGAGGAGGACTTTAGAGTATAAAGGTTTTAGGTTAAGTAGAACTAAGATAGAATACATGTATTGTAAGTTTAGTATAAGTCGGATAGGCGAAAATGAGAGAGTTAATTTGTATAGGATGGCAATACCTCAAAGCACCCATTTCAAATATCTTGGTTCGATCCTCCAAGAAGACAGATAATGTGGTGAGGATGTTAGCCATAGGATCAAAGCAGGATGGGTGAAGTGAAGACTTGTCACGGAAATTTTGTGTAACTGCAAGATCTCAATAAAACTGAAAGAAAAATTCTACCATACAACGATAGGACCTGCAATGTTATATGGTAGCAAGTGTTGGACGATGAAGGAGCAACATGTCTCTAAGATGAGTGTTGCTGAGATGAGAATGTTAAGGTGGATGTGCGGGAATAGTAAACTAGATAAAATTCGTAATGAGTATATTAGAGAAAAAGTAGGAGTTGTACTATGAGGACAAATTGAGAGAAAGGAGACTGAGATGGTTTTAGTATATTAGGCGTAGGACTAGGGAGACTCCAATTAGAAAAGTGGAGTATATTAGGATAGAGGAGGGGAAGAAAAAAAAGAATAGACCTAGATTAATTTGGAAGATGATAGTACAATATGATTTGAAAATTTTAAATATTTCATAAGAGATAATTCAAAATCGTTTAGAATGAAAATAGAGAATTTTTATAGTCGACTCTAATTATTTAAGATTAAGACTTCGTTGAGTTGATTGAGTTAAGTTTATCATTTTTTAAGTCAGACTATACGATCACGTAATACAACATAAGGCTGACCAAAAATAATTTTATGTTATTTTTAAATAAAAGCACCGCTAGACAAGGTAATCATCAGCGGCAGTGTAGCAAATTGTACTCAAAGATAATTAGAAAGATAGTATGAGATTTAAAAAGAGAATAATGAGAGATAGAAGGTACAGAGATGATCACATTCGTATCAGCTTTGCATGATTGGGCGTTTTAGTGTTGAATACACGACATCTTCACGTAAGTGCCAAAATCGTCTTGAACTGCGGTCCATTTGGCAAAATTTTAGTAAAGAAAAGTGAAGAAATCCAGAAAGAGTTCCCTATGAATGGAAAAAAATGAAAAGAAAAAAGTCGATCGCTTATAGAATACGGAATCTTCGGCATTTTTTGATTTTGTCTCAAGAGGACAAAAGATCCCTGTTATTTTTGAGCGTCCACTCGTGAAGCGGAATACAACAAAAAGAAAATTAGAGATATTTATTTTTCAATGAGTAATTTATTGGCAAAATATTTACATGGCCTCTCTTAAGTTAAAAAATAAAATCTTAGTATAATGACTTTTTTTCAAATAGCGATTGTGAATTGAGATTTTTACGTATATACTATGAAAAGTAGTGTATTTATATGTATACTCCTAACTCTCATAAATTGTACGAAGTATCTCGAAAAACCTCCGAAGTATTGTAGTTATATCTCTCCGTCAAAATGTCCTGAATTCCAGTTGCATATATAATCTTAAATTTATTATAAGTTTGCACGTATATTCCTAACCTCACTAGAATTTACGGGATCTTTCAAGCATATTCTCTTGGGTCCGTTTTGTTTTGGAAATAAGTCTTAAATAGGGCGTGTTATTCTCTTCATTCGCATTGGAAGCGTGGATGCGTTATTTTTGATGCGGACGCGTTATTTCTAGAACAAGTAGAATAAATTAGTCCACTTAAAAGATATAATTATTTATTCTGCTGAATCACTTAGTCTACCCAAAGTGATTTTTTTTTTGTTTTAGAAATAAGAGATCCGGCCAAAAAAAAAATCCGAAATATCACATCCATAAAGCAAATCGAGTCTTGAAGTTCACTACATTTTAACAGAGGGATAATAACAGTGATGCTTTTGAGATTTTTAGGAATATTTTACACAACATATGAGAGTGAGAATTATATATGCAAGTACGTCACTTTTTAGAGATATATATGTAAAGACGCCGAAGACAGTGAAAAGTATACATGCTCTACTGCTTTTAGGTAAATCCCCAGCTACATATAATTATAACAGGTATAATTTCATCTCTTTGGACCTTGCCTTTTCTGGAACAAGTGGAATAAATTATTTCACCAAAAAAGATAGAACTATTTATTCTGCTGAACTACTTATTCCATTTAAAGTAAATTTTTTTCTTCTAGAAATAAGAGATATAAAAATAAGAAATCCAAAATATCACATTCACGAAATAAACGGAGCCTTAAGTTCCCTACTTAATACATAGGGGATGTAACCGTGACGCTTCTGTGATCTTTAGGAATATTTTATACAATATATGAGAGTGGGAATTATATATGCAGAAACGTTAATTTCAGGGATATATATGTAAAGACGCCGAAGACAGTGAAAAGTACACATGCTCTACTGATTTTAGGTAAATCCCCACCTACATATAATAATAAGAGGTATAATTTCATCTCCTTGGACCTTACCTTACCCACTATTTTCCTTTTTCTCGTGAAAATTTACCACCAATTCAAACAAAAGACAGTTCTGGTAGTGGTCAGACTCATGTCACAATCCAAAAACATTGTCACCAAGGCCACCTCGCATCAGTTATGTGAAACCCGATCAGGTGAGTAGGAAAGCAGCCGGAGGGGCGGACAGAAACACGGCGTGCCAAATTTGAGCTACCTGCTGCAGATACGGCATATGGGAATAATTTGAAACATAATCCAAATGATACTTGAGTAATACTTGCTGCAATCTGTCAATGCATTGGGTTAAATTTTTTTGTTTCTTTTTAGGTCGCCTCCGAAATGTCTTAATCGGTACTTTTTGTCCGAATGATCTAAGATAAGGAAAAAGATACGTCTTTTTCCGAGTCTAATTATCTGAGTATCTATCTATTTTCTTTCACTTGTCTTAACTATTAATTACTAGTCTCTTATCTTCTACCATAGATTCTTCGGATAAGGCTAGCAAAATGGATCTGACCTAAGGCCTGACCCATTTAGATTAGATTCTACTAGGCTCCTTATGAATTAATAAGCTCATTCTTTTTTGTAACTATTTAGACTAAAGAAATATTTATTGCACCACCTATTATAAAAGTGCAATGCAACCGCATACATGTACAATTGCCCGACGGACAGCTCATGTAAAGTTAAGCCTTGTTGCACCCTTGCGAGAGGGTGAAATAGGTATGTTGCACCATCACGCTAGTGGTGCAACAAGTATTTCTGTCAGACTTTCATTAATATAGCGCTAAAATGAGGTCCATTTATCAAGTCCGAGAGTTTAAAACAAATAATTCATTGGCAGACCCATTTTGAAGACTTAAAATCATCATATCCTAGGTTCAAAAGATGACACGTTTATCCGTTTAGCTTGAACAATTATAGGTAGGGATGTAAAAAGATACATGTTAGGTCGAATACTGGTTCGATCTTTATCCTTTAAGTAAAATATATATTTTTATCCTTATTCTTTAAGAAATATGTATATCTTTATCGTTGTCTTTTAAAATTATCGAAAACGGATACATAAAAGTTAAGTTATCGGACAATACTATGTGCCAACATAAACTTAATCTTCCATTGCTTTTGGAGGGAATAAAGGAATACTCTTTTCAAAATATATATAGATATAAATTTTTTTTAAGTAGTTCTTATAAATTTACTTGTAAATCACATGATATTTTGTGAAAATGAACTTTGCAAACTAATGAATGAGGGGCAAAAGGGATTAAAATAATGACATGGTCAATAAGACATCTAACTATATAGGTATGATTAGAGATTTCATTTAAAAATGAGAATTTTAAATAAGATATAATTAATAGTTAAGACAAGTGAAAGAAAACATATAGATACTTGGATAATTGGATTCAGAAAAGGATGTAAAACTTGCTGCACCGTCAGGAGTTATTATGCTTTTCGACGGTGCTTTTATTTAATCTTTTTAAAATTAGAAAAATGTTATTCATGTGGGATTGATTTTTAACTTTTTATCTTTTTTTAAGTTGTCCGATATAAGATCAGACTATACGACCATATAGGACACCATAAGACAGACCAAAATAATTTTATTTATTTTTAAATAAAAGCACCGCTAGGCGGCATAGTAATCCCTCACAGTGCAGCAAATTGTACTCAAAGATAATTAGGAAGATAGTATGAGATTTAAAAACAGAATAATGAGAGTTAGAAAGTCCTGAATAATTAGTAGTAGTAGAAGGTACAGAGATGATCACATTCGTATCAGCTTTACATGATTGGGCGTTTGTGTTGAATACACAAACATCCTCACGTGAGTGCCAAAATCGTCTTGAACTGCGGTCCATTTGGCAAAATTGTAGTAAAGAAAAGTGAAAAATCCAGAACGAGTTCCCTATGAATGGAAAGAAATGAAAAGAAAAAAGCCGATCGATTATAGAATACGGAATCTTCGGCATTTTTTGATTTTGTCTTAAGAGGACAAAAGATCCCTGTTATTTTTGAGCGTCCACTCGTGAAGCGAAATAAAACAAAAAGAAAAGTAGAGATATTTATTTTTCAATGAGTAATTTATTGGCAAAATATTTACATGGCCTCTCTTAAGTTAAAAAATAAAATCTTAGTATAATGACTTTTTTCAAATAACACTTTTGAATTGAGATTTTTACATATATACCATGATACGTAGTGTATTTATATGTATACTCCTAACTCCCATAAATTGTATGAAGTATCTCCAGAAACCTCCAAAGTATTGTAATTATACCCCTCCGTCAAAATGTCTTGATTCTAGTTGAATATGCCAAAAATATTTTAGATATTTCTTGCACATACATTCTTAAATTTGTTATAAATTTGCATATATATATATATATATATATATATATATATATATATATATTCCTAACTTCGCTAGAATTTACGGGATCTTTCAAGCATATTCTCTTTGAAGTTCACTACATTTTAACAGAGGGATATAACTGTGATGCTTCTGAGATTTTTAGGAATATTTTATACAATATATGAGAGTGGGAATTATATATGCAAATATGCTAATTTTCAGGGATATATGTGTAAAGACGCCGAAGACAGTGAAAAGTACACATGCTCTACTGATTTTGGTAAATCCCCACCTACATATAATAATAAGAAGTATAATTTCATCTCCTTGGACCTTACCTTGCCCACTATTTTCCTTTTTCTTGTGAAAGTGACCACCAATTCAAACAAAAGACAGTTCTGGTAGTGGTCAGACTCATGTCACAATCCAAAAAAATTGTCACCCTCCAAGGCCACCTTGCATTAGTGATGTGAAACCGGATTAGGTGAGTAGGAGAGCAGCCGGAGGGGCGGACAGAAACACGGCGTGCCAAATTTGAGCTACTTGCTGCAGATACGGCATACGGGAACAATTTGAAACCTAATCCAAATGACGCTTTCAAATGAGTAAGTTTAAACAACATATCTTTCAGAAACATAAGAGGGAAAGAGCTCTCACAATTATTCTACCAGCCGCCATGCGCCAAGTCTATAATCAATATCCAAAGCAATAATAGAGATCATGCACGCTCTCCCACTTCATAATAGAGATCTTCTAAGTGTAATGTTGGACTTAAAACGAGAAAAAGATTTAAAAACATTATCTCATGTCTACTTTTTCTTATTTTCAATAAGAGGTAATTTTGAAAATCTCTCTCTCTCTCCCTCTCTTCCCATCAGAATTGCACTTACAGGAACCGAAGTTCTCAATTCATGTGTTAAAACTTGAGAATCGGGTCCAATGTGACCGGAGTCACGGACGAAGTTATCCGACGTTCAACTTTGATTGATAGGCGAACAATATTTAAATTTTTAATAATAATGTCTTTAAAAATCTTGTATGTAATAATTTATTTCATTATATAATTATCTAAGTTTCATTTATTTTAAAATAATTTTTGATTTTAAAAGATTTTTTTTGCATATACATATGTTACAAGAGGTTTTATGCATATATAAAATTTTCATGGAGTTGTACCTAAAATATTTTACCCCTGCACCAATGCTTTGTTCTGCTCAAATTTCGAATTCAGTTCG
This sequence comes from Zantedeschia hybrid cultivar, assembly GCA_030544215.1. Lineage (NCBI taxonomy): Eukaryota > Viridiplantae > Streptophyta > Magnoliopsida > Alismatales > Araceae > Zantedeschia > Zantedeschia hybrid cultivar. The sequence continues at coordinate 5,316,930 of JARZZO010000002.1, forward strand.
TTCACCGGCAGCAGGTTCATTGGGCAGCCAAAAAAAAAAAAAAAAGAGATTTTAATTTTTTAAGTCAATCCCAATTCTACTTACACACGGTAAGTTCATCTTCAATCCGAGGAGACAATACAATTTTTTTAAAAAAAACAAATTAAGCCCCAGTAAACAGTAAAAGAAGATTTTTAATAAGCTGAGTATAATAATAGTTTTTAATCTTTTTAAACTTTTTAAGACATCCAATCAAAGTTTTGTTTGAAGTGACCTAAAAAAAATTAAAATATTTTTTATTTAGACTGCACTTAATAGTAAAACTCTTCGTTTTTTAGACAATGACTTGTTCCAAAGGGCTACCGTTGTGTAGTCTAATCACACCTGATGACACCATTTCTGAGGTCGCGTGTTACGAGTAAGGTTTGCCGGTTGCCAGTATTTTTAATTCAGTGGTGCTGGGCATGGGTCCTAACTCCAGAGAAGCAGGGTTCGAACCGGTCCGAAGTTTACAGATTTATCTCAATGAAGGGTGTTTCGCACTTGAAGTGAGAAAGTCCACCAAACAGGTGATGGAATCACGAAACTTGCGAGAGGTCCACCCAACAGGGGCAAGAGATCTGCCCAGACGGGCGACATTTGCTTGGGATGACTGCCATTCGCACAGCCTGCTGGATGGGGTCGAACTCACGACCTCTTCGTCGGGACGGGATCACTCCATCGCGCATATTCTTTTTGATGACTCTTATTGTGTCTCACATATTCATATAATTTAATCTCTGATTAGATAATTTTAAAAAATATGAAAGGTCAAAAATCAAATTCCAATGAATATATTTTATTTATTCCATAAAAAAAATTAAATTGTACAATCATATAAACAAATTAAGATCTTCTAAGAAAAGATTCAAAACTAATATTTTTAGTTAAAAACACCGTGACTCATGACCGGCCGCCGGCGGTGCAGCAAGCTTTGCTGGGTACGTTACATCCGCATTGCAAGGGCGACAAGTGGAGCATTTTGGGAATATCAGACTCCCCGTCAGGCTGCCCCCCCCTCGCCCTTTCTCGCAGAAGCCTTTTGGATTCCGCCCTTTCTTATTCTGATCCATTCCTTTGGTTTCTGTATACTGGTACTTGTTGACGTTGGTGATGGAGAATTAAGGAAGTCCCTCTTTTGGTATGTTTACTTTTTCTTGTTCACAGAAAAACTGGGACAAAAAACCCTCTACTCCTTGCATTATCAAGGAAACCATTAGCAGTAGCAGTGGTAGTAATAATGTAGCTTAATTGGAGCTGAGGATCTTGGCTAATTGCTTGCACAATTGGTCTGATAATTGAAGCCATTTAAGTGGGACGGTTTGCTGGTGATGCAGGCACTGATCAATTTTGACATTTGAGTAGAATGTCTTCGTATTACGGTTCGTCTGTTTTCACGTAAAGGAACCACGTGAAAAGTTTTTTTCGAAAAATATATCGCAATCACTTATCTGATTATCTGTAAAAACTTAAGTCAACGGAAAACTTAATTCGTTAATTCTTCTTTTTTCTAATTTTAGCATTCATTAGATAAGACCGAATGCCCTTTTTCGAAAGAGAAAAAAAATATTTTTATAAACACCAAATGACAAATTTTGTTTTCATTTTTCTTATAAATATACTTTCTTAAAAAAATATTTCCGTCCAATCATATTTTACATTTCCCTTAGTGGAGGGCGTCTGCAACTGTAATGGATCCCTAGTATTGGTTTCATCCTAAAAGCAGCCCAGTGGTTTTCTTGCCTTTGCTATCATTTACCCTTTGACAACCAGTACACTTTGGCATTTGGACTACAGTTTATTGCCAGATCTCGTGTCTCATCTGTATTACAAAAAGTGGTGTCTGAGTAAGTCCAGTTTTAGCCAATTTTTTCAAAAAAGATTGATTACTTTCTCATTGTATAGCTTAATTTTTGCACTTTGAACTGCACACATTTGCATTGGAGTTCCATCACATCGATGAGTACTCAATATTCATTTCTCATTTTCGCTTGAGCTGCTGTAAGTTTTTTTTTTTGGGGGGGGGGGCAAGGAGCTGCTGTAAATATTGACATGTCTGTACCCAAAGAGAAGCATTCTTGAAGCCAGAATGGTAAGTGACAAAGTTGTTTTCACATGGAATTGCAAGTGCACATTTTCTCATTCTGGTCCTGCACATGTTCAAAGAGAGGATTCATCTTCGCTCTCTCCACAGTATACAGTTAACAAGATCAAATCAGAAAGACGAACATGGATCTGCTGCCTCCACTAAGCAATTCAAGGGAGATGATAAAGCGTGGATTAAACTTTGTGCCCTAATGACTAGTACTCTTGGATAGATCTTTCAGCATGAAACTGATTCACCTTTTCTTTACTGGAATATAAACTGTCTCTGTGCTAGTTAACATGCCTTAACATTTAATTGTTTATCCTAACACTAGCTAGGTATGTTTCAAAAAAATCCCAACTTTCATCGTGATATTCTTCATCCTTGGCTGGATTACAAATTTTTTCTATTGGATGTTTTTTGTTGAGCCGCGTGGATTGATTTTGATATTAACAAAATGCATCTTATGTGTATTATCATGCTTGTTTAAATGTGAAAAGAATTGAGAAAAATCGGATGCGATTTCGGACTCAAAAAATTGAAAATTAGTGCATTCTAGACTTCTCTATATATGAGGTGTCGACACCTGTGAAAGTGGCACTTGTGCAATAGAAGCACCACTTCCAGATTTGAAAATCCTGAATGTTGGGCTTTCTATCTTTTAGAGAAAAGCTTTCTTTCAGCCCTCAATGGCTCCTTTGCATTGTGGGCTATATAAGAAAGGTTCCTTTGAGGTTTTGAAGCATTGATACACACCTTACATAAAAAGAAAAAGTTTCTTCAATTATTCAAGCTCCGCAACTTGCATATTCTTTGGAGTGTCCCTTTGTGCGCACGCAGCATCATTCTATTTTGTGTTTGAGATTAGCTTGTTTTTTATTGTTATCTGATGAGGCAGAATCCGATTCGGCCCATTAAAGCAAGCCCAAACCCCGTTCAGCCCAACAGCAGCAGTACCAGGCCCTCAGGGAGCCTTCGGTCCGTCAGCGGCCCAACAGCCCTCGGCCCGTAAGCGGCACCGTCGCTCCCGGCCCAACATGCTTCAGCCCGTCAGCGGCCCACCAGCCTACGGCCCGGGAACAGCGCGGCAGCCCAGGGCCCAACAGGCTTCGGCCCATCAGCGGCCCAACCCCCTTCGGCCCGATAGCCGAGTCCGGCCCACTCTGGTGGCGGATCAGGCGCTATGGCGGTTTATCAGTAAGCCCGCATTTAGTCCTATATCGGCTGCCACCGTTAACCATCTTCTATCCTTTGCTATAAATACACCGCTATTTATTGCCAAAAGGATGCTCTCTGAAGCCTCCGAGACCCTTAAGGACTACAGTCCGAAAAGCATTAAAACTACTCTCTTTGACCTCTGAATCGAATCTTCTTCAGGAGCTAACTTGACCGTCGGAGGGGGTTCCCCAGGGCTGAAGCCCGGGACTCCTGCTGACTGGTTTTCTTCTTCTTTCCCTCCTGCAGGAGCTCGGTTCGAATCATCGCCGACCTTCCCGAGTCGGTCTCGACCGCCGACCACGGACTCCTCTCCCTGGTCTCGACGCCGTACGCCGGCTGCCCTTGCGACAGGATACTCGGTCTCGCGCCGCCCCTTCGTCCGCCGAAGGAGCCTCGGCCCCGACTTCCCGGAGCAAGCCGGCCACCGACCGAGCACCCCTCGGCCTTCGGACTCTCGGCTTCGCCTCTGCGTCCTTCGCCTCCCGGATCCCTGTCGGGCCCTTGAACACCGATCCGACCAAGCACCGGATCCATCTCTTCGGATTCCGGCTTCGGAATCCGGTCGTGATAGCTTCGGCTACATCACGTAGCGCCGTCTGTGGGAACCAACAAACAAGTCATGTCTCAACAACCTGTAACCCGACGGTCCGGATAGAGCGAAGCAGGGGAACGGGAAGCCTCAGTGCAGTTACTACCCTCCGAAGGCACTCCATCCGCCCCCTTGAGCGCGGCACGGCCAGTCACGCCAGGGTTCACAACTGAAGATAGCCGGATAAAGGAACTCCAGCAACAAATGACAGCACTAACTGCCACTGTTACTTCATTAGCAGACATGGTATCTGCCATGGCCCGGCACATAGGGGTATTGAGCCAACTCCCCCATCAAGCACCTCCCTTTCACCCTGTACAGAACTATGAGCCTCGGCCGGCCTCTTCGCAAGCCTTCATCGACGAGGCCGTTTCGGTGAACGACGAGCCTTCGGCACCACCTGCCCCTCCAGCGGTTCACCCTCAACCTGCGAGTCGAGAGCTCCTGCGTAGGCGATGTCAAAGGGAGTGGGTCCAAGGCAGGAAATGGGGTCCGCAGCCACAGCACCTATCGCTACCTGCTCCCCCTTCCCAGATGCTTACGGAGATAAAGCATATGCTTCGACGGCCACCACGCATGAAAACCGATCCTCGCCGAAGAGACCCCGGCCAATACTGTGAGTATCACCGGGAGGTCGGCCACACGACTGATGAATGCCGGCAACTTCGGGAGGAGATAGATCGCCTCGTCAGAGAAGGCCAACTGCCACTGTACTGGTAGGAACAGCCTCGACAGAGGCATAAACCGAGGACCGCAGAGCAATAAGGCAACGTCCGAAGAGTACTCTTGCCAGACCTCTAAAGAAAAAGGGCGAAGTTTGTAAACAGTAGCGACCGAGGGGCCCGCGGATTAGGGACCTCATCGAGCGCGCTTCCCCCTGTATCTGAAATACGGGGTACCTTCGGCACCTCATGTAAATTGACCTGGAATTTAGCTAGGAAACATAAGGAAAGTCTCTTCTTTAAAAAGATTGTCCAGCGATAAGTCTTCAAAAGTCCGCGGCAACCTGATTCGGAGTGGCTCCGGCCATGCGTACCGAACCAGAGCGGCACGGATTTCTCAAAAGTCCGCGGCAACCTGATTCGGAGTGGCTCCGGCCATGCGTACCGAACCAGAGCGGCACAGATTTCTAAAAAGTCCGCATGTAATCCTGATCCGAGGGTGGTTTCGGCCACGTATACCGGATCGGGAAGCGGCAAGGTATAAGCCCGCAGGTAACCCGTACCGATCGGGAAGCGGCATGGCTTTTCTAAAAAGTCCGCAAGTAATCATGATCCGAGGATGGCTTCGGCCACATATACCGGATCGGGAAGCGGCAAGGTATAAGCCCGCAGGTAACCCGTACCGATCGGGAAGCGGCATGGCTTTTCTAAAAAGTCCGCAGGTAATCCTGATCCGAGGATGGCTTCGGCCACGTATACCGGATCGGGAAGCGGCAAGGTATAAGCCCGCAGGTAACCCGTACCGATCGGGAAGCGGCATGGCTTTTCTAAAAAGTCCGCAGGTAATCCTGATCCGAGGATGGCTTCGGCCACGTATACCGGATCGGGAAGCGGCAAGGTATAAGCCCGCAGGTAACCCGTACCGATCGGGAGCGGCACGGTATTTCTAAGACCGCAGGTAATCCTGATCCGAGGGTGGCTTCGGCCACGTATACCGGATCGGGAAGCGGCAAGGTATATTTAAGCCCGCAGGTAACCCGTACCGATCGGGAGCGACATGGTATTTTCTCTAAGTCCGTGTAAACCGTACCGGGAGTGGCTTCGGCCATGCAAACCGTATCGGGAGCGGCATGGTATTCTCTCAAAAGTCCGTGAGTCCTTCGATCCGACGAATGGCTTCGGCCATGTAATCCGGATCAGGGAGCGGCGAGATATATCTCTAAGTCTGCATAAGACAAAGCGGGAGTGGCTTCGGCCACACGAACCGCATCTAGGGCGGCGGGATACCCCTTCGGATATTATGAGCCACCTTAGCAAAGGCCCCGGCCGTATCTACCAGCGATATTCTATCAACGCCCCATCCGAACCTACATCGGGTCTCGGCTTCACGGACTATAGCGAACGACGGCAAGATCTCGGATTTCCGAAAGGCCAGATTCAGTCAAATCATGTAGAAGACAACAAGGTAAAACTCAGAAATACTTCCTATGTTCATAGAAGGGGAAGTACAAAATTGGCCATCCACCTGGCCGCAGGTTTACAAAAGCAGAAAAACAAAAACCGGGGGGGGGGAACCCTTGTATCAGCCCTCGACAACCCCTTCCTCCTCCGCTTCGACTGCGTCTCGGCCAGGAGAGGGAGAGGGAGAGTCAACGATCTGCACAGATTCAGGAGCGGCAGCCTCGACAGGGGCCTCCTCGGCGGGCATGGCTTCGTCGCCTGGAGCTGGGGTCGAGGCCTTCTCGGCCATAAGCTCCTTCCACCAGGATAGGAGTTCCTTGGCTTCCTCACCCATCGGCAGGGCAACCCCGGTTAAATCAACGCTCGGGCAGGCCCTCTGGGCGACAGCCAGCCCGAGGTCGAAGACCGAGGAGGCCGCTAGCAGCTGAGCTTGGATGATCTCCTCGGCGTAGTCCGGGCCGGCCTTATAATCGGCTACGGCCGAGTCCGCCGCCTCCTCCAGCTCTTGCTTTAGAGCCGATACCTCCTCGGCATGGCGGCGTTTCTCCGAAGCCCGCCGGGAGTCCTTGTCCTGGATCTGGGCCTTAAGGGCCCGGATCTCAGTCTGAGCCGCAGCGAGCTCACGCTCGGCCTTCTCCTTCTCCCGCTCGGCCTTCACCTTGGCCTCGGCGGAAGCACGGGCCTCTGCTGCCCTCTCCACCAGTTGCGCCCGCGTCCGGGCGTTCGCGGTTACCAGCCCATCGATCATGGGCTCGATACGGGGCCCCGCCGAAGGACCCTCACCCGAACCGGCCGACTCCCCCTCGGCCTCCAGAAGCTTGATCCGGAGCAGCTCCTGATGGTGAATCAGGACACTACCCGTGACCGCGGCCTGCGGACCGAAAGCAGACAAGGATCAGAAAAAAATCATAGAACCGCTAAAGAAAGCTAAGTTGAAGCACACTCAGAAGCGTCTTACCTGGACCGCCAACCGAGCGCTCATCGCCGCCAGGTCGGTGACCGAGTGGTCCCTCAGCTCTTCGAAAGCCGAGGGGAGAGTGAGGCTGCGGAGCAGACGGAGGCACGTTTGCGAGTCCTCCATGCTCTCGTCCTTGTAGATCCCCAGTTCAGGGTGCCACCACTCGCGCTGCGCTCGCGGCGCCTGCGACCCTGCGCCTTCGTCCTCTGCCCCTGCCGAAACGGCCGGAGGGGAGTCGCCCCTCGGCGTCTCGGGGGACGCTAGCCTTGCGGCCCTTCGGGCCCCGGCACTTCTCCTGATCAGCGGAGCCGGCTCCGCCTCTTCGGCCTATTCCGCCCGGGGGCGCTTCGACGGTCGGCCGCCCCTTCGAGCGGCGAACTTAGTCTTTCGCTCCCTCTCGAGAGCGGCGGCGGCAGCACGGCCTTCGGTGGAGGCCGCAGTCCTTGGAACCCCGCCTCGGGTCCTCGGAGCTCCAGCGCCTCGGCCGAACCCGCCTGCCGCCTGCGGGGCTGGTGCCCGGCCTTGACCGCGCTGATCAGATATCCGGGCAAGGAGGGCATCGAGCTCGGACATTGCTGCAAGCAAGAGAAGACGTGTTAAAAACGAAGCAACGACCAGGTGCAAACTCAAAGCCGACTTACCCTCGGCCGAAACTTCATCAGCATCCTCAGCCGGAGGAGCTTCGGCCGGAGGAGCGGCAGCACTTCCTCCGCGGTCCCGCAGAGTCTCCCCGGGAGGAAGGTAGGGAAAGGCTCGCTCTGGATCGAACCGAGGGTCCGGCCATACCCCGGCATTCACCAGCCGCTCTGACTCACTGAGAAGCCCCCAGATGTTGTACGGGGCCATGATCTGGATATGGCCCACGAGGGTGCTCTGGACGGGGGTCAGAACAGGAGGATCCGAGAGGCCTGCGGCCAGCGGCGCCCATTCGGTAGGAAAGGGCCACACGCCCTTCTCGTTCTCCGGCAGAGAGATAAGGATGAACTTTCTCTTCCAGCCATGGATGGACGAGGGCTTCCCGGAGAAGATGCTTCGGCCGATCCGAGGGACGAAGCAATACCACTCGAATCTCCCCTGCCTTTGGATTTTAAAGAGGTAGCGGAAGACGTTGATGGAAGGAGTGATCCGTATACGGGCGAAAACGCTCAAGAAACTGTATACGGTGCGCCAAGAGTTGGGAAAAAGTTGAGACGGGGCCAGCCCGTAGAAGCTGAGAAGGTTGATGACGAAGGTGGGAAGAGGAAGACGAAAGCCCGCCTGGAAACTATCTACATAGATAGAGAAGGAACCCGGGCGGGGAGTGTTGGCCCTGGTGGCGGAGCCAGGCCGGTGAGGGGTCGTCCAAGAAGGAAGCTGGAAGTAAGAAGCAAGGTTCCTAACCTCTGCGTCCGAAAGGGCGCAGGATGCTTCCGAAGCAATGTCGGGACGACGGCGTCCCGAGGTGGAAGCCCGACCTCGATTCCGGACCTCCTCGGTGGCCTCGGCCTCGGAAGCCTCGGCCCCGGAAGCCTCGGCCCCGTAAGCCTCGGCCCCGGAGACCTCGGCCCCGGAAGCCTCGGACCCCTCAGCCCCAGAGACCTCAGGCTCTTCAGACATCGCAGAGGCGAGGGAATCCAAGGTGAGGGGAGATGACAGAGAAGATTTGGGAGAATGGGAAGGAGTATACTCCTCGTCCGAAGGAGTAATCTCACTAGAAGAGGAGCTCCGGACCATAAGGACGCGAAGGGAAGAAAGAAGGCCAAGGCTTACTCTCAGGAAGGGGGAGGAAATCTCTCCTGAACCGAGCGCAGCTTCTCAAGCCACCCAGCTCCACCAACGAGGCGCTCTGAGGGATGAAGATCCTCCCACGGTGGCCGGCGAGCTCGGACGAAGCCTTCAGAGAGCTAGCCTTTCGCCGGAGAAGGGGGAGAGCTCGGGTGATCGCAGGGGAAACGCAAGCGCAACAGCAGGAAGAAGAACAGTGCCCTGCTGAGGGCTTGTATTTATAAGCCCCATCCGAAGCGCCTCCCGCCGAAGCCAACGGCCGAGATCGTCCCCCTCGTCTCACCGCTCCTCTCGGATGCCCGCCACGTGCACCGTCCTTCGGCAATGATGACGGGCCAGCTCCGGGACTTGAAGCAGAGCTATCAACGGCCGAAAGCGCTCCGACCCTTCGGCTGATCACCCGGATGCCCGCCACGTGTCCCGATCCGCGTGCCGAAGAAGGGAGCGGTGGCAATCCGAGTGGAGCCTCGGGCAGAGAGCCGAGGCGATCCGCGACCGGCGAGCAGTCAGGATCCTTTTGTGCTTTTGACGGAGCGGCCGGATGCGCGACGCGTGTCCCGTGCTTCTTCGCGAGGCAACGCCCATCCCGTCCATTTAGTGAAGCCTGACGCGAGTCAGAGGGCTCGGCCCTTCGCCTTCTGAGCCATGAGCCTTCGTCGCCACTCCGAGCGAAGACGAAGCAACCGCACAGCCCTCGGCCGACCGAGGGCACCCTCTTTTCAAAGCAAAAGAACAGAGCTTTGGTTAAGACACATGTTACGCTATTCTCCTACTAGCTTTGGGCTATTTGTAGACACGCTAATTTTGACGTCATTTTAAGTAAATTTCATATCATATAATAATGCCTCATAATGGTCTGATGTTTAACCATTGATTAATTTTTATTAATATTTTTAAGTGTCGGGTTTAACAGACATGTTTAAGTTAATCAATCGAATTGATTTTAACTCAAATTTCAGTTAAAATATGAAAAAAGTCTAAAAGGCGTCGACCCATGTGGACGCCATTTAGAGTTTATTCGTATTTTAACGTTTAAATTTGAATATTAATTAATTGATTTATTAGCTGAAAGGCGTCTGTAAGGTTCGACGCGATTTAGGTTTCCTAGGCTGTTTTAACTTCTCTTCCGGATGTTTATCCTTATCTTAATTAGAGTAAAAGACGTCTACTAAGGTGGACGCGTTTTACCTAATAAAGATAAAGATAAGTTTTCCCGGATATTTATCCTTATCTTAATTTAATCTGAAAGTTGTCAGCCAAGGTGGACGCGTTTTAGATAATTACAGATAAAGATGAATTAATCTGTAATTATCTGTCGATTAAGGTAGATAAATTCGAGATTTTTCTATGTTAATCGCGAACGCAGAAAATGCCTATAAATACCTTGCATCTCAAGGAGTTAAAAAAAAAAGAAGAGAGAGAATTATTGAGCCTCAGCGTTATAGCGATTTGGAGATCGGAGCAACCACGCCGGAGCGCTGCCATTTCCAGAAGTCGGCATCCTTCTTCAAGATCTTCATCTCCTTCAAAGCTTCAACTAACTGGACTGGGCATAAGTTTTTTTTTCATATCTGAATTTCATTTACATTCATTAGTTTCATTCTCTCATACTCACTTCATGCAACACACACCACAACAACATCAATTTTCCAAAACCATCCGTTCTTAAGGGGTTTCAAAGCCATCTAAACAAGTGAGTTGCTGTTTATACATGTTTCTAATCATAGTTAAATTTGATATTATTTCCATTTAGATTCTCATCATTATTTCTCCTTTATTTTTCTGTCTCTCTGTCTCTGCTGCATTCAACAACAACAACAAGAAATCAAAAAGAGGGAAATCAAGCACGAAGCCAGGAGAACTTCTGGATGATCCTCAACATTCAACAGCAAGAACGAAAGAACAAAGAGGCTCTCTTTCTTCAGCCGGCTGAAGGAGGGGAACCAAGGATTCATTCTTCCGCATTTAAACAGGTAGGCGATCAAACTCTTTTGAAGCTTTTTAGTTAAAAGTTTCTGGCGATCACAGCACCTTAGTTGCATTTTTTTTAATAGGTTAATTTACCCTAAACAACATAGTTTTTCACATAAATCACATGAGCAAATTTTCAGCACCTACACTATTCTCTCGCCATCTCAGAACTGAGGAAGACGAGAGTAGGGGGCTATGTGATGAGGCAGAATCCGATTCGGCCCATTAAAGCAAGCCCAAACCCCGTTCAGCCCAACAGCAGCAGTACTAGGCCCTCAGGGAGCCTTCGGCCCGTCAGCGGCCCAACAGCCCTCGGCCCGTAAGCGGCACCGTCGCTCCCGGCCCAACAGGCTTCAGCCCGTCAGCGGCCCACCAGCCTACGGCCCGGGAACAGCGCGGCAGCTCAGGGCCTAACAGGCTTCGGCCCATCAGCGGCCCAACCCCCTTCGGCCCGATAGCCGAGTCCGGCCCACTCCGGTGGCGGATCAGGCGCTATGACGGTTTATCAGTAAGCCCGCATTTAGTCCTATATCGGCTGCCACCGTTAACCATCCTCTATCCTTTGCTAAAAATACACCGCTATTTATTGCCAAAAGGATGCTCTCTGAAGCCTCCGAGACCCTTAAGGACTACAGTCCGAAAAGTATTAAAGCTACTCTCTTTGACCTCTGAATCGAATCTTCTTCAGGAACTAACTTGACCGTCGGAGGGGGTTCCCCAGGGCTGAAGCCCGGGACTCCTGCTGACTGGTTTTCTTCTTCTTTCCCTCATGCAGGAGCTCGGTTCGAATCATCGCCGACCTTCCCGAGTCGGTCTCGACCGCCGACCTCGGACTCCTCTCCCTGGTCTCGACGCCGTACGCCGGCTGCCCTTGCGACAGGATACTCGGTCTCGCGCCGCCCCTTCGTCCGCCGAAGGAGCCTCGGCCCCGACTTCCCGGAGCAAGCCGGCCATCGACCGAGCACCCCTCGGCCTTCGGACTCTCGGCTTCGCCTCTGCGTCCTTCGCCTCCCGGATCCCTGTCGGGCCCCTGAACACCGATCCGACCAAGCACCGGATCCATCTCTTCGGAATCCGGTCGTGATAGCTTCGGCTACATCATTATCTATATATTTCTGTGTGTGGCTCTCCATTGTGTGTGTGTGTGTGTAGAGAGAGAGAGAGAGAGAGTATTAGTGGGCTAGCACTATATCAACTAGCATGTGTGAGTGATTACTGGATTGATTCTAGTAATGGAGTCTCAAGGTGTGCCTGGGGAATAGACATACGATACTACATGACAGAACCACTATAAAAATTTTGTACAACTACTGTGATTGTCTTCATTTTTCCTATCTCCTAATTTTCACCTTGTTTAAATTTGTTTGAGCTTTGCTGCATAATTATTTTGAAAATCCTATTCACCCCTTTCTAGGGTTTTCATAACTTCAGACCAACATTTCTCAATTTCAGTAAGCAATTTAAAGTTTGTATAAAGCAATTTATGTCCTTTTCGCGCATTGCTGTCACCGCTGTATAAGCTGAGGAAAGTGTGCTTGCCATATGTTCAATCACCATCCAACATCTCAGCTTCTACAATTTTAATATAGCACCTTCTTTCCTACACTTCACTTAAGCAATTCAACTTCATAGTCGGTTTACCTTTCTTTCTTTGGTTACTTCTCATGAGATTTTCCCTGATATATGGTCAAGTTCTGCTATTTCCACCTTTTCTGGCAAGAACTTCTAAATCGCGCTCTCCATCTCCCTTGCTAGTGGACCAAACACTAAAACGTACATACTGCAGTTGATGAATGTTATGCCACAAGGTAGCCCGAGGATCAGTTCGCCATCATTGGGTCACCACAAAAGGGTTATAAACTATATGGTTTTGATTTAGTGTTTTGTCATGATTCACTATAGCCATCTTTTGTTGGAACTGGACTCTTATTATGGAGTTCATCTTTGTAAAAGGTCATGTTCTTAATATTTGAAAAACAGGTCACGTGATTTATCCTATGTTTATTTGCATTAGAGAATCGTGTTGGATACTTGAACATGACACTACACTCTGAGACATTCGTGTCCATTACTTTATTTTAAATTTTCAAAATGAACACTAGATATTTTCTTCAGAATACTTATTTGTATGCTTAACATTTAATATGTTTCAGTCACATTATTTATGTTTCAAATAAGTTTCTATAATTGTACTTTATTACATGCATCTATAAGCACACATAAATATGTATGTACATTTATATGCTTCCCATGTCCTTGTGTCCTACTACTAAAATTTTGTCATATGCGACGGAATGAGATCCTCTAGACCTATGTGTCTAGACCACTCAACCTCCTTAGACACATGAAATCAAACTGTATGAGGATATATTAGTCATTTACCTTTGAAAATGATGTGCACAGTGCACGCACGACTCGATTTTATGTATCTGAAGGCATTAGGCGGTCCTAATGCACAGAATCCAGACGATCTCGTTCCATATGCGACATGCATAACCATGTTCACAGATCATAGTCTTTGCGCCAGATGCTGCTTCATCCAAGAGGGATATAGACACTTGTCATTCGTACTGTGACAACCCACAATTGTGATGTCCATAAATTGCTGGCCTATCTTCCAGCTGCCCAAGTTGTATCCTAAATGTGCTCTTCTTCCGTTGGAAGCAATTTATATATTTCTTTGTGTTTGGTGGGATGGTCATCCAATTCGTTGACCAGTTTCACTCATTAAATGGGGAGAAGCTGAGTCATGTTTGAAAGTGGCGACTTGTCAACCAGTTTCACTTAATTAATGTATTAAATGGGAGGAGCTGAGTCATGTTTGACAGTGGAAAATCAAACCAAAACTGTCTGTCATTGGAACATGAATGATCTTTTAGATAGAATTTATGGGTGTTCCATGTAAAGATCATTTCATTTGTTTCTGTAAACCCAAGAGAAAGTGCAGTCGACATGGCTTCCTCTGCATGTGCACTATTTGGCCAGGGCTAATGTCCTGAAAAAGACTAGAACGTGCAACCATCACTTGCTGCAGTCTCAGGATCACAGGCCTGATGGCGTTGAGTATTGTTAATTTGGCATTTTTGTGTTTGTTTAACATCCTTCGTGGATTCGGATTATCTTGCAATTGGTGCATCTGTTTCTTCAATCCTCAGAATCGATTGCTGAAAGATGAGATGTACAAATTTTTATGGATGGTTAAGCAGCTTAATTAAGTTACTGAGGCTCACTCCACATACCCAAGCGGCCGAACGTTCTGCCCAGACGGACAAAAAGTCTACGGGCCGACCACTCCCATATGTACGGCGGGTAGGTTGAACCCGCGACCTCTCCGCTTGGGCAGGGAGGATGTACCGCTGCGGTGCTGGTACATAAATTGTCCACTTAATGTACTCAACACACTGCTTGTTTATATAACTGGAAATGGGCCACTCTTGACAAAGTTTAACCAAGCTGTTATTCAAATGATTCAATAGAAGTTCTTCTTCTGATATGAATTATGAAGATATACAGATCCAGCTACCTGAAATTGGGACATCAATCAGGGAGGACCTCAGTCAGCTTAATAGATACTCTACACACACCTGCAGGTGGGAGAATTACAGATGAGATTTCAAAGACTAGGAGTTCTCTACATAATCTGTTTCCATCTGACAGATTTTTCTGAGAGCTGCGACTATGAGTTGGTACTAAAGAAACCAGCTGCCACTGATTCTTCACATGAAGCAAATAAACGAATGGGTGATGCTTCACATAGAAACGTGCTTGAACCACAAAGCTCATCTAACCATGCTATAGAGAAATCTTACAGAAGAATCCAACTGAATTTACTGGAAATTCTGAGGACACATAAAGGAAGAACTAAGAATTGAGGACTTAACTTTGCAGGAGGTTGGTATCACCAGTGGTATCAGACGTCAATGAACTTGTCTTCACCTGGTCCAACTTCTCTGGTAAGCCGTGATGGCCAGAATGCCTCACTTTTATTTCTTTAAGCATGTGAAGCCGTGCAGTGCGCTTCCCTGTTCCCTCTCCATTTTTCAAATAAGGATCCTCTAAGTTTAAGTTTGAACTGAACTCAGTCAATAATGAGAGGAGAAAGTTTCTTAAAACCCCTTCATATGATCCTTTTCTCATTCCCGATGAGGAGTTTTTATGAAAGACTTTCTTCTTCTCTCTCTGTATTGACTGAATTCAGTCCAAACCCATACTGAGAAAAATTCCACTCTTATGTTTTGGAGGTGCCTTCTCTTTTACGTTTGCGGTGGGCGTCTCTGTCAAATCATATTTGACAGTATTTAGATATTTCTTTTTGTAGGTTTTATATTGTGATTATATTTTCCCTATCAAACACAGGATCTTCTTAGAGAAGCATGTAATCAGACTGTCTCCTCCGAGAGAAAATTTTCTGAAACACGGGTGACTCCATGTTTAAAGGCCAGCGTGAAATAGGGAAGAGAAAAGTAACAATATTCGAAGTTTAAAAAAACATGCTGTGTCAAGAAATATGTATTTGGAGGACGTTCATGTAACTAGGACGATCGAGTTTTTGAAGTGAGCAGGAAACTGCTGAAACAGCAGACTTATCCAAGGCACTTGATTTTCCAAATGTCCATGTAGTAGGACGTTGATCGCAACAAGGGATAAGTAGAATGCTAGCATACCGCATTTAAAAGGATACGACGTCACATTTAATTTTTGAAAAATGCTACGCTAATGAGAAATGTTTCCGTTTTCCTTATTTGGCTGACGTGGGTCCACGGGATAGGTTCTCATTATTAATTGACGTTCTTTTTCTAAGGGGGTAAAAAAAACTGAATAAAATTTCCCATCACAGTAGCGTTCCTCTAATTTTTACGATTTCACTGTCCAATTTGAAGATTAGATGGTAAAAGTTAGTTTCACTTTTTGGTCAGAGAGTTCGGGTTTCGACTTTTAAGAATATGAAATTTACTATTATCTAATCTTGAGGTGAAAGGAATGAAGTGAGGTGTAGCATGCCATGTTAGGATTTGTCTAGACAATGATGGAAAGTGATTACATGTGGTCAAAGGTTCCAGGGGATTGGGTTTCTTTGAAGCATTCAACCATTGGTGAAAGTGGTCCAAACAAACATGGAGAAAAAGACTGTTGCCTCTATCGAATACTTTAAGATCTATGCCACCTAGCTGGAGTTTAGATCAATGCACCTAGTTAGAGGGGAGACGAGATCTTCTGCATCTTTCAATTTGCACTTCAATATATTCTCACTTACTAGAATCAAGAGTGAAATTCACTTTCACAATAAAAAAAATACTTTACTTTTAATTTAGGGATAATTATATATAATATTTTAAAAATAAAATTGGACTTTTGTCTATCTTATTTTTACATTATTTTGATAATTGTATTACATGTCAATTGTTGTAAAAATATTTTTACTATTGCTATCCATTGGCATTTTGTTAAATATCTCTTATTTAACTCTACTTAATCTTTAAACAAAGTTAAAAGTGTCTAAAATATTCTTATTTTATTCTCAACTCTCTTAACCTCTCTTTTTATCTCTCTCTCTTTTTGGCACAAGATGTCATTCAAATGAATACCTTTATGTAAGAATATTTTCGTCTAAACATTAAATTTCACAGTTGGAAAAACACAGTATTCGTTGTATCCTTAACGGGAGTTAATCAAAACAGTACTTTTACAAGTAGTGTGATGCATTGAAGTTATTTATAATAATATCCAAATAAGATATATAAATTTATAATTTTATTTTTGACTGAATTATATACGTAAATATTCCTTTTAACTTATGTGAGTGGAGATATACCAAAGCATAAGCTGTAAGACGCGAATGATCTAATCTTGTAATCAAGATCACCAAATGGGAGGACGCTAGATTGGACGGTCCATCATCAGCAATGCTTCTTCGTGGAGTTTTATATATATCATTTGTTGCCGTTAGCGTCTTATCCACTAGGTTAAGATCAATAATAGGCATGGGCGGCCTGCCGGTTAAAAAATAGGTGCCCAAGTACTGAGCTTTTGAGTAACCAAAGTGAAAGCAACCCTTGATCCGATGATACCTCCTCATGATGACAAACTATGAATGCCTGTGGGCTATGACTTATAATGTGGCCTCAAACTATTATCCATCTAAAAGAGATCCTATGGAGTTATTAAAAAAAGGGTGTTCAAATACACCACCTAATGAAAAGATGTACATTGTATTATATATGGAAAATATTTATACTCTTTTAATACACAATTATCATATAGAAGGTGTGAGAGATTTGTGTGTTCAATTCCTACCACTCCCGTCTAGAAGGTTGATTCATTGGTATCCCCTTTTATCATTCGGAGTTTACTATCGCAGGCAATATAAAAAGACAATATAGGTAATTGGCCCCGTCATGATTCAAACTTGGATCACTAGATATCCTATCCCGAGCCTTAATCTATTTGCACTAGAATCCTCGTTTTTCAAAAAAAAAAAAAAAAAAAAAAAGGTACCTACTAATGTGAATTTTTTACACTAGATATCCAGTTGATCAAGCATCTGCAAGTTTTTTTTGAATAGAAAATTTTAAATTTAATACTTATATCAAAAAAATTTCCTAGTAACAGATAAAATTTCTGTACAATCAAGATTGTTTCACAGTCTCCAAGCATTTATTTTGAATTCGAAAGTCCATATATGAATTATGAAGTAATGGTCTCTCTACAAGTCTTATTAGCCGTAGGGAGTTCGAATATTGGTGTCACAAACTCAGAGTCATAGGATGAATCCTTTTTTTACTTATCGAAAGAAGTGAGATTTGGGGCGTGTTTGACAAAACTTCTACTTGAAAGTTATTTTTGACTTTCACTTTTTACATAGAATGAGTTGAGGGAGAGAAGTTATAACTAATTTTGGTTTATTACCAAAGTCAACTCCTTCATAACAACTTTACTTTTTTTTTAATTTTGGAAGTTTCTTCCTTGTAGTTTTTAATTGAAAGTCAAAACACAAGTAAAATACTACATAAATGATTTTCAAAATCTAATAACTTTCATAAAAAATAATTAAATAGAACACAAAAATACTTTCAAATGAAAACTGCGCCAAACTCGTCCTTGGTCTCAAAACTACTCTTATGAGAGAGAAGTCTTCGTGTCCCTGAACCATGGGTTGGTTAAACCTAACGTGCCACCTTACTAATAAATTGGACTATCTTTTCTGTAGTATAATTTGGACAGTATTTTAAGAGTTGAACTCAGGTATGACAGTGTCCAACATCTTCTTACTAAACTCAAATTGATAACAATTAAATATATGTAATTCATTCCCTCCTCACCCCACAACCCCACCAAGAAAAAACACTACAAAATTGCGGAGGCTTTTCTCCCTGGCCATGAGCGTATGATTCAGTGTTCATAAAGCTGATTGGCGTGCCTAACCCAGTACGGAAACCTTCTCTTTTGCTCTGTGGCTGTAGAAACGCATCATTCCACTTCACCACGAGTTCCTGAGGTCAGTTGTCCCATATTGAGTATTAGAGATATCAAATCAACTCACAACGGTCTTTTCAGGTTCCTAACTTGAAAAGGCCATCCGTGCTTTTCTTTTCAAGCATACCACCAATATCTTGTCGACGTACGTGGAGGGTCATCAAGCACCCACGTAGAAGGACAATTTCTTTCTAGGGTGGTTTGATGGTCCTCGCCACCAAGTGCCATATAAAGCCTGGTATACAATGATCAACTCATCTGAGGCAACGTGCCGGACAAGATATTGAAAGTTTGATAAAGAGAAGAGATCTTCTTATCACACGTTTTGGATTGGAGACTAATAACACTAAGAAAAGAAAAAAGGTCAAATATTATAATTTTTTTTTTGTATAATCTAAAAAATTGACAAATATTTGGACCTTTCTCTTTTTCGGTACTATTGAACTCTGATCAAAATGTGTACTGAAAAGATTTCTTCCACTTGATGAAAGATCTTCTTCAACTCAACATACGATAGGAAAGTCGCAGTTGTTAACTAATCGCCCCAAGACGCTGATGGGCTTGGAGAGACTTGGTATAGTTTGGTTTCCCACCAAAATTAAGTGACACCATTTTCTCTTTCTTAAAATGATATGGGTATGGATTCACAGCCAGTTTAAGTACAAGCCTCCGAGCTTTCCCTCCCTATTAGACTGCGGGTCGTAGCAGTCTTTACTTCTCTCTCCTCTTGTTTTTGAACTTTTTTTTTATAAAGTTGATGTTATATTTATTAAGACATTCCTTGAAGATGCTTCCGCCCATCATCGTTAATTGAAATGTTCCGCGATCATCATGATTAATAACTCACTTTAATGAATATTTTAAGAGATAAAGAGTATGTTAAGAAATTAACTTAGAGAAGTACAAGTAACATTTCCCTTCTTTTATCACCTTTTCACTTAGATAGTGACAAATATAAAGTTTGGGTACAATATTGGTTGCAAGAAGATCTTATTCTACTCAAATTAATGTTACTTGTGTAAAGCCTAAAAAGACATAGAAGTACCGGGTACTAGCATGAGAACCACTGAGTGATCCTGAACCGCCTCAGGAAGTCACAGAGCATTTACTTTCTTGTGTTCTTTACCATTTTACTCGTCTCATGAGTGGAATGGCAGAAGGGGAAAAGAACACCCATCCATGGTGGGGGAGACCATGTTGCCTTCTCCTCTTCAAAAGCCAAAAAAATATATAGGGAGCATTCCTCATCTCTTCCAACCCACAAATTCCCATCCTTTCAGAGTGAAAGGTTAAGTCCATCTTTATAAGAGAAGAGATCCTCTTAATACAAAGTTGAACTGGAGTCCAACAGTATTAAAGATAGGAAAGTAAGTCAAATATTTTAAAAAGAATTTTCACGTGATCTTAAAATTTGACAAATATTTAAACCTTTTCCCTCTCAGTAATGGTGGACGAACTCTTCTCTCCTTATAACCACCGGAACAACTTTGCTGCCCACCTTGACATGACAAACAATTCCCCTCTTTCCATGCCTCTCACCATTTAGCCTGGGGAAAACGAACAGGAAGAAGGCTCCACTATGAGAACTACATAAGCTCCACTCTATTCTTCCACGTTTCCTCATATGTCCTCACTGGCATGCTAGAAGGAGGAGGAGAGAGGAAAGACGTGTGTTGGCCCACCATCTTCACCCCTGGAGGATTCGGCGCAGAGCAAGTGCACCTCCCTTGTGTGCTCCTGTTATGCGCCGGCCGGCCGGCGGGAGCATAGCAATGGGGATGGCGGCGAGGGGAGTAAGACCAAGAAGTGCGACGGGCCTGCGAGCTGCCACGCTGGACGCTGCCAGGAGGCTTGTCTCCGATCTGCTGCTGCTGCCACGGGGGCACCCAAGCCGCACCGTCCGGGAGGTCGCAGTCCCTGCGACGACGGGAGAAGCCTAACACATGGCTCCACGCTTGTCCCTCCTCCTCTCAAGAGTAACCTGAGGAAGAAGGAAGAGGTGGAGGGCCAGCCGGCGAGGAACGGGAGAAAGGTGAGCTGGCCAGATAACCATGGCAGGGATCTTGCCCATGTCCAAGAGTTCCATCCAAGGTATAGTGGGATGACCCACGTACACATCTCTCTCTCTCTCTCTCTCTTACAGTTCGAAACAAGAATATTGTTGTTCTCCATTTTTGTTATCTTTTCAGTGTTTCGGAAGGAAGAGAGCTCGAAGGAGTGAGAGACACCTGCACCTGTGCGATCCTATGAAGCAACCAGAGTCGCCAGAGGAGTGCTGCACTTGCAGCTGTGTTATCTGTCTAATTGTTTTCCAAAGAGCTTTTGATCTTGGACGAGGGGTGGGTATGGCAGTAGACATTAATTT
Source organism: Zantedeschia hybrid cultivar (assembly GCA_030544215.1). NCBI lineage: Eukaryota > Viridiplantae > Streptophyta > Magnoliopsida > Alismatales > Araceae > Zantedeschia > Zantedeschia hybrid cultivar. The sequence goes on from JARZZO010000002.1 coordinate 5,337,495, forward strand.
GTGCTCTGAGAAGTGAGAAGCAACATGAGATATGATTCACAGATGTTAATGGGGAAACAAGCTACCGTGTTAATCATATCTTTGGTTTGGAATGCTATGTTTCTCTGGTAGGGTTATAGATGGTTAATGAGGGACAATATGATTGGGTATAATTTGTTTTGAATTTTAGATAACATGGTCAAAATTTTTGTCAAAAAAGAATACATAATTTTATTTATCGAGATTTTAATAAACTGAGAAATGTAATCATGTGATTAATAGATATTAATTGAAATAGGTAGTGATTAGATATTGGTTAGGACATATATAAGCATACAATGTCATAAGTTATGAGATTTAAGTGATTCTAGATATTTCATTTTTATTTGATAGTATAGAGCACTAAATAAGAAGTATTAAAGGGTAGATGTCGGATAAATGTTTTTTTTCCTTGTCCCCCATTCATATAGGGTGAGTACGTATGTAATATGCATATCTCACTAACTATGACGACTATTCTCAGTAGTATGCATAGTAGCTCTCACTAACTTTCGTTTAGGGCTTGTTTAGTGTGTTGTAAAATATTTTAAAATCTCTTTTTTAAAATTATTAATTTTAGAATCAGCAAACATAAAATTACTCATTTTAGGATCACCAGTTTAAAATCAGCAAAAATAAAATTACTCATGTTAGAATCACCGGTTTGGAAATCAGCGGTTTTCGTTTGCGGTGATTTTGGATTGTAAATTGAAATCAGTTAAAATGAGGATTTAATTTAAGGGTTAACCGGTTTTGAAATACGGTAACTTACGACTCAACAAATGTAGGAAAAAGTACGGTAAAATGATTTACAACATTCAAAATATAAGAAAAACGTCGTCATTCTACTACTATTTACGACGTTTTACAGTATTTTATGACGCATCAAATGACACTAATAAGTAAGATTACAGTAATGGCAATTAACTTAGAAAGAGTACTCCTAAACCAGGTTCCAAAAACCAATCCTATGTTGTATTATGCCAAGGTTATGCTTAAAATCTAAAAAGATTAAGCAATGTTTATGATGACTTTGCCTATTATAAGTGAATTCATTAAAATAAGTTATGATAATTTAAATTACATTCTCTCATAAGTTGTAACAAAATGACTCAACATACTCTCTTCAGATACCTCTTTATATCATATTTTGCGATAGAAAGCAGATCTACCATTTTAATATGGAGTCACTGCTTCCCAGTTCCTGTATGATGCCAAGAAATTAAGGACCTTAAAGGAGTACATACACAAAGCAAGTTCTTCTCTTAACATAAACAGTAAAAAGCAGTAGTGGGCTACTTATCCAATAAATAGAATAATACTCGCTGCAACGTCGCCTGTAACCTCTTGTTTGATCACGGAATCAGATAATATGTAGATTTTAAGTTTCCTGTATTCCTTGCGAGACAGTTGCAGCCACCACGCCATTCGATCTGTAATATCAAGGGATATTATAAAAACTACTATTCATAAAGATAATGAAAATCCAAATCTTTGCACATTTTTCAACGAACAACTTTTTTCAAAATATCAAAAGGTGTTGAATTGGAATCCCATTCTAACCAGCACGTCTAGATATGCACATGAAGCATGTGCGCGCCTCCTGGGTGCCATTTGTCCTATCCCCACTTGTTCTGACTTCATTTGATCGGTCTAATGCAGCAAGAACACTGCATCTTTTTGGATTAAAGTTGACAAAATTACGGACAACTCATCCTACGTGAGGGGGAGGATTAGTTTTTTTTACCTTTTTAGGAAAAAATCAATCCAATTTTGGCAATTACGAAAGTAAATTTGAACATTTATACTACTCTTTCTAGTAATTCTTACTGCATTGCCAGTGCAGCTACACCACCTGACAATATAGATACACCCCAAAAAGAAAACAAATTAATTTTTAATGATTCTCTCACATGTCCCACATGTTTATATAGTTCATCTTCGATCGGATGGCTTAAAATTTTCAAAAAATCAAAAGCTATTATTGAGATCGGCCCATTAAGGGTATTTTTTGTTATTTATTGGAGTTTGATTTTTTATTTTTTAAAAATTTTGAATCATCTAATTGAAGATCAGATTAGACAAATATGTGAGGTCCGATCTCAAAAAATTAATTTTTTCATGTTGTAACTGCTCCGTCAGGTAGCACAGTTGCACCTGAAGGCGCAACTAATATTACTCTTTTTTTTAGGGGCCTAGTCTCTTATGTGCTGCCATAGACTCTTGGGGTAGGGCTAGCGAAATGGATCTGACCTAGGATCTGACCCATTTAGATTAGATTCTACTAGGCTCCTTATGGATTAAGAAGCTCATTTTTTTTCGTAACTATTTAGATTTAAGAAATACTTATTGCAGCACCTATTGTGAAAGTGCAATGCAACCACATACATGTACAATTTTCCACGGACAGCTCATGTAAAGTTAAGCCTTGTTGCACGCTTGCGAGAGGGAGCAGGTAATATTTCTGTCAATCTTTTATTAATATTTCTGTCACTCTTTTCAAAATATATATAGATATAAGTTCTTTCTAAGTAGTTCTTATAAATTTACTTGTAAATCACATAACATTTGTGAAAATGAACTTTGCAAACTAATAAATGAGGGACAAAGGATTAAAATAATGACATGGACAATAAAACATCTAACTATATAAGTATTATTGGAGATTTTATTTAGAAATGAGAATTTTAAATAAGATATAATTGATAGTTAAGACAAGTGAAAGAAAACAGACAGATACTCAGACAATCGGACTCGTAAAAAAGTGTATCTTTTTCCTTATCTTAAATCATTTGGATACAAATAGTATTCTTATTTTTATCTTTTAAATTATATCTTTTTATGATCTTTAAACTTTGAAAATAGACGGATAAACAAATTTTTGGATACCATGTGCATCCCTAGTCTAGTTATAGGGTCTAATTCGAGTCGAGGTAGACGTACTTTGAGTTCTATCTGCACCCATCCTATTTACAGACCATGGAAAATCCTATGATTGGACAATCAGCCTCCGATATAGATGGTATAAAAATATTTTGTTCAAAAAAAAAAGTAAAAAAACGTTTTAATTTTTACTAGATGATTCTAAAAATATCTAGTTTTACTTTTTTTCATTACATGTGAAAAGTACATGAAATAATCATTTTTTAGTACGTTTCTGTTTGTTGACATGCTTGACAAAGAAATATCAGAGAAACAACTATTTCCCACACCGTAGGGGAAAAATTCTATCACTTGTCACCGCGGCTGGTTTCCACTTCCGTGGGCTGTACGCTTTCTATCCTTGTAAGTTGTAACACATTGATGGCCATCGTTGTTAATTTTTCCTTTCTCGTGAACAAATTGATCTGTAGAAGTTACTGCCATGACATGAAGACCAGACCAAAATATTAAGCTAAACAAAAGAATAACCCCATGACTGTTGGAAGAAATTATTCGGCTTTTCTCTTACTAGATAATTAAAAAGACAAAGAACAAACTTTAGCATTCCCTTTGAAGATTCTACGGAAGATCTATATACTGGGTTTCTGTCCTGCAATGGTCGGGAAACTACAGGTGATTTTTCCTTCTTTTTTTCTTGGGGGATGTAAAAAGTAGGTATAACCATCCTTATTAGAATACTAAGTATAGGAACATCAAAGTAGGTATATCCGCTGAGAAAATCTAAGTAGGCCAGAATGGAATCTCTCAAAGAAGTTGGAGAAATCCTTTTCATAGGGAGAGTTGGGAGGGGATGTGTGAGGGCACTAAATGTGATGGAGAAGGTAGGGAGGTTTCTTTAGTGGTACTTCCGGTAACTCAAAAAAGAGGAGCAGGAAGGTGTCTATAAAGGAAAACGGAAGGTACTCTCTGCAACTCATACCTTTCTCGGCCTTTTGGCTAAGATCAAGTGTAGTATATGTTCTTATCAGTTTAATATCTGATACGTGGGCCATCGGCCCACATGATATTAAATTAATCTTTTGTGGGAGTGGGTCCACCACAGTGGCTTGCCACTGGGGCTCCCGAGCGTCGCCCGTGCGTTGCACTATTGCACGGGCCTGGTGCACCGCTACCGATTTAATAACATAGTGTTGATTTCTCTGGGGAATGGAAGAATTGGAAAAATGTATTTTTCTTGAAGAAAAGCATTTCCTGTTTACTTTCCTGTAAAACTGTGGCATCCTTGAGTTTTGACGGTACAAGTGTAATGAAATGGTTTCACGGGATTCAACCAATTGTCTCGGTGTTCCTTCCGATTTCAGCACATTTCACCGTTCCATCAGAAATTTTCTCTGCCTCTACCGTACTCCAACTTGGTAGTTTTCACCTTGGAATTTTTGGGGTCTAAAATAAAAAGGAAGACTTTTGATATTTTTAAGTGTAAGGATTACCTAACAATATAGATTGTGAATAGTGAATAATTCAATACTCTAGAATCTTTGTACACATATCTTCATTTGTACGTGTATTGCCCAAAAACTTGGACTAAACTAAACATAAAACACTCGGATCTTTTTGTGAAAGAGTAAAGTAAATGGAAAACATAGTGAATTTTGAGCCACCAACGGAAAAGAGGAAAAATACTTGGGAAGTCAAATGGATTTTTATTGGGGATAGAGGGACTTGCACCCTCAGGATTTATAAAGTCGACGGATTTTCCTCTTACTATAAATTTAATTGTTGTCGATATTAACATGTAAAATGGGACTCTCTCTTTATTCTCGTACGATTAATGTTTTTAAGGGTATTGGGGTAAAATTCTTAAGTTTTTAATGCTATATAAGTCTGAGTAATACAAGCATAAGTTTGATCGTTTGCCTTTCGGCTTTGAGTAAAATTTGCTGCTGATGGGATTCGTGCCAAAGGTTCAATTTCTTTTATATAATTAAAATCATAGGAGGGGCAACCTTAAGGGGTCTATCCATACTGTCTCACAGATTAAAAAATTCAGTAAACTGTTTGTTAATGTCCGGATAGAAGTGGTTATCAATTTAATTTATTATCAGATAATTAGCAGTCACAACGAGAAGTTATGAAAGTCAAATTAGAAGTACAAATTTATTATAAACCATTCATTTAAAGAAAAATATAGATACAAAAATAAACATTCCTTAATAAAAGCAAATCACTCAATTAAAGTTCTCTCATTGATAATATACCATAAAAATAACAGTCTAACTAAATCACGCTAAAAGGAATTTCTCTCGTTTAAAAGTTCACAATATCCTTAGAAGACAAATAAAATAAGAAAAATGATAAGATACATAACACTATTAAAATACAACAATATATACTCACGGACAGTGGTTTTGAAAACAAGATTATCTGTTAAAAATAGGTTTAAATTTTTTTGTCTGTTTTGTTCATTAACTAATCGGAGATAAAAAGACTATCCACAAACATCCGTTGAACTAACCAATAGCACGGCTAATCAGGTAATCTGTCACCGTTGGCATCTATATGGCACAACGCAGCATGTATTTACTCTTTGGCTTTAACTCGGCAGATAGGGGTGTCCCGCTGATTCATTGAAAACGGGCTGGCCCATTGGGCCGTCGACCTAACCCGATGTGGCCTTGTTCTTCTGAAGAGATTGGACTGCGCACCGAAACGAAGACCGCCTTAAAATACCTGCAGTCCGATTTCTACCTTAAAATACCTACCGTCCGATCAAGAGATCGGACAATGGTTGTAGATGTGATGCCCGGTCATTGTAATATTCCCAGGCGTAGAGCTTGCTGCGCCCCTTCTGCACTAGTTGCTGGTGTTTTCATTTAAAAAAGAATATTTTTTTGAAAATTTTTGGTGCGTCCCATTATGCCACATATGTCTGCATAATTTAAGACCAGCGGCCAATGTTTTCATTTTAAAAAATTTTGTTTTGAAAATCCTTTTTTGGTGTATCCTCATCTCGTCTTATATGTCCATACAATCTAATTTCCGATCAAACGATATAAAAAGAATTAAAAAAATAAAAAGAGCTCAAATAAATAGTTTGAATTATATCTGAATATATTAAAATATATTTTAAATTATGATTGTAATATTACGTTCTTGATTGTGTTAAGTGCTCAGCATCATATCAAAAAAATTGAGAACAAAGAAAAGGTAATGGATGGCCATGGGACACATCTTACTTGGAGAACCTACTTTACACAATCCAATGTTACACCGAGAGAGGAACCGGATTCTCTCTTAAGTAGTATCCGAAACAGAGCTGGACGCCCTTAGGCTTAAACCCCTCAAATTCGCGTCGTCTTCCTGCGTGGAGGCGGAGAGAGATGCTGGCACGGAGAGGGCTCTCTCCCTGTTCCCGTAGCTCCTCTTCTCCTCTCCTGCGCCGCTTCCGCCGGCTCCGCGCTCCTCCTCCTCCTCCGCCGCCGCCTTCAGATCTTCACCTTGGGTCCCCTTCCCGACGGTAAGTAGTAGTAGAGAATTTGATGAGAGATGGCCGAAGCGCAGGCTCTCTTCTTCTCATCTTATTCGAAGAGCACTGAAACCTGCTTCTTGATCGCAGCCTCTTCTCCGCATCGGCCGCCGCGGCTGCTGAGGACGCGGGGAGGGGCGGTGGCGCCAAGACCCCGCTGTCCCGCCGGGTGATCCACGTCGTCCTTCTCAGCCTCACCGGGGGAGTCGCCCTCAGCGCCCTCAACGACCTCGCCGTATTCCACGGCTGCAGCAGGTGCCTCCCTTCGACTTGGCTGAGACTGCGAGGCCTTCTCTTCCCCGTTCTACCTTTGTTTTTTTATCCCTTTTTTTATAAATTTTTTTCGCATCTAGATTGGTTATTCTTCCCTGCTAGGGTTTCTGTTGCGTGTTAGCGTTTGTAAGACTTGGGGAAAATTTACATCCCACTTCCCTAACTGGTGCAACAATTTACGGTGTGTAGATCTGAAGGAACGAGAGAGAGAGAAGAGAAAATCGCAAGAGAGGGAAGCGGGCTCCGATAGTTAACCCAATGTAAGTTCTATTCTTCACCTCGGTTTCCTTTTTGTAGAGGCCCTTCCATTAACCACCTCCGCCCCCTCCTCGGAACCGCCTCCTAAGTCTTAGGGATCCTGGGAGACCAAGTCTCCATGCTTATCCCTGCAACAGACTCCTAATATTTAGGGGTTGATGGTCACTATCTAACATCTCCCACTTGACCATCAAGACCAAATTATTCTTAATACACTCCCACTATCCGTGAGATGTATTGGTGTTCTGACACATTCTCACTATCTGTGAAATGTATTTTCAAATCAAATGAATTCTTAATACACTCCCACTATCCGTGAGATGTATTAAAGTTCTCATACATTTTCACTATCTGTGAAATGTATTTTCAATTTTGTAAAGGAAAATTCCCGACTTATATATTCCCAAGTCCCATTAGACTTACATGTTTGACAAAATTTTCTACCGGTATACTTTTTGTCAACGGATCTGCAATCATATCACTGGTGGGAATATAAGTCACTTTAATTTCTCCTTTTTGAACAATATCACGTATATAATGATATTGAATTTCTATGTGTTTTCCTCTAGAGCTATTCGCTCCACTGTTAATCAAGCTAATTGCCGCTTGATTATCACAATAAATCTCAATTGGTTCTTCTACTAAGTTGAGATTTAATTCTGTTAAAAATCGTCTTATCCAGACTGCATGAGTGGTAGCCATGCTACACGCAACATACTCAGCTTCCTGTGTGTATCTTGCAACACACCCTTGTTTCTTACTACTCCAAGAAACAGCTGCACCACTAAAGATAAACAAGTGTCCCGAAGTGGACTTTCCGTCATCTTTATCCCCTCCGAAATCTGCATCGGAATAACCAAGCACTTCTAGTGTATCTGCTTGATATATTAATTTGTGGTGCAAAGTACCTTTCAAGTACTTCATAATCCTTTTAACAGCTTCCCAGTGTGCTGGACCAGGATTACTTTGATATCTGCTTACTAAGCTTACTGCGTATGCTATGTCAGGCCTGGTACATAGCATAGCATACATTAAGCTTCCGACTGCTTGTGCATACGGCACTTGCAGTGCATCATGTCCTTCTCCAGGACATTGCTCTTTACTTAATCGTTTTCCATGAACCAACGGCGTTGGTGCTGGGTTGCAGTTTTGCATTCCAAACCTCCTAAGTACTGATTGTAAGTACTTATCTTGGTTTATACTCAACATTCTAGACTTTCTATCCCGCAGGATTTGGATTCCGAGAACATAGGATGCCTCACCTATGTCCTTCATCTCAAATTTCTCACTGAGCTCAGACTTAACGTTATTCAACATTCCTATGTCATTTCCAGCGAGTAAAATATCATCTACATATAAAGATAATATAATGAACATGCTCCCACTCTTCATGACATATACACAATTGTCTAATTGGTTTGGAACGAATCCAAGTTGAATAACAACATTATGAAATTTGAGATACCATTGTCTAGAAGACTGTTTCAAGCCATACAAAGCTTTCTTTAGTTTACATACTTTATTCTCCTGACCTTCTACCTGAAAATCTTCAGGTTGTTTCATGTATATATCTTCCTCTAACTCTCCGTTAAGGAATGCAGTCTTGACATCCATTTGATAAAGTTCCAAGTCAAGATGCGCAACAATTGCTAAAATCATCCTTATAGATGCAAATTTAGCCACAGGAGAATAAGTTTCTTGAAAATCTATACCTGGCATCTGTGTAAATCCTTTGGCAACTAATCGAGCTTTATACTTGTCTATAGATCCATCTACACGGATCTTTTTCTTAAATACCCACTTGCAACCTATAGCCTTCCTATTCTTGGGTAATTCACATAGTTCCCATACATTGTTCCTTTTTATGGAATCAATTTCTTCTTCCATGGTTTTTCGCCATAGATCAGAGTCTGAAGATTTCAATACATCATTCAGATTCATGGGATCTATATTATTATCCTCATTTATGTCTATTGTTAGACATGAAGGCTCACATAAGTACAAGTGATAATCATCCATCCATGCTGGTGGAGTTCTAAGTCTTTTATTGCCAATTACAGGTTGATTTTCTTGCGTTTCATTCAAAGGCATTTGATCATCTTCCACATTTGGTGGAAGTTCTTCTTCGATTTCTGGATCATTTATAGGTAAATCATTGTAATAGTCATCGTCTATTACACTTAGAGGTTCTTTCTCATGATGAGATTCCTCTTCCTCTACATTTTCTAGAAATGTAGCATCCCTATATTCAATGATTCCTTTTTCCTTATCGAAGAATCTATATCCCGATGATTTGTCACAATAGCCTATGAATCGACACTTCAATGTTCTGAAGTCTAATTTGTCTCTTAGTTGATTTGGAATGAGAACATGGGCTACTGACCCCCATTTCTTAAGATGACTTATTTCTGGTTTCCTCCCATTCCACAGTTCATAAGGTGTACTTTCGATAGACTTAGTGGGAATTCTATTCAATGTATAATTTGCCGTGAACAATGCCTCTCCCCAAAAATTCTTCGGGAGTCCTGAATGCGATAGCATGCATCTAACAGCATTCATAAGAGTTCTATTCTTTCTTTCTGCCACACCATTCTGTTGTGGCGTATAAGGTATAGTTACATGCCTCCTTATTCCATGCTCTTGGCAATATGACTCAAATTCCTTTGAGTTGTATTCCCCACCTCTATCTGTTCTTAACACCTTAATGTTTTTACCCAGTTGCCTTTCTACTTCTGCTCTATATTTCTTAAAACAATTAAGAGCTTCTGATTTAGCAGAAATAAGATATACATAGGCATATCTGGAATAGTCATCTATGAATGTTATGAAATATTCCTTTCTATCATATGTTTTTATACTTAATGGTCCACATATATCTGAGTGGATCAACTCCAGTAATCCTTGTGATCTATGTCCTACTGCAAAAGGTTTCTTAGTCATTTTACCGACTAAACAATGTTCACATGGTGACAATTCTATCTTAGTTAATGGCAGTAGGTTCAATCTTATCATTTGTTCCATTTTAGATTTTCCAGGATGTCCTAATCTAAAATGCCACAGATCACATTCAGACAGATGAGACAAGGAATAATTCATAACAGCATCATTAATATTATTAACTTCTGTGTCCACAACAGGAATACAAAATAAGCCATGTTCAGGAACAAGTTTTCCCATGGCAAAGACCTTTTTGTTCTTTCCTATGGACACTCTTTTATTATAGAAACGGACTTCCAGACCATTTTTCATGAGAGCAGTTACAGACAACAGATTGCGCCTAATACTCGGCGCATAACAGACATCCTTGAGGACCATGATGCTGTCCCCAAGATCTAAACGATATGATCCAACACCTTCTACATTCAGGTAGGTGTTGTTTCCCATGTACATTCTCTGCTCTCCAGGTTGCAGCTGCTTGAATTCCACCAGCCCTTTCTTTGTCTTTGCCACATGACAAGTTGCGCCAGAATCCACCCACCAGTCGTTGGTGTCGATAATCACAGCATTGCATTCCGTCAAACCGACGAATTCTCGTTTGCCGGTTCCCCCCTTTTCCGGGTTTTTACCCTTGTTTCCGTGCTTTCTAGGACAGTTGGCCTTGTAATGACCAAATTTGCCACATGTGTAACAAGCACCACGGGGAACCTTTTTGCCTTTATATTGTGATTTTGCTTTGAACTGTGGCCTATTCGGTCCAACAGAGTGATTCTGGCTTTTGTTATATGCCGATGAGGGCTTCTGGTGTATAGCATTCACTTCCTGCAAGTTCAGCTCTTGACCTTTCCTACTGGCAATGATGTCTTGCTCAACTGCTAACCTAGCTGGTAAATCAGTAACACGAAGAACGGTACCGCTCATTCTAAGGGTTGTGGCAGCCATATCTAATGAGGATGGTAGACTGTTCAAAATAGTCGCCACCTGCATTCTCTCTGGAACCTCTGTTCCAGCAGTGTAGAGATCTTTAGCCATAACAATCATCTTATTCACATGTTCTATGACGCTATCGCTTTCTTGCATACGGCAAGAATTATACCGATGCAATAGGAGCTGAGTATTCACCTCAGAAGTGGTGTCATACTTCTCCTTAATAGCGTCCCACAATTTCCGGGCAGTCTCATAAGTTTCAAAGAATTTTATGAGGTTGTCCTCCATGAACATTAGCATCAGGCTTTTAGCCTTGTTGTCATATGACAACCATTGTTCTCTTCTCCTGATGTCTCCCTCTCCGGGGTTATCAGTCAATTCCGGAACAGTACTGTTAAGTACATGTTCAATATTATCATGAATAAGACCATATCTAATTTTCCTATGCCACATGTCATAATTGGTACCGTTCAACTTGTCCAGTTTAGCCAGTTCAGAAGCAATGAGTTTACTGGCCATTTTAAGTAGGACAAGGCTAAAGCTTAATATACATAATTTAACAATTAAGATTTGTAACATAAATATCATTAAAACATACATCATTTTGTATGATTCAACTTAGCAGAACAGATTTTTAAATAACTAGTTTACATAAATAATATCAATTTTATTTTAACAACAATAAAAAATATAACTTAAATTTTCTAAACAGAAATGATTATAATCAATTTATCAAGCAATAACTTAATATGAAATGATTAGTTATAATCAGTGATGCAGGTTATAACAAATACACAGATATTTAATTAGGTTGTCTATAAGCAATAATCACAGATTTTATTAAATATCAAGTAAAGTTATAACACTAAAGGAATCTAATAAAGCATGTAAGAAACATTAAATTAAAATGCACATGAATTTAGAATCTGCACAGCTACACATATCACCACATACACTAAAGTAATCTGCAGCAGCTTTAACAGAAAGTACGAACCAGTCTTTTCAAAATAATATTATATATATCAGTCAAGAGTCCAAAACAGATGCTGAAAAAATTAATGCAAGTCGTGTGTGGTGAAGAGGAGGGTTGATTTTTTTAAATTATAACACTAAAGGAGCAATAAAGACGTATCAGAATGCTTTTCAGGTATAAAGTATATTATATGATAAATGTTAGCAGCTTTAATGGCTTCTTACAACAGCATGTGTTGTGTACAGTGTAATAACAATAAACAAGAGATTTAAATAATCTGTGGCAGGAATATGACATGCATAAAATAACATTAAACAGAGGCAAAGCTGACAAGTCTAATAAATTCTACAGGCTTTATCTGAAAGAAATACGGATAGTGCAGATTGGTTTAAATATTTTGCAGGTGAAAGGATTCAAAGCTACCCCCTTTAACATATATTATTCACCCAATATATATCTTATTCACCCATTGGGAGATGGAATGGGTTAGAACCTGTTCGCAGATATTTTGGGGAAGATTCCTGCGAGCTCGGTGGTGTGCAGGGCGAGCTCGGCGGTGTGCAGCTGCTGGCAGCAGGTGACGGCGACGAGCGGCAGCGGCGGTGCGGCGGGGCAACGGCGGGGTGAGCCGGAGGCGTAGTACGGCTGGCTGCGGCGGGCTGCTGCGGCGAACCAGCAGCGATTGGTGTGGCTGGCTGCAGCGCGTGGAGAGGCCGGCGGTTGTCCGCGGCGGCGGCGGTGCTGCAGTGGGCGTGCGAGGAGCGGCGGTGGTTCGGTGCTCCGGTGGTGCTGCAGCGAGCTGTGGCGGTTCAGCAACGGCAGTGATGCAGCGGCGGTGACACAACGGATCTCGACGCAGTAGCGGTGCTCGGGGGAAGCCGCGACGCGCGGGAGGAGCAGCGGCGGTGCGCGGCGGCGCTGCAGCGGCGAGGGCACGCCGAGGCACGGGAGGCTGCGGCGTCAGGCGGTGGGCAGCGGCGGTGTGCCGACAGCGGGGTAGGCGGTGGCTCGCAGCGGGGCAGCGGCAGTTCGCAGCTACGGTGCTGCAGTGCGAGGCGAGGGCGGCTGCGGCGGTGGCAGCGGCGGGACGTGGCAGCGGCGGCGATCGCGGGGAGCTGCGGCGGGGCTGCAGCGGGCTGCAGCGGCGGGACGTAGCAGCGGCGGCGGTGCTGCGGCGGTGGTCGCGGCGGGGCACGACGAGGACAGCGGCGGTGGCGGCTGTGGTGTGCGGCAGCAGCAACAACAGGACACGGCCGGCGCTGCGGCGGGCTGCGGCGGGGCTGCGGCGTAGCTCCGGTGCGAGGGCAGCGCGGCGGCGGCGGCGAGGACGAATCAGCTCTGATACCAGTGAAGGAACGAGAGAGAGAGAAGAGAAAATCGCAAGAGAGGGAAGCGGGCTCCGATAGTTAACCCAAGGTAAGTTCTATTCTTCACCTCGGTTTCCTTTTTGTAGAGGCCCTTCCATTAACCACCTCCGCCCCCTCCTCGGAACCGCCTCCTAAGTCTTAGGGATCCTGGGAGACCAAGTCTCCATGTTTATCCCTGCAACAGACTCCTAATATTTAGGGGTTGATGGTCACTATCTAACAAGATCTGTTACGGGTCTGTGGTGTGAGCACCCAGAGGGAATGTGAGTCCGTCAACCAGCTAAAGTTGCTAGTGACTTTAGTCTCACGTTGGATTCTACAAAGAGTTGGACCAGCTTATAAGAAAAAAGGCCTCCTACCTCAATTCCTAGGTTTTGGGGAAGGGCAAAGGTCCATAACAAATGATGTCGGAGCCCAACATTTGTCAGTCTAATGTGGCATATCAATACGCCCTTTGCCTGCTGCGCATGAATGGACGTAACTTCGATCGGCACCTAGCTGACAAGGGCATCGGCCTTGTAAAAAGGGAGGTATTGTTACGAGTGGGTGATGTGAGCACCCAGAGGGAGTGTGAGCCCCTCAACCAGCTAAAGTTGCTAGTGACTTTAGTCCCACATTGGATTCTACAAAGAGTTGGACCGGCTTGTAACAAAAAAAGGTCTCCTACCTCAAATTTAGGTAGTCCTGAGTTTTCTTATTCGTTTGATATTTTCTTATGCCACCAAAACAAAAAGGAGAGGGGAAAAGGGATCCCCCCGAGCTGTAGAAACATCAAGGGTCTGTTTGGTAAGGGGTAATTGGTGCTATCTGCAGAAGTTTTTGGGAAATTCCAATCACGAGGACTATTTGGCAATATGTAAAGTTACAATCAACAGAAAATTGGATGCTAGATCTTCGCTTTATAGTGGGGGCTAAGATATTCCCTCTTAATTTGTCCAATGTGATACTAAGCAATAAGGTTATTATTCTAGTATGAGGTGTGCACCATGCACAGCACATTGCATCTAACTTGTAATGGGCATCACATTGCATACAACTTGCGAGTATCAATATATGTGAGATGGCAGGGAAGAATGGAAATAGATACTTCCACTTTCGCTTTCAAATAGGAAATGGATACAAAAATGGAAAGATGCATTTCTATTTTCGCTTTCATTTTTGAAATTCCGTATAATAAATGAAAGTGGAAATAATTATTTCTATTTCTGTCTTTGACTCATTTAGAACCCAAAATATACTAATGATATTGTTCTCAAGATCTATGCTAATATAAATAATGAGTGTTTAAACTAAAGCCAACAATGTTGTTTAAATAGTGACTGGACTAATAATAAATGAATGGAACATGCAGTGATAGAGCCAAGGGAAAATTAATTTTACCTCCCGAAGTATATAGATAAATAAAAGATTTCATCGCATTCATGATCCATCATAGATTATTCCAGGGCATATGGGAGGTGTTGAGAGAATCAAATCTTCCAGGACATATGGAACACTCAGACATAGTCCACAAGAGCATATTTAAGTGCAAAATAGGAGAGTTAAATAAATATAACAAGAAAACCATGAATTGTGGCTTTTCCCTTGTATCGTGAGGAGATACCACTAAAAGAAGAGCAATATTAGCTCCTTTGGCCCACAGAGAAATAGCATCATGGGCTTGACTGGGAAATGGGAATTAAGTTATTCTCAATTTTCTTCTCTTTTTTTTTGATTTTTTTTATGCTACTAAAACAAAAAAATAAATGGGATAATGGGTCCCTTTAAGGGTCTGTTTGGTAAGCAGTAATTGGTGCTTCCTGCAAAAGTTTTTGGGAAATTCCAATCATGATGGCTATTTGGTTACCTATAAACTTCTAGCCAACAGAAATTTGGATGCATTGACCGTTCCCAAATCTGGATTTGGCCGTCCACATGAACAGAGGTGGAAGCCGTTTTCCCTAACATGACAGAACACTGTTCTTGCGTGCCAAATTTAATTCGGAATCTTGATTCTAAGAACTATTTGATTGGGAACCTTGATACTTACTATATTTAGTATTATGTTTATTCATACTTACGTCCATAAAGTCGATATTGATATAAAAATTTCAGGAAAACATACAAATGTAAGAGTTACAGAAAAGTATGTTTCCCATTAAAGTTTTTCCTTGAAAATCTTCTCCAGCCGTTAACATCTTACACACAATCAAATGGACCCTGAGAGGCAGAGGGAAGTGGTAGTGGGAATAGAATTTGAACAGGGAACGACATACATTTCTTGCTTTACACTTCAAGCATTGTCACAATAGGAATGGGGAAAGGGAGCAAGAGTTCCTACGGGAGCTAATTCAGTTCAAGATTTGTGGCTAAACGTCTAAGCTTATGTACTCCATAGTCACCGGAAACTCATTTACACCTTGAAAAATATTGACTTTTGCTTCTTGTTTCTTGTATTTCTTTCTCATTTCACCATAGTTTGTAATTTAAAATGTTACAAAACAAAACATCTTTTTCTCTTTCGCTTCTCATTTTACTTTCCCATCTTTGTAACAGTGGGACTCATCTCCTTTGTTCAGTCTGTGGATAATATTTCTTTTCTTTCTTGAAATGCCTAAATTATTAAAAAAACATCATTATCTCCACTTACTGGCCTCTGGACCATGACTTTTGTTCCTAAATTATCTCTTGGGAGGTATGCGTCAGGTAGGTTTTCCTCTCGCCTTCCCTCCTCACAGAGGTTATATGCAAACAACGAAATTCGTTGTATCACCTGATTCACCACTTATCTTTCCTCGTAGGAATTTCAATGTACTTGACTTGACAGCTGCACCCTCTGTGCATTCCCCTCCTAGCCACTATCTTATCACCTTTCCTGACCTCATTGTGCTTCTCAGGAAAGTTTCTGCCCAAGAGATGTCAGGCTTCTTCTCCCATATGATGAAATTAAGAGGTTTTTCATCTGTCAATGATCTGATCTCCTCTAGTTTATCGTCAGGAATTTTCTCTTATGTGTAGCAAGTATCCAAAACCTGCCCAATCTGGATAGAACTGACTTGTCTCTAAATCTATGTAAATCTCTATCTGCTTTCATTTCAATGAGGATCTAGCAGGCCGGTATTGGCCACTAAGAGAACTCTTACCTTTCTCAAAATAAGTTCCAATATCATTGTGATCTCTGCCATATGGAGTTGAGAATTCACTGATCTACACAGCTCAAGGTAATCAGATTGGAATTGGTAGGACTGATCTAGTTTAGCTGCTTTTAGGGCCAGAAAATCCTGAAAATTAAAAGTATTAGCAAAGTCTTTGTAATAATATTGAGAAAGTTTTGGTAAATGTCCAGGACTATAGAAACTTGAAACTATTTTGGGATTTTCTGTCTGTTATGGATGAACCATGGATAAACCTGTGTTATAGGATGTTTAGAAACCTTTTTTGCTTGTTTTCTCTCTCAAAATAAATATTGGGATAAAAATGGAAGGCGTACCATGTTTTGGAAGAGCTCTCCTAGTTTGTAGGAAGGAGTCCTTTCCTTTACAAATCTCCCCTCCCGCCCCGCCAAAAAAAAAAAAAAAAGAGAAAGAAACAAAGAAAAAACCTACCTACTTGTTTTTCTTTTAGAAACACTTGGATTCCACGTTTCTCTTCCTTACGTGGTTCCTCCTCTCCCCCCTCCCCCCCTCTCCGTCCTCTGCTGGTTCCCCCTTTTCTCTCCTCCATTGTCGGCCTCCTCCACCCATCACCCATGCACGCTGTGAGAAAATACAGCAATGCTTTCTTCTTTACTCTTCCCTGTCCTCTCCCTCGCCCATCACCCAACCCAACCAAATATCCACGGCATCACCACCATGAACAGAAGCAGCAGCAGCCATGCCCCTCACTCATCACCCAACCATGTGGTGACAGCATCACCATACGGTACCGATCCGACTCGGGCCAACACGGTCCGACTTGTACGAGTCAAACGAGTAAGGTCGATTTCAGGCTTATTTTTTATTTCAGATTCTTTAAGTTTATGAATAATTATTACACAAATAAACTTTTAACTTCAGTGGTTTATTAATGACAATGAGTGTAGGAGAAATTTACCCTATTAATCAATATAAAAGTGTAAATCGCCCATTAAATTGGAGAAAAGTTCTAATGATTTACCTTTTGGAGAGAAAAAAAGTCCAATTACTTATCATATTAGAAACAAAGTTTACTTAACAAGATATGAGTCATATCAAATCGCACTGAGTACATTCGAGCCGAATCACAGCGACCCATGCCAGATTGGGCCGACTTGCACGAGTTGGTTGAGTGGCATTGAGTCGGCTCAAGTCAGATGTGACTGGACGAGTCAAAGTGTCCTGGCAACTAGGACTCATCCATATACGAGTTGACTCGTATGAGTTGGCCGATCCGTTACGGTACGGCAAACCAAGGTTATGGTTGCATATTATCTCAAGCTGTTCGTCTTGTGATCTCATTTCCCTCCAAGTTTAAATGAAATTAATATTAAATAAGCAAAGTTAAAACTTAGAACAAGTTCTGATCTTCTGATGTTGATTATTATCGTGCGATGTGAGTCAGATTTTGAGAGCCATAGAGATCTTCTTATTCCGAAGGTTGAATGGGTATGATGAATTAATGCTCCTTGGTACAGTTCTGGTCCTTTATTTTGCCTTGGTTACTAGAAATCACAGTTCTCTCGTTAAGAAATTCTTGCACACCACACTTCTTATGCTGATAAAACAAGGGACAATCTTTGTTTCATGCAAAATTATACCTCTGATCCCGTAGTGGTCCCTTTTTTCCATAATAATGACATGTTTTTTGGTTGTCAAGGCCGAGTAGTAATCACTGTACATCATTGGTCTAGCAGATATCCCTTTAATAATTTTTTTTACTCTCATGTGACCTGTTCTCAGCAAGGCCATAGAGAAGGTCAGTCAAAATCAGGAAGTTGTAGAGGCCCTTGGGCAGCCCATTGCAAGGGGTCCATGGTATGATGCTTCCCTTGCAGTTGGTCATCGGAGACATACTGTATCTTGCAAATTTCCTGTGTCAGGACCAAAAGGAAATGCTATCTTGAAGATAAAGGCTGTCCGCACTGGAGGTTGGTAACATAAAAGATTATGAAATCTTTGTACCGTCGCCATTTCTTTGGTCAGTCAACTTCATTGTTGTTTGGAATTTTAGTCTTTCCTGCTCTGATCTTTGTGATATTGCAGGCATTATTTTGCAATCAATTTTTTTGCCTCTTGGATATTCTATGAATGAATTTGATGTATGAAGGACAAGGGCTATTAATGTATGCCGAACACATCTGCCCTGTATAATTTCGTGTATGTATGTATGTATATATATGTATGTATGTATGTATGTATATATGTATGTATGTAGATCTATATATAATTTTAAGGATAACATTTGTTTCAGATACTAGTTGTAATTCAATTCTTATACCTACTTTAGGCTACTCTCTTTTCTTGGAAATTCTATGAATGAATTTGATGTATGAAGGACAAGGGCTATTAATGTATGCTGAACACATCTGCCCTGTATAATTTTGTGTATGTATGTATGTATGTATGTATATACGTATGTCTGTAGATCTATATATAATTTTAAGGATAACATTTGTTTCAGATACTAGTTGTAATTCAATTCTTATACCTACTTTAGGCTACTCTCTTTTTCTGCCTTAGTCTAGCAATAAACCAGTGATCTAACAAGCAGGAGTATAAGCACCAATTGCTATTAACTTCATGGTTCAAGCTTTTCACTAAGCATTTACCACAATATGATAACAGTTTTCTAAGACCTGGAATTTAAGGTTATGAGAATAGATATATCATGATTTTAGAATTGAAAATGCTTCAACACAAAGGTATTGCAAAGTTGGTTAATCAGCAACTCATCAATGCTTTGCAGATGACACATGGTTCTCTTTTTTACGGCACGGTGACTGGGATATTTTAATTTCTGAGGCACTTCTACAGAATGAACATAAACAGACTTGTCGAGTGATTCTTATGGACCATATTCCACCTTCTGATGCAAAATGCAAGAAGAACTCGTCTACAGAATCTGGTGATCAAGAGAAAAAATGAAATTGTTTTGTTTGTGAAGCTACCTTCTCTATTTGTTTTGGATGGTTCCTTTCTGCAAGACGAGCATAAGCAGACATCTTTCATGATTCCCAAAGGCAATAAGCTGCTTGCTGTTGAGAATTGCAAGGATTACACGTCCAGAGAATGTGGTCATGCAGAAAAAGATGCATCCATTTTAATTCCAAAAGCTTCTTCTTTCCACTGTTTTGTGCTATTTATTTGTAACAAAATAAATTTTCTATTTTTGAAATTCTAAGACTGCAACCTTTTCTTTTGTGCCTTCCATAGAAGTTATTTCCTCCATGATCTTTGCTTAAAATTGAAGGTGTTCACCATCTGACTATCATTCACTGTGAATGGTTTTCCCCAAGCCTTGTTTGTTTCAAAGGGGAAATGTAATTTGATCAATCACCAAACACTATGGACATGGTTGATTGCCTGTCTGGTTGTTCATTCTTGCAGACATGTCAAAGTTCATGCTTGCACTCTTATACACACTTATTTGGTCCTTTTCTTACTTCTAGGCTTGCCCTTTTTACTTGATGAATAAGTGGTACAATCGATATTTCTGATCAAAGCTTGACTGATGCTTTGGAAAAAGGTCCATGTCTGCTTTCATTCTTTCTGCATTGCCCTCTTCCATAAACCACAGCTGCTCAAATGTCCACGGGATGAACCTTTGGTCATTTTCCACTAGGGGTTTGTGCATACCTATACTTCATGTTAGCTAAATTGCTATAAAGTTTATTCTTTACCGTCTGCATCTATTAAAGTTTATTCTTTACTGTCTGCATATATGCCTATGTTCGGGCTTGCTAATTGCTGTATGTTTATTCTTTACTGACTGCATCCTGGACAGTGAATTCTCTTTTGTACTGCAGCTTCTGGGACAATGTACATACCATCAGTCAGATTTGCAGACTGTATCTAGAATAGTATATTTTCGGAAGGGCTGTTTAGATTGTTCTGTCTTGACTGACTAAAAGTGTGGAAACAGAATCCCATTGGTACACATGGCACCCAGCTGCTCTAGTTTTGTTTCTCAAAAAAAGAAATACCCCAAATCAAGAATGTTCCCAAGCTTCTGTGGTATTTCTGTGTTTGACTGTCAACCCAAAAAAATAACCCACATTGGGGGCTGTTGTGTGTATGTTGGGGGTGGGGGGAGAGGGAGGGAGGGAGGAGGATGCTCTGGTTAACTGCGTCTCAGCCAGGTAAGCCATGGGCCTCTACAAGTGATTTAGGAGCTATGGGAGAGAGGAGGTGCTTGAATGCCCACATTTAAAATACATACCAACAAAGCAGAGAAGCGGAATGGTGGTGGGAGAAGGGTGGGAAGTTCACAGTGAGATCTATATGCAGGATGATGGCAGATGGGAGTCCCGCTTCCCTAGAGCTTCAGCCTTTTTATATAATATTTATTTGTATTTTAGTGTTAACCCCAAAAAATGATCTCTATATGAAAAATAAGGCAGTTCTAGATAAGTAAACCGTCTGAAGTGTGCCACAGGCCTTGAAAGTGATCTAGTTGGTTGAATGCTTGTATTCAGAATCGGTGACAACAAAGGAGAGGAGTCTTAATGGTGGTGAAGGATGGGAAGCTCACTGGGAATATATATCTATGATGGTGGCAGGTGAAAGGGTTGCTTCCTCAAAGCTCTAGCCTTTTTATCTGAAACTGTTTGTGGATTTTTGAGACCTCCCAGGTGTGGATGTTGTATAAGGGACACTTTTTTGGGTGTTTTGTATATGGATAAATCCTTTTGGACATGAATGTACCTTTCCGCTTTTGACACTCAAATACACCTTTTCATGGTTTGCCATATCTTTTGAGATCTCCAAGATTTCTTGAGAATCTCCATCTCTCCAAGGGTGCTGGTGTGAACCTTGACTGAGATCAAGAATAAGAGGGAAATAGGGGAAGAGTAATGCAAAGGAGTAAGATAAAAGAGGAGGAAGAGGAGAAGAGGGGAAGGAGGAGATGAGAAGGCCGATGGAGGATGATGACTAATGAAGAGTTTTCCAACACATTTAGATGTCATTGATATTCAAGAAAGCAATCCTTCTATATGTGTAAACATGTTTTTTGTGTATGTGTAAACATGTTTTTTGTGTTCTTGTTATTATTGTGTTAATTTAATCATTCGAACTTACTGAATGTCTATATGCATAAAATATTTAAAAGTTTTCTTTGAAAGGTATATAAGATGACCATGACATAGCCATCATTCTCTCTTTCTGAGATCGCTTCTCTCTGGCCTTTCAAGACAATGTCGAGATCCAATGTAGCATTCATTGCATATATGAGTATATAATATGTATGCATATATGGTGTTGTTATCATACATAGTCTCAAGGTTTTGTCTCAATCTCCTGAGATTTTATCGATATCTCTCTGATCCCAGATGGCAAACCGTACCCCTCTTTTTTCAATCTGAGGATAGGGCTTTGGTGGGCTTGTTAGTGCTGTATGGTTGTCGGCAGTCTCGATGTTGCCAAGTTCTATTTCTTCTGGCTTGTAATGCATAATTGTTTCATGGGCAAAGTAGGAAATTTTGATCAAAACCTTCGTTCCTCCATGTGAAAGCTCACTTGGGCTCGCTTAAGTGGGGTTGGATTAAGGCACCTTTAGCGGAGGTTGGGTTTGTCTTGGCTTTGGAAGGTATTTAGTTGACATTATCTTCAAGGTGTTACCTAGGTGATGGTTAGACAATGACGAGGTGACAAGGTATTATCGACATGCAAGGCAGCCACTTCACCTAGGCAAGGTGTACCTGCCTGAGCACATCTAGGTACGTCTTAACTCACATCCGACGGATAAAATCGAACATAGCTCATATTAATGAGTTAATATTCTACAAGACAAATTAAAAAGTAGGGATTTTTACTTTTTAGTGTTTATATTTTCTAAATATTCCTTATAAGCCCTTCTAATTTTCATATTATCTTAAACCCCCCACCCCCAACACAACAAAAGGTCTTTGGATCATTCTTAAAAAACTCCTCTAGGGGGCTTTTTAGAGAGGTTAAGGAGGTTTTTACAGATGTTTTAAATAATTAGTGGGATTAATAAAGAATATAAAGATTGTAGGAGCTTATAAGGTATATTAGAAGATTATAAGGATTGAAAAGTGAAAATTCTATTATATATCACTATTATCAGGAATAGCATGTCAACAGTATACTAAAACATATTCACAGTGTCTAAACATATCAAACGAAGAATTCTTATTACTTTCCAAATCGTCAAAAGATTACATTATCACATAAATAATTTTATTATTAAATATATTTTGTAATGACATATTTCTAGTATATGAATCCACATATCATAGAATACTTTGAATGTATGAAGATGGTTCAAGTTCATATCACAAAAATATATTGTCACATCTCACACGGCTAGAATCAGATTAATTTATATTCTTAATTTAAATGCTTTCGCAATGGGCAGGGATTGGGCGTCATTTTTTTTTCTTTTGGGATAACTGTATATATCTCTTCAAAACTTGTCTTCTTTTATGCACCCTTGTCGAAAATCTTTTGGGTCTAAACGATGGACTTGGGGATCTATGTAATTTTTCTCAGTTTCAGATGATCCAAACAATGATATTTATGCCAAGTCTTCCATGTTCGTTTCTACGCCTCAGAATCCTTGTATTTTAGTTATGACGATAATGAGGTCATAGGGATATATTACATACGAGAATATAAATGACAAAACAAATAGCATAAGATGTATGAACAAAATTTAAAGCTTTTAACCATATACGTCTCTCTCTCTCTCTCTTTAATACTTCACTTCTTTTATTAGCACGTGGCACCATTCACTTTCAGGAAAAAGTTATGCTGAAGGACGAGATGCATTTGAATTTTTTAAATTCTTCGTGCAGTGTTGGATCAGTTTTTATTGTTTCCTTTTTATTTGACCATATTTTCAGATACGGTGCCAGACGGTTGCTCTATCTAGATCGACCATATTCCTTCATTCCAACACAAAGAAGAACGCGAGTATTAAGGCATCATAAACTGCAGCTCATCCAAAGATTTAAATTTCCCTGTCAAACATTAAAGCATCCACGATTAGTTCCTGCTACCTCCATTCTCATACACGAGCAAATATAGTCTGATCCAGAGTTAGGTGTCATCAACGTAAAACTGCGAATATAGCAAGTTGATCTCAATCGTCCACGTTGTGCTGTCGAGGTACCTGAAATCTGCGGCTCATACAAGTGTACAACACCTGTTGCCTGGGGAGATTCATACGACTACCTTTACTTTGGCCAACGGGAAGGCCTTTCCCTTTCCAACTTGACCTTTATCTTGGGCAACATCAAATTAAAGCAAAGTCATAATTGATTCATTACTTAAGGAGGAAAATCACGACAAAATAAGCCCTTTCACAAGGTAACATGGCCACAGCCCGAGTAATCCGATAGTATCTATGCTATGTAACCTGCAACATCCGTTGTGTAGGCAAGAAAATGTTGAGACAGCACTTAATAAACAAGAAGGTTAGAGTTTCAAAAGAAGGAAGAAAAATGAGCAAAAAGTAATTAATAGATAGAACGGAAGAGACATACCACCAGGGTATCGATCCTCCATGCGGAGGTGACCTTCCGTGCCATTCCTGATTGAAGCCACATTAATCACCCTGCTATTAACACACTGGCAGACCAGTTTACATGCAAACCCGAAAGCAGCAGCAATAAGCCGGACTCAAGACTAAGAGTCTTGCCTGCTCTCTTGGTCCACAATCTCCTAATGGATGTCATGGATCTTTCTATAATTTTACTGCCATTCTTCTTGAAGAATACATACATCCACTTGTTTGCTGGTTATTTTTAGAAGAAACATGACATCTCTTATCATGGTAAGCAGAGGCAGTTTGCCACCGGAATGGTTGAAGGAACTAGTTCAAACTCTACAACAATTTTTTCAAACACCACCAAATGGACATCACAATTGCTTCACAATGAAGACATTGACAAGTCTCACTATTGCATAGTTACAAAATCGTGTTACAAAATTCTCCTGTGATATTATGATGTTATCCATTGAGTACTCAGCATTTATTGAGATCATATATTCACAACCGACTATCTTTTCGTATTTTGTTTTCTTACGTACATAAGGAATTGCCCCTTCTGTAACATGAAAATTTGGAAAAAAAAAAAGAACTTTACAAAACAAAATGAATAGATATGAACAGAAGGCACAGGTTTACCTAGATTTACCATCTCTATTAAGGCTCTCCCAGCTTATCTCCAGTGAACATTCACCACAGACTGTGCTGGAGCCAGATTTGGTTCCTTGGCTTCTCAAGGTCAGCAAGTGTGAGAGGTTGGAACACTTCCTCTGAGGAGCATGCCTGCCCCTGAAACCACCTTTACTTTGATGAGATAGATTGTTGTCCTGTTGGCAGCCCAAATCTAAAAGTGGTTTCTGATCCAGAGGCAGAGAGTCATCCAAGGTAATTCTTTGCACCTCCTCCCACTCTAATGTGCGCTGGAAAGTTTCCCATGCCATGTCCTGTTCCTCTTTAGATAGTCTTTCTTCTTCGTTTTCTTGTAACAGTGTCTCATGTTCATGGTAATTTGCAATCCAACTGAAAGGAGGGTAAACATGTTCATGATTATAATCTCCATGCATAGTAACACGATGAGTTGCTACTTGCTAATGCCATAAAATTTCAAGATATGCTCAAGGAGTAAGCATCAAGGGTACGCATATCAGACAAATGAAACATTAAAAAAAGTGATACGTAAAGCGGTAAAAAGAATAGACATTCACATATAGCAGGAGTACAAGGTCCAAGAACCTCACCGGGGATAATGTTTACTCAGCAAGGTCTCCATGAACTTATCAGACAGGCTGCCACTACGAGTAGGAGTAAAGTAGTTCTGCTTCAAAAGACCCGCAATTTTTGCATTCCTATCTTGATTGGGTACACTTTCTTGGCTTTGATCTACTACATAATCCACAGTGTCGTCATCCCCGAAGTCAAAAAGATGCAGTACTTCTTCTTTAGACATAGTTCTATAAATTTGTTGCCTATCCACTACCCTTGCTGCAAGTCCTTCCTTTGTTACCTGTTCACGATCATATGACTTGATCACACTTCATGAAATGTTCAATACAGTATCAACTATGAATTACAAATTGATAACTTCCCTGACATGAAACCTAAAGTTACTAGTTCATTTGACTTCACCTGGCGTTTGTATATCTTCTCTTCCATTGTCCCATGTGCCATCAGGCGGTAAGCAAATACCGGCTTATTTTGTCCATACCTGCATGTCGTCAATTAAATTATGATTGGATAATATCTATAACAAAGAAAACTGATTTCTTTTTAGCAGAAAGACATTTTAATTTGTTTTGACATGCCTCCAAACGCGATATATAGCCTGAAGATCATTAGTTGGATTCCATGATCCATCAACGATGATCACACGGTTAGCAGCATAAAGGTTAATTCCCAAAGATCCAGCCCGAGTTGATATCAATATGCATTTGGCTCGCTTGTTCATTGGATCATTAAATTTTTCAACAAGCCTTTGCCGCTCTGAACCATCCGTACTTCCATCTAACCTGCGAAGAGATTAGATCTATAAATATTTGTGACAGATTAAAGAGACAAAGAATACACATTAATAAGTTTCTTCTGCCTGCTACTGGGTCTAATATAGGAACCTCTAGGGAAGTAAAAAAGGAATATCTTAATTGCCTACAATTTAATCAGCTTGATTACGAAATTTATCTGCTATCGAGATTGCAGTATCATCCAGGATCATAAGGATTCACTCATTATACCAAAATACAACTGCCACTAAGCAAAGGTAATCTTCTCATCCTCACTAACCTTCCGATTCCCACATGAAAGGTTACATCACACCTCTTGGCTTCCTGAAATGGATCTTTTTGGTAACTGGATTCACTCTCATGGTCTGATTGAAATCAATACCCCCAGATATCATTTACTTGATCAAATCTCCACGCCTCCCCTTTGCAGTCAAGACTTGACAGAGTTTTTGTTAACACTCATTGGCATTCCAAATTTCCTCTAGCTGTGGCAAAAGGCTTGCCTAGAGTAATTTCAGACCATATTCTCATCTCTAAGTTCACCTATCCTCTATCTAAACAGTTCAGAATGTCCAGATTTGAATTAGCTTGGCTAAGGCATGAAGATTTCGACGATCTTGTAGTCAACTGGTGGAAGACTTGCCCCTCATTAGTTGGAGATTGTGCCAACTTTGCCAATAAGCTCAAATGGGTCAGAGTCCACATGAAAGCTTGGAGCAGGGACATCTTCCAACAGGATGCCTCTTCCAGGAAAGAACTTTTATCCAAAATCCAGCACCTTGATCTCAAAAATGACAAAGAAGGGTTGGAGATGGAAGAAACAGAAGAATGGGGTTCTTTGAAGAAGGATTTCAATGAATTGCTCCTTAAAGAAGAGATAGAATGGAAGCGAAGGGCCAAGGAATTGTGGTTCCAGTTGGGTGATAGAAATACTAAGTTCTTTCACACTGCAGCTAGTATTAAGAAAAGGAGTATCAAAATTGACCGCATTAAAGTCGGGGAGGGTCTTTTTAGTGATGAAGTTAGCATTAAACAAGCTATTGTCAATTTTTATCAACATCTTTTCACTGAAGAGAATCAGTTCAGACCTTCCTTCGCAGATAATCACTTCTCCACTCTCTCTATAGATGAAGCTAACAGCCTCACGGACACCATCCCTGAAGAGGAGGTGAAATCTGCCATTTTTTCGATGAAAGCTGAAAAATCTCCTAGTCTGGATGGCCTATCTATGGCCTTTTATCAGCACTTTTGGGAGGTCATTAAGGAGGATCTCATGAAGACTATCAGAACTTTGAAAGAAACCCTTCGACTGTGTCTTCTTTCAATGCCACTCATGTTGTGCTCATTCCCAAGAAGGACAATGCGGAATGCATATCTGATTTCAGACCTATTAGTTTACTAAACAGCTCATATAAAATCATTACAAAGGTTCTAGCTAACAGGCTGAAGCCAATCAATCTGCTTTTATTCCTAGAGGATTTATCTTGGATCATTTTATGGTAGCCACTGAAACAATCCATGATCTGAAGACCCAAAGGAAAGAATTTATTGCCTTCAAATTAGACTTTGGGAAAGCTTTCGATAGAGTCAATTGATCTTGTTTGCTATCCACTACGACTCTTATGGGTTTCAATAATACTTGGATTGCTTGGATTAGGTGTTATATTTCCACTGCAAAATTCTCCATTCTCATCAATGGGGAACCTTGTGGCTTCTTTTAGAGCTCTAGAGGCCTTAGACAAGGCGATCCACTGTCACCTCTTCTTTTTCTTATCGTTGGTCAGGTTTTTAGCATGATTTGGAGCAGAGCCATCAACCTTGGCCTCATCAATGGGGTCCTTGTGGGCAGAAATAATGTTATTATGTCTCATCTTCAGTTTGCTGAAGATACTATTATCTTCTCCGTGGTGGATACCCAACAAATCAAGCATATCAAGATTCTCAAAATTCTTGAAGATGTTACAGGCCTTGAGATTAATTTCACCAAAAGTGAACTCTCTGGATTATGCAACAGGCCTTCTATCATCTCAGAGGTGGAGTCTATTCTTCATTGCAAATGGAATTCCTTTCCTATCAAGTACTTAGGGCTCCCACTAGCATACGGTTCTACAACAGCTACTACTCATTGGAGTCCTATCTTGAAAAAATATGATAACAAGCTTGCGGGTTGGAAATCAAATTCGTAATCACATGGGGGTAGATGGATTTTATCTAAATATCCTCCTTACCCATCTATTAACTCTCCATGTTCAAAGTGCCAAAATCTATTGTCAACAAGGTGGAAGCTATCAGATGCACGTTCTTCTGGAAAGGTAAAAACATTCCATGCAACTGTCTCATCCCTATTACCTGGAAGAAGGTTTGCAGGCCTCTTGAAGAAGGTGGGGCTGGATTGATCCCTATCGAGTGTATCAATAAAGCACATCTCTCCAAATGGCTTTGGAGAATTGGTGATTCCAGTAATGGCCCATGGAAAGCTATTATCTCCAACAAATACTATAGAGGTAACAATCTTTGGAAACCTATCCCACCTAGCAGGGGAAGAATATCTGCAGTTTGGAGAGCTATATTCAACTGTCATAATATTTTTGAAGGTGATGTAGGTCAACTGTCATAATATTATTATTGCTGGATCTCGGTTCATAACAGTAAATGGGGTACATTTCAAATTCTGGCCTGACAATTGGCTTCATTCCAACCCTTTGGCAGTCACATTTCCAAGGCTGTTTGCCCTGGCCACGGACAAGGAAATCTCTGTTCATGAGGCCTTCTTTGGTTCTACCGTCCAAGGCTGGGACCTGCAATTTAGGAGGAATCTCACTAACTCGGAATTCCTAGATTTCTTGGAACTTTGCAATCCTCTACATCAGGTTCATCTGCATAATCTAGAGCCAGACTAGAGAGTTTGGTGGTGGGAATCCAATGGGAAATTCTCAGTCAGATCAGTCTCCAGACTCATTAATTATGGCGGTTGCTCGGTTCCATGGACTGATTAGGTTTGGAGGAAGCAATGGCCTACCAACATCAGGATCTTTATATAGAAACTGGCCCACGACAGGTTACCTGTTTTAAGACACCTCAAGAAATTCAATCTCTCCACCAGGATCCACTGTTTCTACTGTGGCAGAAACGGCAGAACACTTATTTCTACAGTGTGGTATCATTCTAGCTGTATGGAAAACATTATTTGCTTGCTCGAAACTGAAATGGCCACAGCTTCAATAAATCCTCTCTCATTTCCACTTGGGATGAGACAAGTGATCCTGATTTTTAACGAGATGATTTGATCTTGCTACTGGGGGCCTTTCTTTGGTCCATCTGGAAAGAGAGGAATGCTAGATGTTTCAATCACTCTCATTCCTCCCCATTTCGGACTATTGGTCGTTCTGTCAATCTCATCAATAGTTGGAGAATTGGTCTTCGCAGTGGCGGCCTGCAGTCTCAGCGATTACTTTTTCTTTACTGCTGTAGGGAAAAATTAACTTTGTAATGTTATTTCTTTAAGGGCCTGTATTGGTCTGAGTTCTCTTCTGTACTCAAAGTGTTGGTTACCTACTGGGTAACCATACTTCTCTCGATGTACTTTCTATTTTATTAATACCAATTGTGGCCTTTGCCACCTTCCAAAAAAATAAATTGAATAGCCACAGAAAACAAAATTCAATTTGTTTTTTTCCCACATATGAACTCAAGCCTTTTGCCCCTGTTACAAGATTTCTTCACCTTTTTCTTTTAACGTGAATGGTAGTAACATGTAAGGAACCCTGTCATGGCCAGTCCCAGGCCCAGATGAGTAAAGAGGGTGGTGCAACCACCACTTAATAAAATTCGTCCCAACCCAATCATGAATGCTGAACCAAAATTTCTCGTTAATGCAAGGGCTTTCCTTGAATGCATTTAGTAACATTGGCCTCAAGGTGTAATGAGTCTCATGGTAAGCGAGCAAGGGTTTGCTAGGGCATCCTGAGGAAACAATGTGTCGCAACGGTGCCTAATTGTGGTGGCAAAACAAATAAGAGGAAAGAAGTTATAGGAAGTATAGCTATATTTTAGGGCATTAGTGTGTTTGAAGTGATTTTACATATGTTATGACTTTTCTGTGATTTTTAATAATTTTAGTATGTTAATAAAATTATGGTAATATCAAGTTTTTTTTTGAAGGTGACATTAAGTCACAATTTCATAGAGTAAAAAAGAGGATTACAAGGAGAATGAATAGCCCAAGGGCCATCACCTTCAGGATCGGACAATCCCCGTCCTGAACCCCAACTACCTAAGAAAAGCTGAAATTTACAATGATGTTTTATCAAGCCAATAAAACAAAAACACCCTAAGAGCTGCCTATCAGGAGATCATATCCTTCCACTTCCTGGCCTTTTCAAAAAAATCAGAACTCCCCTCCTTGAGGATACCAGCAGCCCGTCCCCAATCTTCCACCCATCTAAATGTACTCCTCAGCAGATCATTAGAGCTTCTACATTGATCATTGAATTTCCTTCTGTTTCTTTCACACCAGATGGCCCACAAAAGGGCCGGGCAAATCAAGAACCACAATTGTTTGAGATCTTTGTATGGACAATTAGTGCTCCACCAATGAAGGAGATCCAACACAGAAGATTGCTCTACCCAATTGATTCCAAATAATCTACACATAATCTTCCACTGTATGATAATAATACCACAGCCACAGAATAGATGCTTCTGATCCTCCTCAAAAAGAGCACAATAAACACACGAGAAGCTCCCAGAGATGTGTAGTTTCTTGGCCCTCTTTCCCGTAAGAATTCTGCACCAAGCAAGCTTCCACAGGAAAATTTTGATCTTATTAGGAAGGTGATTAGACCAAACTAACTCTTTCCACCACACCCTAATTCCACCATCATTCAACATTTGAGCCATGGAATTGACCGAGAACTGTCCATTGTTGGTCCATCTCCAATTTCTTTTGTCTTGCACCTCACCAAAAATTCTGACTTCACTGATGGTGTTGATTAGCAATACTAGTTCTTCTGCTTCCTCATCCGTGGGATTCCTTCTCAAAGGCAAGCTGATCTGCCCTGTATCTATATTGCATAACACTTCCTCTACTGTAGCTTCTTGGAGAAGGGTTATATTGAAGATATTGCTGAAAAGCTTAGAAAAGGCCATATTGGAACACCATTTATCTCTCCAAAACTGTGTATCCCTCCCATTTCCCACCTGAATAGTACTCGAAATATCCATGAATTCAGCACATCTAACAATATTCTTCCAGATTGAAGACATATTGTAGCTGGTTGAAGGATAAAAATTCCATTTGTTCTCACCTTTAAAATAAAGATCCTTCACAATCACAGCCCAAAGTGCATTCGGATGTTCTCCCCTTCTCCACAACCATTTAGCTAGCATTGCTTTGTTGAAAGTAGCCACACCGCAGAGGCCAATTCCTCCTTGCTCCTTGCTTTTGCAAACATTGCTCCATTTGATCAAATGTATACCTCTCTTTTCCCTTTTCCCTCCTGACCAAAAAAAAAAGGAACTTCGAATTGCTTCAATGATTTTTTCCACTGCTCGAGGTATCTTAAATATAGAAGCATGGTAAATTGCCAAAGACGAAAGAACCGATTTTGACAATATCATTTTCCCTCCTCCTGAAAGAAAGTTGCCTTTCCACCCTTCCAATCTACTCTCAAATTTCTTAATTAAACCATCCCAATCTCTCACCCTTAAGTTTCCATCTGATAAGGGCAGACCCAAATATTTAACAGGGAACATATTCACTCTGCACTTTAAGGAATTTGCAATCTCCAAAAGACTAGGCTGCGGCACATTCAAACCCACTATTTCTGATTTCTCATAGTTGATCCTCAGTCCTGTGATAAGTTCTATCAAAATAAGCAAACTTTTGATATTCTGGATATCCTCCTTGCTTCCTGAAGAAAACAATAGCGTATCATCTGCAAATTGAAGATGAGAGAGGTGAATGTTGCTCCTGCCTATTCTGAATCCCTCAATAAGGCCAAGTTGAACAGCATTATCCCAAAGAGAGCTAAAAATCTGTCCAATAAGCAAAAACAGAAATGGAGACAATGGATCTCCCTGCCTAAGACCTCTTGAACTGCTGAAATATCCACACGGTTCTCTATTGATCAACACAGAAAACTTAGAGGATGAAATACAGCTCATTATCCATCTAACCCATCTTTCATTGAAACCCATGAGGATCATTGTTTTTTTGAGACAATTCCAGTTGATTCTATCATAAGCCTTCTCAAAGTCAAGCTTTAATAACACTCCTTGCTTATTTCTGATCTTGTAATGATGTATAACCTCATAAGCTGTCATAAAGTTATCCAGTATAAATCTGCCTTGCATAAATGCTGATTGATTAATGCCCACAAGTTTATGTATCACCTTCTTAATTCGGGTTGCTAGGATCTTGGCAATAACCTTATAGCATCCATTGAGTAAGCTAATGGGCCGAAAATCTATCACTCTTTCCGCTCCTTCTGACTTAGGAATAAGAACAACATATGTAGCATTAACCGCTCTAATCCTTTCCGGCCTGTCATAAAACTCTTGCACAAGGTTAATCAAATCATCTTTAATAACATCCCAAAAGAATTGATAGAACCCCAGCGAAAATCCGTCGGGACCCGGAGCTTTATTAGGATCCATACTGAAAACAGCCATTCTAACTTCCTCCTCCACAAAGGGCTCACTCAACTTAACAGCTTCTGAATCAACTAACTTGGGAAGTAATCCATCTTGTATGTGGGGTCTCATCAGAAAATCTTCTGAGAAAAGATTTCTGAAGAAATCCACAAATCTGTTTTTGATCTCCTCGGGGTCTTCAATGACACTATCTTCTTCTTTGACATGATCAATAGACAAGTATCTTCTTTTAGCACTAGCCATGGCATGGAAGAAAGAAGAGTTTTTATCACCTTCCTTTAGCCAATGCTCCTTAGCTCTTTGTTTCCAACCAATTTCTTCTTTCAAAAGTTCTTCATTGTAATTCTTCCGGAACTCCTTCAAAGAGTGAAGCTCTTTATTGGAAAGATCAGCAACCTCACTTTTCAATTCTAATTCTTCAATGCTGCCCATCAATTTCTGCCTTTTTTCCTTTTCCTTTCCAAAATTCTGGTTAGACCATTGTCTCAAACAATTCCTTATCCATTTCAGCTTGCCCATGAAATTAAGCACCGCAGAATTTGCCTTCGGTGCTTGCTGCCACCAATTACCAACCATTTCCTTGAATCCAACTTCCCTTTGCCATTTCAATTCATATCTGAAAATTCTGGAGCTCCTCCTCTTATCCTCCATCATAATGAGCAAGGGTATATGATCAGAGACAGACCTGAACAACCCTTTCACATGTGACAGGGGAAATTTTTTGAACCAATCTGGAGAGATCAAAACTCTGTCAATCTTAGACTGGATGCTATCCTGCTGTAAATTAGACCAGGTATAATTTCTGTTTGGGTCATCCACCTCTATTAATTGAACATCTCTGATCCACTGATTAAAATTATCCATACTATTGCTCCATCTCTGCCTACCAGTCCTTTCCCATGGAAACCTTACACAATTAAAATCTCCCAAGATACACCAGGTTTTCGAGAAAAGACTATGCAACCTGTATAGTTCTTGTACAAATTCCTCCCTCTGTTGATCGGTGTGGGGTCCATACACAGAAGTAATGACCCAACAGTCATTATTAGAGATTCTATTCTTGTGTTTAAAGGCAACCGAAATGCTGAATTTGCCTAAATCACAGACATTACCCTCGAACCTGTTTCCATCCCAAATCACTAATTGCCCTCCTTTACTTCCTTCTGCAGGAAAAACTGCCACCTCATTTAACTTGGACCCACATATTCTACTTAAGACAGATTTATCAATATTGGCCATCTTGGTTTCCTGTAAACAGATGCAGTCCAGATGCTGAGAATACACCAAATCTTTTACAGCTCTCCTCTTGAAGTCCCCATTGAGGCCCCTAATATTCCATGAGATCAAATTCATAGTGTAACAACCTGTTTCCCTTTATCCTTGGTCTTCTTCCCTCTCAAGCTGTCCAGGACTTCATTGTTACTCACAAAGCTTGCTTCTCTTTTTCCAATCTTCATTCCACCTCCCGTACCTTTCCTCTTAGCTGATTGCTGTAAGATAGCATTCCTTCTCAATTTCTTAAGAAAGTTCAGGACCATATCTTCCCTGCCTTCAAATGACACCCCTATACGCTGTCCAAATTGCACAATTTCATTCCTCCAGACTTCTTCCTCATCACACAAATTTACTGCCAACGGAACCTCACTGCCTTCATATGTCGTAATCTGTTTGGCCTGAGTCTCTTCCTGCAACTCCCTGTCTCTGTTAACCTTTTCCGATCCTTCTTCTTCCAGTTTATCTTGCAAACTATAGTTAACAATCGCTTCTAACTCTTCCTGAGACGACCCCTCCTTTCTGACACTGTTCCATCCCTTCCCTGAAAGCTTAAGAAGTTGGACCTCCGGAAGGCCAATATTATTCCCCATCCCCCTTCCATCAGTCCAGATAGGATCTATGTCACCCTGTCCACACCTCGAGTAAGATGCATCGTCTTGCTGTACCCACACTGCAGAAAATCTCTCTCCTCTGGCCGGAGCAATCTCCCTTCCGGTACTCTGTTCTTCGTGAAAAGCGATGAGAGCTCGGGGAAGACGACGGTTCGGGGGCGGATTAGGTTCAGACGACTGAACCGGACGAAACGATTCCCGGTTCAAGGTTAAGTCAGGATCCGATATGATAGATTCCTTACGTATCGGATCTTCTATCAAATCCGGAACTCCCCGCGCCTGTTCATCTTCCTCGCCCGGAAGCCCAACACTCGAGCTCCCTTCAATACCCTGTTCAACCTCCACCTCGGAACCACACCCCCGCTTATTAAAATAATTGGCACTCTTCCCCTGAACTGTTTGCTGCTCAAACGGGCCTCTCAAGGGATTTGGGAGAACCCCCATTATTCCTTTACTGTCAACTAGCCTTGGAACCCCGCAGTCTTGAATTCCCCTGTCTGCACCTACCAGCCTCTTCATCTCCTTCTGACTCGTCGCACCTGAGTGCGACTGATTAGAGACCTTTCTTGACTCAGTACCGGACTCGATCAAACCTAGGTGAACACCGAGTTCCGGCTGCCCTGTTTCAGCCCCGCCGTCTCTGTTTGTCTTGTATCTTCTATACTCCGCCACCACATCAGCCCACCGCCAGTCCTGTTCAACTCCTGTATCCTTACCAACTTCTTCCATTGTGATGTGGACCCAGAAGATCCTTCCTCCTACCATGATCTTAATCCTTTCAGGAATATCTGACTTTCGTTCAACAGAAATTTTAACCCGCACAAAGGACAAATTGTCCCCCCTGAGTCCCTTGCTATCCACTTCTCTAAGCCTCCCAAACCTGGAGCAGATTGACTGGAATGTGTTGATGTTCCAAAGGTGAAGAGGCACCCCCTGGAACCTACACCACAGCTCGATTCCCTCCTCTGCAGGGAAAGTTCCCACTTCTGTCCTCCACTGAGAAAACTCCACAAAAAAGTCCTTCTTCACCTCTATCCTTCCAATGGAGCATGCAAGACCCTTCCACGATTGAGTTTCTGAGCTTACTAGGAAGGAATGGGATACCAATCTTCGAATGCTCCATCCTTTAACTTCCGGCCAAAACTTCAGCAGAATGGCTCTTACCTCCCCACAGTCCATTGCGATTCCATTGCTTTCCTTCCGGAATGAAACTACAATGCAGTTTTCCAATGAACGCTTAGCTGCAGCAACCTCTGGTGACCATGCTATGTCCACCACTCCATGAAAGACCTTCGGGGCAGGCTTGCTGTCCACTTTAAGATCTACACCAGAGTTCATCCTCCTACTACTCACCTCTGTTTTTCTGTCAATATATCGGAGAGAAGGACAAAGCCTTCTTCTGTGTCCAGCTCCATAGCAGTGGAGGCACCGGACTGCTTCTCTGCACCTGGCTGCATGATGACCCTTGCCCAAGCAGCGAATGCAGACATCGCGTCCCACAGGCAGAGCTTCCGCAGCCACTGTCCTCCAGTGACCAACTCTGCGAGACACCTTCCTCTGCACCGTACTCCACCCTTCCCCCTTACCAGGATGATGGACTCCTGAACAGCCTTCCTTCTCCGGAACACCCTCCGGAACATCCATCACTAACTGGCCACCCAAATTGCAGTGAATGGTACTAAGCCTCCATTCTTAAAAGGTCTAAAAACCTTTTCCTATTTCACTAATGCAACACATCTTTGGTAATATCAAGTTTTTAACCATCTTTCAGGTTTTGAGGGTACTTAGCATGTTTTAAGTGATTTTTGCATTTTAATGATTTTCTATAGTTTTTTGGTAGCATGTTTTAAGTGATTTTTGTATTTTAATGATTTTCTATAGTTTTTTTGGTGTATCAAGGATACTTTGGTAAATTTGACCATCTTTTACAGTTTTGAGGGTATTTAGAGTGTTCCAAGTGTTTTTCTAATATTTTAAAGTTTTTTTTGTGATTTTTAATAATTATATATATTAAAATATTTGGTAATTCTGACCATCTTTTAGGGGTGATCTTGGTTACTTGATGTGAATCCAGAATTTTATAGATTGAGGATCATTTTAGTCATTTGGATAAATTTAAGTAACATGATCATGATTATGATCTAGCTTATTAGGCTAAGTTAGAGTACCAAAGTCCCAAGTAATATTTGTTAAATTAAATCTGTGCAAGTCCACTAAAAGATGCGATCCTCATGAATATTGACCAAGCATGTGAAGAGGTCATACATCCAACAAATACCATTAAGATTAAACACTTAGGAAACTCTAGATAGATTTATTCAAATATACTAAACAATGACTTAATGGATAATAAACGAAGGTTAAGGATTGAATGAATAGCTAACCTACAAGGATCCACTAAGAATCCTCTGTCAATATCCTTTAGGGGGTTTAAGTGTCATCTACCTAAGAGTCCATTAAACATCTGTTTATAATCACAAGCTTAATGAGTTTGGGTGGACCCACTTGAGATCTCCCAAGGATCTAAATAAGTCAATGGATTCAAATGAACCTAATAAGGATTTGATATGGATCCAAAAACGCAATCACATGAATCAATAAAACTAATGGATCAAAACATGGAAACCTGTTGACATTGTCTTCAATTACAATGGAAGAAAAGTTGAGTCTACAAGATCTTGAAGAACCCAAGTAAGGGTATTGAAGAGATCAAGAGAAGGCTTTTGAAGCCTTTGAAATTCTCTCCAGGAAGGTCTCCTAGGAAAAAAAATTTCTCTTTTAAGACCCCCTAGGAGGTCTTTTATAGGGCAAGGGAGGCTGGCCATAGAGGATTGGCACCCTTTTTCTTTTTTTTCTTTTTTTCTTTTTTTTTGGGGGGGGGGGGTCCAATTGGCCACGTTATTTTTTCTTCTATCTTCCTTTTTTCTCTTTTCCTTTCCTCCCCCTCTCTTCCTTTCTTTACTTCTTGGTTTTGAACTGGCTAGTGGGGCAGGTGGCCTGTAGATACCCCACAACCCCAACCCTTCTTTGTGTGTGTGTGTGTCTCTCTCTCTCTCCCTTCCCTTTTCATCTTCTTCTTCCTTGACTTATTCTTCTCTTGTTCTGCTTGATGTCAAGAAAATCTAAGAAGGGTTTTGGCAGGCACCTCCTGTTGCTTGAATAGGTACATCTCTGCGTTGCCCTTGTTTTTTGGTGCACAAATGATAAGTGCTCATTTATAAAGAGTCATTTCTTTCACGAATGATTACTACTGAAAAGCATGCCAAGCAACTTATGGGAAAGGAGGCTTGTAACTTCTTTCAGTCCGAACTAATGCTTAATTCTGAGAGGCATAAGATGTTGGATATCAAGGCCTTGAAACTGGGCAACTAAATTGCTATCAAACCTCTATCAAGATCCCAGCTGATTGCTATTGTCAAGGAATAGTGAGATAGATAGCTATAGCACAATCAACATTATTCACACAACAGAAATTTCATGGTTAGCATATGTATAATTTTCCAAAACTTTCTTTCTGTACAAAATGCACATATTGCAAGATGTACCTGTACCAGTCCTTGCCCTGTTTCCAGTATTTGCCTTCTGTCTCTTTCCTTGGTAGTTTTGAGAGAAACAGTTCTACTAGATCCAGAGTTGTCAAGCTCTGGCTGAAAACAAGTGCCTTATCACCAGCCTCATAGCTCATGGATAGAATATCAAGAAGTAAAACCATTTTTCCACTGTAATCAACTTCCTTGTAGATTTTCTCATGAAGAAGTTCTTCCCACCAGTTGGTCTCCTGGGTAAACATATAGGAAGTGACATTCTACCAGTCAGTTGAAACATAGCTGTATGAGAGAGGTGACATAGTCTATTCAAACTACAATAAAGAACCAAGAATTTCTAAAACCATAAATTCAGATCAGCAGTCAATATGGCAGATTTCTGAAACCAGATAGCGAAAAAGGTTAACTAGATCTGCCTGGATGGAGACGTATTAATGAACCTATTCCCACAAGCGCAGAAGGAATGAGTTTGCTTCAGAGAAGATGATGGTCAACTCCTATTTAACCTGTCCACTGAATTATTAAATTTATAATTAAGTCAAATCCTAGCTGGATTTGGAATTCTCGTAGAACGATTGACATGATATACACAGATACAAATGTTTTGTGAAAACAAAGAGTTAACGTGTCAACAGAAAACAGTGACTTGGGAGAAAAGCCTCCATAAAGTGCCCATGTATGTCTCTGATTCAACAGCAAGACAAGGTCAGAATTTGGTGGTGCTTAGTGAGCATAGGTCTCTTCCAATTAAGAAGATGATATGGATTGGGTGCTGCAGCACACTGAGAAGCCAAATCATATGGAGAGGATTGGAAATCTTGATACGGATTCTGCAAGGAAAGACCTAGAGCATAAAGAGCATCAGGTGTGAGAGATCTGTTGGAAGAGGAGGTCACATATGCTCTTATTGAAGCCTTGACCTTTCATGTCTGGGATCGTCTGGTGAACTGGAGGACTGAGTGACTTTTATTACAATCATAGAAGACCATTCGAAAAGGAACGTATCCTAAAGTTGGTGATGCCCTAATTGGTCGACTTGGTGAACCCATGGAATACGCTTCATTATTAAAGGTTAGTATTAAAGATGGCATTTTCCATTTTCTCCTCAAGAAAATATGACCCAGAACAACAGGAGCGAAGATAATGAAACTAGGATTTTTAAAAATTTCCCCCTCACCTGGGACATATAATGTGGAGAAAGAGGAACTTGATATTGTATGGAGCGAGAGGCATTTAACATAGTTGCCATCATCATCCACCAAATCTCCAAATTTCAAAATTCAGGTCAGGGATGCAGATTCTATCATGCATACAACACTATCATATACCATATTCAACATGCCTATATATACCACATTCAACGTGCCTAATATATACCTTTTTTGCTACCTTTCCCTTTTTTGATCTTTTTCCTCTTTTGGGGCCTCAAAAAATTGATCACCATATCTCCTAACAGGCTAATGTCTAAACTATCTCAAACAGCATTCGTGGGCTTCATTGTTGTATCTCTCTCTCTCTCTCTCTCTCTCTCTCTCTCTAATAGGGGCATTCAATGAACTCCAAGTCCTTTTGATGACACCCATACTACTGTTTCTCTAATAGATCGTCTTCCCACGTTCCCCTGAGCATTCTCATTTCAACTAATACTAGTGCAAATCTTGTTCACATGGTTTCTTTTCGCAGTCTTAACACTCATATGCCATAACTGGTCTAGTGGCCACTGTATAGAACTTCCCCTCACAAGTTCTGCTGGAGTTGCCTTACATTTTAGCTGGCATCCTCCACCAAGCTCAGGGGCCTAATGGCTTCCCAA
This sequence comes from Zantedeschia hybrid cultivar, assembly GCA_030544215.1. Lineage (NCBI taxonomy): Eukaryota > Viridiplantae > Streptophyta > Magnoliopsida > Alismatales > Araceae > Zantedeschia > Zantedeschia hybrid cultivar. The sequence continues at coordinate 5,377,220 of JARZZO010000002.1, forward strand.
ATCAGGTGGGTGGTATGAATTTGCTTCCTGGAACATGTTCAGTTCCAGACTGAAATGGGCAGGTGATTCAAGCTCAACTGCAGCCTTGATGACTCCTAATCTCCCATTATATTGTAAATATCACACTGTTTGCTTCATACTTGCCAAGGTGGCAAGGTCACCCAAGGTATAATTGGAGGGGGGCGGGGTGCGCAGCACTAGGCCAGCTGAGACTTTAGGCACTTGCCTTTGTGGCACCTAAGCAGAACGTTTGTAAAAATCAAGGGCATAGAATGACACAAAGCTCTAACATACAAAAGGAAACTTATGTAAGATGGAGACAAGCTAGGCAGAGATTTATCAACAAAATTATTAAATAATTCTAGGGCTAGACATGACACTATGAGTCTGTGAAAGAGATATGTGAAGGAGTTGAATGAGATCCTGGGACTAGAGAGAGATGGAGCAGGGTGTTCCTGGGAGGAGGGACAGATGGATTGGAGACAGCATTTGCCACTTGGAGGGGGGATAAGAGAATAGACAGAGGAGAGATAAAAATTACAATCTGTCAAAACTACTAATTAGATCAAAGAAATTGTATATCGTCTGGAATGAACTTACCTCATGGAATAAGATGCTATCATCCTTCTGCTGCACATAATCATGCTTGTTTCTCTGTTTGTCTGGTAGAGAATAATAGTTGGTCAGTTTTGAGACGACCACCACATTAACTACAAGAAATGCAGCATGGAAACTGTTGAAAAAGAAATGTAAAAATAAATAAAATAGTGTAGGACTACAGAATTACACTAGCAAATTTCAAGAAGAGGAGGAAATTCCTTTTCCATTATAATCAGGGGAGGGCCTTGTCTCAACATCGAGGTGTAGCAGAATTCTGGCAGCACCAAAAGTCAACTAAGGGTAACCATGAACAAATTGAATTCAGTTACCCCTTTTTGAAAAGTGGATGGAACCACCATTTGTTAAGGAAGGGAATGCACGAGTATGATTCCATATTTTCTCTGAAAAAGAAGAGGAAATCTCCCTAGATACCCCCATGAGAACATTCTCCAAAAATTAATACAAAACAATATTATATTGGATCCCAAATGATAAAAACATCTGGGCCACCAAACTCTCCATTCACCTGTAATTCTCCAGTCTGAACAGCGGAGCAAAGCAATTGCATCCATCTTTGATAGTCATTTTGCCCTTCTTCGTCCTTGTATACAATCAAAGTCAGGATGTCCTTTATCTGGCTACTGCTTTGAAAGAACCTTGCATCTCTTTCACCCCAAATCACCCATATAATGGCATGTAGGCAACTGCCAACTACTTGTCTTTCCTACCATTCTGTCTCCCACCTCCAATCCAGTATGAGGTCCTCTAGTAACATCCAGCTATCCACAACCATTGAAGTATCCCCTACCAGACATTGGCTGGAGGCTGGAGCACCCTCTAAAGTGGTTGTTCATTGACTCCACTTCACAGAGGGAACAAGATGTTTTAATATCCTCCATGAAGCAAAATACTTCAGTGGTCTCTACCCTCCCAACAATCAATTGAAATCCACTGATGAGCTCTCCCAAGGCAGTTCTATCCAATATTGTACATCATGTTGGACACTATGATCAGTAGTTAAAAGATAATATATTTAGTATATAATTAATTTAATTTAAACAGTATACTTAATATTTTATTTATATTTATTTATAAATAAAATAATATAAATAAATAATAAGTAAAAAATATATTCTTTGTCTAAAGAAACGCGTTGAGAAACAACAGATGTATAGAACCCTTCAACGAGATAGAGATAGTGCTCTTCCAAAACTCTCAGTAGGGATCTATGTAGTCAAAGGGGAGAGGCGATTGAAGCGACAAGGGGTTCGCCTCAGCCTCAAACGCCTAGGTGATTAAGGCGATGTGTTCTCTCATAAATCACCATGAAGGAAGAAAATGGTAGGACAAGGAAAATAAAGAAAACATCTAAGATAATCAATGTAAGACTTTGAGAAATACTCATCATGTCTAATGTGTAATCACCAATTTGTATAAAGCACTCATATAAGTAGTGGGAAAATAATGTGACAGCATGAAAGAGAAAAAGGGTAGGGGACACTGTTAAAAGAAACCTAAGAATAAGAAAAAGTAGTACAACATAATTAAAAAACAAACAAGCATTTGGCATAGATATCATAGGCAAGTGCCAGGGTAAGTTAGGGGAACATGATTGATGTCAGACATTCTTGGCTTGCCTTATCCGACTTCATCGCCTAGGCAAGCGAGGTGATCGCCTTTGATAACATAGGTAGGTATACCATCCACTATTACAACAAATCTGGCTGAGGTAATCTACTCTAATCCATCTCGACCATTTTGCCATCAAACCCCATGAGACTAGTTCCAATTAACCCTGTCATGTGCCTTTTCAGAGTTCATCCCATTAATCAACCGTTTCTAATGTTGGTCCTTCATAGCATGGAAACATTTATTACTTCTTCTGAAAGAAGTCAAAGAATATGGCAGCATCACTAACTCCTCCAAAGATATCCTGTTAAGGACATCTTTTGCCACTTCAGGATTTCAATCCTCTTCTTCCTAGAATCGATTGTTTAGTGTACAAATTTCAATCCTCTTCTTCATAGAATCGACTGTTTAGTGTACAAATTCCCTTCTATACTCTTTTCCCTCCACAAACTCCAATTATAATAGTCTATAACAGTTTTCCATTTCTTGTCCTTCGCTATAACATGAAAAGTGCAATCATCTTATCCTTCGCCCCATGGAATGCAATTTCTCAAGAATTATCTGTCTCAGCGGGGGGTTCCTGAGCAATAGACCCCCTCAGACAGATATTCTCACTTGACGTTAATGAGATTTTTCTTTTTTGAAAGTGTGGATTATACCACCAATTTTATTAACATAAACAGAGGTAGTACAATCGGATGATAGAGACGAGGTACCTCAATCATTAAATAATAATAAAGCTACCAAAGAACAACAAATAAACTCAATACAGTCACTGGGAAAAACAGGAACCAACTGCACTCTCTGGGTGCTAACAAAAAACAAACTACTAACGCTCTACAATCCTTGGAATTGCCTCATTGCTGTCGTCATTTAGAAAACTCCTCGGCATTATACTTAAATGTAGCATCCTTCAATAAACTTTGCAACTGTCGCTTTCCTTTGAACTTACTTTGAGATTGTCATCCTTGGGGGTTGCATCGCCCCAAAGTTTGCGAAGCTGCCCTGCTTGTCCTGGTCTTACTTGTAGGCCCAAAGGACATGCTCCTCATTGCTCCAATCAGACAGAAAATTTGAATTTGAATTAGCTACCTTTGGGTTTGTATTTGTTGTGGATTAACCTTCTCACTCAAAACCTGCAGATTTTCCATAGATGTTCCTTCCTCTTGGAAGCCTTCCTTTAGCACAGGAATAGAAATACTGCTGTTTGCTGTGGAAAAACTGCAGAAAGATTGCTGGCCGTTGATACCACTGAGATAGATGAGGAGGAAAAGAACTTGAGGATGAGGTGCCAAAACAGGCACACATTGGGGGGGGGGGGGCGCAGGGGTGGAGGAAAAGATCCCTGCCATATGGGGGAGAAGGAGGAGAAGAACACCTAAGATCGGCAGTTCGGTAAATCATGGAAACATCTCCATTTGTTGAACAGAAATTGGAAGAGACATCATAGAGGGGGGACAAAGGTGGTGAAGACTGGTGACAACTGTTAAGGCATTGTAATTAGGAAGTGTGATTTGGGGTCAGCCTGTGACTGTGCGTCTGTACATCTTTTGTAACAACCTTGCGTTCCTTGTCCTTCCTGCCACCCATACAGCTGTCATGGCAGTCCACATTCTTGTAACAAACACATGTTATATAAGAAAGGTAGTGAAAACACTGCAGCATTCGCACCAATTCTCTTGTGCTACTCTTCTCTCTCTGCACTTCTCAACTTGGTATCAGATCCATCCTACCGCATGGCTTACTCTTCTTCTAGTCTTTGTCTTCCTTAGAGACGCTCACCCCTGCGACCCTGCCTCTGCTTCTGCAATGTTTCCTAACATTCTCTCTTCTTCTTCATCACCTCTTCCTATACCCAACATAACACATTTTCTTCCACTGAAGCTTACTAGAATAACTATCTCATGTGGAAGGCTCAATTCCTCCCTCTTCTTCTGTGCCATGATCTTTTAGGTATTGTTGATGGAACGGAGTTCTGTCCGTCGATGCATCTTCCTGCACCTGAAGGCGCAGTCATTGATGCTGGGATGTCCTTCGCTGCTTCCCAATCTGGCATACACTCACTGGTTTCGCAGAGATCAACTCACCCTAAGTTGGATTCTCTCTTCTCTTACTGAAGAAATGTTTCCCCTTATTGTTGGTTTAAGAAGTTCTAAATCTGTCTGTGATGAGCTAGATGCTGCGTTTGCTTCTCAAGGTCAAGCCCGAGCACCGGAACTTCATTCGGAGCTTCGTACAATCTCGAAAGGTTCCATGTTCATTACAGACTATCTTCAGAAGATCAAGAAGATTGCTGATAGCCTTGCAGCGATTGGACAGCCAGTGCCCACTCATGAATTGGTTCTCAGTAATAGGCACAGAATATGAGGCTTTAGTTCCTGCAGCATTAACCAGGCAACCACCCTTCACTCTTGAAGAGCTTCATGGGCATCTTCTAGCTCATGAAAGTTGGCTACATAGGCAGTCAAGACAGACTTCTCCATCAATTTTCCCGGCGGCTCATCTTGCTACACAGTACACACTTCAAATTCAGCAACATCACCACCTCTTCTTCCTCGGCCCAACTTTCCTCCACAGCGTCTTCCGTTTCGCAGAGGCACTCGTGGTCGTGGTGGTTTCCTTGTTCGCTGTCAGATCTGCCATGTTCCTGGTCATCGTGCAGACGCTTGTAACAAGCGCTATGAGGTGTCTTCTCTTTCAGGGACCTAGTTGTTGGCCCGAAAAATTTTCATGCACAATGACGTTGTTCAAAGCATGCATATGCACACGATTGTGCGATACAAAAAAAAATATATATATATATATACATAGCATATACTCACAAGAATGTGAGTTTATGTTATGGAAAATATGCATGACATGACATATGTGCATATTAACATAAGCCTATGTTATGTAGAAATGATGAAGAAATAAACAAGCATGCACCAATGATATGGAGCTTCATGTTAAATGAAGACCTTTCCTATATGCACGCGAATACATAGGCCTATATGCACGCATTAGGAAGGCAATGGAGCAAAGGATATACCTAGGCCAAGATGCCTTAATCGGGGCTCCTGTAAGAAGCCTAAAACAGCCCCGGAATTGCTCCTATACGCTGTCCAAAAACAGCCCTTAAAGCTCCTTGATGGCTTCAATGAATGGGCCCAATAGGGAGCCCCAAAATGCAGCAACAAAAATACTCCCAATGCTGCGAAATGGGGGCTCAAAACAGTCCCGAAATGGGCTTAAAACGGTCCCAAAATAGGCCCAAAACAGCCCCAATGGAGGCCTAATAGCAAGATGTATAGGCCCAATAAGGGACCCGATGTGAAGGCCCAATAAGAGGTCCAAATGGGCCAAAAAATCAGTCCCACAGGGTTCAAAAACCTGCAGCCCAAAGAGGAAATTCTCCAAAACCCCAAAAAGGAAACTTTCCCAAAGTGGAAAGGAGCACAAATGGCAAAGTGGTCCCCTCTCTCTCTCTCTCCCTTTATTTAAATAAAAAGAGGGGGGGGGCACCGGTTGGTGGACCCCCACCGGTTCCAAGGGAGAAACCGGTGGGGGAGGGGGTTTCCCTCCCTATCTCTCTCTTTCAAATTTTCAAAAATAAAAAAAAAGGGGGGAGGGGAGATTAATTAGGGGGGGAGAGTTAATGAATTCTTAAGCCCCACCTAGTTAAGAAACCCACCAAACCCTCATTAATTCTCCACCAAAAGAGATCTTAACCCCCATTCACACTTGGCCAAAGAGAGAATTAATGGGCAAAGGCTCATTAAGAGCCAAAAAGGCAAGAGAGCAAAAGGAGGGGGAAGGGGGAGCACCCCCACCGGTTCCCCAACCGGTGGGGGTCCCCCCCCCCCCCCCGTGGGCTTCCCCGGTGGCACCCCCCACCGGGCCCAAATTGAAGCCTATAAATAGGCCCCAAGGCCCTCAATTGCAAAAACACATACACCCCACTCTATACACTTCAAAGTGGGAAAATTCTAAAAGGAGATTCTGTTGCGTTGAAGACCAAATCCGGTGTCTTTGTCCGGGTTTGCTGCATTTTGGAAGATTTTTTCGTCCCGGAGGGTTCTCCTTTTAAGGTTCTTCCTAAGGGGAAGCCCTGCCGATTTGTTTGTTGTAAAAACCTTCTTTATAAGACGGAACTTTGCCGAAATAATGAAAGGACTTTTTTATGTCAAATTGTATGAATGTATGTGTGTCATAAAATTAAAATAATTAATATCATGTATTATTTATATTAATACATATAATTAATTTTCTAATTACTTTAAAAATCTGATTAAAATCTATGAATCCTCATAACCTAATCTTGATCTCATTCCTAAACATAGGAGGGATAATTAAAATCTAAACATGAACAAAAACTAATTAATTTTCTCTGAAAATTAATTAATAACCTTAATTAATTACTGAAAAGTGCAATAATTAATGAAAATCTGTAAATAAAATCAGAAAATGCAGTGATAAATAATAAAAATCAGTAAAAAAATAGAAAATTAATAATTAAAATATTTGACCATAAAAAATATTTATCCACCTAAGAAATTAACATAATAAATATAAAAATTGGTCAAAAAAAATCAGAAAAAACAGTTAAAAAAACAGAAAGTAGATAAATCTGAAATATACAAATTCTGAAATGACCAAAATGCCCCCAGAACTTAACCAAACCACTAAAATGCTCCTCCTATATGATAAAAACCTGTAAAAATGATGAGAAAAATCTAAAAAATGAAAAGATGACCCCTATATCCAAAATACCCTCTGAGACCAAATAAGAAGGGTAAGAATCACTAAGATACTCCTAATATGATGAAAATTCCAATATGGACCCTAAGTATAAATAAACCCGATTCGAAGAAAAATTACTAAAATACCCCTACAGCATGAGCTTGTCCAAAACAATCTCAAAATATACCATAAAGGTTTTCAAACCCTAAATAAGATATTGAAGACCTAAAAAGACTTTAACCTTAAAGATTTTAGATACCCCCAAAATAATGAATCCTAAATAATTAAAAGTCTTAGAACAAATCCGAATATTCTAAAAAGACTTGGGTCAGACCAAGGATTTAAAAAATATCTTTCACTTGCATGCATGTTGGGTGCTAGTATAGATGGTTCCAAGGGCATCATATGGACGGTTAATCAAAGGTTGTCGAGTGGTTGCTCAACGTAATTAACACTGACCGAGGTCAGTGGAGAGAGGTCATATACTCGAATCTTCGCCCGATACGAAGTCCCAGACTCTCTGAGGGCTAATCCCAAGTTCTCATAGTCCAATAAATAAAACTGACCTATATTTCTCCAAATAAAACCAAAAAAAAACAATAGGATCCCCTAAATCCGATAGCAGAGAAAGATAGGTCAGGTCCCCGCGTCGTCATAGAATCGCGCAGACACCAATATACTCAGACTCCTCGGTCTCCCTAGCAGGCACCTAAACAAGCAATGCCTATGTCCCACAGTGCAGTCACTGCCCCACAGCTGTCGATGGCACCTAGTTCTTCTATTTGGTACCCAGATTCCGGAGCCTCTCATCATCTAACAGCACAGATGCAAAATACTTCTCCTTATTATGGTGATGATCGAGCTCTATTGGGTAATAGTACAGGTCTGCCTATTTCTAACATTGGGTCTTCTATTCTAACAAATGCCTCTGTTCCGTTTAATTTTTGCTCAATACTGCATGTTCCTGAAATTTCCAAGAATTTGATCTCGGTTCAGAAATTTACTACTGACAATAATGTTTCCATGGAATTCTTTCCTACTATGGTGCTTGTCAAGGATCAAGCAACGGGGAGTGTTCTTCATCAAGGCCAGAGTAAGGACGGGATTTATCAACTTTAATTCTCAAATAATGGTCTAGCTGGGCAGGAAAATGTTGGTGAATGAGCTTCGTTTGCTATTTGGCATAGTAGGCTTGGTCATCCCTCTCTCCTTTTGGTGAAGAAGATCATCTCTAAATTTGGTTTACCATCCACCACACATAAATTTCAGACCCAATTATGTGAAGCATGTGCTGCTGCTAAAATTCATAGAATTTCCTTACCTGTTTCCTCTTTTGTTTCCACAAAACCTTTGGATTTAATTTTCACTGATGTATGGGGACCAGCCACCTCTCTCTGTTAATGGAAATCGGTATCATGTGAATTTTGTTGATGATTTTAGCAAGTATACTTAGGTGTTTCCACTTAAACACAAATCTGATGTTAAAGATGTTTTTCTTCAATTTCGCCGTCATTTGGAGAACTATTTTGGCCATTCTATTAAAGCTATTCACTCTGATTGGGGAGGTGAATATCAGTCTCTTTCTCGAGTGCTTGATGAACTTGGAATTGTACATCGGCGATCCTGTCCACACACACATGAACAGAACGGTTCTGCAGAGAGAAAACACAGGCATATTATAGAAACGGCTCTTGCATTGCTTCATACTGCAAGTGTCCCGTTTAAATTCTGGGATGCAGCTGTTTGTACTGCAGTATACTTAATAAAACGACTTCCAACTCTTCTTCTTCATAATGACTGCCCTTATACAAAATTGTTTCACCTAGCTCCAGATTACAAATTTCTACGCACATTTGGCTGTGCTTGTTTTCCTTTCTTAAGGCCATATCAAGCTCATAAATTTGACTATCATTCCACACTATCTATTTTCCTGGGTTATAGTCCATCTCACCATGGTTACAAATGCTATAATCCCAGAACAGGGAAAACACATATAGCTTGTCATGTCATATTTGATGAACAGAGATTTCCCTTTACTGAGAAGTTATCTACACCACAGTCTATTGTGCCTTCAGCACAGTCTGGAGTTTTTCTGTCAGTTCCAAAATTCCATGTTTTTCCAAGTGAATTGCATACACCATCTGTTTCCTCAAGCTCACAATCATCACAAGAGCTTCATATTCCTTACAATATCAATCCTCCCGAGCAAAATTCTGATCTTGCTCCTGCTCCTAATGTCTCTGGTGATCAGCTGCCTACATCTCTCTCCAAGCATTCTATGATAACTAGAACACGAGATGGGACCAGGAAGCCAAAGGTCTTCTATGCCACTATTCGACATCCTCTTTCAGAGAAGATTGCTAGTCTCCGTGAACCAACATGTTTTACAGAAGCCCAAAAGGATCTCAAATGGCGTCAGGCCATGGATGATGAATATAATGCACTTATCAAAAATGGAACTTGGGTTCTTGTTCCCCCAAAGTCAGATATGCATCTAATTGACTCCAAGTCGGTGTATAAAATCAAAGAACACTCAGATGGTACTATTGACAGATTCAAAGCAAGGTTAGTTGCACGAGGATATAAGCAGCATGCCGGTATTGATTTCCATGAAACATTCTGTCCAGTGGTAAAGCCTACTACCATTCGCTTAATCCTAACTCTAGTCTTAACATATCATTGGAACATTAAGCAATTAGATGTTTCCAATGCTTTTCTTCATGGAGATTTGGAAGAACTTGTCTTTATGAAGCAACCTCAAGGTTTTGTTGACAACATGGATGGCAGTAACGGTACCGGTATCGGTGGGTACCGGTACCGGTACGTACCAGCTGGTACCGGCCTAGTATTGGCCGGTATCGGCCGATACCCTTTACAGGTATGGTATGGTACCGGTGCCAGCCGATACCGGTACGTACCGGCCTAGTATTGGCCGGTATCGGCCGATACCCTTTACAGGTATGGAATGGTACCGGTGCCGGCCGATACCGGTACATACCGGCCGGTATGTACCGGTATCGGCCAGCACTGCCAACCATGGTTGACAATAATCATCCGGATTATGTTTGTCAACTGCAAAAATCTTTATATGGTCTTCGTCAAGCTCCACGGACCTGGTTCAAATGCCTCTCTGTGTGTCTTGAGGAACTTCACTTTATTCCATCAAAAACAGATACCTCTCTGTTCATTTATCATCATCATGGTATTCTTCTTTACATCTTGGTATATGTTGATAATATTATCATCACAGGCAATAATCTGCAGCCACTGATTATTTTATTTCTCAATTTGGAAACACTTTTACCTTGAGAGACTTGGGTAAGCTGCACTATTTTCTGGGAATTGAAGCAAGTTTTCTACCCACTGGTCTCCTACTGTCATAGAAGAAGTATATTCTACATTTGCTTCAGCGTGCAAATATGGATGAAGCAAGGCCCTCAAATACACCTATTACACCAAAGAGCGATTTCACCAATGCTGTTGGACCTGTCCTCTCTGATCCTACTTTTTATTGAAGTGTAGTTGGTGCTCTTCAATACGTCACGGTTACCAGGCCAGAGATTTCTTATGTTGTTGATCGAGTATGTCAGTTTATGCAACATCCCACAGAACTTCACTGGACCGCTGTTAAAAGAATTCTCAGATATCTCAAGGGAACACTGAGTTTTGGTCTCTTTCTTCAACCAGAACCTAATCTCTCTCTTACTGCTTAGCGTGATGCTGACCGGGATGGTGATACCATTGATCGAAAATATACAAGTGGGTATGCCATATTTTTTGGATCAACTTTAATCTCATGGAGTTCTCGAAAACAATCTACTGTGGCTAGGTCCAGTACAGAAGCAGATTACAAAGCTTTGGCTAATGCTAAGGCTGAGATAACTTGGTTGCAATCTCTTATTTGTGAGCTCCATATTCCTCTATCAAAGCCTCCTATACTTTGGTGTGATAATCTTGGTGCAACATATTTTGCAGCTAATCCTGTTTTTCATGCTGGAACAAAACATGTAGAAGTTGATTATCATTTTGTTCGGGATAAAGTTGCCAACATGACCTGGAGGTTCGCTACATTCATACCGTTGAGCAGCTAAGTGATATTTTCACCAAACCATTACGTGCTCCAAGATTCAATGCTCGCCTATCCAAACTCCAGGTGACTTCATCTCCCCTGGGTTTGTGGGGGATTGTTAAGGCATTGTAGTTAGGAAGTGTGATTTGGGGTCACAGCCTGTGGCTGTGCATCTGTACATCTGTTCTAACAACCTTGCGTGCCTTGTCCTTTTAGAATATTCTTTCAATCATTTGTTGACAGACCTGCCACCCATACACCTGTCATGGCAGAGTCCACATTCTTGTAACAAACACATGTTATATAAGAAAGGTAGTGGCAACCTATGCAGAAAACACTGCAGCATTCACACCAATTCTCTTGTGCTACTCTTCTTTCTCTGCACTTCTCAACTACAACAATGAACAGAAGCTGACTGGTGATGACAGTAGGCGACACATGCCCAAGGACTGTAAAAGAGAAAGCCTAGGTTTAACCCTTGATCTCTCATCTCCTTCCATCTTAAAAAGAGAGGGGAAATTTGCTAAACAAATCCCCTATTTTTGTATTTTTTTCATGTTGTCAAAACTAGACATTAAATATTTACACAAGGAAAATTTCTAATCTCTCAGAGATCTCCTCTCCAACTTGCCAAGGTGGATCTGAGATACAATACCACATTCCTTGCCTGCTAATAACAATCATTCTTTTGCCATTTGATTCCATTTCATTCATCGTAAGAAAAACATTCATTATATCACTTTTCAACCTTCCCACTCTGCTTTCCGTTCCTTGCTTTGTTAATCTTCATCGTCTTTCAAATCCAATCGCCCAAGTTATTCAGTATTTCCTGTCTGATTGTGCTGGCTGACCAGAGGTTCCCCAGATCTTCAAATCATCCCCTTGCTAACCCATGTCAACTTCTGGGTGAATGTGCAACAAGCATAAGTGCATCTTGGAGCTTGATACCACCATTCCATCATAAGGTGATCTTCACTCCCTCCATATACTATGACCACCTCACTAAGTGAGGAGCATGCAATATAGGACTTTTCCGTCATAAGGCGATCTTTACTCCATACACTATGACCACGTCACTGAGGAGCATCAGACATAGGACTTTCCCCTCTGTATCTCAATTCAAAGGATGTCGCTAATGACAATAAGGCTCAGGAAAGCTTCCTACAGGAACATTGCTGCTACCGGTTAACACAAGCAATTCTAGTAATCAAATCCCAATGGAATCAATATGTTTAGAATGCCTTTCTCTCTGCTAGGCACTGGCTCTCCTCCCTAGATACCCTATGACTTTACATATCCATAAGGAACATAATAACACAGGTGACCTCTATTCTATTAACTGTTTCTAACTGTCTAATATGGGAGAAAGCTTCAGTAGGTTATACCTTTCATGAAGCCAAATCAAACACAGTTCTTCCTGTCCATTTTTGGAAGATAGCACTGTCACCATTCATTGAGAAAAGAAAGGACCACAACAAACAAATGCGGTAGGGCAAAAAAATTACCAGATTGACTGGTGTAGCAAGCCACTAGATCAGAGCCAGAAGCCCACTATAGCTAAAAAGGAAAAGAAATGTAATCCAACCAATGCCTGCATCTCAGAATAGGTAAAGAACCTTCCAGGCTTCCAGCTGCTATTGCTGAAGACCAATCATCCTGCGTTGTAATGCCCTATTGAATATATCAAATAGGCTCCTGAACTCTTTGCAGAAGCTTCTTTTAGTCTTCTTTAACCCATAGTGCATAATAAAGCTGATATGGGCATAAAACTGGTATTTAGCCTTACAGTTCTTCTAGTTGTATTGATCAGAATATTAAGATCATCCTCCTTCGTATTGATGTATGTCCTACCATTTTTTATAGCTTTAAATCCACTCAAATCCATACAACTTAGTAGCATTAATCTTAGTTTAGATTTTTAGGATCAATATCATGTGCCAAGTGAGTCTGGCCAATTCAGATTATCCATGCATGCTGAATGGACTGCTCAAGTTAGTGAATTGATCAACACAGAAACTGCCAAGTCACTTGAAAAGAAAATAACAAACTAAAATTATTATGAATCCATCAAAATACTCAAAGCAAGGTCTCAAACATCAACATGAATGCTGACAATGCTATGCTATATATCAAAAAGTAAGACACTCCGCAAGTATCTCATTCTTACCTATGCAACCAGTGGTCCATACATTCCGACATGTAATAGTTAAAAGAAAAACATTTCCCCCTTTTTGTGGATAAAAGCAGGATTTACATAACTTTTCAAGACAAGCAGAATACCAGTAACACGTACCTCCATTTAGCAAATCTCCACACTCAACATTGTCATCACTAGAGCTATCATCAATAAGAAAATTTTCAACAGTATCTTCTCGTCTAATGCTGTCTCTATGTTCTTTTGCCATTTGCAGAAGCCCAGGATGATTCCAAATCTGAATGCAGGAGATAATCCATCAATATAGATAAAAAAGAGCTCTGTTACCAGAATGCTGATATGAATTCAAGCATATTCCCCAACATGATTAACACTATGGTCAGAGCCATACCTGAGCCAATGCCTGGTATCCAGTAAAGAAACAACGCCTCCTCATAGCTTTCTCACTGGAATCGTTATCATTTGTAAATCCATGCACATCAAGAAACCTCTTATACAGCTTCCTTTGTAGAGGTGAAAGCTTCACACTTATCACAAAAACAGTTTTAGGTGGCAAGTCTTTCTTCACCACATTCAAGTCCATTCTCTGTACGAATCCTTTTAATTGTTCATACAGAATATGTGACCTTTGGTTCATAATCTTTACATCTAATGATGTAGAATTTGTGTGCTGCCCATTTTCTATAGGATTTTGGAACCTACAATTGAAAGCAGATTATGAGAACAAAAAGGTTTTCCATTTGGCAACAGACATCTGGGGAGTAAAAATGGTCCAACATAACAAAATAACAGAGTAAAAGGGACCTACCGGTTCCTAAATTCATGACTACTACCAAGGAAACCATCTCGAACAAAATCAACCATCTGCTCGATGCACAAACACAGAAGAAGAACCTTTATAGCTTAAGATTGTGATATGAATAACAGTAATTCAGATAATGGAATAAGAAGCCACATACACAATAATACTCCATCAAATTGTTCTGCAGTGGTGACCCAGTCAGCGCGATTCTTCGTTGTGTCCTAACTTGTTTTAATGCTTGAGTGATATCAGCCCTCCTGTTCTTAATCATATGGGCTTCATCGCAAATAAGTATATCGGGTCCATGCTGACAGGATATACCAATGTTTGTAAAATGTTAAACAACCTTAAAGAGCTGTAGAGCATGTATAAAATTAATAATGTCATACACATAACGCGCATCGCCGCATACACCATTATACACATACATATGTATATACACATGTACATACGTACATATGCATACACATACATAGTATGAATGATAACATTGATAATGCTAAAATTGATCGAATTTAAAATGCATGGCCAATAAAAACCAAAACATCAAGCATCAGAATGCAGTTAAACGATAAATCCAAGGGTTCATGTCTAGTAGTTTGCACACAAACCGACAAGTGAAAAATAAATATTCCCTGGTCACGAGGAACTGCAACTGGACTGTTCAAGTGAATGCATCTAATAAAATGATTCTCGTTGGACATTATTCAACCACGTAACCTGTTCACTCCTGTTACTGGCATTTATGCTATCTGTAAGTTATTAAGATGACAATGTATAGTATTACATGAACTGATCAATCCTCGCAAAAACAGAGGCAAATATCACCACTAACTTGTCTTCTGGCATAAAGAAGGTGTTTTTGGGGGCCCTTACACTAAAGTCCAGTTTCAAATAAAAAGCTATTAAAATTTCAACTCAAAAAACTTACATTATACTGTGCAACATATAAGTTACTGACTCAAACTAATCTCTCTCTACATAAACATACATATTTACTATGTATAGCACGCTGAACAAAAATCAGAGAAAAACTAGATAAATAATTAGAGTATCCACATGAGTTCACGCTTGCTTATACATGGTGGACTGTTGGTCCCACTGGCAGGTTTTCGGATTGAAGGAAGAAGGAGAGTCTAGATGGTTAAATAGTGTTGTTAAATACAGAAAACTTGAACATCCTGGAAAATACATGGGCTTCTAGCTAGTGCATAAATGTGTGCTTCAGATGTCTTATTTTGTTTCAGAGAAAAATGTATGACTTCATATGGCCATCAAGAGATGGGAGGGAAATGGGATAGGCATGGGAGGAGATGGGAGAGAGTTCAAAGCAGGAAAACAGTCCTGCACAGGTGGAGCTTGGAGTTTTGCCTCTGATTCTACCATTTGGGACATCAGGCAGGGCAATGCTTGAGGCCTGTGGTCTGCAGGGTTTGCAAAGGGGAGGGCCATCAATTTTAGGAGTGTGGTGTGGACATGCCTACATCTGCGAGGGCAAAGGCATCAGGGATTGTGAAGCCAGCAGCATATGAGGTAAGGTGATCACCCTCGTCTTTATTGGAAATCGCTCTGCTGGAAGGGGAAAGTATTGGGAAAGATGGTCAATCCTCTGCAATCAATCTGTTTGCAGATGTGGGAGGGAGATCCCTCCCCCCACTCAGATGGTTCAAGAGTTGGAGAAGCTATAGGAGCCACAACGCATGGACTGTATGGCATATGGAGGTGCGGTGTTTCTTGGTTTGCGGACATGGTGGAGTCGTCAGGAAGGTCTTGAGACCAAGCTCCTCCTCATTAGGGACCCTGATACTCATGAGTCATGATGGAACCATATCGGCCAGAGGTTGGGGTTTCGGATGTGAGAATCTCCAGGATGGGAGTTCCCAATATTATGCAGAGAAGACCAGGACATGTAACCAGAGCAAAGGCCCTATAGGACACGAAAGGGTTGAGGGCCCTGGATCCTGTCATAGTGGTGAGTGGACCTTCTTTTCCTATTGATGTTCTTGCTTCTACCCTGGGATATGTCTTTAGATCTGCACAGTCAAGTTGTCCAGCCAAGGGACAGAATGCACAACCACAACAATATCCTGGGCTGGCATTGCTAGTGGTGCCAGAACAGTGCTAAAACACTAAGGGAGAGGTTGGGGGAAGAGACCTTGTGTGTGTGTGTGGGTGGGTGGGGGGGGGGGGGGGGGGGGGGTGAGGGATGGGATTTGTTTTGGACCTCGGATGTCAGGTCTGTACTTGGGTGGGTCTTTTGATTTTGACACACTGGTGCTGTCAATGAACTGAGCCGAGCTGAAGCTTTAAGCAGCTAGGGCTTGGCTCAGCCAAAAGAGAGTGGGCTTGAGCCTGTTTGAGCTTCAAATCTGAGCGTGAGCTTAGCTTGGCTAGTGCTCGAGACATTGAATAAATTGAGGGTGCCATAGCACATAGGATAGGTGGACAGTGTAACGAGAAGATGAAGAGGGAGGAAAGATTTAAACCTGGTTTGTGCATTTTTATTAGATCTGCTTCGTTTTGTACCCTTCATTCGCAACTTCACATCACTAGAATAAAGTGAGAAAGAAGATTTGGAGGAGAGGAAGAAGCCTTTGTGCTTTGCTGCTTTCCATGCTCATCCTCATGGGGATCTATGGCAGGCCGAGAGAGACAGGGATGGGGATGGGCAGCGGCAATGCTGAGATAATGGGGGACTGAATATTGCTGGCCGCAGGAGATGGGGCTGGGCAGCATCCATGCTGGGAGGACTGAAGGAGCATCATTGAACATGGGGCTGGGCATCAGTGTCAGCGAGGGAGAGGAGGAGGAATGAGCAACCAGTGATGGCCACAGGGAACTCGGTGCTAGGCACTGGCAAGTTGCGAAGAGAGAGGGGGACCAGGTGATGCCCAGGCTGGCAGGAGGCTTCCCACCTGCAAGAGGATGGAGGTGGGTCTGGGCGGTGGCCTCCCACATGCACAAGAAAGAAGTGGGGCTGCCGGCTAGGCATCCGGCACCAGCTACTTACGGTGAGGGAGAGGGGATGGGCAATGTCCTCCCATCCACTGAAGAGAGGAAGATGGAGATGGGCTAGGCAGTGGTCACCAAATACAAGAGGATGAAAGCCCGTGACCTAGTCACAACTCACAAGACTAACCTAACCAGATAAACCTTTTTTTCCTTTTTGAAAATACCTAGCTAGACTAATGAGCTATGTAGTTAAAGGCGTGAGGCGGCCGAGGCAATGGGGGGGTCGCCTTAGCCTTAAACGCCTAGGCGTTTGAGGCAATATTTATTTAAAAAAAAAAAAGTGCCACTAAGACATGTGCCACTAAGAGAGAGAGAGAGAGAGAGAGAGAGAGAGAGAGAGAGGGGTTGCCCTCTGTATATTTAAGTTACAGAGGCAAAGGGAGACCTCACGTCATACACATCGGGGGGGGGGGGGGGGGAGAAAGAGAGAGAGAGAGGCTTACCTTGTGAAGATGACCGTCGGAGTCTACGGAAGACATATCGGAGGTGGAGGAGACCACCATTGTCCCTTGAAGAAACGACGTTGGAGTCGAAGGAGACTGTTAGACTCCCTGGAAGGTACGCCGGAGTCGGAGGAAACGGCTGAAGTTGCCGTTGCCTTCTTGTTGCTGTTGTCTCCCATTGTCGGAGGATGCGGAGGGGCATATGGAGGGGGGTGTTAGGGTTCGCTCAGGTGGAGGGGACAAAAGAGGGTATTGATTGGGGGCGCCCGGGCTTATAAAATAGTATATATGGGCCGAGTGAACCGCCCGATAGCTTCTTGGGCCGCGCAAGGTGACGTATAAGGCGAGGAAGGCGGACGAAGCGCGCAGAGGCGAACGCCTCGGTGATTGCGGCGATCGCCTAGGCGACAAAGGTCGCAGCGAGGCGACTTGTGGGCGCCTCGCCCCTCGCCTAGCTGATCGCCTATGTCGCCTTTGATAACATAGCTAATGAGCTGATTAGGTACAAGGTTTAAAAACTCGGCTCGGATCGGCACGGATCGGCCGAGTCGGACAGGTTTTTGGCCGACCGTGCCGATTCCGGGGTTCCTTGCCGAGTCCTGGACTCGGATCGGCCGGTCCGAGCCGGATCGGGCGATCCGGGACCGGACCGGGCCGGGTCGGCTCGGATCGGCCCGACCCGGCCCTCAACGGCTAGTTTGACTAGCCGTTGGGGGTCAAACTAGCCGTTGCTGGCCGTTCCCAAACGGCCAGCAACGGCTAGTTTGGGCCTTGGGGGTCTATTTAAACCCCCCCAAGGCCCTCCTAAGGCTCCACAAATGCCCTTTGAGCCTCCTAACATTCTTGCTCTCTCTCCCTCATAGAATTCTCTCTCCATCTCTCCCACGAGGTCACTTCTAGTCTACTACAAGCTCCGCGATCTCTCATCTTCTTGTGCTGTGAAGGAATGGCATCTCAAGGTGCTGCTGAGCGGTCATCTGGGAATCCTCCTAGTGCTGATCCTGCTTGGGGTCATTGCACACCGGTGGACATGAGCCAAAGAAAGGTACAATGCAAATATTGCAACCGGGTTGTCTCTGGCGGGGTCTACCGATTCAAACAACATCTTGCTGGAATAAAAGGTGAAGTTGCAGCATGTGCTCGAGTTCCTTCAGAGGTTAGGATCCAATTTCGAACTTACATGAAGGAGAAGGAATCAAGCAAAGCAAGTACTGCCAGAAGAAGACAGGAAATTCGAGAGGAATTGACTGAACCAGCGCGAAGGTCTGATGCTGGAGTCCGGCTTGGTGGAAGTAATCAACCTATAAATGTTGATGATTGGGATACAAGTAAGTTTCTTATTTAACTTATTTTCATGTTCTTCACTTAACGTTTTCAGACAAATAGTTATAGTAGATTAATTTTTTTTCTTTTACATTTAAAGCTGAATTGCGACGTGCAATGGAAGCAAGCCGGCGGTCCTTTGCAGATGAGGACTTATTTCGGCACACTGGAAGATACGGAGGACAAGGAAGTGGCTCCACACCTTCTGCACAAGGGAGCACTAGCGCCGGCATGAGCACTAATGTATGCGAGGAGCTGCCTCAGGAGTTCACTAGAGCTGCAGATCCTAGAGTAGGTCCAATAAATCCCTTGCTCACCAAGAAGAGGGATAAACAACCTTCTATTAGTGCTGCATTCAAGAACTTAAAACTTTGTAAGGAGAAGATAGGGAGAGCTACATCTAGGTGGTTTTTCTATAACAGTATCCCTGCTAATGCGGCCAAGGGGCCATATTATGAGTCCATGATCGAGACCATACAAGAAGTTGGCAAAGGGGTTGAAGGACCTTCTCCATATGAGATATACAACAAGTACTTGGATATGGAAGTTGATGACATCCGAACATACATTAAATCATTTGAAAGGATATGGGATGAGTACGGATGCACTTTAATGTGCGATGGATGGACAGGTACATAAATCTTATCTTCAGTTTCTTATCTTATCTTCATTTTTTCTTAATCAGAATGGGTCTCTTTCTGATTTCTTATCACGTTTGGAACTTTATATGGATAACAAGAAGAAGTATGATCAACTTCTTAATTTACTGCAAAGCCAGAACCGTATTTTGGAAGTCTATTGATGCATCTGGAAAAATAAAGAATGCCCAGTACCTATATGAATTAATGGATCAAATGGTGGAAGAAGTGGACGAAAAAAAGATTGTCCGAGTGGTTACGGACAATGCAGCGGCGTTCAAGTTAGCTGGACAAATGTTGATGTAGAAGAGAGAACATCTATACTGGGTTCCATGTTCTGCTCATTGTATTGACTTGATGTTGGAAGACATTTGCTCTGATCCGATGGTAGATGGAGTGGTCAAGAGTGGTCGATTTATTACCACATTCATCTACAACCACAACAACATTCTGGATATCATGCACAGACATACTCATGGAAGAGAGTTGCTTCGTCCTGGAGCCACCAGGTTTGCAGCTCAATATATCTCTCTAGATAGTTTAAGTCAACAAAAGAACAACTTGATTATGATGGTGGCATTGGAAGATTAGGAGAATCACATATTGCGGCATGTACCAACTAAGGTCAGAGAGAAAGGTAAGAAAGTGGCTGATCTAATTCAGTCTAGACTCTTCTTGAGGGGGGTGCAAGCGATGTTAAATATTGTAGAACCGCTTGTTCGTGTCTTGCGATCTTGTAATGGAAAAAGAAGATCGGATATGGGATATTTATATGAAGCTATGGATAGAGCTAAGGAGCTCATTCAACTTAACAATCCAACAAGCTATGTGAAGTGGTGGGACATAATAGACAGACGTTGGGAACACACTTTACATCACGATCTTCATGCAGCTGGTAAACTACTAACTTTCTATATGTATTATTTGTATACACATTTCTCTTAAGTAATAACTAACTTCGACTTATTTATTTAGGTTATTTTTTCAACCCTCAGTACATGTTCAGAACTGATGGGAAGAAGGATAGCTATGATAGTTGTTCGGAAGTGTTGATGGGGGCTAAGTCTGTTATTAAGCGTATGCTTGCAGATGAGGACAGAGCAATATTGGCATGCAAGCAAATGCATGATTACAGAATGATGTTATACCACTTTGGGACAAGTACTGCTCAAAGAGCTGCCAAAATTTTGAGTCCAGGTTTGAAAATTATTAACTAGATGTTCTACTTAAATTTTAATTATAACTTGCACATTGTTGACATGGCCAATTTTCTATTTACAGCTGACTGGTGGCTAGATCATGGAAAAACATATGGGTATGAAGATCTAGCCTATGTTGCAATTCGGGTCTTAAGTCAAACAACCTCTTCATCAGGCTGTGAGAGAAAATGGAGCACCTTTGGCTTGATTCACACCAAGCAAAGGAATAGACTGAAGTCGAGCCGTCTAGAGAAGCTCGTATTCTGTCATTATAACATGAGGTTGAAGCTAAAGAATCTGGAGCTCATAAGGAACCTTCAAAGGCAGGAGAAAGAGAGAATTTCCGGACAAGCCACAGAGACGACACATGCAGAAGAACCCATAGACTTGGATGAGCTGTTCGAGGAGCAACATCCACTAAATGCATGGGTTGATTCAAGCACCTCAAATGAGCCTGAATTCAACCCAAATGATCGGGAATGGGCGGAAGGTGAGTTAGATAATGTTCCATTACTTACTGATTTTCAACCTCCTTCTCCAAAACGTCAGAAGAAGAGCAAAAAACAAGTACCAAGCAGAAGAAAGAGTGGTCATGGAATTCAAATTGCTGATCTGGAGACTATCGAGGAAGATGATGAAACGCCAGAACCAAGTGATGAGGTCCAATATCAAACCTCAAATGACTCGACATCAAAGACGAGCTCCGACAGTTCTGAGGATGGCGGAGATGCTACCAGTGCCCCAGCTCCAGCTCCACCAATTCAATTCACTGGAGAAGAAGAATTCACACATGCTACCCAAGATGAACATCATGGTAGCAGAGGAGGACGTGAAGAATCTTCCATTCAAACATTCAGCAGATCAAGGAGGAAGGACAAAGGTAAAGCTCCTCAGGAATATCAGGAGCAACTATCAGATGCATCCTCATATAGTCAGCCTACTGGATATGTAGTTTACCCTCCTCAACATTCTGATACATCCGACTATTCAGGGGATTGTCTACAATATCCACAATTTTCAGTCATTTATACCAATACGGATGACTATAGCCGGTATGTGATGCAGTATGAACAATACTACCAGAGCTATATGTCATGGGCTGAGTATGTTAGCCATATGTTCATTCAGTATAATGTACGTTTGGAATAAATGTAAGTTCATAATCATATATGTAAGTTTATTCAAGGTTTTTTTGTCCAACAACATCTTATGTATTTCAAATCAATGTATTTCAACACAATTATGCATTAGACTTGTGTTTTATATTTTTTCCACATTTTTTCATATTTTTTTCTATTTTTTTCTGCTATCCGAACCAGCCGAGCCTGACTCAGCCAGGATCGGCCGGGATCGGACTGACTCGGATCGGAATCGGCCGATCCGATCGGTTTTGGACCGGCCGATCCGAGCCCCGATCCCGGGTTTCTGAACCTTGATTAGGTATACACTTCGAGCTGGCTCACCAGCCTAATGAGTAGACACCTGATAAGCTCTAGCTTGGCTCATTAAGTCAATCAAGCTTTGTCTTGGGCTTAGGCTTGGCTCGTGGTAGGCATCGAGTTGAGCCGAGTTGGAACCGAGTTGAGCTCAAGTGGCTCACAACTGGCTGGCTGGTTGCCACCCTACTGGGAGGGGCTTCTTCTTGGAGTTGTTGGTGGACAGGAAGTTATTGCAGAGGGTGAACAGTCGGAGAGAGTCTTTAAGTTCATTGGATTGTATTCATTTTGTACCCATCCATTTTTTTAATTTTATAAATATGTGGTAGCATCCACTTCAAAAGAGAAAAGCACAATCACATGTAGACAAACACATGCTAGCATAGATTTCTTTGGCACTGTTTCATTTTAAAAAAATACAGATAACATGGAATATCTCTCCAAAGAAGCATTTGTTATGGTTTACCTGGAGATAGTGACACATTTCTATGGCAGCATTCCTGTCCTTCACATGCTTTCCAAGAGACAAGTTACGAAAAGCAGCATACCCAATCAACAGAACTCCTCCCTTAGCTCTCCATCTTGCAAGCAAATCTACCCTTCTCTCTCTGAAAACATATTCAGTTAGCACGGAAGGCAAAATAAAAGAATATAAATACAGTCAACAATTGTACCCCCTGAGCAACATGCGTAAGAGAAGAAATTTGTATCAAACTATATAATTAATTCAAATCATGGCAGTAGAACTACATTTAGTTGCTCACAGCACATGCAAATCCAGCTAGGCTTCTTCTTTTGGAAAGTGGATGTAACCATGTGTTCATTAAAAAGCAAAGGAAGGTGCACATGTATGGAAAGTATAGTTTATTACAAAAATCACTCCCGAAAAGGATCCCACAATTTAGGTAAGCTATTAAAAAAAGACTCCCATTTACAAGACCCACACTAAGGTGGTGTGGCTCAATTCCTTCTGAAACAAGTCAAATAAAAATGCAATTAGCATCCACCCCCCAAAATATTGGTCCAATGTCTGGGAATGACTCTACCAAGGGTCTACCGCCACACCTCCTGCCCTGCTCCTGCTAGAAGAGGACACTTTGCTTGTCGTCTAAGGACACACCTAACCTCATGCGAACTATACCCTTCTAGAGACTTGACATTGGTGGAAGGATTAGGAGTAATATCTCTCGGTCTGGATCTTCTGTAGTACTTGACAACATCCAACCACAAACCTCTATCTTTTGTTGGCAACTTCCAAAGCTATTTGCTCATCAAAGCTAGGTTAAAACCCAAAGAACTCTAAGACCTAGTCATCTTTTCTCCTCACTTTTCCATGCCCTGCCCGTAGAAATATCAAAGCCATCCCCTGCATCCTCACCACTTCCATGCCATAAAAATCCAATTTCCTTGCTACCATTTTATGAAAGTGCAACAAAGACAATAAATATATGGGTAAACTAGATCGAACCGTGTTACATAGCACCAATCTGCTGCCATATGATGTAAGTCCAGCTTTTCAGCTAGCCAATCCTTAGTCCATCCTCTATATAATGCACAATCCAATCCCTAGCATGGATGACTCCACCAGAGGGAGACGAAGCCCAAGGCAAGTGATAGGAAAATTGTAACACACCTCAAATTTCAGAAGGGCTATTTTGTAAACTTTCAGGAAGTATAAATGTAATCAAAAAAGATTTAAGGTTATCTGTCAAGATATTTCGACAGGGATTAACTTTAAACTTCCAGTTCTTCATGGGCCTTAAAATGCCTTATTGGACCTAAATTTAATGTGACAACTTAAAACCCAAGACATGAAGACAAGGAGGTGGTTCCAGCTGCCCACCAAACAGTCAACTTCTATAAACAGAGATGGGTAGTCCAGTCATCCCCTCGCGCATCTGTGTGTGTGTGTATGAGAGAGAGAGAGAGAGAGAGAGACAGAGAGAGAGAGAGAGAAAGCTGTTCTCAGCTGTGAAAGAGAAGAAAAGATAAAGGGTGAGGGCTGTTCTTGTCGGTATAAATTCACTTTTGTCCTCTTCAACTCCAGAGCCAAACAAGAGCCTTCATTCAGCCGCTGTGACCTCTGAACAAGAAGGGGAAACAGCAAGAGTAGCCACCTTGTTGGACCAAGACATGAAGACCCTGGGTTGACTCCAACAGGCAGGACATACGACTACTGTTTCTGGTAATGAGATTTCCAGTTATTCTCACCTCCTTCTTTCTCTATCGTTTTAGTTTTAAGGTTTTGCTCTCTCCTTCTTTCTCTATTGTTTTAAGTTTAAGGTTCTACTCTCTTCTCCTTTCTCTATTGTTTTAGGTTTAAGGTTTTTGGCTTTTGATCCCTGTAATATCGCCAATCATAAGGAATAAATGCATGAAAAAGCTAATCTATATTAAATTAATAACCAAGGCATAAAGAAATTAGGTGCACTTTTCTCAGGTGCATTTATTTTAATATAAGCTAATGCATAACGAAAACTCATAACTTTGCTTTTATGAATCCTGTGATTCAGCGCATCCATTGGCTAGCGGTCAGATCCTTAACATAAGTGATGTTCATGAATGAATATGTTGGATGTTTGTGGAATGTGTAAATTGGAAGTTGATTGTTTTATGGTCCATTGCCATCTTAAGCTTGTGTTTTTGAGTGGACGTATTAGTTAATGCTTATTTAAATAAAAAAGAATTCACCTCCCAGGAGAAGATTGTCCCCCTATCATGCATTCTCGTTCTCATCAACACCTGGGTTGAGAAACCCATCCAAGACATGGGCTGACATAGTTTCATGTCATGGTGCCGCATCTAGTCACAATGGCAGTGTGTGTGGAATTTCTGAGTTGCAAATCTTTAACCTACAGAAGGTTAAAGAAAAATCAAACACTTTGCTACACCCTTGTTGGTTTGAATGGATTGATCAAGGAAGGAAAATCACCCTTTTGAGGGGAGCTTGTCCCTTGGGAAGAAATATGTGAATGCTGCTGTATTGTCGATAGACTAACTAACGAAGAGGGAGTGCAAGTGTCAGTTATTCTTGGGCAGAGAATGTTCTTAGTGGGAGCAAGGTGTTGGGGAACAATATTGACAGACTTTGGGGTCTTTGAGGATGAGGTAACCACAGAGAGAGGGAAAATCTGTGTAGGGCAGAGAGGACAGGATCACAGGAAAGTGTACAGCTCTCATTGGTGAGCTTGAGGAGTTGGCTTGTAACCTAGTGAGATTGCTCCAGCAGAGAGATTGTGGCCTTGATTGCTCCAGTGATGACTCTTAAGACAACGGTGTCAAACCTGGTGAGGGAATCTGCTCTGAAGAAGAAAAGAAGTAAGGGGGCAAAAGGAAGCAGAGAAGATGAAGAGATGGATGTGGTTGTGTTGGAAGGTTTGCCTTAGCAGCAACCAAAATAAAGAGACCTGTCTTAGGTTGCACGGACTGCCATGGATCTCTGATTCAACCCACAGAGTTGCAGTGGGCATATGTTCTCCATTCCCCAACCCTAAGGAGGCCCTCGTTTGAATAGAAGAAAAGTACTAGTGTGACTCCTCACTCCACCTCAAAGCTAAGAAAAGGAGAGGCACATTAATTGTGTGAACTAAGGGTCCACAGGGGATAAAGTCATTAATTCTCCCCCCCCCAAAAAAAAAAAAAAAAAAAAAGCTTGGACTCTACACTCTAGGAGAGGGTGAATATGAGGTTATATCGGTGTAAAAAAAAAAGAATATTAGGTTATATAAAACACTCACTAAGTGGTGAGAGGATCATTTGACTGGACTATGTTGTCCGCATCGGGAACCAGTGGTGGGGGAACAGTCTCTGGAAAAGGAGGGGATAGAGGTCATGGTTTGCAGAACCCACCAGTTCAAACTGGAATGGGCAGAACCAGGTCGGAACCTGCTGTTCTTGATCCAGTTCGAACCAGCCAGTTTTGGCCAGTTCTGGTCTGGTTCAGCAGGTTCCATCCTGGTTTGAACCGTAACAGGCCCTGACTGGTTCCGATTCCAGTCCCGGTTTTGGAAATCTTGAAGGAGGTGCTAGGAGGTCAGAGGCATTGATGAGGATGATGCCTTTGAAAAGCAGGAAGCATCACCATCACTGCCTCCTTTCTTTGCTGCCTCTGATGCCATGACTGCTGCCTCATGGTGATGTTCTTGCCAAGATGTTGTCTTGAGGTGACCATTGTACAGCAAACGAGAGCATGGTTTGCACGATTGGCCCATTCCGATCCAATTCGGCCATTTTTTTTTATCAGGATCGGCCATTGCTGACATGTTTTCTAGGGGTAAATCTGATCCCATGTCTAATTTGACAAAGTAAAAAAATATAGATCAACTTGAATCGGCTAGAATTAGTCTGAAGTCAGTTGATTCTAAGCCTATTCCGACTTTGATCCCAATGCCCAGCTGATCGCAAGAGCTGATCTGATTCTGCAATCCTTGCCCAAGAGAGGTTTTCTTTTTTCTTTTGGGGGGGGGGGGGTGTGGAGGAGAGGCGGGCAGTTAAAAAAGGTCATCTAACATTTGAGTTAAGTCTTAACCATCGTTAAGTTGATGAAATTCATAGAAATTGATTGCAGGGACTTTAAAAAACAAAATGATCAAATATATGACTATAATCTAATATGAAAGACTAATGTGTACCCAGATAACTCTTCCTTTTTTGCTCTTTTAGAGGGGATATGGCTGTCATTTTTGGTACTTTTATACACAGGGTTTTTGGAGTTTTTTAATTCACACTTGTACACCCCTTTTTACACTTCAATACACTGATGTGGTACTTATCCACTTCCCTTCCCTCCCCCCCCCCCCAAAAAAAAAAAAAAAAAAAAATCTAATATGAAAGACACAAAGACTTGTTTGTAATTGGCTATATTATTTACAGGGATTGAAGACCAAAAACCTTGATGAAATAATCACTAATAAACTTTGTTGCACAAAATATCCATATTATTCCTTGAATGACAATGACAAAGAAAAGAAATTGTCCTTCTGAATATTTTTTCACACAGTTAATAGGATCATAGCATAAAATAAAATTAAATGTCTGTGTGGGAAATAGATATCAGACCTGGGGACATCTTCCAGCATAAAGACACGGATGGCTTTCAACTCCAGAGGTTTCCACTTTAGAAACTCGTGACGCCAATTGTGCAGTACATTAACAGGAGTCACTATGAGTGCCGTTCTCAAACCTAAATCAACACTTCTCATAGCAGTATAAAGAAATGCTATTACCTGCATTCAAATAAACTAGCACACAATATAATCCTAAATGCTAAAACAGTTGCCCACAGAATGTTATAGAAGATTAGAATCCTACTCATGCAAACCTCCCAAAGGAAATCAGCAAGGGAGTGACATAATTACAACACAAATATAAAAGATACATCGTAGCTTGATCTGCACTACAAACTAAAAACTAATCTCAACAGCAAAACAATCTAGCACAACCGTTTAAGGTAAGATCACAGAAAATGGAGAACAAGCTAATGTATTTGTGAAAGAAAAGACCCGTGTAAGATTCATAAGGCACTAAAACTAGGGTTAACAAGTCCATTCATAAGATATCTGAACTGATGTATACAGCATTGTATTTTGCAGGCATGGAAACATTTGATACAGATGCCAATATACGAAGAAAGCAGAGAATGAAGTGGAAAGTAAACAGTGCTCCTAAAAATCACTGGAAGCAAAAAAGTGGGTCTAATTTATAAAACTTTGACTCAATAGCGGAGTAAAGGTTTTCTCCCCCCTCTGCTAAAAAAAAGAGGACGCATAATGCTTTTTGACACAAGAAAACTGTGTCTTGGGGCTTTTCTAATAAATACAGGATTATGTTACAAAAGCCTTTTTTCCTTGATGATAAGTAGATCCAACCAACTCTGACAAGGAGGTACGATAGGACTATGTACTTCTCGCATCAGAATCATTTGTTAATTTTGCTTCATAAGTGTGTTTCCTATATTCATTTCATCTACCTTCAAAACAATTTCCAGGAAATGTAAAATGCAGACTTCTTGTCAAAGTTGTCAATAACTTCTGAGGTATGTTCCACAATGTACAATTAATGAGACAGTAAAAATGATCACAATCCTAAAATCATAATAACCCCATGATAAACTTTTTTTTCAAAGTGGTTGGTACCACTGAGTATATTAATAAAAAGGTAGAATCTACAAGTGGGGAAAAGAAAACACTCCAAAGGACCAAACAAAACACCAAGAGAGTGTACAGTTAGGAACCCATCCTGACAAGACCAAAAAAGAGGACTGGTACGGGTTGTAATTACAATAAATCCTTCCCCACTCCACAACTCTGTCCAAAATGAAAGCAAAAACTGCCTCTGAGGTCTTCGACTCTCTTTTGAACATCCTGGCATTATGCTCTCCCCATATAGCCCAAAGAGTAGCGTGCAAAATGAGCCACCAAATCCGCCGGTCACTCTAGGGAAGTCCATGAACATTCCACCTAAGCAGCAAATGTTGGATACTATTGACCATGAAAGGCATCCTATTAGTCTTCTCAAAGACTTTCTCCCAAATCTCAGTAGCAAAGGAACAAGATAGAAAGAGATGCTCCATCGTCTCGTCCACCTCGCCACACAAACTGCAGAGCCTGTTTACACCTTCAAGAAAGGCAGCAAGTCTGTCACAAGTAGGCAGCCAACCAAGAGTAATTCTCCAAATCAGGACCACGATAAATTTAACACCACATTTCAAAATCTAAAGAAAATAATCGTACAATCCATGATGCAAGACATGATCGGATGCTGATCCTAACTCCATCAATGAGTCACAATATCATATCAAGCCTGACTGTGTCCGGTTAGTCAAGAACTTCATTTATGGATAATGATCCTACCAGCTATTGTTTTGGGCAATCTGGAGAGAGAGGAATCAGAGAATTTTCAACAATCTTTTCTCAAGTCCAGCACATATTGTTAACAGGTGTATTTACTTCCTTCAAGAATGGTGTGCAGGGAACTTCATCACAGATTCTGTGATTTTAGAGGAACTGAAGGAGTGGAAATCTTTTGTCTTGAAAATGGGGTTAAAGACTTAAGTGTAATGGGGTTTGGGGATCCTGTGTAATTTAGCTTCCGAAACCATTCTTTCTTTCATTTTGATCTGTTTTGTACTAGATTCTGTTTTGAGTTCCAATGAAAGTGGTTTTTCAGTCGCCTTGTTAAAAAAAGAAAAACATTGCTTCCAATAAATCTTATCACTGTCATTGAGTAATGCAGCTGTTCCCACTGTCTTCATGATTTCTTTTCCCATTGAACTGAAACTAACAATGAAAATTGTTTCAAAACCTTTAAGCTTCTACCTCCTGTCTTCACAATTTTCATTTTGGGACTGGTTGATATGACTACACAGACAAAAAACCTCCAGCACCAGCAAGGTAACCCAGAGGTCTATACACTAAAAAAAGGATCATCCTGCCTACGACACACCACATTGAGACATACAATTAAATTACATTCTTCTCTGCATTTGGCCTTGCGCTGGCATGAGTACTGCACAACGTCCTCTAGAAACTCAATCCAAGTCATGCAGAGTAGTGCAGGTCATACCAGGTTTCTAAAAACACAATATACATGTCATATATGATGTCCCTCAGAATTGTTCTGAGATGGGCCACAAAATTCCCCCAAGAAAAAAAGAACACTGCATCAGATGAATTGGATGCCATCATAGGTGGCATACCCTTCATCCTGCATCTGAATGTCCTGACAGCAAGATGTTCGCGTGGGCCCATGGAGACATGGAGAGGCACATGGTCACTGCCGCCTCCTTGACATTAAAAAGAGAATGTGAGGCCCTCTCTTCTTTTCCTCTGGCCCGAGCGAGAGAGAGAGAGAGAGGGGGGTGTTGAAAGAGTGGTTGACTGCCTGCCCCAGGGCAGCCGGATAGGAAGTTGCTTTGAAGGTTTATGAGGAGAATCCAAATCCCACAAACGCCACATCTGATGTAGATGAGTCACACTGCTCCCCCCTTGAATGTTTGCATGCAGAAGCACCTCTCCATCAAGTGCATGTGCAAGAGTACCAATGTCCACAAGATCACAGTAGTGAAATACAAGAATATGCTCAGGTACCACACCAGCATGGCAAGGATGGCACATACAAATTATGAAGTATCTGAATCTTATCTGTCAGTCTATATATACTGAGATGAATCCAAAGGAATCAACGAAGGAATAAGACAAAGTGGAGATGCAAGATCATCACATACAAGATTTAAGTAAGGTGAAAGAAAATGGTTTCAAGTCTTTCAACCATGGAAAGAAAATCAATAACAATGCTGCAGCATTAGGAAAAATAAGTGAATATGTTGTGCTGATGTATGTAAAATGTTACGTGTCTATAGAGGTAAAAAATGAAAATTTTACCTGAAAGGTCTTTCCAAGGCCCATGGTATGTGCTAGAATGCAACCAAGACCTTTGTCTCCAGATTTGACCTTTTGGACAGATTGTATAATATTTTCCCACATAAACCGAATCCCTGTAACCTGAAAGTGCTGTGCGTCAATTTCCAAGAATAACATCAAGGAACAGAAACTGCCAAAAGAGCCCATTATACAAAGAAAAGCAACACCTAGATTCTCAACAAGAAAGCTCCATGAGAATAGCACTTCTTTTTTTGAAGGTGGATAACAAAAAGGAATGGAACAGAAATACAATAGAGATCACAAAATGCCCTGTAATTTTGTTTAAAAAGGCAGCACCCCAAGGCATTGAAGATATGCCTCAAGGCAAGGCGCTAAGAAAACGCCTTGAGGTGTGCTCCTCACACCATTTACTTGAGGCTTACGCCTTGAGGCGGTCAGAACATGAGATGCTTTAAGGTACACCTCAGGCTTATATCACCTTTATTATCTTTCAAATATGATTCAATGATGTAATCATTAGTAAGAAAAATAAAAGGATCTTAACTAAGCTCAACTCTTCTACTTCCAACACCGAAAGAGAGGGCAGTAATTGTGGCAGTCATGTTTCACTTCCAACTAATAGTGCAAGGCTTTCACCCCATAGTTCATTTGTATGGGCCCCATCATTAAGTTGAGATAATATTACTAATGGCAAAGAGGGCTGGCAATGAGCCAAGTCGCTCGCGAGCCGCTTGAGCTCAGCTCGAAACAAAACTCGACTCAACTCAGCTTGCCTAATAAAATGAGCCAAGCTTGATCTTGGGTTCATGCTTGTTTCTTCAAACGAGCCAAGCTCAAACTTTACCCAGCTCAGCTCGATGGCTCGTGAGCCGGCTCGATATAAAACATATTAATAAATTTCATATTTAATTGTAATTCTCTGGTCAAAACAATCATGAACCAATAGTTCTCTCCATAGCTACCATGTGTCAACTTAAATAGGTTTAAGTGTTCTATGTACAAACAGTGCGAAAACCATTTTTGCTTTTAGGTAGAAGACTAAACACAAATATGGGCCCTACCTTGGGAGTCACAGCCTAACAAAGCAATTTTTTGCTTTTAGGCATTGTTGGGCATGGGTAGTAAAAGACTTGTGCTGTGTGTGCGCTTTGCCAGTCCTCACCTACCCACTGGTTGCCACACCATATGGAATGTTCCTCTTTTGATAATGTTTGTAGGGTTAGATGAGATTCACTCGACCAAACTGGGAGACAAAAGGGGCAGAACTTACAACCTTCCAGCCGAGAGCAACCCATCTCTACCCAAGCTCTCTCTATGGAAGACTGAATC
Organism: Zantedeschia hybrid cultivar; assembly: GCA_030544215.1. Lineage (NCBI taxonomy): Eukaryota > Viridiplantae > Streptophyta > Magnoliopsida > Alismatales > Araceae > Zantedeschia > Zantedeschia hybrid cultivar. Next base: position 5,408,958 of record JARZZO010000002.1, read on the forward strand.
GTAGTTAACGTTAGACTCAATGGAGTTAATGTTAGACCCAGCAAAAAGACGTTAGAGACAAGGGAACTAGACTCGGAAGGTTTGTATATTGAAGCCTTCAGCAAGAAGAGGAAAAAACAACTGAACACAAGAGTTAGAAATTCAAATTTCAAGTTTCCTTCTCTCTACGTGCTCCAACAAGCCTTCTTCCTGCAAGAGAGTTCCTAATAAGAGCCTGAGAGAGAGCTTCATTCTGTGGTGCTTCTACAAGCTCTCGGGCCATATTCATCGACAGAAGATCAAGACTTGCATTATTTCTTTCTTCTATCTTGAATCCTTCTTCTGTGTTATATTTTTATTGTACACATAAGCCTTCTCAAAGGCATTCTATGTAACTCACATAAGCCTTCTCAAAGGCATTCTATGTAACTCTTTTATCTGATTATCTGTGGTTCCTCTTCCTGGTTTGGAAGGGAAGACCTGCGTATGCGCAGGCGATTGTTCCCTTTCTATTATTTGAATGGAAGACCAGTTGTGTTTGATGGTTTGCTTGTAAAACCTGCACAGGGTTGGTACCACGTGCAACATGTGAGATAGTTTAACTCCCAAGAGGTTGCTTAAGAACTAGACATAGGTCTAGATAAACCGAACCAATATAAATTTATGTGCATCTGTGTGTTTGCTCCTTGTTTCTCCCTACTTCTACACATTAGTTACACGGTTAGATTGTTTTAAATTTTAATAACCCGTTCACTCCCTCCCCCCTCTGGGTTCAGCATAGTATGAGCAACAAAATGGGCCCATCCAAGCCATAGAAGTGGCTTCTGTCTGGAAAAATGGGACTTCGTCAGGGGACTGGGCTCTATATGGACAAAGCAAATGGGCCTTAAGATGCCACACTTAAATCAACGAGCTGGGCTCAGGCTCATCTCGAGCTTGGGTCTCCTCTGTCAAGCATAAGCTCAAGCTTCGGTTTACGCTTTTTTTAGCTCGAGCTCGAAATTTTTTTGTCGAGTCAAGCTCAAGCGTACCAAAGTTCGGCTCCGCTCGTTGCCACAACTAATGACAAATAAGCATTGTTTAATTTTCTCTGATAATTTTAATATGCTTTCTCTAACATAGTGAGGCTTACGCCTCGTTCCGACTCAAAGCTTATGCCGTTCGAGGCTTTTGAAAAGCACCTCACAACCGCCTCAAGCCCTTTCCAACTATGTAAACAAAAGAAACGAGGAACTCAAGCACCAAGCTGATGCCTCCTCAAACTCCCCCCAAAAACAAAGCTAAGCAATAGAGCTCAAACTTCCCCCAAAAAGGCAAAAAATGAGGAAGAGTTCATGATCCTCATACAACAGATCTGCACCTATTCCTCACAGTATCACAGACGAATATGACTATCGTTTTTGGGTCGGAAGCCTCCTTGAAGATCCACCTGATCCTCTCCTCGGATGGCCCATAGAGTTGCATGTAGAATCAGCTACCAGATCGCATGATCCTCTTTAGGCAACAAGTTCTTAGCCCACTAATGTATGAGGAAATCGACCTTGCACTCCAGCTGCACTTGGTGATGAACCTTAGCCATGACATTCCCCCACACCTCATTTGCAAAGGTACTACTAACGAACATGTGGTCCAAAGATTTGTCCACTTCTCCACACATAGCACATAATGAAGGCACGTCACACCCAAAGCCAATCAGCCTATCGGATGTAGGAAGCATGCCAATAGAAATCCACCATACAAGAGTCTTGACTTTCGAAGGGTATGTTAGATCCCATATATGATGGAAAAAAGGGCTCCTTATACCTCGATCTATAATGACTTTGATACACCGATCTGACAGAGAATACCCCGTGAGTAGACCACATTCAGAGCCAAGCATCATTCCTGGAGTCATTAAGCATCCAGTCTTGGAGCACCACTAGAAGTAGGGCCAATTCTTGAATCTCCTCTTCCCTAAGGTTCCTGCAGAAGGAAGGGATCCAAGCTCGTTTGTCCACATCCATATGTACAACAAAAGCAAGTGGGTCGATCTCAAAGAGCAACAGGAACAGCCGTGAAAGAGTAGGACTACACCATTTGTTGGTCCACAAGGGGCACCACCTGACATCCCCAAGTAAGACCTGAATTGTCGCTAGAATAATATCTGTTGCTTGAAGAATACCTCTCCAGACACTAGAGACATTGTAGACACTTTGCAAGGCAACATCCTAGACCCTCCTATTTGCAGAGTGCTTATCCTTGAAAACATCCAACCGAAGACCCAAATGAGCTGTTCCAAGCTTTCATACCCATAAGAATAGCACTTCATTTCACAAACCCTTTAATGAACCCCTTAGCCACCTAAACTGTGAAGCCATGCTGTCAAATACACTAACAAAGGGGTGAGATAGCTGCCATCCCTAGATCGAAGGCGATACGGACAGTCATTTATGGGCAAATCATGTCCCATTCGGAGGGCATTGGAAGATCAGTGGCGGGGTGGTTTTTGATGTCCAGAAGCTCAGGTTCTCTCTCTGGAAAGGGAATCCTCTAGTTTAGATGTCCTGAGAAGGATGAATGCAGAGATTCTGCCAAAATGCCTTGTGATGCCTCGCCCATCGAAAGGAGAGCCATCAAAGGAGGGGCTGTGTGTTGACAGGGAGGAGGCAACTTGCACCCAATGGTGGCAGCATAACCTATGACAAGACAGTGAGTAAAGAAGTAAAGATAAGGTGGGAGACATGGCAGGGAGGGCGAACAGACTACGACTCAAGGGTGATAAGGTCCTCCATTCTGAAGACTGGGGCACTAGAAAGAGACTTTTGCTGGTGCATCCATGGTGCAATATGGAGGTGTCAAGGATCATGGTTGACAAGATCGGATCGGCTTTTAGGATCGGGCAATTCCAATCCTGATCCATTCCAGATCAGCCAAGTCGGGCTGATCCAAGGGAAGAAAGGCCGATTCAGGATCAGCCTAATTTTAAACCTTCATTTGCTTATTTTTCCTCGTTCTTTTCCTTCTTTCTCCTCCGTGATTCAACTTGTTTTTTTTTCCTTTTTCTTTTTCTTTTTTGGGTGGGGGGTTGCCCTTCTCCTCATGTCTGCTGTGAAAACAAAAGCAGACAGCAGGAAAAAAGGGGCTGAAAAACTTGCTTTTCACTGGATTGGGTGATTTGGCTGATTACTGCCTGCCAGCAATATGATTCTAAGGTTCGGGATAGGGTGGGCAATCCAGCCGATTTTCTTTTTCTTTTTATTTTTTGGGGTACTTTATCCCCTAGAATCAGATTGGCTAGTATTGATCCTAATCCACATGCCATAGATCAAATTCTGAGCCAAATCGGTCGATTCTGCATTCCAGCAATATGATTCTAAGGTTCGGGAGACTAAACAACCACACGAACATGTGTTTGCACTTTCAGACCCTAGAATGTGGAGGTTCTTCCACATAATTTCCGTGACAAAGATGGCCTCAGGAAAATTGTTGAACCAACATCTTCCCTTGTCGACATGACATGGCATTTTTGTGACAAGGGATCCAAGTGTTATTGGAAGCCATGGTCAAGGAAAGCATATTCCTGAGCTGCCAGGCTGTTGGAGGCCAGTCTGCAATCTGCATGGCTTTGTCTTCCCAGTGAGCATCAAAATCACCTGGAAAACACAACTGTCAGCACTAGCAGATCTAGAACATCTTTCCCAGTGGAGCCAGATGTGAGGAGGAAGATAACTCCTGTGAGGCAACATGCGGAGTACAGGTTTCCTCCAAAGGAAACATGTCAATACTTCACAGAGCTTGGATGCAATTGCGCAGGACCACATAGTACAGTGCGACTAGTTCGAGGATGAACCAGGTGGAAGGAAGCTAGTAAGCCTACAGTAGCCCACTCATGAGCTATACAGTAGGAAAGGACTACTCAAAAGGGTGTCATAACGTCAAGGGATGATGACAACATTATGACAAGAATGAATTGAATAGCCATATCAAAAGGGGCGAAAAAGGTACTGAGTGATGTTTATGATATCCCTTCGGGGATAAAACCATGCAGGCTGCAACCAAAGTGGACAATATCTTGAAGGGGCAGGATTGGGCTGCAGCATTGGCTAATTCAGTTTACGGGAGCAATTAGGACAATCTACTAATGTGATGATAAGGATGAGAATGTGGATATTATCCTCATAGCTGGTCTTATCATAGCTGCAACCTAGGAAAGGTTGCATAGGAAGACAGTGGCAGTCTTAGTGTGGATGAATTCCTTCATGGTGGTAACAGAGGTGGCCTCATAGAATTTTCCAGGAGCTTTGTTGGCAGATCCTGCATGCCACAATGTCGGGGCTGAGTGAACTCACAAGAGTAGGATAGCCCAATTTAGCAGTTATCAGATCATGCAATGGGCTACGTAATGATAGTGAGAGGACCCACTTTTTGTGTTGTTCTCCTGTTAGCAGATGAAGGCTTTGTAATGTGAGTGAGAATGTTTTTGTTTTTTGTTTTTTTAAGTTACCTCGAAAAAAAACCCCGAAAGGGGACATGATGATAGATACTTTTTTTTTTAAGTGGATGGTACCACAAAATATTATAAAATTGGAAAAGAATTTACAAGTATGAAAAGAAAACCACCTCCCCAGATACCTGTGCACAAAAATGAAAAACACCAAGATGGTGATTCTCACGCACCCTTACAAAAGATCAAAAAAGGAGGAAGTGTTAGAACTGATATTACAAGTCACCCTGGCCCATTCTTTCACTCTAATACAAATAAAATAGATACCCTTTTACCTGTAAAATGGGAGAAAATCACCTATACAATTATTATGTAAAGGCTGAATGGGTAATAAACATGGGAACTTGTTCTTACCAGCATTTCAGTGAAAGCACAACAAAGATCAGGATGAATTTGCATAACTAGGGCTGTCAATGAGTGGGAGGACCCTGCAGCCATCTAGGCTGGTTCAATATTGATCTACCTTGGGTCAAACATGCGGGCCTACTATGATCAAGAAGTTCAACCTGCTCTTGAAAAGGCCATCCAGGCTGGAGCTGTGGTATTTGGTGCGGCAATGGGAAATCAATCCTGGTCTACTTCGGCCATTTCCAGAGGGTTGTACCACTGCAAACCACTACTTGGGCCAGGACCAGGCCTACCTTATACATAGGCAGGCTAGACTAAGGTTGACCTCAGAAGCCAGCCTGATGCAAACCCAGGCCATAGACCACCCTAATGAACCATACTTGGGATAAACAGATACCAGAAACAGAAAGTAATAGAAAAACATTGCTTCAACCTCATCACACATAATGGGAATTAAAATACAGAGTAATAACATGCCACCATGAAGAAACAGAACTACAGGTTTCTTTATATTGCACCAAAGCAGTTGCTTCCTTTTCCCTCTTTATTTGTGAGTGGGGGTTGGGATGATGAGAGGAGGAGAGGGAGAGAAGACCTGATGGGGCTTCAATTTAGCCGAGAGACTGGGAGCAATCCTGACTAGCACCTCATTTTCCTCCCTCGCTACATTCACAATGAAACCATTAATTGCATTGCCCAAAACTTCGACATCAGCATCTTCTGCTGTTGCTTCAATAGCACTATTAGTAGCTTTAGCCAGTGATTTGCCAACAAACTGCATTGACTTCAGACGTTCTTGACGAGCCTAGAAACAAGTAACACAGAGCAAAGAGGACAACTAGAAAAAAAATATCACAAAAACAAAGAAAGCACAATGAGTAGATGACAAAATGCAAAATTAACCTTCTCTATGGCAATTTTTTGTTTGGTTTCTTCCCCTAGTTCTGCGTCATCAAGAATTCTCCTAATCTTCCTTTTCTGTCTCTTCTTATTGCTGGACCAGAAAGAAAAAAGAACAAGAGAGAACAGGAAATTCACGTTTCTTCAAGTGGAAAGGAACAAACAGCAATTAATTCTACCGAGAAAACAAACTTTAGGACACAAATTACAAATGAATCCTCAAATATATCTCTATAATGAGGACAGAGAGTAAGAAGTTCTATTCCTTTTATTCACTAAATTATATGCATAAAAAGCATCTCTGCCCAATAGATAAGGTGGAACTGTGGAAAAGCACACATCCTCTTCTGTGGCTCACCAACTAGAAAGAATTCCCTGCAGAACACTTTAAAAGTCAAGACATAAAAGATACCTTACCTTGGAAGATCAATATCGGAATCTGCAGACTCTGAACTAGTGCCGGAGCTAGTTACTGCAAACTGGCTGAGAGCTTTGTCACAATCCACAATAAATTGCTGCAGAACAACGGGAGAGCAGCAACAACACTGCCAACCAGATACTTTCACTTCTGACATACAATCCTCACCAAAATTTCTCTTTATACATAGTGTACAAAATGACATCACACATGATTTGCACTTTACTAGTTCATCACACTTCCCACACCATCTGCAATAACTCTCTGAAGAGTCAGACTCCTGAAATTCCAAATCATTAAGCAGCAATTAAAAATTATTAATAATTAGGAAGGAATATAACTCATTAGAAAAAAATGAAATAAAGTAAATTATGTTGCTAAAATCAAAATCATTTCTTTAACAGTGATATGCAATATCATCGAACAGTATGAGATAAGATTTATTGAAAAACGAAAGGTCACTACACATAGTTGTCAAGGCGGTAAGGCGACCAAGGCGTGCTTGGGGTTCTGGACCGCCTAAACGCTTAGGCACCCACCTAGGCGTCGCCTAGGCGTCAACTTCATAATATAATATTTTAATAATATATATATGTATGTAAGTATATATATATATATATATATATATATATATATATATATTATTTTTTATTTTTATTTTTTTTACACACATATATATAGACATACATACATATATATGTATGTATAAATGTATGTATGTAATATGTGTATACATACATTTATACATACATATATATATATATAAATGTATGTATGTAATATGTATATGTATACATATGTATATATATATATATGTATACACATTACATACATGATACATATATTTAGATGTATACATATACATATATATATATATGTATGTTTGTATATATAAATCTAAATATCTAAATATATGTATGTAATATGTATATATATATATATGTATTAGTATGTATTTATATAATTATATGTGTATATATATACATATATGTATATATACAAAGAGAGAGGGGCAGGGACCTTGGGTTTCAGCAATGTGGGCACCTTAGCGGGCGTCTTTTCACCTGTTGGAAAGGCGGCCCAGCGCCTTGGTGCTGGAAAAGCACCTAGGCGGGCACCTTGACAACAGAGTCACTACACCACAATTTCTTTTGTATAGCATATATCCGTCTCCACTATTTTCAGCAGTCAGGGCTACTATTTTTCCTCTCAAATTCTTCCGATATGAACTGCTCTAAAGCTTGTTCTCCCTCTTTGCTAGGATTCCATAGCTGCAGACAACAGCTGGCATCATAGAACAAAGTATGCTCAAAATTTAAATGAAAAGGATGATCCAACCAGGATCAGGGTCATTGATTAAGAAAAACGGACTAATGAGATCAGAATAAGAGGAACTCTACTGGAATAGGGTCACACTGGTCAGGCCTTAAAGTGTGAATTCCAGGGTTCAAAAACATAATCAAAAGAAAATAAGTCAGGCTGGAACTCACCCATTCATGACTAAACCAGACAGATTATTACGGAAAGAAATCAGGATATAAATTAGGCAAATCAACATATCCACGCCACAAGTAGATGGTCAATGTAATTGTAACAGAGATCAAGCAGCACCAAATCTGATTGCGGACAGAGTGGCATGTGGCACAAATTTCTCCACATGCTTGGACGCCACTATTCTAGCCTAGCATGTAGATATCTGACTCCACCCATATTGCTGATTAAAGATTTTAATAAATTCCATATTCACTGTTCTAACCTAGCTGTGTAGCCTGATCTAGTGCAGATTCACCACCTTGGGCTGTGCCTAGGCTACACACTGGTTGAGCACTCCTATAAGCAATTTGGCTTTTCTGTTACTAAGAAAAAGCCTGCCCATGTAAGCACTTAGTGGACCACTTTTTTTTCGAAACATGGATGGTGCCACCTAATATATTCCAAGTGAAAAAGGGGTGAATGCACAAGAGTAAAGAACAAAACCCTCATAAATTCCCTCTATACAAAAGGCACTGAAGGGATGCAGCCCTCAAGTATCTCCCAAAAGAGCAAAACATGAGGACCTATTCACATCCCTAATACAAAAGGCCTTGGCCCACTCCTTGACTCCATGACACATGAAAATACCGGTTCCTTCCAGAGTTAATGCTTCCTTGCTGAAGATCCTTCTGTTTTTCTTGCCCCGAATGGCCCAAAGGATAGCATGAAGAATCAACGACCATATTTTGGTATCAACCATGGAGAAGGATGATTATCCCAAAAAAGCATCAAAGAGAACAGAGTACACAGCATTCAGTAGACAAATTATATCTAAATCCTATCAAGAAAAGTAATCAGAAGAAAAGTTGTATCCAAATGGACCTGACCCAACATGCATTTAATGCTTGGTTTGGATTCTTCAACCTAACAAGTCATTGATCACATGCAGACAACTGCTACTGGAAACCTAACACACCCATTTGCATTGTGCCAAACTGTTAGTCATCACACAAGAAGAATTTGGTGGCCTTTGCATTCCATAGTTCGTGAAACTATTCTTTCAACTATGTCAAGCATGTTTCTGATGACTGTAATTAGGGATGTCAAGGGATACAGAATTATCCTTTTATCCATCCTTATCCATAGCACAATAGAAAGATGAGGATACACTTTTTCCCATTTTTTCAGTTAAGGACAAGGATACTATCCCGAACCTTCGTTTAAGGAGCAAGGGTAAGGATACACCTATTTCAGAATCTTTTTATCCTTTTATCTATCCTTTTACCTTTTTCTACATGTCATGCTCTTAGCCCATTACATGGCTCATCTAAACTACTCTATAGCTTAACTTCATAATTTCTATCTGAATAGTTGAATTCCTATTGAATTTTGCAAAAGATATTAAAATGATATAAATCTCATTTTTATTCATCTTACAATATTTAAAAAGTAGGAACTGTATGAATATCAGCTTTAAGAGGTTTAAATACTGTCATGCTACCTTAGATTATAGAAGGCATTGTATGGTTTACGACTATGGGATACTGCACAAAACATAGGTTGAGACAATAGTCTTATCCATTAATTTAACCTTTAACTATCTTTTCCTAACCTTTATCTATCTTTTCCAATCATTTTTAAGGATAAGAACAAAGATATAAAAGGATATGGATAGCCCTCTTTCTTAAAGGACAACGATAGAGCTTCCATCCTTTCGGATAGTATCCTTCGACGACCGCAAACTTCTATAATATTCTGCAGGTATATGCACAAGTCTTTGGACCCTGTCTCCCCATGAAACACTAATGCAGACTGCAATGGCCGCAAAATTCACAACCACTAGGGAGGATACCCAATCTTTCCACCAACTGCCCATTAAGGATGAACTTCTTCCCTTTTCTGGATTAACTAGTAGTACCACCACTCACTTCCTTTAGCAGTTGAAAAATCTATAATGTTCGATTAAACGTTGGAATGTATTCCAGTTTTATGTACTTTTTTTCGTTCATCTTATAAAACTTCGGCATGCATGGTTGGCAGTATCGGCCAATATGTATCAATATCGGCCCTGCCCGGTACCAATACTGGGGGGGTATCAGTACCGCTTTTTATAGTTAAGAATTTTTTTTTAATTTTTTCCTATTGGCTGGTACCGGCCGATACCGATACATATCGGTATCGGCACCCTCCAATCCGGTACTGCCATCCTTGTCGGCATGTGTTCCAGTTTCATATGTACGTCGCTCATTACTTTTAGAATGTTCTCTATTTGGATTACTAGTATCAAAGTGGGTGGTGTCAAATTTCATTGATAACAAAAAATACAAGTACACAAGTATTGGCACTCAGCAAGCCCACTATACAAGAAGAAGAATGACCCCATTCTAGGACAGCATGAACTGCCATCCAAAAATTGCATATCAAAGAGACACTCCCTCTACAAATACACATAGCACGCTCTATGAACCAGTCACAAATGAAGCATACCACAAATGTAGCCGATGTTCTAAAAACGCCTAGGCAGAGCGAGTCACCCGATCCCTTACTACCTAGGCGGCGAGGCAGGCGCCTCAATTCTGAGGCAGCTATTTTTTTTAAACCCCTTTTTTTAAGTTCTGATATATACTCTCTACTCATTGATAAGCCCATTGACTATAGACATCTCATTTTACTTGTATAAGAAGTATCATAAAATAATAACATATCCAATTCAACTATAAATCTTAATTTGATGCAAGTCAGTAACTATGCTTTGAAGAATAATATAATATCGAACACAAAGCTGCTATGCCAGTTTCTACAAACATGAGAATCGTCTTTGAATCCCCATGACCATCGCTAATTGCAGTTGTTACGGAGGAGGGAAGTCTCCACGTAACTGCAGTCCCCACTAGTTGCTATAGCAGGGCAGACGAAGAGTCATGTCCTTGATGAAGACAAAACAAACCTGTCATCATTGCCTTTGTTGGTGGCCACACCACATGAATGAGATGTATTTACAAAGGACAACTTACAAGGCCATGTATGAGTTATTGGTGAAAGCATATTCCAACAAAAGGTGAAGATGTCAAATAAAATCTCATAAAAGAAGACGATTTGGTTGCCGCCTAGACCAGAATGGGGTGTGAACCGCCTAGGCAGCGGACTTTTAAATCACCAAATGTAGCAAAAAGGTTATGGACAAACAATATTGGTGCATGACTGATTACCAACTGTAGAAATGCTGAAAATGTGGGATCTGATCTTTTGATTCCTAAGTGGTCCCTATGTTTGGAAAAGGCCGCATGATGGAAATGATGATGATGATGATGATGATGACAATCAAATTAATGTCAAATAAACAACACTTTAGACCTGTCCAATGAGTCAGTATATCTCTGAGCCATTCTTGCTTAAGTACACCTAAGCATACCTTGCCAGCATTGGCCATGGTGCCTCATCATAAAACAAGGATTACCTAAGCATGTCTATTTGCCACTCGAAAGCTCTTTTTCTCTACACTCATCTTTTAGATCTTAAAAAGGTGGGTTGCATCACCATTTTTGTAAACAAATAAATTGAGATGGAACAACCAGGATATGCAAGGTGAGGTACCACAAACTCAGTCAAACACCAAGAACCCAAGAGTCTGGAGCACCATGGCTCACGGTAAACCTAACCTCCTAAGTCAAGCAAGACTTAAGATATTACATAGAGAGTAATCAGTAACAAAACTACCATTATATGTCGCTCGTCTTGTCCCTCTTCTCATACTGATGTTTGATGTTAACTGAAACTGGTACACCAGTAGATTCACTGTGTAAATTCTTTAAATGCCTTCCCTTTCACCTTTTTCTTAAACAGGTTTTCTGGCCTGTATCACTGGTCAACCTAATCAAAAGAATGCACCCCCAGCCATCATCTGAAGTCTATTACAGTAAAGAAAATGGTAGTTTCTGTCAAGTGCTAAGTTATTACAGATCATAGTCGCATTTACCTTATCCCACAAAACAAACATGATAGCATTATGAAGATTCTGAAAAATACTTCCAATTTAAAGCTAAAGATGGTTTGAGGGCGTCCCAGATAGATATCAATTTTAAAGGACTCACCACCATCATTATCAACATCATTCGCCAGTCCCAACCAAAAAAAAATGCATTCCTAACTAGCCACTAACTAGTCAAGTTTCAAGATGCTAAACATCAAAATATGAAATACAAAGGAACAAGAGACAATTTACCTGTGAGAAAATATCATTATAAAATCAGCCACGGGCTCAGAATAAACATGTGGAATTGCAGTCAGATTAAAAGCATTTAGCACGTATTTATTTAGCAGAAACATTCAGACAAGTTTGACAATTGGCAGTATACTAACTTCTGGTCTATGCTGCCCTTTTTGATGCCTTGAGGTTCACCCACACTTAATCTACATGACTTTCTGAGAAAGCCTAGGCAGGATGAGTGAGGTAGAGCGGGAGAGCGAGGGAACAAGAGGAGGGAAGGTGAGAGATGCATGTGGGGAGCCTGATGGTTGGAAGATTGTCCGAGGTAAAGGAGCTCGCAGGATTAAGCCAGGCAAGGGCTCCAAATCGGCAGAGCTCCCGGTTGAGAAGGATGTTCGCATTCGGTGTCTGGGAAGGGGCCACCATGCAGTAGCTTGCAGAGATGCCGTCCGATGCATCCTTTGTAGAGGACTTGGTCATAGAAGATGGAATTGCCCGTTGAGAAGCAATCTCAGGAGGATTAATGCGGGAGTTGGTGAGCAGAGGAATACTTTGCCGGGCTGTCTTCCAAGTAAGTCTTCTGACTCTTCCAAACACATGGTGCTTCAGGGATTGGTGGATATTCCTTGGTCACCAGAAATTGGAGCAGTTAAAAACTTGCTGGAGCAATGTGTGGTTGTATCTCTTACCAAGGAAGGACAGAGCCGTGAGGGGATATGTTAAGAGAGGGAATGGGTTTTTGCTATCTTCCAATCGCAGTGGCCGGAGGTGAGTACCTGGTGGATACGTCTGTTGGAGACCAATTCCTTTCTGGTGAAAGCCAGTTCAGGCGAATGGAAGAGTCGAGCTTGTACCATGAGGTTGACGGTGAAAGATGACGTAACAGTGAGTTTTGCTCCATGGAGGGTGGAGGATGCAACCATTCCAGTGGAAGATGAGCTTAACATATGGTGCAGAGTGTATGGTGTGCCACTGCATCTGTGGAACATCTCGACATTCCATAACATATGTTCCAGGTTTGGAATACTCAAGAAGGTGGAGGCTAATGTCCTTGTGAATCACATTTTAGCTTTTGCTAGAGTGTAGCTTACAATTGGGCAGGTAGAGGATACCTGAGAAGGTGAAAATTGTGATTGGAGGCAAGAAGTTGTGGGTTAAGTTTTGCTTGGAAGAAACAGATCTTGGTCAATGCCAGTCGAAGGAGAGGCAGTGATCCTAGGCAGAGGTGGTTGCAGAGTACAGGAGCTACAGGCGGAACAGAGATATTGCCGGCAGAACAAGGGCGCCAGAAGGACCTTCTTTTCTGCGAAACTCGCCTGTTAACGAGGCTGAGTAACACAGATGAACTCGGTGAGCTCAGGTCACGTGGGTTGGCAGAAGAGGAAAGGCCAGGTAGCAGAGAGTAAGAGCTTTGTTTCGATTGCCTCTCCAATGCCTCGTAAAGGCAAAGGTATCTTGGGGGTGGTTCCAGAAGATTTGCAGTGCAGGGGAGGGGTGAAGAATCCTATTGAAGACAGTGCTGGGGGAGGCGATGGCGTGAGGAAGCAAGGTTGTGATGATTCCAAGAAGGGATGTAAAGAGGCGGAACAGGGGGGTGTTGAAGGGGGGTTGTCGGTTGGAGGAGATCACGGTCGTGGGTCTACTCCTATCCCGGTGGGGATCCAGAACTGGACCGTGACCCACTTCTCTGTGATCTGTGTCTTTCGGATCTTGACTTAAAGGCAAACCGGGGGAAGTTATCCCGGTGGGGATCTGGAACTGGACCATGACCCACTTCTCTGTGATCCATGTGTTTCGGACCTTGACTTAAAGCCGAACCGGGGAAAGGCGGCTTCGGTTCGGGAGGGAGAAGAGGCAGATCCGGTTCAAAGTCTGAATCTGAACCGTTGTCTTCTTCCTCTAGTTAGCGACACTGTTCAAAATACCGTGAAACAGAGTACCGGAAATGGTGATGGGGAACAGTGTAAGGGGTTTCGTGTTTATGGGTTGAAGGGCCTGGCTACTTATTCTCTTGGTAAAGGACCTAAGGGAACGGGGTTGGTGGATGGTTGTGCAGGGAGGAGTGAACAATCTCAAGGAGTTAGGCAGCTTGTCAGTTCTGATGAAGCTGAGGGATTTGTTAGTGACAATTGCGACTTGTCAGGAAATACTCAGGATGTAGGATCGCTGGATAGAGTTGCCTTGGTCCAGGTTGATTCAGTGGATTTTGGAGGGGAAGCTGAGCTGGATCTGAATATTCAGAGCAGAGATTGTCAGGCTGGGGTGATAGAACATGAGCTTCTGCAGGTACAGTCTGGTAAGGGGGATGGTTTGATGGACAGGAATGGACAGGCACCTTCTAACACACTGATGATTGTTCCCTATACTACAGAAATTGTCCCCCTGGCGGTGAGGTATTAGGTTGATGAAGATGGCTGGGTTGATGAAATCGTCCAGTTTGGCAGGCGTATAGGGGTCTCTTTTCAAGGAAGAGAGGATATGGTGATCAGATTTTTGAAGAAATTACAACGGAGCAATGCACTTCAGAGTTCTTCGAAGAGGAAGGGTACAGGGGGAGGGATCAAGATTGGGAAGCATGAGGCAAACTTTGTGAAAAACAATGAAGTTGTTGATTCACTAAGAGGTAAGAAAGGAAAGGGAATGGGACAGATTGATGATTCATCATGAATTTGATATCATGGAATGTTCGGGGACTGAATGGTGATAGTAAGGTGAGAGCTGTGAAGGACCTACTCCTTAATCTTCGAGTTGATTGCATTTGCTTACAGGAGACTAAAATGAGCAGGCTAGATGATGTCACTATGGGAAAGTTGGGTGGTTCATTATTGAACAGAGCTGTGGTGTTCCCTGCTGAAGGGGTTAAAGGAGGGCAAATGATACTATGGATTGAGAATAAGTTTGAAGGTAACATTTGCGACATAGGCAGATTCAGTATCTCAGTGCAATTCACCTGCAAGCAGAGAAGTTTAAATAATTTCAGCTGGATTGTTACTTCTATGGCCCACATTCTGATCAGCACAGGGAAGACTTCTTTCAGGAATTTAACAGACTGGTAGGTTTATTCTCAGGAGCCTGGTGTATTGTGGGGGACTTTAACTGTGTTCGGTTTCCATGGGAGAGGTCTGGCAAGCAGAGGCGGGGTAAGGAGATGGAGATGCTGAATCAGTGGATTAGGGATGCTGAAATTATTGACATGGAGATCCCTAACAGAAGATTTACTTGGTCTAATATGCAGCATGTAAGTACTCAATCAAGGCTTGGCGGGATTTTGACTTCTAGGGATTGGTTTAAAAGGTATCCGAATTCACATGTAAAGGGGAGCAATAGAATGGTGTCAGATCACATTCTGTTGCACCTCAGCTTGGGTGTTAGAGAGAGGAAGTCCATAATGTTCAGATATGAGTTACGGTGGCAGAAGACAAAAGGATTCAAGGAAATGGTCAGCCAATGGTGGTATGAAGCTCCATCGAGTGATTGTGCATCATACAATTTCCAATGAAAGCTTAAATAGATAAGGAATCAGTTAAAACAGTGGGCCAAACAGTCTTTTAGGAGGGATACCAAGGAGAGGCACATGCTAAGAAAGAACATTGAAGATCTGGATGTCAAAAGTTAGAGTACTACCTTAACATTTCAAGAAGAGCAGCTTCTAAAGGGGCTCAAGAAAAGTTATAATGAGGGGCTGTCGCAAGATGAAATCAAATGGAGGCGAAGAGCTAAGGAGAATTGGTTGAAGGAGAGTGCGCAAAAAAAAGATTGTCGACTATTGAGCATATTAATGATAATGAAGTGGAGATTGAGGACCAAATTGAGATTAAGAAGAGCTTTGTATCCTACTATAAGCAGCTGTTCTTGGAAGATAATTATTTCAGACTGCATCTAGAAGATGACTTGTTGCCAAAGTTAGAAGCAGTTGAAGTAGAAGGGTTGTGTGCCCCCATTTTGGAGGAAGAAGTCAAGGAGGCAGTCTTCAATATGGATCCCAATAAAGCATCAGGACCTGATGGTTTTTCATTGGGGTTCTATCAGCTTTTTGGGGATGTTATAAAGGGAGATCTGCTTAAGCTTGTCCAACAGTTTTAGGTTAGACCGAGCTGCATTAAACTGTTCAATTCTACCCATATTGTGTTGATCCCTAAAACAGATGGAGCTGAAAGGATGACTGATTTTCGTCCTATTAATTTGTTGAATGGTTGTTACAAAATCATTACCAAGGTGTTGGCATCTAGGCTTAAGAAAGTTATACATTCTTTGGTGGGTAAGAATCAGTCGGCATCAAGGAATTCTGGATCGGATCGGGTCCCCGAATCGGGACCCGCCGATCCCGATCCGACTCGGATCGGATCGGCCGAGTCGGCCGATCCACTCGGCATTCACGCAGGGTCGTTTCATATTGGATAACTATATGGCAGCATATGAAGCAATCCATGACTATAAGAGTAGGAATAAACAAGGTTTTATTTTTAAGTTGGATTTTGGAAAGGCATATGATAGAGTTAGTTGGAGATGTGTAAAGAACACTTGAGCTTATGGAGTTTAAAGAAACTTGAATCACTTGGATAATGAGTTGCATTTCTTCTCCGAGATTTTCACTCCTAGTCAATGGTGAGCCATGTGATTATTTTGATAGTTCTAGAGGATTGAGACAGGAGGACCCAATGTCACCACTTATATTCCTGCTTATTGGCCAGATTTTGAGTACTGTATGGGAAAGGGCAGCTCAGCAGGGGGTGATTGATGGGTTTAGAGTTAGGAGAAGTAACTTTCAGTTGTCTCATTTACAATTTGCTGATGATACGCAATTTACAATCAAGTGGTTACTTTGCTCAAGGAATTCCGAATCGGATCGGGTCCCCGAATCGGGACCCGCCGATCCCGATCCGACTCGGATCGGATCGGCCGAGTCGGCCGATCCAGATGAAGTCTGGCTAGTCTGACTCGGCCAGATTAAAAAATAAAAAAAATAAAAAAAAATCAGAAAAAATCAGGAAAAAATAAAAAAAATCAGAAAAAATTACATACATATTATTCAATTGATGTACAATAAGAATGAATGCAATTCATGTACATCCATAAAAAACCATAAATCTTAAACCCTAACCCTAAAACCCTAAACCCTAAACCCTAAAGTCTAAACCCTTAACCCTTAACCCTTAACCCTTAACCCTTAAACCCTTAAACCCTAAACCCTAAACCCTAAAACCCTAAAACCTTAAACCCTAAACCCTAAACCCTAAACCCCTAAACCCTTAAACCTTAAGGGGGGGATCGGGACCGGCCCGAACCGGACCAGATCGGGTCCGGACCGGCCGATCTGGCCGGTCCGGCCCCGATTTGGTCCGGTTCAGGCCGATTTCGGCCGTTTTTTTTTTTTTTTCAAATCGATGGGGGGGAACAGTGAAATCCCCTCCGAATCGGATCGGAATCGGCCGATTCCGCAATCCATGACTTTGCTAGCTCTAGAGGATTAAGATAGGGAGATCCTATCTCTCCTCTCATCTTCATCATGATTAGCCAAGTGCTGAGCTCTCTTTGGGATCAAGCTGCCTCTAAAAGGCTTGTTGATGGTTTCCTTACAAGCAGAAATGGCATTCAGCTATCCCATCTTCAATTTGCTGATGATACTCTGATTTTATCTTCCACTAAAGAGACTAAGCTTGCAAATATCAAAAAAATCTTGTTATTGGTGGAGGCTGTCACCGGACTTTCTATTAATTTTGACAAATATGAAATTGTAGGCATCAACATGGGGGAAGACAGAAGCAATCAGATTGTTGCTGCTTTGAACTGCAAAAAGGCCCATTTTCCCATCAAATATCTTGGTCTCCCTCTCTCAAATGCCAATAGTAAAGTTAGGGAATGGGACCCTCTAATCCAAAAGTTTGCTCATGCTTTGGAAGGATGGAAAGCAAGATTTCTATCAGCAAGAAGTAAATGGATCCTCTCCAAAACTGTTCTTTCATCCTTGAGCACTTGTCATCTCTCCATTCTTTCTATTTCGAAAACTGTGGAAAGAATCATCGAAAGCATAAGAAGCTCTTTTTTCTGGGGAGGAGGAAGAAGGGAGAACAAAGGACTACACCTTGTTGCCTGGGAAAGAGTATGTACTAGCAAAACACAAGGAGGTGTTGGTCTGACCAGTATTAGGGTTATCAATAGAGCATTGCTTGCTAAATGGTTATGGAGAATGGGTGAAAATGACAATGCTTTATGGGTCAAAATCATCAAAAATAAATATTACCCTCAAGCATCCAAATGGACGATTCAAACCTCCTATCAATCTTCAATTTCACCCATATGGAGGAACATCAACAAGCTTGTAGATATGGTCAACACAGCAATCATTTTCACTGTGGGAGATGGGAACTGGATTAGATTTTGGGAGGACAGATGGTGTACGGATATTCCGCTTGCAGTCAAATTTCAGCAGTTGTATAGTATTGCAGAGGATAAAGGGAAGTCTATTAACGTCATCTATGCTCCAGAAGAAAACAGTCACTAGAATATTAACCTCAGAAGGGAACCTGTGGGTATTGAAATGGATCAACTTTTGCTTGTTCTTAGCTATATAAATCAGTTTTACCCCAATAATCTGCAGAAGGACTCTAGAAGTTGGATTTGGTATCATAAAAGGACATTTTCTGTTAATGCTCTCACTAAAATTCTTAGTGACAGAGGATTGAGAGTCCAATGGCATCATATTGTCTAGTCCTCCCTTCTTCCTACAAAAATTAGAGTATTTCTTTGGAAAATGGCACTGGACAGACTTCCAACTATGGACAAACTGAGATTCATTCTTCAAGACAAAACTCCTAATTGTGTTTTCTGTGGTATCCTGAAGGAGAATGCCGAGCATCTTTTCATGCATTGTGGGGTCATTAATGTCTTATGGAGATCTATTGGACTTTTATTCTCTTTCCAACGGAAGGACTTCCAAGATTTATCAAGCCTCCTCAAAGAATGGAATGGGATTTGCCCAATCCCATCCAATCTCAAGATTTGGTCTTTACTTTTACCAGCCATGCTGTGGTCTATCTGGTTTGAAAGAAATTCAAGAATTTTCAGTCAATCATTCAATTGGATCGATCACATCTTGGCTAGAGCTGTCAGGTGGACTTTTATCTGGGCTAAAGCTGCTGGGCTCCTCTTCAACATGGAAGATTCTTCTTTGATCCTTGCTGCTTTGAAGTTCAAGAAGCTTTTCTTACAAATTTTTCTTTTTTCCTTCCCACTTTTATCCCCTGGATAAATCTTGCTGTTTGAATTGAGCTTGTAATTGACTTGGTCAATAGAGCTTATTTGACTTCGATCAATATGTAACCTTGTAACCTTTCTTTTTATCTATGAAATGTGACCTTTGGTCACCTTCAAAAAAAAAAAAAATGCTGATGATATGCTACTGTTCATGTTGAGAAGATAAGAAGGAATACAGAATACTAAAAAGCTGCTGATGTTAGCTGAAATCATTACTGGGCTGAGGATTAATCTTAATAAGTCAGTGGTGGTGGGGGTAAATGTGACACAAGATAGGTTGGAGGAGGTTGCTAGGTTCTTGGATTGCAAATGTGATGATTTTCCTCTTAAATATCTTGGGTTACCTCTATCTGATGGTGCAATTAGAGTCAGAGAATGGGATGGACTTATTAAGAAGTTTGAGAACAGATTGGAAGGATGGAAAGGCAAGTTTCTCTCAGCTGGTGGGAGGTGGATCCTTTCCAAGTCAGTCTTTCATCGCTGGCCATCTACTATGTCTCTATATTTAAGATCCCAAGGATGGTAGAAAGGTGTATAGAAGCTGTCAGAAGCTCTTTCTTCTGGGTAGAAGGGAAAAGAGAAAAGAAAGGACTGCATCTCATTAATTGGGGAAATGTTTGCAAGGCAAGAGAGCAGGGTGGTGTGGGTCTTACAGGGATTGCTACTTTTAATAAAGCTATGCTGGCTAAGTGGGTATGGAGATTAGGTGAAGATTCAGAGTTTTTGTGGGCTACAATTGTTAAGGATAAATACTTCTTTCATGCCAACAAATGGAGTATTAATCCCTCTACCTGCTATAATCTGTCACCCTTATGGAAGAATATTGTGAAGACTGCAGAATTTGTATCTTTATCTTATGATCTCCAAGTGGGAAATGGCAGGCACATCCTGTTTTGGGGAGATAAGTGATGTACTAATACTCCATTGGCTTCAGAGTTTTAGCAATCTATTCTCTATCATTGTTCATAAGGAGGTTTCAGTGGCAGATGTTATGATACCCAATGAATCAGGTCAGTTGAATATTGTGCTGAGAAGGGACCCAACACAGGTGGAAATAGATGAACTGTTAGGTCTATATTCTCTGCTCAGTAGAATTGTGGTGTCGGTTGAAGGTCAAGACAGGAGAGTGTGGAGATGGAATTCAAAAGGGAAGTTCTGTTAACTCTTTGGTGAAATTTCTGAGTGATGGTGGATGCAGGGCATGGTGGAATGAGTTAGTATGGTTCAACCTTCTCCCAAGCAAGATTAAGTTGTTCCTTTGGAAGATTGCATGGGTTAGATTGCCTACTGGTCAGAGGATCAAGAAACTTCAGCTACATGGGAATTCATTACATTTTCTGTGCAATGTTCGAGGAGAATCAGAACCATCTCTTCTTTAATTGTCGCATAGTCAATGTTTTATGGCAGGACCTCTGTAGACTGTTTGGTGTGACTTGGGTGGAGCATTCATCAGCCCTGGATCTGATCAGATGGTGGGAAGAGGTCAGTCCTTTTCTTCCCATAAACAGTTGTGGTGCTTGATTTGCCCTGCTCTGCTGTGGGGTATTTGGTGTGAGAGGAATAGAACAAAGTTTTCAGATCAATTCTGTAATACTTGTGCTTTAATGAAAGGTGCAGTCAGATAGATTGAGGAATGGGGAAGAGCACCAGGCCTTATAAAAGAGGATAGTCATATAATTTTGGAGAGGATTCATCTTTGGAGAAATATGTTCCTTTGATGTGACTTGGTAGTTTTGTTCTAGTTTTGTTGTACTTCTGTTTTATTCTCTAGATAAAACAGAACAGTTGTGTTGTAATTATGAGTTTTTAGGTCTGTGAAGTGTTTTCCTTGCGGCTTTGTGTTGATGCTAGTCCCATCACAGGCGGCATCTTATGTACTCTTTGTATTTCCTATTTCATTCTAATGAAATTGTGACCTCGGTCACCTTCTAAAAAAATTGGCAGTATACTAAAGAAGTACCAAAATAATAGATTCATCTTCTACAATGTTATTAAAGAAATAGAACTAATAGTAGATATATTCTTGTGACATCACAATGTATTATCTGATGATTTGGAAATTCAATACCATACTTTACCTTGGAATCCAATTTTTCCTTCAATACAGAGTTACAAGTCTTGCAAGTGATTACATCCAGTAGTGGATGCCTGCAGACTTCAGAACCTCTCAGAACTTTAGAACAAGCAGTGCAATGGAAACTTTCGGACTCATCTCTATGATGGCTTGGAGTGGGTGACGGAATAACATCAACATCTATAATATCAACCAATTTTTCAGCTTTCTGAGCAGACTGGGTCCCCTTCTCTATCTCCCTGCATATATTTGTTATATTTTTCTCCACAACTTGCACTTCGTCGTCACTATCTATTATAACGGTCCGGCATTTTTTGTTGTCCAATTCAGGGTCACTGCCACTATGTGGCCGTTTGCATTCTTTCGATGAAGCAGAGAGTGGTAACGTAATTTCTTCAGCTTTGGTTTGAGTAGATACAGTACATTCAGCACCAACTTCAGATGATGTTTTCACGCATGGCTGAGCACAGTGCAAATCCATTCCCTGGGTCTGATTCCAAACACCTTTCTCATTAGAATCTTCACACAAAATATCAGCAAAATAAGAACAGGATTCTTCAAAAGGAAAAATAATAATTAAAAAAAAGACTTACAACCACGCTAGGATGAAATCTTGCAGAGTAAGTGAGTTCAAAAAAGTTACTGCAAGATGCTCAAATGACTTGTCTATAAGGATACTGTAAATTAAATCCACAAAACGAAAGGAAACAAGCAAAGAATAATTCACCATAGATAAATGCTATAGTATACAAGGTTTCTTTTCATGTTTCACTTACACAAGGGATTTGACTAACACAGTTTTGAATGAAAAATTTGTTACAAGAGAAAACTACCTGAAAATGATGCTTTCGATGACGGCGTTGCTTTAAATGAAGCTGCAACTTTTTTGTGATATTTGCATCATCCTCCTCTCTTACCTGCATTAACAATGATATATATTATGTCTGAAATTCTCTGCTTGCTAAGGAAGCTTGTCAGTGAGAAGTGGGATTCTATGGCGGAGAAATTTATGAGATAGAGAAGTCTTTCCAAATCCCTCTTTGAAGACTTGTAATGGTATGTGTTTGTGTAGTAATGTTTTTCTTTTTGGGGGTATCCGGAGGTTACCCACCTCCGGATCTTCACTTCTGATAGAATATAGCACCTGATACCTCTCTTTATATTAAAAAATTGATGGCACTTCCGCACCTTCTTCTAGAAAAAGAGAAAACATTGAAGAATATATTAAAGAAACAAACTACATTATTTAGGCAATAAAGATTAACTAAAACAAAATAGTCAATATCTTATTTCGCTCTTCGGAATATTGATCTCAAGTAATATTAGGCATGTCGTTGCCCATCACTTAGCCGGAGATGAACAAGTACTACAAAGAGTGAGTGAACACATCTGAAGTCTGCAAATATGCTGGCATGGGTTTGGGAAGGAGAATAGATGAAAGTAGAGCTCTTGTGCAAGCAAGAAGAAAAATGGGATTTATAAGACATTGCATCTCGCTTTCCCATAAATATATAATATTCCTTTCCAATTCTGAGGCAGTAGGAGATGTCTCCATAGATCGTGTTGCACATGAAATGGTGTCATAGAGTCCCCCACCTGGGAGAGGTACCCTGGAAGGCAGAAAATGTGAGAAAGCATACCCAGATCTATAAAAGATTGCAGAGAGTTCAGAGCTACCCGTATTACGAGGGAAGGGAATAACAAAGCGGGTACTCAAAGGATCTTGGAGATCAAGTAGTCTTCAGAACTCAGATTCCATATTATATTTCTAGCGCCACCCGAGTAGAATTGGAACGGCATTATGTGCGGAGGCATTGTAACTAATGTTTAGTGGCGTATGAGCATTGTATGCATAAAAGGATGGTGTCACCGAATGAACAAGTAATACTAATATGGACTGAGTTTCTCATGGCAGAAATTGGCGTTCTTTTAAGGTGACAGAGTCACAATTCATATAAACAAACTGAAAGAGTCCAAGACGAATAGAGGAGAAAAAAATTCCCCGAGAAAGAAAAAGGTGCCAAAAGGAACACAGCCTCCTTAAAAGAGTACAAAAGCCCAACAGCAAAAATGCAAAATGACCACTCTATTTTATCGAGCCAATAAAAAAAGAGAGTCAGGAAGGAAACACTGATCAGCAGGTGATGGCTTCCACTGTTCAACTTTCTGAAATATCTTGGACTTGTCATCAATTTGTAATCCTGCTGCCTTGATTCCACACCACTTATCCAGCCAGAAAAGGCAAAAGCTTCTGTCTCCCAAGGAAACATGGGTCGCTGCCAAAATGATATATGTGGTCTGGAGCAAGGTTTAAAAACTCGGCTCGGATCGGCTCGGATCGGCCGAGTCGGACCGGTTTTGGGCCGTCTGTGCCGATCCCGAGTAACCTGGCCGAGTCCAGGATTCGGATCGCCCGATCCGAGCCGGATCGGGCGATCCGAGACCGGATCAGGCCGGGTCGGCTCGGATCGGCCCAACTAACTAGCCGTTGGGGGTCAACCTAGCCGTTGCTGGCCGTTCCCAAACGGCCAGCAACGGCTAGTTTGGGCCTTGGGGGTCTATTTAAACCCCCCCAAGGCCCTCCTAAGGCTCCACAAATTTTCTTTGAGCCTCCAAACATTCTTGCTCTCTCTCCCACTCTCTCGATCATAGAATTCTCTCTCCATCTCTCCCACGAGGTCACTTCTAGTCTACTACAAGCTCCGCGATCTCTCATCTTCTTGTGCTGTGAAGGAATGGCATCTCAAGGTGCTGCTGAGCGGTCATCTGGGAATCCTCCTAACGCTGATCCTGCTTGGAGTCATTGCACACCGGTGGACATGGGCCAAAGAAAGGTACAATGCAAATATTGCAACCGGGTCGTCTCTGGCGGGGTCTACCGATTCAAACAACATCTTGTTGGAATAAAAGGTGAAGTTGCAGCATGTGCTCGAGTTCCTTCAGAGGTTAGGATCCAATTTCGAACTTATATGAAAGAGAAGGAATCAAGCAAAGCAAGTACTACCAGAAGAAGACAGGAAATTCGAGAGAAATTGTCTGAACCAGCGCGAATGTCTGATGCTGGAGTCCGGTTTGGTGGAAGTAATCAACCTATAAATGTTGATGATTGGGATACAAGTAAGTTTCTTATTTAACTTATTTTCACACCTTCTGCACAAGAGAGCACTAGCGCCGGCATGAGCGCTAATGTATGCGAGGAGCTGCCTCAGGAGTTCACTAGAGCTGGAGATCCTAGAGTAGATCCAATAGATCCCTTGCTCACCAAGAAGAGGGATAAACAACCTTCTATTAGTGCTGCATTCAAGAACTTAAAACTTTGTAAGGAGAAGATAGGGAGAGCTACATCTAGGTGGTTTTTCTATAACAGTATCCCTGCTAATGCTGCCAAAGGTCCATATTATGAGTCCATGATCGAGACCATACAAGAAGTTGGCAAAGGGGTTCAGGGACCTTCTCCATATGAGATATACAACAAGTACTTGGATATGGAAGTTGATGACATCCGAACATACATTAAATCAATTGAAAGGATCTGGGATGAGTATGGATGCACTTTAATGTGCGATGGATGGACAAGTACATAAATCTTATCTTCAGTTTCTTATCTTATCTTCATTTTTTCTTAATCAGAATGGGTATCTTTCTGATTTCCTATCACGTTTGGACCTTTACAGGGATAACAAGAAGAAGTATGATCAACTTCTTCATTTACTGCAAAGTCAGAACCGTATTTTGGAAGTCCATTGATGCATCTAGAAAATAAAGAATGCCCAGTACCTATATGAATTAATGGATCAAATGGTGGAAGAAGTGGGCGAAAAAAAGATTGTCCAAGTGGTTAGGGACAATGCAGCAGCGTTCAAGTTAGCTGGACAAATGTTGATGCAGAAGAGAGAACATCTATATTGGGTTCCATGTTCTGCTCATTGTATTGACTTGATGTTGGAAGACATTTGCTCTGATCCGATGATAGATGGAGTGGTCAAGAGTGGTCGATTTATCACAACATTCATCTACAACCACAACAACATTCTGGATATCATGAGCACACATACTCATGGAAGAGAGTTGCTTCGTCCAGGAGCCACCAGGTTTGCATCTCAATATATCTCTCTAGATAGTTTAAGTCAACAAAAGAACAACTTGATTAGGATAGTGGCATCGGAAGATTGGGAGAATCACATATTGCGGCATATACCAACTAAGGTCAGAGAGAAAGGTAAGAAAGTGGCTGATCTAATTCAATCTAGACCCTTCTGGAGGAGGGTGCAAGCGGTGTTAAATATTGTAGAACCGTTTGTCCGTGTCTTGCGATCTTGTGATGGAGAAAGAAGATCGGATATGAGATATTTATATGAAGCTATGGACAGAGCTAAAGAGCCCATTCAACTTAACAATCTAACAACCTATGTGAAATGGTGGGACATAATAGACAGACGTTGGGAACACACTTTACATCACGATCTTCATGCAGCTGGTAAGCTACTAACTTTCTATATGTATTATTTGTATACACATTTCTCTTAAGTAATAACTAACTTCGACTTGTTTATTTAGGTTATTTTTTCAACCCTCAGTATATGTTTAGAACTGATGGGAAGAAGGATAACTATGATAGTTGCTCGGAGGTGTTGATGGGGGCTAAGTCTGTTATTAAGCGCATGCTTGCAGATGAGGACAGAACAATAATGGCATGCAAGCAAATGCATGATTACAGAATGATGTTATACCACTTTGGGACAAGTACTGCTCAAAGAGCTGCCAAAATTTTGAGCCCAGATTTGAAAATTATTAACTAGATGTTCTACTTAATTTTTAATTATAGCTTGCACATTGTTGACATGGCCAATTTTCTATTTACAGCTGACTGGTGGCTAGATCATGGAAAAGCATATGGGTATGAAGATCTATCCTATGTTGCAATTCGGGTCTTAAGTCAAACAACCTCTTCATCAGGTTGTGAAAGAAACTAGAGCACCTTTGGTTTGATTCACACCAAGCAAAGGAATAGATTGAAGTCCAGCCGTCTAGAGAAGCTAGTATTCTGTCATTATAACATGAGGTTGAAACTAAAAAATCTGGAGCTCATAAGGAACTTTCAATGGCAGGAGAAAGAGAGAATTTCCGGACAAGCCACGGAGACGACACATGCAAAATAACCCATAGACTTGGATGAGCTGTTCAAGGAACAACATCCACTAAATGCATGGGTTGATGCAAGCACCTCAAATGAGTCTGAATTCAACCCAAATGATCGGGAATGGGCGGAAGGTCAGTTAGATAATGTTCCACTACTTACTGATTTTCAACTTCCTTCTTCAAAACGTCAGAAAAAGAGCAAAAAACAAATACCAAGCAAAAGGAAGAGTGGTACTGGAATTTAGATTGTTGATCTGGAGACCATCGAGGAAGAGGATGAAACGCCAGAACCAAGTGATGAGGTCCAATATCAAACCTCAAATGACTCGACATCAAAGACGAGCTCCGACAGTTCTGAGGATGGCGGAGATGCTACCAGTGCCCCAGCCCCAGCTCCACCAATTCAATTCACTGGAGAAGAAGAATACACACATGCTACCCAAGATGAACATCATGGTAGCAGAGCAGGACGTGAAGAATCTTCCATTCAAACATTCAGCAGATCAAGGAGGAAGGACAAAGGTAAAGCTCCTCAGTGTGCAGAGGAATATCAGGAGCAACTATCAGATACATCATCATATTCTCCATACGAAGGGTATAGTCAGCCTACTGGATATATAGTTTACCCTCCTCAACATTCTGATACATCCGACTATTCAGGGGGTTGTCTACAATATCCACAATTTTCAGTCATTTATACCAATACGGATGACTATAGCCGGTATGTGATGTAATATGAACAATACTACCAGAGCTATATGTCATGGGCTGAGTATGTTAGCCATATGTTCATTCAGTATAATGTACGTTTGGAATAAATGTAAGTTCATAATCATATATGTAAGTTTATTCAAGGTTTTTTTGTCCAACAACATCTTATGTACTTCAAATCAATGTATTTCAACACAATTATGCATTAGACTTGTGTTTTATATTTTTTTCACATTTTTTCATATTTTTTTCTTTTTTTTTTTTTGCTATCCGAACCAGCCAAGCCTGACTTAGCCAGGATCGGCCGGGATCAGATCCGATCCGATCGGTATTGGCCGATCCGATCGGTTTTGGACCGGCCGATCCGGGACCCGATCCCGGGTTTCTTAACCTTGGTCTGGAGGATATTACACCAAACAAAGGAGGCATCATAAGCCATTTGTAGAGAGACATCCCACACTCTAGCCCTAGAATAATACTTATCTCTAATCACTTGCAACCATAGGCATGGTTGGCAGTATCGGCTGATACCGATACGTATCAATATCGGTGGGTGTTGATATGATACTGAGGGAAACCCCGATACCACTCATTTGTATTTAAACAAAAAAAAAAAAAAAGGTTGGTACTGGGCCAAAATGGACCGCTACCGGCCGATACGCCCGATATTGATACTGGTACGTATCGATAACAGTACCCCCCCCCCCGACATCGATACAGCCATCCTTGACCACATGTCCGAATATATTGTACCCAACTTCCAAAGCCATTTACACAAGACGGCCAAGTCGAAATTCCGAATGCCTCAAATCCTAGTCTACCATTTTCCTTGCTCTTACAAATTCTAACCCAACAAATGTCATGTCCCCCTTTTCTAGGAACCTCCAAGTTGCCTTCGCGGAGAAATCTACAACATATAGCTTCTAATCATTTGACCATTATTCTTGAAATTCATAAAGGGAGAGAAAATAAACAGGGAGATTGTCCAGCACCATGGTTGGCAATACCGGCCGATACGTACCGGTATCGACCGGCACCAGTACCACCCCTATAAAGGGTATCAGCCGATACCGGCCGATACGGGCCGGTACCGGCCGGTACGTACCGGTACCGGTACCCACCGATACCGATACCGATACTGCCATCCATGTCTAGCGCATACTTATACAATATTAATATGCCCCTCATAAGAAAAAAGTTTGCCCTTCCATCCAGCCAACCGAGATTGAAATTTGTAGAGAAAATGTTGCCAATCGCTGCCCTAAGGATGCCTAGCCTAGTAAGAGAGGAAGGCCCAAATAAGTGATAGGGAAGAATCCTACTTGGCTTCCCCATTACACATACAGATGCCAATAACAACACTTTTATGACAATTGACCTTTAGTCCAGTGACCCATGCACCATCTCCAGGATCAATCTCGCAAATAGAAGTTTATCCTCCCCAACAGAGAGGAAAAATAATATCATCACCATTAGGGGTGTTCACGGGTTGGTTTGGTTTGGTTTGAGAAAGATATTTATGAAATCATACCAAACCGAATTAAATCTCAAACCAAACCAAACCAAACCGTACAGATCTCAAACCGAACCAAACCGAACCGAAATAATTCGGTTTGGTTCGGTTTGTAGTTCGGTTTGGGCTTTAAAGTGGCCCTCTATAGTTGCAGCTTCCTTTTAAGGATCCAAAGCCCACCGTTGGATCAACTTCATCTAATGGCCTAGGTAAATTAATGAAAAGCCCACATTACCCTCTAGACCAATTGATATTTACTCAAACATGATAAAAAAACTCAGGTAATATATAATTTTTACATGCCCTGGATTGGAATTCGGTTTCCTCGGTTCGGTTTGGTTTATGGGGCCTCCAAACCGAACCAAACCGTTTTTTCTGGATCGGTTCGGTTTTAACCCAAACCGAAATTTGAAATTTTGAACCGAACCGAACCAGTCGGTTCGGTTTGGTTTTTCGGGTTGGCCCAAACAGTGAACACCCCTAATCACCATATTGGAGATGAATAATCCGCATGGTCTGTGCACCTGGCTAAAATCCAGAAAGAAAATCAGCATTCTTCCCTCTCATCCACACTCAAAACATGAGTGACCAGAACAAACAGCAAGATTGACACGGGATGTCCTTGGCAAAGTCCTCTCCACTGTGAAAGAAAGAAACGAAGATGACAAAAGAAGTTGAGAAGATATGCTCTTTAATCCAAGAGGTCCATTTCCCCCAAAGCCAATCTTCTACAGTATATGAACGAGACAAACTTCGATTATCCCTGTCATAAGCCTTCTCAAAGTCAAGCTTGAGAACCACACCCTTCCTTCTTTGTTGCTTCATCCCATACAAACACTCAGGGTGTCAAAAGAAAATCTTCATGAATCTGCCTATCTTTAATCAAAGCACTTTGGTTTGCACTTATCAGCTTGTCTAAGATACTCTCCATTCTAGTTGCAAGCATCTTGGAGATTATCTTGCATATCCCATTAAGAAGACTAATGGATCTATAATCTGACAAGCAAACAGTCCCTTTCCGCTTGGAAATGAGTACAACGAAAGTCTTTTTGATGCCTTTGAGATGCACTTTCCCTTCCTGGAATTCCGCCTGCCTTCAACATCAGATCATCGACTACCTCCCAGCAATGTTGAAAGAACATCAAGGGAAAATCATTTAGTCCAGGTGCCTTATTCCCTAGTAAGGCAAAGACAACAGCATGAACCTCCTCCTCTGAAAAAGAAGCCGAAAGGAAATCCCTTTGTTCACCCGATAGCCATGGGAGAAGATCCTCGGCAATAACCAGCCTAATTATGTCTTCTTCAGAGAAAAGACGAGAATAAAAGGAAAGAACATGACTAGTGATATCATCCCTCGAGATAAAACCTGACCATCAGCCTTGAGACTGCCAATCTAGTTCAATTTCCTTCTGGTTGATGCAATCCTTTGGAACTAAGATGTGATTCTGCCCTCCTCAATCCATTTGTCCCTAGATCATTGCTTCCAATAGACCTCTTCCTTCAGCAGAGTATCTTGAAACTCCTCCTTTAGCTTCTCCCTCTTTGCCTTGTCTTCTTCATCAAGCAACCCAGTTTCGTCAAGTACCTCATATCCCTCAAGCTGTTAAAGGATCCTCTCCTAAGCCTCCTTCTGAGGAAGCCTTTTCGAGAACGCACCCCCCCCCACAAGTTGATAGCTTATGAGAGAGGAATTTAAGATTGTTAAGAAGGGTCACCGTCGCAAAGCCCCTCCAAGTACTTCCATACCACACATGTCTGACTATCTCCGGAATAAAGGCTTTCGGCGGAAGAAGTTGGAAGTCAAGAAAACGGACTTATGCTCTAATATAAGGCATTAGAGATAAGAGGTTTGCAAGGTGGGAAAATGTATCTTCCCAATCAACAAAATAAAAAACATAGCCAACCTAGAGTAGACAGGTTTAGTCTTCTGATTGGACCAAGTGAAGAAGGCATTATTAGTATGGACATCAATAAGAGCACCTTGCTAAATGAACTCCTGAAAGCCTTCCATAACCCCAAAAGAAGTCCCCTTTGACCTTTCCTCTAAAGACAGCCGCATTGAAGTCAACTGGTAGGTACCACGGTCTACCTGCTTGTGCATGACATAACATCTCCATCCACAAAGCCTCCTTCTCCTCCCTCCCATAAATCTCATATACCTCAGTGAAATCCCATATGAAGCCATCTTCTACACTTCTGAAGGTGAAAAAGATAACAAATCTCCCCACATCTCTCAATCGCCTTCACCATAAACTCATTCCACAGCACTATAATGTCCCCCAATCTAACAATAACTAGAGAAACCACCCCGTTAAAATACCTAATTCATCCGATGTCCCTCAACATGTCTTCTCCTTCACCCTCAACTTTAGTCTCTTAGATGCACATGATGTCAACCATACAATTGTTAAACAAATCATTCACTTCAGACCTCTTCTCTCTAATTCCCAAACTCCTAACATTCCATCTGAAGGTCTTCATGAATACACATCAACTGCCTCACCCCCACCATCATTCCACCATCTTCTATGACAACCTTCCCCTCCCTCCGAACCGACTTCCTCCCATTCATCCCCCCCCTAGCCAAGCCAAGCTACCGCCAATTACGAATTCTATGGAAAACCAAGTGAATATCCTTCTCCACACTATCAAAGGATATATCCATAAGTTTCTCTATCCTAGCCAGCAGCTCCTTGACATCAACCCTGTCAAGGGTCCCACTCACCCGAAAAGCATCACAGTCTTATTGTGTCCCCATGGGAGTCTCAACTATTGTCTCTTGCTTAACTATGTTGTCCCCAATCCAGACATATGAAGCTGAGCTAAGAGAACTAGGACAGTCTCCTACTAATAGACCTGCAGCTCCCCTCTAACAGGCTAAGAAAGCCTCTAAGAATAACATGTCGAGGGAGCTTGGGCCTTACTTCCCAAGAGACGAGCTGCCCCCACAAGGCAAACAACAAGCTAGGGCTGCATCAACGACTCTGAAATGGCCATTAAAGAATTATGGGCCCTCGGGGACGGCTGTCGTCCGTAGGGTGTGTAAGTGTTGGCTTCTACATGGAAGCACCAGGCTTATCTTCAACCGGAGAAGCTGCCCCCACTAGACAATCATCAGGCAGGAGCTGTACTGACAACTCTGTATTGACCATCAGAGCATCGCTGTATGGGAATTGTGGCCTTCAAGGGCCGGCACCCTCCCCAAAGGGGCTCTTGGAAGAGAGGACATGGCTATCAGGCGAAAGGGACGATCTTCCTCAGGTCGATGAACAAATCTCCTGCAACGGCAGTATTAGATAAGTCACGGGTCCTACAACCTAGACCCGACCTTCCCCGACTGCCCCACCCACATCCAAAATCGTTTTGCATTATGGGGACGGTTTGGTACTTCCCGAGTTTGAACGGATCCTCGTGGGCGGGCCACATACTGGTTATAGTGTTTCTTCCTCCTCCCGACAACAGCGAAGAAACCCTAACCCCTATTCAACCTGGGGCGGCAGCAATTGCTCCTAATCCACAAGTTGGATTCTAAACGAGAAGCAATGGCCCTCACTAAAGTCACCAACAAACATTCTTGGATATCTAGGGCACTGAAAGCCCTCACAATCCCTTCAAACACGAGAAACTCCCCAGTTTCATGCACATAGAGCCCCATTCTTCCCAAGCCCCCACCTCTTGCATAAGGAACCACATCTTTGCCACATCACACAAGAGAATCAAGATTCGAGACCCCCACCACCCGGACACGAACTCTAGATAGGTAAAGCTCTGAGTACGCCCCTAAATGGAGAACCCACTGTGAACATTACAGGACGAGTCCTTCCCCTGTTAAGAAGCCCACCACCAGCACCGTTGCAGCCTCAAGCAATCTTAAGAGGCACTTTCCCAAGGCCCAGACCTCACATCATCCTAAGGTCTTATTCTCTTTCTCCAGCAACTTATTAGGAGTCTTTCAAAGCAACTTTCCAAATAAATAATTTTGTCTTATTTGGCAAGAGCTATATAATTCCTTTTCACCACACTCTATGTTCTCCATCATCAAACATTCTCAAAAAAGATTGGCCGGATTTATTAATGGAATCCCCTCTCTCTGTTTGGCAGGCTTTATTGACGGATTCCCCTCTCTCTATTCCTTATGTGGAGAGGAGGATGAAACCTTTGATTACCAATTCTTGAAGTGCCCCTTTTCCAATGTGGCAAATCCTGTTTGCCAAGCTCAAGATTCGGGACTGCTCATTATCTCAAGATGGCATGGTGGAGAGTTTCCTCCCTTCATGGAGCTTGGCTTGCCTTTCAATGGCAAGATATGGTGGCTGACACTACATGCTACCTTTTGGGCCATCTGGGGAGAGAGAAATAGAAGGATCTTCCAGCATGAAGCGTCAGTCCAGGATAGGTTAACATCTTTGTTTGTAATAGAGTTAGAGAATGGGCAAATGTTTTCTGTGATGTCAGTGTTTCGCCTAACCAGAAGAGAGCTTCCGATTGCCTATATGATTTTCTCGAGAGTCCTTGGTGTTGGACCCCAATAAACCTCATAACACTCTCACCATCACCTACACATTTCATCTCCTGGATGCACACAGCAAATGCACCTTACACCACGTAATAACCTCCTTCATAGTTCTTATCCATGTATCCCCCACATTCAATGAGCTGATTCTCATTATGGTTGCCACACAACTTACCCCTTCCTCTTCTTCTCAAGCCTAGCACATCAAGCTCCAAATTTATCAGCCAAGTGCCTGACCTCTTTCACCCCATAGGGGACTTCACAGCTACGACAATTTGCCTGACTTCCTCAGGTAAAAACTGCCCACCACCCTCCTGCACCTCTCCACCAAACTCCCAAAATCTCCAGCTACAGCTTTCCGCTGTACCACCTCCACATGTGAACATAGGACTCCTCCAACTGAGAGGTCCTGCTCATCTTGCCTCCACATCAAAGAGCGAGCACAAGTCAAGCACTAGAGACAGCACAAAGCAGATCCCACGAAAAACCTAGGATGTCAGCAAGCTAAATGTGTCCCACCTCCTACATCTCCCACTGCCCAACAAGCGCCCCTGAAACAGAAGATCTGAAATCTCAAAGCGACAGTGACCAGTTGCCCAACTGCAGGTTCCACTCCAAGCCCTTACTCCCAACCTCCTCTAACAAGACAATTCTAATGACTAAGGACAACAAATCGAAAGAACACAGTAAGTTGGAGATGACCGGAAGCTGCCTGTAGCTTGTTGGGTATAGCCATAGACAACAAGCTTGCCATTGCCGCCATCTACTGGAGCCATCAGAGAAGCCATTGTTAGTCATCTGCTGCTTGGCTAGGGCGCATGTCCCTCCATTGCCATTGCCACCCCTTTTGCAACTGCTGTACTAAGTCCCTCCTTCACCATTGCTGTACCTTCTGCAACTGCTGAGCACCATGGAGTCTTCTATCAAGACAGGCAGGAGGGGGCAACCTCTGCGATCTGATACCACCTCGGAAGGTCAAACCGACACAAAACCCTCCGTGCGCCCATAACAGGTAAGTTCTCAGGGCCAATGCAGGCTTAGTAAGGAAAGCCACAACACACTTAGAAGTACGAGAGGAGCCCCCGTGGCAATCAGGCCCAAACAGCCCACCAAGTGAGGGTCACCATGGATACCTTTCCACAGGTCCAAGAGTTTCAAATTTTCAATCTCCTCCTGATCAGTTGCCTCCATCACAACTGGAGACAGCCTGTGCACATCAGACTGAGACCCCTGCCCATCTTCCCACCAAAGCTCACCAGCAGAACATGAATGTAGTCTTTGTAGCAGCAGCTTGCAGGGAATCCAATGAAGGTGACCAGCATACACGTCTCTGGGGTCCGGATACATGCCCTTCCATATAGACCACCAGTCCAAATGAAGCAGTGTTTCATCCACAGTGAGCAGTCCGACATGCACCATGCCCTCTGCAGCCTCTTCAGAAGGAGCCACAGCCAAGAAGCCCTCTCTTTCGTGCACTCGAAAAAGGAGGGCATGACCTCAGGTCAACTCACCGAGTCTCCCTGGCCTGCCACCACCTTGCGAACCTCGCCACCACCTTGCGAGCCTCGCCACTACCTTGAGAGGCCACCTCCCTATGAGCCTTACCCCCTTGAGACACCACCTCAACTAAGGACCATGGGCTTCTCTGCTCCGATCTCCTCTCTCCATTCCGCTTGTCTGCGATCAGTTCCCTTGCAGTGCTGGCACAGGAGCGGGCCCTTGAAAGAGTCCTATTAGTACCCCCTGTGGACACCATGGAAGCCCAAGGGTCCTTGCTGACCTAAAACCCAGGAAGTGACCCTGCAACGCACGGTAGCAGAACCTCCCGTTCCCCCCTTGTCAGCAGAGCATAATCAGTAGGCACCTGTTAATGCTGTCCCTTTTGAGTGAGAAATCCTCACACAGAACCTTCGTTCCACCCGGTATTGTTACAGAAGAAAATGTTAATTTGCAAGAAACAATTGACTTTCCAAATTTGATATTATACACGTGATTTCCATACTTGCCTAAGAAGCTGCGAGAAAGTCTATGATCGTGTACCTAGGGAGCTAATTTGGTCGACTTTAGAGAAGAAGGGAGTATCTAAAGGATATATTCATATGATTAGAGATATGTATGAGAGGGCTTCTACTAACATGAGGACTATTACTGGAGAGACGTCATAGTTCCCAGTTACCATTGGACTACATCAAGGATCAACATTAAGTCCTTATCTCTTTACTTTCGTTATCGATGAAGCCACTAAACACTTGCATGGTGACATCTCTTGGTGTGTGTTATTTGTAGACGATATTGTTTTGGTAGATGAGGACATTAAAAGTTTGAATGATAAATTAGAACAATGGAGGTTCGCTTTGTAATCGAAAGGTTTTAGGATTAGTCGAACTAAGACAAAATACATGAAATATAATTTCAGTAACAAAAAGGTTTATCAGGTAGATTTAGTTACATCTAAGGGTCAAGTTATTCTTAAAAGTAGCAACTTTAGATATTTAGGATCTATTATTCAAGATAATGGAGAGATCCAAGAAGATGTCACTCACATAGTCAAGGCAAGTTGGCGGAAGTGGAGAAGTGCTTTTGGAGTCCTTTGTGATCGACGAGTCCCCTTAAAACACGAAGCGAAGTTCTTAGGACAGTTATGAGACCTACTATGTTATATGGTTCCAAGTGTTGGACTATAAGAAAAGATCTGTGTGTTGATGAGATGAGGATGTTAAGGTGTACGTATAGTAAAACTAGAAAAGATAAAATTAGGAATGAATATATACGTAAGGACTTAGGAGTAGCTCCCATAGACATTAAGCTCAAGAGAATAGGTTGTGATGATTTGGTCATATACATCGTCGGCCAAGTTCAGCACCAGTTAAGAAGTATGATAGAATTAGAGTGTAGAAGCGTAGAAGACATCGAGGAAGACCTAAGATGAGCTGGTTGGATGTAGTTAGAAAAGACTTGGTGTTGTTACATGTTACTTCTAATTTAGCCCAGATAGATTAAGGTGGCGGGACAAGATTCATGTAGCCGACCCCAATAGTTGTGATAAGGCTTTGATGATGATGATGATGATGATGATGATGATGACGACGACGACGATGATGATTTCCATACTTACCTCCATACCCTGAAAATGCACTGTATTTTCCCTATATGCTGCTACCATCGCTAACCATGCCTCTAACATGGCTGTAAATCCACAGATCTGAAACAATACATCAATCCATCTAAAAGTATGATGACATGTTTAGAAAGGTGTAAATGTGATATTTTTCCCTAAACTAACAATTGCTGAGACGGAGGATACGACAGCTAATTTCTTCAAGATTTAAGGGGTATACATGCAAATATGATGGCTTCACAAGTATACTGTCATAGTCATATATGTAGAACAAAATATTATCTGTCTTTTATATTTTTTTCTTGGAGTTAACTGTTTAGGCCTGATCACCAACATTTGGGTTTGTTAAATCAGGCCTGCATCAGCCAGGGAAGGTAGCGATAATCTCCTGAATCTGAATGAGTATGAACCAGCTGAACTTGGCTCAATCACATGCATACAAACTTGGCACCAACACAGTAATACTAAGGTTCATGGAGCACAGCCGCAATGAAACACCAAGATATTTTCTCTAGTACTGTAAAGAAGCTTAAGCAAGATCATGTAGAGGAGCTTCAAGTAGCCGCCATAACTCAGTGATGCAAAGACAAGCATATCCACACACTCACCCTCCAAAAAAGGCATATCCACGCACACATCCTCATATTAAAGAAGAAACAATTCAAGACATGACAACATATAATCAAAGCAGACTACTGGGATAATACTTCACCTTCCTAAAGTTTCTCCTTTGCTCTTCAGTCAAATCCATGGCTTTCTCATTAGCGACTGCATCTGCATAAAATGGATCACAAGAATCGATCTGAATTTCATCAATTTCTTCCACCTGCCAACACCATGAGGACTTTTCATATATGCAACTACAAGATGACACTCATTGCATGCTAAGTTGAATAAAAAGGAATACAGTTTAGATAAATAACATGGACCACATGAAAAAAAAGTAATGACATGTGCCTCCAGAAAGAAGCTGCAAGAGAAGCATGCAGATATTTCCTTCTAGAGCATGGTTATCAACTGGTCTAGTGAGAAGCAACTGAATTCTTAGCAAAACTTGGCATTTGTGTGGTTAGACCATGAAAAATAACAGCTATTAAGTTGAGGGAATTCCAATTAAGGGTTCAAGTTAATTGATTCTAATTGCCAGAAGATAGGAAGCCACGACATTAAGCAAACAACACATTCAAACAGGGACAAGGATACAATTTTGCTGCAGTGGTATATTTTTGCTGGAATATTTCAACTAAGGGCACAAATCACCTTGTCTGCAGGAAAAAAAAAAATTGCACATCCTATGGGGATAGAGTCCATTGCAGATCCTAGCAGCTGCAGGGAGAAGAAGAGCTGTATAATTGAGGTCCCTCGATTTCCCATTATCAAACAAAAACAGAGCTTTTTCATGATTGTTTGGTTGCAGAGGTGATCAGAGGTTTCATTCATATGGAAGGCATAGAAATCTTATTGTGTGAGCTCTGTTCTGAGATAATGTCTTGGAAAATCAGAAAAATTAAGGAAATAAAATATGCATGTAGTGCTCATCATAAGAAGTTAGATCTGAGCCATTGGAGAACAAAGAAATTTCATGTCTAGACATAACTTCGGGTTGGTCCCCTTGGAAGCTTCGTATGAAGGAGGCTTCTAGGGGCAAGAGTACTTGGTGCTGACTCAAGGAAATTCCACTGTCTCTAAGGGATGTAATGTTCTTTTGATCCTTGGTTGCTCCCTTTGGTATATTGGTGGAGTCAGATAGCTGTACAAGACAGATGAAGATGGCTCTGATTTTCCAGATCAAGTGAAGCTCAGATGCAGGAAGAGGTCATTCGTGGACATTTCTGTTAAGAAGCCATATTCAGAAACTTCTGAAATGCATTCATTGATGTATAAGGAGATCATGCAGGCTTACAGGGCTTCCCGATGCCAGGAGACAAGCCAGAGGTTGAAGACAACTGAGCCAACTTGGCCCAGTGAACAGCCAAGTCCAAGTGGGCGAAGTGGTGCTATAGTACATGCAGAGTGTGCTGTTAATCAGGCACATATCCCCAATACCTGCTTAGCCAGCAAGATCAAAGATGGGAATTTATCATTTGAAGGGAAAATGGACGTCAATCCCACATAAGTTAAAGGTAATAGTTCAAATTTGTTTGGTAAGGAGGACAACATGGTCACATAAGCTGAGTTGTCATGAAGGGATGCTGTTGCGAGCTTGGTGTCACAGTCATACAGGGCTTCCTAAGGAGATAAAAAGGAAGGTCATGCAACAACCCTACGTTTTTTGTTTGTGTGTGTGTGTGTGTGTGTGTGTGTGTGTGTGTGTGTGTGTGCGCGCGTGGGAGTTGTTTGGTTCGCGAGTGTTCCGTCTCCTACAAAAAATGGCAACCAGATCCTAATGATCCTTCCCTCCACCTGTTGTTTTCCTTCCACCATTTCTCTTTTTCCAGTACCACCGAGGCAGATACGGCAGAAGATGCTCCCATTAGCACAGCCAAGAAGATTCACACATCTGAGCTGTAAGGACCTACTAAATTGAACAGGGATATATATGCAATTATGAAGAAACCTAGGGTT
Source organism: Zantedeschia hybrid cultivar (assembly GCA_030544215.1). NCBI lineage: Eukaryota > Viridiplantae > Streptophyta > Magnoliopsida > Alismatales > Araceae > Zantedeschia > Zantedeschia hybrid cultivar. The sequence goes on from JARZZO010000002.1 coordinate 5,447,653, forward strand.
TCCTTAAGTCAATGGGCCTTAAAATATGGGGTTTTAGTGGACTATTAATGGGCTTTAATGGACTAATTGGGCTTTTGATGGGCTGAAATGGGCCTATTTTATGGGTATTTAATGGGCAAAACAGGGGGTAGTGGGCCTGGTTGATGGGCCTGTTTAAGTGGGCCTAGTAGGGGACCAGTGGAGGGAGGCCACCGCCTCTCTCCCACTTGTCCCCAACCGCCTACCCCTTGGGGGGGGGGGGGGGGGGGGTGGGTGGGTTGTGTGTTGTTGGGTCGCAGAGGGGGCCTGCCAGACTAGCCAGCCAAGGGTGAGGGAGAGAGATAGAGAGAGAAGCTGTGAGGGAGGGAGGAAAAGAGAGAGAAGTTGTGGAGAGAGTGACGGTGAGAGGTGGTTAGAGAGCGAAGGAGAGAGAAAGAGCGAGCAGGAGGGAGAGAGAAAGCAGAACAGAGGAGAGGGAGAGGGAATTTTCAGAAGGTGAAGAAGAAGTTGGAGAGTGAGAAGAGTAGAGAGAAGTACAGAGTTCTTGAAGAAGGCTTAAAGTGAAAGAGAAACAGAGGGAGAAAGAGAGCTACAGCAGGGTGATTCTTCACCAACCAGGAGCTGCAGCATCGGGCCATTTCCAGCGCAAGAAGGAGGCTTCTACGTGCCAAGGCTCGCCTAGCTGAGGTAGGGTGATACTCCGTTGTTACTTTGCTTTTTATTTTGAGTGTTCCAGTGGCTTTGAGGGAGTGTAAAAGCATGAAAATTAGGGGGAAACCATGCCCATTTATTTGTATTTTTAGGAAAGCTTGTGAAGGGGTTAAGAATTACTAAAAAGAACTTGTTTTATTAGTAACACATCATCCAACACATGCATGTTTTCCTTTTTCTTTTTTTGGTCAATATTAAACCTGCCTTTGATTCACATACATAGAAAGAGTACACCAAGTAGTAGATAACCACATATTCAGGTAAGAACAGAAACACTGGAATAGATATTACAGAACAACATACAACAGGAGCTCAGAAAGACACCCTTTCTTCCAACACATGCATGTTTTCAGTAGATTTCCTCATAGTTTTATATGATGTTTTAATAGATATCATGCTAGTATTTATTTATGAAACAAAAGAACATGAAGATTCATTATAAACCTCACATGAACCTAGCTATAGAACTTTATCCTAATTGGGAAATCACTTCACAAAAATCTGTTTTGCATGTTTCAACACTAAATATTTATGAAAATCCCCTTTTATGAAATGACAAAGAACTTGAAGAACCAAGTCCATATAAGGTTCACATGAGCATGAAGATTATTCATGAAATGAAAGACTTGGAACCTCCAATCTTCATATGTTATTTAGAATTATATCGTTATTACTCTAGCATGAAAGATGAAAGAAACTCCACAATGATAATGACCCCTAGAAGGGGGTAAAAGAACTAGGAGGCACACTCTAGTGCGCTTCCATGAAGAACTTATGAAATGAGTTGAAGACAAGAAAGCCTTCTACAATGAACAACGATTCCTACGATGTTTTTTAGGTTAAAATAACACCACTTGATTAGCAAGACATGCCCACATGATCTGTTCTCTGGGAATATGAAAACACCATGATCAAACTCCCTATGACGTGTGATATCGAGGCACGGAGCATCCCTAGAAGGGGGAATATGAAAACACCCCTAGAAGGGGGTAAAAGAACTAGGAGGCACACTCTAGTGCGCTTCCATGAAGAACTTATGAAATGAGTTGAAGACAAGAAAGCCTTCTACAAAGAACAACGATTCCTACGATGTTTTTTAGGTTAAAATAACACCACTTGATTAGCAAGACATGCCCACATGATCTGTTCTCTGGGAATATGAAAACACCCTGATCAAACTCCCTATGACGTGTGATATCGAGGCACGGAGCATCCCTCTTTTTTATGATTTTAGAGTCCAAATTCAGAAACTCAACTTAAGTAGAGGATTGAGATCCTACTTGGGTGCACTCTTGAGCTGGGGCATGGACGTTGTGGTCAAGAGACTACAGACTAGGGTCAGCCTACCTATCCACCTCATCCACTGGTATCTAGAGCAGACAGGTGAAGGCCGAGAGCACTGTCAGTGACGGTCTACTCAACCACTACGACTGTTGATGAGTAGTTATCCCTATTACTTCTAGTTAAAAAATGAGTCACCCGTCAGTGTGACAGCCGGCTACAAATTCCAGACCGGTCTAAGGAACAAGAAAGATTGTGACTCATTTTTGAGACCCTAAGAATATGACTTATAATGACTAGGTTCTTATCTCTTCAATTAGTACTAATTACCATTAACTTATTATTACCATTAATTAAAGAAGTAAAGAAAAGGAAACTAGGGCATAAAATCTGATTAGTGATTGGTTAATAAGTTTTTGTTACATTCATGTTAGCGTTTCCGTCTGCTCTTCCTAGCACTTATATAGTTGCATCTTACTTAAATGCATGACTCATCTCATGAAAGTAGTAAGATAATAAAGCTTATGCATGCCAGTAAAAGATAAAAGAAATATGCTTGTGAAAAGAAGATAGAATGTGGTAGTGTGTGCGGGATAATAGTAGGAATGCAAATGATCCCTATTGATATCTCAATTACGACTCTCATAATATATATATATATATATATATATATATATATATATATATGTGTGTGTGTGTGTGTGTGTGTGTGTGTGCGCGCACACATATATGGAAGGATAGCAAGGGCAAATCTGATTTGAAGCTTGTGCCTTCAGGAAGCCATCAAAGCCTTTGGTCAGTTGTAGAGTTGTAATGTATTTATTTTCATTGTACCACTATACTTTAAATTTCCAGTGTATAATTATGAAGGTGTTATGAAGTTTCAAATTATGTGTATTGCTTCCTTATTATGAGATTGTTTTTCTATATACTTGAGATTGTGCCTATGTTCGACTAACAGATCTTGGAAAGCCAGATCGTGGTTCAGGTAACCGATCCACTACTCAGGATTCCACGTCCGGATTCTCCCTGGTAATGGGGCCATTACATAAGCCTACTGCAGTCACAGATACTGAGGTTGTAGAAAACTAAGCAGGATAATTTGGACAGTGTACTTCTTGTGCATTCAAATAGGAAACAAAGTGGGGCAGTTTAGAAAATTTTGGATAGACAAAGGTGTCAATGGTGTAGTCAGCTCTAACCCAACAGGGGAACAAAGGGAAATCAGAAAGTTATGGGCACTTATTGTGTTCAAGTCGCAAAGAGGGGCAGCATATTCACGATGAACCTTGTGTCTTGGAATTGTAGAATGCATATAGCTCATTTGCGCTTACTAATGTCATGACATTGGTTAGACATAGATGAGTAGCATGCTTTTATGACAATGTTTTTCTGAAAGTGGATGGTACCATTGCATATATTCAAAAATAGAGGAGAATGTACAAGAGTGTTTTCAAAACCCTGATATACCCCCCCCCGGTACAAAAGGCACCAGGATAGGTGTCACCCATCACCCAACTCCCAAAAGATCAAAAAGGGAAGAACCTGATACATGACAAAAATGCAAAGCCCACTCTCTCACTATCGCACAGACAAAAGATACAATTCTATCTTGAATTAAAGCTTCTCTACGGAAGATCCTCTTGTTCCTTTCGCTACATAAGACCAAGAAGGTGGCATGAAGAACCAACCACCAAATGTTGCTATCATCCTTTAGGAGGTGGACATTCCCCAATGGGTAAGAAAAGTCTCCAACGAGCTGACGAAAGAGAGGTAGTCTCCCCGAATGTAAAGCTTCTCTATTTCCGTAATATCCGGGCCTTTCAGATCGGGTTATCAGGTCACATATCCTGCTTTTGGGCCGCAAAGCGATTTTAGTAATTTTGAGGTGCCATTTTAGGGATGCGCAGTTGGATATTCGCGTCCTTAGGCATGCATGTTTTGTGCCTTAGGTGCCCATGAGACTGGACGTTTTTGGTGAATAAAACATCTAGTCAACTGGACGTCTTGTATGATATCTCCATCAACCTGCATGACACATGTGCTCTGCGTGGCACTCTCTCTTGCGCGTGGCAGCAACCCAAGCAGTGGAGGCACCGAGGTCGTAGGGTTAACCCACCCCTTACCTTAATTCCTCCCTAATTTCTCACCTCCTCCACCCTCTTCCTCCATCTCCACTCTCTCCAACCCTCTCTTACACCTCTCTTCTTCCTCCCCATCCTCCTCCACCACCCTCGAGCTCTCCTTCTCCCTCGCAGAGGCCGACGGGAGGCGAGAAGACGGTAGCAGCAAGGTGACCACAGCAGCAGGGTGGCATGGACGACGAGGTGACAACGGCAAGGCCAGCGAGGCAGCGGCAGAGCAAAATGGGCGGCAACGCATGGCGGTGAAACAACCACACGAAGTGCTCTTTTGGGTCAAGAGGAGAGAAGAACCCAAGGTAGGGTGATGGTCCCTCCTCCAGTAACTAGGTTCTCCCCTTAGAAAGCATGCTAGGGTTGTTTTGAGTGATTTTCCAACTCCATGTAAGGGTGGCATTCATGAGTTTCTTGGGATTTTGGAGAAGGTTTCCTTGTGAGTTTGGTAGCCTTGCATGTGCCATGTGTAGATCATGGGGGAGTTATCCATTTGAGCTTTGGCGGTGAAGGGTGGAGGAGAGTAGCTTAGGAAGAAGCCTCGGTCTGGAGGTTTCCCTAATCAACATCGAAGGGGTTGGACGCCTATTAAATTAGTCATCCAGCCAGCTAAACGTCTTGTCAGAAAATCACTCAAAACCCTAGCTTGAATTCTGTCTGTAAAGACGTCCACAATAGTGGACATTTCCTATGGAAAACGTTCATGACACTGGACGCCTACCTCAGAAAACATCCATACCCATAGACGTTTTTACAGCAGAGAGCATAACTTTCATCATTTACATGCGTGTATACTTAAATGTTGATACATATGGCAATTAAAGTACTTAGATTCTTGTATAAGTGTTAGATACATTCTTAGGAACTATTGCATGCATGAATCATTCACATGAGGGTGATTATTGATGATTGATGTGATTGTTTCATGATTTGGATCCAGGAGTGATGTCGTCCACTACTAGTACACCCCATGCTTTTGAGCACGTTATGACCCACGAGGGATCATGGGTCCATGCGCTTAGGCATGATTGGGTCATATCCGGTCCCAGGGCCCTCACTTGTTTAGCATCGTCCAAGCGTAGAGGGAAATCAGGCCGTTAGGACAGTAGTTGTGTCTACTTGTGTGCACACACGGCTGGAGGGTATGGACCCCATGTGGACTAACGGGCCCTAGTTAGTCCTATTTTTGACTTACTGCCTTACCTTACAGACGTCAGAAGCCTTGTAGCGGTGGACAGGTGTGAGCGCTAGCTGAGTTATAAGACGTTGTGTGCGCACTCAGCGTGAGAGTGGGTGATGAGAGTTTGGCACTAGTAGTAGTGTGCCCTTGTTACTTTGAGGCTAAGAAGTAGGACCACCAGTGGCCATGAGACGGCTAGAACAGTTTACTCCCTGAGAGATTCGACTGAGCAGGGTCTGTGGTTTACTTGCGCTACATGTTTTCTCAGCTTTACTTACTTTCCTGCTATAGTTGTAGATTTACTGTTTTGTTTATATTCCCGTTAGTTTTGTGTGTGGGGGAGCTAGGGATAGAGTGATCCCTACTGAGCACGTTTAGTGGTGGCTCACTCCCTAGTTTTTCAGGTGAGGAGTCCAGGTGGGAGTAGAAGCGTGGAGATCTCTCAATCATGGTTTGCCGTATCGTACCAAATTGTGTCGACTCGTATCTGGACGAGTCCGATATGCTAATGCGCATCAAGTCAATCCAAATCATGTTGACTCATACATACATAATAGGTTGTTTTAAATTGAGTTTTCTTCTATTTGATAAAGTAAATTTATATCAATTAATATGGTACATTTCTCTAAAATATGATTTAAACTCAATACTCTTAACAAACTCATTGCCTTCACTCATGCAAGTCAGACCGAGCCAGCCCGAATCGGATCCATATCGGCAGAACCCGATCCGATCTAGATGCCCAAGTCAATGAACCTTGCTCTCAGTTTGTCGGCGCCAACAGCTACTCTAGTTCTGGGGTATGCCCCAATGTAGTTGTACCCTTTTATTTCGGCATGTTTGTGGACCATGTATTTGTTGTTAGACTATACTCGGACTGTAATAATTTCCCTGTTATTCGTCTACTTTTCTAGTTCGATAATCTTGTTATTCAGCTTAGTTTAACATATACTTCACCGGATGTGTGTGTTTGAGATTCAGGTGTAAACCCGAAGGTTATCCATGGTCCGCATTGCACCGACCCCTAAACCGAAGGCGGCGGGTCATTGCAATTTCCACATTCTTTAACCGTCTCCTAAAAGAAGGTGTCCAGCCCCCACCCCTAAGGTTGGAATCAAAGACTTGAGTCACAACCACAATTTGGTTAGAGGCAATCGCAAACAAAGATGGGAAAAGAGAGTACAAAGGTGCAGCACCACACCATGTATGAGTCCAAAAGCGGCATGAGGTACCATCACAAGTGGCTGCAGCAAACACATCCTGAGCGTGAAGGATCCCTTTCCACAAGAGATACCCTAGACATAGAAGCTAACACTACATCCTATCGAGTAGCCCCACCATAATATTTAAATCGGATGATCTCCAACCAAAGACCACAATCAACCGTAGCAAGTTTCCACATCCAGTTGGAGAGAAGAGCAAGGTTGAGTCAGAAATTCCTTTAATACCTAATCCTCCATTCTGTTTGCTCTGACAGATACTATGCCAAGAAACATGAAATCCCCCTTAGAGCCATTGTCCCCGGTGCCATGCCAAAAAAATCGACAACGAATGGACTCAAAGTTTTTTGGCAATCAACTTGCGAATTCAGAAAACTGATAAGTAATAAATGGGGAAAATACAAAGCACTAGTCTTCCTCCATTGGAAAGTAGTCTGCTCTTCCAACCTGCCAATCTAGATTGAAACTTATCAACCACTTTTTGCCAATCTCTGCAAAGAAGCTTATCATGGGTCAGGGGGAGACCGAGATATGTGATAGGGAAGCCTCCAACGTGGCAACCCAAAATATTAGATGCTTTAGATGCCTCTCTATCAATTAAGTTCATCCCAATAACCTGAGTTTTGGAGAAGTTGACTGCAAGGCCACTAACTTCCTGGAACAACTCTAATAAGATCCTGGCCACATAGTTGCTCCTCTCTGTAGGCAAGGAATAACACTTTATTATCCACATATTGGAGATGAGACATCTGTCTACTATGAATGCTAAAAGAGAAGCCAGTAAGAATCCTACAATCCTCAGCTCTGGTCAACATCCTGCTAAGTACATGACAAACCAGTACAGAAAGAAGAAGAAGAGGAAACATCATGTAAGTTATTTGTAAAGGGACTTTAGCGCCGTATTTTTTTCTTTTCAAGTTTGGTTCTTGTTTTTCTGGGAGAGGAATCTCTCCTCTCCTTGGATGTACTACCTCTATTTATTCAATAAAATTGGTGGTACATACCACACCTTTATTTCAAAAAAAAAACATGGGATAGCCCTGGCAAAGGCCTCTGCTGCTATGAAAAAAAAGGAAGAGGTGCTCCGTTGAGGAGAACTCCAAAAGATGTAGAAGAGATGCACTCACTGACCCAACCCACCCATTAATATCCAAAGCCCATCTTCATCGAAGTATGTAAAAGGCACCCCCAGTTAACCTTATCATAAGCTTTCTCAAATTCCAACTTCAATACCAACCCTTTCTCACAAGAAGCTTTCATGCACTGAATACAAACATGAGCCACTAGAAAAATTTGTCTCCCCCTAATGAAGCCACTCTGATAACAACTGACCACTCTATCCACCACCCGTTCCATCCTAGATGCCAACACCTTAGTGATGACCTTATAAACCCCATTAAGAAGGCTTATACGTCTAAAGTCAGCTACACTGTCTGCACCTTGCCTCCAAGAAGGTCTTGTTGATTCCCTTGATGTAAGCTTTGCTATCTTGAAACTCCAGAACCGCCTCTAAAAGAAGGTTTTCAATCACTTCCCAAGAGTGTTAATAGAAAGATATGGGGAAACCATCAGGACCCGGTGCCTTGTTTCCAGCCAAACCAAAGATAGCTGATCTAACTTCCTCCAAGGAGAAAGGGGGGGAAAGCATTGCCCTCTCCTCCTCCAAAATGCTTGGGAGAACATATTCTTGTATGGACGGCCTCCTGGCCACATCTTCAACAAACTCTGCATAAAAATGTGAAGCATGCCTCTTAATATCATCCTCTTGTGTAAGAATTTGACCCTCACACATGATTGTATGAATATGATTCATCCTATGCCACCCAGACGCAATCCTGTGAAAGTGGACAGTATTACTATCTCCGTCTTTCACCCATCTCTCTCTGGACCTCTGCTTCTAATGAATCTCCTCCTCAAGAAGAAGACCATGTAGTTCAATCTTAAGCTTTGTTGTAGCCTCCCTATCCTCCTCATCTAAGAGACCAACTTGTTCAAGAGCATCATATCCCTCTATTTGTTGAGTCAGCATCCTATCTTTAACATCCCTAGAAGGCCGTCTTTTAGCTGTCCCCATTGCGATAGAGCATTAGCCAATGCCTTCAAATAAAGAATAAGAGAAGCCATTGCAAATGATCCCACGTGAAGTTGTTCCTATATACCCTTGACAACATCTATGAATCCATCTTCCTTGAGCCAGAATTGCACCATCCTAAAAAGGGGGCTTGTGGTGCCTTTTCAAAGAAGTAGATAGCAATATCGGTTTGTGATCAGAAATAGTTCTTCGCAAGCAACTATCCTGAACATGTGGGAAATGAGTTTCCAAATCCGAAGACACTAAAAATCTGTCCAACCTAGAGAGTGATGGGGATTCCCTGAAATTAGACCAAGTGAAAAGAGAGTTGGCCGTGTGGATGCCGGTCAAAGCCGCGTTCTCAATAAAATCCCTGAAGTCCTGCATAGTCCCTGCAATGACCCAGTCACGAGCCAAGTAGGAGGAGAGGACTACCCATAGAAAAGGGCTACCCGCAAGTGGAGTGGTGTGGGGACGTCACGGTGTGGAGCTGCCACTGCATCCGGATGCTGGGGGCGGAATGAACCAGTTAGTCATGTATCGAAAAACGAAAAAAAACAAAAGTTACTTGGCTATATATGAAAGGTCGTATCCATAACTTATGAGGTACCTTTTGGAGACAAAACCTTACAGGCATGGCCTAAAGCAAATAATACCTCACAAGGGTCGGATCGAGTCATTACAAATGGTATTAGAGCAGGACCCATGCAGTACAATATGAGCTGGTTCGGGGACGAACCATGCAGAAGTTGGTGGGCCTATAATGACCCAGTCATGAGCTAGGCAAGAGGAGAGAGCTACCCATAGGAAAGAGTTATACATAGGAAAAGACTACCCGTAAGGGCTACCTGCAAGTAGAACGGTGTGGAGATCACTGTGTCTAGGGGATGGGGCAAGAATGAACCAAATCAGTCATGTATCGCAAAACATAAAAAAGTTATTGGGCTATATATAAAGTGATTGTATCCATAGCTTGTGAGGTGCCTTTTGAGGACAAAATTGTATGGACTTGGCCCAAAGCGAACAATACCTTACAAGGGTTGGATCGAGTCGTTATAGTCCCTAAGCATGTTAAATAAACCTCCAAACCTTTCTTCCACCGCAATTGTGGCATTGAAGTCCCCTACAATACACCAAGGCCTCCCACCATGCCTATGAGAGGAGAGAAGCTCCTCCCGCAACTGTTTCTGAGCATCCCTACACTATGGACCATACACGCCTGTGAACTCCCAAGTGAACTGATCACTAACATTCCTAAAAGTCACAGAAATGAAGTAATGACGCACCAAGAAATCCATCTCCTCAAGTACAAAATCATTCCAGAGCACCATGATACCACCCGATCTTCTCTCTGTCGGGGCCATAACACCTCTGGAGAGCCTGCGGTCGCCAATTTACCAAATCAAGCCATGTCCCCTATCCGTACACTTTGTCTCTTGAATGCAAAGAATATCAATCTTGAATCTATGCACAAACTCCTTCAACACTACCCTCTTCTCCTTACTCCCACTCCCTCTCACATTCCAGGAGACAATTCTCATGGAAACTAATTAGTGTTCTCTCCACCCCCCTACTCTCCCCTCCTCCCTCTCCTCCTCAATAATTGTTTTCCCCTTCCTACCTCCTTTCTTAGAAATGGATTTTCCCCCTTTGGCCACCCTTGCAATGCCCAGTTGCCATCGATTTTGAATTTTATGATGTCTCTCTCCATACCTTCAAATGAAACGCCGACCTTCTCCGCCACCTCTTTGGCCTTAAACTCCATTAAAGTCTCCACCTTCGCCAGCTCCTCTTTAACTGCGTCCCTAACCCCCTCTACCTTTGGTTCCTTTTCTCTGTCATCGCCTCCATGAAATGTCAACCCCTCTCCATGATCCCATAGATGGCCTTTCGGAGGCCATCATCCCCTTCTAAGATCTTCTGGCAGTGCATAGAAGGTGGATCACCCACCACCGTTGCTACAGTAGGTGTCACAGAACATCCTGGTGAGTAGGGCTGGCAATGAGCTAAGCTGCTCATGAGCCGCTCGAGCTCGACTCCAGTTGGGCTCGACTCGGCTCAACTAGTTTCTCTAAACGAGCCAAGCCCGAGTCTAAGGCACAGCACATTTGAGTAAACAAGTTGAACCCAAGTTTGGCCAACCTCGGCTCGGTTGGCTCGCGAGCTGGCCCATATTAAAATGTAATACACATTTTACATTTCACACTGCAATCAAATCCACCCAACACTCACCAGGCTGGCCAAATAGTTCTAAGTAGCTCTACAAGTTGGATGGTTATAAGGTGCCCATGCATTTTTTAGAACCCCATATAGGACTAAAGGGTGTGGTACGCAGCGACCCTGCAAGCTAGCAGGTGGGCCTGTGCATTTTTTGGTGACAAGGACCTTTTTAGTCCAACATTGGATGGCACTTTTCCCCCCAGCCTAGTTTTTCTATAACTAGACTTCCCTTCCTCTTCTACTTTCGTGGCTTTAGGCCAACCAAAGTGAGAACTGTTGGGCCGATCATAAATGGACTCTTCGCTTAAAATTAAATGGTTTGGGCCAACCAAAGCAAGCAAGATCTTAAACGCATTGTAATAAAATGGTTGTGGGCCGGTCCAACTTAAATGGCTCACTCCTAATGAGCTGGGCTAAGGCTCGAGCTCAACTTCTTGTGTTCGAGCCCAAACTCGAGCCTTGTCTTTGCCTTGATTTTAAGGCTTGGGCTCGACTCAGACTCAGAATGTTTTAGCTGAGCCGAGCTTGAGCTTGGCAAAGCTCGGCTCGGCTAGGCTCATTTCCAGCCCAACTGGTGAGTCCCCGGCAACGATCCCCTGACGGAGACCTTCCACCATCGAGACCTCACCGTCAGCATCCTCATGAAAAGAGGATCGGACGATGGCAAAAGAAGAGTGAAAAGTCCCCTCCCAAGGTCCAGAGGATTGCCACATGTTGATCTAGCGGAGGGCAACGGAAGGGACTGCAATGGGATCTGGAAATCTGCCTAAAGATCCCGAAGTTTCGGACGTCGCGGGATGGTCCTCGGAGAGCCCATCGAGAGTGAGGACCATAAACAAGCAAGATAGGCAGGCAAGGAAGCACTTGGGGCGAAGCTGGGACCGCATTAGGACCGGGGTGATCAGTGCGATGTCGTTACAGACCAGGCGGAAGAACCAGGTAGGAACGATAATTGGAATCTGGCCCCCTATGTACCCAAACACAGCATATGTCTCCAGAAAGTCACGGATCACCCGATTCAAGCCCAATGGGTTGTCGAAGCCCGACCACCAATTCAAATCCAATATATCTCGGACCAATTCTCTATCTAGGGATGACCTGATTGTCTGGTGGACTGGCTCCGCTGACTGGGCAAGCGATTTGATATCCGAACGCAAAGGCATGGGTGTTGCACATGAACGTCTATTGTCTTCAATCTCTTGTAACCCTTGCTTCCCCCACTCAGCCCTATTGCGGCGAAGGCGCCGGCCTGTTAAGCACCGCAACTCTAATAAGGTTGGCTTACTAACCAACGAAGACTTGGACTACTCCGGGGATAATATGTAATGGGGCAACCTTCACCACCCCCTCCACCGCGATGACATGGCCCTCCCATCGGAAGCGAAGAAATATCCCCCTGGTCACTCCAAACCCTTCAACTACAAGCTGAAAGCCAGCCTGATCACAAAGGAAAAGCAGGATACCATAGAGGCGCAGATCAACCTCTAAAGTTTTGGGGTCAAGGTGAGTGCCCAACAGTTCTTCCCACGGGGCCACCATAATAGACATGTCGTGCGCTACCAATCTCCCCAAATTGCCTATTTCTTGACCTCCTCTTCCGATGTTCCCACTACTAAGGACATATCTCCACTCAAGCTTCTAACATCCCAATCTCCTATTCTGCCTCCCCCTTTGCCCAGAATGGCCACCACTTCTTCTGCTTGAGGATTGCAATCTACAGGATGAACCCGCAAACATCTATGCAACCAGTTCAAATGAGGAAGCATCATGTCCAGAGGGACTTCAATGGACCACCTCTGCGAAGGATCGAGTTCTAGAGCCAGTGAAGTTGGAGGGTCAGAGTGGTAGGCCAGTCGGATGACCCTCCCTACCACACTGCAGGCACCGAACAGCTTCCCTTCAGTGTCTCACCTCATGGTATTCCCGGACACAATGAATGCACCGACGAGGGGTCAGGTGTGGACGATGCTCCTGGCGGATTGCCGAAGGGATGCAATAGATGTCCCCTTCGATGGCCAAATCCTAGAAGGATCCTATTGGCACCAAGGCGACCTCTGACATCGCTCACTGCAACCCTCCTGCTCTCATAGCTCCCTCCTTTATGGAAAATTTTAACATTTAAGGTTTCTTTTAAACTTAGTACTAGAGAAGTACATTTCCATGAAGGGGCAACTGCGATTTGCAAGCACTTCTTGGTCCATCACTTAGTTGTTGTACTAAGGGGAATTTATGCTATAAGATTGCTTAGATCAATCCGTATACAGATGTTATTTTCTTGGCATGACTTAGGAAGCATCTTGTCATCGAGAAGTTGTTTACTTTTAGTCATATTAATTTTATTTGGTGGGCAAAGAAGGGGATGATTTTAGTATCTAGCTCTATAAGCTCTCAGCGACTATACCATGCAAGTGATGCAAGTTAGGGCTGTAAATGGAACCTAATAATCCGATTTTCCAACCCAATTTCGATTGAAATTAACAGTTTCGGAATGAAAAAAGGTTTCCGGTAAATTATCAAAATCAGCATTTGATTTTTCAATAAGACATCGGAATTGAAATAAAAAAATGTACATTTCGTAAACGTTTTATCAATTTCCGAAAACCTTTTGACTTTGAGTTTTTCTTGACCATCGATCATAAGGATCCAATGGCCATCAATACCTCTATAAGTGAGATGTTAACCCTAGCCTAACCTTCCACTCCCAAGTGCGCACAGCCCCCGACAGCCCAACCTTCCTCACAGAAACCCACTCCTCCCACTCTAATGCCTCCGTTTTTAACCATAAGCTAACCTACCACTCCTAAGAGCGCACAGGCCCCGACGGCCCAACCGTCACTCACGGAAACCCACGCCTCCCACTCTGACGCCTCTGTTGCTCTCCTCCATCAACAGCACTCAGATCTGCTCGCTGGCACCAAGATCTCCTCGCCTCTCTATGCCGGCCAAGGCTATGTCCTCCACCGGTGGTTGGATCTCCCTGCAAGCAGCAATATCTCCTCGTGAACACCCAGATCTCCTCTCCACTCCTCAATAGCCAAGCCTAGATCCTCCTCTGGATCTCCTTGCCGGCAGCCAGGGAGACACCATCTTCTATTGAGCAACCAGATTTGCTCCTGGCGGCTAGATCTTCCACTGGGCGGCCAGATCGTCCTTGCACAGACAGTGTTGCATGATCACCACTGTCCCACTTCCCTACATCTCTCTCTCTCTCGCTCTGCGGGCCAGAGCTACATGAGCATGGTACTCACGCACTATTCCTGGTGTGCCTGTAGGAGCGATATGAGCATCACCGCCCTGCAAATGATGTTCGACCACGACGTTTCCAATACAACCATGTGAAACTTCCTTTTTCGAAAGATCCTCATCCTTTTTTATTTTTAAAAATCTTTGGAGAATTTGAAAATCTTTGTAAAAATCTTATCTTTGAAAAGAGAATTTTAAGTTTGAAAACATGTTCTCTTTTCTTTTAGATAGACTTTTCGGATTCATCCTCAAAGTCCAAATTACTTCTAGATCGACCATGGATCCGTGTTCTTGACCTCTCCCTACTGACCTCGGTCAATGTTAATTACACCAATCAATGATTGGTAATCCTTGATACCATCCAATAAGGCTTAGAGAAAATAGGAAATAAGCAAGATTTGATGCGAGCATGCAAGTCATTTTTTTTTTGTTCCTTTATTAGAAGGCTTCATTAGACATCTTTTAAATGATACTTAAAGGATTTTTGAATTCTTTTGAAAAGATGTAGATTGTTTAAAGGATGTCATTAAGTAATGGGGCATGAGGGCCACCACATGTTCAAAAAGGTCCATTAATAGTCTTTCAACCAATCTGAAGGAACCACCATTTTTTTTTAAGCCATTCAACCGATATGAATGAGCCAGAGTTTAAGAGTCAATCCACCAGTAGGAAAGAACTACTTGAATTGATGATTACCCCCACCGATAAAAATTGAACAAAGAATTATTTTTATTAGTCCTTCTATGAATAGGTTAACCATGACTTCATAGTCGAACCACCAATAGGACAAAACCATAAAAGTCACTCGTTATCCTATCGATAACGATAAACCAATAATTATAACTTTTAGTCACTCAACCGATAAGAGTGAACCATTAACTAAGTGGACAATCCAACAATAGGATAGAATCACTAAACTTAGGCCATTCAACCAGTATGAATGAACCACATTTTTATTTTTTTATCATTATATACATTTTGTTTTTGTAGGTTATCCAACTACTACGAATAAACCTTAATTTAATGGTCAATCTCATCGATAGGAAAGAACCACTTTAGTTAATGGTTATCCCATCGATATAAAAATGAACAAAAGATCATTCTTATTACTCATTCTATGAATAGGTTAACTACGACTTCGTAACCTGCCCACCAACATGACAGAATCATAAAAGTCATTGGTTACCCTATCGATAGGGATGAACCAATAATTATAACATTTGGTCACTCTACCGATAATAGTGAACCATTAACGAAGTGGGCAATCCAACAATAGGATAGAACCACTAAACTTAGGACATTCAACCAGTATAAATAAACCTCATTTTTATTTTTATTATTTTGTTTTTTAGAATACTTTGGTCATCTCATTGATGAGGATGAACCAATTTTTATTAACATGGGTAGTTAGTTAAGTTAATCTTACAAAACATTATGCAATGTAGTCTATTTTTAATAAAATAAACCTTAGATTATATGGCCGCTCTACCAATAAGAGAGAACCATATAATCTTGTGGTCATTAATGAGTCAAATCTTTTTTTATATGGAGCTTTAGTCATCCCATCGATGAGGATGAACCAGGTTTTTTATTTTTTTTGTTTAAATTGATTAATGGCCAACTAACCAGCATGGAAGAACCAAATTAAATTATTTTTTTATTAACAATAATATATTACCAACCAACCAGTATGGAAGAACCAAGTTAAATTATTTTTTTTATTAACAATAATATATGGCCAACCAACCAGTATGGAAGAACCAAGTTAAACTTTTTTTATGAAATCACATAAGAATACATGAATCAAATAAACATATATTAGATGGACATCCAAACAATATGCCTAAATCATGCCCCTTCTAAACCTTTCCCCAAAGAAATACAAGCCTTCTAAAATCTGTTCCGCCTTCTTAATCTCCTTTTTTTTTTTGCAGCTCGTGGAAGCTTAAAAGCTGGAGCTCGGGGGGTCTTGAATGCTGCGCCTGGGGGTCCTTTTATAGAGCTTCAATGGCCACCAGTGGCACCCCCCACAGGTGCCGCCTAGGTGCGCGGGGGGGGGGGGGGGGGGGGGGGGGGGTTATTGTAGCATGGTACTGTAGCTACAGTAACTGCGCTACAGTAGGATAAGGATGGAGAGAGAGATGGGGCCAACCAAGAGATATAAGGATGGGTAAGAAAGATGGAGATGGGGCTGGCTATGAGTGGATAAATATCTCCTTTTTTTGTATTTATCTCTAGCCCTCTCTCTCCTTTCTTTTTGTATTTATCTCCATTTTTTTTCTCTCCATTTTCCATCTTTATCCCTTCTCTCTCTTTTTTCTTTAAAATAGGAGACCAGTGGGGGGTTTCTAGGGCCGGCTGCCTCTGCCCTCTCTCTCTCTCCCTCCCTGTGCTGCGTTTTCTGCTGCTGCTGGTGCTGCCTCTGTTGGAGGGTTGCATTGCTGCAGCTTTAAGGTATGGCTATCCTTTTCTTCTCTTTTTTTTTGGTTCAACACACCACCATCCATCGACCCTGGTAAGCAGCAGTTCCACACCGCCCTATTCCCCAATTCATAATTTTTCCAATAATTGTGGAAATGATTCCATTTCCAATAATGGAATCGAAATCAAAACAAAATCAAAACTAGTGTATTCCGATTCTATCCAAATCAAAATCAGAACATTTTACTATCGGAATCGAAAACTGATGATTCCGCTTCCGACTCCGGCCCGTTTACAGTCCCAAATGACAGTGTTGAGGTGTTTGTGGGGAGCCTCTCCTTCACACAGTTATACTATCTATATTTATTTTAATAAAATTGGTGGTGCAAGCCATTAATTTCTTGCAAGAAAAATTTACAGTGAAAACCTCAACATTCTCATTTTATGCTTTATATCATCCACCTTCAAAAAAATAGCAATATATATGTGTATGGGGGAAAGGACATATAATATATTTGACACGATTGCAATATTTCAACAGCTACAAAAATCGGACAAAATTCAGTCCCTATCTCCTCACTCTCTGGCCATGAAGGGAATCAAGGTAAATCATTGCACGTACAAATCATGTCAAGCATATTTTTCAAAATATTAGGGAAAAGGAAAAGTCTAAACAAGTATGCTCGTCAAAATAATCTAAGGATAAGGAAAAGTCTAAACAACATAATGATTTTGATGCAAACTACTATAAGTAACACGATGTATCCAATTTTCCCCAGAGGTTCACCTCATCAACTCCAGGAAGGTTGAGACCCATACTAGCTGCTTGCTGAGGGGTACTAGCCAAATAAACAGATGCCCAGTTCTTGCTACCAAATGAAGTACTGTACTCACAAGACCTACTAGATTGAAGAACCTCATTGAATGAACTCCAACCCTGCTCTGGGATGTCTCCGGTAGCTCTACTGCTCTCATCAATAGCGAGCTTTCTTGCAAGAAAACCACTGGCGCCCTCTTCCATCACTCTGCCATGTCGTCTGGAAGCACAAAAGAGTAAGTAATAAAGGAGCAAAAACAAAAGGAAAAACACTTAAACATAGCACATTACTGAACAAAAGCTCACCTCCTCACAGGTCGACAGGATTGAAGATAATTTTCTGCCTCATTCACTGCATCACCTAGTTCACCACTTGCCTGGCAGCCCACCCAATGTGCCCTTCGCTTCCATGCTTCAGTGGAGCAGCTATTAGGTACCTGGCTTTCGATCCTCCTATAGAGGGTAGGAAGCTCAACACCAGCCCCATCAAGTTGTTCCTACAAATAAAGAGTGCAAATGAAATAAGGATTTTAGGACTCATCTATGACGAGAAAAGAAGAGAGGAAGGTATGTCCCTAGGATCTTGAGTTTTTACTGTAAACACTGTATACGCAGATAGTCAAGCTGCATCTTGCGCATGCATGCACATGTAAAATTCTGTGGCTAACTAGATAGAAAGATGAGAGTGGTAGTGAATGCGCAATATCATTTCAAGTTTTCTTACATATAGAAAGTCTGCAACATATAAGATTCTTTCAGGGTTATCGGCAAAAATACTTGGATTTAAATTATTCATCTATAAATAGGCAGTTGATGCAGAGGGGTAGATAGATGATGACATATCTACATATACTTCTCATTTGAATTAGAAGAGGCCTACATGAAGCAGTTAAAGACATATTAGAGGGCATTTACTAGTGTGACAATTATTGCTGGAGAGACTTGTGAGTTTCCTATTACGAGAAGATTACGTAAAGGGTCAATGCTAAGTCCATATCTCTTTACCTCAAATGAAGGTTAACTGACAAGATCTACATGATGAAATCACTTTGCTTCAAGCTCTATGTGGATGACCTTGTTTGAATTAACGAGTATAGACAGATTAAAGTCCTTTATTATTTATAGATAAATTATAGCCAGAAGTGGTGATCTTGGGTATATAAGATCTATTATTCAGGAAAATGGGAAGATGTATTTGTCCCACTTTTTAATAGTAAGAAAATCAACACACAATTGTAATGAAAGTGGTACTGCTATTAATAAGGAAATGGGAAGATGTAATGACCCCACTTTTTAAGAAATCAACACAGAATTGTAATGAAAGTGGTACCACATTTGAAATCAACACAGAATTGTAATGAAACACTGCAGTACCACTTTCAGTACAATTCTGTGTTGATTTCTTATTATTGAAAAGTGGGACATTATAAAAGACCAAAGAGACAGTTCCAGTTTTGGTTGTATTGGGCAAGCGCTTGAGGAGCCACACCATCTTGGTGGTTTTATATAGGGGTTCTTTTATTTCTTTTCTTCACAAGCTTTACTCGTACATGTTTTCCTCTTTTATATAATACAAGTGGTACCATCCACCTTCAAAAATAAAAGACCTAAGGAACATTATACATAGGACAAAGGCTTGAAGGATGATGCCGTGAATAGTGATGGCATTTGGGAAGAAGAGGAGAAGCAGCAGTCATTAGTCCCTTCCCTCTCAATGTGGGATGAGGTCATGAAATCAGGTAGGGTAAAGGCACAAAGGATGCTGCCGTGAACAGTGATGGCATTTGGGAAGAAGAGGAGAAGCAGCAGTCATTAGTCCCTTCCCTCTCAATGTGGGATGAGGTCATGGAATCAGGTAGGTCCAGCAAAAGAGATGGTGGATACTCTATCTGTGATGGACACAACCAATAGGAAGACAGAAGACTTCCAGGATGATCTTCAAGGTAGTGGGAACCCTAACCCCTGCATTGAATATGCAGCAAATGAAGAACCTTGCTAACCATTTAGGCATATGCATCAAAGGCCCAGATACTGAATACGGTCTATGGTCAAGCAGGTTAATACACCTTTGATATATTATGACGATCAGTGGCTGAAGGAGTTAGAGGCCAAACAAAGATTGCAGGGACCGTATGGCAAGACAAAGAAGACAATGATTGGTGGGGAGATGGGATTCTCATGTTAGGGAACCCAAGCATGGGTGGACTTCATGGAAAGCTAAGGAACAGGTTGTAAGGAATCTGTTTTTGGGTTTTTTGGAGTTTTCCCTTTGGCTTGGGTTTCAGGCACGGTAACTTCTTTTGGAGGGATATGGGATTGGACTAAATTATACAGGTAAATGGGTTTAAGATTAATGCTATACTTAAGGATCACAACATCACATAGTAAATGGGGTTTGTTGGGGAGTCCTACGGGGAAGTAATAGGTAACAATTTTACAACAATACACATGTATTTTCCTTTCCACTTTAATAAACTCTGGTCCTATGATTACTACCCACTTTCAAAAAAGAGAAAATTGATCAACTGTTCATTAGGCACCATTCCACACACACACACACAGAGAAGTCCCTTAGGCACCATTCCTTTCATCGATCTCCTGCTCTACAAGCAGCAGCCTACATTTGGATTTATTTCTGTAAATTCCAAATTCCCGGTACAGATGGATGGCAAAGCAAAGGTGTTATCCTTTCTTTTTTGGGTGCACGTTAGGGTTGTTAGGAAAAAAGTTCATAACATGAGCAAGAAAAACAGCAAGGATAAAATGCATTCTCTCACAACACACTTAAATCACATTGCAGTTGGAAAAGAAATGGAGATACATGCAAATATGGTATAGATACATCCCCCATCCCCACACAGTCCAGCTCCTATCAGCTCAAGGCAAGAGGCATTATTTTCTAGAGTAATACTTGCTGCACATGCCACAACTAAGTAGTGCAGCAAGTCCAGTCACACTGCACAACCCCTTGCGGTTGGACCACGTGGCCAACTTGGCCAGCTGGGCGGGCTGACATGGCCACCCCCATAATATTTAAATTGACAAATACCGTTTTCGATTGACAATTACATATTTCAATTGACAAATATAGTTATCAATTGACAAATACAATTTTCGATTGACAAATACAGTTTTCGATTGATAAATACAGATTTTAATTGACAAGTACATATTTTGAAAATTGTATCTGTCAATCAAAAACTGTATTTGTCAATTAAAAATTGTATTTGCCAATCGAAATTTATATTTGTCAATTGAAAACTATATTTGTCAATCGAAATATATATTTGTCAATCGAAATTATATTTGTCAATGAAAAATTGTATTTGTCAATTGAAATATGTATTTATCAATTGAAAACTATATTTGTCAATCAAAATATGATGGGGGAGGCCATGTCAGCTCGTCAAACTGGCCGAGTTGGCCACGTGGTCCAACCGCAGGAAGCTGTGCAGTGTGATTGGACTTACTGCACAACCAGAACTTGGTACACAACCTGGTTGTGCAGCAAGTATTACTCTATTTTCTAAGGCGACCAAAATATGGACCAAGAAAAGTTCTGAGCGCATGGTTGCCCAAATCTTTCAACTTCAAGAAAGCATTGTTTCTTGCAGTTAGAGATGGTGAAGGTCGAAAAAAAAAATGTAAGGCAGTAAATGGTCAAATTCAACCACTAAGCTCCAAGCTCAACTGCTAAATTTTTGTTTCTTCCACCAGTTTCTCCCCAATCACCCAGCTCTTGCAATCAAATTACCTCCATCAGTAAGTCTGCCCACAGCCAGACTTGGTGATGGCACCCGCGCGCAGATCCGGTTCAACTCGGCCCACGTCTACCGCCGTCGTCGGACTTCAGCAGCATAACAGGCTTCACTTTGGCTTCATGACACTGCATATGACTATTGATGCGCGTTGTTCTTCCTTTTAGAATTGTTTGGACATATGTACAGCCCATTTGGGGCCCATTTAGTGGTTTTCCTTTTTTTCTTTATTTTCTGCACAATTTTTATGTTATTTTAGGCCTAGGGTTATTTCGGTCATTGGTGACTAGGGTGTCTTAGGGTTTTCATGCTCTATATATACTCTTATATCCTACGTGGGAAGGATTGATTATAGGAGAATTGATGAATAAATGCATTTTGGAGTCATCGCCTGTGCGCGTGAAGCCCGAGATGGGCACGAATCCTTAGGGTGCGAAGCCCTACTCTCTCTCTCTCTCTCTCTCTCTCTCTCTCTCTCTCTCTCTCTCCACAGGTCCGTCGTCAACGCGCTTGTGTGTGTGAAGCCCGAGATGGGCACGCGATCGGCGTTCGCGCAGGCCCTCATCCTCGCCTGTGCCCACGCAAGAGCCCCGGTGCAGCCCCGCCGCCACGTGCCTGACGTCGACGCCATTACCAACAGCACGTGGCAGGCCGAGCGACGAAGCCATGCTCTCTCTCTCTCTCTCTACACACAGGTCCGTCATCAACGCGCTTGCGTGCGTGAAGCCCGAGATGGGCACGCGATTGGCGTTCGCGCGGGCCCACATCGTCGCCCGTGCCCACACAAGAGCCCCACCGCAGCCCCGCCGCCACGTGCCCGACGTCGACACCATCACCAACAACACGTGGCGGGCCGAGCAGGTTTGTCCGCCCTTGCGTCGTCGCCCGCCGGGCATCTCACACCCCACCGCCAAGCACGCGGCGCTCACCCCTCATTCTCCCCGAGGGGGCATCGTGGTTCGAGCCAGTCCCCGACCCAACCTCGCTACGCATTAGGCCGCCCCGCCCCACAGTGACACCCCTTCAGTACCGCATTCGCCTAGGACCCCGCCACCACAGGCCAGCGCTCGTGTTGTGCCCCAACCCACCCAGTTAGTGGGCGTTCGGCCCATTTTTGGTGGCTTTCAAAGGCCTTCCCAAATGCCCGAGACATTGGCAGCCCTCCCATTAAGTGCGCCGTGACGGACAAGTGAGTGTCTGTAAGCCCATCTTTACCTCGCCTAACATGTGGTTAAATCTTGCCGCCATGCCACTGTGTTGGTAGGATTCATAACCACTCTAGTTACTCATTGCTGGTCTAGATTTATGTGAGGTGCCTATCGCATGATGCCAATCTGTGATAGTTCACCATGTTATTGCTGCCCTAGCCACTTGGTAGTCCTCACTACCGACGGTTCCGTTTGTTTCCCGCTGTGAGGGACAATTCTCGGGTTTAGTTGCTTACTACTTTTCACGTATTTTCTCTCATGGATAAAGTGGTTGTTCGGTGTTTATATGCTGTCCTTGCCCCATTCGTTGCTGATCTCGGATATTAGATTTAGTTGGAGTCTTATCAGTAGCTGTCCCGCATCATCTTTGCTATCAGAACTGTAGGTTAGGTTGTCTAGGGCTCATTTGTCACATTTAGTCACTTAGTTTTATTTTATTTATCTCCTGGTTACTATTTAGCATGTCATTTCATTGAGGTTTGTTATATGTTAGTGGTTGCACATCATTGCATTTAACTCTCACATGCCTACATGTAGCGATGCTAAGTTCCATATCCCGGCACTGATGTCAGGGTCTCAGACTAGTTCTCCTTTGGTTCCCAATATGACCGAGCTGTTCGACCAGCTTATGCGCCGTATGGATCAGATGGACCACCGTCTTGATGAACGCCTTGCCCATTTTGGAGAGTTGCTTAGATCCGCACAAGGTAAAGTCACTTATTCATATCGCACGGTTCAGGCGTTGGTGGGCCACATAGCCTCCCCAGGGCTACCCCCATAATGGCAAGATCCCATTTGCCCAACCCCGAACCCCGCACCCGTGGACCCATCTCCTCTTGCTAACCCACCTCCCCCTGTAAACCCACACCCTAGAGCCAATCGAGCCATTAACTGGAGAGATTTGGACGATGGATGTGGGTATAATTCATCCGATGAGATGGGTGGCACATACAAACCTGCTGCATGTAGATTGATAAGACAGGATAGGCCTCACGAGCGTGATTGGGGCTTTAAGCAGAGGCGTCAGAAGTTTCAGAGGGGTCATTATGAGCGAGATGAGCAAGTTGACCGGCATGTTCAAGAAGATCGATCCGATCGGTATGATCGAGAAGTTTGATCAACAAGATCAAGATCTTCAGGATGGTATGGCGCATGGTCAGAGGGGATACCAACCTCAAAGAGATCGGGTTGATCATGCTGGCTTTGGCAATGATTGGAGGCGATACCGACACCTGGGAGATTGGGGTGATCGGGATGACATGGATGCTGAGTTGAGGCCGTATTATTACCAATGGGATCAGGATGATTGTCGGGCCGCTCATGTTGAGGCTCCTACCTTTGACAGGAGCGTGGACCCGAAGGTCTATCTTGATTGGGAGGCCAACATGAACCGCTACTTTGATTAGATGGGCATGTCCGATGCCCGGCGAATACGCTTCACCATGATGAAGTTGACGGGTTAAGCTCAAACCTATTGGTCGAATGTCGAGGACCTACTAGAGCAGAGGCGTCAGGAGCCCATTGAGTTGTGGGAAGACATGAAGGTGAAGCTTCGCGAGAAGACCTTCCCGCAACTTATCGTCTTCGCCTCATTGACCGGTGGCAAAACGTCACTCACTGGACTCGTATTGTTTTTAAGTACATTACTAAGTTTGACGAGTACCTGATGAGGTGTGAACCCCGTGAGGAGAGTGCGCTTACTCTTTCCCATTTTCAGAAGCAAGAGTTGTTCTGTCAACGTGTGACAACTATCAAGCATACCTATCAGATCATGCGCGAGATGGAGCAGTTCGAGTTGGAGCTGGATTTGCCCCCGCGCGCTAGGCCGACTTACTAGCGCCCTATTCATCAGCGTGCCTACTCGTCAGGATCCTGTTCCCCAACTACGATTCCCACCTCTGAGGGGCCCAACACCTACCTTGCATGCACCTCCTACCCGCCCTCCTGCTGACACACCACCTGTCGAGCGGGAGGATAAAGGGAAGGCACCGGTTGTGGGAGACTCTTCTCAGAGGGGTGGATCTCGTGACCGATGCTGTAGGTGCCAGGGCTTTGGCCATTATGCTTCTCAGTGCCCTTCGAGAACCCTAGCTTGAGAACACTGATCCACAGAACCCCCACCTGTGGTGCGAGATATTAGTTATGAGGCTAGAGCCAATATGCCCAAGGAGTTTCAGTTTGAGGGCGAGGTGGTCGGCTGTATTCAGACTGAGTATTTTCGAGTGGAGGACTTTGAGGACCAAATAGATGCGGGTCAACTTGGCATCGTTAGTTGCATCTTGACCCAGCCGAAGGAGTGTGATGATTGGCGGCGCACTTCCATCTTTCACACCTACTACCGCATAGACGGTCAAATGTGTAAAGTGATCATTGATAGCGGGAGTTGCATAAACGCCATCTCCATTTGTGTCGTTTCACACCTTGGGCTAACTGCCATTTATCATCCTTGACCCTACCGTATGTCATGAGTGGACTCTACTTCTATTCCTAATTAGACACGTTGCCTAGTTCCTGTGTGTTTCCCACCGTACGAGGATCAGATCTAGTGTGATGTTCTACCGATGGAGGTTGAGAGCATTATCTTAGGCAGATTGTGGATTTATAATATGGATGCGGCCCTCTATGGTCAGTCCAACACTTATGTCATCCCTTATGACAAACTACGGATCACTTTGCAGCCTTATCGACTGAGGTCATCTCCTCAGCAGAAATACCACCCAGCCTAACACGCCTGCCACCCCTAGCCCTTCCACTTCTTGTCCCCCTGCCTCTTCTAGTGTTGCACCCTCTAGCACCCCTGACACACTGGTACAGCTGTAACGATCACTCCTACCACTCCCAGCTCGACTCAGCCGAGTGACACTTCTGCTCGCAGAGCTTCTATCCTTAGTGCGCCTCCCACTGCGACCTTACAGTTGATCAGCACCATGGAATTATAGCATGATCTTGACGAGAGCGAGCATGTTTATACTTTGACGGTGAGAGAGGTAGAGGATGAGACCACCAACGAGCACCCCACTGACGTCACCTCTCTCCTTCAGAAGTTCCAACATGTCTTTTTTTAGGACCTTTTGAACAAATTACCCCCTATGTGTGACATTCAACACGCTATCGATTTGGTTCCAAGAGCCACTTTGCCCAACCTACCGCATTATCGCATGAATCCCACAAAGCGTGCTGAGCTTCGCAAGTTGAAGAGCTCCTAAGGAAGGGTTCAGGTCGCGAGAGTATAAGCCCCTACGCAGTCCCCGCACTATCAGTTCCAAAGTAGGACGGCACTTAGAGGATGTATGTGGATCGTCGCGCAATAAACCGCAACACAGTCAAGTACCGTTTTCCCATTCTCTACTTGGATGATATGCACGACATAATGGCGGGAGCCACTGTGCTTTCAAAGATTGATTTGAATAGTGGCTATCACGAGGTCAGGATTCGACCTGAGATGAGTGGAAGACAACCTCCAAGACGAAGGACGGACTTTACGAGTGGTTGATCATGCCTTTCGGGCTGTCCAACACCCTAAGTACCTTCATGCGGCTGATGACTCAAGTGCTACGACCCTTCATTGGTGTCTTCCTGGACGTGTACTTTGACGATATCATCATTACAGTCGTTCTAGGGATGACCATGTGGAGCACCTACACCAAGTGTGTATCGTCCTTCGTCATGAAAGTCGGTACGGTAACCTCAAGAAGTGTGCATTCATGACCGATCGTGTAATCTTCTTGGGATTCAGCGTTTTCGTTGAGGGTGTTTTGGCTGACCCGAAGAAGTTCAGGGAGACTGTGGATTGACCCGAGCCACAATCCATTCACAATGTTCGGAGCTTTTACGGCTTGGTGACTCTCTAGCGTCGCTTCATTCGCGGGTTCAACTCCATCACAGCACCGATCACTGACTGTATTCGGAAGGGAGCCTTTATTTGGACGAAGGCCGCAACTTCAGCCTTTCGTGACATTAAGGAGAGCATGACCCAAACACATATCTTTCGATTGCCTGATCTTTCAAAAATGTTTAAGGTCTCGTTTGATGCTTCTTGTGTTGGCATAGGTGAGGTTCTGAGTCAGGAGGGCCACCCCGTTGCTTACTTCAACGAGAAACTGAATGATGCCAAGCTAAAGTACTCTACATATGACAAGAAATTCTACACGGTAGTTTAGGCATTAAGACATTGGAGGCACTCTACTACCGTAACAGTTTGTCCTATATTCATACTATAAGTCCCTTAGGTTCCTCTATGCCTAGAAGAAGCTAAACTCAAGACATAGTTGATGGGTTGAATTTCTTCAGGCCTACACTTTTATCTGAGACACAAGGCGAGGGCAGAGGACCGTGTGGCAAATGCACTGAGCCGTCGATCCTCTCTTTTATCAATTGTCAGTGCAGAAGTTACGGGATTTGAGAGCCTCCCAGATGAGTACTCTAGCTGTCCCAATTTCGATCCGATCCACGCAACCCTTCAGTCCGGGCCCGAGAGAGAGCACAGCAGCTTCAGGAAGGGTACTTATTTCGTCGGTCTAGGCTATGCATTCTACGAACTTTGGTCCATAATTTTCTGATCTGGGAGATTCATGTTGGTGGTTTAGTTGGTCATTTCAGCCGGAACAAGACCATAGAGTTGATTAAGTACCGATTCTTCTAGCCTAGTCTGAAGCGCGATGTAGCCCGTATTGTTGCCCAGTGCCACACATGCACTACAACAAAGCAGAAGAAGCATAATACCGATTTGTACACTTCATGTGCCTAATTGTTCGTAACAAGATGTCAGTATGGATTTTGTCTTAGGCTTGCCACGAACAGTCCGTAGGCACAATTCCATTTTGGTCGTTGTTGATAGGTTCTCTAAAATGGCACATTTCATCTCCTGTTCGAAGACCTCTGAAGCCTTTAGAGTAGCCCACTTATTCTATGAGGGAGTGGTTCATTTGCATGGGTTGCCCAAGACGATCTCTGACAAGGATGTGCGGTTTGTCAGCTATTTTTAGAAGACCTTGTGACATCTTATGGGCACCAAGCTCAAGTTCTCTATGGCTTATCATTTCCAGACTAACGGGCAAACTGAGGTAGTTAATAGAAGCCTATGTGATCTGTTGAGATGTCTCGTAGGAAAGCATGTTCATAGTTGGGATAAGGTCTTGTGGCACACAGAGTTTGCATAAAATAATTTGGTCAATAGGGCTACAGACATAAGTCCATTTGAGATAGTCACTGACTATAGACCTGGGGGACCCATAGACCTAGTCCCATTGACCACCCAGTCCCGTGCATCAGAGACTGCAGAGGCGTTAGCTGAGCATATTAGGAGTCAGCATGATAGCGTGCGTCGTCATATCGAGATCAGTAATGAACGCTACAAGAGGTTAGTAGGTGCAAATCGACGGTCGTAAGAGTTCCGGGAGGGTGACTATGTGATGATCTGGATCAGACATGAACAATCTCCATCCGAAACTGTAAAGAAGCTACAAGTTCATGGAGTTGGTCCTTTCAAAGTGTTGAAGCGAGTTGGGTCGAATGCGTATGTTGTTGACTTACCACCACACAATGGCATCATTTCCACATTCATTGCCTCAGATTTAGTAGCCTATCCGAACCCGGCAATATACCTAGTGACCCGTTTGAGTCTTCTCCTTCCCTTGTGAGCAAGGCTCGCCGTATCACTGATCCGTATCGAATCGTATCTTCCCAGATACGGTACGATACCGATCCAACTCGGGCCGACTCGCACGACTCGCATTAGTACAACCAATGAGTTTGTTAATATCAATGAGTTGTTTGTTAAAATTAATGAGTTTAAGTCACATTTGATAGAAATGTATCATATTAGTTGATAGAAAAAGTATAATTTTACTTATCAAATAGGAAAAACTCAACTTAAAACATTCCATTAAGCATGTAGAGTCGACACGATCCGATCTGACTCGGTGCGTATCAAAGGATCGGGTCGGCCCATATACGAGTCGGCCCGATCCGGTACGATACAGCGAACCTTGCTTGTGAATGACCCCACCCCTAAGTGTCCACCTCCAGCCCCGTTCCAACATGGCATGAGCAGATTAACCATATACTGGACGAACAGGTTGTTATTTCTATGGATGGAGCCTACCAGTATTCCTGGTTCGCTAGAGAGGGAGGCCGACAATCGAGGACGTATGGATCACTCATGAGGAGTTGCAGCAGATTGACCCAGATCTTCTAAAGCAGTACTAGAGCGGACGAGATCCTTACTTGAAGGGATCAAATTCCTCCCAGTCAGGGAGGATTGGTAAGGACACCCACTGGTCCAGTTCGACCCGGCCCATGTCTACCGCCGTCGTCAGACTTCAGCAGCATAGCAAGCTTCACTTTGGCTTGGCGACACTTCATATGACTATTGATGTGCATTGTTCTTTCTTTTAGAGTCGTTTGGACATGTGTACGGCCCGTTTGGGGCCCATTTAGTGGTTTTTCTATTTTTTATTTATTTTCTACACGATTTTTATGTTATTTTAGGCTTAGGGTTATTTCGATCGTTAGTGATTAGGGTAATATTAAGGTTTTCATGCTCTATATATACTCTTGTATCCTGCATTTGAAGGATTGATTATGGGAGAACTGATGAATGAATGTATTTTGGAGTTGTCGCATGTGTGCGTAAAGCCCAAGATGGGCATGAATCCCTAGGGTGTAAAGCCTTGTTGTTTCCTCCTCCCTCCTGTCTCTTCCCCTCTACGCCAAACCTTCTCTCTCTCTCTCTCTCTCTCTCTCTCTCTCTCTCTCTCTCTCTCTCTACGTCGCACGGGTCCGTCGTCAACGCGTTGCCGCCACGTGTAGGCCCTGCCGCATTTGCGCGGAGGACATAGTTGATCGCGCCCGCATGCGACCCACCCCGCCTGCTGCCACGCCACGCAGCACGATATCCCCGTTCGTGGGGGCCCTCCTCATCGCCGACACCCACGCAAGAGCCCCACTGCAGCCCCCGTCACCACGCGCCCGACGTCGACATCATCACCAGCAACATGTGGCGGGATGAGTGGGTTCATCCGCCCTCACGTCGTCGCCCGTGAAGAGCATCTCCCACCCTGCCGCCGGCCACGCAGCACTCGCCCCTCGTTCACCCCGGGCCCGTGTCGAGCCCCAACCCGCCCAATTAGTGGGCCTTCGGCCCATTTCCAATGGCTTTTCGAGGCCCTCCTAAATGCCCGAGACATTGGTGGCCCTCCCGTTCCGTGTGTCGTGCGTTGACCATCGTCGCTTAGGTTTTCAGTACCGTTCATCAACAGGCAGGTGAGTGTTTATAAGCCCACACTTATCACGTGCTCGCCTAATATGTGGTTAAATCTTGCCGCCATGCAAGTGTACTAGTAGGATTCGTAGCCACTCTAGTTACTCATTGCCGGTCTAGTATTTATGTGAGGTGCCTATCCTGTGATACCGATCTATGATAGTTGACCGTGTTATTGCTGCCCTAGCCACTTGGTAGTCCTCACTATCGACGGTCCCATTCATTTCCCACTACAAGGGACGGTTCTCGGGTTTAGTTGCTTGCTACTTTTCACGTATTTTCTCTCATGGATACAGTGGTTGTTCGGTGTTCATGTGCTGTCCTTGCACCGTTCGTTGCTGATCTCGGATATTGGATTTAGTCGGAGTCTTATCGGTAGCCGTCCTGCATCAAGATTGACTTAAAAAAAGTTCATTTGGGAACATGCCTAACAGAACTAGATGCTAGTTTTCCCTAGCACTATGATTTTAATTTATCAAGAATGAAGCTCACAACCAAAGAAGCTTTCAGCTGAAATTTTGATTATTCATGCATTATGAAAGACTTGGGTTAAAAACCCTAAAAATATATATCAAAGTAGGCTACACGGGTACAAATTGTAATTTTTTTCACATTTTCATTGGACATGTAAGATAGAAGCCCACCAAGAGGAGAGAACTCTCAGTCTCCAACTCATTAAGCACCGCCTCCCATTGTTCCGTGTAGATTCTCATTTCAGTTGATACTGCAGTTTCTAACTGCACAAGGAACAAATCAAAGGCATCAAATAGTGGACTTAGGATTGGAAAATGTCAAATCCTTCAATAAGATCAAAAAAGTTCAACCTTATGATTAGAAAGGCCCAAAGCCCTTCAACAAAATAAAAAATAAATCCTACCTCTTCCCCTTGAAATTTCTCTGCCAACTCTGCTCTTACATCACTTTCCACTCGTGCAAGTGACTCACTTTCAAGGGATTCTTGGGCCTCTGCTGCCTAAAACTCAGATGAAAAAAGAGACAGGAAAAACATATTCATAATATCTAGAGGGAAATTATAAATAGAAGAAGAGAGATACCTTACTCTCAACCTCTAAAAAGTCTGCAACAAGTTCTTCCAATTCTGTATCGGTCAAAGGTGCCTGATAGACAAAACTAATAGCAAATGAATTTCTCTCAACAAATCATTGCCAAAGAATGTACGAATTAGAAAAAGGACTATCTCAGTTAAGCAAATAAAAAAAATATAAAACAAGTTCAGTAATGACGAACAAATTACCATTTTCAGCTTTTGAGCCTGACACTTATACATGATTTATAAAGGAAAGACCAATATCTATGCAGGAGAAGAATGTGAGCAGCCCAAGTAACTAGAAAACCAAATTTCTTCAACAAAGAATAGCAGAAAAGGATTGCACCTAATTCCTCTCATCACACCCATGTTCATCATGCACTAGTCAAAACCCCTTCTTATCCAAAGCCACATGATCATTAAAATCATGTAAAGGTTAACACTTTCTCACTGTTTGGGGTTGAGCGCATTAACTCATCCACCTCTTCCCAAGACTGCTCTTGACTTCCACAATTATCAAGGAATAAAAATACACCGAGTCCCGCTCTTTCACACACACGCAAGCAGCAGCTGGCTAGCTGCCTGCAGCACCAAAGGTCCTTGGCTATTGCAGAGACTGTGGAGTAATCTGAAAGGCGGTAAGAAAGAGAGGTTTTCTCTTTTTCCCCCTTTTTTTTGCTTGGGGGTTAATATAATTTCATTATTTACCTTCTGCACTCTGCAGTCTGCAGTAATTTATTGAAACAAAATAGTAGAAGGATATTTCTCATTCTTTATTGCATTCCTATCAGCAGATCTGACTACAAAATTAATGGATATTCTTATTCAAGGACTTGAAGGAGCAACCATGAGCAGTTCACCACTTCTAAAAAGAAAAGGAAAAATAAGCAACTGTGAAGCTTGTCATTACAAGGTCAAAATCCAAAATGAAAATCCGCAAATTGCAAAGTAATGAACAGAAAAAACAGACAAACATGTGCCCACGTGCAACGCATGCCAATATAGACACACAATCACGCACAAGTGCACACACAGGCCATTTCCTCACTCTATTACATACAAAAGAAACTACTCTACATTTATCGCTAAACCTAGGAAGACTACGTCATTTCTTACTGAAGAAGAAATGATCCTAGGGAAACAGCCAACAGGAACACAACAAAAGGGAGACAAACAAGAGAGGAACACAGCCGCTGCAACATACAGGCCACAGCCTCCCAAATTCTGTTTGTATTAAACCCTAATATCGGAGTACAAGGATTAGGACCACATTACCCTGTTACAATGATCAATAATGGTAACAAACAGAAACAACAACAAAAACTGCAAAAAATACATAACAACCCTCACTTAAGTACCAGATCCTCTGGAGGATCTCAATCCACCAGAGGTTGGGGGCTGCTCCCTTTTGACAGTCTACACACCCCCCCCCTCAAGCTACGCACAGATGTGAACCACGCAACGCTTGGACAAAGCTGAAGCAAACTGATATCTTTAGAGCCCCTTCATGAAAAATCAGTCACACAAAGTTTGCAAACACCTAACCTCTATTAACCTGATGAAATGATTATTGATCTCCATGCGCTTTGTTCTATCATGTTGCACAAGACATAATAAAGTCCAACCAAGAGTTCAATTTTCAGGCCAATGTCTTGGAGTAGGATCTGCACCACATCAACTGAGTTAACCCAAGTGCCATAGCTCTATATGCAGCCTTCGCACTTGATATTCCACATGCAGTCTACTTTTGCTCATCGAAGTCACTAGATTGCCCCAAACATAAATGTAATATCCTATAGTCAACCTACTATCATCGTGTGAACCTGCCCAATCAGCATTGGCATAGCCCTCAACCTTCAGTTATCAGTTTTAGTGAAGAACCCTTTTTTTAACAGGAAGACTTGTTTTGCATTGTTAGCAAGTGGAAAGATTTAATTAAATGAGGGTTGGGTTTCTTTTAGGGCTCTCCTATACTTTTATTTTATTTCCTGAATAAAATAGGAGTATAGGGTCTGTTATTTGGCATCTTTGCCTCCATGTGACTGGCCTCCGGCCTTTATGCATCTCACAATCCTATCCACAATTTCAAGTAAGGACTTCCCAGAGCAGGCATGAACTGGCTGATCATGCTCACTGCATATGTGATTTGTAGGCTCATGAGAGTTTGGTAGGGAAGCTTTCTCACTAATCTTTGGTGCCTTCCCTTTTCACTTGTAAAGAGAAGCTCCCCCATGTCCATTCAACCCCAGCTTGCCAGTTTCTTGAAGCAAATCCAGTGCACATTTATGTCAATGAATGTAAATGTCCGCACAAGACCAAGCAACATCTGTACCCCAGAAATACTTTAAATATCCAAGATCCTTCTCTTCGACTCCATTACAAGGTTTCTCTTCAACTGTTTGATCTCCTTCTCATTGTCACTTGTAATTACCATATCATCTACATATTATGAGGATGGTAACTTTCCCATCTTGCCATTTGCCAAACAAGTTAGGAGCAGCATTCCTTGGGCAAAGCCAAAACGAATCATTGCAAGCTTGAATCTGTCAAACCAGGCTCTAGGAGACTGTTTTAACCGACATAAAGCCTTCTTCAATCGACAAACCTTCCCTTTGGAGTCATTACCTCGGTGGGGTTGCATGTATACTTCTCGCGAATCTCCCGTCTGGCAGACATTCTTTAAATTCAATTAATGTATAAGTCCATGAATATTGGGCAACCAATGACAAGGCTACCCTCATAGACTTTAACTTTGAAATAGGTGCAAAAGTTCAAGATAGTCTATCCCATATGTCTGAGCGGATCCCCTTGAGACAAGTCTTGCCTTGTACCTATGAACAGAGCCATCTAAGACTTGTAGTTGATTATGAATACCAACATACAACCAACCAACTTCTTTCCTTTTGGAGAGGGTCTACAAGCTCTCAGGTATCATTTCTATCAAGGGCCCTCAGTTCCTCACCCATTGCAGGCACCTGCTTAAAATCTCACTGCCTCTGCAGAGGAATGGAGAAGAGAGGAGGAAGGTAAAGTAGCTACAAAAGAATGCTATGGAAGGGATAGATGTGAGTGGCTAACATATTAGGAAATTAGGATGGTTACTTTTTTGGTTCCAGCCAAAAACGACACAAATTGGAGCTTCCTACATTGAAGGGAAAATGGGATTGTTAGAAAAGGTTTGACCATTGGAACTACCTAAAATTAGTTATAACCCCTCCAACTAAACATGTTCCATGTAGAAAGTGGAAGCCAAACTGGCTTCCAAGTTCCAACTAAATGGTTTGCCAAACAAGCCCAAAGCCCTTTGAATGCTAATGGAGCTTTGGAGTCATCAAGACAGAGACAGAGTACAAGACTTGCTCCTCTGCTTCTCTGCATGAGAGTTCTTCACTAGGGGGGAAGGGGAATTGCCACAGGTGCTTTTCTTTCTCCTTTCCCCATTTTTTTTATTCCGTAATCTCTCTTGGACTCTCTCTCTCTCTCTCCAAGCCCCCTGTGTGGGGTTTTACTTCCTTTTCTACTCTATCTCTATCTCTCTCTCTCTCTCTCTCTCTCTCTCTCTCTCTCTCTCTCTCTCTTCCACGTGGGAAAAAGTGCACATAAATCCGAAGGAGCCTTTTTTCTTGGAGTTGGCTAATATTGCTGCATCTTCCCCAGATTTGCTTGCTGCAAATGAAACCGTATGTGGACTTTTTGGCCACTGCAGGAGCTCCTCATCATGCAGTTGTTGTTGTGTATTTCTTCTTGCTTTATCATTTGTGTCCATGTATTTTTCTTCCCCTTCATCTTCGTCATCCTTTTTTCTCTTCCCCTTCATATTCTTTCTCCTTCCTTTCTTGTTCCTATTGTTGCTGATTGTTTAGCAAAAACCGTAGGCAGGGTCTTCAGCAGGCTGTATTATTGTTCTATCCCCTTGTATGTATATACTTTTCCCTTTTATTCAAACAAGCGATCTGTTCATTTGTGAGGGAGTAGGCAAGACTTTTATGTTCATCCATATCATGTTTTTTGGATTAAGCAGAACGTCCCAACAACTTGACGTGGATTGTCTTTTGTATGGGAGAAGTTGTGAGACTGCACTACTGAAACACTTGTACAATCCCTTCTATTTACTACCCACTTTACAAAAGAAAATGTATGATAATATCAAGGGTTGATTACATATATACCCTGCTATAAAGCTAATTATATTTTGCCCTATCATTAATAACCCCATTGCATGTAAATAGCTACAAACATGCACCTACTATAACGTCCTGTAACTAGGTTCAACGAAAAGGTAACTAACTATAGTTAAATCTTAACTCTACATGAAAAAGAACTATAATACCTTCACTTCTACCCTCTCACCTCTCTCTCTCTCTCTCTCTCTCTCTCTCTCTCTCTCTCTGTGTACGTGTGCGCGCATGCCCGCTAGAGATGGAGGGGCTGCAACGAATCCCTTCCTCCTTCCTTCTCCCTTCCCACTTCTGCAACCTCTTCTCTCTTGCTCTCCTTTCCAGGCCAGAATCACCACCATGACTGAGATTGCAGTGGGAAGGAGGCACTCAAGCTAGGGTACCCACTGTTAGTATTAGATGGTCTCAAAGTCAATCTGATACTATGTACTTATTCATATTATTAATAAATGGCAATAATTCATTGTGTAATTAATTCGATCTGTGTTTATCGTATCACGATGAAGTCCATGAACATGTGCAACAGTCTTCGGATTATGATGAGATCATAATTACGGGACCGAAGACTTATAAACACATGTTCTTAATTGTTCCTAGTCATAGGATGTTTGAGATAGGACATCGAACATCCGGATAGACTAGTATAGGTTACTTCAGCTCATATGATGAGGGTGATTGATCCCATAAGTCACTTGTGTGGAGACACTATGCTGAACCTATAGGTGTTCATTGGTGAATGAGTTCACTGCACTGATCCGACTATGAATCGTTGGATGGTAATCACCTCACTGTTAACCAGCTCGATTCATTTGTCACGGTTGCGTGGATGATCCTTGGGCCTGAGACTCCAAAGATATCTTGTTGGTAGGTTTCTGAGCTTTGACCTTGACTAACGAATCCCTAACCATGGGTTATCAATAAGTCAAACGATCAGGTTCAGGGAAATGCCCTCGAAGATAATTATGTGTTCAATACGGGATCATCCGCTCTCGGTAATTTGAGAGAGAATGTTCCGGGAATGATGCGCTTAAAGTCCCTGGCCAGGGTGGACTCTGTAATCGATAAGGAGTTATCGGATTCAGATTAACGGCATCTGATTCAAGTGAATCGACCAAATAGGATTTAACAGTAAACCATGTCCTAGGTCAATTCGGGAACATTGTACGGATGAAAGATTATATCCGCGCGCTAACCGATGACAGAAAGGTTCCAATAGAGGGTTGCGATAACTCCAGTGCCATCCAGGATCACGCGATGTTGCTTGGCATCCAACGTGATCGACAGTCCGTCCGAATTTATTGTGGGACATTAAATTCGGCTGATTAATTGAATATAAGGATATTAATTAATTCAGTGGGTCAGTAAAGGGTTACTAGACTTAATGGGCTATTAATTGGACTGGTATTTGGGCCTAGAGGGTCACAGCAAATGGTTTCCAAGTCGATGGATAATCTGACAGGATTTCGGATAAGTCTGGGTTTTTATGAAAAATCGCAAACTGACTTATTATAAAAGAACGGATTCTACGTCCGGGGCCAGCAACCCTGACCTAGCCGTCATTCGTTCTTTCTCTCTTTCTCTCTCTTCTGGACGTGCGGTTCCCGACTGCTCCGGTTTCCGTCCGACGGGAGATTAAGAATCCGCATGTCGCGGCAAATTACGCACAGCCAGACGGGATCTACGAACGCCGCAGCGAGCGAGGAAGCGAGGACGATCCATCGCGAGGAGAACCGCGTGGATACCGCTAAAGGTCGGGCATCTTCACGACTTGCGGCATCGCTCTGACGGAACCGAAAAACGAACGCGGATTCAAATCCGCGCAAGGTGAATCCGATTTACTCCGGTATTGTTTTGTTCATCGAAACGGGACAGATCCGATCCCGAATATTTTATTCCGTTGCGTTTTTCGGTCGGATCTCGACACAACGATCCTAACACCCACCACTCCTGAACCCGGAGCAGCACCAAGAGCACTCTAGGAATGCAACGTTGAAGCTGCCGAAGGTGAGGGTGGAGACCAACTCGGATTTCCAGTCACTGCCGTGGAAATCACTTCAGATCTGATTCGCACCACGGGGAAGCACCTCTACTCTGCCATTGTCATCGCATGCTCCTCCTCCTCTTCCTCTTTCTCCAGCACCTCTTCCTCCTCCTTTCAGATTTGTCGACCAGCACACCTTATGGGGCACTACGAGGCCAACTGATCCCCCCCCAAGCACGGGATCGCATAGGAGGCACACGGGGATTGCCGAGTAGATGAGGCTGCTGGCAAAGCTAATGCCATGGGATCGGAATACGACCACTAACGCCATACTAGAGAGGTGCGCTCTCTCTCTCAGTTGTGCCAGACCGGAGGGGGAGACCCCCTAGTCTCTCTCCCTCTCTCTCAAGGGTATCATAGACTTTTTCATCCTAACGTCAAGTGTTAAAGGCATATTCTGGATATATTCTTACAACATGAAAGAAACTGACCTCAAAGGCATTTTTGCAACTGTTTATGTGCAATGCAGTTACTAATAATAGGATGAAAATAAGAGGAGCAAAAGTGTAATTAGCTATATAACAGGGTTATATATGTAATTAACCCTAATATCAAACATCATTTGAATGAATTATGTTTTTGAGGCCAAAATAAGAGCCAAATGCAGATGGAGAACAAAATGCCTAAAAAGATCTGGAGCAAATAAAGCTCCCCCTCAACAGGCTTGAGGAGGAGATACCAAAGTTGGGGTCATAAAACCACCTAAACAAAGGATCCATACTCTTTGCTCCTCGTAACCTTTTGAAAGCAAGTTTCCCACCTACTCATTCACTTGCTTTGGCACAGCCTCCAAAAAGGTAGAACTGCCCTGGTCTGTCTCAAACCAAGTTAAGAATTAAGCTATTGTTTCTCTTTTTCATGGTAATAGCTAATGCTGAAACTTTTGGGCATAAGGTTCTCCTCAAAACCCCTACATCCTGATCCAATTAAGTAAACCGTCATCGAGAAAATGGAATTAATGATATTTGCATTTTTTACCTGGATGCTTTCGTGTTCTAGGCCAGCCTAGTTCATAACAGAAGATTTAAGTTTAGATTGATATGTACAATAAAAAAATAATCATTACCATAACCAAATAAATAAATAATAATATACCTCAAATTTTGACTCGTCATTAGTTTCATATGCTGACAGCAAATCATCTTCTGAATCGCATATAAATGAATCACTAGATTTGCTTTCAACATCTTCCTCGGTCCCTGCAATTTCTTCTCCATCAACATCTTCCTCTTTCTTTTTATTCTCCACTAGTAGTGTAGTTTTTTCCTTCATTTCATTGCCTTGAACCTCAGTTTTATTTGGTTCTGTCTTCTCTATGTCAGTTATCTTTTCTATTTCCTTTGTTATTACCACATTGTCTTCTTTCTGTTCCTCCTCTGCCATTTTGGGTTCCCCCATTCTAATACCTATGTGATTCTCTGGCCATTCCTTCACTGCTATGAATTCCTTTTCGTCGAAGTCTTTCCCCATTTTTTCAACATAAACCCCTCTTGATACAAAAGTTCCTGCAAAATCACATCAGAATTATTACCATGTATACAAAAAAAACTGTAAGCACATACATAGCATGATAAAGAGATGGATATCTACAAAGGATGTGGGCTCATCAGGCTTCTGTGTGCTCTAGGGGATGGATAAAGGATTCTTTTCTAGCAGGACAGACAGTGCAGTAGGAGAGCTTCAGCAAAACTACCAGATTCCATGTCCCTGGGGCACGTTGATAGCAGATGCATATTACTTTAGAGAGAAAGGAGGCTGGGTACCTATTCTTAGAAGGGACATCATCATTGACCCAAGAATACACTCTCCACAGCAAAAAAGAAGAGCCATGTGGAAGTGGAATTAGGGAAGAGAGAGAGGAGATTCTCAGTGCCATCCCCCTACAAGATGTTAGTAGAAAGAGCGATTGAGGATGCATTTTTTTTAAACTGTTCTGGAGCCCCTGCAGCTCACTGATTTGTGCAGAGAGTCTCACAGTTAAACCTCCAGCATGTGATCGGTTGGCCCAGTACATGGATGACATTGGTATCTAAGAAAATGGTACATATGAGGGTCAGAAGTTGCTGTCTAATTCAATTTTTATATCAGATAAGACAAGAACCCCAGAACAATGAATATCATCAGAACCAAGCATGCAAGTGGAGATAGGGAATGGGAGCAAGGCCCTATTTTGGACTGAACTTGATGAACATGCCACTTACTTGGAGGAACGTTTTGTCCAGTATCCCAAATGAATCTTTTACATAAGGAAGTGATGTCACCTTCTCTCTTTCATCTGCCATACAGGGTAAGGCGATGGACATGGAAAAGAAAATGTTGGATTTGAAAGTGGGTCCTAGAAGTACCGAATGAGGCCTCCAAACCTTCTTACTTCTAATGATGGGTGAAATCTCCAGCAGCAGATGGTGCACAGAAGCCTCATTCCCATTGAAGTTTAGATTTACCATTGGGAAGATTACTATGATGGGTATTTTATGATCAGCTTTTATTTTCGGTAACAGACAAAATCCATGGAACATCTTTTTTCTTGCATGTCCGAGATCTGAGAGGAAGTATGTGACATGGCCCATTCCAGATAGTTTATCCCAGCTCCACGAATCATTATGGTAATCCGGTATGCATTGATATTGGGCAGATTACTCACATCAGTTAT
Source organism: Zantedeschia hybrid cultivar (assembly GCA_030544215.1). Taxonomy (NCBI): domain Eukaryota; kingdom Viridiplantae; phylum Streptophyta; class Magnoliopsida; order Alismatales; family Araceae; genus Zantedeschia; species Zantedeschia hybrid cultivar. The sequence continues at coordinate 5,487,078 of JARZZO010000002.1, forward strand.
ACCGCCATACTGCCGGATGGAAAATGGCTGGCCATGGATAGGGGCATTGCCGCTTTCCTTTTCGGGTATAATCGAGTGTATAGTTTCGCACTGATGACAGGCTTTTTTTGTTGTTGTTGGGGAGGGGGGGATACTTTATGGTCAAACGGTCTTCTACATATTGACCACATGCGACACTTTCGGAAAAAAGATGTTCCCACTTCAAAATTTTGAAAGTTACTCATCTAAAAGAAAATAAACTCATTCGGGAGCCAAACTTCAACATCTAACAAAGCAGTCACGCGGAACAAATCAACCCACAACCATCCAGTAAGAATAGTCAACCCGAGTCTCAAAACCAAAAACCCCCAAGTTGGAAATTCTGGCCAGACGAGGGAAGCAGACGTCGACCTCCCAGGGAATCAATGTTTTGGGTAGGGAAAACGCAACGCAAAGTCAGATCATTACTGCAGAAAAGAACTACTCGATCAAACGGAAAAAAAAAATCCCGCCCAGTGGGATCTACGACGCTGAAGAAAAACACAAACACATCGACTCGAGTCTCGAAGTTAACCTAGAAGGCAAGCAACCACAAATGCTGCAATTTCCTCCAGTGCAGAAAAACACAAACACATCGAACGCGAATTTCGAAGTTAAGAGCGCAGACAATCACACATACGCCGTAACTTCCTCCAGCGCCCAGCTGGATCAACCCTACAGCGTCCGTGACAGATCCCGAGAATCCAAAAACGAGACCCTAGCCGCGAGAAGTGACCAGCAGCAGCGGGAGCAGCACGCAACCGCCACCGACCCAGTGCGCGGCCACTCTAGACGCATTCGCGACCGTCTTCAACCATCAAAACCCGCAGAGATGCTAGAAAGCAGCGACGCCGCCAGCGCTCGGTGGGGCTGCGGCAATGGCGGCCCCCTCCGCACGGAAGAGATCAAACGACCCCTTGCGTCGAGATGGATTGAAAGAAGAGGAAGAGAAACTTAAGGGTAAACAAGAAATTAGGAACCTTCTGGAGGTGGAAGCCGTCGGTGGTGCCCCCTCGTGGCGAACGCGACGCCGGGCGCCAGCGGCAGCGGAGAAGTTGAGAGAGAGGGCGAGAGAGAGAGAAATTTGGGAGACGAAGCGTCGCCGGCTAGAGCGCTTAAAAAGCATGCTAGCGGAGCCTACGTAAAGTATACGCGATGTGGGTTACAGCCCAGTTTAGCCCAAACCCACTTTTCAGCCCGGATGGTGGATCAAATTTGGGGGTGTTTGTTATTAAAATAATACTTTTAAATAATAAAAAATCATGAGAAATATTTCTCCAGAAAGTAAAATCACGAGTAGTAGAATCACGAATAATAATTTTTTAAAGAGAGGTGAGGAAATAAATCCAGTATAAAAAAAGAATATCATGAGAATCTAGAGTTTATTTCTTCAACATACTTTTTCTCGCATTTGTAAAACTTGTGAAAGTTGGAAAAATATTTTTTAGAGAAATTTCAGAGACCGCAAACACTCGAAACTTTTTAAAAGAATAAGAGTAATGAGTAGTACTAGTTGCACTGAGAGTCAATGTAATAGTTGACTCATTTTACAATACAAGGTGTCATTGGTCTACGTAAGTATGAGACACTTGGGCCAGGCAACTTTTTTTCACAGGTGAGTCAGATGAGTATTAAATGTAAGTGCAACGTTCTAAACGTGACAAATATATGTGGACATGACAAATAACTTAAAAAATATTGGTCATCTTTACGTATCTATATACAGATTTTTTTAGCATGATAAAAATTTTACATGCACGACAGAGATTTCGTAAGCATGACAAATACTATTTGCTAATCCATGAAATATTTGTCATATCTAAAAGTATTAGTCATTCCTATTCATGTGTGTACAAATATTTTTGAATTGTGATAAACACTCCTTAAGTGTGACAAATAGTATTTGTCATTCGTACGTATATTCATCATACACATTATCCTATACTCACATTTAATGCAAATATGGGCAACATGTGAAAAAAGTTGTTCAATACATACCACCCCCGTCTAGGTGGACCGAATGACATCTTTCATTTCAAGGCGATGAATATATATTAAAAAACTTAGAAATTTTTTATAATTGATTTATATGTTTGTACAATTCCAATATTACATAAAAATATATGATTTTTTAAAAAAATCACGATTCAATCACATTTTTTATCTTAACATATTTTGAAATAAATCATGATTTATTGAAAATGTTTTTAAAATATTTATAAAATACAAAAAGTAACAATTTGATCACATATTTTTTGAAAAAAAATACCTTTCTATAAAAATCGTCCTTTTTACTTTTGATATTCTTACATTTTAATGTTATACACTAAAATTGTATTTCATGTATTATAATTAACATTTCTTTCACAAAATTTTAAGATTTTTTGCGGAATTGAGACATTTTGTTCGGGCCGTTTTTTTTTTTTTTTTTTGTTCTGAATCTCAACTTGACGACATTAGTACAGTTCAATTTCAGATTTAATAATTCTAAAAAATAAAAACTATAATCGGACTTGATCCATTAAGAATTCTTTTACTGTTCATTAAGGCTCAATTTTGATATTTCATAAATTTTTAAATAATCCAATTACAGATGAGTTATAAGGACACCTGAGGCAGATAGGAACCGACTTTAAAAAATTTCGAACAAAATTGGTGCATATATAGTAGTACCATGCAGTCAAATGCAGTACAAAAGTGTAACAAATATTGCTCGAGAAGTAACCGTAGGCATCCGTGCATTTTTTGTGAACTCACATATAAGCGCATTTGGGCAGTAAACTGTGGAGTTACGGGTAGAGCTAGATTTGAAATACAAATTCAGATGAAATAGGTCAAATATGTGGAATTTTGGATATGCCTTTTGTTTGCCTAAGAGCCAATAAGCTGATCTAGATTGAGCCCCCAGCCCCTTCCTACAATCTAGACAGTCCGCATGGGAGTTGTCTTCCCCTATTAAATGCGTCCGACATCAAGTTGTATTAAAAAAAATCACCAAATTATTTTTTTCAATATATGGATGTACTCTCGAGAGTATGGTCAAATTCTCCGAAACATTATCACACTCTTGAATCTTAAAAATATCATACTCTCAAGAGGGTGATCATGTTTTTGACAACAAAATCCATGCTCCTAAATAATAGTTCGGGGGGGGGGGGTGCAATTTTTTATTATTTCTTTTTTATCCATCCTCTCATGTGTATAGAGGCGTGGATGACATCGAACTCATTCAATGAAGAGAGATAACTCTGATGTGGGTAGTCCAGATGGCAGGAGAGGTTGGAGGCTGAATCTAAGTCAGCATTTTTGCAGCTGCACTGGTGGAGCAAGCATTACTTTTTGAACTAAGTAAGAGTTGGCAAATATATTTAATTTTAGGCCTAGAGTTGCAACAATTTTATTTTAATTCTATGTAGTAAAATAATATATCTAATATTGAATAGACAGGCATATCAAAACTCAATGTCATCGGGACCTAAACGATACTGACAATAGCTCTAGAACTATTTTGCCTGACGTGTGTACGCCTATTCTCTTATTAAACCTTAGTCCATATTTATTAAAAATTATATAATTATAAACTGTATAATAAATATGTTGGTAGATAAGAAATGTTAAAAAGTGTGACGCCGTAGCATTCTTATCTTTTACTTCAGCCTACTAACAGCTATATCTATGAATACATTTTTAATAACTATTCGATTAAATATCAGATAGTATGACACTAAACTATAAGATGGTCTTCAAACTCAACATTTTTTTATAAAAAAATCAGAAAATTTATATTTTTTGATCTTGAAGATCGAACTACAACACCGAGTCACTGCAGTAAGTGTTACTTAAATAAAAACTCAGACAAGTGAGTAACATATGAAGTGGTGAATATTGAACTCATCCATTGTGTGAAGAAGCCTTTTTATTCTTAAATGGATTTTTATACATTGGATATTCTTGAAATTCCACACCTGTTATATGGACAGTTTTTGTTAATAGTAAAGTCATTTTTTGGGGCGTTGTATGACCTGTTACATAAACTCCAATTGATAAGATACTCGGTAACAGAGGAGGAGCATAGATACTTTGAAAGTCTAACGGCGTGATTGTCGGATTCAAGGAGGAAAAGGAGATTAATTAAGAACATTAAGAAAGAAATAGTGGCAAATAAAGGATGGCAATGAATAAGTAGAGATCTCAAGTGTGAAAATTGATGATTAGATTAATGTTGTGATGAAAATGTGATATCCAACATTTCACACTTTTGCAATATTATTGTGTCAGATCACTTTCGTATGGCATTATTGATCGACATAGATGAAGCTCTTTCAACTTTAGTTTTTCACTAGAATACACTCGAAAATCTACAAATCTTTTGCAACTAATTGGCCTTTGGACCCATTTTGAAAACGCATTTGAGAAGGAATTAATGTGATGTTAATTGTGTCCAAAAGGCGTGCACATGCTTTGCATACATTTATTAATGAAACATTTTGGTGGTATTACTTATTAATTTATCCCATCTCCTTCAATCGTTTAACCTAAAGGCAAAGAGAGGAAAAATACTTTTTCTCAAACAGATAATTATACTTATCATTTTCTAAAGGACAAATACAACCACTTTGGACAAAACTTAATCTTGCTTACCATTTTCTAAAGCAATACAACTACTTTGAATAAAATTCAATCATGCCATCATTTAGCTTTATATTTCATCCCTACTCGAAATTCTTTTAGAAAGGCATGCAGGTATTTGGCAAATATATTTATGGAATATGCTTTTGTAGCTAAAAGAATGGAGAAATTATCACACGTGTGCATTAGATGTAAACATTTGACAATGATTAAAAAATATATATTTACAAATGAAACAAAGGAACAGAGGAATCTAATCAGCTATTCCACAATCGTATGGAACAATAAGGCATACTCTACACCAGATTCACAAACATGAAACGTCTACCATCATCGAGCTTCCTCTACGTCAGAACTTCTAGCGCCACTTTGATTGGAGAATAGGAGAAGAATAAGGTCTCTTATTTTTAGAATAAGGTTAATTCTAATTTGACGGACGAAATGACTTATACCGCGTCAGAATTACTTATACGAGAATAAGGAAAATAAGTCATTCCACTCTAGACTCAAGAATTACTTATTCGTCTTATCCGTCAGTGGGTCTCACAATACTATCAAATCGAAACACTCATTATTATAGTATGCGCTATTCCGAATCAAATAACTTATTCTGCGATCAATGTGGGGCAAGTACTCTTGATCAGTCATAGTGGTTGATTGTACTTGTTTCCTCAATAAACTAGATTATAGATCTGGTGGTTGCACCTTATGTAGATTTTGCAAACTAAAATCAATCTACCAAGCTGTTCATTATGTCAACCAGCAAGAGGAGGTGCAAATAAATTTTGAATTTTTTTGAGCAATTAGTGCACATTGAAATGTGATGTCGCAAAGACAATCTGTTGATATTTGATCTTGATATACGAGAAATGCTAAACTTGTGAGCACCTTAATTATGTAGCTTATTTGGGCTGATTAAGTTGTTGCTGGTATAGCCAGGGTATCTGCAGGGATGACTGACCTACAAGAACCATAATATCCCTTGAATTAATGTTTAGTTAGTCAATTATGATCAAGTGATAACAAATAAGTGTGCATCAATAGAAAAAAATTGGAATTTGATGCCAGTTTAACTAATTTAGGTCGTATTAAGGGGGCTGAGGGCTCAAATAGGAGAAAGGAACTACAGAGGTATCGGAATTTGGAGGGGAGCGCACTGCCACCACCGTTTTGTTCTACAAACGTTTAATTAGTTGGAGAGGGGTTACCTAGCCGGATTACCTTTTTACCAATATTGACATTGTTGAAGAACAAGCGTGGATCACATTATTTGCGATATAACATTATAGGATACTAAGTATTAAAATTTAATTATCAGACTTAAGAAACTTTCAATATTCTAGATAACTCTTCTTAATTCGACTATTTACGAATACATCCCCATAATCTCAACTTTTTTACACAAAAAAAAGGCATCTTTTTGGTGTCACTCTCACCCCCTTTAGCAATAGTTTTTATGACACTTAGGGTCTTTCACTAGTTCACAGTAGATTGTGGGAACTTATTCGTACAGTTGAATTATCAGGGTTCTTTTGTAAATATGCATAGTTCTGGGGGCTTATTTTTAATTATATATAAAATAAAAACATGCAATCTTCTTTTAGGACAGGATAATATTTCAGTTTATTCATTAATGAGGATGTTTCCTTCTTTTTTAGCTGCTAAAAGTGGAAGCAGCTGGGACGTTAGACAATTTTTCTGCCCAAACGTGGAAGAATTTATCCCTGGCGTTATCCTCAAGAAGATTAAAAAATGGGGGAAATTTTTCAATAACAGAAAAGAATGGATTTTATATATATTCCTATTTTTCTAAACTCATCAAACTAAGTTTTGAAAGAAGTTGTCTCTATCCATCCTCTGCCTATGCACATCCAAAACACAACATAATCTTATGAATACATTATTTCCACTAACTTCTTGTAGTGTGCGCACTTCGTGAAAGAAAAAATAGTTACAATGCTTCCAATTACAACGTCTCACAAAGAGTTCAATGTTGGTGAAATAATCGTACATGTTACAGAAGATCACTGACAAAGGACATATATAAAAGAGGGCCCAAAAATACAGGATTCATAGCACACAACCATTCAATTTTGATAAAATTTCAATAATCAATGTTTTTGATGAGGGTATGTTGTTTATAATCTTGGAGAGATCTCCAAACGTTGATTCTCCAAGTTTGTTTCCCTCAGGCGCCTCCTCAGGATCTTCCCAGAAGGAGATCTTGGGATGAAGTCCACAAACCTAACTCTTCTTATCTTTTTGTAAGGAGCAACCTGTCAAGTGAAAGAAACTGAATTAGCTACCATACCATAGAAACTGATCTGAAGGTAGAAAATCGACGTGCCCCAAATAAAAGAAAATATAGGAGAATGTTAGCAAACCATTCAGATGTAGCACTACCCTAAGGTCATAGTCGCATATACATACATCTATCTATTTAAATAAAAAAAGGTGATCATATCCCTCCATACCAACTACCATCGATTTAGAAGGGAACATTAACGGGAATGTAACCATGATGTTAAAAAAATGAGATTTACGCTTAAAAGAGTTGTTTGATTTGAAGTAGAATATTACGAAATAATATAAAATACTACATTAATTATGTCTCGTGTAAATGCAGTGTTTTAATTACAGCATTTCACAATATCTTACATCAAACCAAAAGTACAGCATTTTACACTCATAAATAAGAGAAATGTAAAGCCATAGTTTTCTTTTTATAGGTGAAAAAGTGTAATTTCTAAATTAGATTGAAATGGTCAGTGTGTAAAGGAAAATACCTAGCTTCAGGATGATATATGGAATTGCAAAGATTTTTAATTTAAGGACATGTAGGGAAGAGAACTCTTCGAATTAATTCCGAGTTCATGCAGACACGTTGTAACTAGGTGCACCTTAGTTGCCACAAAGGAGATGATGTCGTCTTCTCTGATGCTGCTCCCGGCCCTCCTCACCACGCAGGCCATCGGTATCTCCCCAGCCTCTTCATTTGGATGTCTGCAACCATTCAGAACATTAGTAATTATTTTTACTGAATTATTTAGTTCGACCTAAAATATTAATATCAAATATGGGTTTCTCTTAAACACAGATTATGGTATGTTATGTCAAACTAAACTATCTACTCACGGTATGACGGCGACGTCGACGATGTCGGAGTGCCGACACAGGATCTCCTCCAGCTCGGCCGGCGCTACCTGCGACTCGGAAACAACGATATGACGTGCTCAAAAACCCTGCTACAAAGAAGAGATATCATACCATGCATCAGGGTGCACGGGCATATACAGGAACCAGAGAAGGACCTGGTAAGCCTTGTATTTGATGAGCTCTTTAATCCTGTCCACCAGGTAGATGAGGCCGCGGCCGTCGATGTAGCAGAGGTCGCCAGTGTGCAGCCACCCTTCTTCGTCGATGGCCAGCGCCGTCGCCTCCGGGTTGTTCATATAACCTGGTTAAATAAATAAACATGTTGGATGCGATGTGAGAGAGAGATCAAGCTGGATCTCTTCAGCTCGTCAGTGAAAGAACAGAGAAGACCACGCATGCCCTGCATGCATGTACCCATGCACAGAGGCAGAGTGCTCTTTGTAGGGCAGCTAGTAGTCTCCTGTTACACATAGCTAGGTACCCTGCATGATGGGGGGGCCTCTGACGCAGAGCTCGCCGAGCTTGTTGGGGGGGAGGGCGCGGCGGGTGCGTACGTCGGCGACCTTGGCCTCGACCGAAGGGGCCAGCCTCCCGATGGAAGCGTGGAGCTGGCCGGGGACGCCATCGCACAGGGTTATGGGGCCACACGCCTCAGTCAAGCCGTAGCACTGAATGCAGAGTAATGAAGACACAAGGCCGGTAAGTGGACAAAGTTGGCTGCCATAAATATGTGGGAAATAAGTAGTTGGAGATGGGGCTTATGGAGTGGATGATTATATATTTAGGCGGATAAAATGGTCCCCTATCTCAGACTATCACAGTCATTTATCTCAGCTTCTTAGCTACAATAAGTTAATAGTAAAAAAATTGAGTGACGTTTTTTAATTATTGAAGTCCAAGTACAATTGTTCTCCAACATGGTGCCAACGTGGCATCTTTCATTGTTATGGATTTAATGAAAGTCCTTTTTAAGTATAAATTTGGAAATTAGGATGGAAACAGTAGATCAAAAAATGACAGTTTGAGCGGATTAGTAGAGGAAAAGGTCGATGCGGTGGGCGGCCCCCCCTCTGTTCTCCTACCACGTCTCTCCCCGGGGAAGACTTTGAAAGGGAGACGTTGGGAAGGGGGTGGTCCTCTATTTAAGGAAGAATAGGGATCTTCTTAGTACACCCAAAGCTTAAGCTCGGTCAATAGAAAGGGATTTTTTCAGAAAGACTTCTCCCGTAGAGTTAGGAAGAAGTCTCATATGAAGGATTTTTCAACCACAGCTGGATGGATAGGGGACTCGGACCAACCATTGAAGGCCCTCCTGAAAGGATCTCCACCGCTGCATTTGGGGCTCTAAATGAGCCAGCAAGAAACCGTTCGGCAGCTGGGATCCCAGTTCTCCAAAGTTTTGCCAGTGGATCCCTGAGATAGGGGAAGCTAGGCTTGTGCCCAAGGCTTTGATTATGAGGCTCTACCCCCAATAAATCATAACTTTTCTGGAAATCCGAAGCTGAAAAGAAGATTGCATTTCTGGTGGTCCCTGGCAGCGCCTTCCATTTCCTCGGTTTTGCAGCAGGGTTCTTGCGCAAATCTGGGCTGCTTCCCTTCACCGCATTTGCCCAAGAATGCCCAGCAACAGGCGCAGGCGCCCCCACCATCCTGAAGCAAGAAACAGCCTCCAACTCGCTTCTGGAGGTGTCACTAGGCTCACCTGCTGCAAACCCAAACACCCCCGCCCCCCCAGCTGAGGCCTTAAACACCCACACACCCTCAACCCCCATCCCCACCTTAGGCCCATGATCCCCACCTCGCTCTCACCTCCCTCCCCAAACTCTCCGCCCTTCCCCCCTTTGCCACCAGATGCATTGCCCTCCCAGCTACCGCCCTCCACACCACCGCTACTGCCGCACCCACCCTCTGCCATCCCCTCCACTTGACCGCCACTGCCGCACCCGTCTTAAGTTGTTATAAGTACTCCTCTAATTTTCACGACACATCTCAGTGACGAGGGGAAGTGTTGGAATGACTATATAATAATCTTAACCGGCTAATTTTAGTTGTGACCGGTGCTTATGATCTTGGACCCTTAAAATTTAACATTCAGATTTTATGATTACATTCAGATTTTATGATTTGTAAGATGGTATTACAACAAGAGTATGATCCAATTCTATCTTCTCAAATTTTTCTTCTAATTTGCATTGTCTCTTCTTATCTAATTTCTACGTCCCATCTTGACCGTAAGAGAGTATTGGAACAACTATATAATAGTCCTACATCGATTAATTTCAATTATGGTCAATGCTTATGATTTTGAGCCTTCAAATTCAACACCTGAATTTTGTGATTTGTAAGTTAGTATAAGAGCGGGCTTAACCCAACTTTATCTTCCTAAATTTATTATCTAATTTGCATCGCTTCTTCTCATTTAATTTTCACGGCCCATCTTGACCGTGAGAGAGAGTATTAAAACAACTATATAATAATCTTATATCAATTAATTTCAGTTGTAACCAATACTTTTGATCTTAAATCCTTGAAACTCAACACCAGAGTTTTATAGTTTGTAATAATCTGCACCAAATCAGACCACCCTTTATCATCCCAGCTAAGTTGGTTTCTAGTGGTGTCCGAATCATCTAGGGCCGGATAAGATCCAGATTCCCCTAACTCTTACCCCACTCTTGACATCGAGTGAAGAAAAGTAATGAGCTACCAGTAAACCCTAGGCTCGTTGTGGCTGTCTCCCTTCAAGATTTCAGAACAGGTTTTAACATGAAAAGATATTGAATAAGAATAATTATACAACTTCCAAGATCTAGTTGTCCTCTCAAGATGACTTAGTTAATTAACGTTATGTTCGATAAAACATTCTGTTCAAGGTTACTTTAACTTCCATTTTTAACATGAAAATAAAGAATGATTTATTAATTTTAGGCAGTTATGTACAAAAGTCGATCTTTTCCTAATACTTCTATTTCTATTCAAATTCTAAAGTTTTTGTTAGATTGTGACTCAAATTCAGAGGACATCTCTGAAGTATGATACATCTTTGAGTCTAGACAGCTGATGTGATCTAATACAGAGATATTTTAGATCTTTTGCTTTTAAAGTTTATATATATATATTGTAATTTTGAGAAAACTTGACAGGTTGGAAAGAACAGAAAACTGCCGACGGTTCTTTTTAAGGCTGCGTTTTTGTACTTATTTTTGAAGAAGACTAATGTAAGTAAGTGGTGAAAGAGACGGGTTCCGTGGATATAAGCATATTTTCGAACCATATAAACAGATGTGTTCTCTCTCTCTCTAATTTATTTATTCTCGTTTTGGTCATATGTTAGATCCGGTTACTGAAGCGAGTGGTAACGATTCACGGCAACAGTTCTAATTTAGAATTTTTGAATAAAAGTCTGAACAAATATGCCCAGACCTTTATTGGCGATTAATGACACCCCCATCGGTCCCCCTGCGTAGTTTGTTTTAGTTCATCTAGAACCCGAAACAGGTTACGATGACCTCCGCCCAAGCTCCCTACACGCATCGCGAGTTTCAGATCATTTATTATGCACGGTAGTTATAAGATGTTGCACAAAGTGGTATGTTTAAGTGCGTATGTCCACCAACCTCCTATTAACGCCTACCTGCTATAACAATATAACTGACATATGTAATGATTTATGGGCTTCGTGATGGGAAATTAGAATGGATCAAATTACGTACGAAACTCGTGAGAGAAGGATAAAATTAATTATCCATGTCTTTTGTACGTTTTGTTTCATCCATCCGTCGTCAAATAAATGTAACCAAAGAGATATCTTCGAAAGACATTAGTTTTGAATTAAAGGTCACCTTTGTACAGAGAAGGACGCTCAAAACGAATATGTGAACAATACACATGAAGTGATAAGTGATTATGCTAAGAGACCCTCTATTCTTCTTTTTCTCTTTTCAGTTGTTAAGAAAAAAAAAAATCCTCAATCACTTGAGTTTATCATGCATTCTCCCACACATTTGTGACAACTGAAGCTCCATTCTCTTTATCTTGAGGTGATCTTAAGCTCATCTGTCTCTCCCTTTCTTTTCTTTCCTTTTCCGGTTACAAGCACACATGCATGTCTCACCCTCAATCTACCAGGCACACCTGTTTCACCCTCACAGTCCCCTAGGGACATGAACCACTTACCCTCCCCCAACCGTCTCACTAACTCACAGAACGAGATCATTTAGACCATGTGTGTATGTACTATCCAACACTATTGACATATGAAATTGAGTTATACGAGAATATATGAGTCATTTATCTTTAAATATGACGTACACAATACATATACGATTGGATTTCATGTGTATGAGATGTTGGACGGTCCAGACACAGATCTAAACTATCTGGTTCCCTCACTCACGCACATGCATGTACGCATGTGCCAGCTGGAAGGACTGTGGCCAGTTCATAAGAATCATAACTCTCCTAATATGTGCGCCCCCTCTCTGCTGCCGAAGAAAAGGACCGGACCTCTTGTGCCGAATTGAGAGAGAGATACAGGTGAGAGAGAGAGATGCAGGTGATCTTGGTGAGAGGATTACAATTTTTTTCACTTTTAGTAAATATTTGCAGAATATTATCACTATTGACTGAGCGTTTAACCCTAGTAAGTATCTTAAGAGGAGGTAAAAGGTTAGAGAGTCGGAAATGGATATATATGCATCAGTAGCAAGTCATGAGGTTTTCATTTTTGACCACGGTTAATTTGGAGGGATCGAGTTTGTTGCCTTCGAGAGTTAAGTCCATAAAATTTAGGAATGCTTGTTCAATCAAAATTTAGGAAAGTTAGAGAGTCAGAAATGGATATATATGCATCTCTTAGGCCATCCACATCCAAAGTTGCTATCATCTTTAAATCAAAATCTAGGAATGCAATTAAAAAATTAAAAACTTATTCCACATGGCACGACGGGTTGTAACCAGCCACCACATCACGTCAAGGTTTAGACGTCATTAATGCGATTAAACCATAAAGTGCATGGATTATAAGTTTGCTGGTACTGACCTGAGATAGGGTGATCCCGGGGTAGGACCTGACGAAGCGATCCATGTGCCCCCGGCCCAGCGGCGCCCCGGAGCAGATGACCTCCCTAAGCGAGCCCAGGTCGAACCGGCGGGCCAGCTGCCCCGCCCGCGCCATCTGGATCACCATGGGCGGCACCGCCGGCACCCGCGTCACCCGGTGCTCCCCCACCGCCCCCAGCATCCCGTCCAGCGAGTACCTCCGCAGCAGCACCACCGTCGCCCCCGCCGCCAGCGCCCCGCACACAAACAGCGAGAACCCAAACATGTGCGACAGCGGCACCGCGCACATATACACCTCGTCGCCCGCCCGGGCGGCGCCGCGCCCGGCGCACCCCGCGGCCCACACCTGCCTAAGCAGGCGGCTCATAGCCACCAGGTTCCCGTGGGAGCACACCACCGCCTTGCTCTTCCCCGTCGTGCCAGACGAGTACATAAGCGCGGCGGTGTCACCCGGCGACACCTCCACCTCCCCAAACGAGAGCCGAGCCGGGCTGTCGTGGCTGCCCTGAAGCCGGGATAACAGCTCCTGGACGAGCACCAGAGGCCCCGAGATGAGGCCGTCTACCTTCGGACGGAGGTCCTGGGTGGTGATGATGAGAACGGGCTTGGAGTCCTCGATTTGGGCCTGCATTTCCTCCCTGGTGTTCAAGAAGTTGGCGGTGCTGAAGACAGCGCCCGCAGACATGATTCCCAGCACAAGCGCGGGGAAGTGGAGGGAGTTGGGGGAGACGAGGAGGACAACATCGCCCTGTTTCACGCCCAGCCCGCGCAGCGCGCGCGCGACCGATGCTGTCAGCCTCCGAAGGTCTGTATAGCTCAAGCTGTCGCCGGTGGCCGCGTCGACGAAGGCAGGCTTGGCCGGTGGGTCGAGCGAGAATAGGAAGCTGGGCAGGGAGAGGGAGGAAGAGGGTGGGAAGGAAGGCTGCCAGGTTGTGTTAGGTGAGGTGGTGCAGTCCCACTGGCTATGGTAGATGCCAGTGGTTTGGCAGAAGCCACTCTCCCCGACAAATTCCATCTCTCTCTCTCTCTCTCACACTCACTCTCAAAGACACGCACACACTTTCCCTCTCTATCTCTGTCCTTCTGTGTGCTTCAGCTGCTTGCTGGCTTCCACAGCGCCCTTTTAATGGCGTCCACCGGGCGATCTCCTCTCAAATGCCAATAAATGAGATCGGGTGGGGAGGTAGTAGACTCTGTTACATGAGAGTTATAAAGAACAGTACTGTGCATGTCCGTTGGTGCCCTCTGAGAAAGACGACCCGCCGGTACCGGGTTGCACACGCAGAAGAACCGCCATGGCCACTGCCCATGGGTCAGTCGGAAGTGTAGGGTCGCGGAGTCGACCTTGACCATTGGCTGAGGTCTATGAGCAATACATTCGCCCAAAACATACGGAATGCCAACTTCAAACACATGAAGATACCGCATCCTTTGCCGGAGTCTCCGGACTGGGAGGATCCCCACTTCAAGCATATATACTTGGCCTCGTGCGCATATATACATATCTCCGCTTCAGACATGCTTGGCCTCGTATTTCATAAACGTCTTAACCTCCTCCTTCTTCTTCTTCTTCTTCTTCTTTTTTTTTTTTTTTATTTCTTTTTTTTTGAAACGTGACCCAGTAGTTTATGGGGCTTAGTCCTCAACTCAAAAAGTTGGAATCGGGCCGGCCGAAGGTCTTAAGAGTTTTTGGTTTACTGCACTCATGCAACAGGACTGTCAAACAAGCGATGAAGATACGTAACCCACGAAAGACCGCCCAAAGGGATGACAATTCTGCTTATACCGGGGAATAGTCCATACTCCATAGGCCGGCCACAAGTTCATGCATGGCGGGCGAGACAAATCCACGACCTCTCCGGGCGAGGAGGGTGCACAGTTGCACTACGGCACTGGGTGCAATGTCTTAACCTTTCCACATCTGCTTTCCGTTGGCCTTATTGGATGGAGTAATACTTGCTGCAATATCTTTCAATTACAATAAAAGTATTGCAGTTTGTAAATTTTTTTTAAAAAAAAATATTTAAGTCGGTCCTAAAGTGTCTGACACGGCTAAGAAGAATAAAAAAAATAAAAAATTGACTCTAATGAACAATTAAAAATGCCCTTAATGGGCTGAACCCAATGATGATTTTTTTTTTTTTCAAAATTTTCTAAATCATCCTGTCAGACATTGCATTGTATGACCAAATAGGACACCTCGAAGTTGACCTAAAAAGAATTTCTCTTTTCTTTTAGCACTACAATGCCCCATTGCAATTTGGGAGTGGGGGGTTTGCAGCAGGTATTGGATAATCCTACTGGATAATCCTGAAACACATGTCATGTCCGGAGAAGGGATCCTTTAAAAGAGCTGCTTATTTCAATGTAAAACCTGCAATTCAGTCGTTTCAAAATCATTAGTTTTAAAATCAATGAAACTTTGTAGTTTTAAAATCAGAATTAATTGCTTGTAATATAAAACAAGGAAATGCTTCAATTTTCTTATTTTAATTTATAATGAGTCTTCCATGTAAACCCAAATAAAGAAACTGAGCTGCCCAAATAGACAGACAAGACTCAAATGAAAAATTATTTTACATACCTTTACACCATTCCAAACATTCAAAAGCACCGTAAAATTGAACTATCGTTTTAGATTAGGCTAATTTAGGTTGAAACAAACAACTATTTGGGTGCAAGTTTTAACGAGATCTGTGCAGAGGCCAAAGAAGTGAGTTTTTTCGGAAAAACCCCTCATAAGGCACTTTTCTCATTTTCACGGAGAAGTTTTTTTCAAAAAAGGATCTTCCCTCCTTCTTTGCAGTTACTGAGTCCGATCCAAAAGTGAATTTGGATTCCATGTTTCCGTTCAATGTTTTCATATGCTTCAACATCTCTATACTTCTCACACAGGCTTCTATAGCGGCATATTAAAGTCATTCTTCACATAGGTTGTACCCAAAGACTCCAAAGGAGGCTTTAGTAGTTATCATATTTTTAAAATTTGATTAATACCTGTAATGTCTCATTGTAGCTGCAACCAACGTTCAACCAAGTGATTGACGCCGCATGCAATTTTTAAGCTTCGCTATCACTCCCATAGAAATGGAGTCCGGTTTCTATAAGTACAAGTCAAGATGGGATTAGATAAGTGTAAAGGAAGGGAGGGAGTTTTTTTAAAAAAATCTCTCACGGAGAATAAGACAAGGTGACTGAAAGGAGTTGTTTTGAAAAATTGTTTTCTCTGCACTTATTGAATCTCATCTTCACCTGCACTTAAAGGATCTCGTTTCATAAAAATGAAGTGACATGTGTGTAAAAGTCCTCTCTAATTTTCACTCTCAATTCCCCGACAATTTAAACCATTTTAGATATACTATGTGGAAGAATCAACCAATTCCTCAATGTCAATTTTTAAACTTCACATGATGACATGTTCGGTTGCAGGTCATGAAAAATCTAACAAAAAATCACTGGTGGAAGAGTAGCCATTTTTTGCGAGGCCTATTTACATAATTTGGTGGCGTTGTAAATTACGTATTATAAAATGTTTTAAATACTTATCTTTTACGATAAAATGTGAAGTTTATAGTATTTTACAGTATGTTATGTCAAACCAAAGACGGCCTTAAAGTAAAAGAAAAACTTTCAGTCTTATAAAATCAGTCAAAGGGATGTAACGATTTTTTTTTCTTCTATCTTCAACATTAAAATATTAAATGAGAGTAGTTATACTTGATTTCAAACAATTAAATTAGTAGAATGTTCTTCAAGTACAAGATTTCTTTTTTATAATTTTAAGAAACTTTAATTTATATCTTTTGGATGAAAACTAAAAACCACAAAAATAACTTAGATCTAATACCTCCTTGGTCCTCATAATAAGTGCAACTGAACTAGAGATTCTGTAAACTCAAACATACTAGTTCAAAATTGCATGAAGCATGCCCTCGAGGCAATGCATGCATGATTAGTTGGTCTAGGTCCATCATCCGATCTGTCATGGCTTTATTGCCTCGGAAGTAGGTCAGATGTAGGTAGAGTTGGTTGGAATTTAAAGTACAATAGCTATCACAGTGGACGCCTGAATTGCCGAAGATTGAATGATTAGGGACTTGAGCAACACTTCTCAGTGTCCATTGGTCTGTTATCCATTCGAACCTCATAGCTATTGGATTTGAGTCTCGAGTGTACCGTCCTGTCTTGTCCGTGGGATAAGCTCCTTCACGAACTTAGTAATATTTGCTGTAATGTTTAAGGTATAGAGAGGGGAATGATTTTTCATCTTCTCAAATTTTTAAAATTTTAAATCATTCAATAAAAAATTGGACAATACCGTCAGTGAACTTGGATCGGCCTCAAATTGGGTGCATATTTGTTTTAGAAAAAATATTTTGCATGCAAATTAATTTCTCAAAAGTTTTATTTTTCAAAAATAATATATAGTCAACTTGTGCCCGATCGAAACTCACTGGTTGTACCATTCGACTTTTTATCAGATGCATTAAAAAAAAATCAAAACTTGTAAAAAAAATGAAAAGTCGGCCTTCTCCCCACTCAACTGGCCGTTGAATAACCGTCCGACGAACAGCAACGTCTTGTCATTACAATCTACGTAGATTGTTATACCCAAAATATTGCAGTAAGTATTACTCTCACTGACGATATGATGAAGTCCAACAGATGTAGCTCCTAAATATCTATAGTCGCCTCTTATAGGTGGCATTTCAACCTGTTCTAGCTACAAAATGCTATGTTAATGACGAAGAATGAATATCAAAGGGACCGGGAGCATATACCTTAATTAGTTAGATTCACTTCGGCCCTCTTCCATCCCCAAAGTGATCGAATTTACCTTTCAAAGGCTACAAAATAAGAATAACCGGAACATTGTTGGACAATGACCCTGAGCACAGGAGCTCCTGCTTTATTGAGCAGGATTTAAATCTAATCCAAATATTCTCAAATATGATTCTGCCCCTTCTTCGGTGCAACCAGTTCATTCTCTCCTTCCATATATATATATATATATATATATATATATATATATATATATATATATATTAAAAATATTCAAATGTTCAAATAACCCCCTCTAGATAGGCTCCCACCCCTTTAGATTTATTTTTACCGTCCAATCAATAATATGAGTCCTAGCCATCCAATCAAATATGTCATTCTTTGGGAATCAAAACTAAAATCTCAAAGAATGAGATCAACCTTTAAGGGTCATTCTGATGATTTTTGTTTTTTGACTATATTTTCATCATTTTTAGACATTATATTTTATTGTGCATCCGACCAGATGGCTAGGATTGATGGTTCGAATTGGACTATAAAAATTGAAGTATCAGAGATGGGAACAATCTTAAGGGGTCTATTTTAATATTTAATTTTTTAAAAAATCTTTTTTTTATTTTTAACATGGATGGGTGGATTTTCGGAAGGAGATACACCCCCTCAAAAACCCTCCCTTTTATATTAAAAATAGAAATTAACAATAATATTTAAATATTCAAATAGATCTCTTAGAGTTGTTCCCATCTTTGGATCTTTAATTTTGACTGTTTGATCTTAAAAATCAACTAGAGCCGTCTGATCGGGTACGTTTAAAAAACCAATGTTTATAGATGGTGAAAAGATAATCAAAGGAAAATTTATCAGATTAACCTAAGGATAGATCACATCCTCTCAGATTTTTTTTTTGATTTATAATGAAGGATGCAGTTGATTAGATGGGTATTGTTGCGTTTTTAAATCTGATAATAAAATTAAATCTCAAGGGATGGCAAACAACTTAGAAGGGGTTTTTTAAATATTTAAATATTTTTAATAATTTTTATAATTATTTTTAATACTATGATGTGGGAATTGGCGGGAGGATATATCTAACTTAGTCGAGCCTTGAGAGAGTTATATATATGGAACAGATCAAATGAGTCCCCCTCGAAATCCTCTTATTTTTATGTTTAAAAAATAATAAAACTTATCAATATTTTTTAAATATTCAAATAGATTCCTTAGAATCACATCTTTAATTCTCACCGTCCGATCTTGATGATCAATCCTAACCATCCGATCAAGTAAGTATAAAAAATCAACATCTAAATATCAAAAAATAAAAAATTCATTAAATTAACACTTAAAGTTGATCCTATCACTTAGGATTTTAATTTTAATCCTCAAACAATGATATATTTGATTGGACGATTATATTTAGATGTCTTAATTCGATGGTGAAAATTAATCTCAAGGTGTGAAAACCGACTTAGATAGGGGTATTTTTAATATTTTAAAACTTTTAATAATTTTATTTATTTTTAAAAATAAAAAAAATAGAGTTTAGAGGAGGGACTCTCTAAATTAGATGAGTCTGGAGGCTCATTACAGCCGGTGTATATGTATATATATGTATAGTGCCACCTTTTCTAAGAAACAACTTAAGTGAACTCTATTTTCTAATCGAGACCGTTAAATCTTATCAACCACTAAAAGACTATTTATAAAGTAAAAATAAGATACATCCTATGATTATTTCATGTGTCAAGATGTGCAAAATGAATGGTCGAGATAGTTTCATATATAGTACTATCTCATATAATACTTTTAGATATCATAATGGAATGATTATATATATATATAGTGTTTTTATAGTATTTCACGTCATGATTCAAATATGTCCCTAGTGGATTAGGGATGTGTGAGAAAAAAGTCACCTACTCTAACATTGTCATTGAGTTAACCGACTAGTGGTGACCCAGTGTAAGAATCAACCCAGAAACCGTATCTTAGATGGAATATGCATCCCCATTTTGTGCCAGAATTAGTCCAATTCAATTTAAATTTAATTTGAATAATATTTATTGTAATGTCCCTGTAACTATACTGTTTGACATTGTAGCTAATACTTGTTTTTTTTAATTTTTTTAGGTTGAGGCCCATATGCCTCACACGTCTTTATAGGCCTATCTTCCATTCTCCATTCTCTGTGCAGGTCTTCCATTAGATGATCTAAAAAGTTTTAAGAACTCAAAAACTATTATCAGACTTAACCAATTAAAAATAGTTTTACTGTTCAGCAGGATAATTTGGGACTCAGCTCCAGTCTGATCTAAAAAAATTTAAAAAGAATTGTACTTACTGCAATGCATGACAGTGCAGCTGTAAGGGATGTTGCAGAAAGTATTACTCATTTAATTTATAAAACTCAGTTCCAGTCTGACACAGTTCAAACAATTTAAATCAATCCACGTTAAGACTATTAATCTAACATTCTCTACTCCTTTCTTTGTATTGAAGTAATCCTACTCCTTACACGCAGGCTTAGTGCAAGGCATATCTACCTAAATGCTGAGAGGAAACTGTCCTTTTCTTTGCCACGTCCATTGCATGGTCCACTGTAGAGCGGCTCGAGTTCCTCTATTGACCACTTCGGAAATAATGACTCCGGCCCTCTGGGTGGAAGCAAATGCTTTCGAGGTAGGTATGCTAAATGCTTCAACTTACATTGGTCCAGTTCAAGTTGAGGGCGATGTTCTGAAAGTCATCCAAGTTATCGAAGGTTGAACTCCATCTCCATGAAAGATTGCCACTATTATTCAAGATTGCCAAAATCTCAACCACCGGAAGAACTTCAGCCTCCATTACATTCCAAAAGAAGCTAAAGGAGCCGCCCATGCTTTGGCGAGATTCGCCCTATCATGTAACCAAGAGATCTTATCTCCCTCTAATCTCCCATTCTCTGTTACGGAGAATGTTTTGTTAGACTTTTCACAAGGTTAATTATCTTTTCTTTTAACTGTAAAAAAAAAAAAAAAAAAGTTCCCTCGGTCACCAGCGGACGCAAGTGACTGGCCAATGTATCAGGTGGGCACCACGTCGGGTGCATCCAAGCTATGTGCATCACGTCTTGCATCCGTTGATGACTGACAGTGTTTTCCTCAGTCAAGTGACTGAAAAAACCCTAACCCTCATGATGCAGCACTTGACCCCAAAGGCGATGGAAATGACAGCCGATCTATCTGAAAACGCCGGAGGAAGATGCTGCAATTGGTGCCAAAGTGCCAGAGAGGGTGTAGATGGTGGCCCTCCGGAGAAAAAGCTATGGAGAACAGCACCAGACAATGAGTTGGAAGTTCCTTAGCAGCCGTGGGCCCCAATGATCACCTCCAAGTCTTGAATGTTCCTCTTGAAACTTCATTGTCCTTGCAATCTTGAGACAATTGAGTTAGGATTAAATTCCACTTCGATCGCTCGAGTATAAGCCAAGTCCTCAAAGGGTTATCCTCCCACAATCTCCTACCTCTTAAATTTGTAGGGTCATCTTACATAGAATTCTAGAGGAGATTTCACTTTTTTAATTATATTTTATGTTATTTCTCATTTAATATGAGATTATCCTGGCATACCTCTTTCACTACGATTCGATTTGATTTTATTTTTGACATCATATTGAAGTTACTCGATCATCTAAGATATAACCTTATCACTTTAAGTGAAGAGAGCTCTAGTCTTCTAAATATATTTTATTTTGTGACTTTTTCTCTCTTTATTTCTTTCAATTATATTTAGTCTTTTACTCAATGTGAGATTATTCTAACAATATTCACTACTTGGAACGACTGTTCTAAAGCTCTACCCACTTTGTTTCCCGGATTTCTTATTCTAGAATAAGTTATGCCGGATGGCTTATTCTAGAATAAGAAGTCTTTTGATTTGGCAACAGATATGAATTGAAGATAGAATAAGAAGTTATTCTAGTTTGATGGACGGAATGACTTATACCGCGTTAGAATTGATTATACTATAATAAGGAGAATAAATAATTCGACTCTAGACCCAAGAATTACTTATCTTTCCTATTCCGTCAGTGGGTCCCACAGAACTATCAAAGCTAATAGTATACGCTATTCCGGATAAGTAATTCCGGATAACCTATTCTGCAAACAAATTGGGGTACACCCATATGTGAAGTGGATTAGATGACACATGATTATTATACGCCCGCAGAAAATGTACAGTAGAAAATGCCTGAAGACTAGTGGTGGCAATTGGGCCGACTGGGCTAGGCTAGAGCACAAATTGAGTCAGGTTAATTTGAAAACGGGCCAGCCTAAATTCAGCCCAATCCAGCATAAGCACAAATGTAGTCTAACCCAATCCAAAATTAAATTATTAATTTGAGTTGGGCTGGGCCTGGATTGACCCATCATAGCCAACTTATAGATTACTGCAGTAGCTAAATCACTAATTTTTACATATCATCCCTCAAAATTAACCATATTAATCTACAAGAAACACTTGCTGCGATTGCCAGATGATCTACACTAAATGGACAGCAGCCGAGTAGGACATAATTTTTTTTTATGTCAATATCCTTATATTCCTGCAGCTTTCAAAGAACAAATAATCTATCTTTTCCATCTAAAAGGTCCTTTAGTGTGTCGTAAAATGTCGGAGAAAATGTCGTTAATAGGTGTAAAACTGTGTTTATATTTGGATTGCTCTAAATCATTTTATGTTACTTTTTCATATGTTTGGAGTATTATAAATTATTGTATTTCAAAACCAATTTGATGAGGCAGAATCCGATTCGGCCCATTGAAGCAGGCCCAAACCCCATTCAGCCCAACAGCAGCAGTACCAGGCCCTCCGGCGGCCTTCAGCCCGTCAGCGGCCCAGCAGCCTTCGGCCCATAAGCGGCACCGTCGCTCCCGGCCCAACAGGCTTCAGCCCGTCAGCGGCCCACCAGCCTACGGCCCGGGAGCAGCGCGGCAGCCCAGGGCCCAACAGGCTTCGGCCCGTCAACGGCCCAACCCCCTTCGGCCCGATAGCCGAATCCGGCCCACTCCGGTGGCGGATCGGGCGCTATGGCGGTTTATCAGTAAACCTTCATTTAGTCCTATATCGACTGCCACCGTTAACCATCCACTATCATCTGCTATAAATATCCCGCTATTTGTGGCCAAAAAGGTGGTGGGGAAAAACGGATGCCTCCCCAAGCTTCCGAAACCCTTAAAGGACTTCTGTCCGAATAGCATTAGAGCTGCTCTTTCATTTCTTCTGAATCGAATCTTCTTCAGGAGCTAACTTGACCGTCGGAGGGGGTTCCCCAGGGCTGACGCCCGGGGCTCCTGCTGACTGGTTCTTCTTCTTCTTTCCTTCCTGCAGGGGCTCGGTTCGAATCATCGCCGACCTCCCCGAGTCGGTCTCGGCCGCCGACCTCGGATTCCTCTCCCTGGTCTCGACGCCGAACGCTGGCTGCACCAAGACAGGGAGACTCGGTCTCGCGCTGAAGGAGCCTTCGGACTCACTGTCCAAGGGTAAGCCCGCCGGCTGCCCCAAGACAGGAGACCCGGTCTCGCGCTGAAGGAGCCTTCGGGCACACCGTCGGAGAGCGGGCCGTTCCTCCGTCCGGTCTCGGACCTTCAGGCTTCGCCTCCGACGCCCGTCGACCGTTCCGCCGAGAGAAGCTCCGCTCGCGCCGCGCCTTCGTCCGCCGAAGGAGCAGCGGCTCACTATCCAAGAGCCGATCCGGCGACCGACCGCGCCCCCCGCGGGCGGGTCCGGGTCAACCGGAGAAGCTTCGTCACGGATCCCCGTCGGGTCCCCCTCCAACACCCGATCCGGACCAGCTCCGGATCCTCTTCCTCGGATTCCAGCTTCGGAATCCGGTCGTGATAGATCCAGTCTACATCACGTGGCGCCGTCTGTGGGAAACTAACAAAACAAGTCATGTCTCAGCGACCTGTGACCCGACGATCCGGGCAAAGCGAAGCAGAAGCGCGGGAGGCCTCGGCGCAGATGCTGCCTTCCGAAGGCGTACCGTCTGCCCGCCGAACCCGCCTCTGCCAACCATACCGGAGTCTTTCGGCTCGGAAGACCAAGTGGGGGTACTCCAGCAGCAAGTGGCCACGCTGGCCGCTGCCGTCACGTCCCTAGCGCCTCTTCAGGAGATGGTGTCCGCCATCGCCCAGCGCATGGGACTGACGGGGCAGCATCCCCAGCAGGCGCCGCTCCCCCCACTCTACCCAGTACAAGACGCTCGGTCCCGGCCGGTGCCTGCGCCAGTCTCTCTCGACGAGGCCGCGGCGGCGCGCAGCGAGCCCTCGGCGTTGCCTGCCCGAGCTCCCCGCGCCGATCGTCTGACGGAGCAGGATTATGCTTCGTCGGAGTATCGTCCGGCCCGGACCGGAGGACAATCCGTCGCCACCTCGGCCGCCCCGGACCTGGACCGGCGGCTGACGGCGATGCGCAAAGAGATGCAGCAGATGGCGTCCCGGCCTCACGGGGCGCCCCTCGCCAGCAGCATCCTGGAGCAAACCCCGTTCACAGCGGAGCTCCTAGCCACCGAGGTGCCCCCCAACTTCAAGCTGCCGAAGGGCCCTCTCTATGACGGGATGACAGATCCGGTCTGTCATTTCCAGAGGTTCAACACCTACCTCCGGGTCCGGGGGATCTCCGAGGCAGTCTGCTGCCGTCTCTTCCCCCTCACCCTTGAAAAGATCGCCCTCACCTGGTTCGAGACGTTGGCCCCCGACTACATCCACTCCTTAGTCCAGTTGGGCCAATTGTTCATCGACCAGTTCTATGATGCCACCCGGCAGAGCAAGACCTCCGCCAGCTTGCTGGCTATCCGGCAAGGCCCTGCCGAGACTCTCCAGGAGTACTTCACCAGGTTCCGGACCGAGGCCGCCCAGATCCCGAACCTCGACAGCTCGATCGCAGTTTCGGCCGTGATCAGCGGGTGCCGGGACGAGGGGCTCCTCGGTTCCATTGGGAAGCGCCATCCCCCGACCTTCCAGGACCTCGTAGCCCGGGCCCATAAGTACATCAACCGAGAGGCCCTGATGCTGTCCAGAGGTAGAGGCGCAGCCGAAGCCGTCTCGGCACCTGCTCCCCAGGTGGTCCGACCTCGGCCTGAAAACCAAGAGCCCTCCCGAAAGCGCTATCGCGGGGAGGATTGGGACAGGGAGAGGCGACGGGACCCGCAGCCACGGTACCTACCCTTACCTGCTCCCCCTTCCCGAATGCTCATGGAGGTGAAAGGCATGCTCCGGCGGCCAGATCGCATCAAGACCGATCCTCGCCGAAGGGATCCCGGCAGGTACTGTGAATACCACCAGGAGATCGGCCACACAACAGATGAGTGCCGACAGCTCCGGGAGGAGATCGACCGCATCATCCGGGAGGGAAGACTGCCGCAGTACCGCCGGGAGCAGCCGCCGCAGCAGAACCGGGACGTCCCTGCAGCGCCCAGGCAACAGCAGCCCCCGGCAATAGAAGTCTCCCCTCCGCCAAAAGCCGCCTCGGCCCCGGTAGAATCGTCCCATCAAAGACCCAGTTCTGGGTCTATTATGATGATATCCGGAGGGCCGGGGGAAGGGTCCAGGCCGCGGCAACGCAACACAGTGGCGGCGGTTGAAGGCGAACCGAAGAAGCCTCGTCTGGAAGACATCACCTTCGGCGCCGAGGACCTGACTAATGTTCAGGTCCCTCACGACGACGCTCTCGTCGTTAATGCTGTAATAAACAACTATGATGTACATAGGATCTTTGTGGATAATGGAAGTGCCCCAAATATCTTGTTTTACGACTGTTTTGAAAAATTGGGATTGAGTGAGGCTAATATGAAGCCTCACCGGGGCCCCCTCTACGGTTTCAACAGCTCGCCCTGCCGAGTAGAAGGCATTGTCCGACTTCCTGTAACCTTAGGCTCCGCCCCCCGGCAATTAACCGTCGAGACAGACTTTGCCGTTGTAAAGATCGAGTCAGCCTACAATGCCATATTCGGCCGAAGACTCATCGGTGGAATCGGAGCCGTGCCTTCATCCTTCCATCAGAAGCTGAAATTTTATACCAGCCATGGAATAGGCGAAGCTAAAGGGAACCAAGAAGCGGCCCGACAGTGCTACATGATTTCGGTCAAAGGGAAAAACGCAGCTGAAACCCTAACGATCGAGTCATCGGCCGAGGCATCTCCGGGAGAAGCACTCCTCGCCGTCCCTGTTTCAGGAGGCGAAGGACGAGTCCTGATGATAGGCTCCGGCCTGGAGAAAGGTGAAGCAGAAAAGCTCACCGAGTTCTTGAAAAAGAATCTCGACATCTTCGCCTGGTCTCCGGCGGACATGCCCGGGGTTGACCCGGAGGTAGCAGAGCACCGGCTCCATGTCAATCCCGACCAGCCTCCGGTAAAGCAGAAGCGGCGCACCTTCAATCAGGAGAGGAGGGCCGCCATCCAAGCTGAAGTACAGAAGGGACTGGACGCCGAACACCTCCGAGAGGTGCACCATCCGGACTGGATCGCCAACGTGGTCATGGTGCCAAAGAAAGATGGCAAATGGCGTATGTGTGTGGACTTCACCAACCTCAACAAGGCCTGTCCAATGGACAGCTTTCCGCTGCCTCGGATAGACCAGGTGGTGGACGCGACTTCCGGCCATGAGCTTTTAAGCTTCCTCGATGCCTATTCAGGCTACCACCAGATCCGGATGCATCCGGACGATGAAAGTAAGACCAGCTTCACCACCGATTTGGGCATGTACTGCTACACCCGAATGCCCTTCGGTCTGAAGAACGCTGGCGCAACGTATCAGCGGCTGGTCAACAAAGTGTTCGCCCCGCAGCTCGGCCGAAACATGGAGGTCTATATAGACGACATGTTGGTCAAGAGCCGCGTTGCTGCGGAGCACCTGGCCGACTTGGCCGAGACTTTCTCCGCCCTTAGGCGGTACAAGATGAAGCTGAACCCAGCCAAGTGCGCCTTCAGGGTAGCCTCCGGCAAGTTCTTCGGCTACATGGTCACGCACCGAGGGGTGGAGGCTAATCCCGAGAAGGTTTCGGCCATCATGAAGATGCGCCCCTCGGCGAACCTCCGAGAGGTACAGAAGCTGAACGGGAGGATCGCAGCTCTCAGCCGCTTCATGTCGAGGGCGGCCGACTACTGTTTCCCCTTCTTCAAGCTGCTGAAGAAGGCCAACAACTTCGAATGGACGGAAGAGTGCCAAACAGCCTTCAATCAGCTGAAGGCCTATCTCTCCAAAGTCCCCATCCTGTCCAAACCGATTCCCGGGGAGCCTCTGAGCTTATACCTTGCAGTCTCCGAGACGGCCCTCAGCACCGTCCTCGTCCGAGAGCAGGAAGGCATTCAGAAGCCCGTTTATTACACCAGCCGAGCCCTTCAGGGAGCGGAACTCCGGTACCTTGCCCTGGAAAAGTTGGCTCTGGCCCACGTCTCGTCTGCAAGGAGGCTCCGGCCGTATTTTCTGGCCCATTCCGTAAAGGTCCTCACCAACCAGCCCTTGAGGCAGATTCTTTCCCGGCCGGAGGTGTCCGGCAGGCTAGCAAAATGGGCAATCGAGCTAGGAGAGTTCGACATCTCCTATGCCCCTCGGGTAGCAATAAAAGCCCAGGCATTGGCAGACTTCATCGCCAAACTAACCCCCGGCGCCTCCGCGACACCACAGCCAGCACCCGAAGTAACCGAAGCCGAGGCTACTTCGACACCTGCACCACCAGACGAATGGCGACTCTTCGTGGACGGCTCCGCATGCTCCACAGGCAGCGGCGCCGGGTGGATCCTTGCATCACCCGAAGGGGTCGTCACGGAGTACGCCCTGCGCTTCTCCTTTCCAGCAACCAACAATGCCGCCGAGTACGAAGCCCTCATCTCCGGCCTCCGGGCCGCGAAGAAGCTGGGCGCTCGGAACCTGAAAGCCTTCAGCGATTCCCAGTAGATCGCCGGCCACATCTCAGGGGAGTACGAGGCTCGGGACGCGGTGATGGCATCTTATCTCCAGGTAACTCGCAAGATCCTCACTCAATTCGATTCTTGTGAAATAGTGAGGATCCCGAGAGCCGAGAATACCCGGGCCGATGCCCTTTCCCGGCTGGCGTCAACCCAAGACGGGGGCGGAGGTCGAATGATCCTCGTCGAGGAGCTCGCCGAACCCAGCCTTGGCGAAACTGAAGCCATGCAAGTTGCTGAAGCCGAGGCCGAGACATGGATGACCCCCCTCGTCGCTTTCCTTCTCCAAGGAGAAGTCCCGCCGGATCCAAAGGAGGCGAAGCGCATTCGGCAGCGCTCATCCCACTTTCTCCTTTTGGACGGGGTGTTGTACAAGAAATCCTTCGGCCGACCACTGCTACGGTGCCTCGGCCCGGCAGAAGCCGACTATGCCGCAAGAGAGGTCCATGAAGGGGTGTGCGGGGCGCATGCGGGAGGAAGAGCCCTGGCTCACAAGCTCCTGAGGCAAGGTTACTGGTGGCCAACACTCCGAGAGGACGCTCTAGCCCTCGTACGGCGCTGCGACCAGTGCCAGAGGTTCAGCTCCCTCATTCATCAGGCAGCCACCCTTCTGACCCCCTTATCCGATCCCTGGCCTTTCGCCCAATGGGGGATCGACCTCCTGGGACCTTTTCCCGTCGCCACCGGCCAAAGAAAGTTCCTCATCGTGGCGGTCGATTACTTCACCAAGTGGGTCGAAGCCGAACCTCTCGCATCAATAACCGATAGCAATGCTTGGAACTTCGTGTGGAAGTCCATCATTTGCCGGTTCGGCATCCCTCGGGCCATCATCTCTGACAACGGAAAGCAGTTTGACAGCCGGCCGTTCGGTGACAACTGCGCCAGCTTCGACATACTCCACAAATTCACTTCGGTAGCGCATCCTCAAGCAAACGGCCAAGCCGAAGTCACTAACCGAAGCCTCCTGCAGGGATTGAAAACCCGCCTCGGCGAAGCTAAGGGCCGATGGGTGGAAGAGCTGCCGAGTGTTCTGTGGGCCTATCGAACGACAAGCCGAACCCCCACCGGCGAAACTCCCTTCCGCATGGCCTATGGGATAGAGGCCGTTATTCCGGTAGAAATCGGTCTCCCTTCTCCCAGGGTCGTTGCTTACAGTCCGGAGGCCAACGAAGAAGGTTTGAAAGACCACTTGGACCTCATTGAAGAGGTCCGAGATAAAGCTCGTATCCGGCTGGCGGCTTATCAACAGCGCATGGCCAAGTACCACAACACTCGAGTAAAACCCCGAAGCTTTGAAGTAGGGAGCCTCGTGTTGAGAAATGCTCATGCTTCCAAGCCAGCCGAAGCCTCAGGGAAGCTCGCCCCCAACTGGGAGGGGCCCTATCGGGTCAAGGAGGTGATCAGGCGTGGAGCTTACCGGTTGGAGACCCTTTCGGGCCAACCCCTTCCTCGCACATGGAATGTAGAGCGCCTTCGGCGTTATTATATGTAAGTCACCTCTCCCCAGGCTTTCAGCCGGAGGCTATAAATAAAGAACTCTTTTGTTCCGGAAACTTGTCACGAATTTCTCTAAGTCCGTGTAAACCGTATCGGGAGTGGCTTCGGCCATGCAAACCGTACCGGGAGCGGCATGGTTCTCTCAAAGTCCGTAAGTCCTTCGATCCGACGAATGGTTTCGGCCATGTAATCCGGATCAGGACACGGCATGAATTTCTCTAAGTCCGTGTAAACCGTATCGGGAGTGGCTTCGGCCATGCAAACCGTACCGGGAGCGGTATGGTTCTCTCAAAGTCCGTAAGTCCTTCGATCCGACGAATGGTTTCGGCCATGTAATCCGGATCAGGACACAACATGAATTTCTCTAAGCCCGTGTAAACCGTATCGGGAGTGGCTTCGGCCATGCAAACCGTACCGGGAGCGGCATGGTTTTCTCTAAATCCGTGAGTCCTCCAATCCGACGAGTGGCCTCGGCCATGTAATCCGGATCGGGACACGGCGGGCTATTTTCTAAGTCTGCGTGAGACAGAGCGAGAGCGGCTTCGGCTACAGAAGCCGAATCTGAAACAGCCTGATCTGCTGACGAGATACTATCGACGACCTATCCGAACCTACATCAGGTCTCGGCTTCGCAGGCTATAACGGACGACGAAAAGATCTCGGATTTCGGAGAGACTAGGTCCACTCGTCATGCAAAAAACGACAAGGTAAGGCCCAAAAACGTTCCTTGCATTCTTAAACAGAAGGAAGTACAAGCTCGGCCATATACCCTGGCCGGAGGCTTACAAAAGCGAAAAGGCAAAAAACCGAGGGGAACCCTCGTATCAGTCCTCGACGGCCCTCTCCTCCTCCGCCTCGATGACATTTCGGCCAGGAGAGGGAGAGGGGGAGTCAACGATCTGCACCGATTCAGGAGCAGCAGCCTCGGCGGGAGCATCTTCGGCTGCGGGAGCCTCCTCGGCGGTCTCTTCTTCACCCTCAACGTCGGGAGGCGAGGCCCTATCAGCCATGAGGCCCTTCCACCAGGATAGGAGCTCCCTGGCTTCCTCGCCCCTCGGCAGACCTTCCCCGGTCAGATCGACGTACGAGCAGGCCCTCTGGGCGACAGCCAGTCCGAGGTCGAAGACCGAAGAAGACGCCAGCAGCTGGGCTCGGAGGATCTCTTGGGCGTATTCACGCCCGACTTTGAAATCGGCTATGGCCGACTCCGCCGCCTCCTCCAGTTCCCGCTTTAGGGCCGAGACTTCCTCGACAAGGCGGCGCTTCTCCGAAGCCCACCGGGATTCCTTGTCCTGGATCTGGGCCTTAAGCACCCGGTTCTCATTCTGAGCCGCAGCGAGCGCGCCCTCGGTTTTCTCTTTGGCCTCGGCGGCAGCGCGGGCTTCTGCTGCCCTCTCCTCTAGCTGCGCCCGCACCCGACCGCTCGCGGTGGTGAGCCTGTCCACCAAGGGTTCGATGTGGGACGCCGCCGAGGGACCTTCACCAGAACCGGCCGGGTCCACCTCGGCCTCCAGAAGTTTGATGCGGAGTAGCTCCTGGCGATGCATCAGGACGCTACCCGTCATAGCAGCCTGCGGACCGAGAGCAGATCAGAGTTAGAAAATCAAGGCAGCTAAGGAAAGCCAGGTTTAAGATTTTCGGACTTCTTACCTGAACCGACAACCGAGCGCTCATCGCCGCCAGGTCGGTAACCGAATGCTCCCTCAGCTCTTCGAAAGCTGACGGGAGAGTGAAGCTGCTGAGCAGACGAAGACACGTCTGCGGGTTCTCCATGCTCTCATCTTTGTACACCCCCGTCACGGGGTGCCACCATTCACGCTGCGCCCGGGGCGCCCGCGACCCCGAACCTCCGTCACCAGCCCCTGCCGATACGGCCGGAGGGGAGTCGCCCCTCGACGCCTCGAGAGGCGCCAGCCTTGCGGCCCTTTGGGTCCCGGTGCTCCTCCTGACCAGCGGAGCCGTCTCCACCTCTTCGGCCTCCTCTTCCCGGGGGCGCTTCGACGCTCGGCCGCCCCTTCGAGCGGTGAACTTTGTCTTCTGCTCCCTCTCGAGAGCAGCGGCGGCAGCACGACCCTCGGCGGAGGCCGCAGTCCTTGGGACCCCGCCTCGGGACCTCGGAGCTTCGGCGCCTCGGCCAGACCTGCCTGCAGCTTGCGGGACCGGCGCCCGGCCTGAACCGCGTTGGTCGGCTATCAGGTCGAGGAGATCATCAAGACCGGCCATCGCTGCAAGCAAGAGTGACGCGTTAGTAACGAGACAGTGGTCAAATGCAAATACAAAGCCGACTTACCCTCGGCCGAAACTTCATCAGCCTCGTTAGCCGGAGGAGCTTCGGCCGGAGGAGCGGCAATCCTTCCCCCGCGGCCCCGCGGAGTCTCCCCGGGAGGAAGGTAAGGGAAGGCTCGCTTCGGATCAAACTTAGGGTCCGGCCAAACCCCGACATTTATTAGCCGCTCCGCGTCGGTGAGAAGCTCCGAGACGTCGAATGGGGCCTTAACCTGGACGTGGCCCACGATAGTGCTCTGAACAGGGGTCAGAGCAGGAGGGCCCGAGAGGTCTGCAGCCAGCGGCGCCCATTCGGTGGGGAAGGGCCACGCGCCCTTCTCGTTCTCCGGCAGAGAGACGAAGATGAACTTCCTCTTCCAGCCGTGGATAGACGAGGGCTTCCCGGAGAAGATGCTTCGGCCGACCCGAGGGACGAAGCAGTACCACTCGGACTTCCCCTGCGTTTGGATCTTAAAGAGATAGCGGAAGACATTGATAGAGGGGCGGATTTTTATATGAGCAAAGACGCTCAGAAATCCGTACACAGTACGCCAAGAATTGGGAAAGAACTGAGACGGGGCCAGCCCGTAGAAGCTAAGGAGATTAATGACGAAGGTGGGGAGAGGGAGACGGAAGCCCGCCTCGAAACTATCAACGTAGATGGAGAAGGAGCCCGGGCGAACAGTATTTGCCCTGGTGGCGGAATCGGGCCGATGGGGGGTCGTCCAGGAAGGAAGCTGGAAGTAAGAAACTAGGTTTCTCACTTCTACGTCCGAGAGGGCGCAGGATGCTCCCGAAACAGTGTCCGGAGGACGGCGTCCCGAGGTGGAAGCCTGGCCTGGGTCCCGGACTTCCTGGGCAGCCTCGGTTTCGGAAACCTCGGCACCCGAAGCCTCGGCCCCAGAAATCTCTGCCTCGGAGACCTCCGCTCCAGAGGTCTCGGACCCCTCGGTCCGGGAGTTTTCAGACTCCCCAAACATTGCGGAAGCAAGAGAACCCGAGGCAAGAGGATATGACAGGGAAGACTTAGGAGAATGGGGGGGAGTATACTCCTCGTCCGAAGGAGTAATCTCGCTGGAAGAGCTCCGGACCATAAGGCCGCGAAAGGGAAAAAGGAGGTCAAAGCTTACTCGCGGAGAAGGGGAGGAAGTCTCTCTTGAGCCAAATGCAACCTCAAGCCTTCAAGCTCCACCGGCGATGCACTCCGAGGGACGGAGAACCTCCCACGGTTACCTACGAGCTCGGACGAAGCCTTCAGGAAGTTGGCCTTTCGCTGGAGAAGGAAGAAGAGCTCGGATGGTTGGAAGAGAAACGCAAGCGCAGCAGCAAGAAGAAGAACAGTGCCCTGCTAAGGGCATGTATTTATAAGCCCCTTCGAAGCGCCTCCCGCCGAAGCCAGCGGCCGAGATCATCCCGCTCGTCCCCTCGCTCCTCACGGATGCCCGCCACGTGCACCGTCCTTCGGCAATGATGACGGGCCGGCTTCGGGACTTGAAGCGGAGCGATCAACGGCCGAGAGCGCCCCGACCCTTCGGCTTATCACTCGGATGTCACCACGTGTCCCGATCCGCGTAGGACGAGAGGGAACGGCGGCGATCCGAGTGGAGCCTCGGGCAGAGAGCCGAGGCGATCCGCGACCAGCGGGCGGTCAGGATCCGTTTGTGTTTTTGGCAGGGCGGCTGGATGCGCGACGCGTGTCCCGTGCTTCCTCGCGAAGCGACGCGCCATCCCGTCCATTTAATGAAGCCTGACACGAGTCAGATGGCTCAGCCCTTCGGCTTCTGGTCTCTGAGCCTTCGTCGCCACTCCGAGCGAAGACGGAGCAACCGCGTAGCCCTCGGCCGACCGAGGGCACCCCCTTTCCAGCGACGAGAAAGAGAAACGGACCTTCGGGTAAAGCACCTGTCACAAAATTCTTCGCGCAGCTTCGGGCAATACTCTCGCCATCTCAGAACTGAGGAAGACAAGAGTGGGGGGCTATGTGATGATGCAGAATCCGATTCGGCCCATTGAAGCAGGCCCAAACCCCATTCAGCCCAACAGCAGCAGTACCAGGCCCTCCGGCGGCCTTCAGCCCGTCAGCGGCCCAGCAGCCTTCGGCCCATAAGCGGCACCGTCGCTCCCGGCCCAACAGGCTTCAGCCCGTCAGCGGCCCACCAGCCTACGGCCCGGGAGCAGCGCGGCAGCCCAGGGCCCCACAGGCTTCGGCCCGTCAACGGCCCAACCCCCTTCGGCCCGGTAGCCGAATCCGGCCCACTCCGGTGGCGGATCGGGCGCTATGGCGGTTTATCAGTAAACCTTCATTTAGTCCTATATCGGCTGCCACCGTTAACCATCCGCTATCCTCTGCTATAAATATCCCGCTATTTGTGGCCAAAAAGGTGGTGGGGAAAAACGGATGCCTCCCCAAGCTTCCGAAACCCTTAAAGGACTTCTGTCCGAATAGCATTAGAGCTGCTCTTTCATTTCTTCTGAATCGAATCTTCTTCAGGAGCTAACTTGACCGTCGGAGGGGGTTCCCCAGGGCTGACGCCCGGGGCTCCTGCTGACTGGTTCTTCTTCTTCTTTCCTTCCTGCAGGGGCTCGGTTCGAATCATCACCGACCTCCCCGAGTCGGTCTCGGCCGCCGACCTCGGATTCCTCTCCCTGGTCTCGACGCCGAACGCTGGCTGCACCAAGACAGGGAGACTCGGTCTCGCGCTGAAGGAGCCTTCGGACTCACTGTCCAAGGGTAAGCCCGCCGGCTGCCCCAAGACAGGAGACCCGGTCTCGCGCTGAAGGAGCCTTCGGACTCACTGTCCAAGGGTAAGCCCGCCGGCTGCCCCAAGACAGGAGACCCGGTCTCGCGCTGAAGGAGCCTTCGGGCACACCGTCGGAGAGCGGGCCGTTCCTCCGTCCGGTCTCGGACCTTCAGGCTTCGCCTCCGACGCCCGTCGACCGTTCCGCCGAGAGAAGCTCCGCTCGCGCCGCGCCTTCGTCCGCCGAAGGAGCAGCGGCTCACTATCCAAGAGCCGATCCGGCGACCGACCGCGCCCCCCGCGGGCGGGTCCGGGTCAACCGGAGAAGCTTCGTCTTCGCCTCGTCACGGATCCCCGTCGGGTCCCCCTCCAACACCCGATCCGGACCAGCTCCGGATCCTCTTCCTCGGATTCCAGCTTCGGAATCCGGTCGTGATAGATCCAGTCTACATCACAATTGATGCCTAAAATCCTGCTTTTAGCTTATTTTGGTTTTCACTTATCAATGCAAAACCTCCGTTAATCAAAATTGATAATTTCAAAACTAGTGATTCTAAATCAAAGATTTTATTTTAGTCATTTTAAAATCGATAATTTCAAAACTGAGATTTTATGGCACTTTATAACACACCAAAGTGCAGTGCACCAAAGAAGCCTTAAAGTGAAACTGGCATTAACATCTAATTTTGAATACCAATATGCAATTTAGCATATTAGCATCTTTACTAAGAGTAAGTCGTAAGATTGTACAATCTGATGGACAATAAGATTGGAGAAATACTTACTGCAATGGAAGGGAGGGGGAGTTCTTTTTTTCCTTAGATTTTTTAAACTTTTTTTGGAGCATCCAATTGGATGTTTTTTGAAAAAGAAAACTTTTTTGTGCATGTAAATCAAAGCATATACAAAAATGATTTTTTTAGGAAAAGTATACGGTGAATTCGGGGGTGACCCAAACTTTCTGACTGTACCATCAATTTTTTAATCAGACACGAGAAAAAATAAAAAAGAAAGAAAAATCGACTGTTGTAGGTTATATGCGGGCTACTGCTGATCGCTAAGAGTGACCAACGCGAGCTAATGCGGGTAGTCCTATTTTCAACTCAGATTTGAATGTGGTTGTTCCGTATTTGACTCGACTCAAATTTATAATTTTGAACCAAACTTCGGTAAAATTGGATTGAGCTAGGCTGCGGGTTAGTCCGTCCAATTGTCATCTCTACTGAGGACATTGCACCAAGCATGATGATGATTTTGTGCTTGCAAAGGAGCTCCAGGTTAGAATCCACCCCGTGGATGGCAACATCGACCTTATTAACGGTTAGCCTGGTCACCGGCAAGAACTTCCTTCCACGAACGATCCTAGCAGGACAAACCTACTGCCCTTTCCCCCAGTTCAGAGCATCTTCCTCGCCCAGCTTGCCCAGTTCCTGCAGCCTCTCAGCATTTATCTTTGTGGCACTTGTGTGGGCCACTTCAGTACGGTATGTGGCTAGTGCAGGGTTCATTTTAATTCGAGTAATACTTGCTGTAATGCTTGTGTATTGTAATTTACGTGAATTATAATTTATGGGTCAACAGTTGTTGGATCAAACGGCTGCTGTGCAGTCCATTTATGTAGGGGGAAGCCGATTTTTTATTCTTTTTGTTTTCTGTTTGAATTTTTTTAATTTTTTTAGAGCGTCCGATCAAAAATCCGATGGTACAGTTGGATCGGTTTCGACTTGATTGTATATTTATTATTATTATTTTTTAATACGTAAATAGAAACTTATACTATTTTTTAAAAAAAATATACAGTCGAGTTGGAGGAGTAGACCCAAACAACCTAATTATATCATCTGATTTTTTTATCAGGCATTTTTAAAAAATTAAAAAGTCTTAATTAAAAAATAAAAAATTGACTCCTCTGAATCCAGAGGGGCTGTATAACAGCCGTCCCATCCACTGACTGGCTCTACTCCTCCGATGCTACCTCATCCGCCATCCTGGTCCTCCTTCCTAGAGTCCATTCACGAATGTCCGGGGTAGAGCTGGCTGGGGCGACCTGAAGATGGAAGAGGAGGATGTCATGGTGGTGCTCCGTGCTCTTTAGTGCTTTGGTAGAATTCAAACGGAGGAAGGAACGACGGAAGAAACTGAGGTGGAGGCACTCACACAGCTGACAAATTCACGATCTCAACGTCAGTGGAAGCATGGGGATTAGCGAGATAGGAGAAATAAGGAGGGGGCTGGCGATTAAAAAAATAAGAGTGGAGGAGCCGCTCTTTTTTCTTATCACGTCTAGCAAAGGGGATTGTTGTCAAAACATATTTTGACATCTCCCGATAAGTACCTGTTTTTGAAACATTTTTATTGTAAACATGTATTTTTATGAAAAAAGTGAGCAAACATCCGATCAAATTCGATGATATAGATCTATGATCTTATCCACTAAACTATCAATTTAAAAATATTATCTGTTAATTATCTTGTAAACGAATAATTCGAAGGGATAAATGAATCTTAATGTAATTTGTGTGTTCGATCGAAAAAAGAAAAAAATATATCTATTATCTTATCCGTTATACATATCAGCTTAAAAAAATTATTCGTTAACTGAACTATATACTAATCTGAACGTAGGGAAGTCAACGAGTCGGATACAATATGAATACTGGACCATCTATATCCTTCTGACAAATTACGTATCCATTAGCGTGCATCAGCTCTCGGACAAGGGTGCAACTGAGATCATCTTTTAATGTTCGGATAGAAATGATTATTCATATATTAGATAATTAACTATCAAATTGAGAGAGTGTGAAACCAAATTTGAAGTATACATTTATTTATAAATTGTTTATTTAAAAAATAAATGTAAGCTTGAAAATAGCTATCCTTTTAAAGAAAAAAACTACTTAAATTAAATTTGTCTCATTAAAAGTATAGCATAATAATTATCAATCCAACTAAGTGACACTAAAATGAGCTTCTCTGATTGACAAGTCCAAAACATCCTCGGAGATAAAGAAAATAGGAAAAATGATATAAAACTGTCAAAAGTTAATAGTAAATATCGACAGACAGTGGCAGATAGCAGTCTAAGAAACAAGACTATATATTTGCATATCTGTTAAGAACATGTTTGTAGACGTCTACTTGTTTTCATATCCGTTAATTAGTTGGGAGTAGATAGGCTATCCACAAATCGTCCATTAAACTAAACTGTAGTACTGATAATCGGATTATCTTATGGAAAGAAAAGAGAGTGTGATCATATGGATGTTGTTAATCTCCACTTTCTTTGTATCATTAATCTCAACGTCATTTTATTAGTCCAC
Source organism: Zantedeschia hybrid cultivar (assembly GCA_030544215.1). NCBI lineage: Eukaryota > Viridiplantae > Streptophyta > Magnoliopsida > Alismatales > Araceae > Zantedeschia > Zantedeschia hybrid cultivar. The sequence continues at coordinate 5,524,493 of JARZZO010000002.1, forward strand.
CTGTTATGATAGGAGATTAGTGAAGACAGGAAAGTAAGAAGTTTTCTCCTTTTTAAGGACTCTTAACTAACAGGATGTAGTAGAATATGATCATTGGAGAAAGTGAAGTATACCATCTTTTGGGACGACCAAAAGGAAAGCCACGAGAGGCTTGCAACTTTTTTTTTAAAAAAAATTTCTATGAAGAATTAAGAAGAGGTTACAAAATATAACGGCATTTAGTGCGCACATAGAGTAATACTTGTTGCGTTGGTCCACACAGTACGTGATCCATTTTTTTTGAAAATTTTTAATTATCTGATTCAAGATTGGACGGTACAAATGTCGACTTGGAGATCTCTCTTAATTTGAAAAATTTAGAAGAAAAAAATAAAAAAAATAATGTACTGCTCGCTACCATTCAATCTAAGAGATCAGATGGAAACATCGGTGCAAATACAATAAATAATAGGATCTAAAAAGAAAGTAGGAATAAATATTTGGGGGGAGAGAGAGAGAGAGAAACGGGATACATGATATTAAATTAGAGATTACTCTATTCTACCCCTTTCAAAAAGAAAAGAAAAAGGGAGAAAAATCTGATAATAGTAAGTCACATAATAAATTTAGTAATTATTCACATTAGACAAATGAAATATGCCAAGTATATTACAATATCTTCTAATTGCACAGTAATAAGAGGTTGCCAACCAACTTAGTTCTGTATCCTTTTACTACGGTTCTCTACTATGGGCATATGTAAGGAGACTCATTTGTCAATAGAAGGAATGTTATCCTTCCGTATTTTCACTCTCTTTACTATAGTCATTGGGAAATCTTTTCATCAGTTGATCAAAAACCTCTCATAGTGTATTAGTTGTACAGAATATTTTGTTAAAAGTAATTTTAACGAGAATCATCTGATAAAAAAAATCAAATAATTATAATGTGACAAAAATACAAAGATTATAAAAATTAATACAGAATATTGAAAGATTACAAATAGTGAAAATAAAGAACTTCAAAGAAAAAAAAACCAAATTTTCCAGTGGGCGAACTCTAGTTCCGAAACGGTACAAGAGGCCGAGCCGATCTGTGAACCGCAACCGGCCGGACCGCGCTCCCCACATCCCCGACCGTCTTCTCTGCTAAAACCCTACCGTTCTGTTCCTTCTCCATTTCTCTCTCTCTCTCTCTCAGCACCTTTCTCTCTCATGGCTTAGCAGTTCCCCGTCCCTTTTCCACCCCCGGTGTCCCTGATATCACCACCATGGCGGCAGCGGCCAAGGCCAGAGGGCCATGGGCTCGGCTGCTCTCCCTGTGGAGCGCCAGCAGCGCCACTGCGCCGCGTTCCTCCAGGGGGATCTCCACCTCCGCCGCAGCGGCCAGCCTCGGATCCTGCCGCCCCCGCAGGCTGCTCACCCCCTCCCCTTGCCAACTCCTCTTCTTCCATCGCCATTTCTCTGCCATTTCCGTGGCGCAGCGGGACCGGGCGATCCGCGACCTGCTGGCCGAGGTGGAGCGGGAGAAGCAGCGGGAGAGGGAGGAGAAGAGGAAGGCCGGGGAGGCCGTGGAGGACGGCGTCGACGAGGAGGAGGAAGACTTCATGGGCGTCGGCCCGCTGATCGAGAAGTGGGAGAAGCGGATCGCCAAGGAGACGGGGGACGACGAGGCGTGGGAGATCCCCACCGACTCGGACAGCGACGACGACGAGCGGTTCTCGCCGCAGGAGGTGAACCGCCGCGTCGACGAGTTCGAGAAGAAGCACAAGCGGCACGAGGAGCTCCTCCTCAAGTTTGCGGAGACCGGTGAGCATGAACAGCATGCCTTTTCTCTTCAACCACTTTTGTATGTTCACCTAAGAAAACCGGATTATTCCTTTAAACAGCTGGCCTTTGCTCTTCATTGTTGTATTATACTATTATTCATCTAAAAAGTTGTTTCTTATGATCAGTTGTTAACCATACGCAATAATTTGGACCTTGTTAAATAGTGCGAACCTTCCAACTTTATCAAACGGAAAGAATGAGACGATGGTCTCGTTATTGCTGCTCATGATAATACTACTCGTATGCAGTTGCAACATTATGGTATTTGTTATTTTAATGATGTTTCAGAACATATTCTTTTTCTGCATATGATGTACATCATATTCGCTTCGTTCGTAAGAGATTGCACTGTTGTGTTCTTATTTTACCAATGCGTTGAGTTTATCTTTTGCAATATTCCAAAAGAAGTGGCATGTGCATCACAAGTATTTGCAGTCTAATAATCTATATCTCTCTATTCCATGTGTTCCTTACAGAAACTCTTGACGAGGCACATAAATGGATGACCAAAATCGACAAGTTTGAGGAAAAATTCTTGAGATTGCCACTAGAATACAGGGTCATGGGTGATCTGATGAATCGTCTGAAGGATGCCACTGGCAAGGAGAAATTTATTCTTCAACATAAGTTGAATCGAGCCATCAGATTGATGGATTGTAAGGAAGCATGTGACCCTAATAATCCTGCTAATTATGGAGTTATTCACCATTCACAAGTTGGCCCTTCTGCTGATCAATTGAAATATTCCGACTTTGAGAAAGAGAAGAAGATGATCCAAGGGGATGATTTAGAAGAGGACGCTGCAGACTTCAGTGAGACAAAGGGAGAGGATGATAAATTGTTAGAGAAGCTTAATGCTATAGATAAGAAGCTTGAAGAGAAGCTAGCTGAACTTGATCACACTTTTGGGAAGAAAGGAAGAGTCCTAGAACAGGAAATCAAAGAGCTTGCTGAGGAGAGAAGTGCATTGACAGAGAAGAGTAGAAGACCCCTTTATCGAAAAGTAAGTTTATCCATCTTTCTAAAGATCACTTGACCATTTCTGGATATTTTTTTTTGAAAGTGGATGGTACCACACTCGTATAGATAATAAAAATATAGGGGACATACAAGTAAAGGTGACCTCAGCTCACAAAAGCCCCATAGACAAAAAACCCCAGGATGGTGCAAGCGTAACCATCACTCAACCCCCAACAAAACAAAAAGGCAAGAGTTCCCATAAGCTCCAAAACAAAAAGCTAAGACCCATTCCTTCACCTGAGTACCAATAAACCTCCCCACACTCTGAGGGACCAAAGCTTGGTTCTTAAAAATCCGTCTATTTCTATCAACCCCAAGTCGTCCAAACAGTTTCTGAATGATTTGAAAGCTATCTTTCCAAAAATTATTTCACTTTTTCATTTAATACAATTGTGATACTGTCCACTTTCAAAATAGTCATTTTTAGTAATGTTGAGGGAAAACAGCATTTTGGCTTTCTAATAGTTAAGGAAGCACATTTTTTTTTCTTCAAAACGATGCTTTTTGTTTGGCTTCTTTGGCTCAATTCATGTTTGTCCAAAATTCCTGGCATTCTAGTGATAGTATGGTGCATGTTCCTAATGAGCCAACATTCTTTTTGAATAATGTGAAATTGAGAAAAAGAAAAAGGTGGTTTGGCAGGGACTGTTTATACCCTGCTTCCCTAGTTCCCAAAAGAACTTCCATGAAAAGCTATTTATCTACTATTTTAGTGGCTTACCCCCCTTAATTCAATGACCACTGAGATGGATTTATTCAACATCACTGAATGCAACTATACTGCTTTGCTTACCTCCATATGCACCTACCTCATAGTCTTTTGTCCCCAAATACTTTCTCATCTTCTAGACTACTGTAGGATTGGGTATCCTGCACACAACAAGATCAACTTTCTCATCATGGAAACTCCCCTACCATGGTCATTCTTGCCTGCTGTATTGTCTGTGAGGTTTCCAAGCATCCAGGTGCCATTGGGGCACTCATGCCTGTAGTCTGGACATGTGACTAGAATAACCAACATACACAAGGACTCCCTGGTTTTAGTTTAGGATAGTATTTGCTCCATCACTTGAATATTCCTTTTGAGACTCCTCTCCCTCCATGTTGCACTAGTATTTCCCTATCATTTTCCAAGTCTGGATCTGCTTCCTAAATGTAAACTATTGTTTCCTTCTAAGGTACATTGGGCTGTCAAAATGAGTCCAAACCATTAATGGGCCTGTTTTGACTGGTTAATTTTGAGTATGGGCTATCCATTTACCAAATAACAGTTCTGTTGCATATCTTATAGAAATCTATAACTAGATTTCTACGAATCTGGCCCTACAATTGAGCCTATTTATCTATTAATAAGCAAGAATTAAAAATTGGACCCAAGACATGATTTATTTACCATTAATTTTATTAGGTCTGATATGGGTCTGGGTATACTAATTTTGAGTATGGATCTACCCATATCCATATCATTTGCAGCCCCAAAGGTAAAGTTGGAAAAGTTGTTTGTGCAGGGATGGTTAAATAGTCTTTTCCCCCTCCCTTTTTTTCCCATTGCCTCTAGCACACCAAACCTTCCTGCTTAAGCAAGTGTTGTCTTCGTTATGGCAAACTTGCTCAGAATCACTTTAAAAGTGACCTTAGAAGGTCTCGTGCTTTTTTTTCCAATTTAACTGCATGGAATCCTTTTTTATATTTATTTTAACTGCATGGAATACTGGCCTTTTGCTCTCATAGTCCTTGTCTCACCCCTTATAATTTGTTGAAATATTTTTCTGATTCCTTGCCTTCTTCCCTTCATTCTTTGCTCCAACTGTTTGTTTAATTTTTATATTCATCCCGTCTTCATTGTTAAACATATTGACTGGTGGTAATAAAACATTTATGTTGCATAATGACAGGGCTTTGATGTGAAGGTGATCGATGTCAATCGCACATGTAAAGTCACAAAGGTGATGTATCTTTCCCCCTTTCTATATGATCTTAAGGTTGCGTCTGATAATGCTGAAGACATAAGCCTGAAATATGAGATTCACGTCTGAAATCTGAATAGGTAACACAGAAGCCTTAATACTGAATGGAGCAGACAGTTTGGTAACTGTAAAGACAACATCTGAGCATATGGCATATTTATTAATTTATATTTTGTAATTAATTATAATAATGGATAAAAATAACATGTATCGATCTATTGAATGAATTTATACATAATAATAATAATTAATATAAATATTGTATATAATAATGTACAAACTAAAGTATAAATGTTTATTTTATAATCTTTACAATTATTATGTCATAAAACTTTGAATTTAGTTAAAGTAATTAATGTTTATTATGACCAAATAAAATATGATGTGCATATGCATGTATACTAGTCAGGTCACAAAAACTTCACTTTCAAGAATATCTATGGCTGTTGATAATCAATATTTAAATGAAATATACTGGATAAAGTTCATTGGCTCTCACACTGATCATAACAATCAGTTATGCCCCTACTACATTAGAAACATGTAAATAATAAGTAAATAAACATAATTTCAAAGGAAAATACCTTGTATTCTATCAAGATAAATTCTCAAGTAAACCTATGGTACTACAACGCCACCACTAAGGAAAGGATGCTGAAAAAATTTAAAGTTCGTAGACCTATATAGATGAAAATAAAATAAAAACTCCAAAAAGATTGTCTAAAGGCATATGTTTGTAATTAAGATAAAACCTATCTAATCAAACCAACATAATGCATAACCATCTTAAAGTAGAGATTAAAAATTACCAAAACAAAAAATAAAGGACGTCCATGAGAAAAGATGGGATGTTGTTGCTGCATGCTATGATGTATCATGTACACATGGAGAATATTAGACAGGAAAGAATGGTAGCTGCCAAGGCATGGGCCTGCTTTTACCATGATGTAGAGAGAGAGAGAGAGAGAGGATGCTAGCTGCGCCATGATGTGGGTGAGATGTTGTCCGCCACTGCCACGAGGGTGGGATGTCCATGGCAAGAACAGATTGTGGAGACGGGTCCAAAAGCCTGCCGTAATGCTGTTGTTGCCGCGTGCGTGCGCGCGTGTGCGTGTGTGTGTGTGTGTGAGAGAGAGAGAGAGAGAGAGAGAGAGAGAGAGAGAGACCTGGATGGAGGGAGAAGAGACGCAGGCAGCAGCGCATGGGTCCTTCTTGTTGATGTTACCCATGACATGTAGAGAGATAGAAAGAGAGAGAGGAGCAGTGGCTGATGTGTGGGCCTACTGCTGCCGTTTTCATTAGAGAGAGAGAGAGAGACTGTCCATGCTAAAAGGGTAGAGATCTGTCTGCTTTCTGAAGATGAGCACCAGCCAGAGACGGAGAGGAAGAAGTTGCTGCCGCAGCCGGAGACGGAGAGGAAGGAACGAAGAAGAAGAGGGCGAATACTCGTAGCCTTCCTTGGAGAGGGAACAAATTATGAGGAAGTTATGGGGGAGGAGCCCGAATGCTATGGGCACTTAGTGTGAAATTCTTTCCGTGTTAAGAATAAGCTAGAATTTGGAGCTTAGCCACTAAGAGGTCAACCGTCATGTTAGTGGTGGTTAAGAGATGAAATTTAAAATTTTGTCAAACACTCTCCATTATGGTATGTCTGACCACTTAAGATATAATTGCTTAACTAAGTGTTATCAAACACCACCTAAGTTTCCCCCACTTTTACACCTTTAAGACATGGCGACTCTTCTAGTAGTGTTTTTTCCCCCAAAGAAACCCTAAACATATTCATCTTTTTACTACTTCTTGCATGGTTAAACTAAAGGAATTTAACTTCCCATTAAGTGTTGGCACTGAGGAATACATGTTTTTGGATGGATTTAATAAATATGATGGTTCGAGGATTTGATTCGATCAAGAGATTCAGAAATAAACTATTGACTCTGATTTCTTTACAAGGTTTGCTTTCATACTATTTTAGGGAGGACAATTGACCAAGTACACTGCATTGTTAGCTTGTGGGAACTTTAATGGAGTTATAGGCTTTGCCAAAGCGAAAGGTCCAGCACCCCGAATTGCCATTCAGAAGGTAATATATATATATATATATATATATATATATATATATATTGTTTCTAAAATTGAAGTTTTTATATTCAGTTTAAATTATTAGAAACTCTGTTCTATCTGATTAGTCAATATTCAATTATTCATCAACATTATCATCATGATAAAGCCTGTTCTATTGTTTCATGATTGTTTAGGGCTTGAAAGTCCACATCTTCTGATATTTGGGCAAGCTTCCTGAATGTCAATTGATCTTGTGCTGCATAGCAATTGTGTGCCAGTTTTCTGACAATTGGTGAATTGACTCTATACATTGAGTTCCCAAATTCCTGGCCATGTTAGTTGCAAGTATTTGCTGCTAAGCATGAGAGATCTGCTTGTTTATAATAGCAGCAAACACAGAACTCACCTGCACATACTGAATCCTAAAGGTACACATGTTCTTCACACATCAGTGTTGACTAGTGTTTCTTATCTTTTTTTGAAATGCAGATAGTAATACTTAGGATATTCAAAACAAAGAGGTGAATGAACAAGAGTAAGGAGCAAACAATCCTCATAATTCCCTCTATACAAAAAAAGCACCTAAGTGGTGGTGCAACTATCATATCTCTCCCTAAAGAATAAAAGCAACTCTCAGACCTCTCCCAAAAGGACTAAAAGGGCAGATGAATTACATTAAGAGAGGCTTTCACCCACTCTCTAACTCTGACAAACAAAAGAGATGGCTTTATCTGTGGTGGAAGCTTCCCTCCTGTTTCCAACGGTAAGGTGGACTCTTAAAGATGCTTTTTTTAGTAAGTTGTCTTTCTATAACACATTCTCTATCTAACAATCTCTCTAAAATTTTCTATTTCTTACTCTTTTTTTCCTTCCCATAGATACATTAGTATTAACGGTCCTTAATAGTAAATAAAATTTATAAGTTTATCAAGTTGTGCTTTAAAAAAAGAAAAAGAAATATGTACCATTCTGTTGATTTTTCTTCTTCTTTTAAGTGGATGACACCACCGATTTCATAAATAGAAAAAAGTATACAAGTATGTATGTTGAAAAAATTCTCAAAACTCACTCAACACAACACCAAGATGGTGATTCAACGAATACCCTCCAAAAGAGCAAAAAATGAGGGATTATCTATAAGATCTTTATACCACACCCGCATCCACTCCCTTACCCTTCTTGAAATAAAAGACAACACTCTACCCTATGAAGCTGACTCCCTCCTGAAAATCTTGTTATTCCTCTGAGACCAAATAGCCCACAAAGTGGCATGGAGAATTAGCCACCACAGGACATAGTCCCCCTTAAGAGGTAAGGGATACAACCAAAAGCAACACAGATACTCCACGCTATTTTGGATAGACTTCACTCTGTGTAACTTAGCAAGCATATCCTACCAAACCTCTGATGAATAGGAGCACCTAACAAACAAATGCAGAAGATCTTCATTCGCCTCCCCTTAAAGGTTGGACATGGGAGGTACATCACATCCAAACCGTATCAATCAGTCAGCAGTTGGAAGCTTCCTAGTTGTTATCCTCTATACCAAGATCTCGACCTTCAAGGGAGAATGAGGAACCCAAATGTCTTGAAAGAAGGGTGCCCGAACACCTCCATCCGCAATAATTGCATACGCTGATCTGACAGAGAAGGTCCCCGTGTGTCCCAAGTCCACTGCAAAGTGTCAGGTTGAGAGATTTCAATCTTGAAATCTTGAACAAAATTATCTGGTTCTGAATATAAACGACAATAAGGGTACTAAAACGTATTAAAATTTTTAGTCAATGACTAAAATCCATATCCTTTTTGGTACCAACATTACATTGTCTTATAGTCATAGTACGACATCATACTGATGTCTTTATCAATGACTATGAGAGTGTGGTACTGGCACCAAAGGAGTATGTATTCTAATCGTTGACTAAAAATTTCATTAAATTCTAGCAGCTTTATTGTCGTTTATATTTAGAATTAGATAATCTTCAATAGAAAAAAGAATGGTGCATATTTCTAAATTTCTTTCAAAGTACAACTTGGTAATTTTTTTTATTTTTTTTATTTTTTTATTTTTTATTTTTTTACTGTTGAGAATCGTTAATACTAATGTATATAAGAGAAAGGGAAAAAAAAGAAGAGAAAGAAAATTTTAGAGATGAAAGATAGAGAGAGCGTGTGTTATAGAGGGACCAATTATTAAGGAAAAAAATAGAGTTGACTTAGATAGCAAAGTAAAATGAAGAAATCAATGTTCGAACAAAGATAATCATTTATATATATATATATATATATATATATATATATATATATATATATATATATATATATATAAGATTTTTTATATTTTCATTTTTTTTGGAACTCTCATAATTTATATTAGGTAGAAGGGGATGGGACTGGATCAGATTGGATCGACCGATTTGATCGGTTTGGATCGGCCTGATCCGTGCTCGACCCCTGATCCTTCCCTCCTTGCTTTCAACATAGGGAAGATGTCATGTAGTAGCCCAGTCACAAGCTATGCACGAGGAAAGGGCTCCCATGAGATAAAACAATATGCGGCTGCCATGGTGTGAAGCCACCACTATGTCCAGGGATTAGGGTAGGGATGAACTAGATTAGTCCCATATCAAAAAGTAGAAAAAAGTTACTGGACTGTATAGGCGTGGATCCTTAATTTTTGAGGTGCCTTTTGGAGACAAACCCGTGTGGGCTTTTGGGAATCCAAAGCAGACAAATGCCTTACAAGAGTTGGATCAGGTAATTAACGATGATGGCTAGTACATGGTGATTCATTTCGAGTCAACTTGTCCTTACTTCTTCCCAACAATGGCCACAAGTTCGGTGGAGGTGCTTCCTATGGAAGGATTACGGAATACCTAAGGTTCCTTCAGGAAAGCAGACACAGTTCATGGGAAAGAGATTCTCAAAGAAGAGAGTAAAGATTCCCTTCTTGCTAGATGTGAGGGGGAGGGGTGGATACACAAAGAAGGAACCGGATTGATATGATGTTCCCCAATTGGCACAGAGCTCATCAGTGTCATACGAAGGTTTCTCAGGTGGCATACAGGGTGGTTCTTCCTCAGTTTGAGGAGAAGGAGCCAGATTGATATGATGTTCATCAATTGGTGCAGAGCTCATCACAGTGTCATACGAAGGTTTCTCAGGTGGCATCCAGGTTGGTTCTTCCTCAGTTTGAGGAGACGGATCCCTAGTTCCGTGAATGCGACATTTATCACTACAGGGACCCATCCCCTGTGATTTCTGGTAAGCATTCAAAGTCCTCTTACCATCTCTGCAAGGGTCCATCTATTTCCTGCTCTAACTCATCTAACAACAATGGCAAGGTTGCTCCATTGTGACGTGGAGATCCCAGGTTCATTTATGGAAGCAGACTTTTTGCAAAAAGTAAGGGTAAGTCTGGATATGATTGACGCTCCCGCTCCCAAGACCTCGCCATGACGGGAGCATCATGGTGTTAGACTTCCCTTTTTTTTATTTGGTCTAGTGACAACAAGAATCTGGCCAAAAGGATTACAATGATACTGAGACAGCTTCCACAGGACTCAGAAAATAACTCCTTACAGAAAACAGAGAAGAGAAGTCTGTTTTTATCAGATAACGAGTAATGAAGAGAGGGCGGAAACCATTCTGGGTATACAGGTCCAGTGCAAGATTGGGCAGTTTCATAAGCTTTGCGATGATATTCCAGAAAACCACAATAAGAAGGTGAAAGGTCAAAGGGAGTTGAATTTCCAAAGGAAGGCAAGCAGTGATAGGCAGAAGTGTGAGTCACAGCAGAATGCAGGGAAGAACATGTCAGATAAATGATTTTGTTATCATGGATCCTTCAGGGGCCTGCTTGTCCAACCGATTAGATAATAGTGAAAGTTTTGATAAAACAAGTAATGATGCTGTTAAGTCTCTTCTAGAAATGAAGTTGGATTGGCTTCAGTTTTTTGTAACAGGACTTTGTGTTACTCACTGTGCCCCCATTAGTTCATTGAAAATTTCATTTACTGTTTCAGTGACATGGAACAGAGGCAGTTAAGATGATCAATTTATACACTTCCAGTAATGCTCATCCTATACTGCAACTTAACGTAGATGGAGATAAACTTGTGTCAGGTGTAAGATCAGCTTGCCATGATGCTTAAGAGTAGAAACAGTCAAGTGCTATAGACTCTCAGAGAATCAGTAGCTTGCTCAGAGCTTTCAAAGTCATCCTGAATGGTTTGTTGTGACTGAAGGGGAAGTAGTGGTTAATTATTCTCGTAGTCACAGTAGTATTTTGAACCAGTCATTTTTCATGATTATTTGACATGGATTATTGACATCACTGTCAAATTATTTTTTCTTATTTACATAGATTGTTGACATCACTGTCAAAGTCTGTACTCAAATAGTTGCTAATTCATGTAGCTCGTGGTTAGGGCTGTGCATAATTCGGTTCAAACCGAAAAACCGAACCGAACCAAGTGATTTGGTTCAGTTCGGTTCGGTTTGAGCTCAAGTTCGGTTCGGTTCGGTTTGACAAAGTTGTGAAACCGAACCGAACCGAAAAACCGAATAATTAAATAAATAAATATCTTATATTAATATTATATATAAATGTTTTAATATTTTAGTATCATATATATATTTATGTATAAATATGTATTTTTAAAGTTTAATTTTAATATTATATATATATATATATATATATAATATGAATAAAACATAAAATTTCGGTTTGAACCGAACCGAACCGAAATATTTCGGTTCAGTTCGGTTTGGAGAAATTTCCTCCAAAACCGAACCGAACCGAACCGTGCACACCCCTACTTGTGGTATAGTTGTCTGAGTGAGGGATCTCTCCTCCGCCACCAGATTGTACCATGTTTATTTGCTGCAATAAACAACACTTTCGGTGAAAAAGGCCTTAGAGTTTCGTTTCTTTCTCTGACATACAGGTACAAATTTACAAATTTATGGGTAACCCATTTATGTCCTTTCTATAAATGCTCCTGCATCCCATGTACTTTTCATCTCTGGTCTTTTCTAAAGTAGTATCCTCGTCTTCTAACATTGGCCCAATGGCAGAGCCATAGTACCATCTCTGAATTGGTAAGGTTCTATGGATATTCTCAGATATGGTAAGATGCATTTCCTCTACTAAGATGGCTGTCCTTATTAATGGGGAGGCCGCCTCCTCCCATAGTGGATGTGGCATTAGGCAGGGAGATCCTCTTTCTCCTCTCCTATTTGTGCTGGTAGCTCAGATTGTGAGTTCTTTATGGACGCGGGCAGAGGATTTGGATATCATCTCCGAATTCAGGGTACATACTTATGAGCAGGCATGTTAATCATCTACAGTATGCTGATGACACTATACTGTTTGTAGAGCCTTCCTTCCAGCAGTTGTGCATGATCATGCATCTCTTGCAGTTTCTAGAAGATGTATCTGGGCTGAAAGTAAATTTTAAGAAGAGCCAGTTAGTGGGTATCCATATAGATCAAGACTTCTTGATGAGAGCTGCAGATCTGTTGGACTGTCCGGTTGGCCATTTCCCCATCACCTACTTGGGTCTCGTGTTATCCGCCTTTTGCTATTCGCTGTTCAGATTGGATTAAGGTTCAACAGAAATTTACTTCTAGGCTTGCTGGGTGGAAAGGAAGGCTTCTATCTTATGGTGGTCGCCTTGTGTTGTGTCGGTCGGTCATGGACAGTCTTCCCATCTACTTTTTGTCCTTATTCCGGATCCAATGACAGTGGCTAAGAAGTTGGAAGCCATTCGTTGCAAGTTTTTTTGGCATGGGGCCTCGGATAAGTGCAAAAGGTGGCATAATGTGAGTTGGAAAAGGATTTGTAGGGATAAGGAGATGGGGGGCTTGTGAATCAAAGATATCCGGAACTTCAATTTGGCTCTTCTTGGGAAGAGGTTTTGGAGGCTGATTACGGTCGAGGGCAACATTTGCATGGTGATTGTGAAACATAAGTACTATAGGCAGAGCAGAGTGTGTGACATCTCACCGGATAGCACATATAATGTCTCACATTTGTGGAAAGGCATTCTGCATGCCAGGGACCTAGTTTTATCTGGGTTGCAGCACCAGTTGGGCAATGGACAAGTGTGGCTTTTTTGGGAGGATAAATGGTGTGATAATGTCTCATTGAGACAGAGATTCCCTGCGCTTTATTCAGTCTCCATCTCCTTGGCGGCTGTGGTGGCTGAAATGTGGGATTATGAGGGATGGACACCCATGTTTCGTAGATATTTAATGGATGGGAATTTCATCAGCTATTGGGCCTCTATGATGCTTTACAGGGTGGCTGTAAGTTGGAGGTGGGATCCTACGGATTCCTACTCTGTTAAGTTGGCCTATTCTATTCTGTGTGATGGTGGGGTGCGGTATCCATTTATGAAGCAAGTGTGGAAACCTTAACAGCCCTCTGAAGGTTGAAATCTTGATTTGGAAGATATCCCATGGAAGACTGCCCACCAGAGATAAGTTGACAGCTTTCATGGAGAATATTCAGGCCGCTTGTTCCCTTTGTGGGCTGCTGGACGAGGATTTAGACCATATTTTTGTGCGGTGCACCTTCTTGGAGGGAAGTATGGAATCATATGTTCACTAAGGCTAGATGTGACCATGCACTCCCGTGGACTGTTCAGGATCTGTTGAAGGAGTGGCAGCATGGTTGGTCTTCTAGAAGTGATGCAAAGGTCTGGTGGCTGGTCCTTCATGCCACTTTGTGGACCATTTGGGGTGAAAGGAATGCTAGGATTTTCAAGAACCAGGCTAGGACTGTGGAAAGAGTTTTCTTTTATTCGTAATGTAACGAGGGAATGGGGGAGGCTTCTTGCTAATGCTGACCCTTCTCATTCCACTCTTTTGTCTCTTTTTGGTGGGAGGGGTTGATTGATCGCACTGTCTCAGTGTGATCCTTTTGTTCAGGAGATTTTTGTGGGATTTTTTCTCCTTTACTTGTATTTCCCCTTCCTTTTCAATTTATACATTTGTGGTACTATCCACTTCTCAAAAAAAAGATACATTCCTAGCTAATAATCACTAGGCCCCTCCAAATGTATTTGAAAAAATTTCAGGTCTTATGAGAAGTCTCAGTCCCCCTTTGTACCATTGTTTGTTTCTTTTTGTGTGATTTTCTGTTCGCTCCCTGCATCTCTGGTCCACCTTTTGTGTACTTCGTTATTACTTATGGGACCAGGGCCACCAGGCGCATGCGGGATCTCTATTGGTCTATGCACTGCACATGTGAAAAGCCCACTGTTGATGTAATCCAGCTGCAATTAGCTGGAGATTGTTTTTTTTTTTTTTTGAAAGTGAATGGTAGATTGTTGTTTTTTGCTCTATTAGTTATTATTCTAGTTTCTCTGAAGAGCTCGCTCTGTTCTCTGGTTCAGGCATATGAAAAGTGTTTCCAGAATCTTCATTATGTGGAAAGGCATGAGGAGCATACAATTGCTCATGCTATCCAGACAAAGTATGAGAAAACAAAGGTATTTTGAATGTCCGTTTCATGTCCAACGGCATTTTTTCATGCAGTTTTTCTGATCATAAAATTGCTTTGTGCTAAAATCTGTTTATATTTTCTTAGATATACCTCTGGCCGGCTCCGACTAGATCAGGGGTCGTGGGAGCCGCCAAAACTGTAGAAACTATTCTTTTCTTAGCAGGTTTCAAAAATGTCAAGTCAAAGGTAAAGTTTGCTATGGACGAAGTAAAAGGTGTTACTCAGGTTGTTCCAAAGATCAATATTTCCTTTTAACTCTTTTCAAATTTTTGCAGATAATTGGCTCCAGAAACCCACATAACACTATCAAAGCTCTTTTCAAAGCATTAAATGCTGTAAGTTGGATGGATAGAGTTCTTGACCCCCTTTCTTTCAACATGGAGATTCCAGAGGTCCATTGGGAGACTAACTGTTTTACCCTTTTGCAGATTGAGACTCCCAAAGACATTCAGGAGAAGTTTGGCCGCACTGTTGTTGAATCATATTTGTTGTGAGCATGGTTCCAAGTTGGTTTCATTTGATATGTCTTGGAAAATTATGGACTGCGGCTTTGAAGCATCTGCATATAGGAATGGTTTAGAATGGTAAGGTCCCAAATGTTGCGGCGGCAATTCAATGTGAATCTTACTTCTTGTCCTCTGTATTCCTTTTCTTTCTTTTTCTTAGGAGGGGACTGGAATCCACTCTAACAGACGCTGTCTCAGTTACGTTGCCAACAACCGTTATGGACAACAGGCTTGCTAATGCATTCGGAGTTTTCCATCTACAGTCAAGCTAGAGAATAATGCTTTGACTGCAATTTTTATTTTGTCCAAATGGCCCCACTGGCCGGTGTAAAGGATTTTCCACCCTGCATGAGATAAACTATTTGGAATGTCGTTCCTCCCAGAACATGTATATCTTGATCAAATTTTGTATGGTTCACCTATCCAAGTATGCAAGGATACTTTCCAACCTGACTTCTTGACGCTACCAAAATCTGTTCTACACTTCCAGCTACTCGCTGTTAGTAAAAGACGCTATTTTTAGCCGCTGTATCATGCCATTGCCATTCTGGATACATGGTAGTAAGGTGATCAAAAGGACATCTTGCATTCAAAATTGTAGCACTGTCACTCCTGCACACATTAAACAATAGAGATGTTGACTTTTCAATTTCTATAATATTCCAATATTAGCTAACATATTAGATTTATATGTAAGGTGACTCCAAATTACTATGCATGGCAAGTGTGAAAGCATCGTATCTCATAGCCAAAAGAACATGTTTGAATTAGGAGATCCAACTATGAGCACTGCCTCCCTGGATGGCCCAGAAGAGATGCTTTACCTAGCATAACTCGTTTAAATCATATAACGTATCATCAGATTGCTGTCCCTAAAACATAAAGCACTGGAGCAACTGTTCAGAACAGTCTCTGAATTAATGTAAGACAATACAAAGCCACTGATAAGAACTCGAATGTCTGACTGAACTTGAACAATGCCTATATGATGGATCCTCTGGAAGCCTGAACAAACATCCTTGCGGAGCATGATCTGCAGAAGCCACGAAGGCTTTAGTGGGATAGGATTCTTTCAACTTCAAAACTCTCCATACTTGGCAGTTGGTTTTATCCAAAGCACAATTCACAAGCATGTTTCCACCTAAATGTAGCCAAAGTGATATGGTAGGTATATATCAGATGAGCATTATGCCGTGATAACAAAAATGATCACACAGGAAAAAAAAAAAATCTAAACTTTTACCTGTGAAGAAACCTCACTGGGGGATATGTAGGCTATTATCCAACTCCCAAATGACCACTTTACCATCCAATCCTGAGAAGAACGTGACAAAACACACGTAAGGCAACTAGTATTGCTTGAATGATGGGAAAAGTGACAAAAATATAGAACCCATCAAGCTCTCTAACCTGAAGTGCTGAAACGCTTTACCGTAATATCCCCTTCTTTCTTAAGAGGCACGATGCAACTAGAAGAGAAATGAATGTAGCTTTTGGTGTCATAATTTTTGGAAAGAAAAAAACATAACGATGGTTGCAGCAAAAGTGAGTCGTTGGGTGAACCAACATACGTTATGCAATTTTCATGAGCACCACCTCGAGCCTTCGAAGGATCGACCGAGTCATTGCCTATTCCCTGTTTTGATTGGCCATAAAATTTCCCGAAGGCCTCTGTAAACTGAGAAAGAATGATGATCAAAAGAGTAACTTTATTAAATTCATGAAGCTGAGGAACCAAAAAAAACTATCCATGACAGTATTAACACATTTAGGTGTGTGCAAGGAAAGAAAAGTCTGTCAGAGATTTAATAAACTCGAAAAGGTGCAAACGAGTCATCCTAGTCCTATCAATTTGATGTCAAATTAGGAAATAGACGGGCAAAACCCAACTAATTAGACAATTTTGTGACGTGTTGCCAGGTGCCCACACGCACATTCGTGCCAAAATTCAGCAATGTTGGTAAAATACCAGTTGGCAGGTAAGTCAAGCCTATCCTTGAAAGGTGCCAAATCCAAGTCACTAACAGTTGGCTGCTGTGATACCAACTAAGAGGAGTTTAATAAATACCCAAGTTGGCTGCTGTGATACCAACTAAGAGGAGTTTAATAAATACCCAAGTTTTAAAAAAAATGCATATAAAACAACACTAAAAACCAAAGAAAGGAGAGAAGCATAGATATACAACAAAAAACAGAACAGCAGGAATGAGACACCAGTAGTGTACACTTGATCCAAAAAATATTCTTGCATCCACAGATTTTTAAGTTATTTTCACACATACCTGTGAACCATATTTTGAACTTGATGGTGCTAATTTTCTTTCATCAATGAATTTGACAAAGTTCCTGTTACAGAAAAATACAATTATTTCTTGTTTGCATGCATAAAACTTTATTTATTGCGCTTTCCACTTCATTTAAGAAACTAAAGATATCAAAAACTATGAAATTTCAAATAAACAGGATAAAGTCGAAGATATTCTAACAAAATCATCTTACAGAAGCAAGTCAAATAACATTTATAGCAACCATCGGATATGATGATACTGCAAGATGTAGAAAGGAGTACTTGAACAGATCTAATGCAGGAATTTCTAGCAAATTGAAAACATGGAAACTGCTCAATCAAATGGGCAATAGAATACCATATTCCTCTTTCATCTGCCGTAAAAACCATAGGACTGCAGTCAAACCCCACGCCAACAGCCATTCTCTCGGAAAGAAAAAGCACCTGAAAGAAACAAGAATTATCATTGTATGGCACATTTCTGAACAAACAGGGCGAGGTAAGAATTCGCCCAATGTACAACAGGAGAATGAACACTTATCGAAAAAAGAAAACACTGTAAGACAGGATGCTGACCCACATCACGGAGTGGCAAGTCCCGGAACGCAACACTTTGTGCCACAGGAGATGGACCGATATCATCAATGAAGTACATCACTGATGAGTGACCTGCAACAGTTAGATAAAGGAAAGATCACTTTATGTACATAGATAGAAGCAGCTAAAAAACTGAAGTTTATGTGTTTATGATATAAAGATATATTGATCCCTGTGGACCTGGTTATCAATACTTAGTAGTGTACCATGGATCGAAAAGCTGATCATGCAACTTTATAACCAATACAGAAGTCATAAATGGATGATGTAATTTCAACCCAAAAACAATAAAGTAATAGTAACAATTATAATTGTCATGTAGAAATCCTAATTAAGTAAACCTGGCAATCTCTTTAAATGTTGTCTATTTGATATTGCCTTTAAGAGTCTAATTATGATCTATTGAGGTTAAAACCATATTAATGGCTTTGGACAAGAGAAAGGACAGCCAATGGCTAAATCCATCTGAGAAACCTCTAAACTTCTGAAATGTCAACCAAACTGATGGTGACAGCTGCATTTACTGCTTAGACCACATCAGTGGCCAAACAGTAATGCTAAATTGTTAACAGGGAGAAGGCAAGGCCGTTAGAAGCCGATTCACTCATTGTGACAAAGAAGACGTACACTCCCATCCCCAAAAAAGTGAACTTGAAAGGTACAAAATATTCCCTCCTCAACTCCCAGCTTGCTCCCACGACTGCTTCTATGCCAGCTGCATGCATATATAAGGCCTGAATAACGGAAGTTGCAATAACCTTTTAGACCTAATTACTAGCGAAGGAACAAATTGAAATGAAGGTCCTGGGCCCACATTATTGAGTCCCCTATGTCAAGGTTTGCCATACCAAAACCAAGCACCATATCAGAACCCTGAAAAACCAATACGTATCATTCCAAATCATAAGTTATTAACACCTTTTTTCTTGAGAACAGATAGTACTCTGTCCGGGATGGATGTTCCGGAGAGTGTTCCGGAGGGTGTTCCGGAGAAGGAAGGCTGGTCAGGAGTCCATCATCCTGGCAAGGGGCAAGGGTGGAGTACGGTGCAGAGGAAGGTGTCTCGCAGAGTTGGTCACCGGAGGACAGTGGCTGCGGAAGCTTTGCCTGTGGGACGCGATGTCTGCATTCGCTGCTTGGGTAAGGGTCATCATGCAGCCAGGTGCAGAGAAGCAGTCCGGTGCCTCCACTGCTATGGAGCTGGACACAGAAGAAGGCTTTGTCCTTCTCTCCGATATATTGACAGAAAAACAGAGGTGAGTAATAGGAGGATGAACTCGGGTGTAGATCCTAAAGTGGACAGCAAGCCTGTCCCGAAGGTCTTTCATGGAGTGGTAGACATAGCATGGTCACCAGAGGTTGCTGCAGCTAAGCGTTCATTGGAAAACTGCATTGTAGTTTCATTCCGGAAGGATAGCAATGGAATCGTAATGGACTGTGGGGAGGTAAGAGCCATTCTGCTGAAGTTTTGGCCGGATGTTAAAGGATGGAGCATTCGAAGATTGGTATCCCATTCCTTCCTAGTTAGCTCAGAAACTCAATCGTGGAAGGGTCTTGCATGCTCCATTGGAAGGATAGAGGTGAAGAAGGACCTTTTTGTGGAGTTTTCTCAGTGGAGGACAGAAGTGGGAACTTTCCCTGCAGAGGAGGGAATCGAGCTGTGGTGTAGGTTCCAGGGGGTGCCTCTTCACCTTTGGAACATCAACACATTCCAGTCAATCTGCTCCAGGTTTGGGAGGCTTAGAGAAGTGGATAGTAAGGGACTCAGGGGGGACAATTTGTCCTTTGTGCGGGTTAAAATTTCTGTTGAGCGAAAGTCAGATATTCCTGAAAGGATTAAGATCATGGTAGGAGGAAGGATCTTCTGGATCCACATCACAATGGAAGAAGTTGGTAAGGATACAGGAGTTGAACAGGAATGGCGATGGGCAGATGTGGTGGCGGAGTATAGAAGATACAAGACAAACAGAGATGGCGGGGCTGAAACAGGGAAGCCGGAACTCGGTGTTCACCCAGGGTTGATTGAGCCCGGTACTGAGTCTAGAAAGGCCTCTAATCAGTCGCACTCAGGTGCGACGAGTCAGAAGGAGATGAAGAGGCTGGTAGGTGAAGACAGGGGAATTCAAGACTGCGGGGTTCCAAAGCTAGTTGACAGTAAAGGAATAATGGGGGTTCTCCCAAATCCCTTGAGAGGCCCGTTTGAGCAGCAAACAGTACAGGGGAAGAGTGCCAATTATTTTAATAAGCGGGGGTGTGGTTCCGAGGCGGAAGTGGAACAGGGTATTGAAGGGAGCTCGGGTGCTGGGCATCCGGGCGAGGAAGATGAACAGGCGCGGGGAGCTCCGGATTTGATAGGAGATCCGATACGTAAGGATTCTATCATATCGGATCCTGACTTAACCTTGAACCGGGAATCGGTTCGTCCGGTTCAGTCGTCTGAACCTAATCCGCCCCTGAACCGTCGTCTTCCCCGAGCTCTCATCGCTTTTCACGAAGAACAGAGTACCGGAAGGGAGATTGCTCCGGCCATAAGAGAGAGAATTTCTGCAGTGTGGGTACAGCAAGACGATGCATCTTACTCGTGGTGCGGACATGGTGACATAGATCCTATCTGGACTGATGGAAGGGAGATGGGGAATAACATTGGCCTTCCGGAGGTCCAACTCTTTAAGTCTTCAGGGAAGGGATGGAACAATGTCAGAAAGGAGGGGTCGTCTCAGGAAGAGTTAGAAGCGATTGCTAATTACAGGTTGCAAGATAAACTGGAAGAAGAAGGATCGGAAAAGGTTAAAAGAGGCAGGGAGTTGCAGGAAGAGACTCAGGCTAAACAGATTACGACATATGAAGGTAGTGAGGTTCCGCTGGCAGTAAAATTGTGTGATGAGGAAGAAGTCTGGAGGAATGAAATTGTACAATTTGGACAGCGTATAGGGGTGTCATTTGAAGGCAGGGAGGATATGGTCCTGAACTTCCTTAAGAAATTGAGAAGGAATGCTATCTTACAGCAATCAGCCAAGAGGAAAGGTATGGGAGGTGGAATGAAGATTGGAAAAAGAGAAGCAAGCTTCGTGAGTAACAATGAAGTCCTGGACAGCTTGAGAGGGAAGAAGACCAAGGATAAAGGGAAACAGGTTGTTACACTATGAATTTGATCTCATGGAATATTAGGGGCCTCAATGGGGACTTCAAGAGGAGAGCTGTAAAAGATTTGGTGTATTCTCAGCATCTGGATTGTATCTGTTTACAGGAAACCAAGATGGCTAATATTGATAAATTTGTCTTAAGTAGAATATGTGGGTCCAAGTTAAATGAGATGGCAGTTTTTCCTGCAGAAGGAAGTAAAGGAGGGCAATTAGTAATTTGGGATGGTAACAGGTTCGAGGGTAATGTCTGTGATTTAGGTAAATTCAGCATTTCAGTTGCCTTTAAACACAAGAATAGAATCTCTAATAATGAATGTTGGGTCATTACTTCTGTGTATGGACCACACACCGATCAACAGAGGGAGGATTTTGTACAAGAACTTTACAGGTTGCATAGTCTTTTTCCGAAAACCTGGTGTATCTTGGGAGATTTTAATTGTGTAAGGTTTCCATGGGAAAGGACTGGTAGGCAGAGATGGAGCAATAGTATGGATAATTTTAATCAGTGGATCAGAGATGTTCAATTAATAGAGGTGGATGACCCAAACAGAAATTATACCTGGTCTAATTTACAGCAGGATAGCATCCAGTCTAAGATTGACAGAGTTTTGATCTCTCCAGATTGGTTCAAAAAATTTCCCCTGTCACATGTGAAAGGGTTGTTCAGGTCTGTCTCTGATCATATACCATTGCTCATTATGATGGAGGATAAGAGGAGGAACTCCAGAATTTTCAGATATGAATTGAAATGGCAAAGGGAAGTTGGATTCAAGGAAATGGTTGGTAATTGGTGGCAGCAAGCACCAAAGGTAAATTCTGCAGTGCTTAATTTCATGGGCAAGCTGAAATGGATAAGGAATTGTTTGAGACAATGGTCTAACCAGAATTGTGGAAAGGAAAAGGAAAAAAGGCAGAAATTGATGAGCAGCATTGAAGAACTAGAATTGAAAAGTGAGGTTGCTGACCTGTCCAATAAAGAGATTCACTCTTTGAAGGAGTTCCGGAAGAATTACAATGAAGAACTTTTGAAAGAAGAAATTGGTTGGAAACAAAGAGCCAAGGAGCATTGGCTAAAGGAAGGTGATAAAAACTCTTCTTTCTTCCATGCCATGGCTAGTGCTAAAAGAAGATACTTGTCTATTGATCATGTCAAAGAAGAAGATAGTGTCATTGAAGACCCCGAGGAGATCAAAAACAGATTTGTTGATTTCTTCAGAAATCTTTTCTCAGAAGATTTTCTGATGAGACCCCACATACAAGATGGATTACTTCCCAAGTTAGTTGATTCAGAAGCAGTTAAGTTGAGTGAGCCCTTTGTGGAGGAGGAAGTTAGAATGGCTGTTTTCAGTATGGATCCTAATAAAGCTCCGGGTCCAGACGGATTTTCACTGGGGTTCTATCAATTCTTTTGGGATGTTATTAAAGATGATTTGGTTAACCTAGTGCAGGAATTTTATGACAGGCTGGAAAGGATTAGAGCGGTTAATGCTACATATGTTGTTCTTATTCCTAAGACAGAAGGAGCGGAAAGAGTGACAGATTTTCGGCCCATTAGCTTACTCAATGGATGCTATAAGGTTATTGCCAAGATCCTAGCAAACCGAATTAAGAAGGTGATACATAAACTTGTGGGCATTAATCAATCAGCATTTATGCAAGGTAGATTTATACTGGATAACTTTATGACAGCTTATGAGGTTATACATCATTACAAGATCAGAAATAAGCAAGGAGTGTTATTGAAGCTTGACTTTGAGAAGGCTTATGATAGAATCAACTGGAATTGTCTTAAAAAAACAATGATCCTCATGGGTTTCAATGAAAGATGGGTTAGATGGATAATGAGCTGTATTTCATCCTCTAAGTTTTCTGTTTTGATCAATAGAGAACCGTGTGG
Source organism: Zantedeschia hybrid cultivar (assembly GCA_030544215.1). Classification (NCBI taxonomy): domain Eukaryota; kingdom Viridiplantae; phylum Streptophyta; class Magnoliopsida; order Alismatales; family Araceae; genus Zantedeschia; species Zantedeschia hybrid cultivar. The sequence continues at coordinate 5,547,295 of JARZZO010000002.1, forward strand.
ATATTTCAGCAGTTCAAGAGGCCTTAGGCAGGGAGATCCATTGTCTCCGTTTCTGTTTTTGCTTATTGGATAGATTTTTAGCTCTCTTTGGGATAATGCTGTTCAACTAGGCCTTATTGAGGGATTCAGAATAGGCAGGAGCAACATTCACTTATCTCATCTTCAGTTTGCTGATGATACGCTATTGTTTTCTTCAGGAAGCAAGGAGGATATCCAGAATATCAAAAGTTTGCTTATCTTGATAGAACTTATCACAGGACTGAGGATCAACTATGAGAAATCAGAAATAGTGGGTTTGAATGTGCCGCAGCCTAGCCTTTTGGAGATTGCAAATTTCTTAAAGTGCAGAGTGAATATGTTCCCTATTAAATATTTGGGTCTGCCCTTATCAGATGGAAACTTAAGGGTGAGAGATTGGGATGGTTTAATTAAGAAATTTGAGAGCAGATTGGAAGGATGGAAAGGTAACTTTCTTTCAGGAGGAGGGAAAATGATATTGTCAAAATCAGTTCTTTCATCTTTGGCAATTTACCATGCTTCTATATTCAAGATACCTCGAGCAGTGGAAAAAATCATTGAAGCAATTCGAAGTTCCTTTTTTTGGTCAGGAGGGAAAAGGGAAAAGAGAGGTATACATTTGATCAAATGGAGCAATGTTTGCAAAAGCAAGGAGCAAGGAGGAATTGGCCTCTGTGGTGTGGCTACTTTCAACAAAGCAATGCTAGCTAAATGGATGTGGAGAAGGGGAGAACATCCGAATGCACTTTGGGCTGTGATTGTGAAGGATCTTTATTTCCAAGGTGAAAACAAATGGAATTTTTATCCTTCAACCACCTACAATATGTCTTCAATCTGGAAGAATATTGTTAGTTGTGCTGAATTCATGGATATTTCGAGTACTATTCAGGTGGGAAATGGGAGGGATACACAGTTTTGGAGAGATAAATGGTGTTCCAATATGGCCCTTTCAAAGCTTTTCAGCAATATCTTCAACATAACCCTTCACCAAGAAGCTACAGTAGAGGAAGTGTTATGCAATATAGATGCAGGGCAGATCAACTTGCCTTTGAGAAGGAATCCCACGGATGAGGAAGCAGAAGAACTAGTATTGCTAATCAACACCATCAGTGAAGTCAGAATTTTTGGTGAGGTGCAAGACAAAAGAAATTGGAGATGGACCAACAATGGACAGTTCTCGGTCAATTCCATGGCTCAAATGTTGAATGATGGTGGAATTAGGGTGTGGTGGAAAGAGTTAGTTTGGTCTAATCACCTTCCTAATAAGATCAAAATTTTCCTGTGGAAGCTTGCTTGGTGCAGAATTCTTACGGGAAAGAGGGCTAAGAAATTACACATCTCTAGGAACTTCTCGTGTGTTTATTGTGCTCTTTTTGAGGAGGATCAAAAGCATCTATTCTGTGGCTGCGGTATTATTATCATACAGTGGAAGATTATGTGTAGACTATTTGGAATCAATTGGGTAGAGCAATCGTCTGTGTTGGATCTCCTTCATTGGTGGAGCATTAATTGTCCATACAAAGATCTCAAACAATTGTGGTTCTTGATTTGTCCGGCCCTTTTGTGGGCCATATGGTGTGAAAGAAACAGAAGGAAATTCAATGATCAATGTAGAAGCTCCAATGATCTGCTGAGGATTACTTTTAGATGGGTGGAAGATTGGGGACGGGCTGCTGGTATCCTGAAGAAGGGGAGTTCTGGTTTTTTTGAAAAGGCCAGGAAGTGGAAGGATATGATCTCCTGATAGGCAGCTCTTAGTGTGGTTTTGTTTTATTGGCTTGATAAAACATCATTGTAATTTTTAGCTTTTCTTAGGTTGTTGGGGTTCAGGACGGGGTTTGTCCGATCCTGAAGGTGTTGGCCCTTGGGCTATTCATTCTCCTTGTAATCCTCTTTTTACTCTATGAAATGTGACTTAATGTCACCTTCAAAAAAAAAAAAAACACCTTTTTTCTTAAGAACTTTAATAATGTGTGATGCAGACCCCTATCATATCATACCAGCCAACATGACCATCAGAAAGTCAGGAAACTGATCCACTGAGTCAAGTCAGTCTGAGCTGGCAAAACTTGCTTCTGATGTTAATGTTGTAATACTAATTACAGAATGATGAAAAGAAGAAACTGCTAATCGAATACCAAAAATTAAAAGGCAAAAAATAGTAAAATACAGAATTTTAAATAAAGAAGTACGTCAAGTTTTTTGGGACAATATTTAAAGGTGAGACTTGGGCTAGAACCATGCCTTGTCAGGGTTGACCAATGGTTCGAGCTGGCAAGCCTAGGAGCAGGATCATAGTTTTTGCCTAACAGAACCCACCCCGAGTTTCCTACCCTGATTTCCAATAACCTTCTGATCTTATCTGACCAACTTTTCTCAATTTCTACAAATGGATGATCACAGTTTTGCATCAGCAAGAAAGCTGCACCAGCATTTTCCCCGTTCTTGAAACCTTTGACTTATGCTACAATTGTCACCGTTAACATGAATACCCTCTGTTTCTCCTTCGCTACACGCGTTAGCTTCAAAATCAGATGTAGTACAGCAACAATTCCAGCAAACAATTCCAGGATAGGGAAAGGAAAATAACCTATCAGCCTACTCTCATTTCCTGCTGCAATTAGGGTATATTTAACAAGATTTTGAATTATAATTTATTAAAGTTAGACCACATATATATAATTAACTCAGAACCATGTTGCAATTGCTTTGGAAAGTGTGTTGAGTGTGGTTATACAATTTGATTGTTCTCTAAATGTCCTCTTCTCATTGTCATCCAAGTTTGAATCAGATGGGTGAGCCTATTCTCAACACAGCTTCCAAGCTATAAGTGCTACTAATTCCAAACACGGCAAGGTGGTAGTTTGAATGATATTCACACTGATGGAGAATCTGTGTAATTTAATTTGTGTCAACACTTTAAAGAGAATGTACAATGAAAGGCCAAAAGGTGTATCAGTAACTCCTGAGGGCTTCTCTAACCCGAAACAAAGAAAGGGAAAAACATCTGGGGGCTAGAAGCAGACACAGGTGTGATCATAGAATCTTCCCAGAATAGAACATGAGATCCAATTTTTGAAACTTTGTGTAGTAGCTTAGTCACCAGTAGGGTAGGAGGAGAGGGTTACCCGTAAGGATGGACTACCAGATATAGGAGTGAAAACATGCCAATGTGGAGCTGCCATGTTGTGAAGCTATGACCGTGTATGGGGGCTTGGGTAGGGATGAGTCAGATAGGTATGAGTCAGATTAGTCTCATATCAAAAACAAGGGGGAAATTATTGAATTATATATGTGAAGTGGGGATCCACAACTTGTCACCTTTTAAAGACAATATCATATGGGCCAATGGAAGTCCAAAGTAGACGACACCTTACAAGAGTTGGATCGGATCGTTATACTGTTGTACAGGAGCTAAACTCATACAGTATGATATGGTTTGATTGAATTGATTCGGAGACGAACCAAGCAGAAGTAGGCTTTATAGTAGCCCAATCACAAACCAGGCAGGAGGTAAGGACTCCACTTACAAAAGGGCAACCCAGACGGGGGTAAAAACATGTCAATGCAAAGCTTCCATAGTATGGAACACTGGAAGTAACATATTGACAAGATGTTATATTGATTAATAGTATGGAACACTGGAAGCAGAAGCAGGCATGGATCTGATTAATTCTATATTGACAATTGGGAAAAAGTTACTGGGCACTATACATTCGAGGCTTGGATCCAATTGTGAGATGCCTTTTTAAGGACAAAAACATGCAATCTTATGGGGACCCAAAGTGGATAATACCCTGCAAAGGTTGACCAAGTTGTTATATTGATTTCCTGTAGTAGCACACGCATGAGCCAGACGAGACAATAGGACAACCTATAGGGAAGGGCTACACAGATGCAGGGATGTATCTACAAGACTTGTAAGAACTTGTAAGAGCCCTGCAAAGCTCCATAACTTATGAGGTCCCTTCACAAACAAAATTACGCAGGCTTATAAGAGCCTAAAGTGGACAATACCTTATAAGGGTTGGATTGGGTTGTTATATTGTGATGTCAAAGTTGGTCCCATGTAGTAATATGGGCTGGTTCAATGATGAACCAAGCAAAAGCTGATAGACCTATATTTGTGCAATCATGAGTAGGACTCAGTTATCCGTGAGAAAGGGCTACCTGGACGGAGAGGTGAAAACATACCAGTATGGAGCTGCCATGGTGTGGAACCGCCACTACATATGCGGGTTGAGGCAGGGATGAGTGGAATTAATACCCTAAAGAAAAGTGGGAAAAAATTACTATACAACATATATGAGGCTCGGGTCTATAACTTATAAGGCATCTCTTGAAGACAAAATTGTGCAGGCTTATGGGGGCCCAACATGGACAATACCTAGCAAGCTTGGGATATAACCTATAGGCTCTATAGGTAGAATTGGATCAGAATTGGGATTCACCCAGTCTCGATCTGATCCAGATCAGGATCGGATCAGCAGAATTAGCCGATCTAAGGTAAAAATTAGAAAAGAAAAAATCAGAAAAGTTCAAAAGAAGAAAAAAAAAGTGAAAATGACATACTAACAATCAAATCTAATGAAATTACATTGATTTGGGATGGTAGTGTTCAAGGGGCATTCAAGATTAAACATATAACTTGAATAAATGATCAAAATTTTAATGACACAACAACATGGAAAATCCTTTCAATATGAGAAATCCAATACATACTACATTATTAGATGGATGAATGGTAAAAGTTCAAGATCTGGGCAGGGGTTTTGGGTTCATATCAGCTGGATCAGACCTATATCAGATGATCCGAGCAGGATCAGCCCAATTCATAGGCGATCCAGGCCGATTCAACCCAATTTTCGCTGATTCTACGTCGTTCTATACGATTCCAAGCCGATTCTGAACCCCCGTCTTCTTTCTTCGAAAGTGGATGGTATCACTAAAATGTATTAAGAAATGAAAGTGAGTGTACAAAATTATATACAATGACATCCACAAAATAAGAAAAACAAACACCAAGATGGTGTAACAATCAAACTCCCCTAACAAGTCATAAAAGGAGGAACTCCCAACAAGCTCACTAAAAAAAGCTCCCACCCACTTGCTGACCCTCTTACAAATAAAAGAAACAATTCTCTCTAGAACCATAGCTTCCTTCTTGAAGATCCATCTGTTTCTTTCACCCCAAATACACCACAAAGTGGCATGGAGAATCAACCACCATATAACCCAATCCTGTCCCTTATTATTATTGTAGTCGCAGCCTATGATGAGAGGGCATTTTAGTCCTTTTTTATTTGTCCATGTGTTAAAAATATGTAGGACAGTTATTCTTTCTGTCCAGCCCTGTTGGGAGAGGTATTTTTGTCAGTGTTGTAACTTGTGGTTACCCTAATGAATAAAAGAGGAGAGAAGGGGAACCACAAGTCATTGCTGGCTGCGCACATCTCCTCTCATCCACTCTTCTTCTCTTCCTCATCTTCTTGTGTTTTCTTCCTCTGAGAATTTCAACATGGTATCAGAGTAGACCACGGCATGGTTCCTACCTGCAGCAGAGGCATTTTCTCCAAGCCCTAGGGTTGTTGCGATTCCCTATTCAAAACAAGGGATCGGTTTGAAGCCCATCACACCCCTTCTCTCTCTCTCTCATCACTCTATGGTGATTCCACTCTGACCCTTTTGTCCTCCTAAGGGGGACGATTGCTGCTTGGGTGGTTTCCAAGCTTCTGGGAACTTCTTCTTTGGTGCGCCCCTCTCTCTCTTGGTGGTCGGGAGTCTCTGATACCTGTTTGCACTAGATTGTGATTGATTTCTTGACATACTCGCAATGTCTATCGTCTCGGATTCTACTTCTACCCCAGTGGCCTCTGAAGATGTGGTTTCTCCAGTGATTTCATCTCTTCAACCTGAAAAACCTGATGATCATTCTCTTCAGATGACCACGGTTAAATTAACTGCTTTAAATTATCGTCTCTGGGCGATTTCCACTGGTATTTTTCTCGGCGGCAAAGGAAAGCTAGGTTTTATTAATGGTTCTATTGCTGGTCCCCCTCACACAGATCCCAAGCAGGCCTCTTGGGATGTTGATAACATCCTCGTCATGGGATGGATTATTAACTTTGTGAGTCCAGACATTCAACACCTGCTTATGTATGCATCCACAACTTTGAGATGTGGTCCTTACTAGAAAAATTGTATGGACATCGAAGTAACATTACCCGGACATATGAACTGACAGGTGAGATTCAATCAAGCAAGGTGGGCAGTCAGTTACAACATATTTCACAAGTTAAAAATAAAGTGGCAAGAACTTGATTCGTATATGCAGTATAAATGGAATTGTACTGATGATCAAGCCCTCCACTTGAAGCATGTTGAGCCAACAAAAGTTTTCAAGTTTCTTGCCGGTCTTGATGATCATTATGACTCGCTTCGGGGACAACTCTCTGCAGATGTGTTACCTTCTCTGGAGGTCGTTTTCTTAAAGATTTTGCATAAAGAGGGTCATCGTCAGGTGATGTCTCCTTCACACGTTGTCCCTTCTTCCCAAAGGGGCGGTGAATTTATGGCTCTTGTGAACAAAGATGTTCATCCTTCATCTAAACCTAAAGGAAAAGGAACCAAGCATTGCACTCATTGCAATCGAGATAACCATGATGTTGATTTCTATTGGGAGCTTTACCTAGAGAAGAAGCCACAAAAATTCAAGACTGGCGATGGTGGAAAAGGAGGCCGTGCTGCAAAAGGCAATGTTGCTGCTTCGCAACTTACTAGCACTAACCAAACATCGTCTACTAAGGGTGGTTCCTCATCATCCCAATCGCTATCGTTGTCGACTTCTGGCATAGCTTGCTTACAAAGGATTTTGTCTCAGTTTGATCAAATGAATGCTTCTTCTTCAAATACTATCGGTTCAACACTCAGTGCTAGTACCATTCATCCTCAATCTAGTCCTTGGGTTATTGACTCAGGACTACAAACTACATGAATGATACCTCCACTCACTTTACCTCTTATTCCTTGTCTTTCAGATAGGACAAAGTGACCATTGTTGATAGCACCCGAGCCACCACTGTGGGCAAGGGTTCTGTCCATCTCAATGGGCACTTAGTTCTTTCAAATGTTCTTCATGTACCTACTATGTTTATTAACCTTCTTTATGTAATCAACATTACTAAATCTCTTAATTGCTATTTGACCTTCTTTTCTACACACTGTATTTTTCAGGACCGGCAGACGATTGAGAGTGGTCGTGAAGTGGATGGTCTCTACCATTTTGAGCCCGGAAGACGTGTTGCTTTTCAGTCTTATATGTGTAGCAAAATAAACCAACCTCTTGGAGATATCTATCTATGGCACTCTCGACTTGGTCATTTATCCTTTAGGTCGCTTAGGATTCTTTTTCCACAATTGTTTCCTTCTGGGTCTATAGAGTCTCTATAGACTCAAGTGTGTCAACTCTTCAAACATTATGGAACTATTTTTTTCCGGTAGCAAAAAAACGAAGTTCTCCTCCTTTTATGTTGTTCACTCTAATGTTTAGGGTCCTTCCCCGGTTCCTTCTATGGATGGTCACCGTAATTTCTCATCTTTCATTGATGATTATTCTTATTATTGTTGGCTTTATCTCATTTGCTCTCAAGAGGAGGTTCCTCGACTTGTCCAAATGTTCAGTAGAATGGCGGAGACTCAGTTTGATCGGAAAGTTAAAATTTTTTGGTTTGATAATGCTCGTGAGTACTTAATTTTTTTTTTTTTTAATATCTTTATGGAAGAAGCTAACATTGTTCATGAATCATCATGTGCTTATACACCTCAACAGAATGGAGTGGTTGAGCTCAAGTGTGTCAACTCTCCAAACATTATAGAACTATTTTTCCGGTAGCAAAAAAACGGAGTTCTTCTCCTTTTATGTTATTCACTCTAATGTTTAGGGTCCTTCCCCGATTCCTTCTATGGATGGTCATTGTAATTTCTCATCTTTCATTGATAATTATTCTCATTATTGTTGGCTTTATCTCATTCGCTCTCGTGAGGAGGTTCCTCGACTTGTCCAAGTGTTCTACAGAATGACGGAGACTCAGTTTGATCGAAAAGTGAAAATTTCCAGTTTGACAATGCTCATGAATCCTTAGAATTTTTTTTGAATATCTTTATAGAAGATGCTGGCATTATTCATGAATCATCATGTGCTTATACACCTCAACATAATGGGGTGGTTGAGCTGAAGAATAGACACCTTGTTGAAGTCACTCAATCACTTCTCTTCCACCACAATCTGCCAAATTTTTTTTAAGAGGCAATTATTCTTCATGCCTCCTATCTTATTAATCGGATGCCATCCCACACACTGGACAATCAAGTTCCATCTCTTGTCCTCCGTCCCTCTGAACCCCTATTCTCTCTCCCACCTCGTGTCTTTGGATGCTTATGCTTTATTCATTGTTTGACACTTGGTGCTACTAACCTTGATTTCGAGCTATTCGGGAAATTACTTAGGTGTCTCCTCTACCCAGAAAGGCTACAAATGTTTGGATCCCCTTACAGGTTAGAAATACATTTTGAAAGATGTCACCTTCTTTGAGCATCAGTCATATTTTTCTCATGTTTCATCTCAGGGGGAGGATAGTCTTACTCTCTCCTCGATTCCTTTGCCTTTGGTGTCTCCAGTCACTCCGTTGTCTTCTAAGTTCGTTAATGGTGCGACACCTCGGACTGATTTGCCAATACAACAGTACTCCCGGGACACGTGGCATAAAGAAGATTCCTCCACTGAGCCGCCACTCTCAGGAGTAGCTATGCCTATAGGTCCACTCTCTAGTGCGCTTACTTTTGACTTTGACCTTCCTATTATACTCAGGAAGGACTCTAGAGCTTGTACTCGACATCTTATTTTTCATTTTGTTTCTTATCCCGATTATCAACTGGTTATTATTCTTTTTTTGCTACAATTTCTTCTTATCACATACCTTATTCCTACTCTAAGGCAGTTAAAGACCCCAAGTGGATACAAGCAATGAATGAAGAATTGGCAGCCCTTCATGCAAATAGTACTTGCGATTTGGTGGATCCACCCAAAGGACATAGTCTGGTTGGTTCCAAGTGGGTCTACACCATAGTTGTCAAGGCGGTAAGGCGACCAAGGCATGCTTGGGGTTCTGGACCGCCTAAGCGCTTAGGCGCCTGCCTAGGCGTCAACTTCATAATATAATATTTTAGATTTACACACATATATATACATACATACATATATATCTATATGTATAAATGTATGTATGTAATGTGTATATGTCTAACTATATAATATATACATACATATATATACACAAATATATCTAAATGTATACATACACATATATATGCATGTTTGTATATATAAATCTAAATATATGTATGTAATACGTCTATATATATGTATTATATATATATACATATGCATATTTGTATATATATATGCATACACATTTTACATACATGATACATATATTTAGATGTATACATACACATATATATGCATGTTTGTATATATAAATCTAAATATATGTATGTAATATGTCTATATATATGTATTAGTATGTATTTATATAATTATATGTGTATATATATACATATATGTATATATACAAAAAGAGAGGGGCAAGAACCTTGGATTTCAGAAATCTAGGCGCCTTGGACGCCTTAGCGGGCACCTTGGGCGCCTTTTCACCTGTTGGAAAGGCGCCCCAACGCCTTGGTGCTGTAAAAGCGCCTGGGCGCCTAGGCGGGCGCCTTGACAACAGAGGTCTACACTATCAAGTTCCGTACATATGGGTCTATTGAGTGAGACAAGACCCAAGTGGTTGTCCGAAGGTTTACACAGACCTATGGGATTGATTACTCGGAGACTTTTGCCCTTGTTGCTCATTTTAAGTCTGTTCAAGCAATCTTGGCTCTTGCAACTCATTTCTCTTGGTCTCTTCATCAACTTGATGTAAAGAATGCTTTTTTGAATGGTGATTTGCAAGAGGAAGTATATATGCAGCCTCCTCTAGGACTTGATGTGAAAGAGAGTGTGCAAGCTGAACAAAGCTCTTTATTGGCTGAAACAATCACCTAGGGCATGGTTTGATTGCTTCCGCAAGGCAATGCTCAGTCTTGGCTATTCTCAAGGCAACTCGGACTACATCCTTTTTACAAAATGGCAAGATGGACATGTGGTTGTACTGCTGGTCTATATGGATGATATGATAATCACAGGTGATAATGTGCACGAAATTGAAAAGTTGAAACATAATCTTGCACAGGTCTTTGATATTAAAGACTTAGGAGAGCTCAAGTACATTCTTGGCATTGAAGTTGCTCGATCCAAGAGAGGTATATCTATTTGTTAAAGTATGTTCTGGATTTGTTGAAAGAGACATGGAGGTTGGATTGGAAACCAATAGAACTCCTATTGAAACAAACCATGGTCTGAGTGATATCTCTTATTAGATTTAGAGAAGGAAAATATCAAAGATCGGTGGGTCATCTACTTTATCTGGGACTTACGCGTCCTGATTTGACATATGATGTTAGTGTGGTCAACCAATATATGCATGCACCCAGGGTACCTCATATGAAAGTAGTTGAAAGAGTACTTAGGTACATCAAGTCCTATCCTGGGAAGGGACTTTTATTTTCCAAGTGCGAAAAATTATTGTTTGAAAGTTATTTTGATGCTGATTGGACAGGTTCTAAAGATGACAGAAGCCACTACTAGTTACTACTTGTTTCTGGGGGCAACCTTGTTGCATGGAAAAGCAAGAAACAATCAGTTTGTGCAAGGTCTAGTGTTGAAGCTGAATATAGAGTGATGGCAAATTGTGTTACTGAGATGATCTGGCTGAAGCTATTCTTGATGGACCTTGGTGTTCGGGTATGCTTATCCATGAAGCTCTATTGTGATAACAAGGCTGCAATTAATATTGCAAATAATCTTGTCCAGCATGATCGCACTAAACATATAGAAATCAACCGCCACTTTGTTAGAGTGACTCTGAAGAATTTTTTTTACCATATGTCAAGTCTCAAGATCAGATTGCAGATATTTTCACCAAAGGACAACATGCTGCTCAGCTCCATCATTGTTTGAGCAAGCTGAGCATGCTTGATATATATGCTCAGCTTGAGGGGGAGTGTAGTCACAACCTATGATGAGAGCGCATTTTAGTCCTTTTTTATTTGTTCATGTGTTAAAAATCTGTAGGGCAGTTATTCATTCTGTTCAGTCATGTTAGGAGGGATATTGTTGTCAGTGTTGTAACTTGCAGTTGCCCTAATGAATAAAAGAGGAGAGAAGGGGAACTGCAGTTCACTGATGGCTGTGCACATCTCCTCTCATCCACTCTTCTTCTCTTCCTCGTCTTCTTGTGTTTTCTTCCTCTGAGAATTTCAACAATTATTAGTATTATTTTAATTTTCTTTAGGGGATTGGATTTTCCCCCATCAAATAGAATAGCCACCCATCCATTCCAATATGGATCGGAATCGGCTGATTCCGCTAACCATGCTATGGGGTGATTGCTTATGGGGGTTTGAGGCTGCCCATTCCAACAAATCTGGAAGCCCTCCTCTCCTTTGAAGGTCAAATTCCTATTATGGAGTGTTGCACATGATTGCCTTCCAACTTGCGACTAGGCTGCCATCTCCTTGGACAAAGTAAGGACCACTTGCTACCTAGGTGATGGCAATATGAAGAGCTTACATCATTGCTGTGGACCAAGATAAGGCTTCTCCCAAGCTGTGGACCAAGATAAGGCTTAAGTCGAGACCTTCCCCCCTGTGAAGGAGTTGATGCTTGGCTGACATGGACCTTGAAGCTCGAAGACAGAAGAGTGTGGTGGATGATGTTACATGCTAATGGCGCAAGAAGAATCTTCACATCTTTCAAATAGGAGCAGACCACTAGAACATGTTGTGGACTTTGTTTGTGAACGCGCTGAGCAGGTTGCTGCTTGATCTTCTTTGTTTGTTATTAATCCACACTAATTTGTTTTTTTTTTTTTTTGTACATGGGGGTTTTCTTTTGTTTTTTGTTTTTTTTTTTGCGGAAGGGGGGTGGGGTTACAGGGAGCTCTACCTTTGGGGGGAGAGCTCTGTCCATTTAGTGGCTGTTTTGGGGGATTTCGGGACCCAACCCCTTGCTCTTCAATGTACTCTGTTCTTTTTATTTCATAATATGTGGAACAATCCACTTTCAAAAAAAAAAAAAACAAGAAATATCTTCTGTTCACTAGGATTTTTCAATATTTAAACATGCGAACATCTATTCAGCTGATTATTCAGGTTTTTCATACTTAAAAAACACCATTTTGGAAAAGCTGTGACGCCAACAAACATTTCCTTATATGAAAAGCAATAAAAAGAAGTAAACATTTCCTTATATGAAAAGCAATAAAACAAGTTAAAATCAGACCTGTATATGCTAAAGTATTGCCACTTGGAGACCATTTAACACCAAATGCCCAAGTGCTTGAAAGATCAAGTTGCACAATTTGCTGATCCAAAGGAAACATCCTCATCATGAGCTCATTCAGTAAGAGGCTTGTGAACATCCAAATAAACTTTAAACAACACAAGAACATGAATGTAGAGGATGCACTTAAACACAAAATCCCAAAAGAAACCATTCATTTATATGAACGAAAGGTGGATGGGCAAGACCACAATCACCAAGGTCATTACTAGGTGAACAAAAGGAGACGAGGAGGAGTGAAAAAGGCTATCATCCACGATATTGATCTTAATCCATCTAAATGAATAAATAGTGTAAGCAAATTGAAACAGTGAGGCATTCGAATATACGTATGCCCCGCTAGCAGAAATGAGCCTTAAACATGCAATTATTTCCACCATGAAGAAGTCATATTTGTAAAATAGATTACAGAACCTAAACCTCAACCAAGGAATCCACCAGCTATATTCACGCTGCCATCTTTATATCTTCCACCCACCACAACTTATCCACATCCCATAATTTCTCTCAATCAAACTCCATTTTTTCATTAGCTATAACAGTAGCATCACGTGCTACTTAAATTTTTTTTTTTTTAAAAAAAAGTATCATGTGCTTACTACCAAGACAATTGTTTAAGCTTAGTTCATGCTCTGAAAACTGAAAACCAGACTGGAGCATCAAGTTGGACTTGAGGAAAGCATTCCAGGCATCTTTGCCAGCTAGATCTCCTATCCAGTTACAAAAGGTCGCTCTGCTTTGGTTTTGTGCCATTTTTGTTTCCAGAAGGTTGCACAAAGCGTAATATGACACAACTTTACACAAACCTGATGACCTACCAGGTGCCAACACACGGTGAGGCAACTGTATTATCATGACACCAACTTCGAAAGGCAGAACAGAGACTGGCTTTATGTCTTCAAGCGGCAAACACAAAGACATATTCATGGCAGATGGTAATGCATCAATAAGATCTCCTATTCTGGGACCAAACATGTGTTCATTTTCCATCTTCTCAGAAAGCACTGAAGACCAGACACAAACTGTACGAAGTTTGGAGTACCTAACACAGATGTTGGTTTAATTAAAAAAAAACTTCGATTGGCATTGAGCATTGAGCATAAGGTAGGCACTGCAGCACGCAGTGGATCTCCTCCGAAATGATGCAAAGGAATGACTTACTGAAGTTAAACTCCTGGGAAATAAGTCTGGCAGTACAGAGTTTAACAGTTTGCCTGAGTCTATAATGTAGAACCAACTCAAGTTTAGGGAGAGAGGTAGGAGCCAAGAATTTTACAGAATCAAAATCTTCACATCATAAGTTCTGGCTGAAGGAAGAGGTTTCATGGAGATAGTGTCTCAAGTATGGAGGCCTTGCCCCATTGGAGACTCTGCCATTGGTATGGTGGTCCAGAACCTGAAGTCTCTTGCCCGAGCTCTGTGTCACTGTGGGGGCTTCTAGGAGGTTGCCTGGAAGGGTGGCCAAGGACAGGATCAGAGATCGGCCTTTGGGATGGATGCCCTGGAAAAGGCCGGATTGCTGAATGAGGAAGACAAGGTGGAGATGGATAGAATCAAGGCAAAGTATGAGGATATCCTGTTGAAAGAGGAGATCTATTGGAAGCAAAGATAGAGGGATAGGTGGATCAAGGAAGGCGTAAAAAACGCAGCTTTCTTTCAAAGGATTGCATCTAGAAGACGAAGAGTGAATCACATTTGCTCCCTCAAAATTGGAGTCCAGGTCTTTTTGAAGAGGGAGGATTTGGTGAGTCACATTCACAGTGGTCAGGGACTTCGTCAGGGTGATCCCATGTTGCCGTTGCTTTTTGTTCCTGTGGCCCACATCATTAGCAGGATGTGGGGTCAGGCAGAAGCTGCAGTATTCGTTTTTGGCTTTCTTCTTGATACTCATGGGAATCAGATCACTCGCCTTCAATATGCAGATGACACCATTTTGTTTATTCCTACGGATGAGGAGCGGATCATGAGGGCTAGGTTGTGCTTAGAACTTCTTGATGAAATCAGTGGCTTGAGGGTGAACTTTTAGAAGACTCCTGCTAGTGGCATCAATATGAATGACCATGATTAGCACAGAGCAGCTACCATGTTGGGGTACCAAGTTGGGTCATTCCCTCTTTCCTATTTGGGACTCCCTATCTCTCTAGGTCCCCATCAGATGCAGACACTGGCAGCCTATCATCCAAAAGTTTGAGGCAAGACTGGCAGGATGGAAAGGCCAACTACTCTCATATAGGGGGAGAGTAGGGCTGGCAATGAGCCGAGCCGAGCCGAGCCGAGCCGAGCTTTGGATGGCTCAGGCTCGGCTCGGGTCAAAGAAGGTTGGCTCGAGCTCGAGTTCGAGCTCAGTTCGAGTTCCAAATCTGGGCTCGAGCTCGGCTCGCCCCGTTTTTCCCAAGCTTGAGCTTGAGTCTGCTCGAGCTCGAACCACTCAAATCTGGATAGTCACATAGCCACACCTACACAGGATGGGATACCCACTTCCACTTGATGTAATTTGGGGAAATTAAAAAATATATTGAATATATCGAGTCGGCTTACGAGCCCACGAGCCGAGCCACAGTAAACTTGAGCTCGGCTCATTAAGCCATTCGAGCTTTAACCTAGGCTTAAGCTTTTGCTCGTTTGAGGTTTTGAGTGGAGCCGAACCGAGCCGAGCCCGAGCGGCTCGCGAGCGGCTCGACTCGTTGCCAGCCCTAGGGGAGAGACAGGTGCTTTGTAAATCAGTACTAGATAGTTGTCCTACTTATTACTTATCCATGTTTAGGATTTCTAAAGTAGTGGATGTACACTTGAAGCTATTCAGAGCAGTTTTTCCTAAAAAGGTAACAATGACCAATCTAGGGGAGGCTTTTGTGATATCTGTTGGGGACCTGGGTAGAGTTTTCAGAAGCAGGGAGAACAACAATCTAGGCATTAAGGATATCTCAAGCTCCAACCTTTCACTTCTTTCCATTGACTTTGGAAGCTAGGTACTTCAGATAGGGGCCTTTAGGTGACCGTAATCCTAGATATGTACTACAGCAGGGCCAGAGTTTGAGATCTCCCCCCTCTACCTACACATAAGGGTGTCACATTTGTCTTTAAGGGGATCCTACTTCTAATTTTGTTAGAGCTGCTACTTCTGCCTCCCTGAGAAGTGGCCACAGATGCTTGTTTTGGATGGATAGGTGGTGTGACTCGATGTTGCTCTATCGCAAGTTCCCTCAAACTTTTTATGCCTCCTCACAGCCACAGGTACTAGTGTCGCAGGCTTTCACGCACTCTACTAGTAGGGGAGGGGCCTGAGTTCCTCAGTTTCGAAGGAATCTTCGAGAGGAAGAGATCCAAGAACTAGGAGAGCTTATGTTGTTACTGCAGGACCGCCGACTGGGTGCTTCTTCTATTGATGCTTGGAGATATGGATGGGATGCATCTGGGTTATTCTCGGTCAGATCTGCTTATGAGGTTATGTTGACTTTATTGAAGAATGTGTATACCCTGTGTGGTGGGCAAACATTGTACCAGTAAAGAAGAAGAATGGCCAGGTCTGGGTGTACATTGACTTTTGAAACCTGAATAAGGCATGTCCCAAAGATGATTTTCCACTGCCGATCACGGAGACGATGGTGGACATCACCATAGGGTTTGGAGCTCTATCCTTCATGGACGGGTCATCACGTTACAACTAAATAAGGATGGCCCTCAAAGATAAAAATCATGTGGCATTCCGAACCCCAAAAGGGATCTTCAACTACAAAAGAATGCCATTCGACCTAAAGAATATTGATGCTACCTACCAAATGGCCATGACCATAGATCTTTGATGAAATGTTACACAACCTGGTCGAGTGCTATGTTGATGACTTAGTTGTGAAGTCCGAAAGAAAGGAAGATCATCTGTTGGATCTGAGCAAAGTGCTCAAAAGACTTCAGCAATATCAGCTGAAGATGAATCCTATGAAGTGTGCCTTTGGGATGTCCAGAAAAGGGTTGGCATGTTACTACTAATGGAGGGCTGAGGTACCCATTCATGCACCACATCTAGCTCCCCAAGTCGACTTTGAAGGTTAAGGTTCTCATGTGGAGGATCTCCCTGGGAAGGCTTCCCATCCATGATAGGCTAGCTCGATTGCTTGTTGATGTTCCTTCAACATGTTGCCTTTACGGGGACGTGGATGAGTCGCTGGATCATTTGTTCATTGATTGCACCTTCGCTCGTGATGTGCGGAAGGAGATCTTCTACAAAGAAAACATCAATTTTCCTCATATGCACCAGGTGAGCGATCTGCTGCAGTTTCGGCCTTCGGTTCCTCTTCCCCCAA
Source organism: Zantedeschia hybrid cultivar (assembly GCA_030544215.1). Classification (NCBI taxonomy): domain Eukaryota; kingdom Viridiplantae; phylum Streptophyta; class Magnoliopsida; order Alismatales; family Araceae; genus Zantedeschia; species Zantedeschia hybrid cultivar. Next base: position 5,564,113 of record JARZZO010000002.1, read on the forward strand.
GCGATAAGAAGGTTTGGTGGCTAATCTTGCACACCACCCTTTTGGCCATCTGGGGCAAGAGGAACAGGAGGATTTTCAACAAGGAGGCTTCAGTATCAAAGCAGATTGAACGCTTTGTTGTGAGGGAGTGGGCTAGGATTTCTGTAATCTAGAACCTAGCTCCTTCGGTTTTTTGGGAGCGTAGTGAGAGTCACCACCTTGGTGCTTTTGTTTCAATTTGTTCTACTTTTGTCCAAGGATTGGGGGCTCCCTTTCTTTGTTTTGTACAGGGACCCTGCTCTTCACAATTCTATACTTGTAGCCCTTTTTTGTTTAATACAATTTGTGACACCATCCACATTCTAAAAAAAATATTCACATTGTTTCAAAATTGGTCTGCTGATTCAAATCAGCTGAGCAACATTTGTGAGGTGTGAGCAATTATATCTGTTTTCTGTTCTCTTGGACAGCATAGCAATCAATGAGTGAAAGGGCAGCAGGCTTATAATTTTCGCTGTGTTTTTTTTTTCGTGTTGGCATCACTGTAGAGGATTGTACTAATTTGTTGGTATCACACATTGGGAAGCATTGTTGCAATTAGAGTTCCATGTTGGGCAGTATTGTTGAAATTGTATTTGCATCAAGTGCGTGCAGACGGCAGGTGGCTCAGGTGGTAAGAGGCTCTCAGGTAAGACTGCACAGCCAGTTTGGTTGGCAAAATTGCTCCAGTTCAGACCCATAAGTTGCATCTGAATGCCCCCAGGGAAAAACAAATTAAAAAATATATATATCAAGAGGCATCATTAGATCTTTTGTAATTCTTTTGAAACTCAGATCTACTGCAATTGCAAAATATATACAAATCTCACTGATTGCAGTGAAGAAGACAGAAAAGGTATGATCATCCTCTTACTAAAAAGATTACAAGGACATAATCAAATGAAAATTTTCCAAATGCTACACACATACTCAGCTACTGAGTATCAAAGAAAATGCTCAAAATTTAAAAATGTCACTTGTCAAACCTCTCCAAATTTTGAGTCATGAAGGCTGGCTCCTGCATCCCTGGTTCATTAAACAAAATCAAACCAATATGAGCTGCCTTACACGTATGTGGGATATTTTGTTGATAAGCACTTTCTCAAACCTTGTATCAACACCCTTTATGAAAGTGGAGAATATTCGACATTTCCCATCAGTTGATGTTGTTGCAAGAAGAATCTAGCGAACACGATGAAACCAATCACAACACCAAGTTAGCGCTGCATCTTGTTCGAGGCATTTCAAGGCTTGATCATATCGAATAGGCTACCAAATACAAAATGTCACCATAATCGAACTTGTACATTAGAATCAAGAATATCATCAATTCATGTCACACAAAGCAACATTTAAAAAAAATGAACATGCACAATAGTACATATCAGTTTTTTTTTTGATAAAATCATGGATTGTACCACCAATTATATTCAATAGAGGAAGTACAATGCAAAGAAAACGGACAGGAGAGATTCCTATCCCATCAAAATAAAAATAACAATGGCATTAACTACTTAAATGCCTTATCCAATTTTCAACAGAAAAAACTTAAATACATTTTGACCAATTATACAAAAGTGTCCAGCTTCTAAGGCAATATTTTCCACATATATTTTGCCTCCTCCGAAGATCGCATCATTTCTCTCTTTCCAAATGCTCCAGCAGATTGCATGCGGATCATACCAACAAATCTTCTATGTATCCTCTGTTTATACTTGGATCTCAAATGTTTGAAAAATGACCACATCTCCCCTGCTGTTTGGAAATGAGGTTTAAAATGCATGAGCTCTCCTATAGTATTCCATATTGTTATACTAACCTTGCAATTGACTAGCAAGTGATCTACATCTTCCGGTTCACTGCCACATAGGGAACACAAAATATCATCCTCTTGGCACCATTTCCTCCTGTAGACTTTAGTAACTATCCTCTTTTCGTACATCAGCCACATGAAAGCTCTAACTTTTAACGGAGATCTTATTTTCCGCACTTCATCAAACTTCAAGTACATAGGCATCACTCCCTCCAGCAGATCATAATAAGATTTCACAGTGAAACTCCCATTAGTAGGTCCCCAAATTAATTTATCATGTACATTTGGATGTATAGACAAAACATATAAATCTGTCAACGAGGAAAATTGCTGAATTTCCTCATCCTTCAAATTTCTGCGCATCCGAATATTCCACTGAACTTGACTGTCCACAATTTCATAGCAATTATTTACCAAGGCCCACTGGTCAACAGCAATTTCACACAGTTTAGGATACTGTTCCTTTGTACTTTTATCCCCCAACCATTTATCCTTCCAAAAGAAAATGTTTTCTCCATTCCCCAGTTTGTGAACAATGTTGTCCTCAAAATGATTTCCTACTTTGAGTATGGCTGTCCACAAAGGTGACATCATAGAAATATTTGACTGTTGTAGAAAAAATCTACATCGAGGCATATAATGCTTGCTAATGATCATCTGTTTCCACAAAGTAGGCTCTTCCTCCATAATTTCCCATAACCATTTCCCCAGAAAATCTACATTCCATACCCGCAGGTTCCTTACCCCCAGACCTCCTTTCTCCTTCGGGTTACACACTTTCTTCCAACTAACCAGTGAGATACCTCTTTTGTTCTGATTGTATCCTCCCCATAAAAACCTTCTTCTGATTTTGTCTATCTCCTTGAAAACAGAGATTGGCATGAGAAACACAAAACAAAAATGCATTGGGATTGCAGTAAGGACAGAATTTATCAAAGTAAGTATGCCCCCAAAAGACAACTTTTTGGCTTTCCAGTTATCCTGTTTAATACTTCAGAGAGATTTAAACACTAAAAGAGCTTACTGTCACCTCACAGTATGAAATAAAAAGATCTAATAATAATGAAGCTTTTGTTGTTATCTTGTTTCATCCAACTGCTGTCACTACAGTTCCTAGGTCCTTCCCTTAGTGAATGTGCTAAACGGGCTCCAAATGGCCCAAATAAAATATCCATGGACTCTTCTAAAAATATACTACGCAACAAACGGGCTCTGGCGGGCTTCAAAGCCACAACAAAGCTGGAATGGTCCTCTGATGACGATAAACACACTCCATCATGGTGCGTTGGTCCTGGATCCCCATCAATGTTTTGTGGCCGCAACATTCCATGGAGAAAACAACATAAAAACAGGAGAACACCACAAGAATAACCTCCCTAATAAATTTGGTATGATTCCTACTCTTTGTAGAAATTGCACTTTGAAAACAACTTTGAGGACAATTTTTTACAAGGATGTTAATGTGACACCCTATAAGCCTTTAGATGTTTCAAATTAAAGGTATAATGTAGAATGGATTAGCCAACTTGCACATAGAAACAAGCCAATTAAAGAATAAGCCTTAGACATGTAATGTGTCGACACTTGCCTAAGCTTGCAAGAAAATGTGTGCATTGTACTAAACTAAGATTGCATGAAATAAGTGGATCCAACAAAGGTTATCCGACTAAACATTAAAAATTACACAAAAGATCGAAGTATAATGTATAAATTACAAAGCATGAGGTGTAGATGGACAAAGTGGCATGGGAGCAGATTGTTATACATGAAGTGAGTGAAAAGCACAGGGTGAAGCATCAGGTAGAGTGTAAAGCATGAAATGAGGATATGTGCATGAGATGTAGAGTGAAAAGCATGATGTGTAAACACAATGTATAAGATGAAAAGCATAAGGTAGAGAATGTGAAAGATGATGAGGAGAATGTAAAAATGAACGGTAGAGTAAAAAAACATGATTTTGAAATTACAAAGCATGAGGTGTGGACTCTAAACCATGAGATGGAATGGGTGAAGCAAGATGTGGAAACTATGAAACATGAGGTAGGAAATGTAAAATCAGGTAGAGGCTGAAGTGAAGGTACAACATCCCATGCATGGTTTGCTATCTCTTCTGAGATCTCCGAGATCTCTCGAGAATTTGTCTCTCCAAGGGCCCCGAGACAAATCTCAACTGAGATCAAGAATAAGAGGGATATAGAAGAAAAACAATAGAAATGAGTGGGATAAAGGAGGAGAAGAATAGGGGGAGGAGGAGATGAGAAGGCCAATAGAGGCAGGGATATGATGACTGATTAAGAGTTTTCTAACACATTTAAGTGGCATTGAGATTCAAGAAAGCAATCCTCATATATATGTAAACATGTTTTTTGCATTCTTCTTATTAATATTATGTTAATATAATCATATCGAATGGCTACATACAAAAATTAAAGGGTTTTTTTTAGTATAAGATGATCATGACTTGGCCATCATTTCTCTCTTTGAGATCTCTTTTCTTTGGCCCTTTGAGCTGATGTCAAGATCGAATATAGTTTTCCTTGCATGTTTGTGTATATCACATTATGTATGTCTGATATACATGGGTATATATAGTGTTGTTATCATACATACATGCCCCAAGATTTCGTCCTGGTCTCCCGAGACTTTACCGAGATCTCTCTGAAATCTCTTCTCTCCAACCCTCCCGAGGGGAAGCCATGATCCGAGTTGGCAAACCTTGATCCCATGCAAATTGGCAAACCTTGATCCCATGCAAGGAGATAGAACATGTCAACCATGGATTCATCATCCTGTAGAAGGTAAAGAAGAGACGGCAACCAGGAGGACTACCCAAGGTTACTTTTGTAGGAGATATATATGCATTTCTTCACACAGCCATAGAAGAAGTTGAACAAGAAGGAAGAAGGAGAATATTCAGACAGACAGAGAAAATGCATTTCTCCACAATGACTTCTCAGAGGAAACCCAAACACAGGCCTAGTTGACCTTTTGCTCTGCCACACCATGTTCGTCAACTACGTTGAGCCATCTATCAGTGCAAACAGGTGCTAGAGACTTAGTTTTAGCACGTCCATCATTTTCCCATTGATGTTGTCTTCATCAAGAAAGCCCATGATTATTCTCTCTTTTTCCTTGCATCATTCTGACATTCTTCTTCACTGTATTGACAACATGATCATCACGAGGGATGATGCTTCCGCATTGCTGATTTGCTTTGCTTCTCTCAAGTAGCATCTCCAGCAAGAATTCCAAACAAAGGATTTTGGGCTGCCTCAGTATTTTATAGGCCTTGATATTGCCTTCGCCTATGGTTACTTTCTTTCTCAACATAGCTACATAACAGATATTCTTCAATGTGCTACTCTTACCAATTCTTTCATCCTGCAGATGGTGTACTATTGTACAATTCAACTCGGTATTGACATTTTGGTTGGAACCCTAGTTTATCTCTCCTCCTGACATTGTTTATACTGTGCATATTGTATGCCAGTTTGTCAACAGTGGAGCATTACATTCTTCTTCTAGATTCCCTAAAATGAGTCAGCAAACAGCAACTTGTAGCACATTCCCAAACTGAGTGACTGGCTATTGGCCAACAAAATGGAACTAAGAGTCACATATTCAATTTAGACAGGTTCACAAAATACTTAAAATTAAAAGTATATCGTACAACAGGAAAGAATCTCACATTATTTGGATGCCACGCAACACTTGTCACAGAAGAAGCATGTTTTTTTCTAATAAGCTTGCTGACCCACCTGAACAGCAGTAGTAACAAACAAACAAAAGCATGGCATCAGACAAAAATTAGTAAAGATGTTCCCAGAGTTGGGGCTAAGAATCATCGTTATGTTTAAATGATAAAACTGCTAAAGGACAAAATAAAAATCATTAAAATTATAACTTGCAATTCTTTTGATGCAGTGATCACAACTTTGATGTGGCATGTTACATTTAAGATGAAATTAGACAGTTTATTTTGATGCTCAAAGATAATAGTGAATTAGTGGGGGCATCATACTAAAATGGCAGTTTGATTAAAGGACTAAGGGTTGATCAAGAGACAAACGTTTAAGTTGTAGCAAACAAAAAATGGATATTCTAGGAGCCTTCACCTCAAAGCTCATAGTCAACAAAAAAACTGCTTAGAGAAATAAAGCGATAGGATGCCTTCTTCACTTATGTTATCAAGTCTTCACAAAGCATGCATGAACTATGAAGAGAACCAGAAGGAAAATTCTCTGCATGCAGCCTCTCTAGAAAATGACTGAAGAGATGGAGCTTGACACTCTCGTTAGCAACTATTGGCTCAAAACTTGAAGGCAAAAGAAAAATCCAAAAGTTTTTACAGAACTGAGTTTCCCTAAGGCATGTCCTATGGGAAAAAATAATGGCAATACCACAAAGAAAGAATTTCGATTACTTCACATGCAAGTATCCAGATCATTTGGAGCGCGATGAGTGGGAGGGGGCCTGGGCGACCTCGCATGCCGCCGGCCTTCGTCTCTGGTGCCAACAGGGTACAGATGAGTTACGGGAGGACCTCGGGTTTCGCTGAGCAAAGGAGACACGACGGCGCACCCTTCCTCTTGTGCCCACTGTCTCCAGACTGGGTATTGTCCGAGGGATTGCATCAATCTGGTGAGGTGCCAGTAGTGTGGAGGTGAGGGTCATGTGTGGAGGGCCTGGAGATCGGCTCCACCTTCCTATGCGGAGGTTGTCAAGGGACCGGGGGGAAGGGCAGGTGCCCCACTAACGGACGCTCGTCAGTTGGCCTGCCCCTCAGTGGAGTTCCTTGGGCCTCGTCTGCTTCTCCGGAGGTGCGTGGAGTTGAGGTGGATTGCTGGACAACGGCCGGGGCACAGGCCCACCTCTGAGCAGATCAAGAGGCTAGTGGAGTTTGGAGGGTCAGCGGCTGAAGGATGGGAAATCAAGGAACTAGGAGAATGTTTCCTAGCCTTGGCCCCATCTGAGGAGGAAGTAAGAAGGGTGGCCTTCGAAGGTTTTCTGGTTGGGGCGGACTGGGTGTTGCAGTCAGGAGTGTGGGATCTTCATCAATGAGCCTATCCGGATATCCTGGTCGCGAGCATCCCGGTTAGGTTGATCGGAGTGCCGATGGTCTTATGTGACCTGGACAGTCTGCAGTGGCGCTCTTAAAGGGGGTCGGAAGTTGGGTGGGGGAGTCCCTGAAGATGTATGTCTCCGAAGGGCTTATAGTGGAGGGACTTCTTAAGGTGTCGGAGAAGTCGAACCTCCCCAAAGTTCTGGAGGTGCAGGTGGAAGGGCGGACTCTACCGGTTCGCCTCCAACTAATCCCTCTGACAAGCTCTCCGCAATAGCAGTCGTCGCCGACGCCGCCGTAATTACTAGGGTTGCAGGCTGGGGAGCGGAAGGTTGAAGACAAAGGAGGGAGGGGGTACGTGGCATCGTGGGAGTCCCAGATTCAAATTTTGAATCAGGACTCCGAACCGCCAAGCCCCCGATGTTTTTTCGTAGTGATCCATGTTCGGTCAGGGGACCCAGAACTTACCCGAAACAGTGTTTCGAGCTAGACCCGCTTCATGACCCGTAGATGCTCGTCTTCCCCGCCCGAACTCCGCGGTTGATGGCCCTACAGCTCTGACATCTGATGCAGCGCACATGTCCTCACCTCAGCAACGACCAACGACCCACAGTGGCCAGACATCATGTTGCGGCGGCACCGTCCCTTCCTGTAGACCACAAGGGGAGCTTGGGGGTTCCGACCACTCTTGCTGCAGGGTTGGGGGCTAAAGTACAGGTGATGCAACCTTCTCAGCGGCCTCTTGCTGCTTTGCTATCGTCCTGAGGTCCTACTACTGGTGACATCCCTAGGGGTAGTCTGGGGAGCCTTATTGAGGATGGAGCATTGGCAGGAGATGCTCTTTGTGATCCGACAGCAAGCCATGATAGGCTTTTTAGGAAGGAGACTTCTATGGGTGGTTTGCTAATGGTGGAGCTTGGGGCTCAGGCCTCGGGGGATGGACAAGTCCAGGATGTGGTAGGCTCCAAATCCCGTTCCCTTCTTGTGGAGGAGGGATGTCTCGAGCTTATGAAGGAGGGGTCCTCCTATTTTGACCATCCAATTCAAGTGGCCTCTGAAATGTATGGGGACGACCAATCTATGGTAGAAGCAGGAAAGATGGAGGAGTTTATAGTGGAGACTCCTTTGAGGGTTGATGGGGAGAATGAGGCTTTAAAGGGGAAGGGGGCACCGGATAAGGAGGAAACTCGGGAGATGCTACTTGCGGTGGAGAATCTAGTGGAGGAGGAGGCAAGAGACGTAGCATATAAAATTAGGGTATCTTTTGAGGGTGTTGAGAAGGGCATCCACTTGGTGTTTCACAAAATTCGTAATTGGTGGCAATTGGGCTTGGCCAGGAGTGTGAAGGGGGGTAAAAGGGAGGGGAAGGAGGTGGTTGAGGGGGTGTGAGGAGGTTGTGGACTGTGAGTGGTGTGGGGTGCTTCTCGTCCCAATGAATGTCTTAGAATGTTAGGGGGATTGGGAGTAGGGAGAAAAGGGTGGCGGTTGAAGGATTTGGTTAGAAGACATAAAGTTGATGTCCTTTGTCTTCAGGAGACCAAATCTGAGGAGGACGGGCTTGATGTTTGGAGGGAGTTGGGTGGGAATAGATTGAGATGTGCTGCAGTTTCTCCAATCGTTGGCAGATCGGGGGGGATCCTGGTCATGTGGAATGATGATATGTTAGAGGAGGTTGGCAAGTAGATTGGAGGAAATGTTATAACTTTGTCTTTCAAATGCAGGGATGATGGATTCCTCTGGGACTTCTCAGGGGTGTATGGACCTCAAGGAAAGGGAGAGAAGCAAGTGTTGTAGGGTGAGCTCCTTCAGTGGCATGAAAACTCCAGAAGACCTTGGTGTGTGGCTGGGGATTTCAATGCTACCCTCTCTATGGCAAAGAGATCGGATGGAGTCTCTTCGACAGTTCTCAAAGAGTATTTCCAAGATTTTGTGTAGCATACTGCTCTTATTGATTGCACATTGACAATGGTTTTTTCGCTTGGTCCAATTTACGGTCTTCACCTTCTTGTTCTAGACTTGATAGATTTTTTATTACAACGGATTGGGAGGTTCACTTTCCCAATTTGAGAGGCTCCTGTCTACAGAGGGCGATTTCTGATAATAAGTTGATTCTTTTGGAGTGCAAGTTCCAGTTCCAGAGGAAGCCTTTGTTCAGATTGGAGAAGTATTGACTTTTTTAGGAGGGTTTTCAAGACATTGTCAGGCGGTTTTGGTCTTCTGGATGTTATAGAGGTTCAACGATGGCCTCTCTTGTCAACAATCTTACTCAACTTAAGTATGAGTTCTCAAAGTGGGGGGCAGACAGGAAGCGACATTGTTCTACTGAAAAGGAAAATATCCTTTCTCAACTACAAGGCTTTGAGGCGCTTGAAGAGGTTGGTCTAACGGACGAAGAAGAGAAGAAGAAATAGGAAGATTCGAAGGAGTATCAAAAGCTTCTCCTTAAAGAGGAGATGTATTGAAACCAGAGATCTAGGGACAGATGGATTAAAGAAGGTGACTTGAACACAACCTTTTTTCCCAGCTTGGCATCAAGCGAAGAAGAAAGAACCATATTAGCTCCCTCTTTGTAGATGGACAGTCTATATAGCAGAAAGAGGTGATTTGCAGACACATTTGTTCCTTCTACTCTCACCTCTTCTCGGAATAGGACTTGGCTCGGCCTTCAATGGACTCTAGCATCCTACCTCGTGTGATAGCAGAGGAAAGGGAAAGCCTACCTTCCCCTTTCCCTTTACAGGAGCTTCATGATGCAGTGTTTCATATGCAAGGTGATAAGGCCCCTGGTCCAGATAGATTCCCATTGATGTTCTATCAGACACATGGATGGCAGTACCAGTACTGGTACCGGTATCGGTGGGTACCGGTACCGGTACGTACCGCCCGATATCGGCCCAGTATCGGCCGATACCCTCTACAGGAGTGGTACCGGACGTACCGGTATCGGCCGGTACTGTCATCCATGATCAAACATGTTGGAGATAGTTCATCCTCTTCTTCTATAGGCAATGGTTTAAGTTTCAAGAAGGAAGAACCCATTTGTGGGGGGTTAACAGAACATACATTGTCCTTATTCCCAAGAAGACTACAGCTGAAAATCTAGGCTACTACAGGCCTATTATTCTCCTTAATGGTGTGTATAAGATCATTTCCAAGATGTTGGCTTCTCATTTGGTGAAAGTGACAGATAGAATGATTAATCATAACCAGACAACGTTTATTAAGGGCAGACACATTCAAGAAGGTTTCCTGGTGAAGCATGAGTGTTTGCATAGTATGAAGATGGATTTTGAGAAGGCTTATGACAGGGTTAATTGGAAGTGCTTGTTTGATATCATAGGCAAGATGGTTTTTGGAGACAGATGGGTTAGGTGGATTAAGCAGTCATAACTTCTACTTCCTTTGCTGTTCTGGTTAATGGAGCTCCCACTTCTACTTTTCTAAGTGGTCAAGAACTTAGGCAAGGGGACCCTTTATCGCCTTTGCTATTTGATTTGGTGGCAAATGTTCTTAGCAAGATGTGGTCTAGAGTCGAGGAGGAGAACTTGCTTGTAGGTTTTCAGGTTGTTCAAGAGGGCAAAAGGATTTCACATCTTCAGTATGCTGATGATACCATTCTTTTTATCGAGGGAGAGGAGAGTCAACTACTCAGGGCCAAGCGTATTCTTGAGCTCATTGATCAGGTGACAGGCTTGAGGGTGAACTTTCACAAGTCAGAGGCCATTTGCATTAATATTCTGATGAGGAAGTGAATTGAGCTACCATTATATTCCGATGTCAGAGAGGTACCTTTCCTATTTCCTATATAGGGCTTCCGTTATTCCTGGGAGTTGCCAAATTCAGAGATTAGCAATCTTTGATAAATAAATTTCAGTCTAGGACCCTAGGTTAGCTGGTTGGAAAGGTAGACTTCTCTCCTATGGTGGGCATTTACTTCTGTGTAATGCTGGATAGTCTCCCCGTTTATTTCCTGTCCATTTTTAGAATTTCTGTTGCAGTGGCCAATCAATTGGAGGCTATCAGAAGTAGGTTCTTCCGGAAAGGCAGCTCAGATTCTTCTCGAAAGGGGGGGCATGACGTAGCTTAGAAGAAGGTGTGTAGTGGCAAGCAATGTGGAGGTCTTGGCTTGAAGGTGATTCGGGAGTTTAATTTGGCCCTCTAAGCCAAGTGGTTGTGGAAGCTTGGCACTGCTAATGCAGGTCTAGTTAGATGTGGTTCTTGATAAATACTATGCAAACAGTAGAGTATGGGATGTGCAACTTTAGGTGACCTATAATGTATCTTCTTTATGGAAAGGTATCATGCAGACCTCAGATATCATTAAGGCAGCTACTCAGATCTCCCTTGTAGATGGGAACCGCTATATGTTATGGTTAGACAAATGGTGCGCGACCTCTATGTGTTTCATATCCTAACATGTTTGGCATTTCTTTAGATCCTTGTGTCCCAGTGGGACAAGTGTATGAGAGGGACCAAGTTGGTTTTGGAGTGTGGTCTACACGTTTCAGGCGCAATCTTAATGATGAGGAGCTTTCGGATTTATCTGCTTTATGGGTTCTTTCGGCCGGTCTATCTACATCCCCGTTGAGGCAAGATACATGGACATGGATGTGGAACTCTAAGGGTCTTTTCTCTGTGAGATCAGCATACAGAGTTATTTCTGGTGGGGGGCAGATTCCCTTTCTTTAAGCAGGTCTGGAACACTAAATCTCCTTTGAAGGTGAAGATTCTCGTCTGGAGGATCACTCAGGGTCGGTTGCCTACAGCTGACGGATTCATTCGATTTGGTTCTGATGTGCTGTCTTTGTGCTCTCTATGTGGATCGGAAGATGAAACTTTGGACCATATCGTTGTCAGGTGCTCTTTCAGTAGGGAAGTTTGGACCAATATTCTGCACAGAGTTCAACAGCCAATTGGATCTTGCGATACGGTCGAAGCCCTTCTTCTTTTGTGGCCTTCTTACATGGTGGATAAAGAAGATTGGCATTTCTGGTGGCTTATTCTTCATGCTACTTTGTGGGCTCTTTGGGGGGAGAGGAACAAAATGATATTCAGGAAAGAATCCAGTGTGGCTAGTAGAGTGACTTCTTTTCTTTGTGAGAGGGTTAGAGAGTGGGGCCTGGGCCTGAATTTTGTGTTCTTCTGCCATTTTGTCTTCTCCTCTTTTTAACAAGTTGAAGGAGGGATGAGAGACTACCAGCTGGGGGCTGCCTTTTGGTTTTTGTACCATGTACATGTACATCCTTTTGTTTATTATTACATATTTGTGGCTATGCCACGATCAAAAAGAAAAAAGTATCCAGATCATGCAGACTCATCAATTTCCTTACATGATAGCCACACTGACCTTTTTTTCTCTTTTTTTTTGTGAAACAGCGTGGGTTTTACCACCAATTTATTAAATAATAGTGCAAGAGACCTCACAGACAAACAAGCAATCAAAACCCATACAATCTCTCTCAACCAGACAGAGAAACACACAAAGTCAAACATAAACCCTCCCTACTGAACAAGCTCAGAGGAAACGCAGTACCAAAGGGAAACCCCTTACTCGTCTGAGACACAATACACCAAAAGGACCATTGACTAAATGAGCCAGACAGTAGAATTCGCCTTAACTTTTCTTAACTCTCCAAGCTCCCACTCTAGCACTTGTCTGCACCTCCATTGCCATCCTTGATCGAACGCTTTAATTCCCTGCTTTTGGAGTCTTTTCTCATCCACTGGGGATTGACCAAATTTCTGCAGGAAGATAGCAATATCTGGTGGCTGGTCCTGCATGCTACCTTCTGGGCCTTATGGAGCGAAAGGAACAAGAGAATCTTTTGTAGAAGCTCTTACACATGATAGAATTGTATCTTTTGTTTGTGAGAAAGTGAGAGAGTGGGCTTCACTTTTTTGTCATGTATCAGCCTTGTCCTTTTTTGGTCGGCTGGGAGGTGGTTAATGGGTTTCCTATGCACCATCTTGGTGTTTTTTGTATAGGGGGTTATAAGGGTTGACATCACCCTTGGACATTATCCTCTATTTTTTGAATATATTCAGTGGTATTACCCACTTTCAAAAAACAAATTCCCTGCTTTTGGATTTTTTTAATGCCTTTTCAAGATGGGGGCAAGTATCACAACAAGCGTTATCAGCTTTTAGCATGTTTAAAATTCTTCAAGATCTTTACCCTCTGTCTCAATGCAAAGGGCACTGCATCTACTCGAAACTTCCTCATCAGAATAGAAAAATACCCGAGGAAAAAGAAGAGCCTATCTACCTAGAGTTAGCCTCCTGGAGCACACTATTGAATAATGTATGTTGCTAGTAAAATAGGTGCCTCCTGGAGCACACTATTGAATAATGTATGTTGCTAGTAAAATAGGTGTCTGAAGAATCTAGATTAACCACACGTTCCTTCGGAAGAACCAGATTGAACTTGTGGCCTTTCTCTGCAAAAGAACACCTTGACCCACAAGTAACATGGTACATGGGCTCAAAGATAAAAGCTAATTGGTCCAGCAAAAAATTGAATAGGACCTTCCCACATTCAAAAACATTAAACTCTCCAGGACAAGGCCCATGTAAATTCGAAACCCGACCCAACTGCGAGCCCACCTTGGATTAAAGGGTCATTGAATGCAATGGACAATTCTCCTCGACATTGCTTCCATTGAAGGCGTGCGCTCACGCACACAGTTTTGAAGGACAGCAACTTCAAAGGCCAAGCTAGCAAGCATAGCCACCCCAAATCCTCTGGCACTCGTCATCGTTGGAGAGAAAATTGTGATAAAAAAATATAAAGACCAACATGCCCCTCAAGTTACAAAAGGAATGGGAGGGTACAAGGGTCTTTTGTAAAAAAAAAAACTACAGTAGTGCTACAGTAAAAGATGTATGAACAGTACCATGAACAACGCACTATCGCGGGAATAGTACCCAAATCCCCAAAAAAATTAAAAGAGATATAAAAAACCCAAAATCCTCAAAAATAAAAAACTAAGGAGGCTAAAAAAACCCAAAAAAAACCCCCCCCCTCATTGCTGCCCAGCGGCAGCCCAAGCAAACCCAAAGGATTGGATCCTACCGCCCATAGGGCTCTGCCGCCCACAGACCCAAAGGATTGGATCCTGCCGCCCATAGGGGTCTGCTGCCCCTTGTGGGCGGCAGAGCACCATGAAGGGGCTGCTGCTCCCAATCATGCCGCCCGCCCATGGCGGCGTGCCCCTGGGCTTCAGACTATAAAAAGATATTATTTTTAGAAAATTTTTTGAATCCATGTGGGTCCCACACATGCCCACATGGTCCAATAAAGGAATGCCATGTAGATCTCCATCGCCTCATCATCGCCACCTCATGCTCCGTCATCGCCAAGCGGACCAATCGAGCGGCAAGAAGGCCCAATGAGGCTCTGCCACCTAAGCATGGCCCAACTCTAAGAGCCAATCATAAGCTACCACTTGACGGCCTCTCATTGGATGTAGATATCTATAAATACCCCCAACCTTCCTTGTATAAAGTTAGTTAGCTAGTGAATAAGAAGAGGTTAAGAAGACTTGAGATCTTGATCCTCCTTCCTTCTCTAAGGTAAAAAATTGTGCTGCCTGGGCATAGGCGGACGATTGTTAACCATGCCGCCAAGCCTTGGCGGCGTGGTCATGGTCATTGGCCATGCCGCCAAGTCTTGGCGGCATGACCCGAAGCCATGCCGCCCAATGCCAATGATCTGTTTACTTAAGATTTAGTTGTCAAAGCCTCGTCGACCCGTTGCTGCCTCAGTGCGCAACGGCGAGCTGTCGAGTATTATCGAAGCCCCGTCGGCCCGTTGCCGCCTCAGTGCGCAACGGTAAGCTGTTGAGTGTTGTCGAAGCCTCGTTGGCTCGTTGCCGCTTCAATGCGCAACGGCAAGCTGTCGAGTGTCGCCGAAGCCTCGTTGGCCTATTGCCGCCTCAATGCACAACGGCGAGCTATCGAGTATCGCCAAAGCCTCGTCAGCCCATTGCCGCCTTAATGCGCAACGGCAAGCTGTCGAGAGTCATTGAAGCCTCGTCGGCCTGTTGCGCCTCAATGTGCAATAACGAGTTGTCGATTGTCATTGAAACCTTGTCCGCTCGTTGCGCCTCAACCTGCAACGGCAAGCTGTCGAGAGTTATTGAAGCCTCGTCGGCCCGTTGCGCCTCAATGTGCGACAACGAGCTGTCGAGTGTCATTGAAGCCTCGTCCCCTAAATGTGGCAACAACAAGCTGTCGGGTGGATTAATGCCTCGTTGGTCCATTTTCGCCTCGGTGCAACGATAATGAGTTGTCGAGCGCAACTAAAGTCTCATCGGCCCATTGTCGCCTCGATGCGGCGATGGCAAGCTGTCAAGTCAAATTGAAACTTTGTCGTCCTATGGTTGTCTCAACACGAGGATGGCGAGCTGTTAAGTCAAGACAATGCCTCTCGGCCCGACATCATATATGAACAATAATTCGGCGAGCCGTGAGAGTTATTTTATACAAGATGCCGTGAAATCGTAATGTCTTGACGGCGTCATCAAGAGTCCTGCCTCCAAGCGTTGGCGGAGTCATCAAGAACTATGCCACCAAGTGCCGACAGCGTCATCTTCAAACCACGTTGTCAAGTGCCGGCGACGCAACGCCATCTTCAAATTGTGCCGCCAAGTGTCTGCGGTGCAGCGCCATGCTCGAACTACGTCACCAAGTGCTAACGATGTCATTTTCAAGCGCCACCACCATGAATAGTATCGCTGCCGCCATGAATGGTGAGACGTCGTCAAGAATAGCATCGCATCGTCATATTGCCTTGTGCCCATATCCGTCTGTAGGATTCACCCAAGTCAGTCGTCCCCAGGAGCATGAATAGTGCATCTTGGCACGCACACTCAAGGCACAAATTAAAACGAGCTACATCATATATGGCTTCGTATTAATGTCTGACACTGTTCATTTGTGGGACTTGTCTCAGGCAGTTATCGCCTGGGGTGAACAATGCACCCGAAAGTACACTATGTGTTGTTGTGCCAATTAAAGCCAATCTATTGATTCCTTCAAATGCAATGTTGTCTCATAATGCTGCCTGTCTCTATAGGACCCATCCGGGACAGTCGTCACCAAAGGATGAATAGTGGACAACATGTGATCTCATCCAAATGAACAACTAAAGTGTGCCAACGACGCACAATCCCTAATGAAGGTTTGGTGGAGCTGAATCGCATGTGAATAGTGTACCTCTACAAATGTGCCACATATCCTTTTATTAAACAAATGAATCAAATCATATCCAAATATGGTCGAATGCTCTAAGACATATCCGACTAAGAGCCAAGGCCCACATTGGGCACATGAATAGTATGAATGAATAGTGCATGTGAATAGTACTTATGAATAGTACCCTCTTATAATGCAGGGGATTAGTGGCCACACTATACTTTCTGAATGATGTCTCTGCGATATAATATAAGGACCAAATGCCGATCTTTCTAATACAATGTGCAAGGAATAAAACAAAAGCGAGAGAGAATTATGCTGCATAGTAGCAGCAAGGCGTTGAACACTTCTTAAAGAAATCAAAGGGTTTTCTTGTTGCAACAGGATGTAATTAACGTCAGTCTATGGACCGGCAGAAAGAGTTTGAATTCAAAAGAATCCAAAGAACCTTTTCCATGGTGAGTCAACATATAATGATCAAATGTTCCGACGGCGGGGCAATCATGAATCCAGTCAACTAAATAAAATCCGAAACAAATCGGTCGGATCAAAAAATGACTGTCAACAATCATCAAAGTCCCCAAAGCAAAACCTCCCATAGCTGGTGATGATGAGCCTAGTGGGAAAGATCTCCTGGGATAGGTTCCCACTTCCCAAAGCAAACCCTAGTTCATCCTCTCCCTCTACCAAGGCCAGCTGAATAACAGCTAAGGAGAGTTCCATAGCAGACAGATCAAAACAATGAAGATATGCTGGTGTGTACAGATTCCGGCGCTGGACCAACTCACTGACAAAGCCGGTAACATGCTTTTTCCAACTTCTCTCTTCCTCTTCAATAAATCTCCTATGCTTGATCTTTTAACATCTGACCCAAATCTGAAACAAATCCTTATCTTTCCAAAACCACACCAGTGGAAAAGGGTCAACCAAGGAAGATGAAGATAGACATATTGACTTGATGGGGGAGAATGTACGTAGTACAAAATAAGGATTTTAACATAAATTTGTTAAAAGAAATCAGTGATAAAGTTTCATGGTGGTACCAGTGGAGCCGACACATTTTGGGCATTTCTTGTGGTAGTTGGAATAGAATTACAAGTCATATGTAATTTTTTGCTTTTTCTTTTCTGTTTTATGGTCAGAGGAATCTCTCCTCTATACTATCTTTGGATGTACTCCCTCTATTTATTTTAATAAAATTGGTAGTACACCTGATTCTATTCAAAAAAAAAAAAAATCACCGTATGCGGGCATAGCAATATGGTTTTCACAGCAATGGAATGACCGAGAAATTGTTTACAGGGTGTCTAGCTACTGTATTAAATATTTATATCAATAGAAATTTTGATATTAATATTGATAGCAGATGTCTGATAATCATAGAAATTTTAATGTTATCACTAATAGAAGGCGTTTGGTTATGTTCCATCAATTTTGACATTTGTGAAGAATCTTCTTTCAAAAAAAATGTATTAGACGAATCTACTGCTATAGAAAATTTAGTACAGTTATACAGGCATAAACCTATGTTGAAAACATTAGAATTTAGGCTTAAAGAGTCGCTCAAACTTCCTCATCTTTCCTTCCCTTGCTCCTAACTCTCCCCTTGCCTACTGTCCTTCACATTCCTCCTATATCGATTACAATATTGAAAATGTAGACTATAAAATATTAGTATTAAAGATAATACAACAACCAAACGGGGAATTAAACAGGATGGAGATAAAAGAAATCCAAGAATAAGTATTCCTGATTCATGTATGTTAACAGACAGAATGCTTGAATGATGATCAGTGTAGCAATGTAGCACAAGTTCCTACAGCAAATTTCATGTATGCTAATGGATTTAATGATGGGACTACCGTTATAGATAGAATGTTTTCTTTCTCAAGAAAAATATAAGCATGCCAACAGTAAATTTTGATCAGACCAGGTGAAACTAGATGGATTACCAATTGCAGAAATTCATTGGGTATAAAGTAAAGTATTGAAACTATCTGTTTAACTAATAGCCAATAGCATAGACACTAAAAATATGAGCAACTAAGATAGAAGCCATAGTTTTATCCCAATGCAAGTACAGCTGAAAGTAACTGATGGCTTAAGGCTACACAAATGGAATTGAAAAATGGCAAGGAACAAAAGCATAATCACCAATCATTGTCCTGTTCATAGTAGCAAACACAGACAGTCTTAGCGCCACTTCCTACAGCGAATTTGTTTTCTGGAAAAAAAACAATAAAAGACAGATTACCAAACCAACACAAGTCCTTTTGGATGTACTGCCTCTATTTACGATTTAATAGAATTGGGGGTACATACCACAGTTTCTTTCAAAAAAGATTACCAAACCAACACTTGAACATAGACTGTTCAAATCTAATATACACTAAACACGAGAACGATGCAGGTTCTCTTCTACAATTATCTCTAGTCAAACAGATATTGTCATGAAAAAGAATACGCTGTACCCTGAATCTTACCAAGTGTACTAAACAATTTCCCATGTTGCAAATACATTAGGTTCTTCAGTACATTGTCCTTTATGAAGCCATTTGTGTAAGAAAGCTATCACTATATCTCATAAAGAGAAATATGTACATTAGTTCAACATTAAACAGCACAATGTTGCATTGGAAACATGTGCAAGGATACATAGCTTGTTAAAATGATGTAAAGGAGTACGAGGAGAGCGGCGCTGGCATTCACTACCAATGCGAACCGAGTTCCCCTTGGCAGACTCGCCGGCCCTCCTCTAGTAGAGGTGCTCCCCCTCCTCATCGGTCTCCTGGTGCGGTGAGATGCTTCAGGTGTCTCAGTGTTGGGCATCTTGTGCATGCCCGCCATGACTCTGTGAGGTGCCTGAGGTGTGGGAAGGATGGACACGTCTGGAGAGTGTGTTCTTAGAGACACTGGGAGAGGCCCCAACAATCCCGGAGGACCTTTGCAAAAGTGGTGGCAGGGAAGGGGAGGCCTCTGATGATGTCGCCTATTGTCGGCTGCCATCGGGAGACCCTCATTGTTGCCGACCCTACTCTGTCCGAGGAGTTCTTGGCTCCTCGGCCCAGGAGGATGTCAAGCTGTCTGCATCTCTTCCTCCTTGAAGGTTGAGCAGATGCAGAGCTTGTTGGGGCCATCCTAGACAAGGGCGGAGGAGGTCTTGACAAATGGAAGGTGCGTAATATGGGGAGTGGTAGCTTCTTGGCTATGGGATCTAAAGAGAAGGAGGCGAAAACCTTGGTGGATGCCGGCTGTTGGGCCCTTTTTTAATAAAGAAGGGGGGAAGAAGAAGCCCCCCACCGGTTCCCAAACCGGTAGGGTCCCCCCACCAGTGGCACCCCCCACCGGTTGGGAACCGGTGGGGGTGCCCACCGGTTTTCCCCCCCTCCTCTCTAATATCTCTCTCACTTGTTACCGGTGGGCACCCCCCACCTCAAGAAAATCTCCGGTGGCACCCCCCACCGGTTAAGCCTTTCAAAGCCTACAAATACCTCCCAAGGGGGAAGAAGATGCCATGCCTTCTTGGCCCAAGAATTCATAGGGGAAACGCTGTCCATTTGAAGACCAAACCAAATGCTTTTGCACAGGTTTGCTATGTTTGGAGGAGATATTTTCTCGGAGGACTCTCTTCCTAAGGTTTATTCCTAAGGAGAAACTCTCCCGAATTTATGTTGTAAAATCGTCGTTCTATAAGACGAGATTATGCCGAAATGATGAATGAAATACTAATATTATTCTTTGAGCATATATGTGTGCATGTGTGTTCATGAACCTATTACTTAAGTAACACTATGTTATTATATTTCCACATACATAATTAATTTATTAATTATTTTAATAACTAATTAAAATGCATTAGTACATAATTAAATATTCTAAAATATATTTGGCCTCACCTCATACATAACTAATCCTAGACTCATAATCAAAACTCAATAATGAAACATTGAGACATAAAATAATATACTTAAGTTAAAAAATGATTTAAATATCCCTCATACTTAATTAATTAATAAAATATGTAAAAAATATTTAAAATCAGTAAAATCAATATAAAAATCAGAAAAATCTGTAAAAACCAGTAATACTCAGTAAAAATCAGAAAACCAAATATGGAAATTACATAAACCCAAAAACATGACTTAAATATCCTTCATATATTCAATTAATTAATAAAAATCAGTAAAATTAATAAAAAATCAGTAAAAATCAGTAAAAACCAATAAAAAACAGAGAACCAAATATGAAAACATATAAAATTCCCGAAATGACCAAAATACCCCACAGAACTTAATGAAATTACAAAAATACCCTCACCCATGATAAAAATCTGTAAAAATCACAGAAAATTCTTAAAAATATATCAAAACCTCTCATATGCTCAAAATACCCTCCAAACCCTAATAAGATGGGTAAAATTATCAAAATACCCTCAATATGATAAAAATAAGTAAAAAAATCTCAGAAAAAAAATATAAAAATAGACTCTAAGTCTAATAAACCCAATCTGAGGTAAAATTACCAAAATACCCCTATAACTTAAATATGTTTAAAAATGATCTCAAAATACATCCTGAGGATTTTCAAGTTTCCCTAAAATGCTAAAAAAACATAAAATGATCATAATGACCCTAATGCAACATAATTACAAAAATACCCAAAAAACAGACTTAAAGCCTAGAAATCCAATTCGGGTAAAATTACCAAAATATCCTTACAACCCAAAAACACTTAAAATAACTCTAAAATACCTCATAAGGTTTTGAAACCTTCCTAAATCATTAAAACTCACTTCACACACTAGAGTGATCATAATACCCCTATACCCTCCAACTTGGCATAATTATAAAAATACCCTTATGAGTCTAAAATACTTGGAATCAATCCAGATAACTCGGAGTCAATCCAAAACCTTTTAAAAAGTCTCCCAATCAATTATAAACCCATCCTAAACTTGGGTGAGGCCAAGAGCTTAACCTAAAACATATCTTCATATGCATGTGCTGCCTGTAGTAGTAGTGTTGCATGTTATAAGGACATCAACAGACGGTTAATCAAGGGTTGTTGAGCGGTTGCTTGACGTAATTAACACTGATCGAGGTCAGTGGAGAGAGGTCATATATTCGGATCTTCGCCTGATCCGAAGTCCCGGACTCCTTATGAGTTAATCCCAAGCTCTCATAGGCTATGTTATCAAAGGCGATTGCCTCGCTCGCCTAGGCAATAAAGTAGGTTGAGGCAAGCCAAAACGCCTCGCCTCGCCTCATATTCGCCTCATTCACCAAGGCACTTGCCGATGATGTCTATGCTAGATGTTTGTTTCCTTTTAATTATGTGGTATTACGTTTTTTTTTATTCTTAATTATTTCAAAGTAGCTAATGCTTCTTTAACAATGTCTAGCACCTTTTTTCTCTTACATGCTTCCACATTTTTTCCTTATTTTTGATGATTCCTAAGCCCATCCACTACTTATATGAGTAGCAGTAGGTCTTAGGACACTATATGTTGGGCATGATCAATACTTCTCAAAGTCTTACATATTATTATCTTAGATATTTTCTTTATTTTTCTTATATTATTATTTTCTTCCTTCATGGTGATTTATGAGAGAACACATCGCCTCAAATGCCTAGGTGATCGCCTAGGCATTTGAAGCTGAGGCGAACTCTTGGTCGCCTCGCTCGCCTCTCGCCTCTAACTACATAGCTCATAGGCCAAGAAATAAAATACATAAAATCGACCTATATTTCTCCAGATAAAAACAAAAAAATCAAAACGATAGGATTTAATAATAATAAAAAATCCGATAGGAGAGATAGCAAGGTCGGGGTCCAAACACCAGCATCATTCTTGAGAGGGGCGTTGTCCTCAGAGTGCTCCCGCAGGAGCTCCATTGGGGTATCTTCTCAGACCCTAGGCTGGCAAAGGTAGTTATCTAGATGTTGGGTGTGCCGGTCATTCTCGTTGATCGGCAGGGCATCCAACTACTAGCGGATGTTATTGGAGCCAAGGTCCTCGATGAGCCCAAGCTTGTCTAGTGTGGAGATGCTAGGGGTGAAGGGGGGAGGGAGATGCTGTTGCTCACCCAATGAGGATAGTCACGTGGAACATTAAGGGTAATGGGTATTGGGGGGAGTGAAAATAGGGTTATTCTAAAGGAGTTGGTCTGGAGATGCAAGTTGATGTCCTTTGCTTGCAGGAGATAAAAAGTGAGGAGGAGGGTGACTTGTTGATAAAGAAGATTGGGGGAAGGCGATTGACCTAGGGGGTTCACTCTCTAGAGGATGGCAACTCTAGGGGAATTTTCATGTTAAGGAATGAGTTTGAAGTGGAGGGGGTGGAGAAAAACAGAGAAGTCGGCAAGTCTGCAGTGTCACTCACTTTTAGAAATGTGAGAGACAGCTTTGAGTAGGTGTTTACAGGGGTTTATGGGCCTTAAGGTAAAGAGGAGAAACAAGCTTTTGGAGGAGCTTCTTAACTTCCCACCAGAGATCTAGAAGGCCTTGGTGTATTGCAACTAACTTTAATGCTATAGCTTATGTTGATAACATGATTGATCATCTCACTTTCTCTGTAGCTATAGAGGATTCCAGGACTTCATCTATGAAGCTGCACTTATAGACATCCCCACTTCCAATGTGGTTTTTACTTGGTCCAATTTTAGGACTTTTGCTTCATGTTCTAGGTTGGATAGGTTTCTGATCTCGGTGGATTAGAAAGATCACTTCCCACATGTGTAGGCTGGTGCCTCCCTAGACCCATCTTTGACCACAAACCTATCCTTCTCAAGACCAACCCTAGCAAATCCAGGACTAAGCAAGAATTACATATGGAAGTATTGGCTACTAGAAGACGGCTTCATGGAAGAGGTTAAGAGAGTGTGGAATGAAGTTAGACAGGGCAGCTCTGCTATGGCTACTTTGATTATCAGGCTACAATCTTTGGCTCATTTTCTTTATGGGTGAAGTGTCAATAGATCACTTCCTGGCAAGGAAGCTATGAACAAGATCCTCGATCAATTGTATGGGATGGATGCTCTTGAAGAAGCAGGGATAATGGATGAGGAAGACAGGGTGCTGAGGAACAATCTAAAGGTTGATCATGAGCAGATACTTGTGAAAGAAGAGATCTTCTGGAAGCACATGTCTAGAGACAGATGGGTGAAAGAGGGGGACAAGAATATAGCTTACTTTTAGAAACTTGCTTCGGATAGGAGAAGGATGAATTTTATCAGGAGCCTTAAGGATGGTGGGCACCTTATCGCTCTTCTGGAGGACCTTAGGAGTCATGTTTAGAGCTTCTACTCTTCCCTACTTTCTAAGGAGGATACATGGAGGCCTTCCATATTTGAGGATTTGCTTCCACATCTACGAGAGGAGAATGCTATAGAGATCTATGTCCCTTTCTCTGAGGATGAGATTAGGAGAGCTACATTTTCTCTTGCCGGGATAAGGCCCCCGATCTTGATCGTTTTCCCATGTTTCTTTATCAGCAGTGTTGCGAGGTGGTGAAAGATAGCATGTGCAAGGCTCAGGTAGAATTCTAGGAAGGGAAAGCCTTCCTGGGTGGTATAAATAGGACTTTCATTGTCCCAAGGTAGAAGATGATTGTCTTTCTGATTATAGACCCATCGGTCTCCTTAAAGGGATGTACAAGATCCTAGCCAAAGTGTTGGCCTCCATACTAGAGAGGGTGGTGGACAAATTAGTCTCTTGGAACCAAGGTGTTTTTATCAAAGGGTGACAAATTCATGAGAATTTCTTAGTGCCACATAAGAGTATTCATGCTATGAAAGTACAGAAAAAAGGGTCTTATACTCAAGCTGGACTTTGAGAAGGCCTATGATAGAGTAAACTGGGGATGCCTTCTGTAAGTTCTTCGAAAGATGGGTTTTGGTGAAAAGTGGGTTTGTTGGATCCAGGATTGTATTTCTTCTGCTACATTCTCTGCCTTGGTGAATGGGGCACCCACTCAGTTTTTCTATTGTCGCAAGGGTCTTCGGCAGGGAGACCCCCTTTCTCTTCTTTTGTTTGCACTGGTGGCACACATTCTTAGCAGAATGTGGATGCAGGCTAAAGCGACATGACTTGTTTCAGGCTTTAGGTTGTCACATGTTGGTAGTCAGATCACCCACCTACAATATGTTGATGATACTATCCGTTTCTATTCACAAGGAGAGGATCGACTATTTATTGCTATGCTCATTTCGGGATGGTTTGATGAGGTGTCTAGTCTTCAAGTAAATTTCCATAAGAGTTAGATCATTGGGATACATTTTGATCATTCTGCTCTTCAGAGGGCGGTTATTATCCTAGGATGCTAGGTTGGGAGTTTCACATTACCTACTTGGGGTTGCACCTTAAGGATCAGAGACTGGAACAGAGTGATCCAGAAGTTCAACTCAAGGCTGGCAGGTTGGAAAGGCAGACTTCTCTCTTACGGGGGCAGACTAGTGCTTTGTAACTCAGTCTTGGATAGTCTACCTATTTACTTTCTCTTCATCTTCAAGGCTCCTAAAGGGGTCCTTAGGCAACTGGATACTATCAGGAGCCGTTTCTACTAGAAAGGGAATGATGCTACTAAGCGTGGTGGTCATAATATCTATTGAGGTAGAGTATGTAAAAGTAAGGAGAATGGGGGATTAGGGATCAAAAGCTTGGGGGAGTTCAACATGGCACTACTCACTAAATGGTTATAGAAACTAAGCTTGGATGATTCAGGTATGTTCGTGGACATTATTCATGAGCTATATTACCCCTCTGTTAGACCTTGGCATGTGTGGCCTACCTCAGCTCACAACTTATCACAGGTGTGGAAGGGCATTATGTCTTCTTTTGACGTCCTTCAGGCAGGTACATAGATGGTACTTGGTGATGGCCAAACTTGTCTCTTTTGGAAGGACAAATGGTGTGATGGTGTGGCTCTTAGTATTACTTTTCCCAGATTGTTTGCTATTGCAGCCCAACCTTCGGCCTTGGTAATGGATGCGTGTGATAGTGGAAGTGTGTTGTCACCTTCTTTCATAAGACAGTTCAGAGATGAAGAGGATATGGAATGTAAGTAGCTCCACAGACTATTGCAAGGTTTCTCCCTATCCAATCAGCAAGACAAGTGGGTGTGGAAATGGAACTCAAACAGGAACTTCTCTGTCTGATCTACTTATCGAGTAATTGTTGATGGAGGCTTGAGATTTCCTTTCATGCGCTAGGTTCGGAAGCCCAAGTCTCCCTTCAAGGTGCAGATCCTCATTTGGAGAGTTTCTTACAGGAGGATTTCTACCCGAGATAGGCTGACACTAGGGGTGTGCACGGTTCGGTTCGGTTCGGCTTTGGAGGAAATTGTTTTAAACTTAACCGAACCGAATTGTCACTTGAAACCAAAATTCTATATTTTATTCATATTAAATGTATATATATGTATTTAATATTCAAATTAAATTTTAAAAATACATTCTTATACATAAATATATATGATACTAAAATATTAAGATATTTATACATATATAATGTTAATATAATATATCTATTTATTTAAGAATCGGTTTATTTGGTTTTTCGGTTTTACAAAGTTGTGAAACCGAACTGAACTGAATATGACCCCGAACCGAACCGAACCGAATCACTTGGTTCGGTTCGGTTTTTCGATTTGAACCAAATTATACACAGCCCTAGCTGACACAGTTCCTACAGAATTTGCCTATCATCTGCCCACTCTGTAGAGACAAGGAGGAATCTATTAACCACATCTTTGCTAGTTGTTCCTTCTCAATAGAAGTTTGGCATAAAGTCTTCCATAAGTGGACATGGTGGCTCCAACGTTCTCTTCTATGGGTGACATTCTTCTCTTTTGGATCTCTCTTTGCTTTCCTAGAGGATCATCAAACCTAGTGGTTGATCCTTCATGCTACAATATGGGCTATTTGGGGTGAAATGAATAAGAAAATCTTCAAGAATGAGCTCTTGTTCCCAAAAGAGTGACATCTTTTATTTGCAGTCAAGTGAATGAATGACTGGGGACTTTTTGTAAAGGGGATTTATCTACTTCCTCTCTTCTTGCCCTTTTGGGAGTGGGGTGATGAGGGGCCAATACATCGTCTTGGTGTCTTTTGTACATGAAGCTTTGTGAGTACATTGCAAGTATACTTGTACATCCCATCTTTTTGCTATTAATATAATTATGGTATCATCCACTTTCCACAAAAAAACATTAAACAACACAAATGTCTCCAAATCTTACAACATCATTTATATGTGGAGGTGTATAAGAAATTCAAAGCCATTGTAGCATAAGCATATCGGAAAAGAGTTATACTTGCTGCACCATATGCGGTGCAGCAAAAAAAAAAACTATTTTTTTGAAATTTTTTATGGTGGGCCCCATCATACCCGACATGCCTGTACAACTAGATCTCCGAACAGATGACCCTGAAAAATCTAAAAAAATAAAAAATCAAGCCCAATGAATAGTGTACCCATCGTGCCCGACGGCCCCAACATGCTCGTACAACCTGATCTCTGATTGGACGACCTTAAAAAAATCTGGAAAATAAAAAATCGAGCCCAATGAACAATTCATGTCAAGCATGATGGGGCCCATCATAAAAACTTTTTAAAAAAAAGGTAAACTTGCAGCTGCATCCGTCCAATCTAACCAGATCAGACGGCTGCCCACTTGCGGTGCGGGCAACATTACATCGCAAACAATGCAGCAAGTATAACTAATTGGAAAATAAGAAAAAGTTATTGGCCTATATATGGAGAATTTAGATCCATAACTTTTGAGGAGCCTTTTAAGAATAAAATCGTGCAAGACCCAAAGTGAACAATACCTTACAAAGGCCAAATCAAGTCATTACATTATGGCGTTAGAACATGACCCATAAAATACTCTATGGACTGGTTCGAGATCGAATCACATGGAAGCTAATGGGTCTATGACTCTATAGTGACCTAGTTATGAGCCAAGCAGGAGGAAAGGCTACCAATGAGGTAAAGTGGTGTGAGGCAACCGCGGTGTGGAACCACCACTATGTCCAAGAGCTAGGTAGGGATGAATCGAATTAATCCCATATTGACAAAAAACAAAACAAAAGGTATTTGACTATACACGGAAGACATGGAGGCAAAATCATACAGGCTTGGCCTAAAATAGATAATATTTCACAAGGATTCTATAGGCTCATTATAGGCCACTTTTTAGTTGAGCTTGAAGGGAAACTTCAAGTATATGAAAGCCTTAGAATTCCCTATTCCACAAACTGAGGAAGACACCTTGCTATGGTTTGGTTGGTTGTACTTCGGTCTTTAAGCAGAGGTTGTGGACTTGTGTTATATGCTTTAGTTCCTCCTAGTTGAAGGGAAGGGTAAGTCAGTTGAGGTTATGGACTAGAAATTTGTGCCTAGGGTCTGGAGTCCCAAGTTAGATATCTGGCTGCAGAATAAGGAAACTTTTTCTCACGCTCTTGTGGTCATGTTCAATGGACAGTGAAGGAACGTAAATCATGTACACATCAAAACTGTTGTCAAGAAGAGCTAAAAAATAAAAACTCTCCAAGTGTCTTGTCTTCAATAACAAGCTATGATCTGATGATCGACTTCCTCAACACCGTCCACAGAAAGATCAGTCAATGTTACAATAAGTGCTGCTTCTAGCAAGTTAGGAGTAATTCTATTGTTGTAAATGAGCCATACAAAAGCTCTGACTTTTAGAGAGGATTTGATTCTCCATATCTTTGTGTACTTCTATATGTAAATCCTATGTCAATTAGTGCATACACCTTGGTTGATTTTTTTTTACATTACTCTCAATACCATTTGTTCAAATAAAAGACTCGAAGATCATAAAAGCCCCATGTACAAAAGACACCCAGAAGGTACCCCTCATTTCCTTACACTCAAAAATGCAATCGATGTATTGGCCAAGGCCCCACACTCCCTTACTGCATAAGTAGGTATACCCCTCACTCCCTCACAGACAAAAATGCAAACGATGTATTGGCTAAGGCCCCCTTACTGCATAAGTAGACTAAAGGCCTGTCTGAATTCTCTTCTTGCAGTGTCTCTAAGGGCAAGGTTTCAAGAGCCAATTGGAAACAAGGACCAAAGAAGCTGGTTCCAGTTCAGGTTGATTTATAGCTTTTTAAACTGGTTGAAGAACGGTTCTGGTTACTTCAGGCTGATCTAAAGCAACATTTTACATTTTCTATTAATTGATAATAGGACCAGTCAGTCCAACACTGGAACTGGCATAACTGGACCATCCCTAATGGTGCCAATCTGATTTGCTGGATCCCGGTCAAAACTGGCTAGTTTTTAAAACTCTGTTTAAGGGCTCTTCTGAAATTTGGGCACCGCTGAACTTTGTCCTCAATAAGTTGAAAACTTTCTCTAACTAGCTCCCATCAATTATCTGCTTAATCTACCTGGACTTTGCTTGTTACTTCCTATCCAGCATTCAATTTTCAACACTTACAGCAAAAATAAGTAATCGATGCAATGATAACATTTTAAAGTATTAAACAATGGACAAAAGCTTGAAACTATATTGATACACATGTGCACAGCAATGAATTAACTTTTGATTCTTCACATAAATATCAAATGGAGTTTAAGATAACCATATGTGCAAGCCATTTAACAAATTTCTCTTGAACTTTGAACCCATCAATCTAACATTTAACTGTTTGAGAAGGAAAGCAATGCCCACATCTAACCACGTTATTCAATAACCATAACACAGGAAGGACCTATGAACATATCCGTTGTACAAAAGAAAATAAAAACAGTTGTGGCGGTACCTCTTGGACTCCATTTAACACAAAGAGCAGCTCGGTTTAGTCTAAGAATGACAAGAGTTGGCATCCACTCGGTGCCTTCTTGGTTCCAAACATAACTAAGAAAAAAGAGAAAAGCATGACAAAATGGTTACAGGAGTGCATAATCTAGATCCACATAGTTTTTAACCCTTCAGAAATGATCGTAAGTGGGAACCCACGAGTTTCGATCATGTGATGCTGTAACAATTTTGTTTGTCCTAATGCTCCAGTCTATCGCAGATATGAGTTGATCATGCTGAAAAGGATGGAAAACATATGAGAAAACAAGGAAAATGAACGAATGAGATGACAAATTCTCAAATGTATTGCAGGAAGTTTAAACAAGCAGAACAACATGACTAGCAAGAAGAAGATAATATTAACTTGATGGTTGTGGATTAATCTTCAGTATGAAATAAACTAGCATGATAAATCAGCCAGTACAAGATAGATATAACTGCCATACAATTCAGAAATATATAGAGATGACATAAAATATGTGAACGATGCTCTTGACATGTTGCTGAAATCACAAAGGTAATCCATGCATTGGTCAGCATTCATAAAACAAATAAGGACACAACAACTGATATGATCTGCAATCTAGTTTGCCCCTTGATGGAACATTATGTTAGAGCAGAAGGAATGAGCGTTCAACAGTCTAAGGAGAAAACAGTTAATTACAAATAACCTCAGCTATTGCTGGCTAATTAGAGGTTTTTCCACCTTTCGCAAGGTCTACAGGTTATGTTATCAAAAGCGACCGAGGTGGTCACCTAGGTGACAAGGCAAGGCGAGGCGCCCACAAGCCACCTCGCTGTGGCCCTCATCACTGGAATCGCCTCAAATGTGCAAGTGAGCACCTCAATGGACCTTACTCGCCCAGACCGCCTAAAGGTCCCACTGCACCTGGCCAATTTCACCCGGCCCAACTCACTAGCCCAATACCCCGACATTACAAGTCTCACATCATCTGAAAACCTAGTGGCCTCATGCTCCTCTTCCCCTGATCCCCTCCTCATCTTTGGCGGCAGTGGCGAGGCTTCTCCGAACAACGGAGATTCTTCTCCAGCCGCAGCAAGCAGCTCCGGTGAGAGCAAAGCATCTCCGACTCTCTCTCTCTCTCTCTATCTATCTCTCTCCCTCTGCACACACACCTAGATAGGGCCAACGGCGCCCTCTCTCTCTCCCCCCCCCCAAAAAAAAAAAACCACCTGGACAGGGCCAATGGAGCGCTCTCTCTCTCTCTCTCTCTCTCTCTCTCTCTCTCTCTCTCCACACACAATTGGGGAGGCCTGTGCTTTGACATACCTAAGTTTTTTTATTTTTTTTTAATAAAGTGTTGCTTCAAATTCCTACGACATCGTCTAGGTGTTTGAGGCTAAGGCGACCCCCGGTCGCCTCAGTCACTTCACGCCTCTGACTACATAGTCTGCAAGTTACCCATCTTCACTATGCTGAAAACACTGTGCTCTTTGTGACAGAGAAAGAGAAGCAGTTGTTTGTGATGAGACAGTTCTTAGAATTCTTGGAAAAGGTGTAAAGGCCAAGGGTGAAGTTTGAGAGGAGCATTGATACGTCAACATGGGCCAGCCAGCGGCAGCTAAAACGCCAAAATCCAAGGTGGTAGAAAGGAAGGCATCCCTGTCACCTATCCAAGTCTTCCTCTCTTTGGTTAAGCCATTCATACCAGGGATTGGGAAGTTGCAATTCAGATGATGGACAAACTGGAAAGTTAAAAACTCTTAACCTACGGAAACCGTTTGGTGGCTCCAACTAGCCAACCCATCAACTCCTTGTCATCTATTACATCTCCCTAGAATGACGCCAGGAATTTGGACTCTATTCAGGATAGGTTTCAACGGCATTGGGATTGAGGAAGGTGCAGCAGTTGACATCATATCAGTTGGGCCAGAGTCAGTAAAAGAAAGGAGCAAGGAGAGCATGGGATTAGGCATCTCCGGTATTTCAAAGTAGCCTTGATAAGCAAATGAGTTTTGGAAGATAGAAACATAGGAAAGAGGACTTTTGAATTTGGATGAGGATCATCAAGAAGGACCCCAGGATATCTAGTGTGGGGCATTACACCATCTATCTTGTCCAAGTCCTCGAGTCTATCGTAAGGCACCCTTAACATGAGGGTTGTGATCTCTTCAGGGCGTGCCAGTGTGGTTCTGATTAGGTGATGAACAAAGGATTCTCTTCTGGCAAAATAAATGGTGTGACAGTCAACCCTTGGTTAAGTTGCTGCCGAGCCTCTTTAGCATCAGTTGTGCCCATAGCGCTGTGATACCCAATGTGTTTCACAAAGTGATATAGGAGGATACCAGTCTTCTACTTTTAGTAGAAACCAACATGAGGAAGAGAGTGTTCGGCTGAGTGGCCATTCATCTTTGCTACAGGGACATATACCCTGAGGTAGGATAGAGGTGACAGTTGGCCATGGAGATGGGAGAGAGATGGAAAACCCGCAGTGATGTCCGCATATAGGATAATAGCATAGGATTGCTTGAGAATGCTCTTTTTCCTATTGGCTCTAGAGTCCTCAAAGTTCACTTAAGATTAAATTTTTAGTGTGAAGGGTTGCTCGTGGCCATCTACTCATTTGTGATTGTTTAGGCTGCAATTTTGATAGCGTTAAGACCACTTATTAGTGCAACGAGAATGACAACAGCATTTTTTTTTTTTGGAAGCTGACTGAAAAGTCACATTTCATTGAACAGAGAACGAAGGATACAGCATTGACCATTGCTTTTATTGGTCGGTTTGAAGAGTACTTTTTCAAGGGGTGGGACTTCTGTGGAACCCCTCAACGAATGTGGTAGGGCTGCTGACAGACTGGGGAAGATCATGGGCAATTCAGGAGTAACAAACATGTTTGGTGGATAGAATTTTGGACTGTATGGATGGAAATGAAACATTGCATTTTCCGAGGCAGGACAAGAGCAGAGATACTGACCAGATAGTCTCCTTTATTTGTGACCAAGTCAGGGATTGGACCAAGCTTTTGAGTGGGGTGAACATTAATAGCTCTTCTGCCTTGGGTAGTGTCTTTAGGTACATACAGGCTCATCTTTGGAAAAGTTCTTGTATATGCTGGGATCTTTTGGGGGGAGCTTCCATATATGGTGTGTATTTTATTTTATTATTTTTATTTTTATTTTATTTTATTTTTGGGGGGGAGGGGGGATTGCGTGGTGCAGGGGCAGATGGCATCATTTTTCTTTACATACTTGTACATCTTATTTTCATTTTAACGAATATGCAGTGCCAGAAACTTTTAGAAGAGGAAGAAAAAGAAAAAATATTGCTGGACTCAAGCATGTGCATGTGCAGTCTCAGAGACTGATGGAAGAGAAAGGATTGAATCTTTCTTCAGCTTCCTCATCTACTTGAAAATAAAACTTCTATACGTGAATGCTATAGCTCACCTGATCATGTAAGTTATAATTAAACCAAAATAGTTAGAAACTTAGAATACCATAATTGTATCTTTTTTCTTGAAAGTGGAATGTATCACAAATTTATTAAATGAAAAGAAATGGGGTATACAACTATACAAGTGCAGTATATGTACTCAAAAACCCCTCAATACCAAGCACTCTCCCACAACAAGATAGTGTAGAGCCCGCTGCCTATGTAAATCACCCAAAATGGAAGATTTTGGCCCCCTTATTTTCATATTAACCACCGCCCTATCACAAACAAAATGTTAAGAACATCAGCTGTCCAGTTATGCTTTTTAAATGTTTTTTCCCATTCATCTTGCCTGAAATGGTCCCCTGTAATGATCCCTTAAGTTAGCAGCCTATTGAGTTTTGTTTTCCTTCAAATGATCAAGGCTATAAACGTCAAGAATTCAGTTAAGGAAAATTCTATGAAGATAGTTCAGAAGTATAGCTATTGATAGGTTGGCCAAGAGAAAATGTTTGAATGCCAAAAGAGCAACGCAAATGATGACCAGGAATCAGACTGCAAACGACAAATTAAACTCCCAATCAACTCATTATATTCATTGCTTCATTATTTCAGTGTTTTTAGTACCAACATAGCCTAGAGTCAGATGAACCAACATGTTAGAAGGACTTCAATTTCAATATATAGAGATAGATTAACTCTCATTTTATACATTCAATGTGAGCAATATTTCATCAAAAGCCAAAGGGGAAATAGCTGAATAAAATATAAGGTTGTACCTTTTGAAGGACATGTACTCTTTCCCACTTGTCTAGAACAAGCTTGTAGATATGAACTTCATTATTGTTGGGGCATACAGCAACCACTGAAAAGTAGATGGACAGGTGTCACAAGCCAAAGGACAATACTAAATAACTATGTCCTGTCAACAAGCATCACCTTTGTCCTCCTTTGTCCTTTAGGAATAAAACAGGTATATTATTTCAGAAATAAACTGTTTCTTTCTTTATCATTATGCAACATCCAAAAAAAATCCACTATCAAGGAAGAAAATCATTAACCAAAAGAAAGGAAAACATTCCATACTATTATTACGGTAAATACTCAGGCTCTCAAGCATCTAGATTTATCCATCTTTATTACCCCATCACATCCAGATCTTTATATTAAGAAGACAATAGTTGCACCTTTACATATACACGTAGATATTAATTACTGAAAGACATAGCACATCATCGACTATTGTAAAACTTCATAGGCATACCCTTGCAAAAAGGTGTCTCAAACTGGAACAAAAAGAAAAAGAGATGTAAAATAGTCTGAAAATATTTAGGAAACCAAAACCTTGTTGGATGATGAGGGAGACTTTTGGAGAAGAATCCTAGTCATTTTCATTCTTTACAGATCGCTTCAGTTTGTATATCGATGATATTAAAGACCCTCGGGCTATAGTAACCCTAAGATCTAAAAAATCGCAGATCAAGCTGCATCACTTACACTTCCAACTTGTTTAGATTTTATATGGATACATCTTCCATCGCATTCTCATTTTCACTCTCATTTTTAAAGGGATCTATATATAGCCTTGATACTATTCGATGTTTATTTGTCACTTCCAGTAAACTGAAAAATATGGTATCCTAAGAGAAGCAGAAACAGTTGCACAACGTAGGAGATATAAAAAGACACCCTATAGAATGAAATGTTTCAGATGTCCCAGTTCAGTAAAGCTCTCCACATGTTTATGAAACCCACAAATATCTTGTTAGCACACATTTCACCTTTCCTTGTTATTTACATTGTCTTGCGTCTCTGATATCTTTATTGCAACATAGCCTGACTTCTACAACCTGACAGATCTAGGACATATGTGGAAACCCCAACAATTTTATTCCATGGATAAATAGACCATGTTACAAGGGGTGAGCTACCTCATGCACACAAACATGACCCAGCTATTATGTAGCTTTCTTCAAACGCCATCCCCAATAAGTAAAAAAGAGAATATCCATTATCCACTCAACTTTTCAAGCAAAAAGAGCTAAACCCCTCCAAATCCAAAACCGCACAGACAAAATACAAAGTCTAACACGGGAGATGCAACATGCCAGTGGTCTTCAAAGATTCAAGCCCTGATTCCTCTTAACTCTTTGCCATTAATTAGTTTAATTGACACTTCACCCTTGCATTTCATGCAGCCATTAAGCAATTTTTCAAAATTGCTAACTCTATGCCGCTTTTTGTATACTGGACCTTCCTCTGTAAGATAGCTCTAGCAAGCATTAGCCTTCCGCACTCACCGGCATTAATCCACTTTTCCATCTGTCGCAACTCCCAAGTCTTCGCATTTTTCAAAGACTTCTGCGTCTCACCGATCATCAATAAGATTTACATCACACACCTTCGTCGGTTGTAAGCCTATAAGATCTCTCCCGGAAAAGGGAGCAAGCATCAATCAACAATCTTTCTCCCCGATTGGATTCCGAACGAACTATGATCCCAAGTACAGACATCCTATTCTTTGGCAACAATTGAAAGAAAAGTGAAGTATGACACCAACTCTCACATCTTCGATCAGAAGTATGGCTTCCCTTCGGATCTTCTTAAAATTCAACTCAAGTAAAATGTCTCGGCTTGCATGCCAGACAACTCGAATTGGCGAGCCCATATCAAGCGGACTGTCTCAGTCCTTGCCGTGAACCTCGCGTGCGAAATCCACACTGCGCACCGGTAGCACAACAAGCGAATCAGAATATAAAGCTTCCCACTCCACCGGCCAAATTCACCCACAACAGACAAACCGTATCTAAAACCCTAAAAGAAGAAAGAGTAAGAAGCACCTACTGGTTTGATCGGGGCTCCACGCGTGGCAGGTGATGCACTGCGCGAACTGGTGGATCGCCACGGCGGTCATGCCTTCCCACGCCGCCGCTCTATCTTCTAATCGTCCGGGAGAGCGCGCGCCTTCGCTCCTGGGGGATCTGGGTTTGGATTTGGAACGCCGCGAAAGAGACGAGACGTAGTCGGGAACCAGATCGGAGCGCGGGGTTTAGCCGTTTTGGATGGACGAGTGGGCAGATCTGCCTGCTCCAAAAGCTTCGCACGGTTCCGTCCGGCGAGAGGGAAAAGAAAAGAGATGTTCGTGAGGACCAAGGGACACGCAAAGCTGGAACCACGGAGACGGAAAGTTCCGAGCCGGCGACGATCGCGATCTCGGGCCCGAAATTTCCAACTCGGTTTGGTACGTCGGTCCGTGGGTGCGGCGGAATAGGCAACTCGGGGATGATTATCTATGGAGTAATACTTACAGTAATCATATTGTGATTTCTGCAGTAAGTTCGATCATACTGTACAAGTCAGATCACGTGATCAAAGTTGACCAGTTTGACGAGTTGATATAATTATCTTCATAATATTTTGATTAATAAATATAATTTAAAATTGATAAATATATATTTTGATTGATAAATATAATTTTTAATTAACAATTATAATTTTATCTTTTACCAAAAAAATATTAAAATAAAAAAATGTGATTCAATCGCAATATTCCCAAAACAGTAGTTTTATGTCATACAACTTGCATACATAAGTCATGCTCGTGAGACAAATGGTACAAGTAGGAATAATAATACAAGGAGAGAAACCACCAAAATTTCAAAGGCAAGGCAGAATTATAACTCGTCTAAAATGAAAATAGGGATTTTTGCAAATAACTCCCTAAAAAATGTATAGATAACTCATTGTATGATTCATATTTGTATATAATCTCTTTACTGTGGTATTATAACTCCCTTAATTGTACGGGATTATTTTGAATTTCACTTAAATTAAAATATTGTTACTTACAAAAAATATGTAAAATTTATTAAATAACATATTAATAATATCTTCAATTAAAATACATACATCTCACAAGAAAAATCACATACCCATCTACTCATAAGTTTGTTGTATATATTTAACATCAAATAAATTATTTTTAATTTCATGTAGAGTAAAATATTTTTACTCATATAAAATTCAAAATAAATCACATAATTAATAGAGATATATACAAATATCCTAAAGTTTAGAAAGTTATATGCAAATATGAATCATGAAAGGGGTTATCTACAAATATTACATCTTTTAGAAGATGATTTGCAAAAACTCTAAGAAAATATGTGTCTATAAATATTCGGTATAGTGAGAGTTTGTCCTCAGTGATCAGCATAAAAGTTCATATTTCACAAATAATTAAACTATAAAGTAAACAAAACAACCTCTTCTTTATTTTAGCATATATCATTGTGGCAGAGACTTTACATATCCCATATAATATGGTAATAAATAAATACAATAAACAATAATTAGTTAAATAAATAATTCAACCAAAATGTCAAATTTAAACAGTCGAACCAAACTAGACTAGGCCATGTTTGGACATGAATATGAAAAAATAAGAACTTTTGAACATAGTTTTCACTCCTTGATAGTATAACTCTAATCATTTAAAAGCTATGAAAGCTGGGTTCTTTGAACTTTTAAAAAGTATGAGAGAGAGAAAGGAAATTGCTTCCTATGTGTCATTCAGTTTTTGAAAAGTTGCCGTTTCTTCCTCCTTAAATGCTTTGTCTCGAAGTCTAAGTGCAAATCTTGTTCCCACATCCCACCTAAAACTGAAGGACACTTTAGATCCATGGTCAATCTGGGTTTAAAATCAAACTTATTATTTCCATCCACCTCTTACCACACCTTATACATCTTCAAGTATTAGGCGTTAATAAAACATTAGATTTCAGCCGTGCGACATATAGAAAGAGTAAAACTTGTCGATACACAAGGATATTTTTCAATTTGAAATTTTTCATAGTGGACCCAAAAACTAAAAGTTTTAAAATAGTCTCAAAATTGTAATTGTTTATTAGTATTTAGTTTTTTAAATTTTATTTATTTTTTACATCATTTGATCGATTATATAGACACTTAAGACACAACGAGACCCACCACAGGTATATGTTTTTTTAAATCACGGATGCAGCAAGTCATATACGTAAATACTTATATATATATATATATGTAAAGTGAACTCTTAAATCTGAAAATTGTTCTAAACCTAAAAAAAAACCATAAATTAATATTTCCGCATAAGAAACTTCCACTTCCGTTCTACACTCGGAACAGAAAACCCTTCCAAAACCCTGCGTGGAAGTGGCAGCCAAAAGAGAGGCCCCAAATGACCCCCGCTACGGAAACCTAGTAACAAGTTGAGTCTTCTTCCCCCTACTCGACTGCGCCCGCACCTGCTCCTCACGGTGCGCATCCGCGCGCCCTCGTCCTCCATCGCCGCCGGGGAAGAACTGCGCCGCTCTCGGAATAGATGGGGGCTTCCGTCAGCCACGCGGCCGCGCCTCCACCCCCACCGCCGGTAGCGCCGCCGCCGGCGCACCCCTTGGGCCTCGCGGCTGTTCTCCCTCCCCCGTCGGAGGAGAAGAAGGATGCCGAGGCCGAGAAGGTCGACTACATGAACCTCCCATGCCCCGTCCCCTTCGAAGAGATCCAGCGGGAGGCGTTAAGTGCGTACATCTCTCTCTCTCTCTCTTTCTTTCTCGTTCTTTATTTTTTTTGCAAGAACGAGTGATACAAGCCTACATAGTAGTTGTTAAAGTTTAGAAAAGGATCTTGCAACATATGTTGTCCCTAGTGGTTGGAAAGTTTGCTTATTTGCTCATGGGGTACAGTCGAGCTATCTAAACATGGGAGGATACTTGTTCAGTTGAGCATCTGTCAGTGCATTTCCAAATTATTTCAGTAAAGGCCGCAGCGTCAGCGTTGACATTTTCTGAGAAAGGATGAACTCGGTAATAATTCTTAGCATGGAAAATTTCAGAAGATGACTTTGGGTTTCCCTTATTGTCGGCAATTTAAAGTACATTGAGTCTGCATAATACTCGTTTATTTCAGAAGAGGACTTAATTTATGGGTACAGTGTACGAGTGTCTGCATTTGTGTCTGGTTAGCTCCGATTTGACCCAATGGTTGAACGTTTAACCCTTAACCCGATCGAGTAAATGTTTGATGAGTGGGTCGGTTTTTAAAGCAGTGATTTTATTGTACTTTACGTGAAGAAAAACTCCCATTAGTTGGAAGCCACTTTGGACTCCAACTTCCAGTACAAAAAATGGTGAGTGGAACTAGTTATAACCAATGTTGGTTAATTGCAAATGTCAAACCTTCTTTAATAACCCAATTTTTTACTCTAACATAGGAAGTTATAGTTTGAAGCTTCTCGTTGGAAGCCAAACTATGATCAAAATATTAATAAATGGCTTCCAAGAGTTGCTTTATTATCGGCAGAATAATCAGGTGGAAGCACTAAAGTGCTTCCAATTGGAAGCTGCATCAAATGCAGCCTCAAATAAAGGGATGCCAAAGTTTCAAGTTTGTGGGCAATAGGCAAAGATGGCTTCCCTTTTTCTTTTTATTTTGTTTCAAAACTTCCACTGAAGGATGGGTATTGAGGTAATCTTAACTGCTGTTTAATATCATTATTTCTTTGAAGCTGCATAAAAAAAAGATAGGAAAAGATGTTGTTTCCTGCTTTAGAGAAAGGGGGGCATGGTTCTTTCCGGAGATCCTTCTCATGATGAAAATTTACAGTCTATTTACAAGATGATCACAAAGTAACATAGCGGGCACTTTCCTCAAGCTACACATTTTTCGGGAGGCTTTTTTTTAAAATCTGTCATTGCATCTTACAATTCCTATACCACAGAAACTCATGCTGCTCATTTATTATTATTTTAGTCATCTTTCTCTAATACTTTCCAAACTCCGAATTCTATTTCAATGTCTCTCTTCTACTCAAACTTCCCTTTCTCAGTATGGTATTTCAATATCTGTTGCAGTGTCATTGAAACCTGAACTCTTTGAAGGATTGCGCTTTGATTTTACAAAGGGGCTAAATCAGAAATTTTCCCTTAGTCACAGGTAGATTGTCATCTTGCTGGCTTCATAAATGCTCCACTTATTTTTATAATTACAACAATGCTGGTATTTATGTTGCAATTGAAATGATTGATCAGTGTGTTCATGGGGTCCATGGAAGTTCCTTCCCAGTCAATGAAGACCGTCAAAGTTCCCACTTCTCATTATGAGTTTGGGGCCAATTTTCTGGATCCAAAGGTTTGTGATTGTTTCATGTATAAATTTACATGTTCAATGTAAGTAGAGCACTCATGTCACATCCCTATTTGGTATTCTTCATGCAATGCTTGCCAGTCAGGTGATACATGATACAAGTTATCATAATAGCATTTTTCCCATTTTGTATTCCTTGTTACCTGAAGAGTGGGGATTTACAACCTGTAGGTAATCATGGCCCTTTCCAACCATTCACTAATATGCAGTTAAGGCATTCTTGATGGATATGTTTTGCAGTTGATGCTCGTTGGAAGGATACTGACTGATGGAAGGATGAATGCAAGAGTCAAGTGTGATTTAACTGATAATCTAACTATGAAAATCAATGCTCAGGTACTTCAAGCTTTCTCATAGCATTGTGAATAGTGAACAATCAGTTATAATTTCACAACTATATAGTAATTTCTGGCCTATTGTGTCCAGCTTACAAACGAGCCACATTACTCTCAGGGGATGTTCAACTTCGATTACAAGGTTAGTCTATTGTGCCAGGCACATCTATGCTACATGTTTTACATGGACCCACTCATTGTTCTATTTTTGTATGTACATTGAATAAATGTCATCCCTTGAAGGTGTCAACCATGTGTCTGGTGTTTGAGTTTAATACTACAATTATTGATGTGAATGGCTGATATTGTAGTGACCCAATTACGAGCCAGGTAGGAGGAAAGGTTTACCCATAGGAGAGGGTTACCCGTGGGATGGCGGTATATAATGCCATGATGTGAAGCTACCATGGTATGAAGCCACCACTATGTCTGGGGGTTAGGGAAGGGATGAATTGGATTGGTCCTATAACGGAAAATGGAAAAAAGGTTGTTTCGCCATTTATGTAGGATTTGGATCCATAACTTTTGGGGACAAAACTATGCAAGTTTAGTCGAAGCGAACAATACCTCACAAGGGTTAGATCATGTTGCTAGAGAATGATATCATAGTAGACATGTGTAGTATGGTATGTGCTGGTTTAGAGATTAACTACGCGAAAGCTAGTAAGCATGTGGTGATGTAGTCACGAGTCGGATAAGAGGAAAGGGCTACCCGTAGGAGAGGACTATCTGTGGGATGGCGGTACATAACACCACGGGATAGAGCTACCACAGTGTGGAGCCACTGCTGTGTTTGGGGGTTGGGGTAGGGATGAGCTGGGTTAACTCCCATATCGAAAACGGACGAAGTTACTGGGCCATTTATGTGGGTTAAAATCACTAACTTGTGAGGTGCCTTTTGTGGATAAAACTATGTGGCCTTGGCCCAAAGCGGATAATACCTCACAAGGCTTGGATTAGGTCATTACAGATAAAATGTATTTCCTGTAATATTTTGGAAACCTGGATATTGTTAATTTTTTTTCCCTTCAAAAATCATATATTGGATCATGCTTGTTATGCTCCTATGAATGGTATAATGTTAGAACAACTAACTATACTTCCCTCATCTTGCATCTTGTCAAAAAGGTAAGTGGGGTCATAGTAAAACGTTAGCACCCAAAGTTGTTGTAGGTGTTGTGTCAATTTCTTATATATACAGCATGTCAAGCATCTAACTTGTTGTATGGTTATTTATCTACAGGGAAAAGATTACAGAGCACAATTCCAATTAGGGAATAATGCCTTTTATGGTGCCAACTATATCCAGGTAATGTCCCTGACTCCCTGCAATGCTGCTTGGTATAGATATTCTAAATTAGAAAACAACATCAATATTAGGAATTCAGCCATGATTTCATGTTATTGCATGTTTTGGTGTTTGATCTTAGTCCTATTAGCTAACATTTCACAGTTGTGGATGAGTTGAGGATCATAATTCCCTCTCTTGTAATTGTTCCTTTGTTTGTAAACCTACTGTTGGTCCCAAGACTGTGGGCAGTAATGGTGCAACCTCATTATAGTCTTTATTCTTTGATATATCTTAGACAAGTGCAGATAGGCATAAGGAATTATCTTAACTTTTGCTCATCACTTTTCCTGACATGTCTCTTTTTCCTATGAGACAATAATAAGCTCCCTCTCTTCAAGGATGAACTGGTAGGTGTTATATTTGGTCTCATTTCCCCCTCCACTTCTCATTTCTATTGATTCTATCACTATTGGGGAAGAGGATAAT
Organism: Zantedeschia hybrid cultivar; assembly: GCA_030544215.1. Taxonomy (NCBI): domain Eukaryota; kingdom Viridiplantae; phylum Streptophyta; class Magnoliopsida; order Alismatales; family Araceae; genus Zantedeschia; species Zantedeschia hybrid cultivar. The sequence continues at coordinate 5,605,727 of JARZZO010000002.1, forward strand.
GAGACTGGTTCAGCTATAGAGTTGTATATTATGAAAATCTGTTTAGAGAGGAGGAATGGAGGTCAGCAGCAGATAACAACACATTTAGACAACTTGCGGAAATGAAAGCTTTGGAGCTTATCTGTCCCTTTGCCGAGGAGGAAATCAGGAAGGCTATTTTCAGTAAGATTGTAAACAGTTCTCCAGGGCTGGATGAATTCTCTATTGGTTTCTTTCAATAGTTTTAGGAGGTAATAAAGTCAGATATGATGGATGCAGTGAAAGACTTTGAAATCAATCCTTGGGGCATTAAATCCTTTAACCCCACTTTTGCTGTCCTTCTCCCTTATCGAACAGCAGTTACAAGATTATCACTAAAGCACTTACTGGCAGACTCAAAGAGGGTATTAGTGATTTGATAGATCATAACCAGTCAGCTTTAATCCAAGGGACTATGATCAAAAGATTAGAAGGAAGGAATGTTTATTATTCAAGATTGACTTTGAGAAAGCATATGATAGAATTAATTGGAATTGTCTGTTTAGGGTAATTTAGTTAATGGGATTCAGAGATAGATGGATCCTTTGGGTTGGTAATTGCATCGAAATTGCTAGATTCTCAGTTCTGGTCAATGGTAGGCCATTAGGATCTTTTGGAAGTTCTAGAGGCTTGAGACAAGGAGATCCATATCTCCCTTCTTGTGGGAAAGAGCTAGAGGAGCTGACCTGATTAATGGAATTTCCTTAAGTAGGGAGGGGGAAAGGTAACTCACTTACAGTACGCAGATGACACCTTACTGTTTTTACAACTAATGAAAGTAAGGTCTTCAACTTGAGACTGTTGCTCAAATTTCTGTAAGCAGCAACAAGTTAATTTCAGCAAAAGCGAGCTTGCTTGTGGGTATTCATGCCTTGGAGCAAGAGAAATAGGAGAATTTTCAAGAATGAAGCTTTGGCTCCTGAGAGAGCAGTATCTTTGATTTGTGATAGGGTGAGAGAATGGGCTATGGCTTTTTGTAAAGGGGTTCCCTCACTCACTCCTCTTTTTGCTTCGGGAGGTGGGTCTTAAGTGGGTTTGGTACACCATCCTGGTGTTTTTGTACATGGGCTGCTTTTGGTGGTCCCCTCATATACATGTACGTCTCCCATTTTTTTGATTAATACAATTGTGATACTATCCATTTAAAAAAAAAAAAGAAGTCCCGGAGGATATAAAATGGAGGATTGCTCAGCTGATAGGGACTGAGTGGGGATATTTCCCAGTCAAATACCTTGATCTACCGTTGTTGTTGGGTGGTATTAGGTGCTCACGTTGGTCAGCTTTGGTGAAGAAATTTGAAGATAAGCTGGATGAGTGGAGGAGCACACTCCTTTCAGCAGGAAGTGGATAGATTCTTTCGAAAGTGGTCTTCTCTAGTTTGGCGATTTATTGCTCATCTCTATTCAAAGTGTAAGGGTGTTTATAAGAGGTTATAATCTTTTATAGCAGCATTTTTTTGGAATGGCAGGAACCCAAAAGAAAGGGGGTTTCATCCTATCATTGGGTTGGCAGAAGTAAGGAAGAGGGGGGAGTTAGTTTAGTTCCAATTGAGAATCAGCAGGGCTCTGAAAGTCAGGACCATTCTTTGCGGGGAAGAGTGGTTAGACATAAATATTTCTCTCCTTATGGAACTTGGATGTCTAATCATCAGCCTTCATCAGCTGTGTCTTAAATCTGGGAAGATATGATGAGCGATGTTGACCTTTTCAGGTGTTCATCCAGCATTCTTGTGGGAGATGGGGAGTCTACTTACTTTTAGGAAAGATGATTGGCTTCATGGCAGGCCTTTTAAGGAAAGGTTCCCACTTTGTACTGGATTTCTAACTCGCCTATCACAAAGATCAATGAGGTATTCAGACAGTCAGATTTGCAATCTTACTGGGATTTGAATTTTCACAGAAATTTATGTAGTGCAGAGATAGAAGAATTTTTAGAACTCTAGACACTGTTCCATAACTTCAGGCGGCAACACGGTGTTAGAGACAGGGGACTCTGGAGATGGGACCTGATGGATGTTTTTTCAGTCAAGTCAACAATCTCTTTCCTTGGAAAGGGGAAGATGTGTTCCCTGGTACGAGTAAGTGTGGAACAATAGGCTTCTGATTAAAATCAGAATTTGCATGTGAAAGGCAGCCTGGATAGAATTATAACATGTGAATATGTGACCGGATGAAACGGATTAAACCGCCAGCTAAAGGGTGGCGTATATTCTGTGCCTTCTATAAGGAAGACATGCAACATGTTTTTATGAGGTGTGGCATTATCCTTACACTATGGAAGATGATATTCAGATCAATCTGGATATTGTGGTTAGAAAGACATGATATTCTGACACTTTTGCTTTCTTGGGAAGACCTTATTCCTTTGTGGCAGAATAAGGAATTTTGTAATGCCATTTTACCAGCTGTTCTGTGGGCAATATGGAGGGAGAGTAACAACAGAGTTTTTAGAAACAAGTTCAGGGAACCAATGGTGGTTATTAGCAATGACATCAGCTTCATTCAAGAATGGCACTTTTGCAAGACGGGGGACAAGATTACGGGGTTTCAGATTCTGGACAAATTATGTACTTGGAACTATCTTATTTTACTTTATGGGTGGTTGGGGTTAGTTCTACCATCTTGGTAGGACTTTTCCTTTTTCGGATGTTATATTATGATTCTTTATGATCCTTTTTCGGATGCCCCTTGTTATTTTCTTGTCTTGTACTCTTTTTTTCCAGCTCAGTGAAATGTGGTCTTTTGATCACCTACCTCCCCCCCCCCCCCCCCCCCCCGGCCAAAAAAAAGAAGAAGAGAAAAAAGAGTAAGTTGACTTAAGCATGGCAAATAGGAGGATGCACTCGAAAACTTTATTCCCAGTGAAATAAGAAGTTGTGGAATTATAGGTCAGGTGGGAACAAATTTGAGTTCTACCAACAGTATGCTACATGCACGTGTGTCTGTTGAGACCAGCCTTTTTTGTTGGAAGGTCGGTAATACAACATTTCGGTAAACTAAAAAAGATGTAACAAAGGTTGAATTCCCTGCATGTGCGCACTTAACCTCCACTCTACCCTCTGTTACGAAAAAGACCTATAAGTGAAGCCCCTTGAGGCGTTCTAGACCACCAGGTTGCCTACTTGAAACATCCAACTTCTCCTTTGCCTGAGTTACAGCAGAGGAGTCTTCAATCATCTTTCTGGAAAAATCATTGATTTAGTCCACTATTTCTCTATATATCCTTGTCAGGATCTTCAATCAAATTTGGAGCATCCCTGCTGAGGACTTGAGCTTTCATACCGATTTATCTCGTATATTGAAACACCTCTAAAGTCATCTTTCACTTGGAAGCTCCGGTCACTGTAGAGCCCTCCGTCTTCTATGCTTTCCTAATATGTGCAGGTATTAACCTTAATTCTTAATTCTGAGCAGTTGAAACCAATGTTTCAAATAACCTATGTGCCATCTCTGGCATTTTAAGTCCACATTATCCTCCTCCCATATCTGCTTACGAGTGTGTCATTCATGTGGAAAAGGCCTTGCAAATAGGAACAGCTCCATTGCCAGCATGATTCTCCATGCTCGGACCCGCTCCCTTTAAAACCGTTGACCCCACTGGAGTCATGTTTCTCTTGCCCACCTTTTGGAGAAGAACCCTAACTGTGGGGGACCTGGCAACTCCCTTGTTGGGGACACATTGCTCTCAGAATAGCTCAGGGCTTCTTTGTCTAATGGGTCTTCAGCTAACAGATCCTTAACATACCTGGAATCCGCCAGCTTATCATACTTACCCGCTTGTCCTGATGCCTGTATTGAAATGACCAAATATGATGGGGACTAGGATTGAACTTGAATTTATTTTTGAGCTCAATTGGAATGCCTACTTGGGTTCAAATAGATAGGTCTGCATGTAGTTGCTGGGAGTGGTAATGGGAACAAGATGGGAGCACGGAGTCATCTAATTTACAAATTCAAATTTTCCTTGGGAGTAGGAGTGGGAACACTTTTGGAAGTGAGAGCAGTGGCAAAATGAGTGACTTCTGCTACTCTCTTTTACAGCTGTCCCCATTTGACACTGTGCACAGTCGGCCTCCTCCATCGATCATGCCCTTGGGCTTTGCCGCTTTGGGTTTCTGGGAACCCATCATGCTATCGCCAATGACATACCTGGCAGCCATGTTGACTCCTATTTGGCTTCTTTCATCACCCAATCAAGTGCTTGGACTTCATGGATCTTGAAGATGAAGCCCATGAGAGCCCATGAGACCTTGGGGAAAGAAGGCTTCCCCTCCCAAGGAATTAAAAACTGGATTCCAGAATTGGACCAGTCTTGACCTGTTCTGGTTGGTTCATGTTGGTAACTGGCTGAGGTTGACAATGAGCTATCAGTTATTATGGCATATCTCAGGTGAAAAAGAGAAGCAGCAGTCATGGTTGGGAATGTGAGAAACAGAGGAGGAAAGAAGAGTAACCAGTTTTCACTTCTTCTCTCCTCTTGTCCTCCCCTAGCAGGCAAGAGGAAGAGAAGGATGAGGAGGATGAAGAAGAATAAAAGGAGGTTGAGGAGGAGAAAGAAGAGGACAATGAGCCGAAGAGGTCAAGGAGGAGAAAAAAAGAGAAAATCCAACCTGTAAGCAAGCTCTGTGGAGCGTGGTAGCTGGGAGTGTTGGTAGACTGCAATGGCACGACAGTGCTACTTTTAAGTTTCGTCCAAATAATCCTAATTCACTTGACACCCTGTTTTGGTGAAGAAATGCTAACTCCACTCCAGCTATAACCAGAGTGAGCTTAGAGGATCTTCTATTAGAAGGAATCTGCTGTAACCACAGAACCCTCCAGATCTACAAATGCCATTCTCCAACCTAAAATCAACCGAGGAGAGGAAAAGGTCCAGAATTGAAGTATTCACTCTCCATAAGGGTAACATTCTACTGTTATTAGTCACAGTCTCCTCAGATTACGCTCTGCAAATACCCCTGATGATTTTCTGACACGAGATCTCAACCAACTTCTGAAGTTACTTAATAAGAAATGATTTTTCAGTGTACCAGCTGGGGTCTGCCTGACTCCATCTTTCTATATCTGCATACTGACTAGTGACTGCCATTTGGTAAGGAATCTGCCACCACGTTGCTCTTTTTCATCTTTCCAAAACATACTTTATTTCCAAAACATACTTTTCTGGGTGCTTCCACCTTCATTTCTACTGTACTAGGTATGTTAAATCTGCAGATAATGAATTTTAAGGTATGATAAGTCTGTTTTGGCTAAGATCCAGTGGGTCCCTGCTGATAGAAGGTTGGACTTCCATGTAAGAATTGCACGGGGGAGAGGAGATTAAAAGAATAAATTAACATCACAGCGGAAGAGTGACCCCCTGTTGGGTTTCTCTGATCCATTTCCAAAAACAGGACCTGGAAGAATGGTTCTTCACCTTGCTTGATGTTACATCCGCGACAGAACCTGAGTTCTGATGAAGCGATGCCGCTAGCCGCATAGATGTCTGGCCTTTAGCAGTATCCATATGGATTTTTGGTCGAGGGATTGTCCTTGTCTCTCCAATGGGATCTGCTTGATCCCTAACTCTTTTCTTCTTTGTTGGGCTTGCGGCATGAGGACGGAGCAGTCAGTGGAGCAATGGTGGAGGTGGAGAAGAGGGGCGCCCCTTTTGAATGGCCGGCCAGCAAAGAGTGAGAAAGAGAGGAGGGCGGCCTGCTCTAGAGGAATCTCTGGAGTTTGGGCTAGGGTTTCTCTTAGGCTGTTATTTATATTAGTTCTGGAGTTTCTTTTTATAAAAATCATTGATCTTATATAAGTTCATACTTAATTCCCATCAACCAAGAACTTGTTGGGTGTGACCCTCTAGCATGGAATTTTGAATTGGATTGGCTCCCAGGATCGGCCGATCTCGATCCTGATCCCGATTGGCTCCAGATTGGATGATCTTGGCTGATCCAAGGGAAGAATAAAAAACTAAAAATAGTGAAAAAAGAAGAAATTTGGGAAAAATTGGCCGATTCCAAAATCTGTCGATTTCGATCCCGATTCGATCTGAATCGGGCACTTCAGCCGATTCCGGCCTGATTTGGGCGATCCAGGCCGGCTCCGGCCGATTCTGGCCTGATCCGGGCAATCCATGCCGGCTCCGGCTGATTCTGGCCAATTTTCTTTTTACCCCTTGGAATCGGATTGGCTAGTGTCGATCCCGATCTAGATCGGCTAGTGCCGATTCTGATCTAGATTGACTAATTTTATTTGGATCGGCCGATTATGCATTTCATGCCCTGTAGGTCCAGATGCTTATTTGGTTTCTGGCCCACTAAGTCCAGTAACTTATTACTGTCTCATTTAAGTTAATTATTAACTTATCACTTAATCATCGTGTCGATAAATCGATTAGACTTCTGATCATGGTCATTACCAAGAAACACTTCATGATCTAGAAAGCATTATGGTTAGGCGACCCGCTCAGGAACCTTTTCGTCATCAGTAACCACCTGATTATATGCGTTAATTCATACAATGCTCTTAAGCGAAGTTAGGGTATGAGTCAACTGTTAAACCCTTTTTTGATGTGCTGTTCAACCTTGACCAGGGATTTCTTGGATATTATTCTATAGAGCCTTCTCTCTAGAGTGAATGATTCCTTGTTGATCATACAATCACCTTTGAAGATGTCTCATTGTATCCAAATACTTAATTGTGCAAGGTCCCTTGGTTAGAGACCTTTAAGTCAAGAATCAACGCACCGCAGTCCACATACAACCCTAAAGGCTTCTCTCTAGGGTTGTGCTTTTTTCTTCCTTTTTGTAAGGGGTGGGAAGTCTTTGTGCTGCCCCGGGGTTCTCCTTCTCTTTGTGTTCTCCCCTTGTCATCACCCTTTCGTTCTTAATGTATTGTGACTTTATTTGGTCACTTAAAAAAAACAGTCCTCATACAAGATTCGACTTCTCTCCCACCTCCGACCCATTTGTTAGTTTCTTGATGTTGGATAGAAATTCCTTACAACAGGCTTGGCTTCCTTTCCAAGTGCTCCATCTCCCTTTCTGACAAGCTCCTCCTAAACTAGGAAACCAGTGTCCTCCCACTGGGTCAACCTTGAAACCCTGAACCACTGGGGTCTTAGAATACGAGGCTAATATGAAAAGGGAAGGAAAACCTTGTGCCACGGTGTTTTCCCCATACCTTCTGTCTTGGCCGACTGGCTCTTTGACCATAGCTTTGTTCCTCTGTACTTAAGTTTGGTGTTACCTACTTTGTATCCTTTTGGTCCGTTTATTTTCTTCATATATCTCACTGATCTCCGGCTCTCAACTGTTCCTTATGTTTGAATCATCTCCTCTCTCTACCAATACCACCACTCTCCACCTTGACTCCCCCCTCTCTTCTCTAGCAACATTGTTTCTCTACAACTTGACTCATAATTTTTGCTTGAGCTTTTTAAATTCTAGTTGAACTTCATAAATTTTATTGAAATAAGATGAGGTTCACCTTTATAAATCTTATATGTTGGATAAGCAGGAATTGTATAAATACTAGTTTGAAGGGTCTTAGATGTATGTTATCTTAAGTTATAGGACTGTATTTTCTAAAATGAGCATGGCTTTTCTATTCACTTCCACAGACAATGGAAGGCAGGATCGGCCGATCCGATTGGATTTGAGCCGCTCCGATCTGACCCCAAGCTCTGATCCACCATTCTGGATAGAGGATTTGCTGGGTCGGGCTGGATTGGCCAGATCGGCCGATCCTCGCTCGGATCGGCCCCTGGATCGGCCGGATTGAAGGGCTCGTTTGGCTGGACTTGGGGTAACCTGAGAAGTAAAGAAAATGAAGAATAAGAAGAAGAAGAAGAAAAAGAAGAAGAAGCAGAAGCAGAAGACGATGATGACGCCACCGCTGACGCTGTTGCCTCGACAGTCTGCCGCCGCCGCCGCCGCCGCTGTTGCTATCATAACTGCCTCTAGAAGAAGAAGAAGAAGAGGAGGAAGATGACGTAGAAGAAGAAGATGACAAAGATGCCGCTGCTGCCTTGTTGCCACCGCCGCCTTGTCCTTCTTGTTTTTCTCTTCCTCCTCCTCTTCTTTCCTCTGCCGTAGGCGGCTGGATTAGGGTTGGGAATGGGTTGGGATCCTGGGCAGTATAAATGTTAGTAAAATTGTAAAAAAATCCATAAAAACTATATATCGATATGTAAAATTTTAAAGTTGCGGACCGGCCCGGATCACTGCAGATCGGGCCGAATCAGATTGGGATCGACGTTTCAGATCGGCCCAGGCCTGACCGATCCGTGCCCGATCCACAATCCTGCCTTCCTTGCTACAGACAATATATGAGTAGCCATGTTATACTGGACCTTGAGGCAAATCCACGATTTTAATTCAACAAAAGGTGCTGGTTCTCTCCAACCCTCCTCCATGTATAAAATCTGATATTTGTTCCCACCTTTTTAGACTTTTTATTAGAATCAACAGTTACCTTGTTCCTATTCATTCTAACCAACTTGCAATTATATCATTTTTTCTCTATGGTAATGGTTATGAATTAACGGTTGTATACCTTTGTATAATAGTCTTGTTGCTATTGTTATGCTTTCACTTTTTCATAGGAGTCATGCTGTTTTTTCTTCTTTGCTTAAATGCAATATTTTTAAACATGTACTATCTGAGAATTGACTTGCCTATATTAGAATGTGTTTCATCCTCAGCTTGTCACCAGTCCTTGTCAGTGATTAATTAGCTCCAGCATACAAAGCTGTCACCTGAAAGTGTCCAATGTAGGAACATGTCTATTGTAGTGTTTTTTTAATTCTGCTCATATGCAGCAGTAGTTCAGTTATTAGTCATCTATCGCATTTTCTTTTATGAAACATTAGTTCTCAGGTTCTATCTAACTTTGATGCTATTAGCGACACATTCATGCTCCTGAATGCATAAAATGTGATATTCTTACCAAGGCCATTTTTAAGGGCAAAAGTCGGCAAGGTACCAAAGAGCTCATATATGGACTGTGAGCTGTAGTTTTTCTTTCTAAAGGTGTTCTTCATGGGTGGGGATTTTTTCCCCAATGTAAAACCAATGAGGTTGTTAATGTTACTTGTCGAATTTACCTCTTGTTTCTGCTCGACTGGTTAGTGAGGCAAGGTCATGCATGGTGTGTCCCTTTGACAGCAGAATGAGTTATGACGGGATGAGTGATTCTAGATTGCTTGTTCTAGAATAAGATGTGTTTCACTTTGATAGCGAGGCGGAATCCAAGGCAGAATACCAAGTTCTTGGGTGTAGGGTGGAATACTGGCATTGCTTATTCACCTAATTCTGGGAATAAGCCATTCTTGGCCGGAGTACCAAATCCCTCCTATCAAATCAGAATTTGGCTTATTCCGAGAACAAGGAGCCCTTATTCTGCCAAATTCTGCAAACAAAGTGGAGCTAAATCAAATAGCCTGTGCTTTTTTTCCGTTTGTGCCTGAACCTAACTTAACATTGCATTCTTTTTTATGTATTTCTTTCCCATCTTGCAGAGTGTCACTCCCTTCTTGTCCTTGGGCACTGAGATCTTTTGGCTTGGCCATCAAAGAAAGTCTGGACTTGGTTTTGCTGGTCGATACAACACAGCTAAGTGGGTATGACATGTTTCTTACAAGATTTTCCTAATGTGGTGTTAGGCCATGTTCACCTGCCTCGTTTTTATCTATTAATGCATTTGTGTAATTTTTCTGATGTGGAAACATGCACTTCAATCATCTTTATTGAGTTCAATGTCATCTTGCTTTAGTTTTATTCCCCAGAAATTGGTTCTTTTATGTGTAGTTTGGAACAGGGTTCACCGACTCGGATCTCCCATGATCTGGTATGAGTCGGGTTGACTTGCACAGACTCGGCCGAGTCGCATGGAAAAGATCTCCCAAATTGCACCGACTCGGGTTCACCCTGGTATGGTACAAGTCGCCCGAGTGGGTGTGAGTCGATCTGGTATGGCAAACCATGGTTTGGAAGCAGAACAAATGGTTGCATGGCCCTGAAATGTTTCAAGTAGCCAACCAGTATAAGAAACCTGGGATGTGCAAAGTTATTAAAGGCTTATCAAACTCAATTGCTTATTTTCCTCTCACACGACTCATTTAATTGGTGGTACCTACCTAAATTAATTGAAGTTATTTTGGTGATTAACTTTCAATGGCTCAAACAGAAACGTGAACAGTGAAAATATGAATGGTTCTATTCTGTTCCATTATGCCAAGTTATATTTCGGTGGGGTGTATCCAATACCTTGTCAACTTTGTATCTCACAAATAAGATTTTGGTAAATTGACTGGCCTTATGGATCATATTTCTTTACTATTATATCTAGGGACGAAAAAGGCTGCTTAACAGTGAAGATAGCAGCTTTATCCTTATCCTAAAAATAGAATGTCTATCCTTATCCTAAAAAATTACCGGAAATGGATGCCTAAAGGTTAAGTTGTTGGATAACATTACAATTCTATACACAAATTTTTGTGCCTCGCTTATTGCCATTATATGGTAATTACATATTGGAAGATTACATAAATGGGTAGAATTGTAACTTTTGTTTCACATCGATGAACATATAATTATGATATCAATGAGCAAATAATTATTTCTACTCTTGAACATATAAACTAAGTAAATTACAGGTTTATTAAGTATGTAAAAAAATAACAAAGATATAAAAAAGACCTACGAATAGAACATAATGCAAGTCCTAATTACTGGCGTCGTTTGATCTCTGAACTTTATTAAATTTAGAAACCCTATGGATAATCAGCTTTATATATACATAGCTATCTACAAAGGTTCTCATAAAATATTTGTCATACTATATAATATTTGTTTGGAAGGTGACAAAGTCACAATTCATTCCAATATAAAGGGCGAAGAGACTCAGTACATCAAGAAAAAGAAACGCCCTCCCTAAGGGCAAAGTAAAACTAAAAACAACCCCAAGGAAACTTAAGGTCCCTTAAAAAAAAAAAAAAAAAACCCAATCCTCACAGAAGCAAACGAACAAAGCACTCTCCACTTTATCGAGGCAATAAAATAGAGGAAAACAGAACTGACTAAAACAGAATAAAGTAATAAGACAACTCCACTGGCGAGCCTTCAACACTGCAGGACAATTAGCTAATTGTCATATTATAATATTTTTATTACAGGATATGGGACCCTTTTTTGAACTTTTTTTTTGAAAGTGACAACTTTGTCACCATTCATTGAAAAGGAGTAAACATTACAAATAGATAGATGAGAACAACCCTAGGAGGAAATTCACCATCTTACAACAAGGAAGGGAAGTCCACCCCTTACGAGTACAACTTCACTACTACAAAAAAGGAAATTTGTTTTATCAAGTAGATAAAAACAGAAAGTTAAAAATACACTTGATCAAGTCAAAGTATCAAATTCCTCCACTGCCTGGCCTTCCCCAAAATGTCTGTACAAGTATCTTGGAATAGACTGGCAACTCTGCTCCAGTCTTCCACCCACTGGACAGCTCTCTTCAAAATGTCAAATGAACTTCTAACATCTCTGAATCTCCTTTTGTTTCTTTCATACCATATGGATCACGACATAGCTGGGCATATCAATTTTCAGACCTCCTCCTGTAATGGATCTGGGCATCTGTCATCCCACCATTTCATCATGTCCATTACTGATGACTGCTGAGTTCAATTGACTCCCAACATTCTGCAAAGAACAGTCCATTGCACACTGACAATGCCACATTCACATAAGAGATGATACTGGTCCTCATCATATATAGCACAGAACAAACGTTTTATGTCTTGGACATTTAAAATCCTTTTAATCCTCTTACAAGTTGGCAGCCTGTTCCATGCTATCTTCCACAGAAATAAGTTAATCTTATTAGGTAAATGCTTTGACTAGACCAATTTACTCCACCATGCTCTACATCCACCATCCTCTAGAAATCTGACCAGGGAGTTGACTGAAAAATGCCCTTTATTTTCCCATCTCCAAATTCTCCTATCTGCTTGATTCGGCAACAGCTGGATCTGATTAATGATTTCCAGTAGTTGAATCAGCTCCCCCAACTCCACATTAGAAAGATCCCTTCTTAACAATAGGTTCCTTTGCCTTGCCCCTTCAAAGTTCAGAACATTTGTCACTGAAGAATTTCTGTCCTTGACAATAAGGAGAAGATTTCTAAACGGATCTGCAAGAGGCCTGTCTGAGTGCCATTTGCCTTTCCAAAAGGCAATAGATTCACCATCCCTCACCTGAAAAGCTGGAGATACGGAGAGAACATCTGCTGATCTCACTATATATTTCCAAATTGAAGACAAATTGTGTATGCTAGAAGGCTGCGGACACCATCTGTTGGCTTGAAAAAAATATTTGTTTGTAACAATCTTGACCCATAATGCATCTGAATCTTCACCTAATCTCCACATCCTTTTTGCCAGCATGGCTTTGATAAAAGTCTATCTTGCAAAGGCCTACGCCACCCTGCTCTTAGCTTTTACACACATTCTCCCACTTGATTAAGTGCAGACTTCTCCTCTCCCTTTTATCTCCAGACCAAAAGAAAGAACTCCTTGCAGATTCAATTTCCTTATAGAGTGTTTGGATACAGTTTTTTAAGTCTTTTTCTTTCAAAATAAAAAACTGAAAACAAAATGTGAACATGTGCATGTTTTGTGGGTCTTCTCCTTTTTTTTAGGGAGCCGTTTCCTCCTTCAATAACTTACCCCAAAACCAAAACACCCTCCCACTTCTTTTTTCCTCAAAAGAGGCAAATTGTGATCCTGCGACATTCTGTGATCACGGCCTTCTTCTGCGTCTCCTTCTCCTGCACGTCTTCCCCTAACTCTCAAGGGCACGGGAACTGCAAGGCGTCTACTTCCTTTTAAGGGCACAGAGAACACAGGTCTTCTTCCTTCTTTCCCGGCATCTTCCTCTCTCTCTCATGCAGCCATGGGGCTGGACACATCCCCCTCCTCAGAACTGCAAGGTGAGGAGACACATGCAAATCTGTGAAGCTCAGCCCTCCACTCTCAGGAGGACCCATTGTTTCTCCACTCATCCGGAACGAGGCATGAACCCCTTTTAGAGGCTCCTGTGGAGTCACAGAACTGGATGGGCATCTCCTTGGAAGAGATGAATTCTTTGTCGGTGAGATAGTGAGGAGTTAAATGTAGAAGGGGTCAACAGAGATAATTGGAGCACTTTTGCAATGCCCTCCTCGCCATTTTACAGCGGTGGGGATTTAACCTCACCATGTTTTCTGGTCAGCTATAGATAAAACCGTGTGAAACTCTCTACAATAGATCAACTGCCCTCCTTTTAACACTTCTTTTCCTTTGGCCCAGACCTTCTACAGGGATAATTCGTTAGATGCTATTAAAAAAATAAAACATTGTTATTCTTTTTTACCCATGCATGTCTGCTAAAAACAAATATAAATAAAAGATTGCTATTCTTTTTCTAGATCTTGCATGTAATTGCCTGCATGAATGCCGTAGACAATTGATTTCTTATTGAGGTAAAAACTACAAACAGGTCAATAAGAGATTTGTATCATTTATAAAATCTAAGTAAAAACTGAAATAGATTAAAATCTTAAAGGACAATAGCCTCGAGGGAAAAAGTGCTCCCAAACACGCTATTAACAACTGATTTAGGAATCCTAAAGATTGAGACAAAATAAATGGCCAGGGCTGACAGAACTGATTTTGAGATGATCCACCTACCTCCTGCTGAAAGCAGTTTTCCCATCCATCCTTCTAGTCTATTTCAAACTTCTTTATGAGCACATCCCAATGTTTGACTTTAATGGACCCATCAGGCTATGGCAACCCTAGGTATTTAATAGGGAATTGAGATCGAGTGCAGCCCATGCTTCTTGCCACATTGACCATCCTATCCTCAGGAATATGGATTGCTATAGCTTCAGATTTTTGAAAATTAACCTTCAGTCCAGTAATGGCTTGAATGAGAAAGAGCAATTTCTGAATATTATGAAGGAAATGTTCTTTCCCTGATGAAAAGGGCAAAGTATCATCTGCTAATTGTAAGTGCTTTAGCTGAAATCTACTCCTTCCGATGTGAAAACCATCAACTAATCCCTGTTTACCTGCTCTCTTCCACAAAGAACTCAATAATATATCTGTCCCACCAATAGAAAAATAAGTGGAAAGATGGGATCTCCCTGTCTCAGCCCTCTTGAACTTCTGAAAAAACCACAAGGTTCACCATTGACAAGAACAGAAAATCAAGGAGTAGAGATGCAGCTCATAATCCATCCAATCCACTTCCACTTAAAACCCATGAGATACAAATTTTTGTTGATTCACTGCCAACTAACTCTATCATATGTTTTTTCAAAGGAATAACTATTTCTTTATCCTAAGTAAAAAAGGATAAGGGCAACATCCTTCTTCTTCTCCTTTAATTTACCTTCGTGTGCTCTATAAGCTTTGGATAAGGGCAGATATTTTGGGTTATCTTTTTCCATTTACATCCCTAACTATATTTTCTCTTCACTGCCTGAAGTGTGTGAATGTGTCCTACCTTTTACCATTTAGGCTGTGCTTGGTGCACTTCTAATTTCAAGTGCCTTTAGACTTCTAAAGTTATTGCCCAGTTGTTTTGAGGGGAGGATGCTGGGCCTTGGAAGTCATTTATGTAGTTTTTTAGCTTCCAACCAAAAGTTCCAAATTAGAGCTTCCTAAATTGGGATAGAAAGTAGAAACATGATTGGTACGAAGTTTGATGAGTGTAACTGTTTGAAATCAATTATACCTACTCACTCTATATTTTTTATATGAAAAGTAGAAGCCAAATGTTTCTTCCAACTAAAACTTTGCCCAGACTTGCACTTATTATTAGTCAGCTGATGTTTCTTATCTGCAAAAGTTATAATGCTTATTTTTGACAAGGTGCACATATCTAATGTATCACCCCCTATGTATCACCCCTTTCAATGCTTGAATCTTGTATCCAGTATGTGAACATGGAATTCTCACAAACAATATGTATGCGAAGATCTTCAAAGTTGCAGTAGCCAGGAGGATACTTTCGATTCCCATTACCATAAAGAATTTCTATTTTCATGTGCCTATTGTGCTTTTTAGCCATCATTTTTGGAATATCCATTCCTTTTAATCTCTGGGACATATGAAGTTCATTAATATTTGGTTCTTGTGGAATCGTTATTATGAAGAAAAAAAGATTAGTCCATATTTTTCTCTCAGATATGTGTTCTTGTATGTTAATTTTTCTAGAATGAGAGAGTGGGTGTTAGCCTCTTGTTGAATTCATCTTTTTTTGCTCTTTTGGGTGGGCCTCGGAGCTATGTACACTCGTATCTTTTGAGTGTTTTTGTTTCTTACCCTGTACATTTCCCGATATTTTTTCTTTAAAAAATACTTGTGGTACCATCCACTTCTATTTTTTGTTGCTATGGTCTTCTAAAAAAGAATTAAAAGATAAAATATTTAATCTTTTAAAAGATCTTGACTCTTCTGAAAAGTTGCAAATAAAGGGACAGCCCAATGCCCCAAGGCTCCCACCATTTGGGGGCTGGGGAGGATCAATTGCATGTAGCCTTACCTTTGTTTTGCTACAGAAGCTGTTTCCAATTTTGAACTCATGACCTCCAGGACACGATAGAGCAACCTTGCTGTTGCACCATGGCTCCCCCTCTGAAAAGCTGCAATTAAATTGCAAATACATAGTAGTTTTTTGAATTTATCAATATTTAAAAATTCATTAAGTTGCGATTTATTCCTGAAAAACATGTGAAGATTAAAAAGTTTTTATTGAGATATTGAATCGTGATTGAAAGTGCCGACCTTTGTGACAATGCTTGGAACTATGTCGTACCACACCTTCACTAAACTTGGTGCCAGAGATTGGCAGGGTTGGATCTGTGTGGTTTCCAGTTATTAGGTTCTTGGTTTAAGCTAATGGGCCTTTTTCACAAGCTCAGCATGCTTTAAAGGTGTAGTGACCATGTCATGTTCTTGCTTTCAAGAGCAGTTGAAAATAATTCACACAGATTTCTGCTTATTATTTGAACAAAGGGGTGTCAGCTGTAGTTAGTTGTCAACTAGTATCACTAAGATTAACAAACACCTCTCCTGCATTGATAAACGGTACACACACCATAGAAAAAAGTGAATTGAGGTATAAATGCACAAAAGATGAACTGACCTATGCCATAATACCAATTTATTGACTGCTGGATCTATGTACAATCAAATTGATGGGATAGCCCGGGACTCAATGATGAGTTATGTGCTGCCTTACCTGACTTACGCCCAGTACTCGGTGATGAGCTATCCATTGCCTTCCCTGACTTATGTACTTAAGAAGTGTATCTGAACATCAAACACTAGTCTATTTTGCTTCTCTTTGTATGCCCTCTGTGTTTCCTGCTTAAATGACCCATCCATTGGTAATTTGTCCCATCTCGTGATTTTCTATCCTCCAGCTCTTATGTTATGGTGAATGGTGATGAGGACGATGTCCATCATCGGAGAACAAGTTGAAAACCAGCACCTGGATGTTGTAGGTGAAGCAGCAAGATGCAAAAATAGATGATCTGCCTTGTGTTGCTGAAGCTGCCCTAAGAGAGAAATGTTGTAGGGGAATAATAAATCCCAGGGTGGGGAGAAAGAAACAGAGCAAGGAAGAACCAAAACCTCTTTTGTTTGTCAGGTTGATGTTGGTGGGAACTCCAGCTGAACTAGTGGTCTTTCATTTTCTTCTTCCATAAAGAATACAATTAGCTCCTATTTGGGCATGAATGCCAGGGCCTTCACATCTAAGGGGATGATGCCTATGGCATTGCACAAGGCAATGACCTTATTGACTTGAGCAAAGGAGATTTCTGAGCGAGTGGGTGGAGGGCGATGATCCATTAGAGAAGCATCCTGGCCATGGTGATGTCTGGCCAGCAAAGAAGTACACACTACAGAGGGTTCCCTGTTGCCAGAGAGTGAGCAGTGTCAAAGTAAAACATGAGTTTTATTTCATGGCCTAGTTTCAACCTTAATTCATATGTTGTCACAGGGAAATCCTTTTTGAATAACTAATATATTTCAACATTGCACTCTAGCTGGAAAAAATATCTTTCTGATCAAGTGAATTTATATGTTCATATTTACTTGATCTTTGTTTCATGGGATGTTATTTGAATGCCATGATTTGGATTAACCTCTTTTTCAACATATTTAACACTGGCTGTTTTTTTTTTCTTCAGATGATTTTGTTTGTTTTGTTGTTGTTGTTTGGTGACATCTGAGACATGCTCTTTGGCAACTGTTTCCATGTTTATGTTGTCTGTAATGTGGAACAGGGGCTATCCTGCCTTTTGCATTCCCTCCTTGTTGGAATTTTGGATAGTACTTTCCCCCTAAATTCTCGAGTATGGTGTCTTGTTTGCTGTTATGCTTGATTTAAACGTAATGTTTTTTTGGGCTTTTGCAGATTTTTCCTGTTTCCAGCAGAACCTTGGTACCTGTTCACTCATACATTGCCGCTTAGAATCTACAAGGGACTTTTAGATATTGCCCCTAGAATCTATCAAATCTGGATAACACCTCCAATCCTGATATTTATTTATAACCTATATGTTTATTTTGACAATGTATAACTATAGTAGATTTGTGTAGTTTTCTAAAAGTCCCTTTTAGAAATATGATTTTAATTACAAATTTTAATGTCATGCAGCAGTTGAGAGAATCTGTCTTTATGATTGAGTGAATCTATGTTCTTATGTTTGTTTGATCTTCTTTGCGTGAGGCGTTTCTTTATTGAATTCCTAGACTTAGATTAGTATGGAATTCAATATCAGGTCTTGAAATGTCTTGGAAGGCTAAAGAGAAGAGATTCGGAGTGACCTCAGAGAGATAGGGTGTATCGGATGAACATCATGAGTCTAACGTTTCATGAATATTCACCATTCAAGATATTTAAATTAACATTATAACAGTTAGAACATTTCATGAAAACATATTTGTGCATATACCAAGCAAACCAAACCATCCACTTGAATAGAAAAATAATCATTCTATTAGCAAATACTGCATATGGGAATACAATTTCTTTAAACACCAACGTTTCTGGTGTGAATGTTAGTTTCTTGTGAGATGTATGAGGTTCTCATTTTTTTTATCAATTTATCTTGATGTTTGCTCATTTCTTGTGAGTTTTTATGAATTCACTGTGAGAATTTTAAATTTCTTGTTGAGAAAAGGGGGAGTGTTGGCAGGTCTTGATCTCAGCTGTTGGCGGGACCAAAAATCTCATGATATTGGATTCCTTGTGTATTTGCTTATTTTTGAACATATAAATGAATGACGTGCTGATGTGTACATTCTACAATCTTGACATGAAGAAAACTTGCATTTTGTTTAAATTGATTACAATTCTTCTCCTTCATTGTCCAACAATTTTGAGAATCAAACATGGTAATTCTGCTGATGATAACATTTCTAAGCTTGTTGACTTGTATCTCGTATTCAAATTTATTATTGTGGTGATCCAGTTGAGCAGAAGCATGGTTAAAGGGATTACTCCGTCTCATTGTGTTTTTCTTGTTCAAAAGCATATTTTTGAGATTTTTTTCATTTGTTAAATGTATAGATTTTTTTTTCAAGATGGCCCATATATGACACAATAACGTCATACCGAAAAGGTATAATTTTAGAGATAAGGTGTTCCAAAGGGCAATCATTATGTGGTAATTGCATATTCATTCAGAGTAGTGCCCATATCAGACTCAGGTCATAATGGAAAATTTTCTTCTGGATTAAACTACAAGGATCTAGCTCGTAAGTATCACACGTATCAACACCATAGTTTCTTCTGGAAACCACAGCGTAGAAGAATGAATCATGGCGGCAAGATTTGTGGCATCTTCCTTTTTTCACCTAGTTTTTTATTTGGAATGTGCCTAAGGCAAGAGTTTTAGATGGTCTTTCTACGTAGGGTTCCGGTTCAGTGAGTTATCTATGAAGAATAATCATGGATAAGTGTTGTGATGTTACTGTGGTTTACTTTCTAGGTTGGAACAGCGCAAGTTGCAACAACTGGAGTAGTTGCTCTGAGCTATGTGCAGAAAGTATCTGAAAAGGTGAGAAAATTGCACAGGTGTCTTGTGGTGTAAACTTTCTTTGCCTTGTCTAAAGGAAATACTGGGCGCATTTTAAATGCTTACTGCCATGCAGGTTACTCTTGCATCTGATTTCATGTATAATCATCTGACTAGAGATGTAACTGCAAGCTTTGGGTATGATTACATCCTTCGACAGGTAATTTACTATGGTCTTTATATTCTAAAACTCAGTCACGAGGTTATATCTATGTAGAATGAATGCCCCTTTTCTGCTGATAACTTCATCATCTTGGCAAATGTTTGTCAGTGTCGTTTAAGGGGGAAGATTGATTCTAACGGTTGTGTTGCTGCCTTCCTTGAAGAGAGGCTCAACATGGGTGTAAATTTTGTTCTTTCTGCAGAGGTGAGCATAGAGACCTACTTTCTAATGCATCCAATGTTGGTATTGACTCTAATTCATCATTGGGACTGCAGATTGATCATGTGAAGAAAGATTACAAGTTCGGCTTTGGCTTGACAGTAGGAGAGTAAGACGAACTTCCCCATTCCATTTCCGAGAGATGGAATGTCCGGCTTTCCATGCATTCTTATTTTCCTTTCCGTGCCCGCTTTCCCATTGTGGGACCGTGAACAGCTCGTTTCCCTGGTGGGAACCCTGATAGATTATAAAGGGAAGGGATCTGTGCTTTGTGTTCTCGAGTTGATTTCAACTACATTCGGGCACAGTTCTTGGATGCCACCAATCACTGTGGCATCATGAGGCCATGAATTTTGGTTGATATCTGGATTTGGCTTAGTATTAAATTTTATTTTGTTTAATGTGGGATCCTGATTAGCGGGAGTGATTAGTTTAAACATTTTTCTTCATAAACGGCAGGGCCTGCCCTGTCGGTGCCTTCAGATTTGTATCTTCAGTTTTTAAGTCTGACGCATCTCCGGTTGTCCTGTGTACAATGTTTTCAATCGGAATTGGGAGTTCATTTGGCAGCGAAAGTTAATGCGATGCTCTTTTGCAATGGTGTAGACTGTGTAGTGTGGACTTGTACTTCCAACTAATAAACTGGGGATTTTCGTTACTTCAGCTGCGACGCTTTCAAAATAAAATAGTTTGACTTAATGAGCATGGAGCGTCTTCAGAATTGAGGGAAGAATGCCAAGTTTGTCTAGGGACTGCTTTTGATTTCTTTTCTATAAAATTTTCTTGCCAACCAGAACTAGTCTGTTTGATTATTGTGTAGTTTGGAGAATCAAAAAGCTACTTAGTTTGTAGTCAATAGCTGATCAAGCCCCACGGCGTTGATCATTTTAAGAGGAAAGGGAGTCGCCGGACTCAAGAATCGAACTTTATAGTTTTAAATACATATCTATACCTACACTAAATTTATTATAATCACACGCTTAATTAATACTGTTTTGGTACAGTTTCCAATTGGAAGTATTTTTACATTTTTTCCAGTTATTTTGAGAGAAAAGGTAAGTGTTGGAAGTCACTTTTATGGTATTTTGATTATGTTGACTTCCAACCAAAAGTTTTAAATTGAAGCTTCCTAAATTGGAGACAAGTTAGAGTTATTGTGGGAGGTTTGGCTTTTATGATTATTTAAAATTAATTATAACTACTTCTATGTACTATTCTCTATGTTGTCATAGAAAGTTATAACTGGTTTCCAACTAAAAGCTATGACACACTAAATTTTTAAGGAGAAGATCGGTATAACTGTGTTTGATGTAGTTTTTAATTAGAAGTTATTTTTAGTCTTTTTCTATAATATAAAAAATAATAGATAAAGTTATAGTTAATTTTAGATAATTATAAAACTCATTTTTTTTATCCAATGATTTCTTTTTCTTTACATTTGGTAGCTTTAAATTTGGAGTTTTTGGTTGAAAACCAAGAAACAACTTAAATATCATGTAAACGGCTCCTAATGACTACATTTTTTCTTCACAAAATAATTAAATAAAAGTTTAGTTCTTTCAATTGAAGGTCGTGCCAAGCATGGCCTGTATGTGATGGCTGTCCTTCCACGCTCACCTCCGTGCATGCATGTACCGCATCGCGTGCATGCAGTTAACATGGCCACAAGGGGTGGCGGGCAAAAGGCCGTGCGGAAAATTTCGGATGGTTCAGAATTGCACGGAGTTGATACCAACTGTTACGGTTTTAAGTCATTGTTCACTTGAGACTGTGCGGCGCCCGTGCAATCATCGGCCACAGACTAGCCAACACGTTCATCGTGCAGTGCATTTCCTGCGATAAGTACAAACTGCACACAGAAATAAGCACAAAGAGAAGCACGAGAGTTAGCTAAGATAATGCAGAATCATTATATTATTTGAAAGAAACTTACGACGATCGACAATAGGTATAAGAACTTGAAACCATTAAGTGTGGAGTCTTGGTGTGTATGTTAAACTTGCTGTCTATTTTGACCTAAACCTGAACCATGTGCTATTTAAAAATTCGCGGGTACGTCAGAAATTGCACGCCGTTGAGATTTTGACGAAGTTGCGTCAGATTTTGCCCGGCGTTGAGATTTTGACAAATTTGCGGATACCGTCAGATATTTGCGGATACCGTCACAAATCTGTACTCGCTGCGCCGTTTGAAAATTTTCGGATACCGTCAAGAATTAAGGCAATGACTCGTGCGAGTATGAATGACTTTGTTGCAACAATTAAATTAACAAAGAGATGGGACAAACGAGATCATTACTTGCATTCTGATATGATTCGATTCATATGAACCATTAAGTCAGAGGGAAAATTGTTACATCTTCTGCTTCATTTTAGTAAATGATTAATTCACTTCTGACTTTATAAGAGACCGCGGACTCAATGATGGGACATGGTCTGAGGTTGTGTGATAAGACAACTTTAGGGCCACAGATGCAAGAATTCTATTACTATCCGCTTACAGGCTGGATGGTATAGAATGACCTTGTTAAAGTGAAACGTCAAGAGTTCTAATATTGTCAGATGCTGCGTAAAAATACTCTTTCATACAGTGTTGCTGTACGAACATATCTTCAAAATTGAGGAAGTACTGAGTCTTATATGATTTGAATCTCACCCACTTGAGAGTTATTATATATACTTAGATAACTGACCTACATATTAAACAAAAAGATGCAAGAGGTATTTTGTAAATTGGAGAGTGTATTTTCAAGGTGGAGTTATTTGAGAGAGAGGGAGAGGATGTGGATATGTTCATAGGGCGCAATGGCTAGGAAAGGGCAGTCAAGCTAACTCTAATCTTCTAAACTCAGGTCAACGTAACCTAGGAACGTGGGGCAAGTGAGTTAGAACGTGGATGGGATGGTTAAATAAAGGAGGGCCATTGGGTTAGGTTAACGCTTATTTAACCTCGGGTCAACCAACTTTTGTCTTTGGCCTAGGGTTTGGTCTAGCTTTCTAATCTTTGAATCAGACCAAAGATTAAAAGCACGTTGCACCCTAGTGATGTTGCACGATTTGGTGGGGACACCGAGTGGCACAATCACAGCCGACCACGTGTTGATCATGTGCGTGAAATGATATGATCAACGTCCAATGGACCCCCATACGGTGGTCTCCATCCGTGCCCAATTTCCTCCCCCCATTTCCACACCCTTGGATGCAGATGCGCCACAGGACCCATGGTCTGTGCATTATGCCTATGGGGAAAAAGTACCCTCGTAGACAGCTGCCCTATAAGATAATTTTTCTTTAATGCTTTTTTTTCTTCAAATCAACCGATTTTAAAGATCAAATACCCAGACTGCAGTGTCAATTTGCTGCGATTTTGTAGCAAGTCGGGTCAGGCATGCGGATTAGAGTTCGGTTTGGTGCACATCCGCGTGGACGGGTGTGCACGCACGCCGCATGACCCGCACGGATGCGCACTGAGAGTTTCCTGGGATTACTGTTGGGAGGTCCAATTTATCCCACAGATATAGGAGTAGGGACGCGATCCTTCGTTAATAAAATTATTTTAACCATCTAATCTTTATACACCTCTTAAATTTGTCCTTATGATTTTAGTGAAAAAAAAAGTGTCTTTGACGCACTCAGTGCAGCAAGTATTACTCCTATGGTTTATCATGTAAAATGACTTTGCATGATTTGTGTTTATTTCCGAGGGAAGGCTAGGAGCTGTCTGATGTCCTCTAAAATATTGTCATCTTTTAATTTCAAAATCTTCCATTTAAAACTTTTATAGTCTTTAGTTTACAGTAGCGTTCAACTGAAATCGAAACAAGAGAAAAAAAAAATCAGTTATTTTAGAAATCTGAGTATTTACAGTATTAAAGCGGCCTAGAAGTGAAGACTCTGTATCCCATAGCGTTTCCTTCATCATGTTGTTAGATGTCCTCTCAAATGTTACCGACTAAAGAGCCTATGGTGGGTCCGAAGATTTTCCGAAGAAGACATAATGATCTAAGACTCTTTATATACTTCCGACAATAAAAAATCTTCACCGACCATAGACGGCTCATAAAAATCTTCAGAAAATCTATGCAGATCTTTTGTGTTTTCGGAAGGAAGACTTGATATTATCGCATCCAAAACACCTAAAATGTTGGGTATAACATAT
The DNA here is from genome assembly GCA_030544215.1 of Zantedeschia hybrid cultivar. Taxonomy (NCBI): domain Eukaryota; kingdom Viridiplantae; phylum Streptophyta; class Magnoliopsida; order Alismatales; family Araceae; genus Zantedeschia; species Zantedeschia hybrid cultivar. The sequence goes on from JARZZO010000002.1 coordinate 5,629,412, forward strand.
AAGCTGTACGTTTCAAATATGCCCGTTGAAAGCACATGCCAACACTAATAAGCACGTGGCGGTGAGAATCAGCGGGGATAAGCAGGAATTTTGTCCAGTGAGATCACTTGAATTAAGTACTGCGAGTCAAATTAAAGGGAGGACAACTAAAAATGCAAACGGATTAATTGAATCTTAGTTTATCATATATATTCCGTAAAAAAAAAAAAAATTTATTATTTTATCCACTATGAATATTGATTTGAAAAGACAATTTGTTAATTGACCTATAAACTAATGATCGGTTGAATACGGATTATCGATCGGTTAACATTTGCATTATTAGGACAACAATGAGGTTCACTTAAATTGAATGGTTGATTTGAAAGATACTGAAGGGCAGAGAGATGGGCGTGCAACTGTGCGAAAGACTATGGGCTAACTAAATGGGTTGGACGACTGGGCCAAAGTCCAACATATTCCTACGAGTGGGTCAGTGGGATCTTGGTGTTGGATTTTTACTTAATTAGTGGTCCACTTGTGGTTATTGGGCGACACACTAACACACCATAACGTATACAATTGACGAATACGGTTATTAGACTTAACCTATAAGAAGTCCATTAGGATTCTGTAATGGATGAGATCTATTTAAAGGTTAAACGGGACTGGTCCCTCCTCTCTATATAAGAAGCCTATGACTCCCCATCAAGTCATACGTATCAACTGAGATAGAGAGAGGAAACCAGTGGAGAGGGTGCTCGGATTTCATCATCTCCTCGTCTGGTGTTCGTGCGGTGCTTGCGAGGCTCGTGGACACGTGGGGATCAAATTCGGCATCGTCTTCCTCCTCTCGTTAGGGATGACTTCCGCTGCAGGTATTCTTAAAATTTATAACAATTAGTATCAGAATCCGTGTCGACAGTTTTGGGATTCCGATTTGCTGTATTTTTTCTCGTTTCCATCTAGTTACGGACGAGAAAAATGCGACTTTCTTTCCGTTAATTTATTTTAATCTTCGGATTGTCGGACGGTGACCGAGGTCGCCGTAAAAGGAACCGCAACGCAGCAGTACGGCCATGGCCCGCAGCTTCGTCCGTCGGTGCATGGCTGTGAGCACCTAAACACCCGCAGGAGATGGGCTTCATGCCTTTTGGGTGACCCGACTAGTCCACATCCCTTGTTGACCTTGTCCAGCTGCAGTTGGTGGCTGTGGCTGTAGGGAAGGGGCTGCTCATTAACCGTAAATCTTCCTGTACTTCATGGTTTCATGACTTGTACGTTTCTACAAATTGGTTGGATATTTACGTTTCTCCCTGTACGTTTCTCCCCCAACAGTTACGTTTAAAGGAGGGGGGAGGTTAAAGATGAACCATAAATGATCATTAAGACCCGATTAAGCCCCTAGGCCATGATTATTCTGGCCGTACGTTTCTTTGTTCTCCTTGATGTAAGAAACGTGGCCCCATTAAGGTCCCACAAATTTATGTTTTACATTTGGGATCCAATGTAGTTTAATGGATCTTATTTAATGGGGATCTTTAAAATTTATTTTGAGTTAGATTTTAAATCCGTAACTGATTTTACTTATTAGGTTCCAAATATAAATTTTTGGTATGAGATCTGTTTGGATCTTTTTAGAGATCCGAATCCATATCCGTTTAAGTATTCCGTAACAGATCTTCCTTAACGGGTTTCAGATTTGGATTTTGGGTACAAGATCCTCTTGGATAATTAAGACCAAAATCCGAGTCCGATTAAGTATCCGACCCGTATCCGATAATCCAATCTAACCCGAATCCGTTAATCCATTTATTATCTGTATCCGTTCATATCCGTTAGTGTTATATGTATCCTTTAAGATTTAAAACTGTTTAACTTTAATTTCTTTAGTTATCCTTATCATTTAATGTTCACTAATGATAGTTTATTCGGTCCATTAAGTTCTAAATCTAAAGCCCATATTTCTTAGTCTATTTTTGAGTCCATTAGTGGTATTTAAAGAATTTTGGATAATCTTTTTAAACAGTAAGAGTACATATACAATTTCAGAAGATATGTTTGTAATTCTATTTATTTCTGCAAACAGAAACGGAACTGTTTGCAACGAAATTTAAATTCTGTAAATAGAAATATATATATTTGCAATTTTGGTTATTTCTGTAAATATATTCGGATATGTTTGCAAATTCTGGTTATTTTTTGCAAACTGAAAAGGATCTGTTTGCAATTCTGGTTAATTCTGCAAACAGAAACAGACATATTTGCAATTCTGGTAATTTCTGTAAATATATTAAGATTAGTTTGCTATTTTGATTATTTCTGCAAACTGATAAGGGTATGTTTACAATTTCAGATTATTTATGTAAACAGAACTGTATTTGTTTGCAATTCTGGTGAATTTTTGCAAACAGAAAAGGACATTTATACAACAACATGTTATAAACTTGAATTTACCTATTTTAATGTAGTTTTAAGCATGATAAATGTTGTTTATGGATTAATAATTATTGCTGTAAACTTAGGAGATATTCTTGTAATAATTTAACCTCTTTTCAGTATTTATTTATGCATGAATATTTCCATTTCAGATTGCAATAATTATTATGTTTATGTCATTTTTGCTCATATTAAGTATTTAGTGATGCTATTATGTGGTTTAGTGATATATTTTAGATTTCTAAATAGTTAGTTTGACCACCAAAGTGGCACTAATCATGAGTAATGATAAAATTAACCATATTAAGTTTAAAATAGTATTATTAATGAGCATTTAGTTATTTGTTATCATTTTAATTAAGGAGAGGATGTTCTATAATTCAAAGTGTGTAAGTTAATCACCAAAGTGACCTTATGTATGGAGAATGATATCAAATATTTGTGTTATTGACTTGATTGTAGATTTAACTTCCAAATGAGTATCGATTTTTCATGTTATGAACATGATAGAATAAATTTTATATGCATGACGACTCTTGAGAGTTTTGTACCCAAAAGTACTCTATCTTGATATCAAAATATTTATAAAATTTAATTTTATCACTTAAACTAATTTGGAGAGTCTGTCCATTAGCATATTAAGGAATTATAATGATGCAAAATGACGACTTGTTAAAGTAGTTTATTTCAGTTTCTGAATTACTTTGCAATTTAAATTATTGCCTCATAACTTGTAATATTTTGTTCCATTATCTTATATATGAGCATGTGTCTTTATTTCAGCTGCTTCTCCTTTGTTTGCACCTTTTACTGGGACTGTGCCTTATCTGAATGGAACTAACTTCATTAAATGGAAACAAAGGGTATTGTTTGCTTTGGGTTGCATAGACTTAGATTTGTCCTTGCGTGAGGATATATCAACTCCAGTTACTCCAGATAGTTCAATGGAACAACAGACTCATCATGAGAAATGGGAAAAGTCCAACCGTCTCTGTCTTCTGTTTCTTCAAGGACATGTTAGACAGAACATCAAGGGATCTATCCTAGATCAAACTACTGCCAGTAGACTTCTGAAGGCAATTGAGGAACAGTTCATTAGTTCTGATAAAACTAAAGCCAGCACTTTAATGGCTAAACTGTCCTTGATGAAATATACTAGTGGCAGTGTTCGAGAGCATATAATGATAATTAAGGATATTTCTGCTCAACTGAATGTCATGGAGGTTACCATTTCAGACACTTTTCCGGTCCATTTCATTCTCAACTCTCTCCCTAGTGAATATGAGGCATTCAAGATCAAATACAACACACATCAGGCAAAATGGTCAGTCAATGAATTGATGACTATGTGTGTTCAGGAGGAAGAGAGATTGAGAGAAGAGAAGAACAATGCTGTTTTGTTTACCTCTCATAAAGTAAAAAATAGATTGGGAAAGAAGAAGGATGTCCAGAAGAAGGGCAAGAAGAAGAACAAGTTAAAAGGTAAAAATGACAAGTGCTTCTTCTGCAAATTGTCTGGACATGTTAAGAAAGATTATCTGAAAAGGAAGGCACGGTTTGAAAAGATAGGTAATCTCTCATCTTATGTTTGCTATGAGTCTCATTTAGTCAATGTTCCTAAAGACACATAGTGGATTGACTCAGGTTCTACTGTGCATGTTGCCACTTCTATGCAGGGATTCCTTTCCCAAAGGCCTCCGAATGAGGGTGAGCGAAGCATCTTTTCAGAGAATAAGACGCACTCACAAGTCAAGGCTGTAGGGACTTATAAGATCTTTATGGAATCAAAATTTGTTTTAGACCTAGAAGACACTCTTTATGTACCATCTTTTAGTAAAAATTTGGTTTCAGTATCAAAACTTGATTCAAAAGGTTTTCAAGTTAATCTTGGAAACTCTTTAGTTGAATTAATAAAAGATTATGTTGTTATTGGTATTGGTTCTATATCTGATGGATTATATAAATTGTGTCTTAGCAATGTGAATGAACAATCTCATAATACCCTGTATACTTCAGTTCTTACTAGCAACAAGCGTGGTAGAGCTAATGAAAATTCATCTATGTTGTGACATAGGAGATTAGGACATATTTCCATTAAGAGGCTTAAGAGGTTAGTAGGAGAAGGAATATTACATACTCTAGATTTCACTGACTTTGAGACATGTGTTGATTGTATTAAAGGAAAGCAAACACACACGTCTAATAAGAATGCCACTAGAAGTTCTAGAATTTTAGAAATTATTCACACTGATATCTGTGATCCATTTTCACCCTGTCTGACTGGTGAGAGGTACTTTGTCACTTTTATAGATGACTATTCTAGATTCATGTATCTCTATTTACTTCTTGAAAAGGCGGATGTTTTCACTGTCTTTAAGAATTTCAAGAAAGAAGTAAAGAAACAATCAGGAAAAGTAATCAAGATAATCAGGTCCGATAGAGGTGGCGAGTACTATGGTAGGTATATAGAGATGGGACAAAGGCCTGGACCATTAGTTAGATTCTTTAGAGAGGAGGATATTGTACCTCAATACACTACTTTTGGCAGCCCATATTAGAATGAGGTTGTAGAAAGAAGGAATCGAACGCTTAAAGAAATAGTCAGGGTAATGCTTGTAGGTGCTGAAAATTTGCTCGTGTGATTTATGTGAAAAACTATGTTGTTTAGGGTAAATTAACCTATTAAAAAAAATGCAACTAAGGTGCTGTGATCGCCAGAAACTTTTAACTAAAAAGCTTCAAAAGAGTTTGATCGCCTACCTGTTCAAACGCGGAAGATTGAATCCTTGGTTCCCCTCCTTCAGCCGGCTGAAGAAAGAGAGCCTCTTCTTGTTCTTTTGTTCTTGCTGTTGAATGTTGAGGATCGTCCAGAAGTTCTCCTAGCTTCGTGCTTGATTTCCCTCTTTTTGATTTTTGTTATTCAGTTGTTGGATACAGCAGACAGAGACAGAAAAATAAAGAAGAAATAGTGATGAGAATCTAAATAGAAATAATATCAAAGTTAACCATGATTAGAAACATGTTTAAACATCAACTCACTTGTTTTAAACGACTTTGAAACCCCTTTAGAACAGATGGGTTTTGGAGAATTAATGAGGTGGTGTGTGTTGCATGAAGTGAATATGAGAGAATGAAACTAATAAATGAAAAATGAAATTCAGATATGAAAAACTTATGCCCAGTCCAGTTAGTTGAAGCTTTGAAAGGATGAAGATCTTGAAGAAGGAAGCCGACTTCTAGTGACAGCGCTCCGGCGTTCCGACGTGGTTGCTCCGATCTTCAAATCGCTATAACGCTGTGGCTCTATAATTCTCTCTCTCTTTTTTTTTTTTAACTCCTTGAGATACAAGGTATTTATAGGCATTTTCTGCGTTCGCGATTAACATAGAAAAATCTAGGATTTATCTACCTTAATCGACAGATAATCACTGATTAATTCATCTTTATCTGTAATTATCTAAAACGCGTCCACTTTGGCTGACGCCTTTCAGATTAAATTAAGATAAGGATAAATATCCGGGAAAACTTATCTTTATCTTTATTAGCTAAAACGCGTCCACCTTGGTAGACGTCTTTTACTCTAATTAATATAAGGATAAACATCCGGAAGAGAAGTTAAAACAGCTTAGGAAACTTAAATCGCGTCGACCTTAACAGACGCCTTTTAGTTAATAAATCAATTAATTAAAATTCAAATTTAAACGTTAAAATAGGAATAAACTTTAAATCGCGTCCACATGGATCGACGCCTTTTATGATTCTTCATATTTTAACTGAAATTTGAGCTAAAATCAATTTAATTGATTAACTTAAATATGTCTGTTCAACCCGACACTTAAAAATATCAATAAAAATTAATCAATGATTAGATATCAGACCATTATGAGGCATTATTATATGATATGAAATTTACTCAAAATGACGTCAAAATTAGCGTGTCTACAATGCTGAGTCATTCTACCTTTCCTTTATCTTTGTGGGGCAAGGCCGTTAAGACAAATGCACATATTGTGAACAAGGTTCCTACGAAGGCTGCACCTAAGACTCCCTATGAGTTGTGATGTGGTAGGAAACCATCTGTGAGCTATATGTGCACATGGGGATGTTCAACTGAGGCTAGACCATACAATCCACAAGAAAATACATTTGATCTCAGAACAACCAGTGGATTCTTCATTGGTTATTCAGAGAGATCAAAAGGGTATAGATTCTATTGTCCATCATATGTTCCCATCATTATAGAAATAGATAAAACAAGGTTTCTTAAAGATGGCAGAGTTAGTGGGAGTGAACCTTCTCGAGAGATTTCTTTTAAGGAGTTATAGGATCAGGTGGATACACCTGTAATAACTGACAACATTGTTCCTATATTCATTTATCGGAATGATATTCTGGAAGAACAAGTAGTTGCAGTTGGTCTACCCTAAGTTGCTCTAGTGCCACAGGATGTCGTAGTTGTTGACCAGCCACCTCCACAGGTAGATCAGGAGCCAACATTGCGGCGTTCTGAGAGAGTCAGGAGACCTGCTATATCTGACGAGTTCATAGTATACCTATAGGAGAACGTTGTAGACATGAGTGATATTGATGATCCTGTGACGTTTTCACAAGCTATGAAGAGTGATAAATCCACCTATTGGTTTGAAGCCATGAAGGAAGAGTTTGACTCAATGGCTAAAAATCAAGTCTGGGATCTCGTTGACTTGCCAAAAGGATCCAAACTTGTTGGATGTAAATGGATATTCAAAACTAAAGTGAATTCTAGAGGTAAAGTTGAATGATATAAGACTAGATTGGTGGCTAAAGGATTCACTTAAAGTGAATGCATTGACTATGATGAGACCTTCTCTCCAGTTTCTAAGAAGCTCTCATTCAGAATAGTCATGGCCTTGGTAGCTCATTTTGACTTGGAGTTACACCAGATGGATGTGAAAACGGCTTTCCTCAATGGGGACCTAGATAAAAAAGTGTATATGGAGCAACCTCAATGATTTTGTGCTAAAGGGAAAGAACACTTAATATGTAAATTAAAGAAATATATTTATGGACTTAAGCAAGCCTCCCGACAATAGTTCATAAAGTTTAATGAAATCATATTGTCCTTTGGGTTTAAGGAAAACATTATTGATGAATGTTTGTACTCGAAGATCAGTGGGAGTAAATTCATTGTCTTGCTTTTGTATGTGGATGACATTTTGCTTGCTAGTAGTGATCTTGGTTTATTCCACGAAACGAAGGCGTTCCTTTCTAAGAACTTTGAGATGAAAGATATGGGTGATGCCTACTATGTCTTGGGCATTGAGATCACTAGAGATAGACCCTCATGCACTTTTGATCTTTCTCAGAAAACTTACATCTTAAAGGTCTTGGAAAGGTTCAACATGCAGACATGCGCACCCGATAAAGTACCCATTGTAAAAAGTGATAAATTCAGTGAATTATAGTGTCCCATGAATGACTTGGAAAAGAAGCAGATGGAGCCTATACCATATCTTCAGCGGTTGGGAGCTTGATGTACCTTCAGATTTGTATACGTCTAGACATTGCTTTTGTCGTAGGTATGCTCAGCAGGTACCAGAGCAACCCATGCATGAATCATTGGAAAGCTGCCAAGAAAGTCATGCGTTATCTTAAAGGCACGATAGATTTCATGCTCACATATAAGAGGTCAGATCAGCTGGAGGTCATTACATATTTTGATGCTGATTTTGGAGGATGTCTTGATTCGAGGAAGTCCACTACATGTTACATCTTCCTCTTAGTAGGAGGAGTTATCACATGGTGCAGTGAGAAACAGAGTATTACAGTGACTTCCACGATGGCAGCTGAGTTTATTACTTGTTTTGAGGCTAGTGCTCATGTCATTCAGTTGCGGAATTTACTTACAAGTCTATCGTTTGTTGATTTCGTCTCCAAACCTATTAGGATTTACTTGACAATTCTGCTGCAGTCTTTTTCTCTAATAACAATAAGACATCCAAAGGTAGTAGAGTCTTGGATATTAAGTATTTTGCTCTTAAAGATAGAGTGAAGAATCATGAAGTGTCTGTAGGACATATTGGGACCGATCTTATGGTTGCCGATCCACTCACGAAAAGATTACCTACTAGTACTTTTTGTAGTCATGTGATTCGGATGGGTTTTGTCAGTTTTCTCGATATGTTATGACATTTTCAGTTTGACACATTTAGTTACTTGTGATCATATTTATGTCATGATTCTTCTATTGATTCTGCCTATTCTATTTGTTGTATACATATTAGTTGTAGATTATAGCTGCCAGATTGTATGTTTAAGTGGTGACCAACAGATAAACATTAGGTTTGAGTTTATCTGAAGTTTCATATTTGTTATTCAATTATAGTAAGTTGGTGGCATTGTGGTACATGGAAGGTGGTGTATAATTGAATGTATTTGCCACCATGACCCCTATCATTTGATTTACTATTTTTGAATTCTTAAGATTCCGTTAACTGGAAAGGTGTGTAGTTTTGTTTTTATAGTGCGCACGCATATTATGTTCTTCCTTCAGGTGTATGCCCATGATGTCAAATCTTCAAAAGTCTTTTTGAAACTATATATATATTTATATTATAAGTATATTTTCAAAGAAAGATTTGATATACTTATGACAAGTTGGACCAAGTGGGAGAATGTTGAGTTTTTACCTAATTAGTGGTCTACTTGTGGTTATTGGGCGACATCTTAATACACCATAAGATATCCAATTGACGGAATATAGTTATTGGGCTTAACCCATAAGGAGCCTATTAAGATCCTGTAATGGATGAGATCCATTTAAGGTTAAACGGGATTGGTCTCTCTTCTCTATATAAGAAGTCTATGACTCCCCATTAAGCCATACACATCAAGTGAGATAGAGAGAGAAAACCAGTGGAAAGGGTACTCGGATTTCACCATCTCCTCGTCCGGTGTTCGTGCGATGCTTACGAGACTCGTGGACGCGTGGAGATCAACTTGGACGTCGTCTTCCTCCTCTCGTTAGAGATGACTTCCGCTGCAGGTATTCCTAAAATTCCTAACACCTGGAGCATCTTGACATAGACTAAGTTGTAGAATTATAAAAATCCAGTGGGATCCTGAGACCCCACTGCCCAAACCCTGAATCTGCCAATGGTGAGAATAAAACATACCCAATGTGAAAGCCCTACTCCCACAAAATTTCTTCAACTTAACTGATCAGCTGGCTAGTTGCTCGCTTACGGACTTGCAGTTATATATAGTGGCCGTACAACGTGTTGCATGCAAAATTGAGATCTAGCATTCTTCTTATGAACAAATATTCAATAAGCAATATCGTGATTAAATATTAATTATTTATATATACTGAAACTTGAGAGTATAAATGACGAAAAATAAATAAAAACGAGGCCGTCGGCCAAAGAAAACTTCGTCTTTGATGGGACATATATGATGGGTTCAAATATTTAGGGTCCAGTCTCGTATGCAACTCCATATTCACGTACAATTGAGAATGTCAAATTCAGAAATTGACGCCATGAGATTGTTTAGGAAAAAACTTTAGATTGTGGAAGAATCAAGAGTAAGAGTGAGAGATGGACTACACGCTTTGGAGATGCTTCGAAACGAAGATATTTTAATAGAATCAGATTTTGAAAGAAATGTCAGATAAGACAGACGTCGGAAGATTAAAATCTCATTTGTGAGATCATTAATGAAATTGACTCAAATCGTTAATCTTACATGATATTCCTTAATTTGCCTTTATGAAAAGCCTAGAAAGGGATGACTTCATGCATTTGGATGTGTCCATAGGATTACTTCCTCGGTAACGATAGAATTGATTTAAAATTTTCTCATAATTAAACGGAGATTTCACCTTCAATGCGGACTTTATCCTCAATAGCATAATCGCACCGTAGAGATAATGTTAACACTTAGCCACTAAGTCATCTGTCAAAAAGAGGAAAAAAAAAAGTAATGTTTGCTGCAATGCCTCCCTAACTGTAATGGGGCATTGCAGTGGGTAAATTTATTTATTTTTTTAATTTTTTAAGTTGGGTCTGACGTGTCCTATCCATATGAACAGTACAATATCCGATTAGACGATGTAAAAAAATATCTGAAAAATAAAAAGTCAAATATAAAAAAGTCTTTAATGTGCCGAGTCCAATAACAATTTTTGATTTTTCAGATTTTTTTGATCATCCGATCAGGCATTCCACTATATGGATAGATAGGGCAAGTCGGGACCGATCTAAAAAAAAATATTTTTTATTTATTCACCACATTACTCCTATTGTAGTTGAAAGGTATTGCAACAAGTATTATCGAAAAAAACAAGAAAAAAAAAAGGGAGCCAAGGATCAGTTTAACTTGCGCAAGGAACCCCAGATGACTGCAAACTCCGTGCATGGTGGGCTGGAAATCCCACCTTCACCAATGGGCCCACAAGGAATCCTCGTCTATCGTCATCTACCAAGTGAAACGGATCCCCGGGACGGCCGGTGAAATGTTGGGCTGTTGTACAACAACACTCGGCCCACATGGATAAGGGTTGCAATTACTCCGTACACACAGGACAGCACACGGCATTGTTTGTCGTATCTGACACTTATTTTGTGCACGAGCTTACTCTTATTTCAGCGGTTCCAACCACCAACAGTTTGTAGTTTGTTTATAAAGCGTTCGAACAATCTCAGGCTTAATTGGTTTGACGTATTTCTCATGTAGAATAGTATAATATACTGTACTTTTGTATATTTTATAAATGTTTTTACAATATTTCACGTCAAAGCAAGTAACACGTACCTTACTCGATCGAATACAAACGAACGACTTCCCAAATTCTTGTAATCTCGAATGATATCGAAACCTTGGTTCCTTGAATATAACCTTGGCGTATTGCTCAGTTTAACTCAAAGGAAAAAAAATCATATTTATTTTGGAAATATCTTCAATAGGCGGATACTTGAGAGATTTGAACCTCTTCTACTTAAAAGACACCATAAAATATTTAACCAGTAAATGTCGTGCAATTATTAATCTGTTCTGTATTTCAAGTTAGAATAATACTTGCTGTAATGTCTCTGTGTGCTGCACATAGGGACATTGTAGTGGGTAAACGATTTTTTTTTTTTTTTAGGTCGGCCCCAAAGTGTTCTAACCATCTGTATAATGTAATGTCCAATCGGATGACCCAAAAAAATCACTATTCATTGGACTCGATTTTTGATTTTTTTTTTTTTTTGGTCATTCGATTGGACATCGCATTATACGGATGGTTAGGATAGTTTGGGACTGACCTAACAATATATATATATATATATATATATATATATATATATATATATATATTATTATTATTATATCCTACTGCAATGCTCCTACGTGCAACACGCATGAGCATTGTAACAAGTATTACTCTTCAAATTATTGTAAAGCTACGATTCAATTATAATTAAGATCGAAAGGGAATGGCAACAAGCGGTAGAAGGTTTCATCATGGTGCCTTTTCTAACACAAATGGAATTGTTTCTTCCCTCACTCCTTCTCCACCCCTCATGGGAGTGCAGATGGAATTGGAACCCATAAAGAGCAGGAGAAGGCGACAAGAAGAAAAGGATAGTTGGGCAACAACACAAGGACTCACATCCATGTGCAGTTCCAACTTTGAAGTCCTAGGACTAGTGGCGCTATCAAGTCTGACAACCACAAACGCTTAGCCTGGATTCCGAGCTCGCACGAGTACCAGTAATGATATCCCGTGCATTACCTTTTTACTGTTTGTTGGATTTGATTTTTAATTTTTTAAATTTTTTTTGAGTCGAGACATTTCATATACTTAACTTAGTTCAATCCAACCGTTTAGATCCTAACTTAACTCAATTCAATTCACGTAACTCAACCTTCAACCGGTTGAGTTGAGTTATATCCTTTATAATTCATATTTTTAACTTTTCTTTTTCACTACAAGAGTTATATGGACAAAAAAAGAATGAATTTATCTATTGTTTAACAAACAAAGTAATGAAAAGAAGGTATAAAAACATATAATTATATGACTATTATTTGAGAACATCTTCATTGATGTTGTAAATTAAAATCTTCTCTAAAGATATAAAATTAAATAAAAATATGTTAGTAATCTAATTAGTTGTTATACATGTATGTTAATGTTGGGGACTAGGTCAGGCTGACCCACCTCCAATCCAACTTAATCCGTCAAAGTCTGATTAAAAGAACTTCCAACTCTAATCTAATCTAATCTTATGTTGGATTCGATTAGACTCAACAGTCAAGTAGACCCATTGACCAACTTAAAGTTAGTGTCTCGCTTTCCGATCACTTGTTCTATGGAACGTTGTCCCACAAAATCCCTCTACAATGACTTGACAACTCGCGCTGAGTCATCATGCTTGCCTATCTATTTACTTTTCATTTCTATTTTGAATATCAAAAACGTTGAGTGAGAATAGTTATGATTAACTTTAAAAAATTATAAAAGTCAAAATTTTCTAATAATTTTACTTTTCTTTGTTTAAGAAATTTTAATTTATAACTTTTAGTTGGAAGGTAAAAACAAATAACTAAGATACTACAGAAGTGTCTTCTAAGACTTGAGTTTGCTCTCTTAATTTTGAGAGGGACAATATTGTAACACATTTTTTTACTATTTTTTGTTACACTCATTGTAGTTTGTGTTGGATTTTCACCTATTAGGTGGTCTACTTATGGTTTAATGGGTTACACAAAACACACCATACGGTATCTAGTTAGTGGAATACGGTTATTAGACTTAACCTATAAGGAGTTCATTAGGATCTTATAATGGGTGTGACCCATTTAAGATTAAACGGGACTGGTACCTCATTTCTATATAAGAAGTCTATGACTCCCCATCAAGCCATACGCATCAAGTGAGATAGAGAGAGAAAATCAGAAGAAATCGTACTTAGATTACACGGATCTCCACGTCCGGCATCGTGCGGTGCTCGCAAAACTCGTGTGCGTGTGGGGATCGACTTCGGCGTCGTCTTTCTCCTCTCATTAGAGACGACTTCCGCTGCAGGTATTCCTAAATCCCTAATAATTTGATCATTTGGTTAAAAAATTATTAAATGTGATGGTTATCAGAAAGTGGTATCAAATGTAACTTTAATAAGAACTATTTAATCAAGTAATAAAATGACTCTCGACAAGTACAACAAAGAACATGATAAAACTATAAAAATGCTGCAGTACTGATATAAAATCTTCCTTTGTTTTCTTTACCTAGCTGTTATAGCTGCACTTGACTGGTTTCCCTGTTAAACATCTCATTAACTACTCTTTATAAATTTGTAAAAAAAGGACTCAAAGCCTCTGCTTTTTTTCTTGAGCGGTTAAGATGAACGGGGAAGGTTACAGCTTAGCATTTCTCTAAAAGTAATCCATAATAACATTTTTCAGTATTGCTTAATAGACCATATCCACTTTAGGATTGATTCGTTTCTATGTAAAATAAGCCACATAAAAAAAAAATTCTGAAAAATTTATCACAATCACTTATTTGGTAATTTTTAAAACTCTAGTCAATAAAAAACTTAATTCGTTGACATCTACAGGATACGAACACATCACACGAAAAATTATATAGACATCTACTGATAAGTATGTTGTATATATTTAGCATCAAAGATATTTTTATTTATAGCACACATTTATAAATAAAAATATTTCTTTGATGTTAAATATACTTGCAAAGTTCAATTAGAACAAGTTTTACAGGTGGATGCCCATACGAACTTCCTTGTGAGGTGTTTGTATTTTAATATTTTGATACTTTTATTTAATAATTTTTACATATTTATATAGGATAACAATATCTTATCTCAAGAAAAATTCAAAATTAACGTCATAGTTAAGGGGGCCTACACAAATACTACTATAGTCAAGAAGGTCACACATAAATATGAATCATACAGGAAGTTATTCATAATTATAAAATCTTTTATGAAATTATTTACAAAAACATCTCAAAAAATTAAAGCGTCAAATTTATGCTCTACATATGTGAGCCAGGATAGATCAAGATATCATGTTTGTGATGAGATCTTTTGGATCTCACTTTTGCTTTTAGGTGCTCCGATATCTTGTGACATGAAACGAGGAGATCTTTAAACTTTTTTGTTTTTGTTTTTTTGTGGCCTTCATACCCTAAGTTATGAGGGAGGATTGACTAAAAAGATCAACAACATTCTCGCGTGTCACATTATATGTATATTCAGTTTTTTTTTCTGTTGCTTTTTTTTAAAAAAACTCATCTATAATAGAAGTAAAAGTCTCACTCTCTATTTTGATTCATTTTCTGTGGGTCCAAATTGTTTCAGTATCATATTGGACTGACTCCTGCAGTAACCAGTCCCAGGACACTATGTGTAAAGTAGGTTCGCCGTTTGATACGTATCCCACTAAAGTTGACAACTTTTTCTTTGTTCTCGATTTCGCAGATTTTTAATATTACGCAGAGTACTTAAATACCACAAAGAGCACAAGATTATAACTAGGGGTGTTAATTGGACGGACCAGTCCGTGGCCTAGCCCAACCCAACCCATATTAAATGAAATTGAGCTGGTCCAAATTATATACATCAGGTTGGACTAAATTTGGGTTGACATTAGTTAAATCTGGATTAGGTTGGACTGAAAATGGACTAGCCTAATTTAATTTATTAATTTTTATAATAATTCATACAAAAAACAAAATACTTCTAACATACCATTTATAAACAAGGCGAGTCTAACCCAATCCACCCCAACCCACTCATTATGGAATTTGGGTTAAATCTAAGCTGAATTTGGACTGGGCTAAAATTTAGTTGGATTATTTTGAATTTGGACTAGACCCAAATTATTACATAACCCAGTCCCCAATTTACATTCATAATTACAACCATAATTTAAAACACCTCAACGTAATACAATAGAAAACACTGAAGTACTATCAAGAGCACAAGACTACAACCATAATTTAAAATACATCCCAACATAATACAACACAGAGTACTTAAATAATACCAAGAGCACGAGACTACAACTATAATTTAAAATACACTTCAATGTAATATTCGTAGGCTGTATCACATTGGGATGCATTTTACATTACGGTTGTAATTTTGTACTCATACTAGTATTTTGGGAACAAAGGGTCTCGAAAGGCAAGCTTCATTTACACATGACATCCGATTACAAATACAAATATAGTAACGAGACAATCTAGACTCGTTTTTGGCAGCACAACTAATACAACACAAAATTTAAAACTTCCCACCAAAATCGTCGTGACCCGACCGACGCTAAGAATTTACGCAACAAGTTAGCACGGACCGACCACAACTGGAAGGACACGGATCGAGTTTAGTTCGAGCCTCAGCCGAAGAAGAGCCATACTCCACCATCTTGGCTCCGCATCCTATCGCTGCCTACGTAGATCCTGCGAGCTTGTGAAGGTGCCATGGAAGCCGTAGGGCACCCTGTTGGGCACCCTCACCGCCGCCACCTGCGCCATGCTCGACGCATCCAGCACCACCAGCTCCGACTCCCCCGAGTTGTCGTCGTGCACAAAGCCCATCACGTAGCCCTCGTCCTCCCCCGCCTCCCCTCCCACTCCCGCCGCCGATGCCGGCACGAACGTCGGCTCCCCGCCGAACCGCCCGTCGCCGTACCCGAACCTGGACACCTCCCCGCTCTCCAAGTCCACCTTGGCGATCCCGGAGCACCTCGGGAACGGCTCGGCGATGGCGAGGTACGCGAACCGGGCCTTTCTCCCCACCCTTAGCCTGCTAACCTGGCCGGCCTCCAGGTTCAGGCCCGGCGCGATCACCCGCCGGGTTGACTTGCCCGTCGCCGGGTTCAGCCTGATCTCCGACAGGGTGCTCCTGAACGGCTCGGCTTGGCTCCGCTCCGAGAAGATGGCGTCTGGCGGTGTCATGCAGGAGGCGATGACGATAATGGCGCCGTCGCCGGAGGAGGCGGCCTCCTCCCACGCGTTCCAGACGTGGAAGCAGAAGAAGTCGGGCACGTCGACCCAGCGGATCCTGCGGTCGTCCGAGTCATACCTGGGCAGGATGCCGAAGCGCGCCTTCTTCTTAGGGTCGTACATGACCGGCGACTCGCCATGAAGCAGCCGGGAGAGCTCGAACACCACCTGCTGGTCGGGGATTACGATGTTTTTCTCCGTGATGGCGAAGTCGTGGATCATGGTGGGCCTGCCAAGGTTGATATGGAGGTCCGGGGACTTCTCCCCCGAGGGGCTCACCCGGAAGGACTTCAGATACGGCTTCCGTACGACGTCGTAGGAGAGTGCGAACAGCTCGCCCGTAGCCGGGTCCAGTTTCGGGTGGGCGATCATGGAGGGGTGGCGGTCGCCATGAAAGTCGAACCGCCCGACAGTGTCGAGGTCGCCGGTGGGGGTGATCCGGACGTGGTACGGGAGGTCCTCCTCGGACATGGCCAGCAGGCGGCCGTCGAAGTAGACGAGCCCCGCGTTGGCGACGCCCGAGCCGGAGGCGGAGTCCACGATGCCCGCGGCTGCGCGGAGGTGGAAGAGAGCCAGGCGCACCAGGGCCGAGGGGCCGTGGAGCTCCCCGATAGGCTTGGGGAACACGGCCCGCCCCAGCGCGGCCTCCTGCAGCAGCCGGCTCGTGCGGGTGAACCGGCAGCTGTAGCTAGCGGAGTTCTGCCCTGTCAGCGAGACCGCGTGCACCATGCCGTCCCCGTCGAACAGGTGGTGCCCGCCCGTTGGAGGGAGCAGCGGGTTCGCACCATTGCGGACGTACACCCCGCGGAGGCCGTCGGGGATGCGCCCGGACACATGGAGGCCGTGGCGCACAGGCGACTCCGGCACGGGCGCGAAGTTGCCGGACAGTTGCACGGCCGGGTCGGCCGTGCTGGGGAGGGGGCGCTTCTTCTCCGTCTCCACCACGAGGCTGCTCTCTAATGCGTCCAGAGCAGTGGCCGCGAGCCGCTGAAGCGGGTTAAGCCGGGGCCTTGCGGTCGTGAAGGGAGCGGGAGCGCGAGCCGGCTGCGCGGGAGTCGCTGTTAGTGGCGACGGCTGCGGCGGTGGACTTGGCCATGTGGTTATCTTGGGGAGTTGTTTGGGGAGGGTGGTGGCGGCGGCGGCTTTGTTGCCAGGTGTCGTGAGGAGCGTTTTGGAGCCGGCGGGGTGTGCGCTAGGTGTTGCGTTGGGGAGGGTTACAGTTGCAGTGGGGCTTTTGGCCGTTGGAGTTGTGCTTGCGAGGCTCACCACAGTGGTGCAGTGCAGCAGTGCAAGACGAGGCATGGTGGCTGCCACTTGTAGTATTCGATAGCTTCTGGGACTGAGAGATTAATGGAGTATTATATGTATGTATGGGGATATAGCTGGCTGCTCACAGTCACAGCTGCTTGCCCTCTGATCAGATGCTTACTTCCTGGAGAGAGAGAGAGAGAGAGAGAGAGAGAGAGAGAGAGAGAGAGAGAGAGAGGAGGGGGTCTAGGGTACTGGATGGAAGTGTGAAGAGAAGATGCGACGCCCACCCGTTATCTATATAGATAGGAGTTGAAGTGGAGGAAGAGGCCGACGTACGGACTGAGCTTGGCCAAGTTAGAGGAGGGAAGAGATAAAGGTAGGCTTCGTGGGCCTTGGACGTGTCGGCGCGCTGGCGTTTTAAGGGCGAGTTCGGATCTTCTCAATATTATTATTATTTTGGATTGGACTGGAGTAGTAATCAGTCTTAAGGTGTTTGGATCTTCTGAATATTATTTTGGATTGGACTTCGGTAGTAATCTTCACCAAAGTAGATAACTTTTTTTGATTTTTCAATTCAACATATTTTTAATACTATGCAGAGTACTTAAATATTACCAAGAACATAGACTACTACTATAATTTAAAATACACTCTAATGTAATATTCGTATAATAATTTTAAGTTGAATCCAAGTGCACATTAGGATGTACTTTAAATTATGATTGTAATTTTATACTCTTAGTGGTATGTAAATGCGTCTCGACCGACGACATTACTTTACACATGACGCTTTGGGACTAGTTACTACTGGAGTCCAATTCAAAATCAGGTAACTATCGATAAACATAAGCATACGTTTGGTAAAATTTTTAGGACATGTATGGCAAGGCAGTTATTCATGGCTTCTATTTTTTAACATGAAAAATGCGGTATGAGAGTTAGCTATAATTAATTTTTAGTAGTTATACTATAAGAGTCAAACTCTAATAATCCTGTCTTTTTTCGATCTAAGAGATTCTAATTAGTAGCTTTTAGTTGGAAGTTAAAAAATTAATTAAAATATTTCTTAAATAACCTTAAAGGCCTATTTTTTTCCCATGGACGTCGAAAATAATGGTCCTCCAAAATGACCTTAGTTTGGGAGTTACTTTTCACTTGTACTGTGAATATGAAAATATTAAGTGAGAGAGGTGGCTATTAATTTTGAGTATCATACATGTCAAATCTTCTATAACAACTTCATTTTGTATGTCAATTTAAAAGTTTCAAAGATAATAAAAGATGTACATGACTTTCAAGACTGAGGGTATATTTGGCAAAATTTTAATTAGAAACAATTTTGACTTCTACTTTCACTGTAAAAATTGTTGAGTTGTAAGGGTTATACTTATAATTAATCTTGGATAATTATATAGTACAAACTTTGTAATGATTATTGTTAATTTTTTGTTTGTGTAAAAATAAGTAAACTAACTCCTATACTTTTATGTATGTCGTATCTTAGGATTATCTTACAGATTTCTTTTTCCATTTGTATTCCTAGATGTCATCTTCGTGGGACAATCAATTAATTTTTTTGAGGGTGGCATAGTGGTCCAGTATTTACAGATATGTACAAGCAGCCGGGGTTCGAACCTGAGACATCTTTTAAAATTGGAGATAATTTTGAACTGGTCGATATGTCTGCCTAATTGGGCGAGAATGTCAAGTATGCCTAATTATTTAGAGAAGTAATCTCATAAACCAGGAGATAAAGATCATAACAACACTATATGACTGCATGACTAGGGAGTTTTTAGGCTCTAACAAGGATCGAACCTAAGACCTCCCAAATGAGAGACAAGTGGTGAAGCCAATTGCGTTTGGCAGCTTGTTCAACAATCTAGATATATCAAACACGCTGTGTCGAAGAAATTGGGTACCACCTGTTAGGCTCATAAGGTTGCAAAATCTCCGCCATTTTACTAGGTTTTAAGTTAAGCTCAAACCGTGAACATTAACAAACTATCATAAGGTTCAAAGGCACCTGAAATTTCCTTTACAAGGCTAGGACAACGTACAGAGAGAAGAAAGAGAAGAGAGAGTCCCACAATATCTTTTTTTTCTGAAATATAGATTCTTCGTTTCATTCAACTAGAAAACTGTACAGGATAGGCACATAGGCGGCACAAGGAAAGTCAAGAAGAGTGGAGAAAAGACATGGCAAGTCCAGTGTAGGCGCTAGACGGTGGACAATGCCGAAAGCAACCCCAAACCAGAGTGGGAAGCAAAATACAAGGGAAGAACCAGTGGCAAAAGACCAACGGGCCGAGCTTCGACTGGAACCGAGCTTCAAATCCACAGGCGGGAGACCAAGCTCGCCTAGGGAAGATAAGAGATAACTTCAACTCCACTGGTGAATACTCGGAGAAAGTTACAATCCAGTAGCAATGATCAGAATGACTCGGCAGCGCACACCGGCAAGAGGTGTATTGAATAAGTGCAGGGAACTCGAGCACATCCTATAAACTACAGGTTCCCAGAGAGAGATGTTCTGGTTAGAGAAAGACAAGTAAACCCGCTGGAAGCTCGAACCAACAAGGACGTCCATTGCGAAGCCAAAACCTGCAACAAAGATGGAAAGAAAGAAAGTACAAAGAGTTAGATAGATAAGCACACTAATGTAATAACTGAGCCGGATGAAGCCCAAAGGCTAGCCGAAGCACCCCCACAAGGAGGAGAACAAAATCACCCCCCAAGGTGGGGATTGGGGGCAAGCAGGCAAAATGAGAGTGAGGAAGAGGGTGATGGCGAGAGAAAAGAGACGTAAAAGTGGGTACCAAGAAGGCAGGGGTGTAAGAAGAACATTAGAGGTGACAGAGAGTGCCGGAGAGTTGAAGGGTGAACCAACTGTCCTAGCCAGCTGATTCGTATTTATGTGCATATGTAAGACAGGTTTTGTGAAAGCACATACATCTAAGGAGCTGTCTTTCTTGCACATTATGGCAAATGCTTACGCTGCCTTTCAAATTTGATTCACTTCTGTAACAAGCAAACCATAAGTGAGCACTAATCTTGGATAGGTAGCCTCTGTTGTTCATTAAACCCATATGGGTAGGAAATTCTGCATAAAACCGGTTTACATGATTCATATTTTTACAAAACTTGCTAACCCATATGAGACGCGCTGGCGGCGTGGTGGGGGTCGTTCTCGCCAACAAGGGGATGGGGTTCGCGACGTTCTTGTGTTGAATGGTAGAGGTAGGGGTTAAATTCATGTGTCCAAAATCTGACTTGTCCTTTTCAAATGAGATTCTATAAAGTGAACAAATTCCTCCAAAATCTGGATCGAAGACTTGATGACATGACACTTTTCTCGAAATCTGAATTCGTACATAACTTAGAGTCTTAAAATAGTTACCAAATGGAACATCAGTGTCAAGGCTACTGAGACATTAACTCGACTTTGAGTAATAATTGTTGCAATGTCTATGCGTGCTGTATACAGGGACATTGCAGTGGGTAAATGAATTTTTTTTTCTTTTCTAGATCGGCTCCAAAGTGTTCTAATCGTCCGTACAGTGCAATGTCTGATCGGACAAAAAAAAAAAAAAAAAAAAAAACGAAAATCAAACTCCAAAGACTATTCATTGGAGCTCGATTTTTGATTTTTCAGCTGATTTCCTGAGCTGTCCACGTGGCAGTGCAGTGCTTTCTGTCTGAACACGTTTATTTTGCCTTATATCTGAAGCGATAAAACGGGCCCAACAGTCCAACACGGACCACTGGTAAACAAATATGGGTCAGGGTCGGATGCATGCACCTATTTGTTGAGTACAACACTCGGGGTCAATGTTAATGTTATAGATCTCTAAAATATCACTATCAAAGTTAATACTTTATCAAAACTAATATTCCAACCAAAGAAGGCATACGGTACTACTAGGCAGAGGTCAGCTCATCAGGAAATTGCAGCGTCTGTTTCAGTTTTGAGAAGTCTTCGGAGAGAGTGCAAAACTGACCTCCGTGGGAATTCTCCAAATATCTTAGTTTCTTTAAATTCTCCAAGTTTCCTACACAAGTGCAAAGAGTCCACAAATGGCTGCCACCTCTTCAAAAATTTCAAAGCCCAACTTTTTAAAAGTTTTGAAATCTATGACTTAACAGATGGGCCTTTGTTTTCACTGTTTGCCAAATTAGTTTTTCCAAGAATCTGGGGATGTTGAAATAGTGGGATATTAGAAACAAACGCTGCCTAAACGATGCATAGGGGAGAAAAAAGAAGAATGCAGGCAATGACGCATATCGAGAATCTTAACCCCGATATAATGGCAGCCAGAAGGCTTTCAGTGTAAGCTCCATTTCGTTTCCAGAATTAGAGAAGAATAAGACCTTTTATTCTTAGAATAAGACTAATTCTAATTTGATGGGTAAAATGACTTATACCGCGTTAGAATTACTTATACTAGAATAAGGAGAATAAACAATTCGATCCTTAACCCAAGAATTACTTGTCCTTCCTATTCCGCCAGCAGATCCCACAGAACTATCAAAACTAAATGCCCCTTATTCTAGTATACACTATTCTGGATAAGTAATTCCGGATAACCTATTCTGCAAATAAATTGGGGCTGAAGAGAACATCTTTGCGAAAGAAAATATTAAGTATGGCCAGCTCATAGGTATGGATAGAGACATCTTGAAATCCAGTTTCATCACGCAACATGCATGCCTACATGTTAAACTTGGGCAAAAAATGGGTGAAAACTACAGAGGGGCAAGAATAGTCCTATGTAGCTCAATGCTCACAGGTCAAGTCAGGTGAAACCACTTGATAAAAGGCATCTAGATAAATCGATGGTTATGTCCCTGCAAATCCAATCAACACAAATAACACGGTACTAGCACCTCAAGGTGATCATTGATGAGAGGAACTTAAAGTAGATTTGATATATAACAAAGCATAGGTTGAACCATTGGAAACCCAATGATGAATAGAACCTGAATTAGTGAATGACACACAACAACAGAATAGAAAAGGTAGAAAATAATGACCATCTGTATTGTTGTTTCAAGTACAGCGGTGAAATAGATGCACCCATCGCATACTCAGAATTGCTGGAAAACAAGGATATATTTACAGAATTGAAAGAAGCATGAGGGCACCACTGACATTGAAATTACATTAGCATAGAGAGGATGATGATGTGAATATGGCCAGCCACCCTGAGATAGGTGGTTGAGAATGACCAGAGAGGGGAAGAACAAACAAAATCAAACAAATTGGAGGTCACTCTACCGACCTCAGCATAGCAAAGAGCTTTGATTTTCTCTAGTTTTTCTTTTTCTTTTTTCTATTTTTGTTCATCTTGGTTTCAATTTGCTCTTCCTCGGATGCTACACATGGCACCTCCTGAAGCCACCAACTCTGGAGGATCGGCATTCTGGTCCTGCAACAAGAGGTCCATGGAAAGTTAAAAAAGAAAAAAATGGTTAAAGAAAGCTTCAACTGCCTATGTAGCTAGCTCATAAAACTTAATTAAAGATAATGCATTGGCATGCTAACAAAATCAAGGATAGGTTTCTAATAATTTGACAATTTGCCAAATCAATAACTGGGGATCAATAAGAGCAATAGTCAATGGCCCATGAATGAGCTGGCATATAGGTAGGACACAGCTTTGCAAACAGCAGTTGACACTAAAGAAGAGTAAATCTGAAGTTGAAAAGTTACCGAGTCCAGTAGCATTGGATGCCCTCATGATTCTAAGTCGTTTCACCGTCCCCAGGAACATTCTACACAACAAAGAAAGCAAAAAATGAAGAGCAAATCAAGAAAAGGTAAAAAGGAAATGGACCATGCATTAAAATTTTAAGATATAAAGAAATATCAGTCAGAGAATTGCAATCAAAAGGTTAATTTATTTTAAAGCACAAAAAATATCTAGAGAATTGCAATTGACAAGATAATGCATGAATGTCATACGAATTAGGTTAATATATCTATGTAGAAAAATAGATGGCATAAGACTTTGATGATGATGATGATATCTATGTAGAACAATCCTACACATCAAAATAGGAACAACTCACACATTTATAAACCGAATATGCCATGCACACTAACCCACTTTTAAATTTTTAGACAATGACAATCTGAATGCTGAAAAACATGACTCTAAAGACAGAACTTGGAAAATTGCTATTCCAGATGAAATTTTGGCACTGCAATGCCAAGACTTGGATGATCATCATTGTAACTGCTAACTATTTATGTCTACATATGCAGTTTTATAAATAGCATACATTATATACAACTAACATTCTTTTCTAAGGGTTCACATACTCTCTAATCTCACAGTCATTCTATGTCTCCTGTCCCAGAATTCGTAATCCATGAACAGTTTGAGAAAAAAAAAATGAACTAGGATCCCTCCAAGTAAAGAGGGCAATAAGAAAGAGGAAAGATGGGAGGCAGACAAGAAAAGAGGTGCCTGGGTGTGTATATGGGTGGGTATATGTGCTTGTCTGTGTGTGTGCACATGCGTGTGTGTGAGTGAGAGAGCATGCTTGGCTGATCACAGTGCGAGCATGCTTGGTGATACTTTTAGTTGAAAGCCACTTTTGCCTTCGACTTTCAACATGAAAAATATTAAGTGGCAATGATTGTACTTGGATAACTACACGAGTCAAGCATTCCTTAACAACCCTATTTTTATCCCAATCTAGGTAGCACCAAGTTCCAGCTTTTGGTTGAGACACAAAAGATGGTAAAAGAGCTACATAAACAGCTTCTAAGACCAAACGTCATCCCCTCAGGCTAACTGGGCTAAGACTTCTGGAGGCCACGCCAAACATGGCCTAAAACTTGAACTAAGGCTCTGCTACTTGGGTTAGGAAAACAACAATGTTTACCCAATCCATGGGATGGATTTCTCTGCAAATGAAGTCAGTCATGAGCCAATCATAACTAAAGATCTATCCGTTTTTCCAATGCAACCATTTCGGTTCATCATGTTTATCTTCCCAGACATGTAAAAGATGGATCGGTCCTTGCCTGACGTTCTCTACAACCTTGGTTGCAGATTTCCTTCCCCTAATCCAAATCAGCAGAAAGCCACCCAGGCTTTTAGAAATGATGGTTGATCCTGCCAATTTTCCAAGCAACATGCAACTTCTCAGACAATGATGTACACAGATGATACATCTAACAAAACCTGACTTATAAAGATATGGTCAACCCAAGAAGCGACTTGCTTTCTTCATCATACAGAAGTGCTTTCAGGGACGTTTTCAGCCAATACAGAGTCAAATAATGTTGGCAGAGTTTTTTTTGTCAATTCTGTATTGGTTTTAAGTTATGCAACTACAATCCAGCAAATAGCACTTAAATTTCTGTTGTTCAATGTGCACATCTATTTGTTATGGTTGATATATGCATCACAGCTACGGCGCTAGAGGACAATCCTTACCCCCATGGGACATCCCCAACGAGCATCCAGTCGCCATCCTTGTCTTTGTACGTGAGCACGAACTCAGAAGAGCCATCAAGGAGATTTGAGGCCCCTGCAGTCCCTAACATCAATGATTCAACATCCATTACAATCAAGAAAAAATGCCAGGATTTCCAAACAAGCATCTGTGTGTCAATAGTACACACTGAAGCCACAGAACAATAATTCGAGCAAACAAAGAACTAAAAATTGTTCTGGGAAATATGGAAGCGACGGCAAGAACCAATTATCTGGGTACTCACTGATGGGGTAGCTAGGCGAGCTGGGGTCCTGAAACATATCCTCCAGCGCCATAGCCAGGGTTTCATACGTGTGATGGGCGCTGAGGTCCACCTTCCTCCCGATTGGCATTCCATCCATGTTCGCCTTCACAAAGGGAGAACCCCCCAGTGGCCCCTTCTTCTCATGTTCCTTACCAACACCATTTTCCCTAACACCACTACGGAGGATGCTAGCATTGCGACCAGTAGCCTTATCATGGCCACCATTGTCCCCATTGTTCTTGTTGCTGTCCTCTTCAGAGCTGTCCCTGGATTGGTTCATCAGGCTGTTCATCCTGAAAGCCCTTATAGGCGGCCATCCCACCACCGGGCTGCACCCAGAAGAATTTAAAGCCAAAAATGGAGAAAGTTAAGGAACACATCGGATTCGGAACCCAGAAGAGATGATAAAAATCTCAAAATGGGGTATCATGTTAAAAACACAAAGAGCACAAAAATCTCAAAATGGGTATAATTAAAACACAAATGGCACAATCTTATATCTACAAATCAAAGCTACATGTTTAGTTAACATGGCAGAGAGGGAAGAAATGTATAAGATCAGAACATGCACTGCGCCAGGAAAGAGAGATGAGAAAGAGCAAAAACTAACTGCTACCCACATCAAGTGATCAAACAAGCAAACGCACCAGAGAGACAGAAGCCAACATGGAAACGAAGCCAAGGAGGCTCACCTGGGCGCCGCGCGGGATCCGACCTCAGGGGACACAAAGTCCGCAGCCCTCTTGGTCCCAGCGACCCCAACGCCCGCCCTCCCTACACCTCCCCCGCCGCTCCCGTCCAGCGACGGAGACGAGGACGCCGTCGACGAGGAGGACGAGATGGGCGAGCCCCGGGAGGCCACCATGATGGAGGGGAAGTCCTTCGCCGTCAGTATCCTACAGTACTCGCCCCATGGCGCGCCTCCGCCGGCGGCGTTCCTGGAGGCGCCGCTGTTGCCTGTGGCCTTCTTTGCCCCTAGGCTCAGCCCCAGCTCCAGCTCGGAGTCGTCGTCATCCTCCTCGTCCCCATGCTGCTGCTGCCGCCGCCCTCTTCCCGTGCCATCTTCCTCCGCCTCCACAGATGCCAGGATGCTGCTCCCGGCCTCCTTGAGCGGGTGGGAAGAGGAAGACACCTCGGAGGGGATCCTCATCCCCCCGCTGTAGTCCTGTACTACGGCTGCGACGCCTCCTTCCTGCACCATGGGCGCTGTCAACATCGAGCCATTGCCTGAGAACCCCATCAGAAGCTGTGGCACGCGCGAGCAGAAAGAGAGAGAGAGAGAGGGTGAGGAAGCCGAGAGGAAGGTGGCGGTGGTTGTGGTGTAGCTACTGCTGCGCTGCTGCAGCTGCTGCCGCTGCCTCTGCTAAAAAGCTCGCAGCTTGTTTTGGCGGTGCTGTGCTGCTTATTGTTCTCTGTCGGAGGATCCGATTATCCGTTATTCAGTAAATTAATCGTAAATTTTGATTAATATAATATTAATAACGACTGAATAAAAATGAGTATTTACAAAGATAAAAAACTAAAGAATATTTTTAAAATATCAAATAATTCCGTCAAGATGAGAGTGGTGAATGAGTGGAACATGAGAAACGAGATCTTCCCCCTTCACCTTGTACAGAGTTTAAAATTAAATTTGATGTTTTATTAATTTTATTTTTTATTGGATGATTAATTTAATTTGTGAAAGATTCATGTCCCGATGTGGCGCCCACCGGGGACTAATGTCCAAAGCATGTCGGAAGATTTGGGGCCAGGCATTACACCAGAAACGTCTTTTTCTGAGTTTCTAAATCCGCATTAGGAGATTTTTTAATGGGCCGGCATCGAGCACTTCCAAAGCTCAAGATCAGGTTAATTTCGATGTACATGAGTTTCTCCAGTCAGTTTTAAATTAAATTTGAGGAAGATCCACAGCCTTACATGCCATGTGAAATTGAATCAGGAATATTATATGTTGGCTGACCTACAAAATAAAAATTAATTTAATCATTAATTATCATATTTATTAGAATTAGAAGAGATTTAATAATTAGTTTATTTGTTTTCAAAAAATATTTACTGCATCATCTTTATGCCGGTGCAAAACACGCACCATTTAATTGTGTAGATGGTATATAATCCTTTTAACTCAATTCAATCGAGTAATTCGGTTGACTTCATCTCTCGATCTCCTTTTGAGAGGTCTCAAGGTCAGGTTGCTTGAGAACCTAAAGACTCCCTCTATTGTTCAATCAAGCTATGCTCTTGAAATTATTTCCTTTAGTCAGCAAATTTTTTTCTCTAGGAATCGGATTTAGGTCAAAAATTATCACTTAATTAGACGAAATTATTGGTGTTATATCAAATTATCTCCTTATTAAGAAAAAATATTAAACTTTGCTCAAAATTATATTCTGATCTGTGTATGTCTATCTAATTGAGCCACCACATCAAGAACAAAGCACAAGGGCAAGAAAGTTTAGCCTCACATGCAGCATTTGATCCACTTATCAAAGGGAGTGCATGTCCGAGGTAAGTTGTATGATCATAATAGATAGGGAATGGGATTCTTTGAACTGAATCCTCTGAGTCACTGTGTGTCTTAAGGCACATCAAGGAAGGATGAATAAATTATTAAATTTACATATTTATAATATTTCATATGTTATAAGTTTATTTGCTTTACGAAATTTCACTTAAAATTACGTATGTTATCTCCAAGATTACGTGGCTTCCTTATATTATACCGCGTTCTCAACGCTAAAAATTCCCGTTCCATTTTCAGAACTTTGTAAGCATAGTGTTGTAAATCTTTTAAAGAGAATATTCTTATTTCTTTTTTAAAAATGGATCTTTTAAGTACATGAGAATGGTTATTTTTTATAAAAAATGTAACATTTAAAACCGTCAAATAAAAGTAAAACGCCTGTGTGGGCCCCGCAGGTGATATCAAATGGAGGTATGAAACCGTGAGAGGATCCGAAACAGTAGAAGACAGGACAGGCCGACAAGAAGCCGAACCGCACGTGGCTCGGCGGCCGACAAGATGCGGGTCCCTCACCTATTCATAACTGGATTGTTCACCTTGACCTAAATAATATGAGGTTGTTGACGTCGAAATAAGATTTTTTTTTAATTTTAGTGATCAGATGGATAGTCTGTTTAAAATTAAAAAAACTATATATAAGTAATTTATAAAATTAAAATATAAAAACAAGTATAGTTAATACTTATTCTAAATTGATTGAACAGGTTAATTCTTTTTGCCAAATTGTTTATTTGAGGTTATGTTAGAATAAGTCATTCTCACTCAGTATTACGGATCGTATTAACCAAAGTGAGCAAGTTCACATTATCTGAACAAGTCATTCTACTCTAAAACCTATTTGATTATCCTAGAGGGCCTTAAAGATATCCAATTACCTCCAAGTATTGATATGTACATTTTATAAATCTTTTTGTTTACTTATAAAAACGATGTATGCCAGTTGGCATTCAATTATATGGAACTCTTTAAAATTAAAAATGAACCATCTCAAAGAAAGAGGTGAGAGTTATCTATCTTTATTTCTTGGCAACAATAAGGTGGCAGATAGGTATGCAAATGGGTCACATTTAGTGCAAATGTGAGGTAGAATCGTGACCGCATTCGTTATGCTATCAGTTAATTATCCTATAAGTTAATAATCAGTTAAATAATTAGATTCTTAATATCTAACATATATTCAATCAAAAAATTTGTATATACTATCTTATTCCTATGCAGATGATCAGTTTAAATTTAAAAAGGCTACCCATTGATTGACTTATAAACTCATAATCAGTCACGTAATCAGATTGCCAGTACCATTTACATGCCTAGAGGTGAGAGTTATTTATATAATTTTAACTATTCTTTGACCTTCAACCAAAACTTTAAATTAAAGTTTCTCGAGTTGAAATAAAAAATGGCTTCTAGAGAATAACATTCGAGTACCATTACAGCATAGAATCAATTATGACCATTCATAGTGCACAGAACCAATTATGACCATCATATTCAATATCTTTCTTGTTAAAAAGTGGAAGCCGAAATTAACTTCTAACCAAACATTTCACCACAAGAAGTCGACATGAACTAATGCAAAATCTCAAAAGATGGGTATTTCTTAGTTGGGCCCAATATTTACAAGCAAGCAAGCTTCATAAAGAAAGACATACATACTGTTCCCAAGATTCCATGGACTCGTAAAGCAAATCGTACTGAAAAAGGAGGAGAAATGCTGCCTAAGTCAAATAAATAGCCATTAGACATGCAAAACCCTCTTGGAATAAGACAAAGGACTCTTTCATGAACCCTAATCGGTTCTTAGTTTATACTTCTCAAATCTAAACAATATGGGTGGGGAGAGAAGGGAACATCAACAAACTATTGTAAGGCAAAAGCATTCTATGGGGGGCTGCATGCATAGTTAAAGCAATCCATCCATGCCTCCTTATGGGAATAGAAAACCAAGTAGCTCCAATATGTCCCCTTGGGTTTTCATTTTTTAAACAAATCTACTATCTCTTCTTTGGCCCTTCCACTCCCACCTCCTCCATCCATTAGAACACATACGTATTTCACAGTTGTCTACCAATGGATTGGTAGAGTGAGGGCTACTCAACTTTAGCTGGATTTGCAAATAAGGTCGTTGTCAGAGCATTAGCCGGAGTAGCCATTATCATGTTGTTAAGCACTTCGGAAACACCATTATGCAAGTGGTGGCAAACAACTATGCTTCCACTACTTGGTCATTAGTGTTGTTCTTCCCACGGCCAATACGGGCCAAACTCCCGACCCATGAGACCTGATCTATGCACTTCCAACATCGGCGGTGCCTCGAATTTTGACCCCGCGGTAACTATTAGAGGAATTCTGACTGCAATGAGATGAAATTCTAAAATCGCGGCGATGAGATTTAAAGGTGCAAGGTCGAAATCGACGTGGAACTAATTGCTCAGGGTCATCATGAGCCAACAACCAACACTCCCTCTCATGGCCACCATAAGTCGTGGAAATGAAATGGGAGGCGAAAGAGGTCAAGCTCAAGATCGACCTTTGATACCAAGATGAAATCTTAAAACCGCAGCGTTGAGATTCAGAGACGTAGGGTCTTATGTGCTAGAACCATAACTTAGAAACCAATGTGAGACTAATTGCTTAGAGTCATCATGGGTCAACAGCCAACACAATGTCATAAGTGTTGTAATATAATTACAGTCCGATCCATTGGCAGATTAGACGATATACAAATTTTAAAGGTTACAAGAGTGTGGTGACCGTGCACTGTCTTGTCCGTTGATCACACGTAATTACAATACAATGATTGTATAGTATTGCAACAAGTATTTATCTAATTATTGAGGAAACGAGATTCCGTACGTGGCTTAGGAAAAAGTCCGAGCTCAAGTCCTTTTGAAGAATAGTTCTCTCTTGATCATGTAACGCCTAGTATTAGGAAAGCTTTTGACATCTTTCATTACTTAGATGCCTACTACCATAGTAATTATAAGTAGGATTGATCTTTGTTCAGTCATCAATCAGTCTTTTTACTAGGCCACTCCACTCCCTCTTCTTTGGACTAAAAAAAATGTATCTATGTGTCTACCACTTTGACCTCGTGAGTTCTGACTGGTGGATTAGACTAATTCATTGTGCACAACAGGGGGCAATATGTATACTTTCTAAGTATAAGAACTGGAAAAATGAAGACACGAGAATGTGCGATGCCCACGGGGGCTAGAAGAGGGTGGGGTTGTAATTATAACTTTGGATTTGATTCCCTTGAAAGCCTTCCGGGGCCGGTTTCACAATGGCCCTTAGCACCTTTGGATTATTTATTGAGGGTCTACAAAGTCTCTTCCCTCTTTTAATTTGAGAACTCTATATTAGATGATTGAGATATTATCACTTTGATCATTATAAAATTAAAGTCTAGTATTGAGGTAGGTGACATCGCTAATGACTCTTGTTCTCTAATTAAACTCAATCAACAGTCGAATCTATGCCAGTCATTTAATTCAAATGTCTAATTAGAAGGCAAGCACAATGAAAAGGCTTTTTGGGAAGGGGAAGGCTTTAGTGGAGAGTTGCTTGTACTAGAATTTTAAATATTTAAGAACTAGTTGATTCACCTCTTATCTCTCAATTGGGAAGTCTCATGTTCCTTTTCTAGTTAGAGTCTAAAAATTTTCCTGTGATATCTATCTCTGATTTATAAGATTACTTCTTCAGATGAGCAGATGGACCTACATTTCTCACCTAATTAGATAGAATTATCTCTAACTCTAGAGGATCTTTCAGGTTTTACTCTTGGTTATTTTGTAATGTCTGTATTGGTTAAAAAAAAAGGAATCTTAAATATCCAAAAAAAGGATACTGAATGGTAGGACCGAAGGAAATTAGATCTAGAAGCCTTCTAGTCTGTTATCTTAAGCAGCTCAATTTCTGCTGGTTAATTTTATGTGAATCGATCACAGAATACCAGAATTAAACCCATCTTTAGTCCAAATTCAGGTTTGGCTTTAAAAACACTGGGTGACACCTTTCTTAATTCCACATAGATGAACAGAGGGACACAAATCCACCATGAACCGAGAAAAATGGGATATGTTGCAGCTCCAGATTGGACTTCGGCAGCCACCATGGAAGCTTTTCCTTTGACTCTCTAGAGCCACTCAAAAGAAGGGGGTTATTAAAATGGGTCATCGAGGTCTCACCCCAGCACCTGCCGGCATTTCAGATCCTTGGGTGAAGAGATAAGTAATTGTACTGGCTAAAAACCCTAGAATTTCTGCTCCTGCAATCGCCAACATTCCTAGCGTCTTGTGTCGAAGTGGGTGGCCCGGCACTTCGTTTTCTAGGTAGTTTTGCTTGCTCGTTGGATAACGAGCTGGGAACGAGGATCGTTTTGTTTGGATCTAAGTGCATCCTTAAACTCCACAGAAGGAGGGTAAATAGGTTATTTATATTTGAAGTGATAGAATTGACCAAATACATTACCTTTTGTTGAATTTCGAGACGTACCGAAGTCCAAACAAAATGATTTAGACGATTTCATTTCTAGTTTGTGGGAGTGCTTGCAATTAAAGATGAAAAAGGTTATTTATGAGTGAGGATATCTAGTTTAATCCTTAAAATAAAAACTTTTAACTTTATTCTTCTCCTTATATATCTACATCTCTTAACTTTATTCTTATCCTTATATATTTACATCCATACACTTATCCTTTAAAGTTAACGGAAATAGATGCATACAGGTTAAATTACCGGATGAGATATAATTCTACACATCTTTATACAAAAATTATAAATTTTTCGTCATATGCATAAAATGTGATTGTCATAAGATAAATATCGATACGATTATTTCTAACCTCAAATTTATTATGTGAATGAACATATGGCATAATAAAATAATACCTATAAAGAAAATAAATTAACAAGTCTATTAACTATGTGTAAAAGAAAATTTAGAAGGTAAGTATTATATCATATATAAGTATATATTAAGATGTCATGCCTTAACTTTCACATTTGTCAATTTTTTTAAATTTTTTATATTTTTATAATTATATTATATTGTAATATTATAATATGAAATATAAAATATATTTTACAAATATGTTATATTATTTTATTATAATATAAAATATAAAATGACTGATAATATGATTACAAGATATGGAAACAATTATTTTCTTTTAAAAGAATAAGGATAATATCCTTATTCTTATCCTTAAATTCATATCATATGTTCTATAAGTTAAGGACATATAATTTCAGATTATCCTCTTCCGTTTTCATCCCTACTTGCAATTGTCATAGTCATGTGGCCTCCGTGGGAATTAGATCTTTTATTTTAGTTCTGATAGATCTTACAATGGTTTTTCATACGTCTTGATGGGATTCTGCTCGTTCTCCTACGATGAGGCATTAAAAAATTATAACAGAGAGTAGAGAACATGAAAAAAATAATAATACAGAATCAGTTGCCTAGAGCAGTTGGTTTACCTCTTACCCCCTGATTGAAATGTCTTAGGTTCTATTTTTTTGTTAGAATTTAAAATTTTTTCTAAGATATTTATCTCCGATCCGTTAGATTATTTTTTCGGATGATCAAGTGGACTTAAATTTCTGGTATAATTAGGTAGAATAGGATCTCTCAAATTTTGTCCCTGGTCACCACGTGCAAATATCTGTACCGGTTCAAAGACAGAGAATATTAGAAGATATTTAGGAGATTCAGATCATTTCATATAAGTGATGTTTACTTACCTTTTGGCTTTTTATTGATGGGAAACCCATATGGTGTAAATGTAGTAGCATCTTGAATACTTCTTTAACGAAGAAGTGACGACAGAAGCTTATTACTTTGCATGGCTATGGATGTGGCAGTACGTAAATATATGATGAAAAGATTTGAACGTCACAACTACAAGTATAGGATAAAAGCAGATTTTTCATGAATCCAGACATAAAACCTTTAAAATCTATTCTAGATTGAACGGATATGAGAACCTTCTTCCATTAAATCGCCAAATGCCAAGTGCTAAAAAGCATTTAGCATACCAGTTAAAAAGTCTGGAACTTAGGTTGAATCAGATTTTTACCGATTTTTATCTTTTGACAACTAATGATTTGACTCGTGAATTAATATAAACATTGGATGTTCATTTTTATAAATAAATATCAAACGTATACGCCAACGTATACGCCAATTTAACTACATTTTTAGTATACTTGATGATTAGATCAGATCAAATGATTTTAATTAGAAATTATCTTAATGATCTGATTTAGATCGGACGATTTCCTAGTCATGTACGTCATCGAGTTTTGGAATAATTAACTGGACGTATACGTTAAAGTTGGCAGGATAAATCAGATTCCAATAGCATGCACAGAGGAAACTTCTCACCAAACTTTAGACCCAAAAAAAATAAAAAATCCCACCAAGCAGTTGGTAACTTGCTAGCATAGTTCAAGTGCCACTTTTCTAATACCTTGGCTAGAATAAAATGCAAGATATTTCATGCATAGCACGTAACTAGAAGCAAAAAGGAGCTGAATTTGAGCTGGACTTGACAAAACACAAACTCAAATATATACTATATATATAAAACATAGTTTTTTAATGCCACGTGTCAACATTAGAATTTTTTGTTTCTCGTTTAAATTCTCTGATCTTTATTTTCCCTATTAATATCTATGTCCCCTGTTAATTCTCTCTCTCCTCTTCTTTCTCATTAATTCTCTCTCTCACCATGTCTCCCCCCCTTCTCTCTCATTAATTCTCTCTGCTTAAATATTATTATTATTATTATTATCATCATCTCTATTTCTCCTCATTCACATTTTTCTCTCCCTATTAATATTTCTATCTCTTATTTTTTCTATCCTCTATTACTATTATTTTTGTTGTTGTTGTTGTTGTTACAATGTCTTGGTATAATAATAATTAATTTTGATATTATTAGTATTATTAAAAAATCAATTAAAATGATAATCTCATGGACTAATGATAACTAGTTTTGATATTATTATTATCATTATCTCTCTTTCTCCTCTTTCATATTTTTCTCTCTTCCTATTAATATTTTTATCTCTTATTTTTCTATCCCTTATTATTATTATTATTGTTGTTATTGTTGTTGTTGTTGTTGTTGTTGTTGTTGCAATCTTTTGAGATAATAATAACTAATTTTGACATCATCATCATCATCATCATTATTATTGTTATTATTATTATTATTGAGGTATTATTATTATTAATATTGAGACAGTCTTTTGGGATAATAATAATAATAAACTTTGATATTTATTATCATTATTGAGATAGTCTCATGGGATAATAATAATTAATTTTGTTATTAACGAGATCAATCTCTCTCTCATTTTTCTTTCAATCTATATTTTAACACAATATTTATTGGGATAATCTCATAGGATAATAATAATAACCTTCAGTTCACTTTTTAATTTTTTCTCTTAATGTATATTTCAATTAGATACAATGGTTCTAAGCTTTTAATGTTTATCAAACAACTAACTTAATATTCATAGAAAAATATTAATATTTCTAAATATATATATTTTTTATAATTATTTTATTTATTCCTTAAGAGAATGTAAAAATTCACTTATATTAATTATATATTTTTATTCAAATACATTAACTCATTGTGCATCGCACGTGATTGCAACTAGTCTATTAGTAAATATCAGGTTCAGCCTTGATCTAAGCCTACTTAGTTAGAGTTCAATTCTAGTTGTAGATCAGTATTACCAGAACTACAATTTGGACTCAATAATGATCTTTTTGAGAGTTTTAAAGCTTATTAAAGCAATCATATATATGTTGTTCTCTTATGTTTAACTTAAAAGAAACCATCTTCTTAAGGATCACATCTTTTACAAAAAGAAAAACTAAATGCAACCCTTACATCTAATGTCGAATAATCTACCTCAAAAGTTACAAACGTTTTATGTAATAGTGAATTCGATGATGTTGAAGGTATCTTAAAAGTACGAATTCTATAGAGCAATTTTCACATGCACGACATTCTTTAGGAGATGCGTGCAAAAGATACTAGGTCATCATTAAACAAATAGTTATAATTGACATAGATATAATGTGTATAACATACATGCATAAATAAGTAGTGCAACAGATCCAATGCTACGTACGCTGTATAACAACAATTGTTATTTAGGCCGATTGAAGTTTTTGTACAAAAAGTTCTTTCTTTTATAGGTGGTTTGATGTAAAATGTTGTATCTTACAAAGATGCAGTGCTATACAGTGTCTTATGGCATTGAAGGTCAATCCGAACAGCAACTTAACGTCGCTCAATTCCACCTCAGTAAGAAATCGGACCTAAATTTCTGAGCCAAATTCAGCCTAAAAATAAAAAAGGTTTTTTGCATATACCCCTCAAAGACATTGTATTGACATGTATACTCCTAGTTCTTACATATCATCATCAATACTCCTACAATCTTCAAAATGTTACATTTATGCCCCTTCTATCAAACTTAGATTAATTTCAACAAAATATATCAATAACATTACATAAATCATAACATCATTGGAAGTGTCGGGAGTACAAAATACAAGATTTTAGTATATTGAGAAATATATATACAAAATATTAACAAATTTAAAGGTGTTTATGTCAAACCATTAGATTGAGATGTATAAATGCAACATTTTGAAAATTACAGATGTATTGATGATAATATGCGAGAACTAAGGGTATACATGCAAACACCGTATTTTAAGAGTATAAATGCAAAAAAACCAAAATAAAATGAGTTCAATTTGTCACCAAAACCACTTAACAGGAGATAGAGTAGGAAAGCCTATTGAACCTCGAATGTCTGACAGCCCTACGTGTAACTTCTAATCCCATGTTTGGTATTAGGTCAGCACCGAGGAGATTTCCTTCCCTATAGGAAGCCCTTGCATTGGCGGAGTCAAACCCTGATCCCTCAGGACAAGGACTCCTGACAGTCCAAGCAATGGGATTCTTGTTCAAAAAGAAAAAAAAGAAAAAAAGAAAAGAAAGAAGGTAGGCAAAAAGAGCAGTCCTTTTGCCCACATCCAAGCAGACCTTCT
Source organism: Zantedeschia hybrid cultivar (assembly GCA_030544215.1). Lineage (NCBI taxonomy): Eukaryota > Viridiplantae > Streptophyta > Magnoliopsida > Alismatales > Araceae > Zantedeschia > Zantedeschia hybrid cultivar. The sequence continues at coordinate 5,666,460 of JARZZO010000002.1, forward strand.
GCACATAATATTATTCTTGCACATCATTGACATTCTTAAATGATACATATGCAAGTTCACATACATACCTAATAAATAAGTATTCTCCTTCCAACAATAACTTGTATGCAAAAAAGCCCCAGATGCACATTCAGTTTCTTGCAAAGCGAAAAGAGCGAACCCTGGAAAGAGAATAATAATGGCACAAGACCTTCAAAAACTTTTTAATTCTTCTTTGTAAACGTATGCTCATTCATCCCAAAAGTTCATCACAATGAGAAAACAAAAAAACTGAGCAAACTAAGAGCAATCGTCTTTATCCTGAAGAGCAACCTCTGGCTTCTTAATTCTTCTTTGTAAACGTATGCTCATTCGTCCCAAAAGTTCATCACAATGAGAAAACAAAAAAACTGAGCCAACTAAGAGCAATCGTCTTTATTCTGAAGAGCAACTTCTGGCTTTTTACTTCATCATGCATCTAGATTCTTCTAACATGGAATCTTAAATAAGCTTTTATTAGATCCTGGTATGTAATTACGGACGGTCATGTAACTACAGAGCATCCTTGGATAGCAAATTGTGGGGTTGAATCCTTCTTGCGTTGGTGAGCTCGTCAACGGCATCTCCTCTTTCAAAGACAGCCGCTGCCCCCATCCCTGTGCCTGTGGTAGGATTATAATATCAAAGTCAGGCAATGGGGTAACAGGATCGTGCGCGCGCGCGCGCGCGCGCGAGAGAGAGAGAGAGAGAGAGAGAGAGAGAGAGAGAGAGAGAGAGAGAGAGAGAGACCTATGCACATTGAAATCACACCAAAACGGCAATCTCTGCCCCTTCGCTTCATTTCATGTAACAGCGTTGCAACACAACGGGCACCTGCAAAATATTTAGACGGTTTGGAATTGTGCAGCGACATAGGAGACTTTTCATATCAAATGCTCAGATGCATCCTTCTAACATTTAAATAATTATACTTGCTAAATTAAATGCTTTTGACTAGGACCTTGAGTTGAACAATACCTGTTGCACCTAGTGGGTGACCAATAGCCAAAGCCCCTCCATTCACATTTACTTTTGCTGGATCCAGCTCAAGCTTCTTGCTGCAGTATGTGAACTGGGAGGCAAATGCCTAAACAAAGAGGATAAATTAAGTGCAATTGATTGTTTATATCACATGGCAAGGGGAAAAATAGCAGCGTGTCAATAGGAAAATACCTCATTTATCTCAAAAAGATCAATATCATCGAGTTCAAGACCAGCAGATTTCACTGCGGCAGGAATTGCAACTGCAGGACCAACACCCATGATAGCAGGATCCACCCCAACAGCAGCGAAACTCCTGCACGAAGAATACCAAAGACATTGCAATTCAATACACTGTAACTTACCTCCTTTGCACAAAATTAGTAACATACTGAGGTCATTTAATGTGCAATAACAATCACAACAACGCTCCAAAATTCTTCATAAAACTACTTCGCAAGTATGATAACGACCAGATATGCATGTTAAGAAAGAGAGAGAGAGAGAGAGAGAGAGAGAGAGAGAGAGGGGGGGGGTGTTTACACAACAAGGGAAGGATCCACAAGGTTAATAATAAGAAATGGGACCAACAAGTATCTGAGAAGAAGCATCTATAGCCTATAGGGGACAAACTTTGCCAAGACTTCAGACCATAAGACAAGTTGATTTTAAAAAAGCACCTGAAAACACCGAGAATAGGAAGTCCTTTTTGCATTGCCACAGATCTTTTCATGAGAAGAACTGCTCCAGCACCATCACTCACTTGACTGGAATTTCCTGAAAAGATTATGCGCTTGCATCAGGTGACACCTTTGAACAAACACAAAAACTGGATGTGAAAAATAAGAAACATAATAGTACCGGCAGTGGTGGTTCCATCCCTCTTAAATACTGGCTTAAGCTTTGCTAGACCTGATAATGAAGTTTCAGGTCTGATTCCGTCATCCACAGAGACTGTGATTGGCTTCTCCTCTCCCGTCTTCGGGTCAACAATCTTCAAAGCAAGATATTAGATAAATGAATCAGAGCCCAGTACAAATGCCAAAGCCTCAAGCTAACAAAATGGAGGATCAGTGCTATAAATGCATGCTGTACAAACAACTGTTTGACCAACCACATGGATTTTCACTTGATTGAACCATTTTGGTGAATTCATGGCAATGACAATAATGCAACAAGTTATCATTTACATCCTCAGTGCAACTTTTTAATAAGTTCTATGGATAAATGCACTAACAACATTCATTTTAACTTAGCAATCATTTATCCAGTTTCAATTTCAGTACGCTGCATAAAACAATCCCACTTCTAAAGAAAAATATATTCCTATATCATGACACATTAGGATTCACCTTTGTTGCCACAGGCACAATTTCATCTTTGAATTTACCAGCGGCAGTCGCTGCAGCTGCCTTCCTGTGAGATTCAACCTACACATTTTACAAAAATACTAGGTATCTAAGAAGTGTTACCACATTAGGCTAAAGCACAAGTTTCAAACTTCAAAAGCTTACAGCTGCTTGATCCTGCTCTTGGCGCGTCACACCAAAACGATGTGCAACATTTTCTGATGTGATGCCCATAGGGAGCAGACAATCTTGAGCTTGAGTGAAAATCTTAGCCTGAAGCATCAACAGTAAATATAAACCACGTGGAAGAGATAATTTACTAAATAAACAAGATATGAGCTTAGCTTAAAACATACTTTAGGATTTATTGACCCTTCCCAAGCCATCGGGTTCACAGTCATGGATTCCAAACCAGCTCCAATACCTGCATTGACATGTGAAATGAGGTGACATGAAATGAGGTGGATCGTCATAACACAGGCTATTGCTAAAGGATTCAACACAGCTCAACAGGAAGTAAACCCATATCAAGAGCTAAATAACCCAACTGGGTAGAAACGGGGTCTAAAACACAAGATTCATGGTCAAGCCAGTATAAATACAAAGATCTTGTTCTTCTTTCAACATTCTGCAAGTGGAATGGAAAAATTTTTACTTACCGATGTCATAGAATCCAGCTTTTATAGCTGCGGCAACATCAGCAACTGCCTGAAGACCAGATGAGCACTGGCGGTTCACTGTTCTGACGGGCACAGTTTCTGCATGATAAATCATCATCATTATTATAATCCTAATCCTGCCAATCTAGAATTAGCTGCATCCAATGGCAGACACAAATATGATGAATTTAGAGTTAGCTTTATCCAACAAGGGACCCAAAAATATGAGGAATGTGTTGGCTGCATTGCTTTTAGCCCCGCACCAGATAGGGACAAATGCCCGGCCATGGTAAATTGGACAGGGGAGTGTTTGCTAAAAGCCCCGTAACACCAGTTAGTTGTTAGAATACTGCCTTCTTGGTTGTACTTGAAGCTTATGCAACTAGGAAACAAGCCTCAAAAGCTTCGTAGATTTGGTGAGAGTCAAAAGAAGGGAAAGATGCATAGGTTCAATCATATTTCAATCAATAAAGCTCTCAAACCAAGACCAAAAGATGAATACCGGGAAAACCAGCATAGAAGGCTGCCATTCTGCATTCACTAGCTCTTTGGGAACCCGGTGCTAGAACCGTACCAACGACAATATCACCAACTTCACTTGGGTCAAGTTTAGTTGTGTCCAACAATGCCTAGGATTACCAATATAAAAAAATGTCACAAAAATCAGCCACAGAATACAGTGAATTTGTACTTGCAAAATCATCATGTGAAAGATAACCTTTTTTAGTAATAGGCTGATAACACAAATCATGACAGATATAGATGAAATTTAACAAACCTTAAGAACAGGGGCTAACAAATCATCAGGAAGTGTATCCTTGAAACCACCGCGCTTAGATTTGCAAAGTGCAGTTCTATATGCACTGTAGATAAAAAAGTTGGCATCAAAGAAATAATCATAAAAGTTGGCATCAAAGAAATAATCATAAAAGTTGGCATCAAAGGGAAATTCATTAAAAAAGTTATATTCACTGGCAGAAGTAATTATGATATTTTACCATCTAAATAACTAACAGAGAATATCTTGTCACCCTGAACCAATGACATGACAGAAGATTAAAAAAATCTCTTAACATGGAAAAAAGAATTTTTTGGTATGGACAACATGCAAAACAATTATGCCATATTAAGAGATATATATGTATACACACACACACACACACATTCCTGAGGCATTTACATATACAAGAACAGATATGGACAACCCCTCTCTCCAACGCACACACATACATGCATAAAGAGAAAAGCATATGAATAAGGCTGTACTTTGCTTCCCTACACTGCTATCCATCCATTTCAAATCATATTAGACAGTTCTATTGCTTTTCCATAGCCTAAGGTTTTGGTCTTCCCCTCTATCCTTGCTTTAATACATGCATTCATTACTCACATCTCCCCATTTCCCCCCACGTTGCTTTTGTGGGAGGCTGTTATACTCTTTCTTTTCTTCAGCATAGTGAATCAATTTTCTCAGTCAAAGGAAAATCATACATTATTCTATAGCTAATTATAGATCATTGCTTATGAATTATGATAAATTTAACTATATGTCACAGCCTCACATGAGCCTCGCTCATATACGCACGTTTGACAAATCCTCTCCCTATTTTGCATTAAGAAAAAGAACTGCTACATAGGAAGCAACTTGATTAAGGCAACCGCCATTTGTATGGTGCTATAACTGTCAATCTTCAAAACCTCTTTCAGGAAATTGCTGATTTCTTCCACAATAATCCACATCAAAGAAGTAACATCCTTCTATCATTTAACTAAATGATAAAAGAAAGGATGTGACAAATATATAGCAGTAAAGGACCAACCATATGCCCCTGTGGAATCACCACTTCTGGGACACTTAAAAGTTGAAAAGTTAAATCATATGTCATTTTTCTGATGTTATTCCTTCCTTCGCATAGATGACTCTCAAGTTGTTCCATAATTTCTAGGTTAATGGCCAAGTTCTCAGCAATTGCAATCTCAACATCCACAGCATCTCAAGTTTGGTTTGTTTAACCAAGTCTTAACGTCTTCACTACCAATAAGGTAAGATAATTCAATTAGTCCAATATCAATAACATATCTTTTTATGACAAAGTGCATAGGATTATTTAATACAACGATTGGCAAACATTGACACAATTGGATCGGAAAACTATGTGACGGGAAGGGGCTTCACATATGAGAGGCACTTACGCCACAATCACAACATCATCTGCAAAACAGGAACTCCTCTGATATGCTGCACTGTCCCCCGCTGCACAAATGGATGTCTGGTGACAAGAGAGACTTTAGAGTTAATAATAAAATCAAACTCCATACAAAGCAAAGTATTTCCCATGAAGTCTAGAAATACTAACAATAAGCAATAAGAAATATAAATGGGGTTTCTCAACTTCACCCGTTGATAACATTCAAATTGCAAAATGCCATTGCAAGAAAAAGACTTTAGAGAAGTAGACACACGGACAGACGGATGCAGACAGGCACAGGCACACTCACACATAGAAGAGGAAGGGAATTAAAAAGAAGCGATGACTGCTAAGTGCAAACTAGATAATCCTTACAAAAGACCATCAATATAATCTTTACAAAAGACCATCTAGGGCTCATCTCCCCCTATAAAGTGCTACATCTTGAATAGGAGAAAATTGGCGACCTATTTTTAAACGCTAAGACCGGGCTAGAATGCTGATTATCGTTAGATTAGAGAATAAAATTTCAACGTCAATTTAACAACCAATATTTTAGCTATATCCATATGTCGCCGAAAACAAAAAGAAGCACAGATGGAAAATTATCAAGCATAAGCCCAAAACGTATCTAGATGACGATACATCCTCCACCCCTTTGATACAAAGAGGGCCACGTTTCCATGTCTGCACTAGCAAACATTTTGGCAAATTCCAGACCACAAAGAGCACCCTACCCTCCAAATCGAACACTTCACGAGCCAAATGGACTCTACACCTCACAATCTACAGCATACACAATCCCAGATGAGATTGATAGCAGTAACCACATCGAAAGGAACATTAACCTCTCAAAGATCTACGAAGAACAAGGGAATCAAAAGCGAGGCGCCGTCCACCCAACACCAAAATCGAACCTTTCCCAAGACCACCTGTGAAAAAAAAAAAATCCAATTTTTCGGGAAACGAAGAACAACCCAGAGACCGCCCGATCACGCCCGTTTGCCAGCAGATAAAGAGATCTAACATAACCCCCAACCCAACACGAACCGGAAACCGAAACCTTAAGCCAATCACGGAAAATACAAACATGGAAATGAAAAATTCAGAAATCTCAAACCCAGACGACATCGGAACCTACCGAGACGATGGGGGCGCCGTTCGGAGGGGAAGACGAAGGGAGGAGGTGCTGGAGCAGGATCCTCTGCCTGTTGATCGCCTTCTCCATCTCTTCCCGTGCTCTTCCGACCTTCCCGGCGGCAACGAGAGGAGGATCCGAAGGCGGCGGAGGAGGAGCCGCGGGGGAAGAAGCAAACCCAGAGAGAGAGAGAGTTGGAGAGGAGAGGTGGTCGAGGGGAAGCGTTGCGAGGTGATGTCGACAGGTACATATAGCCAGCGCGCCTGGCTTCCGGCGTTCTGCGCGGTGGCTTCTCGCGAAGGAGAACCGGAGAAGGACGTCACTAAAATAATTTACATTAAAAAAGATTTTTTCGAAATTATAATCATATCCACTCGACATTATCCTGTGGAACCGGGCGTTACAACTCTTTCTATGCTCACCCCCTTTTCGCGTATCCTACACGCGGTCCTTTGGGTCCGTTTTCGGTAGACTGTCCGAAACCGGAAGACCTGATTCTTGTCCGGTTCAAATTATATTTGCTTATATTGAAAAGCCTACCCCTACAATGAGGAGGGCAACGCCTTGGACTGCTCTCCTATTTTGGCACTTTCCCTCCGCTTAACTTTTTTAACTTCAATTTTATATCCATCTCTCTAGTTTTGCCAAACAAGTCCAGTTGTAATAAATTAAAGGTGTGTTTGGCAAAATTTATATTTGAAAGTTACTTTTGACTTATATTTCTTACATAAAATGAATTGAGAGAGAGAGGTATAACTAATTTTCGTTTGTTACAAAAATCAACTCTTTCATAACAATCTCATTTTTTCTCTAATCTTAAAAGCTCCTCCCTTGTAATTTCTAGTTGGAAATCAAAACACAAGAAAAATACTACAAAAATAGTTTTTAAGATCCAATGACTTTCATAAAAAGTAACTAAATGAAAATACAAAAGTACTTCTAAATAAAAACTGCGCCAAACACGGCCTAATTGTTACAGTCGAATGGTCGTTAGTTGGAAAAGTCTAGAAGGTACTTCTACGATGTTCAAATCAGTAATAGTCAAAGACATATGATGTTAAGTGATCAAGTGAGATATAAGACATTTACCTCTTTTTGATATTTTCCGACTCTTTTTAGAGATGGAGATTGGTGAGGTGCTTTGAAGACTTTCACTGTGGGAATTCCTCCTTTACATATTTTGATTCCAGGTAGATTGTGCTGTATCGAGTCTGGGCTGCTCATTGCCCTAATGGGCCTCGTATTGGGCTCGGTCCACATGTCTTGTTTGTTTTATGCAATTATTAATGACTCTATTAGGAAAAAAAAGTTATCTTTTATATCATAAAATTAAATTGATAAGTCTATCCGATATCCAAAAGTTGAAAAACAATAATGTATTAAAATTCTTCAAATTTGACAGAATACAAACTAAAGACTTGAACTAAATTTAGCTTGCAATCCTATGCACCTTTTCACACCGGATGAAGGATAAGTTTGTTATTTTTCAAAACAAGAAGAGTGTAAGGGATGCACTGATTAAGCATTTCTACCTAATACGAAAGGATGCACACAGAAGGTCTAGAAGATCTCATGGAACCGGTATTGGCACTAGAAGATCCGGAACCGGGTGTGACGGAGATTTTTAATGGTCAACAGTTCATTCTGTTGCCTCCGCTATTTCGCTGCACCCACTCACCAGCAACCTTGCAGGTGGGTGGGCCACGGATCTTCGATGAAGCTTCGGTCGGGGCCCAAACCGGAAGCTTTTAAATGGGTACAATCAGGATCCGAGAGATGACCGGGAGGTTTCCGTGCGAAGAAAACGGAGAGAGGCAATTGGGGGACCACCAAACGAGGAAGGGAAATAACAAAAGCTTCATCCGAAAGCGTGCCGTTTTTGGCCCCCATGCCTTTAGAGGTCTAATCGCCATTGCAATAATGTTGTAATCGCTTACGTCATCTTTTCCCATCCCATCGTCGTCACGTGATGAAGTTTGCCTGCCCTACCGATCCAAGGTTAAAATAATATCACATATTTTATTAATTATCACCATAATTTTGAATGTGCTTTTTAAGATTTTTTTATATGTATACCTTTGAAATATATCTTATTTATATATATATTCCTAACTCTAACATACTAGCATTAGTACCTCTGAAATCTTTAAAAATCTGTATTTATATTCCTCAATCTAATGATTTTACATGAATACTCTTACATTCACAAACATTTTACATATATACTCCTCAATTTACTAAAATCTTGTGTTGTGTACCTAACATCTCTGATGATATCATGATTTATGCAACATTTTTGAGATATTTAGTTGAAATTCACCTAACTTTGATAGGAAGAGTATAAATGTAACATTTTGAAGATTTTAGGGATATTGGTGATAATATGTGAGAGTTAGGGGTATACATGCAAATATAATATATTTGAGGGATTTATATGCAAAAAAACTTATTTTATATATGAAAATATTATTAATTAACATTTTTTGTCATAGTATGTTTGTTTAATAAAGTTTAGGCGGTGTTTGGCGCAGCTTCCATTTGGAAGCACTTTTGCATTTTCATTTAGTTATTTTTTATAGAAGTCATTGGATTTTGAAAGTCATTTATGTGATATTTTACTTGTGTTTTGGTTTCCAACTAAAAGCTACAAGAGAAGAGCTTTCAAGATTGGAGAAAAAGTGAGGTTGTTATGAAAGAATTACTTTTGTAACAAACTAAAATTAGTTATAACCTCTCTCCTTCAACTTATTCTACGTAAGAAGTGAAAGTCAAAAGTAACTTTCAAGTAAAAGTTTTGCCAAACACGCCCTTAATGTTTTCTTAAGCTTTGGATCCTCATAACTACTATACTACAGAATAAGTCTTCCTAATTTAACTACTAGATCATAACTTCTTAGGATCCTAGTTTGTTTAACAAAGACTTCTAAAATTTCAAACAAAATATATAAATGTTTAAAATTGTTAAATAGTTCTGTTTCAAATAAAAATAGGATTATAAAGAATTTCCTATTAAATAGATAGATTACAAAGAAACTTTTTTAGCAATATGGTAGATAAAGAATCTTTTTCAAATGGAGAAAAGAGGGTGAGATTTGAGAAAAAGCAGATTACATCTGTTAGATACAAGGAAGAGTCTTATTTGGATTCCCAAGCCACTCTATAAAAGAAGGATAAACCGTTAGATCATTTAATGTTCCCTTACTTTACAACTTTCTCTTAAAAAACCTTCAAAATAACATAGTCTTATATCTTCTTCCTTTGAAGTGACCGAAGAAAAGATTACTTAATAGTGTGCATTCAGTTTTTACCTTTCACATGTTAAATCTCATTGAGATACTAGGAAGATTTCAAATTTTAAAAATATTGATGTTGCCATCACTTAAATCTGAATTTCAAATTTTAGAAATTGTTGACTTTTCTTATAAAATCGGAGTAGCATTAACGTAGCCTAAATCTTAAAACAGATGGCAAAATCATTCGTACTTACGCAGTTAAAATTTCATATTTGGTTAGAGATATTGGTCGGTTGTCAAATTTGAACTCTACTTGTTGAAGTAACACTACTTGTGCCCAGCTATTGGACCATGCCGACCAAAGGGCATATTTGTTCTTAGCATTCACACTTCTGGTTGCACCGTCCGGCCATACTAATTTGTTCTCAACATTTACACCGCTCCTTCAGTCGTTGCACCGTCCGGCCATACTAATTTGTTCTCAACATTTACACCGCTCCTATAGTCGTTGCACCGTCCACGTGCCAAACTCGACGTGGTGCAGTTCTTTCACAGCCACCGACGTGGTACCGCCCAAAATTTTCTACACAGTGGACATTAGAATTTTTTTTCAGTTCTTGTACAAATTTTATTAATATGTTTTTTTGAATAAGTACAAATATTTTTATATGACCAAAGACTAAGTTTGAGAGATCCTCCAAAATTAGAGATAATTTTATTTGATCAGATGAGAAATTTAAGTTCACCCGATCATCTAAAAAATAATTTTATAAATCGAAGATAAATATCTTAAAAAAACTTTTAAATTCCAACCACAAATAAAATTTGAGACCTTCCAATTGAAAGGCAAAAATTGAACCACCTATACTAGGCAACTGGTTCAGATTCTATTACTCACGGGGCACGAAGAAGAGTCATAAATTTTACATATGCAAAGACACTGGCCATTATGTATCTTTCCATTCTTTACCAACTATGACAAGACGTTCCATTGCATCATTTCACCATCACACTCCCTCCATCTCCATCAACGCAGAAGTTTAAGCTTTTATTTAAACTATTGAATCTTCTAATTAACTCAAAATTTTAAAATAACAAGTGACGGATACTACAACTAAGATTCATGTTCATTTTCTTTGCAATCAATGTGAGATTATTTTAACGCCCTTTCCCACATACCAACTTTAATCTATCATATAGATAAGCATAAATATGAGGTAGTGATCCAAGAACACAATATGGTTTACATAACGTGTTAATTATTACGTTGTCTAATTTGATATCTTAAGATAGAGTGAATATCTAACTTGATGATAATATGTGAGAGTTGGGAGTATAGATGTAATTACAGTATTTTTCAGAAATATATATGTAAACAATCTTAAAAACAATTGTTAAACTTAGATCATGAGAGATCACGTCTCCCAATGATCCAAGGCTCGGGACACATGAAGGTACTATCTAAACATTGAGGTTGATGGGCCGGAATCTCGTCCACCATGATCAAGGTCTTCCATCTCCGATCAGAAGAACGTCGCTCAACAGTCTGTGCAAAAGAGACTACCATTAGAGGGCTCTCGACAGTAGTTCAGAAGATTCTCTTCTGATGCCTAAGTCAGAAAGTTGAGAATGTTAAAAGAAAGTCAAGATAATTTGAACTTTAAAAAGCGTACATGTACCAGTTAGACTAAGAGTCTTTATACAACAGTCAGGTATATGAAAAAGGTCGATTCTATTTAGAAAAATCATACTTGAAGCGGACTCCTAGACTCAATTCCATTCTCTAGTCCAAACAACTTGGGGGTCTCAAGCCCGTGGTTCTAGTCCAAACAAGAAATCTCAATTCCTGCACAAAAGGAAAGTCTAGTCTGAACCTGACCTGCCTTTCATTCGGGGTCTCTTGTCCTCAATCGAGCCCGCGTGGGTACTAACATTCAGCCAGCTACTATGACGAGCTCGTGGGATAACGGTGAGAAAGATTAGTGAGCCGGCCCATCAATACTTTTGAGCCGAGCAAAATCTTCCTCCTTTAAAGGTAAATATTATTCTTTATATATTATCACTCATTGAACTATTGCAGCTACAATTCCATGCAAATGGGAAATAAGGGCTACTTTCCAATACTGCCAATTCAGTTATTATGCTTTCTGTTTGTGTGCTAGGAGAAACAGAAGGTCTACATTTTGCGAACGTTTTGCGTGCCAGTAAGGAATCGGTTGGCAGACTTGTGTCCTGAAGCACGTGGCCTTCTTTTTGGTCCGACATGGACCAGATCTCGCGGATACTACTTGTTCAGGAAACGTGCCGAAACGGTCTTGATAGAATATTGGAATAGTCAAATTTTTAAAAAGTTTTTTTCATATATACCTCTAGAAATTAATATACTTATATCCATATCCCAACTCCCATATCCTATATCAAAATTTCAAAGACCTCATAAACTTTGCAGTTATACTTCCTGTTAAAATGCGATGAACTTCAACTAGATATGCAAACAGATTCAAATACTTTTACATGCGTGCTCTTAAATGCATTAGAGCTTCGCATATGTATTCTTGATTTTATCAAATTCACGCAATATTTTTGACATATTCGGTTGAAATTTAATTACGATTTTTTGAAGGAGAGATATAACCTTAACACTTTCGAAAAATATTTCACATAATATATGGGAGTGAGAAGTATAAGTATAAACATGTTAGTTTCTAGGAGTATATATACTAAAATCTATTTTTTAATTGTGCGACCTCCACCCACCACCGTCCATGGGTACAAATCTGATCTGTGTAAGTCGTCTTCTAAGTCTTCACCCTTAGACTTGACCGTCACTTTGATGACTACGGGTCAACCAGTCAATGTGAAAAGTTAGAAAAGTGAGCAGTCAAAGAAGAAAGAAGTGTGAAAATGCCGACTATATTTGACCCTAGCTAGTCACACCATCTTCCCTAAATATTCTTTAAATATTTTATCTATATCATTATAGATAAAATATATAGCCTTTCGACTATATTATCTATAATTGCAATCCAATCACTTCGATCCAATGCATAATGGCAGGTGAACAATCTTTATTAATCAACTCAATAGATTCCTTGACTTAACATGATCAAACATGGAGCCATAAGACAACGTTCGACTGCTCATCTCTCACAAGCAGTGTAACATAAATTTATAATTTTTTTAGAAAATTATGATTTAATCAAACCTTTTCATCTTAGTGTATTTTTCACGAACACATCGCTAATCATGTATTTTTCAAGAAAGATATACTTTTCTAAAACGAACCCATTCATTTTTATAAATTATATTTTTAAAATTATATTTTATATATTTAAAATATATCTTTTACATTTTTCATGAAGTTTTCAGATTTTTTTGCCAACTTGAGATTTTATTGTTGGGCCTTTTTTTTTCTTTCCGAATCCCAACTTGGTGAGATTGCTCACAAGAGATGGGCTAACTTGATATAATCCACACTACACTAGTTGGATTTTGGGTGTTGGGAGGGTAGTTATAATTGATGCTAGCATGACTAATCTGGCCTATGTTGCTTCATAATGTTGAATATGAAGTTATCAATGTGATAAAAAGATGGATAAGGTCGTTAACCACATTCCAAAAATGAAGTCGAAGGGCCTTACATACAACTTATCAGCTTAACATTGTGCAAATAATTGAATGCTAATTTATGCTATTATATCATATATACTTCTTAGTGTTGTTATATCCCTTTTTTTTTACCGTGCTCTTTATTATACTTTACTAAATGTTAGCACATCATGTAATCGGGGAACTTCTATTAAGTATGTTAATTATTTTAAGAAACTCTTATCAAGATGACTTTAACATGAGCCATTAGATCGAATAAGTACTCCTGATGAAGAACGTGTTAATTAAGAATATAATAAAAATATGGTATCATAACTAGGGCTGGCAATGAGCCGAGCCGAGCCGAGCTTTGCATGGCTCGGGCTCGGCTCGGGTCAATGGAGCTTGGCTCGAGCTCGAGCTCAACCTCGGTTCGAGCTCTAAATCTGGGCTCGAGCTCGGCTCGACTCGTTTTCGCCAGGCTCGAGCTCGGCTCGGCTCGAGCTCGAACCAATAAAATTTGGACATATGCGATTTCATTTTAGTCATTTGATGCAGAATGAAGATTTTTTAGTATTCTTATTCAAACTTGTGTAATAATACTCTATCAAGACATATAAAATAAAAACTAATCAATTCAATTAAAATCCCAAGGAAGACAATTAAATGCATAATAAAAAATGAACAAGAACCTTAATGGGCAGATTTTGAACTCAATTAAACATGAATATAGACCTTTTGTGATAATACTAACTACATATATGAAAATTTAAACGCGGGACACGGATGGAATGCCGCTTTGACCTAGTGTGGAAAAATTAAAAAAAACATGTTAAATATTTCGAGCCGGCTCACGAGCTCACGAGCCGAGCTACCCTAAGCTTGAGCTCGGCTCGTTAAGCTATTCGAGCTTCTACTTAAGCTTGAGCTCGGCTCGTTTGACATTTCGAGTCGAGCCGAACCGAGCTGAAATCGAGCCGAGCCCGAGCGGCTCGCGAGCGGCTCGGCTCATTGCCAGCCCTAATCATAACAATCATCTAGAATGTTATCCAATTATAATTCACACTGGAAGATTAAACTATCTGGATGTAAAAGTCGGACTAACTTATATTTGAAATCTCTCAAATTTTAACTTAAAAACACACTCACTTTTCTTTTTTCTTCTCATTCAGACTTGGGACTGACCACGACGGAGCTAGAACAAGATATATGCACATCCTTGCATGAATTCATTTCTTAAGACATATAATTGCATTGGCATGTATATAAAACTATTGAATTTATCTATATATCACTATATATTGCAACACTAGATAGGGATGTATTTAGAAGCAGGATATATATATTCACATACTTGCATGAATGCATTTCTTAACGTATATAATTGCATTGGCATGTATACAATAACTCATGATGCTATCTATACTATTATAAATCGCAACACTAGTAGAGGGATCACTGAGACTTCACGGTTAAAGCTTAGTAAAAGAAGTATAACTTGCCAATAAGCCATTTCAATCCATTATCTATCTATTAATTAAGCCATTTTGTAGCTATGTTTTTATGGATTTAATTTAGAGCACTGACAAGAGATGAGGAAGGGAATATCTTTTTTCTTCTTTATTAGTTGAATAGGGATATATAGGGCCTTTGTGGTTTCCAAATAGCAAAGATTTAGATGCCATTTAGATGCGGATTTGGTTCATTTTCTAGTCAAACAAGGAGATCAAAGAGAAGAGATCTTCTGTACAGGGTTGGACATAAGTCTAATAGTACTGAGAGGAGGAAGATGTCAAATATTGCAAAAAGGTCCTTCACATCACTTAATTTTTTTACAAATACTTAAGTCCTCTTCCTCTCAATATTGTTGGACTGCTATCCAACCCTATACTGAGAAGAGCTCTTCTCAAGATCAAATGAAGGCCAAGGAGTTCCAATCAAAGCTTGCTAAAGAACTACCACTCTCTCCATATATAGTCTAGGAAGCAAGTGGTAACAAAGATTGAATTAATTAAAGAACATGACGTCCCAGAAAGAATGCAAGAGTTTTATCAATGCCTGAAACACAGATCAGCAACTTCGTTTAGAGGAAAGTGGGGATTTTTAGATATCAATCCTTACAATCTGCCATATTTAATAATTAACTCTTCTAATCTTCATATTCATTTTTAACCTCCTTTCTAGGATGCCTTTCTAAGAGCATGAATAAATCATTCCTAATTTACCAGAATAGTTCACAGGATAATATGAAACTAGAAGGGGTTATTAATATATAAATATCAGGATTCTTAATCCCAAAAAACAATATTGTAGGAGGTGATGCCAAAATTCCTTAAAAATTAATTAAATGAAAAGCAAAATTTAGAAAATATAAAAATAGCTGATTAACTTCATACATAGAAAAGGACCATTCAAATAGGAATACACCACTGCTCTTGTGTAGTTGTGTGACATAATGCCATGAGAGATCTTATTATGGCCGTGGAGATCCATTGTGTTCATAAAAATAAAATAAAAAAACTTTCGTGGAACAAAAAAAAGCAATCAAATAATGCTAACTAATTAGACTCTCTTTTATCACATTACGTGAAGAACAGGAAGAAAAAAAAAAAACACCCGCTTTCCTCCATTGCACTCTCTTGCTCCCTTCGCCGTCTACTACCATCACAGATGGAGCGACAGGTCCAACCTGTCCTGGCCGCCTTCTCCACCCTGCGCGCTTTTGCCGCCGCCGCCGCCGCTGCCGGCGCTCTCAGCCGTTTGCCTCTCTCGGGCTTCCCTGACGTCCTTCTGCCATGCCCGGAAGCGCTCCTCTTCCTCGTCTGTCAGCGCCCCATGAAACGGGAACGGGTGGTGGTGGTGGTGGCTGTTGTTGGCGGCGAAGGGGGGCCGAGAGGCGGCCGGGAGGACCCTGCGGTCCGTCATCGGAAGCGCCACGTTTGAGTCGGAGAAGCGGAAGGCGGGGGAAGGGTGCGCGTCGCAGGGGGGAGGCCGACGGAAGGCGAGGGGAAGCGCTGCGGGCAGGGAGGAGAAGGGTTGCCACGGGTGGAGGCGGGAGGCGAAGGTGGTGTGCGGGGTGTGGCCAAGCTGGTGGTTGTGCGGGTGGGGCGCCAGCCCCGCGAGGCAGTGGTCCCCTTGCTTGGTCAGGGTCCTCTCCCTCTTGTGGGCGTTCTGGTGGCCCCCCAGCGCCTGAGAGGTTGGGAACTGGCGTGCGCAGTAGTGGCAGGCGTAGAACCGCTGCTGCTGTTGCTCCTCGCTCGCGTTCTCCGCCACTGCTGGGTCTCCTCTCTCTCCTTTCACGTCCGCCATGGCTGTGCATGCAACAAGGAAGCCAAGACTCAGAATACTCGGAATACGTACGTTCATGTTATACCATTTGAAGAGAACTTCTCGGAAGAGGAGAAGTTAAGATGATCATGTATAAGACCGTATTTATCACCTTACTTCCTGCCTTGAAATCGTGAAGGGTAGATGAAGTCGATCTGGCAGTTGCCAAGAGCACACTACTCTTGGTCGGTGGTCGTCAGAAGCAGCACTAGTATTTATGGTGAAAGTGCAGGATACATACATGTATGCATGCTACAAACTTATACATGCATGGAAAACTATACCGCCCATGCAGCATGGAAATTTTCTCAAAGAGTTTGCAAATGGTAGATGGGCGCTCTCTCTCTCTCTATACGTGCAGAGAAGACATGGAGATAAGGGCCTTAACTGCAACATACGAGAAGACCCAGCAACAAGAACAACAGTTGAAAGGACATAAATAAAGAGGGAGAAGAAGACGACGACGACGACTCCGTAAGAGGCACAGGGAGGTAGAGATGGAAACCTCCGCTCCAGTTCTTCGTATTAGAAAAGCTCGCAAAAGAAGAAGAGAAGTGTACATATAGGTGATTGGTTACACCAAGAAGAAGACGAACAGAGATATGGAGAACATTAAGAAGAGATCAAATTAAACCAGAAGCCTTGTGTGCGAAGATCCGCAGGGCATATGGGGATCCCCTTTATAGTGGGGTTGGGAGCAAGAGTGATCGACCCAATATCTTTGGTCTCTTACCCCTTCCTGTGCTCTTGTGGGATTCCAGTGGAGGGAGATCCTCCCCATTTATGGCTTTCTGAACTGGGCTTCTATAGTTTCCAATGGCAGATGTTGGATCCCTCTTGGCACCCCACACTTAAACATCCCCCTCTTCCTCCCCTTTGCCTCTGTGATTCTGTGACAGATTGGCATATCCTGGCTTGCTATTCCTCCATTGATCACTTCGCTGTAGCATCATATGGAAAGTTTTGTTCACTTTTAACGTGCAGTGCCATCATGGGGGCTTCTTCAATTAATTAGCAGATGCATCCATCTCCAACATATTGAGGAAACTATCTCACATTGTCCATTTGTGCACTTAGGCAATTAAATATTTAGGCATGCAAACTAAGATTTGGAGAGAAGAGCGATGATTAAATGACGTAAGGTCAAGTCATAATATTGTATATACGTAACTCATGACATTAATTGGGTCATCAATAGTTAAAAGTGAGAAAGATCATTCGAAGTCTTTGCATGCACGTATAAGTTTATAGCATTATTCGGTAAGATTTTGCTTGCATAAATTTATCTAAAAAGCTTTGATATGCTGTTCGTAACTATTCCCGGATCATGGAAGTCATGATTATTTAGAGAGCAATACTCGCAGTTTTGTCAATTTTTTTAAGGTGGGACCAACTATGTCTAACATATTCATATAATTCGATCTCAGATTGGATGACTTAAGAGATTCTAAAAAATTAAAAATCAAGCCTCAATAAATAATTTAGACACCTCTAACTAATTAAACTCAATAAAATATATTGGGTCATCTAATTGGAGATCAGATTGCACAAACGCGATGGCCATGCTCAGGACCACCTTAAGGTGCAGCAAGTATTACTTTTATTTAGACTGAACCATAAAACTAAAAGTGACAAAAATCCATGAACTTTTTTTTGTCCACCGAGTGTGTGTATATATATATGTATGTGTTCGAAGCAGCATAAGCGGCTCCTTATATCTTGTATCAAACCTCAGAAACATGCATGCAAACATTTGATGTTCTGATAAGAAGAAAATTTTCCTCTCAACTTGTGCAACTTATCCAAGGAAACCACATATTGTTCTCTCATTAAACATCAAGAATCCTCTCTCATCATGTTCAAATCTCAAAGAACCACACGATCTGCCACTCACTTAATAAGTAATCTCCCGATTAATCAGATCCACGTCTAAGGTTAAGGAGGCAAATAATTAATTAAGATAGAGCAGATGCATCCCTTCTGATTAAAGCCCTCGTGAGCTAATTTAGTAAACTACCATAGCTAATGGTAGAGTATAGAGTCTCTAGAGAAGAAACATGCGTTTTAATTCCTTCTTTCTGAAATGTTTACATGTTAATTTTTTATGAAAACAACGTACTTAGTAGTTTAGTAAAATGACAATAATTTCGACTAGTCAAATAAAGTCGGACTACGTAAAGGTCTACTTTTAAGAGAATATGCCTAAGATTAACCATGAGAAAAAGTTGTGCTTCAACAAAAATTGGACTATGCTGGTTCGACTTCTTTAGAAGTTACATTAAACATGTCTAACAAATAAAGAAGTCGTTAACTTCTCTTAAATTTAGTTTTTTTACTAGGACTTCTCCTTGAAATCATCTTAATTTTAGTCAATCATGTGAAGTCAGTGTCTCAAGTTGGACTCTTTAAGTACCGTTGGAAGAGTGCCATTTTTATTCAAAAAAGATTTAAGTATATTATTTTCATAATTTTTTTAAATGTGACATTTTAAAAGAAGAACTAGAAACAGGCCCAACTTTTTTTCTAAATGGTGGAAGATTCTTGTGGGCCACTACAAAATTGTGTCAAATGACTCAAAAGGAATCTGCTTGGTGCATGGTTATTTGTTGTATATTTGATATCATCAGCGCAAAATGTTTCTAGCTAACAAGAAAGGTCCGTCAAAGTTCCCGAAAATGACTTTTTCCCTCTATCATAGTGGAGTATCTTTTTGCTGTTCACTAATATCGGAAAGCCCTACATTTGAAAGTTGTTTTTACATATTTAGAGAAAATAGGTTATCAATAAATATGAGAACCTATAAAACTCAAATATGGAGTGCAAATTAGTTTATAAACTATTCTACTTACATGAAAATTTGAGCTTAATTAAAAGGACATTTCTTAAGAGAAGCAAAAACACACATTTAAATTTAAAGTATAAAATTGTTCTCATCATATACAAACACTTAATGGTAGGGCAAAAATTAGGGCGTCCCAATGCCTCTCTTGAATATAAAAATTACATTCGATAATATATGTCAGATAATAAGTTCAAACTCTTTTCAAATCAAAACCGACCACGTCTTAGATTTTTCTCACTGTTGTTCAACTTCGAGCATTAAAAAAAAAAGAGTTGCCAAGACAATAATTTTCTCAGATGAATGGAGATTTTTCTCCTAATAAAAAAAAAGGAAGATGTGAAAAAGAATCAAAGATAATAATAAGTGTGAAAAAAATTAACAACAGTAACCATAATCATAAACCTCATTCTT
The DNA here is from genome assembly GCA_030544215.1 of Zantedeschia hybrid cultivar. Classification (NCBI taxonomy): domain Eukaryota; kingdom Viridiplantae; phylum Streptophyta; class Magnoliopsida; order Alismatales; family Araceae; genus Zantedeschia; species Zantedeschia hybrid cultivar. The sequence goes on from JARZZO010000002.1 coordinate 5,686,195, forward strand.
GAGACCAAAGTATGTGGTACTTACTAGAAAAAGTAAATGTGGAACTCATATTCATCCTCATCTTACGTAGATAGAAACATATTTTAATATAAAGAATGAGATTTAGAAAATCTTTCGTCCCCTTTTCAGCTGCTCCAACTGTCTCGAACCCAATGGGACAATCCTTTAACAAGGCTTCCTAACACGCCAGTGCAGAACTCACACGTCCAGTCGGCCATCTCTCCAACACAAACACTGTCTGCTTCCACTCCATCTTGTGGGTAGGGATGTAGATGGTATCCGAAAATCTGTTTATTCATTCGTTTCCGAAGCTTAAAAGTCATAAAATGATACAATTTGAAGGATAAGGATAAATATACTATCCGTATCCTAATGATCTAAGATAAGGAAAAAGATATACCTTTTTCCGAATCTGATTATCCGAATATCCATCCGTTTTATTTCACTTATCTTAGTTATTGATTATATCTTATTTAAAACTCTCATTTCTAATTGAAGTCTCTACTAATACCTATATAGTTAGATGTCTTATTCTCCATGCCATTGTTTTAATCTCTTTTCTCCCTCATTCACTAGTTAGTAAAATTCATTTTCACAAATATCACGTGAATTATAAGTAAATTTGTAAGAACCATTGAGAAAGAACTTATTTCTATGTATATTTTGAAAGTAGTATTCCTTTGTTTGACACATAATATTGTCTAATAATTTAACTATTATGTATTCGTTTTTGATCATTTTAAAGGATAAAGATAAAAATACATATCTTTTAAAAGATAAACATAAAGATATAGAGATTACTCAAAAGATAAGGATAAAGATAGAGTGAATATTCAACCCGACATGTATCCTTTTACATCCCTACCTGTGGGCTTGCAGGAATTGTGCCACGGTGCAGGAAGGCTTATGGCATCCAAACATACTTTGAAGATGCCAGTTTGGATGACTCTTATGGGTATATCTTTATGAAAACTGACCACAAAACTGCTGTTGACAAGATTCACGGGAACGTCGAGAAGCGGATGAACTCCGCCGAGCTAATGTCAGTTCCATCATACTGCTGCCAGTGATCAGCTCGGCATTAATTTAAGAATTAAGATCCTTTCAATATGTTTACTCACTAAAGTCAGCAAGTACAAGAAGATCCCAAGGCACATTTGCAAAAAACTCTTTCATGTGGAATCTGTGTAGAAAAGTTTTCTACAAATATCCTTCTCACACTTACTGACTTGGGTCAATCAATATAAATTTAAAGTTCCATTAGGAAGATTGTCTGCCCAGACCTTTGTACTTGGGCATGCCCATTATTGCAATGTGCCTCCAACAAGATGAAATCTTCTGTGCCACGGCAGTGTGCACGGCGGCTGACAGGGAAGTGCATTCTTCAGACCTCACTTTGAATAGTCCTCTCAATAGCCTCTCCTATGACTTGAAACTATTTTAGCACTCTCCGTCTCGTGTTGTAGTTCTTCCTAACTTATCAGCTAGTGACTAAAAAAAGCCTTCCAATTTATATGAGAGGATATTTAAGAGTATACTAAAACACTAAGGTTCAAGAGATCTGATTCCTCGACAAACAGATGCCACAGCTGTCCCTTACGGTACATTTGAATGGAACCTCGTAGCTTAAGGCAATCATAAAAGAGTATAGGATTTTTAGCAAATAAGCCCTTAAAAGATCTTGTACATGCAAAAAACTCCTTTAAAATGTGCATATGCAAAAAAGAAAAAAAATCCATAATTGTAATGATTATGTATGTAGAAAATCTCCCTTATGTCGCCCAAATCTTGAGACGAGACCAGTGTATATATGTAGCAGAAATCATAACACAGGTTGGAGATACCAAGATTTTTTGGTCCTTTGCCGGAGATGGACTCGAGCACAGAAAACTGGAGTGAACAGTCATGTATTCCAATCAATGCCAACGTTGTGCTACAGCTAATAAGGTTATATAGACAGACTACAAATAATAATGGGCCAAGCCCCATCAAACTAGGAGGGGGAGAACGAAAAGGGGATAAAACTAGCACACATTTGGGAATCAGGAATAACCGAAACATTTTCTTACAGGCCCAAGACACGGTTCCAAGAAACTCGATTCTGTCGGCGGAGGTTTAGGCCTGGGCATCTTGGGTGGAAGATGCTTGAAGAAGGCTATCACTGCTCCTGTCACACCATCCTCTGATGCCATAGCATTGGCAAGTTCAACTGCACGATCCTTCACCTGCAAAAATTTTAAAACTACATAAAGTGTGGTTTCCAGGCTTCTACTGTTCTAATAAAGGAAATAAATATGTTTCAACGTGGGAAATACATTAAGAAAGACGCAAAATTCTATGCCTGTAGAACTAGAAAACTAGAAAGAGTGAAATGAACACATGGAAATTATAAGTCCATAAATGCCCAGTTGTCAGACAATTACAAGCTCTCGAAAAACTAACCCCTCTGAAACCTCATAAGAACTGTGTTGTATTATTACATTCCATTTTATCTATCTAATCAATAATTTTGTTCAAGCAGAGAGATAAAACTTCTCAAATGGATTTCAACTGTCGTCTGGCTGTTATAATATGGGAAGGGGCTTCCCACCTTAAGACGGGACTAAAAGAAAGTAGGCTGTGTTATATTAGAGGACGTCATCATGTTCCACGTTTTTCTAATAAGTGCTATGGTGGAGCATTTTTTTCCTGGTAGTAGCCCAGTGGATGGACTCTGAGGCCCTAACCCCAGCAACCAGGTATCGAATCCCTGCATAACCAAACACCCAAGGGCAGGAATGAACCCAGCACCTGAAAACCAGCGCCTACCGAGCCAAACAGGAAGCACGGGCGGCAAGCTTGTGCTTGAACCAGGGACCTCCCTACTTTAGGGTGTCCACTCCGCTACACGTGGGGGATGCAATGGTGGAGCATTAACGTCCACAATCATTCACAAGTTAAAAAACCAGTATTTCTGAAAGAAGCCCGGCAGAAATTAAAACACAACGCATGACGATCAATGTTTGATGACGTTTAAAGGTTTGATGTTGCGAGTCAAGAAAATTAGCATCAGCTGTCTGTAATGCATCTAGGGAAAACATTTATGGCAAGCTATGGCTTTGGATCTAACAAAATTACCCTAATGGACTGATGCATACAAGCTACAGTGAATCAGACTATGTTACCAAAAGGAATCCTGAAACAGCCAGTTGCACTCATGGATCGACGACTCCTGGAAACATTTTTATGGTGAGAAAAGGGATTCATTATGATATGGACTGTCCACATGCATACAGTAGATTCATTGAAGATAATGATTTTGCATTGTTCTCTCCAACAACGACGACATTTACTAAATATAGAATTACCTTAGGTTCCAGCATAAAATTTATTGCATCAATTAGTTTTGGCAATGAGAACTGTTCAACAGGTATCGGAGGTGGCCCCACTCCTCTTGCATGCACCTGCTCTCCCCAAAAAGGTTGATCCCCAAAGAAAGGTACAATTGTCGTCGGACACTACATTGTGAAAGTAAGCCAAACTAGTAAACAGGAATGTCAAGTGTAGCACAAGGATCAGATATAGGTTAAAACAAAAGGGTACTCACTGCTGCCTTAAGACCTGCAGCCGTTGTTCCAGCACCACCATGATGCACCTATGAAAGTGAACATGCATTTGATCATGACTCATGAAGAAAAGCCCAAAAGCGCACATGACTGGAATTTGAACATTCATGAGATAAGTGAAAAGAGTGGGACAATAATGAACATTCATGAGATAAGCGAAAAGAGTGAGACAATAAGCTGAATGTTGTACTTTTGCTGATGAATGACATCAAAAGAAACACTTAGAATGGATATATCCGACCTGTGTCAAAAGGAAACTCCATATACAGAGGTGTAAGCCTTTGGAGACAATCATATATTTACATTGAAATTCAAAAACATTCCCAGCATATTTTGAGAGAGAGGAATGGGTGAATGCTTGCACCTTTCTCTTTAAGCTTTACCAATTGCAATTATCCGACATTGATGTTGGATACTAGTATTTTCATTTTTCAACTGACCCATCTTTGTGATTAATCATAACCTAATTTTAACATCCAAATGGATCATGGAATGCCAGACAAGTTTTTGTCACCATAAATTTGCCTGTTAGAATCTTGATTTTGACCCAAAATTCAACCTGTAATCTTTTTGGACTTAACATCCCGTCTAATAAGCAATATATAAATTCTAAAACATGGAGACATTAAAAAATAAAAGAGAGTTATTCAAGAGTAATCCATTAATTCAAGAGTATTAAAGGAAGGTTGAGAAACAGCATAAATGTCACTTAGCGAACAGTGTAAGATCAATTTAATGAATACCACCGCAAAATAGACTGCTTACCACTGCTGCACAATGCAGGAAAAGCCAGTCATGGGGACAGTTATCCAGTAGATACACAAAATCTTTGGGTTCTGCCACTGCACAAATATATTCAGTAAATGTATTAGCCGATATCACATTAAAAATATAAAAAAGAGAAAGATACGAATGTGATACTCCAGTAAAATAAGATCGCAAATCAACCCACACACGCACACTTACAGTTTCCAAGACCACCCCATCCTTTGTTAATGATGCCCCTTTGTCCAGTTCGTTCCAAAGCCTCTACAATAATTTTTGTCATCTTCTCTGGTTCCTGGACAGGCTAGTACATGTGCAAGAAAGGTAAGAAATTCCCATTTTGATAAGGTAAAAATAAAGCCTTTGCCATTTGGTTAAACGTAATCTTGCAAATTTATAGGGAAAGGAAAGAATAGATAAACTTACAAGGCTACCAAAGCCAATATAAATAGGCTTTTCGCCAGCTTTAAGCCATTTCACAAGTGATTCTGGAGGTTCATAATTTGATGCAAGATCAAGGAAGCAAAAGCCAACCACATCAATTTTTGGCCCCCAATCTGCAAATCAAGCATGCAAAAACAAGCTCACCAAGTGAGACGAACAAAACAGCTGAAGAACTTTAAAATGCATTATATTTGTCTTTTGTTTACAAATTGGCACTCAGCTATGCCAACTCATTCACAAAGAAGATTAACTGTTACATCTCTCATGTCTTACGTGCATACTACATGTATATTTGATATAATAGTATGTTTTCAAAGTCAAATTTATAGGGTTCTGGAAGCAGTTTTAGTCTATTTTACTCTCGAAATTATTTCATTCAAACTTATCATATATGTTAAAATTGTTGTGTTTCACCTCTTATCTTGTTTGGCAAAATTGCTACAGTTATAAATATGCTCACAGGAAGCAGGTTCAGTTTATAAACACACTCAGCAGCAGGAGTGGCAAGCAGCAGCAACCAGGCAAGTATGATGTCCCTCTCTTTCATTCCTTCCCTCTTGGCTCCAGCGGCAACGGGGGGAGCATGGCTCTCCTCTTCCTCCCTTCTTCCACCTTCATACCCGTTCTTGCACTTGCATGGCACCGGCAGACAAGAATGACAGCAGCCACACCCTCAGACCACACAGCCCGACAGCAGCAGCAAGGGCAGCAGTTACAATCCCCTCTTCCTCCTGACAGCGGCAGAAGGGGTAGCAGCCCCCTTCCTCCTCTCCCCTTTCTCTCCCCTAGTGTGGCAATGGCAGACTCCATCTCCCATCGCCAACCGAGGTGCCACTGCTGTTCGTGCATTGGTGGTGGGGCAACTGCAACTGCCCTTCACTCACCAATTAAGGAGGTAAACCATGGGGAAGGCTCTTCAAACATGGTTTATGTTCTATTTTCTTCCTAAAATATATTTTTGGAAGAGAAAATGTTCAAAAAATGTTGCCGAACAATGTATTTGATGGCGATTATGCAAATAATCCAAATAGTAGGGGCTACACATAGGCATGCTCTTTTAGTCCAAGGCAATTCTGTTGTCCTAAAGATTGGCAATCCAATGAGGAGACGACAAGTCGCACAATGAGAACAATACCTTCAAAGTCATGCAGTTCAGCCAAAAGAAAAAAAAAAACAGAAGTCGTGTAATATGAACCAATCGTTGAAGAGGTTCGTTGCCTATGGGGCCTAGGATTTCCTATCAAGACATGGTAAGGCAAACTATAAGGACACACCATCGTTTCTCATCATGTTAATAATTTTGAGTTAATTTGGACTATATACCTTCTAAATAGATAGTACTAATATACATAGCACTAACCTAAGCTTATTTAGTTATATCAAGTAATTGTAGCTGTTTAACTCCACACCCGCCCCCCTTCCTTCACGCACAAACAAAAATTTAATGCTGGTATGCTAGGCAACTGAGTACTTACATGTACCCTCAAGTGTTTTGAAGATTATAGGTCATTGTGGATATCTGCACGTCACACACACACACATATATGTATATTATTGGCCAGCCCCATTGTGGATATCTGTGCCCCCCCCCCCCCCCCAACACACACACACACACTATATATATATATATATATATAGAGGGGAGGGGATGTTAGTGTCCCATCCTGTGGCCACACCGCACAGGGTTTAAACGAGCCCTTAATTGGCAAACAAATATAAAACCCGAGGGATTGGAACAACACTAGGGCTAATTGGAGTAATTTCTTTTTTTTATTTTTTAAAATTTTTACACTGTCCAATCGTAAAACTCAATCACAGCACCAAAGATTACTAAAGTTGAATTTCGTGATCGGACAGTGTAATTTTTTTAAAAATCACCAAAAAATAGAAAATTACTCTAATTAGTCCCTAGAATTGTTCTCATCCCTTGGGATTTTAATTTTGATCACTAATTAAGCGGCTTAAACTCCCTCGTCTAAAATTCACAGAGGGTAAAGCCTGGCCAAGAGGGACGTAAAAAGAAAAAAAAAAGAGAAACTCCACCATCTGACCAACGGATCGGATGGCCCTCAGTGCACGTGCGCAGAGAGATGTCCTCCGCGCACACTAGGCTGGGGAGCACCCTGCAAAACGTGGCGCACTCTGTGTTTCCACATGCACCAGCAGTATCCCTGCACGCGTGGGCGATTAAAAGCCCTCATCTTTTTTTTTTTCTCTTTTACTGCCATCCGATCTAAATTGGATGGCGACCACTACAGTCCGCTGCCAGCGGACAAAACCCTGTCAGCAGACTATATCATTTTCCTATATATATAGGAGTTCTATTATGCGGCCATATGGTCCAACCACATGGGGTTTAAACCCCTTATTGGAGTTCAAATTTAAAACCACAAGGGATGAGAACGACCATAAGGGTAATTGGTGTAATTTTTATTTTTTACTATTTTTTTTTACACCGTCCGACCATGAAAATCAATCATAACATCTCTATCGGATGGCTGCTGTTGAATCTCATGATCAGACGATGAAAATTAAGCCTCAAAGAATGGAAATAACCTTAGGGGAGTAATTGAATATTTAAAAAATGAGTGCAAATCGTCTACGATCCTCTGTGAACCGTAGACGATCAGTAAGAGGGGGGGGGGGGGGGGGGGGGAATTTTGCGATCACGGGGGGGGCCTGGGTTGGGTGGGATTTTTGGGAGTCCCCCCCCCCTCCCCACTTTACTGATCGTCTACGGCCCACCGAGGACCGTAGACGATCTGCATTCTTAAAAAGTATGATGATTTTTGTTTTTTTAACATGGGGAGCATTCTCTCTCTCTCTCTCTCTCTCTCTATATATATATATATATATATATATATATAAGAGAAATGATACAGTCCGCTGGTAGTGTACCATAACACGAGCCATCCAATTCTGATTGAATGTTTTTTTTCCTTTTTTTTTTGTGTGTGTGTGTGTGTGTGTGTGTGTGGGGGGGGGGGGGGGGGGGGGGGGGGGGGGGGGGGGGGGGTGGTTAATAAGGTGGAAATGGCTACGCACATGGGGAAAAGGCACTGCTCACACTGTGTGCAGTATGAGCCAGCTTGACAATGCTCCCATCTCTCCACAATGCTGCCCTTATTCACATATCACTACCTTCATGGCACCATCAGGCTGAGCCACTTTCATGCCTTCTTTGTGTTATAACCATTCTAGAGCTTCTTCTGACCACCACTTTACCACAAACTTCTGCATCTTCTCAAGTGATTCTCTCATTCTAGGCATAGTGAGAAGCAGGTTGTTCCTCGCTCCAGTAATAAGGCAGTGCATCACATTATAATTGATCCTTTGGTCGAGATTGTCTGGTTTCAGCACCTCCTTGATCCTGGCATTGCTCGCATAGCTTCTACACCTTCATTGTGACAACCAGAGTTCACTTTAGATTGCAAGCAATCAGACCTTCCATGATACATGAAGCATTAGAGATTTATTGCCACTTCACTTATTAGAACTCTCAGTGACACCTTTACTCTTCCTCATATATCTTCTATTGAGTAGGTTGTTGAATCGTTTACCTCTTCACTGAGTCAAATTTAGCAAACTCTTAGTTAAAAGTTACTCACCATATTAGGGGATGCCCTACTTACACTTTTGCGCGTACACGCACACACACACGTGTGCACGCACGACAGACATTCACGCACACGCACACATGCATAGAGCATTCCATTTCTCTAGTCGCAAAATCCTAACTTAAGTAGTTAACAGATTCACAGTTCTTCTACAAGGATTCATCATATTCTTATTTCCTTGTAAATTGCCCACCAGCGAGTTCCATGGTATGTGGGGCAACAACATCACCAAGGAAAAAATAATATCGCTTGCATCATGAGATAGAGCATTCCATTTCTCTAATCCCAAAATCCTAACAACTTAAATAGATGACAAACTCACAGTTCTTATACAAGGATTATCATATTCTTGTTTCCTTGTGACTTGCCCACCAATGAGTTCCATGCTACATGTGACAACAACATCACCAGGGAAAAATTAAGGTCAGAATGGAAAAATATCTTTTAGCATGCCTATAAGCACCTTATGTCTCTCTCCAGAATTCTCAGCATGTATGAATGAAGCATTGACAGTTCAAAAAGTTAAATTTCAAGTTGTTCAGTATGTGATACAATAGAACATACATTAACAATTTCAGTTGGCAACTGTCATTTAATGAAATCCTAGGTACCGTCGGAGTTAAATAACCTTTTGGTTTGGGAACAAGATGAGGACTCCAAATATAGCCGGTGGGGATATCCGAAGTAGACCCTTGAGCACCACTTAAATATGTAACAGGTCGAAGCTTCAATTTTTTCTTTCTGAAATCATTTATCATGTCTCGTATTCCGAGCCAAATCATTGAATCAACTATTTGGTATGAAAGCTGTCAAAGAAGTTTGAGAAAAATGTTAATAATGATAAAGAAATAAGGCTAATGAAGACTAAAAGCACAAAAAAAACCATGAGCACGAGAAATTCGCTTCTAGAATATTCAGTAAGAATATTCTACAGAGTAAATCAAGTATACAGACGTACAATGAAGAAACTATGAACTCCACCAAGAAACAATGAACCTTAGCAGGCTGTGAAAGTAAATACCACAGAACATGTGACAAGGAAACCTTGAGATAATTGGCAATGTTAAGGAGCCTTTGAGATGGCCTTCAAACTGTTATAGGACTGTGAACAGTATTAAATTATGCTACTATGAAAGGTGTAGAAAGGAGGGAAGGGAGGGTGAAGATTGACATCCCCTATGCGGAAGGTTTGGTAATTTGAGACTTTTCAAAAGCTAATATGTATTTAATGACAAAATGTTCGACCATTGGCTTTCCTATGCCCACCATTAAAACCAAAGCTTGGTACTTTCTCATCTTACTGTCTTTTCTCTCTTATTGATTATTTGTCAGCATATGAGTAAATGCTTACATTTGTAGTAAGAACAGCCAGTTGCTACATTATTGCAAGAGGGGGGAAAGTATGAATTAAAATTTTACCTAGAAAAGAAAAGAAAAGAGTGCCTAAAGAGCCAGAAAAAGCTACGCATGCCACATTGTGAAATGAAAATCATATAGTGATACAAGAAAATGGAGCAATGAACACAAAGTTCAAGAATAAAAAAACCAATGCGGAACAAATGGATCCCCAACAAACATGCACCCTAGCAGAAAAGAAAATAACTTAAGAACAGAGTCGGGGATACACTATAGCAAATTCAAGATTCACCATGTCACAATAGGAAACAATTCCCATTCATTTGTCAAGTGTAACATCAGCAAGAAATCATCATTATAAGATTCTGCTCACTCTTATGCAAATCAGTTTGGTGTTCAAATACATTCATAAGTGTTAATACAGAATGAATAGTTTCATACAATTCAGGTAAAAAAAATCTGGCATCTCAAATATCTCAATTCCTGTTGAAAATTTAATTCACTTGGATATCATTCAGAAACCTAAGAAAGCTGTTTAAAAAAGGCACTAGAATTAAAAGTATAGAATCTCACTCTATATCCAGCTGGCTGTTTTACACGAGAGAGTGGATGTGGAAACTGAGCAGTTGGCCTAGTAGCAAAAGAAGGATGTGACATCAAAAAGATGGCAGTAGAGATGTTCAAGAAATAAATTCAGGTGTAGCTATTTTAGAACTAAAGCAGATATAAGTATATTCTACATGAAGGCCAATTGTCTATTTAGAGACAACACATTGGTCACAGAAGGTGCACTGACACATTCAATTTATGAGAGTGACTGAAGGAATTCCATGCATGATTTGTAAAACAAATGAGTCAATTAGGAAAACTTACGTCCAAGGCATAGTGAAAAATATGTGAATCGGTACTCTTAGCGCCTCTGCCACGTGAGTGTGCCCTAAACAAGCATTCGTCCAGGTCAGGAGTTGGACTCAAGACTTCCAATTGTGCATGAAATAGAAACATTACTAATATCCCCTGGATTGAAGAAAATAAAGTAGCATCAAAACTCTAGTAGAGCCCTCAATAGATCAAGAAATGGGAGATGATAATGTTCTCCAAATTGGGCAAACTGCCGTTTATGAGGAGGAAAAAAAATTCAAAATCTTAGGTTGTAACATGTTTCTATTGATCCATGAGGACAAACTTAAATGATTAGGACAAAGAAATTATACAAGGATGACTTCATGCAACAAAGAAAAAAGGTCCCTTAGCAAATCCACAATGACTCATGGCCTAAACTCAATGATATCGCGCTCCAGTAAATGGTAGATAATCGGGCATGCATGTGCGGATTATGGTTTGCAGAATCAGCCGATGCAGGTTGGAATTGAAGGCAACAAGTTAAAGCCACTTGCCCACTCAGCCACTCTCCTCTATGCTTATTGGATGAATATGTTCACCAGAAGATGAAGTATCCTGTAAATCAATAGGTTTGGAATGCTCTGGGAACATAAAAAAGGAAACCCTGACAGTTAGGGGAAGTCCAAAAGGCTCCTCCAACAAAGTTCATGTTTGCCTGAGATTTGAACAGATGCTAAACTTGATCTTTTCCATACCAACGGGCTCGGCTGCACGAGAATTGAGTTCTAAAACGCCCTCAAGCCCAGCTATTGGAGATGGGACTGCTGTTTTCTCTAAAAAGTATTAGCTCGTTGTGATCTCTGGCCATTGTTCTTGATCTCTCCGAGGACTCTTCTCTTCGGCCTTGGGAGATGATGTCGAGATCCAATATGGGATTCTTGAATGGAAACAATATTTTGCTTATGTTCAAAATTTCTATTTTGGATAGCATTAGAGCAACCAGTCTGAAGCACTTGCATTCATCCTCTTACCATTGATGTGTTTTGCCTTTTCTTGATGTTAGTTTGTAGCAGATGTGCACATGTATTCTTTATGTTAGCGAATGTATTAAATTATCTATTTTCTGTAAAAAATCACCACGTTCTTATCATTATGTATGTGGCATATGCAAATGCTTTCTAGCCACCATTCCCGGTCTCCTGAGATTTCTCAAAAATATATTCGGGATCTCTTCTCTCTGACACCCATGAGATGAAGCCAGGAACTGACATGACATTCCTTGACCTTAATAACCTGCACGCTAAAGCTTAAGATGTTATATAGTCTAACCATTTAATCAATACAATATCGAAGATTCTCTATCATCCAAAAGATCACTAAATATTCCCCAAAGATACAGAATTCTGAAATTTTTAGGGTGGAGGGGGTAGATGGCACCACAAGTTCATTAATAAGCTCGTGTACAATCATCATTGTCTTCGTCGTCGTGAACCTTATCCCATTATTTGGGCCAGGTGCATGAATCTTGTCTCACTATTTTAGCCTATCCAATGCCATAGTTGCGGTTACACCTAGAAAGGTCAAGGCTCTCCTTACTATGTCCAGCCATCTAATTTTAGGCTTCCGTAAGTTATATTACGCCCTCCACCTGGATTTGATCACACCTTCTAACTGGCAGAGAACTTAGCCATTGGTGCACATGGCTAAGCCATCTGAGCTGATTTTCCCTAAGCTTAGTGTCAATAGGAGCTATACCCAAGTCTTCACTGTATGTCATTCAGAATAATATCATTTCTAGTCTTTCCACCCATCCTCCTCACCTCCTAATCTATACTACACAATTTTTTTACATGTTCTTTCCTCAAGGCCAACACTTGATCCCATGTGACATAGTAGGTCTCACAACCGTTCAGTAGAATTTTTCTAAGCTTCATGGGGACCTTTAGATCACGGAAGACTACCGATGCACTTCTTCACTTCAACCAACTGATATCCTCCTGAATTTCTAGCATCCAAAGTCACTACTTCTAAGAATTACTTGATGGTCGATTACCACCAAATCCTCTCAGTCTGCCTCAATGTCAATGAAATTACATTTTATAAAATTCAATCAAACCTAAAACCTTTAAATTCCAAATTCCTCCATCATTCTAATTTATCATCTAAAATCTCCATATTCTCATCAATTAAAACAGTATCTCCTGCAAATATCATACACCAAGGGGAACATCATGTAAATGTTTTGTCACTTCAACTACGCCCAAGTTAAAGAGATTAAGGCTTAGTACTAACCCTTGATGTAAATATATATAATAATTAGAAACTCAGATGTCTCTCCAGTGATAGTTCTCACACTAATAAAAGCCCTCTTGTACAATTCCTCAACCACATTAATATCCTTTTTCAAGCAAAATTGTGGCTTAACCACATGAATATCAACCAGAAAAAGGTCCAAAAATATCTGCGTAACAGGCCTGACAAAAAAGCTCCCGTATGAAAGGTACAAGTGTATGACCCAATACGAATGAGGTACTACAAACCTATCTGCGTAACCGACCTGACATAGGCACAATGTCTATTTTCCCTCCCCAAATGACTGGCCTACTCCAAGATCCCATGTTATTTTCAAATACTTAACCAAGTTCTGATCTTTAGATAATATTGTGCAATTAATTATTTTATGCTGAATCCTATATAATTCATTTTCTCAAAAATATTCCATATTTGGCAAATTTCAAGCAATTTCAGAAATTCAACATCATGTAAAATTTTACATAAAATCCATGAATACTCTCGCTAAACTTTAGTGGAATATTAAAACATATTTCAGGTTTTTCCAATAAAATTCTTTTAATATTGTTATATGGCCCTGAAAGTGGTGCTATGTCATGATACATAGCCTGAAATTAGTGCCATGTCGCGATTGTGTCGGTACCCATGGAATATTACTGAAAATTTGAGATCTACTGGGAAAATAAATGTGCTTCTGGTTATTCCATTAATGTACAGCAATTTAAATATGATGAGTATAGCTTCTATTGTATTTTCTAGATACATAGAACATATTTTCAGGATTACCAAGTGGGTAACAAGCTGAAAACTGCATGTTTTTTTTAAGCGGATAATACCACAATTTTATAAATAAAGGGTGAATGTACAGACTACAAAGTATAGGCACTGATCACTCACAAAAGCCCCAAAATACAAAATATAGCACCAAGAAGGTGCAGACCACCCCATATACAAAAGACATCCTCCTCCTCTCAACAAAACAAAAAGGGAGGATTTGTGCTCTACTCCTTTACAAAAAGCGGAAGCCCCTTCCCTAACAATGGAACAAATGAAAAGTGCCACCCAATCCATAACAGAAGACTCCTTGAAGATTCTCTTGTTAACCCCCCCCCCCCCCCCCCCCACACACACACACACACACACACAAAAAAAAAAAAAAAAATCGCTCAAATAGTAGCATGCAAGACAAGCCACCAAACTTTCTGATCCTCCGAGGGAAAATGCTGCTGCTCCCAAAATCGACAAAGCTCAAGCACTCCCACCACCAGGTGAGGCCTCTGCATCCCTAGCTTGTTGAAGATCATCTTACACACCTCCGTCGAGAAGGAGCAACCATAAAATAGATGATCAACCGTCTCATCAGAGATGCCACACAAAGGGCAGAAGTATCAGGAACCTCCATGAAGCAAGCCAATCTCATATGAGTAGGAAGTCCACCATAGCAAGATCTCCAAATGAGGATCTTAACTTTGAGAGGTGCCACTGGTGCCCATACCAGTTTAGAGAGAAAGTATCTAGTACCACCATCGGTGGTATTGTGAGAAGCCGAATGAACAGAGAAGGACCCCTTAGCCTCCCACTTCCAAGCCCAAGAGTCTTGGGTCGAAGGAGAGGATGAGAAGTCCTGTACAAGATAAAGAAGTTTGCCGAAATCCTCCACTTCGATCTCCTTAAGGTTTCTCTTAAATGTTGGAGCCCAAGCTCCCCCATACTGAGTGGGATGAAAAATGTCTGAGGCTAGTGCTAGCGGAACCGCAACAATAAAGAAGAATCTCGTGAAGTTATCACACAAAGGAGGGCCACCATACCGCCTATCCATCCAAAAGAGGCAAGTTTGACCGTTACCAAGCATAATATGAACACCCGCTTGCAGCATATCAAAGCTGCTAAGAATTCCTTTCCAAAGCTGGGGCACCTTGTAAGTTGCAGATGGCCACATATCCCAGTGCTTGGCTATAGAATAATACAATTGTCAGGTAATGTCCACCTACATGCCAGACTCCCCAACTTCCAACTTCCATAGCCATTTCACAAGAAGAGCAAGGTTAGTTTCATCTAGGCTTTTGATGCCCAAGCCCCTGTTATCCTTGCTCTTGCATACTCTAGCCCAACAAACGTCATGACCACCCTCCTTACCCTATCCACCCCTCAGAAGAAGTGGCTACATATAGAATCAAGCTTCTTGAGCACCCCTTTGGGGACCATAAAAATGGAGAAGTAAGTTGGAAGACTACCAAGAACAAAGTTGCAGAGAACCAATCATCCACCATATGACAAAAGCTTGCCCTTCCAAACTGCCAATCTAGCCTCGAACTTATGAATCAACCTTTGTCAATCTCTTCATCTTAGGGGACCCGACGATAAAGGCAAGCCCAAATAGGTAATAGGAATTCTCCAATCTAACAACCCAAAATGAGCACTGCCCTCCAAAATGAAGGTAGATGTAGGTTGATCCCAAAAATTTGACTTTTGTGAAATTTCATTCTAAGCCATGAAACCACATCCAACCATTCCAAAATAAGACTAGCATAGAAGAGTTGCTCCTCATCAGAGAAGAAGAGAATGATATCATCGACATACTGAAGATGTGTAATGTGACTTCCTCCTAGGGAAACTTTGAAACTAATGACCAATCCTGCAGACATCCCCCTCTCCCACATTCTAGTAAGGATGTGGGCAACCAAGACAAAAAGGAGAGGAGAAAGAGGATCCCCTTGTCGAAGACCCCTGCCACTATGGAAAAAGGAAGTAGGCTCTCCATCAATGAGGACTGCAAAGGACACAGAGAAAATACATGATTTGATCCAGCCCACCCAACTGTCCCCAAAGGCCATAGAACTCAAACATTGAATAAGCACCCTCAATTGACCCTACGGTACACCTTTTCAAAGTCCAACTTCAGCACAAGACCTCTCTTCTGCTGGCTCTTTATGGCATAGATGCATTCATGGGCTATTAGAAAATTCTCCTAAATGTGCCTCCCTTTGATGAAAGTCCCTTGGTAGCATGAGACTAATCTGTCCACCACCTTCTCTAACTTGTCCGCCAAGATCTTGGTGATAATTTTGTACACTCCATTCAACTAACTGATGGATCTAAAATCAGATAGACAGTCCGCCACCTCCTTCTTAGGAATAAGCACAAGAAAGGTCTTATTGATACCACTCAAATGAGTACGACCCTCCTGAAATTCCCATACAGCCCTGCAGATAAGATCTTTGACAATCTCCTAATAATGTTGATAGAAAAACAAAGGGAAGCTATCCGGCCCTGGAGCCTCGGGAGAACAAAGACAACTTGCCTAATTTCCTCCTCTGAGAAAGGGGCAAACAGCTCCCACCTCTCATCATCCAACAACCGTAGAAGCATATTAGCAACAATGGTAGGTCTCGAACAATCATCTTCAGAGAAGATGGAAGAATAGAAAGCCTACATACGCCTTCTGATATCACCCTCATTCAAAAAGTAAGCTCCCCTTCTTTGAGGCTCAGGATGTGGTTGCTTCTCTGCCTATCAGAAGCCACCCCTAGAAGTAAGTTGTGTTCCTATCACTCACTCTAATCCATCTATCCCTAGATCTCTACTTCAGGTACATCTCTTCCTTGAGTAAAATGTCCTCACAGTCAACATGCAACTTAGAACGCCTGTCCATATCAAGATCATCCTAGAGACCAGTCTCCTTTAAGGCATCCAAACTTGCAAGCTAGTTCAAAATATCCTCCCTGGCCACTTTGCCAGGAAGGGTTCTCTTGGAACCCTAAGACTGAAGAGAACTTGCCAAAGACCTGAGTTTGAGCTTCAGCATGGCCATAGAGCCACCCACCGGGCACTCATTCCAAACTTCAAGGACAATGTCCTTGAAGCCATCATCCTTCAGCCATACCTTTTCCATTCCGAAGATCCTCCTGCTAGGTTTCCTACAGCTCGTCTTCAGCAAGATAGGCTTATGATCATAGTTGTCAATCCCATCCCAATCCTTGTCCTGTTTTTATATTGGAATGAGATGTCCCAGTGTCCCAGATAATTACAATGTCCCGTCTCGAAAAAAAAAATCATATGTATTCCAACAAATATAAATTATAAGTATACAATAAATAATATGAAAATAAACATATAAACAAAGAAATAACACAAAATTAATGCAATAAAAGCATGATGATGGATTTATGGGTTTATAAATGAGTATGTTCATCAAAGAAACCTCCCAAAATACGTTTACAAGGAGCTTAAATAGTTAGGAAAATCTCATGCAAAAATACAAATTCTAGTTAGGAAAGGTTGGGACAGGTTGGGCCAGGCAAGAACAGACCAAGACAAGACAAGCCAAACGGGCCGGGACAAATCTGGACAGGTATCAGAACATAACAAAAACTGTCCCGTCCCATTTTCTCACTGGGACGGGATATCCCGACTGGGATAGGCCAGGACGGGACGAGATTGACTATTATGCTTATGATCCGAGAGAGGGTGGGGAAGACAAGTCGCCTGCAAATGGGGAAATGGTCTTCTCAATCCACAAAGACTAGAAACCTTTCCAACCTAGAGCAAGATGGATTCACTCTGAGGTTGGACCAAGTGAACACTGCACTGGGAGTGGGAACATTAATAAGAGCCACTTCAGAGATGAACTCTAAAGAATCCTCTATACTCCCTAAAGAGGAAGGAAGATCAGATCTCTCCACCAAGGACGTAGTAGCATTAAAGTCACCAGCAACCACCACGGCTTGCCTGAACAACGTTGGAGTCAAGCAACTGGCACCATAAGTCCTACTTTTCACTCCTCCCTTAGGGCTCGTAAACCCCAAAGAAAGCCTAAATAAAACCATCAACCACATATCTGTGTTATCCCTAGCACCACAACCTCTTCCACCTCAATAGCATTCCACAACCATGATGCCACCATAGTTATCCACCGCTGGAGAACATACTCTCTTAGAGAGCCTTTGGCCCTCAATCTCCCGTATAACTGCATTCCCCCCCCCCCAAATCACACTTGGTCTCCTGAATGCACAAGACATCAATCTTGCACCATATCTCTTAGCACAGCCTCTTGCCTCTGCCCCCTACACCCTCGCATTCCAGGATACCACTCTCATTGGCTAACTAGCACGATCTCCCTCCCCTCTTCCACTACATCTCTCCCACTTTTAAACCCCCCCCCTTTTCTCCTGTTACTCCTCCCCCCCCCCTCTCTCTCTCTCTCTCTCTCTCTCCTTTCTTAGCCCTTGCATCTCTAGCTATACCACCTATTCAGGATCTTATGATAGGTTGCCGAATGCCCTTCTCGAGCCCATCAAAAGACACCCCTCTTTCACTGCAACCTCCCTAGCTTGACCCAACTCACTTCCTTCTCCTCTTGCCCTGCCCCCTCCTGACTATCTCTAAGAGCTTCAAGCACCTCATCAAAAGTGGAGGGAACAAAGACCTCCTCATGAGCAGGGGACACGAGGACTGTGGGAGACATACCATCCATGCCCTCATGATCAGTCATCGGACCATGCTTTGTCAGTCCAAGCCCCCTAAACAGTGGCAGATCAACCACTTGGGAAGGTCATGCCTAATGTCCATTTGACCATGCATGCTCCTGAAGGGGAAACAAGTCTCTGGCCCCCGCACCTCCTTCAAATAGCAGACCCTGATGAACCTCCTTAGTAGACGAGGGGAGACTAGGTCCACAGATTTTAGGGGGAGGAAAAGGCAGGTTAAGCCCACCCAGATCTAGAGGGGAAAACAACTAGGTGGATCAATCACTAGCACCTCATGACTAGCACCTTCAAATTCTGGCACAGGCAAGCCTCCTCGAGCAACCGAAGGTCTTCTGCCGAGGATACGGAGCGACACCACTAGAGTAGAAGAGCACTAACGGTAGTATCTAGTGGGGCGAGTTGGGGAAGAAAAAATTATGACTACCAGAGCTGCAAATGTCGGATCGAGAACCGAATGAATCGGGTGGGAATGAAGGCTCTGTGCAGGTAGGCGCAAAAACCCAATCAAATCGGGTAAGTTCTAGGCAACCCAAAACGGATCCATGACATTAACAAGTAAGTTTTGAACCGGATCCGACAAAGCCGATTCGAACCTCCTTCCCTTGCTAAACGGGTCCCGACAAATTTGAACCCCCTGTTGCCGGTTAGACTGGCCATATTCTTCCTCCCCGAGCCCATCATGAAACCCTACCATGGGCAACATCAACGGCAGTTGCTCCTCCTCTGCAATAGAGACGAGGATAGGGAAGGAGCTCCCCTCAATAGAGACGTCGAGCACCTCCGGAATGCCCTCCTATGCCCCACCTTGACCTTCACTGAGATCCCCAAAATGCTGCCTGAGCTCGCCATCCAGGGGCCTTCTTCTTCCATGACCCCAAAGCTGCTGACAAGGAGGCGAGTGCCCTCCCTATCACACAAGACAGCAAGGCCCCCCTCCCCCTGGCAAACCCAGAGTGTAATCGGCTTGGAGTCCAGTAATGTCCTTTAAGAAAGGGATCATGGGTAGACCCAGAAGGTCATCCCATCCCCAACCAAGAACCCCTTTTCCTTGAGCTACTCAACCTCTCCCTCCGTCTGGCCTACTGCAAGGAGAACTCCCTGCCCGCCTCACTAACGAACCACCTATCCTCCCCGCTTAGACCTTTGCCCAATAACTGCCACACGACATCAGCATATGCGATCTCCTCGAGCTGGGAGATACGAAGACACTTCCGCAGCCACGGCAGGCGTGGGGTGAGGAACTCCTTCGAAGGAGTAACTGCAAAGATCTAGGACTCCCTGAGCCAGCCTGACTTCTTCGCTACCACCTCAGCATAAGACCTCTGACAATCCCAATATTGTGCCGATTGTCTCGGCTTGGGACAGGACCTCCAAACATGACCTGCACTGCCACATATTAGGCACCGAACAGGCAACGCACAGGTTCTGGCCAGGTGCCCTAGCCCCAAGCACTAGAAGCATCTTCCTTCCATCCCCCGAGCAACTTTCATCCTGTGAATAGAGCTAGCACCAGGGTTTGGGGAATGATGTCGGGAGCCCCTGGGGAGACCGCCCTCAAGGGGGACGATGTTCGCCCCAAAAGCCACCGTCAGAGTAGGCTTCACAGCTCCTTCACTTTCCATCGTTGTCCCTCTTCAAGACGACGAACGATGACGACGTCCGCAATGAATTGGAGCTGAAAACTATATGTACAACATATTATGTTCATGTTCATGACTTTGCTTGTATTTTTGTTAGGGAACATAATACAAACGGATATATAACAAAAGGAATCAACTAAGATGCAAGATACACATATTTATGTCTATGCTGATGGAAGCTAGTTATAAAAGGAAAGTGGAAAGAAGCAATGTGACGATGCCAACGTAAGAGGGGAAGGCTCCCTTCAGCCAATAGTGTCCTTTCCGGTGGACAATTAAGACCCGTCAGTGAAAATTCTGTATTGGAAGGCTACATGTCTGAAAATTGTTTTTGTGTGGCCTGTGCCCACAAGTCTCTAGCATGGATGGCAATACCGGTACCGGTGGGTACCGTACCGGTATCGGCTGTACTAGCCGTATGGATATAAAATGGCTAGAAAAATTCAAGAAAATCAGAGAAAAATCAGAAAAAAAAATCAAGAAAAAATGAAAAAAATGAATTAGATGTGTTGAGTGTGACAAAAAAAGTACACATAACACATACTAAATGACTATTTTGATACAGATTGAACATGAAAAATATTTTGCTAATGTACTAAACATTTACAAATAATAAATGTTAATGAAATCAAATGATTCTTACCCATGAAAAACATAAGTGAGTATACTAGTATGGATAATAATCCGTAGATCCTTCTGATTCATCCTCCGGTTGCTGTTGCTGGTATCCATAATAAGGTTGCAGCATATGTTCTCTATATTCATCATAACTAAATAATGATGCAGCCAAGTCATGCATCCCTCTTTGAATCCCTCTCGGAGTATACGCTTGTTGACTTGTTAAAATTCCAAAATCAAGATGCAAAGAAGCAGCTTGAGGATAAGAAGAAGACCCTAACCCATAACTGCTATTGGGTGGATAGAATTGAAAGCCCTCATACTCTACTTTATCTCCCCAACTATATATACATGCTTCTTGTTGGTCACCTCTATAATCTGACTATTGTCCATACTAACCTTGTGAATCATAATATCTTGGACTTTTATTTTGTCCTCTCCCAGTATCAATATGCAAGGAGAAAATAGGTGCATACAATCCACCACCGGTAGTAGCACATGCGGTTGCACCAACATCATCACTAAGAGAATATGTCCCATCATGATCATCATCATCATCATCACAATCAATAATTAACTTCCTTTTGACATTACTTGATTTTTTTCTTTTGTGATGTTTGTTGCTAGTTATCTTTTCCTCCTAGATCCTTTTTCAGCCGATCAAATATTCTTTTTTCTCGTGGTGTATGTCTCACATAGATTTGCTTCATCTCATCAATCGCGGGATCGTCTCTGGCAGCCAGATTAGCCCTCTTAAGTGTAGATATACTTCTTCTCAAGAATGATGGTGGCCCAACCATTCTAGGAGTGATTGACCTACTATCTGATTTTGAGTGTCTAGCAAGCTCAAGCTCAGTATCAGGTACAAACAAAAGCACATGCTCTCTCTGACTCTGATCTTCATCTGAAGGAGGAGGTAGATTTTCTTTTTGCCTTTTTGATGTTCTTAATTCTGGATCTCTAGCAACAACTCCATCTAGTATGCCTTCTGCCTACTATGTATCATCAGGAGCAAAAACTGACTCATGTACAGTTGTTTGTATCTCACCCAAGTCTGGAAGGGATTGTCATCATCAAATAATTTTTCCACATCAATTTGGCCAACAACATCTTCAACCTACCCTGCAGCTCGTTTCTCTCTCAATTATTGTCTCAACCGGATTTTTTTTATCCTCAATCTCATATTGTAATGACAGTACACCAATTTCTCCAATCGTTCAACCTTTAACCGGTTACTAAGTTTTGAGTGTATAAGGCTGAATATGCTCTAATTTCTTTCACACTAGCTTGCCGATGTCGTCTGACTCAAAACTCTCACTGCAACGGAAGCCAAAAGATTATAGTACTTGTCTCTGTTGTACACCATTATCCACACTCAACTGTTCTATCAGTAAAAAAAAAAAAAAAAAAAAAAGAAGGAAGAATCAATGTATGTTCTTTTTTATGCACATATGACTATAAGATAATCACTAAGTATACTTGGACTCACTTTCTCTACAATAATTTGCATATGATATTCATTGTATGTCTCGAGCCTTAACCTATAAGTCTCTATCTACAAAGATGGAATGGACAATTAATATAATTGATGGAATCTTGAAAATACAAGTAATTGATTATATGTTAAAGTCACTTCTTCATATAATTGATAAACACATATCTCTCTGCCCCAATTCCTTCTTCTACTGTCCTCACAAGCATGCAATCACATTCAGTGTGTTTTGGATCACCTCTCCATTAATGTGTACTTGACGACTGTACATTACTCGAAGATTTAAAAAATAATATGCATTTAGGTAGATAATTAGTAAATAACAATTTAATGAATAATCTTTCATGTAACGGTACGAGACTTCACTTATCAGCTGCACGCAAATTATGATGTAATGTGCTTTCCCATATGAGATCAATAAGCTCCCACCACTTGATATAACTGTTGGAAAATACTTTCTTGATGTGCATCTTAACAATGTCCATTGTCTCGTACAAATATCTCAAGTAATTCTTATCATCATCATCCACCAATTTTAAGACCTTTACGAGGAGTTCCACCAACAATAGATAAGTCTGCACACTACTCCAAAAAATTTGTTATCTATGATTTTTTCCACTTCCAAATGTTCAAATTTAGCTTCATTAGAGCTATTCCGCACATACTCTAAGAACTCTTTATTATACATAAAATCATTGATCTCATTCCTGAATTTGTACAAAATTCGAATGAAATGAAATTACATGCAAATCCTGTAGGCCCCGCGCGGATGAGATCTCGGCCCCCAATTGTTTGTTCTCTGAACATGTTCAAGATCTTAAGATGGCCATAAATATATTGGATAATTTTTTATGTTCTCTTTACTGTCTTACTTACATCCGGTTGCCAATATCTTCAAGTATTACGTCCAGACTATACGCTGCATATAGAATCCAATAAAGGTGTTTGTACTTATCCATTAACATCTTCCATGTAGCCTTATAACTTGGTTCATTATCAGTGACCACTTGGATAACAATTTCTTGCACTATTTGATCCATCAAACCAAATAAATATTTGGCATTCTTTGAATAGTTTGATGCATCAACAGATTTCATAAAAACTATCCCTTCAGTGCAATAAACAAGGAAATTAATCATGGACTTCTTTGTGGTACCAGTCCACTCACCACACATAATTGTGCATCCTCTCTCTTTCCATACAGTTTAAAACTTTCAACCCACTGTTGAAACTCCTCATATTCTCCATCAAGTCCGCATCCATATATGTCTCGACGTGTGGGGACTTTGAACCCACGACCATGATTTGCTATGACGTCAATCATAGGCTGAAAATAAGGAGACTGAGCAACATGTGAGGGAACACCTGCATGCAAAAATTATTTGCAGATGGTCTTAAAAGCATGTCATGCTACTTTAGCTGACTTTTTTACTCCTTCAATGCTTGCTTGTTTTTTGACTGACTAGAACTCTGCCTTTTAAAAAAGATAACTATTCATAGCACCCACTTGGCCTCTAACTTGAGTTGTGCCTGTTCTTTTTTTTAGAAGGCGACATAAAGTCACATTTCATTGAAAGTAAAAGAGGATACAAAGGCCAAAGGCTAAGACCACAGGCCGAACAACAAAACTAAAAACAGACCCTATGCTTCTAATTTACTAAGAAAGTAAAGAAGAAGTTAACAACAGTGCCTCAGGAAGAAGGCTCATAACAAAAGGTTTTTCCATGAAGCAACCCTGGAAATGATATCTCCTTCTGTGGCAAATCAGATATCTAAAGCTCTTCCCCAATCTTTCACCCAATTACTAGCTCTGTAAAGAATTATGGAGGGATTTCTGAACTCATGATTGAATCTTCTATTGTTTCTTTCTAACCAAATGGACCATAGCATGACAAGGAGGAAAAGTGACCACATCTTCTTGTCGGGCTGATTAGAACAGAAAGTTGACCATCCTTGCATGAGATGAAGGGGATCAAGAGGTTCCACCCACTGAAAATTTAGAGTCTTGAAAAGGATTTCCCACTTAAAAATGATGATCCCACAATGACAGAAGAGGTGATTCTGATCTTCATCAAATAACCCACAGAAAACACATAAAGAGTTGTTAATTTTGAGGAAACTCTTCAGTTTATGGGATGTGGGAAGTCTATTCAAAGCCATCTTCCATAGGAACAATCTGATTTTAATTGGGATGAATTTGGACCACACTATGGAATTCCACCATACTCTGATACCACCGTCTTGGATAATAGAGAAAAGAGTCTTTGTTGAAAAGGTACCTTTGCTATTCCAAGACCAAATTCTTAAGTCTTTCTGATCCCTGATGAGATGGATATCAGAGGTTTGTTGAAGAATTTTCAATAATTCCCCTATTTCAGATTATGTTGGGTTCCTCCTGAGGGAAAGGTTCCATAGAACATCATTGTCATGGGAGAGAACCTGAGCCACTGAAGCATTTTTATTGTCAACAAGATGATAAATACTAGGAGCCTGATCAAGGAGAGGAACATTAGAGAGCCATTTGTCATTCCAAAAACTGATATTATCTCCATTGCCCAAAATGAACCTGGTTGCTGGAAGAATCAAATTCTGCAAGTTAACAATGTTCCTCCAAATATGGGACATATTGTAGGATCTAGAAGGGTTCAACTCCCATATTGAACAATTAAGATAATATTTAGCCCTCACAATTTTAATCCAAAGATGGTCTTCATCTTCCCCCAGCCTCCACAACCATTTAGCCAATAGGGCCTTATTAAAGTGAAGAGTTGTGACCAGACTGGCCCCACCTTGATTCTTACTTCTACAGACTTTATCCCAGGCTATAAGATGGAGACTTTTCCCATCTCTCTTACCTCCTCCCCAGAAGAAGGAGCTCCTCCTGGCCTCTATCATTTTTTCCACAATTCTAGGGACTTTTAAGATAGAAAGATGATAGGTTGCAAGGGAGGAAAGAACTGATAGAGAGAGGATCCATCTTCCACCATCTGAAAGAAATATGACTTTCCATCCTTCTAGCCTATGGTCAAACTTTTTAATAACCACATCCCAATCTCTTAAGCTTAAAGGACCACGAGAAAGACTATGTAGTTAAAGAATTCAGCCATGTGGTCAAGCTTGATCTTTTCCAAATTGATACCAACTATCTCAAATTTATGGTAGTTAATACTTAGCCCTGATATAGCTTCTGTCAAAAGCAACAGGATCTTCAAATTTCTCAACAAATCAAGATTTCCTGAAGAAAGCAGTAGGGTGTCATCTGCAAATTGAAGATGTGTGAGGTAAAAACCATTCCTGCCAATGTTGAATCCTTCAATCAGACCTAAACCAGCTGCCTTATCCCAGAGCATGTTCTTGATGGTCCATCACCTCTCCTTCAAGCTTGATCTTTTTCTTGGTGCCACAAACTCTCTCATCTAGCTGCAGCCATCTCCAGATCTGAACCATCATCACTAGAGTCCATAATTTGTTCAACCCTCTGCCTCTCACGTAAAGAAATGCTACTGGCCCCATTATACAGCCCTTTGCCTTTTCTATTTTGTCTACCTGAAATCTCGTCTTGGAGTTCAACCTCCTCTTCATTCCTCTTGTGCTTCCCAGCCATGCAACAATGCACGCATCTCGCTGGCAACTGGTCGGGAACAGACAGTACACCTTGTGACCTGTCCGAGATCCCAGCTAATGTTCTTTTCCTCTAGTCACTCTACCACCCATCTCTTTGCCACAATATTTACATTTCACTCTCCTCCTTGCAGCATTAACTAAGGTGATATGGGCCCACCATGTGTCCTGCTCTTGTTGTCTCTCACTAGACTGTTGATGTTCAGCCATGATCCTATAGGCTACAACAAGAAAGAAAAAAATAGGAACAAATATAAGTACATTTGGCATCATGCACCTAATATAAAGAATGCAATAATGCTTAATTAGGCTTCAATTGTTATTTAATTAAGATAATTAGACAAAAGGCCCAATAATTAACTACCAATTATGGTCAAAATTAGATTTTTTTTTCCTAATTAACCTTCAATCAACGTAATTGACAGCATGCTCCTAATATAAAGTATGCAATGAAGCTTAATTAGGCTTCAATTGATATTTAATTAATATAATTAGATAAAAGGCCCAATAATTAACTTCTAATTATGGTCAAAATTGGACTTTTTCCCTAATTAACCTTCAATCAACACAATTGACAACATGCTCCTAATATAAAATGTACAATGAAGCTTAATTAGACTTTAATTGATATTTAATTAAGGTAATTAGATAAAAGGCCTAATAATTAACTTCTAATTATGGTCAAAATTGGACTTTTTCCCTAATTAACCTTCATTCAACACAATTGACAGCATGCTCCTAATATAAAGTGTGCAATGAAACTTAATTAAACTTTAATTGATATTTAATTAAGGTAATTAGACAAAAGGCCCAATAATTAACCACTAATTATGGTCAAAATTAGACTTTTTCCCTAATTAACCTTCAGTCAACACAATTGACAGCATGCTCCTAATATAAAGTATGCAATGAAGCTTAATTAGGCTTCAATTGATATTTAATTAAGGTAATTAGACAAAAGGCCCAATAATTAACCACTAATTATGGTCAAAATTAGACTTTTTCCCTAATTAACCTTCAGTCAACACAATTGACAGCATGCTCCTACTATAAAGTATGCAATGAAGCTTAATTAGACTTCAATTGATATTTAATTAAGGTAATTAGATAAACGCCCTAATTTTTAACCCTAATTAGGGTTAAATTTGGGATTTTCTCTAATTAGGGTTCAATGAACGCAATTGACAACATGCTCCTACTCTGAATTATGCAATGAACCTTAATTAGGCTTCAATTAATGTTTAATTGAAGTAATTTGACAAAAGTCTTAATTTTTAACTGCTAATTAGGGTCGAAAATTAGGGGTTGTCTATTTAGCTAAGAAAACAAACGTAAATAATTTAATAATAGTTAACAACTCAAAAATAATATAAATATTTAAAATATATATCATACCTTCTTCTATTATTTTTTTTTCTTCCACCCAAAAGGGCCAAAACCTCCCTGGTAGCGGGCTGTAGTGGCGACAGGCGGCAGCGGCGGTAACAAGTGGCAACGGCGGCACCTTCTCCTCATTCCCCTCGTTCCCCTCCCGAGACGTTCAAAACCGCAGGAGCCCCTCTCACAGATCTGTTTATGTGAGAGCGGAGAGTGAAACACCCTTTTTATTTTATTTTTTTAATATGGTATCGGGCATTTGACCGTGTACCAGTACCGGTCCCAGCCGATACCAGTACGTACCGGCCGATACGTACCGGTATCAGCCAGTACTGCCAACCATGGTCTCTAGCCAGAGTCTACCTAAGACTCTGGGCAGTTGTATGCCTAAGTGCACGGAGGTGAACGCCTCCTCAACTTATGGTGCAGATACATGTCACAAGAAAGTTAAGTTGATGGGCTCCAAGTGAATAAAGCTTCAACGATTGATGTGATTTACTTGAAACTCTGGAATGTGAGATCTGTTTTGTCATATGAAATATTATCTGGCTTATTTACTTAAAATTTTGAAGCTTCTAATAATCATGGCTAAGCAAGAAACATGGTAAAATCTTAGGGTTAATAATCAATGTGAAAGAGGTATGATGATTCAAGTGACATATGAGATTTTTAAACCTTAAGGATCAACGTGAAAGAGGCATGATGACTTAAATGATATATGAGACCTCGAAACCTAGATTACGACTCATGGTTGTGTGCGTCTTTCTATCTCATATATGTGAAGCTTCAGTTCATATTATGCACAAGATTTTGTTACGACAAAAGCTTATTCATTTAAGATTACATGATATCGGAAGAAGGAAAAATAATTATGGTATAAGCAGCACATATTATGCTTTAATTGAACGGACAAAAAAATGGTCCACACTTACATGATTGAGATTTTGTGACTCACATGATGTGTTAGACTTCTAATGTCTATTATCAATTATGTTTACATAATTTTCTGGCTCATGCATGCAAGAAGGTATATTTAGCTCATGTTTATGCATAAGAATTTTCAATTATGTGATGACACAGATGTACTGCACCAATGGTAAAAATATGTTCAACACGTCTAACTCTGGATGTATTGTTCATCCTGCATGAACTGTATTATGATGCTGTATGAAATTTATGTATCATGTCATGACATGTACATGAAATATGATTATGGTTATCACATTTTCTTTGATTGGGTATTGCCATGCCACACTGGGTTCTTCGGCAAGTCCATGATAGAGACACCTAAGAAAACAATGAAGGTCAAGAAATTTAAAGAAACAAATCCTCCAGCTAGGTAGGATGCAAGCCTAACATATAGGTTACATGTGTCTATGCCCAGTGCTCTTTACATTATACAAATGATGAAGACTGATGTAACTTTCTATACTATAATAAAGCTTTTCTGCCTTTCATATTGCCGTACAAATGTAAGGCTCTACTTTTATGAAGTGATGCTTCCACATACATATGTTTAGTCCATCCTTCATCACTGAGTGCCAACATTTGATTAGGGTCAAGGGATGAGCATTTGAAACTAACATGTAACTAGATATGCATTGTCCATTTGACGTTGCATGCTATAGACAAAAGAACACTAGTACTGCAAGTCATGTCCAAGGGTGCTGGGAAAAGGTAGATTGGCAGAGTTTTCTTTAAAAACTCAAAAGGGGCAATAATCAGCAGGCAAATAAGATATGTATTATTGCCTAACATATATCAAAGATGAAGAAGTACATCATAACTCAAAAATAATTGAGAAATGTACACAATGAAACATTGAAAGTGGCAAGGCAATGCTTCTACAGTGCATATACAAACAATGTCTAATCTTTCATGCTTTTGAAGCAAACCTTGCTGATGTAATTGGAAGTGCATGAGAGAAAGAGATATAAACTCACCATATGCAGGGGGGTTTGCAATTATGGCATCTGCTTTGAAAGAAATGCCTGTGTCAACATCAGGATCCCTGCATGCAGGGAGCAAAGAATATATAATTTCCTTAATTTGCTTTCTTTGAATAGGAATTTCTGAAGGAGCTGATGGTAAAAAGCCTTTATTCTTGACCATGTCTGTTCAAAAAGCAACAAGAAGAAAATAACATTATATACAAAGTAAGTTGGTCATGTGGTGGTTACAAGTTACAACCTACTAAGGGAATACAGATACGGGTAGGGGCCTCACACTCAGCTAGAACTTTAGGGTCACCACCCAAGGCGAAAAATTCCAAACCAGCAGTCAAGACAAACTCTTTAAAATTTGCGTGAGTTGCTAGTCTAACACGATGGCCATAGTCCTGAGAGGGAATCCTGAATAAGTTGCAGAAGCAAAAATAGGTTGTACTTGACATATCCAGGATCAAAGGAATAAAACATGTAAATAATGAAACCTGAAGAGCAGTAATTTGATTAGTCTGAATTGCATCAACAGCTATATCACAATATGCGCATGGCGTTTTTCCCTTCCTTTTTGAAGCAAGTCTTCCTCCTATGCCTATGACCATACAGTTTAAGCATTTAACAGTGTTCTCTGAAACAAATGATGCCGTAAGACTTGGCACCAACGGTTCCCCACCAATTCTTTGCAGTGGCACCAATCCGCCACTCCCTCTTTCTTTCCACTCATTTTCCCTACCTCACAAATAAGAACCCTCGTGTAAAATCAGGATATTTTTTCCAGAAATTTCTAAGAGTTCAAGGTTTGAACCAAATAGTTGTAAAACACGATGGCTTATTTAAAATTTTCCTCAACTGGTCCCAGCACCAGTGGTATTTGAGTGAGCTATTAGGCCCTCTTGACATAGTTGCCCAGACTTGACCAATTGATGCATTCCCAAAGTGACTCTGTTGTCAACAGGATTGTGCAGCTCCTTACAGGAGTAGCATGTGTGTTGCCCAGGTTTGACCAATTCTGATGTACTCCTGATATAACTTTGCTGTCACTTGTCAATAGTACCGTGGAGCTCTTTAGAGAAGTAGCATATGGGTTTGATTAATTTTATTGGACTTTGGATTTTTAATATGTAGGCTGGATGGCATGATTTATGAAAGTTTTGTACAGCCAAAGGATATCATTTTTTTTATTAATCAAATGCAAATGTTTTTATGGAATCATCAGAAATGTGATTTTGCATTTTGGATGAGAGAATTACCCTTTTATCAGTTAGAGATATTGTGATTTTGCCTTTTGGACGGAGAATTAAACCTTTTATCGGTTAGAGATATGGTTTCTCTTGTATTTTTATTGAATTCAAATTGGAAATACTTCTCTTATTTACATACATAAGTATTTACTTAGATGATTGTCAAGGAATTAAGTCTGTAATAGTGTGGTCATACTGGGCCTAAAGTAATGAGACTTGAAATGAAAAAAATAAAAACCAGTCCAAAATAATGGATAGTTATTGGGTCAAAGTAGGCCTTAATGGGCTGGAAGATCAGGCCTTATGGGCCAGTTAATGGGCCCTGTTATGTGGGCCATGCGGAGGTCCTGCAGCCTCACCCTCCACCTCCTCTTTCCTTACCCCCTCCATTCCTTTATTAGGGTCACCTGCTAGCCTCCTATACATCCAACCTAGGCATAGGTAGATAGGAAAAAGGAGATAGGAGGAGGAGGAGAAGAGGAAGAAAAAGAAGCAAAAGTGGAAACATGAGCAAGGGCCAAGGGGATGAGGAAACAGTGAGGAGCAGTGGCTTAGTGGTGTATGACAGCAGTTCGGCTTCAGCATGCCCTCCTTAGGTCTTCCTTCGGGAAGGTTTACATCCCTTGCTCCTCCCATTTATTTAAGGTTGCTTTGAAAGTTTTAGTAGTAAATAATTAGTTATATAAGGTGTAATGACCTCAAATCTGAACTGAGTAAAAGAGGTAGGGGGTGTTAATAAAACTTTTGGAAGTTTAGGGTTAAATTGCAATAGCCAATTTATGAAGTTTAAATCTGAAACTTTAGTTAATGATTGGAATCATCTAAGCCATTTAATAGGCTAGACAGGTGGTTAAGTGGGCCGCCTTTATCGATTCAACCCAATTATGGGAGGTGGTTGCCTTATTGGGCCATTATGGAGGCCCAGTAAAGGGAGACCTCTGGCAGATAAGCCTCTCATCAGGTTGCCTCCTATCCTCCTCGTTAAGTGGCCAACAAGCAGGGGAGTGAGAGGGAGAGAGAGAGCGTGGGCAAGGAGGAAAGCAAGGAGAAATATAAAGATGGCCTATTCCACTAAGGGAAATTTCTGAATAGTATAAAAAAGGGAGTAGGAATAAGGGAGAAGATGAAAGAACCTTCCCCAAGTTGAAGGCAAGAAGCTCCAAGCCAAGATAGTGGTACTTCAAGGTGCATGCTATGTAAGAGTTCACCTCACTCATGGTTAGCTTGGCTGAGTCCTACTGTTACTTAAGTTTTGAGTCCTAATTGTGTAAAGGATCGGCTTGTTTCTTGCATATATATTCGGCTTAGCCCTGTTAACAGAAACAACACTTTACTATTTTTTGACTCTGCTCACTCAATTTCCCTCTCTGTCAAGTCTCCCATGACAAGATCCTTAACCACATCTGCAGTTCCTCCCAAACCAAATAAATCATGGTCAAGCCTTGGTAATATCGGAGGGAGTAATATATCAACTGGCAGTGCTTGATTCCTGGAGTTTGAAATGGAAGCACAGTCCCCCTGGATATCACCCATTATTACATAGAATTTTGCATAGAAGTTCCCTATCCACCAAGGTTCGCCGACTCGAAGAGTCGGACCGACTCGGATCTCCCATGATCCAGTACGAGTCGGGTCGACTCGTGCCAACTCGCACGCGTCGCATGGAAAAGTTCTTCCAAATCGCACAGACTCGGTCGAGTTGCACCAACTCGGGTTCACCTTGATACGGTACGAGTCGCCCGAGTTGACACGAGTCAATCTGGTACGGTAAACCATGCTATCCACAATGCAAGTGTGTATCTGCATAAAAGTTCCTTATTCACAACACAAATGATTAAAAAGATGACCCATAATTTTCTGCTTCAATCCATATAATCTATAGAAGGTTCAAGTATTTAAATCTGACGACATGCAACCCCAGTGGCACAGAACTTCAAAGAGAAATCTTAGAAGGAAGAAATTTTAAAGACATTTGCCTCGACCACTGAACTTTGCATGCCTCATCACCTTTCATCCACTCCAACATGCATGGAAGACCACTTCTAAAAGGCTCATCAAAGTCAGCTATCCAGTACCATGGAGAAGGGACATGGGAAATGGATTGGTTAAATAAAATGATTGGACTGGATCCGAGTGAAGCTTTCCAACTTTTACCCAAAATGATAACTGACAGAGTACCTAATGGTGGACATATACCAGTATTACCTAATGGTGGACATATACCAGTATCAACCAGCCTATCTCATCATACAGATGAACAAGAACATAAAACATCTCAAACAGTTTAGCGAAAATTACAAAAGTACAGGATAGCTTAATTTCCCAACACTACAGAGTACCACATCCCAATAACAGATTACAAAAACTTAATCTGGTTTCTCACCCCTCGGGTTGAAGGAATACAGATGAATCCTCACTGGCACCTATTCTTGAAAAGCAGCTCAGTCCTTCATAGAGTACAGGAAAAAGATCCACACAGGCATGCATGCACATGGATTATATCTGTCATTCCCCTTAATCCAGATTAATCATGGTCAAACTGGGAGTAATACCAACCAGTTCAGCTTCTGTTTCTTAATCTGTTAATCATGGCCATGGTTAAAGGATTGGTTGGAGGAAAAATGTTGGGATTTGGATCAGATGGATGCTTTCCAACATTTGTCCAAGATACTGAGGCAATGTCCAGTACTGGACATATCCATAGTAGCAATCCTATCTTGTCACACAAAAATTCCAGTTTTTTTGAAAGTGGATAGTACTAAAAAATGAGAAATTACAACGAATATCAGTGAGGAAAGAAGCCCAAACGAAAACTGTCCCGCATCACAGCACGGACTCCCTACAGTGTATCATGGAAAGCCTCCAAAAGAAGAGCAACCCATCCAAAGGCGGATCACCAACACTGAAACAACTCCCACATGCAAGCCTACATGGCCGAACCCAGGAAACCCTCAAAACCCAAAAGAGACCCAATGATACTGTTACAGAATCTAGTCAAATGGCCCCTCAGCCCCTCGAGTGCATCCCTACATATCCCTTTGAGAGCAAGTTTGTCAAAGATCTTGGGCGTAACCACTCCATCAGGCTAATCAGACTTGTGTCGATAGAAAACTCGGTCTACCAACTGTTGCACCCTCGAGTCCAGAACACTGTCCATACAAATCCCACAACATTGGCCAACTTCCGCACTTTCGAGACGGACACCTCCCGAGGAGGTACATCCTCCAAATGTGGCCATACAGCAGCAGGGGAACACCTCGGCATCCTGAGCTGTGCGATTGTCATCCCAAGATCAGCGTCCTGATTGGGAGAGGACAGGAGCTCCCACTCACTAGCATCCTCTTCACTAAAACATGAAATGGCCATGATGTGAGTCTGCACCATCTAGCCCAAAACCGGAATAGGCTGCTGATTCACAGGTTGATCCAGGCCAATTAAACACTGAGGACCGCCGTGCAGCCCATCATCTAGAGGGAAGATAAGCCTGGTGGTCTCCCGGCCTACCACCCTAGGCTCAAGCAAGCCTCAGACCTTGGATTGGGCTGCAAGTCCATCCTAGCAAGCTCGGCCCACTATAGCCAGTGCTAGTGCATGTTCGGTCTACATCGCAAGGACATATGACATTGCCTCAGCATACCAAGGATAGTCCCATGTCGGAAGTCTCAAGGGAGCTCCTCTTGGATTACGCTACATAGGAAATAGGGAACATTCCTCAAAAGATAACTTCTTCAATTAGGTTTTCAGCTTAGTTCTATCCAGGTGTTCTTCCCTCTAGATTGTGCTGACTTGAACATTGAAGGGTTCGCCTCGGGGCTGAAAACTAGGCCTGACTTGATGCAGGAGCAAAATCTACGGTTACATTACACGGACAATGCATTGTGCACTTATCGATGCGATGTCGAGTCGACAACCACTTTGGGGACTCTCGAATGAATAAATAAAATTTCTTATTTCTTATTTATTTTCCTTTTTTAGGAAGGTAATTGCATATTTCCAAAAATTATTTTCTATCATTTAAGTCATTTCTGCGATTTTAGGCTATACAGGGTATGGTCGTAAATGTCATTTTCCCTCTTTATAAGAGTGTGCGTGTGTATGTATATATATAGCTCTCTTTTTTATTAGAAACCCTAGCCGTCTTTGTGAGGAAGAGCCTCTGAGAAGGAGGAATCCTGAGACAGGGAGCTCGAGAAGGACTAGGGTGAGATGCCCCTTTCACATCGCCGGGGTGAGATGACCCTTCCATCCTGCTGCCAACCATCATCCACGCCACTGTTTGTTGCATGCCAGTCTGTCCGAGAGCCCCGTACCATGCTGTTGTCCACTGCCCATGCCCCCTTTTCCTTTGCCTTTTGTTTTGTCCTATTGCTGTTTTGTCTTCTTCCCTTCCTTCCTCCCACCTCTTCTTTCTCTCCCTCCACACCTTACAGGCCGAACCGGGCTCGTAGCCAATAACCCCGCCAACCCACCTGCTCTTCCTTCCTCCTTTACCACCTTTTATCCACCCAAACCAGTGGGCATGTACACACTCACCAGCCACCATTATCCTTGCTCCTTCATCCCCTTCCTCACCCACCTTTTCCTCCCCTCCTCCTCATGGAATTCCGGCACGGATCAGGAGGCCGGATCGGGACCCACTGATACCGATCTGAATTGGGATCGGATCGGTTGGAATCGGCTGGAATCAGCCGAGATCGGCCGATTCCGGCCGGATCAGGACCCGCCAATCCCGATCTGGATCGGGATCGGCCGATTCTGCATTCCATGCTCCTCCTCCACTGTTCTACAGCAGCCCAGAAGGGTTCGTGAACCTGCACACTTCCCCTTCTGCCCCAGCCCACCAGGGACCAGCGCAGCTGGTGACCCATGCCATCCATAGCCAACCCTTGCTGCCCCCTTCTCTCCCTCATCTGTCCTGGTCACACAGCAGAAGACAGGGCTATATCCGACAGCTGAGTTCGTGGAAGCCTTAGACTCTTCGTCAGCATTTGTCGTGGCCTGTGTCCGCATGGTTACTGGACATTTTGAGTCGTTCAAGATCGACATCCTTGCAGGTAACAAATTGTCATGTTTATGCCACATCAACTTTGTATCAGAGCTTGGGGAACCAATTTGTCCCTGTAAATTGGGGTCCGACGTGAATTTTGATATTATGTGTTCATTCATATTTCAAACACAAGCTTAGGTTTTGATCCACTTCAATCATACAATTATATTTCTCAAGCAGTAGTAGATTTATTACCCCTTATGGGAGAAATTATTATTGCTCCAAATGGTGTTTTTGTGGAATTTTGCATGAAGTGTAAGGACCACAAATGCTTGAGCAAGGCTATATATTTTGATGGAGCTTACGCCGAGGTTTACCAATCAACAAAATTCTACATCATCGTGGATGGAAGTACCATGCCACTTTCAATTCTAAGCAAACTAGTTGCACTCGTAAACAAGTTTTTCGAACAGGGGGGCGATTGATGCAGGAGCAAAATCCACAGTCGCATTACACATGATGATTCATTGCGCACTTAACGATGGCAATGTCGAGTTGACGACCACTTTGCGGACTGATCGAATCAATAAAATAAAATTTCTTATTTCTTATGTATTTTCCTTTTTCTAGGAAGGTATATGCATATTTCCAAAAAATATTTTCTATCATTTAGGTTATTTCTGCCATTTTAGTCTTTATAGGGTATGGCTGTGAACACCCTTGTGTACCAAATTAATTATTGACTGAATGAATTGAATGAAAAAAAAAATGAGTTATCCTTTTGGGTGAGAAACCCTAGCTGTCTGTGTGAGGAAGAGCCTCCAAGAAGGAGGAACCCTGAGACAGGGAGCCCAAGAAAGGCTGGGGTGAGATGCCCCTTCCACATCATCAAGGTGAGATGCCCCTTCCATACCATTGCCAACCATCCTCCATCCCACCATCTGTTGCATGCCAGCCCGTCCGAGAGCTAACAAGGATGGCAGTACCGGTATTGGTAGTACCGGTGGGTACCGATACCAATACCATATCGGTATCAGCCATATCAGCCGGTACTGGTCCATTTTGGCCGGCCAATAAATTTCTCTTAATTTTTTTAACTGTAAAGACTGGAATCGGGGTACCCCATGTATCGGTATCGGTATCCACCAATACCGATACGTATCAGTCGACACTGCCATCCATGCGCACAAAGCCGCTGTCCGCTGCCCCCACCCACTTCTTTTTCTTTGCCTTTTGTTCTGTTCTCTTGCTTTTTTGTCTTCTTCCCTTCCTTCCTCCCACCTCCTCTTCCTCTCCTTCCACACCTTACAAGCATAGCCAGGCACATAGATAATAACCCCACCAGCTCACCTTCTTCTCTTTCCTCCTTTTCCACCTTTTATGCACCCAAACCAGTGGGCAAGTATCCCATGAGACATCCCACCAGCCACCATCATCCATGGTCCTCTTCCTCACCCACCTTTTCCTCCCATCCTCCTTCACTGTTCTGCAGCAGCCTAGCAGGGTTCGTGGGCGTGCATTCTTCCCTTCTGCCCCAGCCCGCCAGGGACCAGCGCAGCCCGTGACCCACACCATCCCCAACCAACCCTTGCTGCCCCCTTCTCTCCCTCATCCATCCTGGTCACACTGTAGAAGACAGGGCTGAAACTGACCGCTGAGTTTGTGGAAGGTGTAGACTCTTCGTCCGCATTTGCCGTCTGGATCATTGCTGAACATTTTGTGATGTTCAAGATCGACAACACTGTGGGTAACAAGTAGTTATTTTGTATTTGTTCCCCATCATGGCCTCTCCCTCTTCCTTGCAGGGTGCTCAGTCCTGATCTACCATCTCCCTTGTCCACCTCTCTTGGCCTTCTTACCCTATGGTTCCGGTTAAGTAAGCTCATCCTAGGATGGCTTTGGTTGGAGTGTTGGCTCAAATCAAATGTGACCTCATCAACCTACACTATTCAATGGTGAATATTAAAAGAGAAATAGCCTTTTTGGATTAAGAGAACATTAAAAGTTGGCACTTTGCTAATTGTCACCATCCAATGCCGATTATTCATAATTGGTCAGATAACTAACTAAGATCTAAGAGTAGCTAATGTTCGGGGAACAAAATGATATTGTAGTGTGTGGAGCTTTAGGTGACAAGAATAATGGTGGATTCAAGAAATTAACAATGTGCAAAAACTGGAGAAGTAGAAACAGAGAAGCAAACAACCTGCAACCGTTTACCAATAGCAATAAACGGTTGTACATCTCCTCGTGTCCCCACGATAAGCATAACAATTTGCAAAGGAGGCATATACTGAACATCTGCCATGTCTACAGTTTCGTCATCAACAGTTTCACTACCAACATCCTCATACCCACGATCAAATGCCCCTGTTTCGACACTGCTTGGAACTTCAAATACTACAGTTCCATCACCCTTAACAGTCGCCATGCGATTTAACATCTTAAGCTGAAATATTTAGACAGTAAGCAGTAAGGGAAAAAAAAAACAAATGACTGGGTAAACTTCAATAAATTGCCAGGAAATTAGAAACTGAGAAGGAGTAGAAATTAAAGAATGAGAACACTTGTCATTTTTGAGGAGGAGAAAACACCTACTCATGAAAATAGAGCAGCAAGCTATGTTCAAGAAACCATAAATATATATTGCTCAAGTATCCTCAAACCATGATAGAGAACAAGAATAAAATGCAATCAGCTCATAAGTTTATGTTCACCCTTTAATAAGAAATGCTTAAATGCTTGTCCCATCAATCTGAAGTCACTTAAATACATTCAACAGTCCAAGAATTCAGCTAAGCTTTCTGACCAGCTCATGCATAATGCAGCCTTTATAATGTCATACAAAAGATCCAGACCATAAGTTCGGACAAGAGATGATCTTGTCAAAGTTCAACGAAACCAGTTGG
The DNA here is from genome assembly GCA_030544215.1 of Zantedeschia hybrid cultivar. Lineage (NCBI taxonomy): Eukaryota > Viridiplantae > Streptophyta > Magnoliopsida > Alismatales > Araceae > Zantedeschia > Zantedeschia hybrid cultivar. The sequence goes on from JARZZO010000002.1 coordinate 5,724,431, forward strand.
CAGGTGGAGAAAATACCACACTGCCCGCACAGCAGGAGCACAAGTGATTGAGAATCACATCCACACACAAAAACCACATCGCAGGATCATTGAAAGGGAACAGCTAAATGCTTTGTTTTAATCAAAGAGCAGGATGTCACAAAGGGATGAACGATCATGAAATATATGCAAGTCAAAAGCATTCATGAAAGCCATTTATTCTCATACAGTCCCATGAGGGTGCTCATGAGTGCTAAGCCACCATATAATAATCGATGTCAGATTCCCCCCCCCCTTTTTTTTTTGAAAGTGCATGGTACCACTGAAATGTGTTAATAGAAAACAGTTGTACAGATGTATACAATATGGCTCTCAAAATAGCTCTCAACAAGACCTCTGAACACTTGAGGCGGGAAACAAAACCTCAAGAAGATTCCCCCATAAACTCCCACTAAAGATCAAAAAAAAGGAAGTATTGGTAAGCCTTGTACAAAAAAGACGCACCCATTCCCTCACTCTATCACACACAAACCCAACAGCTGTGTCTGAATCCTTGGCTTCATGCTTGAAGAGCCGTTATTTCTCTATCCCCAGATTGCCCATAAAGTGGCATGAAGAATCAACCACCAAATGATGCAATCAGCCCAAGGAGCTACAAGGAGAGGCCACTGCCGAAAGAGGGATTCCACAAAGTCTGTCCACAGCATGGATTGAGGCATCGCCTGATTCCGATCCGAACCGGGCGATTCAGATCGGAATCAGCGGGTCCCGATCCGATTCAGGGGGGAATTCATTGTTCCTCCCCCAGTTTTTTAGAAAAAAAAAGAAAAACTGAACCGGCCCGAACGGGCGGTATCGGGTCCAGAGCGGACAATTTGGCCAATCCAAACCCAATCCGACCCAATTCGGGCGCTCTCGGATCCCCCCTTAAAGGGGGATCGGAAGCCACCAAGCAGCAGCAGCAAACCGAACGCTGCTACTGTTGGTTTCCCCTAGCCCTTCGCCAACTTGCCCCCACCGCCGGCCGCCGCCACTCGCTTCTGGCCAGCCCACCGCCACCTTCTTCTCTCTCCTTTCTCTCTTTCTCTCTCTCTCTCTCTTTCTCTCTCTTTTTCTTTGAGATCTCGACTGAAAGAATGGAATTTTCACCCCGTCATCGCCGGCCGGCCGTCCGAGAGCCACCGCTACTGCTGTTGTCGCCATCATCGCCGCCGTCGACGTCGGATTTTGTTTCCGCATCCCGATCCGAGTTAAGGTATATTTCGATCTTAATTCTTTTTTAATTTTCAAAAAATTAGAAATGATGTATGGTTGTGTAGATCTATTAATATTTAGTTTTTTTAAAAAAATTAGCATATTGATTAGACAAAATCCTCAAAATTAACCCTAATTAGGGGTTAAAAATTGGGGCTTTTGTATGATTTGTGTAATTAGGGTTCAATTGAGTGTGTCAAACACTCAATTGAACTTATTAGAACCTAATTATACAGTTTTTTGCATTAATTGCTCGTCATTAGTACTAATTACTCATAATTAAGCTTAATTATGAGTTAAAAATTAGAAGTTTTGTATGATTAGTGTAATTAGAGTTCAAGTGAGTGTACCAAACACTCGATTGAACTTATTACAATTTGATTGCATAGTTTTTTGCATTAATTGCATACTATTAGCGTTAATTTGGTAAAATTAACCCTAATTAAAGGTTAAAATTTGGGACTTTTATATGATTTGTGTAATTAAGGTTCAATTGAGTGTGTCAAACACTCAATTGAACTTATTAGAATCTAACTGTACAGTTTTTTGCATTAATTGCTCGTCATTAATATTAATTACTCAAAATTAAACTTAATTAGGGGTTAAAAATTGAGACTTTTGTATGATCAGTGTAATTTGAGTTCAATTGAGTGTGTCAAACATTCAATTGAACTTATTACAATCTGATTGCATAGTTTTTTGCATTAATTATATGTTATTAGCGTTAATTTGATAAAATTAAGTCTAATTAGGGGTTAAAAATTGAGACTTTTGTATGATTAATGTGATTAGGATTCAATTGAGTGTGCCAAACACTCAATTGAACTTATTAGAACCTAATTGTACAATTTTTTGCATTAATTGTTCGTCATTACTAATTTCTCAAAATTAATTTTAATTAAGGGTTAATAATTAGGACTTTTATATGATTAGTATAATTAGAGTTTAATTGAGTGTGTCAAACACTTAATTGAACTTATTACAATCTGATTGCATTTTCGTGTTTTTATGTTATGGTGGAATATGGCAGAGCAAGGACATCATGAACAGGATGTGGAGCAGTAGGGTGCTGATGCTGGTTGGCAGCATTGCACACTAGTGAACAGTGTTAGGAGGAAGGTCAAATGCAATTGGTGTGGAAAGGAGATGGGTGGAGGCGTGTATCGCCTAAAAAATCATCTTGTTGGCATATCAGGAGACGTCAGCAGATGTGAGTCAGTCCCGTTAAACTTGAAGAAGGAAATGATGACTTATATGATGGGTAAAAATGCACAAAAAGATTTATCATCTCAACAACATATGGATTTGCAAGATAAGATATCAGGGGGTCAGAGACGAAGGAATTACAGTCTACCTGCTCAGCGGCCGATCAATTTAGATGATGATAAGAAGGAAGAAGAAGAGGAGGATGAGGAGGATCCAGATAATCCTGATGCAAAGTACACTAGAGTTGTTTGTGCTAGTTTGCAGACAAATAGATAAGATAAGGACCGACGAAGAGGCATAAGATCATCAGGTAGATCAGTGCCTATTCCTTTTCAACCTGAGAGATTCGTTCCTAGGGGCTCTTATGGTCGCAGGACTACTAGTTTTATGTTGGGTTGTAGACGAACGTCAGATGTGGCACATAGTCCTATAGACCAATTTTTGTACAGATCAAGATCTGCCAGACAATCTGGAATCAAGCAAACATTGAAAGGAGTCAAGGCCTCAGCAAAAAATGCCTTGAAATGAATTGTGAAATAGTGTTTACATGCAGGTGTGCCAGCACATACAGCATCCAGTCCATATTTTTAGACGATGATGGATGCAATTGCATATGTTGGGCCTAGTGTAAAGGCTCCAAAACCTCGCTACATTTATGAGGTTGGGCTCGAAGAATAGTATAATGACTTGAAGGTATAGGTCGATAATTTCAAAAATGTGTGGAAGGAGCGTGGTTGTACTATCATGTGTGATGGTTGGATATGGGCCACAAGGAGATCCATAATTAATTTCCTTATGTATTGCAGCGAGAGCACTGTTTTTTTGAAGTCTGTGGATGCCTCGAACAGAATAAAGAATGTTGATTATTTGTACATGCTAATGGATGACGTGGTAGAGAAAATTGGTGAAAAAAATGTTGTACAGATAGTCACTGACAATGAAGCAAGTTACAAAGCAGCTGGTAAATTGTTGATGCAGAAGAGACACTATTTGTATTGGGTGCCTTATGCAGCACATTCCATTGACTTGATGATGGAGGACATAGGCAAAGACCTTTTTATTGTTGAGGTGGTACAACATGCTCAGATGATCACGGGATTTATTTATAGTCACAACGGGATCCTACATATGATGAGAGAGCATACATGTAGACGCGATCTTCTTCGTGCTGGTCCTACCATTTTTGCATCCAACTCATCTTTTTAGAGAGTCTGAGTAAATACAAGCATCAATTAGCCCAGTTAGTCCACTCTGACAAATTTTTGGCATATATAGGGTCACTGAGGGCCGATACTAGAGAAAATGTCTTGGCAGTGCAATCGCTAGTTGGGAAGAGAAGTTTTTTGGATAAAGTTTCTCACTATCTGAAAGTGATTAAACCTCTGGTACATGTTCCGAGGTTAGTTGATGGAGATGACAAAAATGACATGGGATATTTGTATGAGGCTATGGATAGAGTAAAGGAGCACTTAAGGAAAAGCCTTCCTACTGCTCATGACAAATGGTGGAGGATCATCGATGATAGATGGGAGTCGACTTTTGTTGGAACCCCTTTTAAAAAAGAAAAGGGGGAAGGGGGAAGCCCCCCCCACCGGTTCCCAAACCGGTGGGGGGGAACCAACCGGTGGCACCCCCTACCGGTTGGGAACCGGTGGGGGTGCCAACCGGGCCCCCTCCCCCTCTCTATTCTCTCTAATCTTTCTCTCTCTCACTTGGTATCCAGTGGGTACCCCCCCACCTCAAGGATTCCGGTGGGTACCCCCCACCGGTTAAGGCTTTCAAGCCTATAAATACCCCCCAAGGGGTAAGAAGAAAGCATGCCCATTTGGCCCAAAATTTCCTAGGGGAAACTCTGCCAATTTGAAGACCAAATCCGGTGCTCTTGCCCGGATTTGCTACGATTTGGAGGAGATATTTTCTTGGAAGGCTCTCTTCCTTAGGTTTATTCATAAGGGGAAGCTCTGCCAAATTTATATTGTAAAATCACAGTTTTATAAGACGGGATTATGCCGAAATAATGAATGAAAGCCACTATTTGTTCTTTGAGCATATGTGTGTGCATGTGTGTTCATAAATCTACTACTTAAGTAACACTATGTTATTATATTTTCACATGCATAACTAATTAGTTTAATAACTAATTAAAATATATAAATATATAATTAAATATTCTAAAATATCATTGGCCTCATCACATACATAACTAATCTTAATTAAAACCCAATAATGAAACATGGACTCATAAAATGATATGCCTAAGCTAAAAAATGACTTAAATACCTCCCCATGCTTAATTAATTAATAAAATCTGCGAAAATTATTTAAAATCAGTAAAATAAATATAAAAATCAGAAAATTTCTGTAAAAATAAGTAATACTCAGTAAAAATCAGAAAACCAAGTCTGGAAATTACATAAATCCAAAAATATGACTTAAATATCTTTCATATATCCAGTTAATTAATAAAAATCAATAAAAAAAATCAGTAAAAAAATAGAGAGCCAAATCTGAAAACATACAAAATTCCCGAAATGACTAAAATGCCCCTAGAACTTAATGAAATTACAAAAAATACCCTCAATATGATAAAAATAAATGACAATCTCAAAAAAAATATATAAAAATAGACTCTAAGTCTAATAAACCCGATTTAAGGTAAAATTACCAAAATACTCCTATAACTTAAATATGTCTAAAATGGTCCTAAAATACATCCTAAGAGTTTTCAAGTTTTCCTAAAATGTTAAAAAAACTTAAAATGGCTATAATGACCCTAATGCAACATAATTACAAAAATATCCAAAAAAATAAATTTTAAGTCTAGAAATCCAATTCGGATAAAATTACCAAAATACCCTTATAACCCAAACACACTTAAAATAACTCTAAAATACCTTTTAAGGTTTTGAAACCTTCCTAAAAAAAGTAAAAACTCATTTCATACACTAAAGAGACAATAATACCTCTATACCTTCTAACTTGGCATAATTACAAAAATACCCTCATGGGTCTAAAATACTTGGAACTAATCCGGATAACTTAGAATCAATCCAAATACCTTGGAATCAATCTGAAACCATATAAAACCTATCTCAAGCTTGGGTGAGGCCAAGGGCTTAACCTAAAATATATCTTCATATGCATGTGTTGCCTGTAATAGTAGTGTTGCATGTTATAAGAGCATCATACGGACGGTTTATCAAGGGCTGTCGAGCAGTTGTTCGACGTAATTAACACTGACCGAGGTCAGTGGAGAGGGGTCATATACACGAATCTTCGCCTGATTCGAAGTCCCGGATTCCCTGGGGGCTAATCCCAAGCTCTTATAGTCCAATAAAATATAAAACCGACCTATATTTCTCTAGATAAACAAAAACAAAATGATATGGATTTTCGAATAATCTGATAGGAGAGACATCTAGGTCATGTCCCAAAATCTTCCAAACAACTCTCCATCATGATCTCCATGCTGCTAGTTAATTCTTCATCTTTTCAACTTGATTTTATTTGATTAATTTTAATGATATTTATTTTTATAACTAATGAACCATAATTAAAATGTAGGATATTTTTTCAACCCAAGGTATAAGTATAATGAGAGAGTACATAATGATGGAGAGGTTCTTCGAGGCACAACTAATGTGATTACTAGAATATCAAGGAATACGCATGAAAGGATAGATGCCTTAGTAGAGGTAACATACAAAGTAGAAGTTTATGAAAATCCAGTCTTCTATCATTAACTTATGTCATTTATATTTATTTTGTAGATGGAGAGATTTAAATTAAAGATTGGCATTTATGGAGATGATGACGTCAGGGCTGCAGTAATGAGAACAACTCCAGGTGAATTACATAATAAATAGTCAAACACTCAATTTAATGAATTACTACCATTCATTATTAATATCGTCGTCTTCTTTTTTTTTACAACAACTGAATGGTAGATCCAGATTAATTATAGACAAGCTGCCACAAACCTTTTGACGTATGTTGCAATAAGAGTACTCAGTCAAACCACTTCTTCCAGTCAGTGTGAAAGAAACTGGAGTACATTCAGTCTCATTCATGCGAAGGTTAGTAGCAGATTGGGTGTTTCTAGGCTAGAGAAGTCGATGTACTATCACAACAACATGCACCTAAAAATCAGGCAGATTCAGGAAAGACAAAGACTCAAAAGATAGAGATTCATGGAGTTTGCTGGCAAACCAGTTGATGAGCATGTACATCAGATTGATATTGATGAACTGCTAGATGAAGAACACCCATTGCATTCTTAGGTGGAGAGCAGAGCAGCCCGAGATGCCAGCCTGAGTTTGATCTTCAGGATCGGAGTTGGGCAAGAGGTGAACTAGATGCAATAGTTGCTCGAGATCTTGAATTTCAGGCAACACTAGAAGGAAGTGCACTTGTTTTTTAGAGGTGTCGAAAGTCAACCACACTAGCAGACACTGCTAGAACTTCTGCCTCTCAACCAGCACTCAGGAGATCAGCTACTCAGGTGGATTCACAAAGAAGAAAGGAGAAAGAGCCAGCGAGACCTTCACTGCAGTTATCTAGCAGTAAAAGAAAAACAATCAAAAGGAAAGTCTAAACAACGAGTGGACCCATCGGAAGAAGAACAAGGGAGAGTTCAGCAAACTGGAGAGACACTTGAGGACACCCCAGTTTTACCAGCTCACTTGGCCAGCATGTATGAGGCAGAGAGACAAATCTACAGGCTTAGAAGAAGGTGGTTGAGGAAAACAAGCCAAGTGGGGAGTGATGACTCTACTGAGGATGATGGTGATGGTGATGGCGCTGTTGCTGCTGTTGCTGGACTATCAGGAGGTTCTGCACTTTGGAACAGTTACATAGGATACGAAGATTACTCCGCACCTCAGAGTCATTATGAAGGAACTTAAGGGCAAAGACAAAGACAACAAGGAGGATCTGAAGGCCAACAAAGATAGGCAGGATATGATTGGCCCCCATAGGAACATGCATCATCTTATCCGCCCATTTTTTACCCCCCTACACTGCCGTATTCAGACATCAGCAGCACTATTGAGGGGTACTCTGGACCTCCACCTATATAGTATGGCATTATGTCCCTCCAGCACAATCAAGGAAAAGTTCAAGCCAGCAAGTTTACACACCTGAGGTATTCAAAAGAAATTCGAAGACCTCGCTAGCTCTTTGTTTAGCTATGGATATCCAGCACACATGTCGGCAGATTATGGCCCGCCAGCTCAAACCTATGAGCTGGATGATAAAGGATCACAAATGTGATCTTTTCTAAGGTATTTTTCAACAATAATGTCTTTTTTAATTAGTGCACAACAATAATTATTAGTGAGTTAGTTGTATTTTTATGGATGTACATGAATTCCATTCGTTGTTATTGTACATCAATTGAATAATATGTATATAATTTTTTCTAATTTTTTCCTGATTTTTTCTAATTTTTCCTGAATTTTTTGGATTTTTTATTATTTTTTTAATCCGGCCGAGTCGGACCAACCAGACTTCATCCGGATCGGCCGACCCGGCCCTTCCAGATCGGGTCGGATTGGGATCATCGGGTCCCGATTCGGGGACCTGACTCGACCCGGAATGCCTTGGTCCACAGGGGTGGTTGACACACCTTGAAAAACATGGCCCTCCAAACCTCAATAGCAAAAGCACAATGAACAAATATGTGGTCCAAAGATTCATCCTGCAGTCTGCATAAGGGCACAAAGAAGGCACATCACACCCAAACCTAATAACCAATAGATATTCTCCAGATAAGTGTTTTGACTTTTAGTGGGGATTTTGGTTACTAAATATGATGGGAAAATGGAGTTCTCATACCCCCATCTTCAATAACCAGGATAGGAAAAGACCCTCTTATCTCCCACGTCCACAACTAAGAATGGTAGAGTCATCAGTGCACAAATCCTCCAGAAGATGCCATAGGGAGAACAAATCCTAAAACTCCTCTATGAGGTTCCGCCTAAAGCATTAAGTCCACCTCCCTGAGCCTGGAACACTCTGATCATACACTTGTGACACTTGTGCAAGAGGATCAGTTGAAACATCAAAGAGCCTAGGAAACATCCAGCAAAATGGTTAAAGCCTGCTCCACTTGTCTATTCAGAAAAGGCACTGCATACCATCTCCTAGAGCAACTTGGGTGGCCGCCAATACTGTCCACTGGCTAAAGAATTCTTATCCAAATTGAAGAGACATTGAACACCACATGTAAAGAGATATCCCATACCCTACTTATAGCATGGTACTTCTCTCAAATCACCTCTATCTATAGACCAAAAGAAGCAGTACCTAGTTTCCACAACCATTTGGCCAATAGTGCCAAATTGAAAAAAAGAATATCCTTGATCTCTAGGCGTCCATTTTCTTTACTCTTGCAAACCCTACCCCCACAAGACCTCATAACATCCTCTCCTGCATCCCTTTGAGCACCCATTCTAGAAGAATCTAATCTTGATAGCTTCAAGTTGCCTAGATATTGAAGTGGGCACTCTAAAGATAGACGTGAAATATATGGGAAGATTGTCTAGCATGGACTTAACACAGAATCAACATGCCTCCATAAGAGAGAAACTTTCCTTTCCAACCAGCAAGATGAGAGTGGAACTTATGGATAATATGTTGCCGGTCACAGCACTCAGGAGCCCAGTGACAAAGGTAGCCCCTATTGTGTCACAGGAAAAGAACAAGCCCTACATCCTAGAATGAAGCCACTCTCGCCAACTCCAGTTCTGACAAATTGATGCCAATGACCATACTTTTCTAGAAATTAACCCTCAATCCACGGGCCTAGTCCACAAGCTCAAGCATAAGCCTAGCCCTCAGAAGTTGGTCCTCTCCCCCAGATAAAGAGAATGGTATCATCTGTATACTGAAAATGAGAAATCCCCCGATAAGCTGAACATTCCTGGAAACCAGTAATCATGCCCGCTTTTCTCCTTTTATCCACATTTTGCTGAGAACACTAGCCACAAGGACAAACAAAATGGAGACAAAGGATCACCTTGTTTGAGCCCTCTTCCACTATGAAAGAAAGAAGTAGGCACTCCATTAATGAGGATGACAAAAGTAGCCGATGATACACACTCTCTGATCCACCTTATCCACTGTTCACCAAAGCTCATCTTATAAAGAACATCAATGCCCTTCAACATGGTGTCAGAGATAGGTTCCTATCATTAGGGATGCAAAAGGCGGATTCAGTGTGGATCCAAAGTAGTTCCATGACCGTATATGTTATGTTATCGATTTAGAAAGACTATCCATTAACTGTCCTACAAGGTAGTAATCAGTCGGATAATCAGATGCTCAGTGTACCATATATATTCTGTCATAAAAGAGTTGTATCCAATACCTTATCCGCTGTACATATCGGTTTAGAAAGATTATCCGTTAACGGTTTAGAAACAGTTGTATCCAATACCTTATCCGCTGTACATATCGGTTTAGAAAGATTATCCGCTCGAATTGTATCCAATACCATATATATTTCTCATTCAGTGCACCTTAAGATACTAGCTCATTATTGACAAGAGAAACAAAAATTCGTTGCACTACTGGGAAATTTATTTAGGAAACCAAGATGCAGACTAAGGTTCTTCATTTTACTATCCTCTACAACTCAAAGACATAAAAAAGCAAATCTAGCCCATCTGGCTAGCAGTCAGAACTCGGAAGGCACAAGTGGCTGTGCTTCCTCTGATTTGGGACTACTTTCAGGCAGGCTATTGTTGAAATTTTTACTCTCACACAAATTACAGCCAGTGCAGAAAGGACAGCTTAACATAATCCTGGATCTCCAATCAATGTCTTGCAGTTTGAAGTTAATCTAAAAAGAAAAAAAAAAAAATGCAACCTCACAAATACTACCTGACTGTCCCAGAAAGTCGGCACTACCCTCCACATTCCTGTTGTTCCCTCTGTGTTCGTCCCAGGATGAAACTTTGGATCATATTCTCTTCAAGTGCCCTTTCTCTGTCTTGGTGTGGTCGTGGTTATTCTCCTTGGTTGGTCTTTGGTGGAGAGCCCTGCCTCCGCTGGCGGTAGGGACCTTTTTCTCAGGTGGCAAAGATCTTGGGCGACTTCGGCAGGTAAGAGTGTGTGATGGATGTTCCTACACGCGACGCTTTGGACTCTATGGAGAGAGAGGAACCTTAGCATCATTGACAACATGAGTCACACCTCGAGCCAAGCCGTTGCCTTTATTTTAGACAGAGTCAGAGAGTGGGCTGTTAGCTTGTGCATCCGGCCCATTTTGCTATCTAATTGTTTGGATCCTCTCAACCCTCTGTAGCCCTCCTTTTGTTTTAGGTCACGAGGGCTCTTTTGTTTTCTCTGGATATAGCTCTCTGCTGTGTTTCTAGGGTTCTTTTGCTTCTTATGTATCTTTCTGCATAGGGGTTTTCGTTGGAAGACCCTTTGAGTTTTGGTCCCCACTTTTTGGTTTCCTTTCCCCTTTCATCCTTGGGTATCCTTTGGTTCTGACTTCTTTCTCTCTTTAATGAACTGAGTGGTACCATCCACTTTTTTAAAAAAGAGGGGTGGGGGGTCCACAAGGAAGGATACTAAGAGTATGGAAAAGTTTGTAATTGTTCTTCCCCTCTTTTTATTTTTATTTTTTGAGGGGGGAGGGGTGGCTGAATCCAGGCAGTGTAGAACTAAAAAGTTAACAAATTTGATTTTCCAATAACTTCAATCAAATAATAGGAGAAACCTGAGGGTGCGGGCAGAACTGTTTTATTTAGGGTTTTTTCACATATAAACCATTGTTAAAAATGAGATTGCAAAAATATCATTCTTGCAATTGCATTTGCACACGTCTCGATGATTATACATAGTTTGAAAAAGAAAAAACACGCAGCTCCTAAAGCCTGAGGGCTTGGAAAGGAGCTCTAGTTTGAAAAAGGAAAAAACATGCAGCTTCTAAAGCCTGAGGGCTTGGAAAGGAGCTCTCCAATTCTAAGGCCAAAGAAGAGGAGCCATGACACTAACATAGACAAAGATGACCACATGGCAAAAATATCATTCATGCATTTGCATTTGCACATATCACTGTACATAGTTTGAAAAAAAACACCCACAGCTCTTACAGCCCAAGGGCTTGGAAAGGAGCTCTCCAATTCTAAGGCCGAAGAAGAGGAGCCACGACACTGCCATAGACAAAGATGACCACTGGATAGTGGATGCCCAAGATCCACAATGAAGAATGCCGAAGCCCCCGGACTGGATGATGTCGATGACGGTCCCCAGCTCCCCCACGTGCAGCTTTACCCACATGTCATCGAGAAGCAGCAGGAACTGCTTCCTTTTGAGGGGGTGGAACAACACCTTGTAACCATCACTGCCAATCTCACCCACCATAATGGAGGTCCTGATCCCATTCCACGGGCTAAGAAAATCTACATATTTATTTCATGTGATCTCATCCCTCAGGCTTAAGAAGATGGACAAATTTCTGTGGTGTTTGAGGGGAAGGAAAGCTCCAGGCGGTAAGCCCATGCCATAGTTCTTGATCACCCTGGATCTGTCACCTCCAAGATGCCCCCAGATCACCGCATGGCTACTTTCCTCCCATGATGGAGGCAATCTAGGTTGGCAACTCCTTTGCATAGGTCATTGGGACTACAAAACCCAAATCCGACCCAAAACCCAAATAAAAATGCAGATCTTGACTCAAACCCAACCCCTTTTTTAATAATTAGTTCGGAACTGGATTAAATTCCAGTTTTGTAGTTCTGAATTAAGGTTCAGATCATTGGAAACCCTCTCCGAATCTGACCTGTTTACACCTGTAGCATCGGGGAATATGATATTTGTAATCCAGACCAGATTATAGTTTTTTGAGAATTGTTGATTTAAGGGGCTGAGTCTGGTTGAAGAGGTAGTCTTGCACAAACAGCTATAATGCCTCCATTCATTTCTATAATAAAATTCATGTTGTAAATTCCTTCTCCTTAAAAGCAAAACAAAGATAACGAAACATTAACATATGCAAACTAGATAAAGACTCCACAATAAAAGAAAGGTTTTTTTTGGGTCCCTATAATCTTTCAATATTTAGCATTAGTCCCTGAAATTTTCATATTTCTTTTAAACGCCCTTACAATCTCCCTAAAAAAGCCCCCTCTGGTTAGCAACATCAAAAAAGGGAATATTCATGGAATATTCCTTCCATGCACCATATTTCTATCAGAATATATAAAGAATATTCCTAGTATATTCTTTTTTAATGGTTGCCATGCAGAGCGGCTTTTTAGGGAGGGTTCAAAGATTGTAGGGGGTTAAAAAGAAATGTGAAGATTGCAGGGGCTGATACGAAATATTGAAAAACTGTAGGGACCAAAAAGTAAAAACCCCTAAAAGAAAACCAGTAATCCTGAAGCATAAATAAGCACTGAAACAAAAAAAAAAGACTAGAGAGATAAAAGGTAAAGCAAGACAAGCAAATTATGATGCTTGACCGATAGCAATAAAGCCCACCCCAAACCATTATAACAGTTCAAACCTTCTTTTTGTCAGAAATCTTATCATCAAATATTTGTGCAGCTGGATCAGTGCGTGCAGTACTTTGCCTCCGCCTCTCAGTTTTTGATCTTTCCAAGTTTTGATGACTTGTGGATGCCTCTGAGCTTTGACCATTTGTTGTCTCTCCCGGCATCGTGTTGGATCTAGACAGACTCCTGTCACCACTGACTGCAGATAGTAAAAAAAAAAAAATCTTCAGAGATTTAATGTGTATATTTGCATAAAATATCTGAAGACATCAGAGATGTAAAGGACCTGCTATACAACTACATAATAATCCCGGTCTCTTAGTTGAGAACATCTGGCACAAGGCAGAGAATCAACAAGATCAAAGAAACAGAAGATTGGCATCAAACCGATGAAGGGACTAAAACAGTTGGCCTTCGCCTTAGACTTTTCTTTAGGTGAAATAACCAAATAAGAACAAAAAACAGCAATAATATGGTACAATAAAGGACGTCGAGAGCAAAATAAACATATAGAACAAGAAAAATGACAACAGCAACAGAAGATCTGTGGATCACATTTCATTTCCATTTACTAATTTTTGACAGAAGCATACAGTAGCAAAACAAGCAAATGCTCCCACGCAAAAGTCAATTATTGCCATGGGAAACACTATTAGAAAAAATAACATTCACGCATGAATGGAGAAAAGTGGCAGTCCCTCACCCTCCTTTAACATTTCATGCATACATCACATGCAGATGATAGGAACATGTGAAAATGAACCATAAAATCCTAAAACAGGAAACTAGAAACAATTCAAGCAGATGCCCATTTGCATACTCTTTTTGCACACCCTTTTCTATGATTGTCGAGAAACTAGGAAATGATTCCAGGAAGATACCTATTCCAGGCTCCTTTCTGTGAATCTGACTCCTCCACCACCATATATCCATCTCTTCTATTTCTCCCTTATTGAGGATGCAATGGAAATACAGTTCTTAGTTACATGGAAGCAATGCTGCACTCAACTCACATGATACATATACCACCCATCTAAATAGGCTCCAGATCATGCATTGAATATTCAATTTCAAAGGTTTCAAGGCTAAGGAAAAAAATAGGGAGAGGGATAAAGATGATATCCTTTCTTAAAACACTAATCATATTTTTTGGTGATTAGTGAGGTTTTTTGTCTTCTTTCCTTCGGGGTTCTTTTAGTGTTTCATTTTAGGGGCTTGTTATTCTGTGGGGGTTTTTTTTTCTTTCTGAGGATTCTACCTCTATCATTTTTTTGTACTTTTGCTCTTCTTGCAGTGACTTATGACTAAAAGAGTGAATTATGACTAAAGTTACCTTCCAAAAAAAAGGGTTGAATCACAGTTAGAGTGTTGGTCAGAAAGATAGAAAATGGATAGATAGGAAGACAGATATATATATATATATATATATAGAGAGAGAGAGAGAAGAATGTTGTGGTGCGGTTTGCTACAGTGCACGTAGTTTGACTGCACGCACTATTTTAACCCCCATCCCCATATTAAAAATAAAATAAAAAATCATCATAATTTTAAATATTCAATTACCCCCTTAGGATTGTTTTCCATCCCTTGTGACTTTATTTTCACTGTCCAATCGTGTCTGATCTTGAAACTCAATCCTAGCCATCCATTATGTACTTGCAAATCCGATTTTCAAAAAATCACGAAAAATAGTAAAAAAATAGAAAATTCGTCAGATTACCATTAGAGTTGTTCCCATCCCCTGGGGATTTAGTATTTATCGCCAATTTGCTCACACCCGATTGGACGGCTACAATCAAATCGAATACGATATGACGATAATTTTTTTTTTTTGAAATGTGGATGGGATCTAATGGTGAAAATTAAGCTCCAAGGGAAGGAAATAACCATAGGAGAATAATTGAATATTTAAAAATTCATGGTGATTTTTTTTAACATGACGATGCGGTTGAAAAATACTGTGCGACTTAAATTCACGGGGGGCAAAGGCTGGAGAAAGAGAAATGAAATAAAAGAAGAAAAATACAAAACAAAAAGAATAAAAAAAACTACAGCCGTCCAATCGAACAATTGGACAGCACTGAAATGCAAGGCGCCCGCCCGCGTGAAATGCGGGTGCTGGCCCGCGTTTCACACAGGCGGAGAGGCGTGTGTGGCGGTTTCACTGCCCCGCGTGCCCCTTCCCCGTTTCTCTCTGTTTTATTTTTTTCATATTTTTTTGTCCAGATCATCCGATCTGCATCTAACAGTTGGTGATAGAATCCGCTGCCAGTGGACTGAATCAAAGCAGTGAATCAAGGAGAGATCCGTTACCATCGGCGGCAAAATAAAAACAGTGCTACCTACTTCAAAAGTACCTTAATCGAACTCTAGTTTCTAATCCAAGCCGTTTAACCTTCTATGCAATATGAAAAGTTGAAAACTATGTACATATAAAAATTATTCCCTTCTACCATCTATAAGTCATAAATTAGATAGTACCAAATATTATACCATCTAGACCATCCATTTTGTACAGCTCTGCTGCATGGAAATACACATCCGATGCATCTGATTTTTCATTTATAGATACTTTTTTAGTTGTAGAGAAAGTTTAGCAGCTTGGATTAGAATTGGAGTAGGTGGCACCATTCTTATTTTGCACTAGGGGTAACAGCTCTCTCTCTACATATATACATATATGTATATGCATATACATGTATATGTATATATGTATGTATATGTATACATATATATATGGAGCATATCGAATGAGCCACCCTCAAAATCCTCTTCTTCTTATGTTAAAAGAATACATAGAAATCATCAAAAAAAATGAAATATTAAATTATGCCTCTTAGGGTTGTCCCCATCCGTGGGACTTTCATTTTTACCGTCTTATTGTGAAAGTCGATCATAGCCATCCAATTGCGTTCACACCGAAAAACATCGTTAAAAATGTTGAAAAATAGTCACGGAATAGGAAATTATTCAGATTAACCTTTAGGGTTGATCCCATTCCTTGAGATTTTAGTTTTGATCTCAAGTAAGGACGCACTCGATTGGACGGCTACAGTTGAGTTTTTCAATTGGATGGTGAAAATTAGATCTTAAGCAGTGGGAACAAGCCTAAGGAAGGATAATTGAATATTTAAAAAAATTTATGATTTTTATTTATTTTTTTAACAAGAGAGGAAAGAGTTTCGAAGGGGGAGCATCTAATTTAGATGCAGCCCGGGGCTCATTGTAGAGCGAGAGAGAGAGAGAGAGAGAGAGAGAGAGATCTAGGTTGGGCCGGGCCCTTTGATGTGGCATGTCCTCACCCTAGCTCGGTCATCCAATTATGCATCAGGGCAATCAGACAGCTGGGATCTTTTCACACACAGCCGCCCCCCTCTTTCGAAAAGGGGCGGATATGGGGGCAGGAAATGCCTACTCATGTGATCAGGGGAGTGTCCATCTGCCACCGCCTTGCACTGAAGGTGCCATAAGCACCACGGCACATAGAATTGGGGGGTTGGCCAGGTATTGTCTGATTGCACTGGGTATCCACATCAACCACAGCCTCCAGAAAATGCAGGCGTGCTTATCACCACCTGATCGCATTTTTAAGTGATTGGATCGTCCTGCTATGTTACAACTAATCCACACCACAGCATCATTCTATATCTGTTTATTTCCCTCTTGGGGTGAAGGCTATGAGGATGGCATTTTATGTTAATTCAAGTGTACAAATGAATTGCCTTTTTGTTCATATATATCTACTCTTAAGGCATCATACTTGTCCTTACTGCACATGCCACATAATCTATAATCTATAAATTGTGCAATAACCTAGTAGAAGAATCTCATCATCACATGGAAAATATCCATCGAATCCATTGTTTAGTGCACACTTTTTTAGTCCATCTTTGGAACAAACTTCCCACTGTAGAAGCACATCATCAGAAAGAAATTGCCATAAATTATTCAATTGATGTAAAACTTTTTTGAACTCTGTTCCATCTAAAATTCTTTCATCATCATATGTCTTAAATCATCAAACTAGATTAATAAAGGACCCAAAGCTATGGGAAAGTTTATGACTGGCTACCACTCCTTTAAAAGACTAAGTTAAATAATGTGCTACGGTAATTTTAGATTGGAAAGGATCTCCGAGAATTTACATAAGGTTTATTAGTGGGCAGGAAATTTTCTTGGTTGTATAATCTATGTCATGCAGCCAAGGAGCAACAATCCAAGATTCTCCTACATTTTTTAATTGCTATGGAAGATGAACAAAAAAGGCAGGTAAGAGTATCTGTCTTCTTGATGACAGCCATCAACCAAAGAATGAATTAAAAAGCCATACCAAATGTGCATCTAAAATCTTCACATGAACCTAATATATAATTTCTTAAACCCGTACAATAAACAATTCTCTTGAAATAATATTACTAAATAAACATTATTTTAAGTAAATTATGGAAATTTCTGGATATGAAAAAATCACCAAAAAACAGATATCAACTGGATTTGCACAAAAGGATTCATGTAGTGACATTTAGGTGAACAAATATTACATTTTTAAGAGAAGGTGTAGACATGGAGTACTGCCACTAGCCTTTATGTTGTTCTCCCTCAAGGGGCTTCATAGGAGCAGCTATTGCTGACGTGGGAAGACATTGGTCCAGTTCTAAGGATCATATTAGTTGGTGGCTGATTCTTCATGCAACTATTTGGGCCATTTAGACTGAATGCAACAATCGATCTTTAGATGGGAGGTTTCTTCAACAAATAGAGTCTTTTCCTTTGTTTGTGAGAAAGTTAGAGAGTGGGCTACCAACAATTGTAATGTGTACTCATGTAATTCATCCCTGTTTGGTCTTCTCGGGGAGGGGTAACTGGTCACTTTTTGTTTTTGCTGGGGCTAATTTGTTGTCTTGACCATTTTGGTCTTTTGTATATGGTGGGTTTAATTCCTTTACATGTACATTCCCCACCTTTTGTACTTCCTTTTTCAATGTATACAATTGTGGTACTATCCACTTTCAAAAAAAAGACATGAAGTACTGCCAATATGTCATCTCTACTTTTGAATATGTATAATCCCATGATTCAACAAAACACAGTAAGTATATGCAATTCTTTTTGCATAGTCAATTTGTAAAAAGACAAACAGACGTATGCTCTATATTGTTTCTAAGGCACATCAACTAATGTGCCTAATCATGGGACGGAGTAGTCATCAAGGAGGCAGAACCAATAAGAATATCATGGGATGGTTGTCAAATAGTGACAATATTTCCAATCTAATCAATACTAATCCATATAGGTTTTACAATATTTGACACCAAGTCCAATCCTGATCCACAATTACTTCTGATCAGTGCTAAACTTTTCACCAGTCTCTCGGAATCCTAAGTGGGAATAGGAAATAAAAGGAAGGGAGTCCATTCAATCTTGGGCACTAGACAGCTCTATGTAATGAAGTAAGACCACATGATAATCTGTTGCCCACTTCCACACCAATGCACAGGTTGACTTTAACCTCCTTAACATGAGGCAGAGGCTTATCAGTAAGACTTGCACAGGATCATGGAACAGTGTAATAAAAGTGAATGATGTTTAGACATTTGGTGCATGCACGGAATCCACCTATTAGACCTACCCAAGACAAGGGTGGCAGTACCAGTATCGGTACTGGTACCAGTGGGTACCGATACGTATCAGTATCAGTATCCGGCATTTCGGCCGGTACCGGCCCATTTTGGCCCAATACCGGTCAATAGAAGTTTTCTTTAATTTTTTGAAACATACATGAGTAGTACCAGGACCCAAGAGGCACAAATGGTAACAGGAGGATAGAGTTACCAGCCTCAGCAATCTTCATTATGAAAAATTCCAGTAGCATTCTCACTAACTAGGGTAAACAATATAGTTAAAAAATAATGCACGTTGGAGTCCATTGATCCAACGGCCATCAAACCCCATCATATTTATGTGCTTGAAAATGAAACCCAAGTTACACCTGTAGTAAGCATTCTCAAAGTCGCACAGGACCAGCATAATTCTTGTTTCTATGCAGGGTTGAGTTCCCCCCTAAAAGAGTTCCTATGATTCCATGCAACCAAACCAGCCATCGCCATGGCGCTTCTCATGGTAAGCATTTCAGTGTGGATCCTACAGACACCATTACGAAGGCCAGTGGCATATTAGTATGATGTAGCCGAAGTTATCACGATCGGATTCCGAGACTGGAATCCGAAGATGGGACCCGAAGTTGGATCGGATCGGCGAAGAGGACCGACGGGGATCCGAAACGAGGCGAGGGTGGAAACGGGGCCGAGGATCCGAAGCCGAGAGGTGCCCAAGCGAGAGCTCGTAGGGAGCGAAGCCGAGACTCCCTCGGATGCTGCGGATCGGCCGTCGTAAGGCGAGGCCGAGACTCCTTCGGACGAGGCGGACCAGCCTGCGGAAGGCGTGGCCAAAACTCCTTCGGGCGGGGTGGACCAACCGTCGAATGGCGTCGAGACCGGAGGGAGAAGACCCGAGATCGGCGGCCGAGACCGACTCGGAGAGGTCGGCGAAGATTCAAACCGAAGCCCCTGCAGAAGGAGGAAAAGAAGAAGAAGAACCAGTCAGTAGGAGTCCCGGACTTCGGCCCTAAGGAACCCCCTTCGACGGCTAAGTTAACTTCTGAAGAAGATTCGATTCAGAAGTCAGGAAAGAAGAAATAGTTTTAATGCTTTTTGGACTGTAGTCCTTGGGGTCTCGAAGACATACATTTGGTAATAAATAGCCGTGTATTTATAGCGGAGGATAGAGGTTGCTTAGTGGTGGCAACCGATATAGGACTATGTTTTGGTTTACTGATAAATCGCCATAGCGCCTAACCCTCCCACCGTAGTGGGCTGGATACGGCTATTGGGCCGAAGGGGGTTGGGCCGCTGATGGGCCTGATGCCGCTTAGTGGGCTGAAGCCTACTGGGCCGAGGGCTGTTGGGCCGCTAACGGGTCGAAGGCTGTTGGGCCGCTGATGGGCCGAAGGTTGTTGGGCCGCTGATGGGCCGAAGACCACTGGGCTGCTTACTGGGCCGAGGGCTGCTAGTCTGCTAATGGGCCGAAGCCTGCCAGTGGGCCTTTACTGCTGCTGTTGGACTGATCTCAGTGTTGGGTTTGTTTTAATGGGCCGAATCGGATTCTGCCTCATCATAGTACAATCCTTCTTAAGAAGGACAAGAAAGATGGCATACTCCCAAGTGAGATTCAATATTACGTAACTAACACACCATAACCATTAGCCATCCCTAATCACATCTTAAGTTTTTTTTTCCCTTAAAAGAAAAAGAGAATAATGCATGTCCTGGGGACCCAATCAAACAGAAGCTACTAGAACTGCATGTACCTCATTCTCAAACAGTGACATGATTAACTGTTCTGTTTGCAACTCTGATATTGTCAATAACAATCCATCAAGTGGGACACATCTCCAATTTCTTGTTCCACAACAGAGATGAGTAAGATCCCATCACACTTCTTATAAATCCATGACATTTGGTTTTTGTCTACTCCTTGCTGGTTGGTTTGATGGAAGCATCCAGGTAGGGTTCCATGTTTACCACAATGCCATCCTGTCCTATTTGAAAAGAAACAAGATCTTGAACAAGAGTCGACAGATGACGGACTAACTAATTTGTTGGATGGTATATGTATCTGGGTAAAGATCCTTTTCCAAAATCTGTTCCTCCTCACACTCGCTAAAGCAAACTTGTAAAGACCGCTGTAACCTACAATCAGCCTGTGCTGACATCATCATATTCTTAAATCATTGATTTTGGTAGATACTATAGTCTGCATAGCGTTTCTAAACACAATGTTGAATAGTATGAGTACGTTTTTTTTTCTTAAAGTGGATAGTACCACTGAATTGTATTAAAGTGAAAGAAGATGTACAAAAAAGAATGAGTAAAAAACTCTCCAAAAAAACTCACTCCACAGGGCACCAGGAAGGTGAATCCAAGGCCATTCCCCAACAACACAAAAAAGGAGGAGGTAATAAGCTTCCTACACCAAACCCTCATCCAGTCCCTCACTCGACCAGGAACGAAAGCAACAAGTCTCCCCGAAGAAGGCTTTGAATAGTATAAGTATGTTAGACATTTCCACGCCTTCAAAACTGTCTTTTAAAAAATAAATAAAATAAAATAAAATAAAAAACACTAGAAACCAAGACATAATTTCCTATAGAAAATAAAGTACACATGCACATAAAACCTACCTAACTCACATAAATTTAATGACACCCTACCATACTTTCTTTTTGCTCCACTAGTTGCTTCCTAACACACTGAAAGACAGCAATTTGCAGAAAAGGCATGGACCCACGTCATCAGAAATAAGCAAGTAGAAGTCAAAGCCAGCGAATCTATACTGGTACACATAAGATCGGAAAAAAAAAAAACCTTTCTTGGTGCTGCCAACCAGACTTGGTTGTTGCGGCAGCTTCGATCAAGCAAACACATTTACTCCTCTCCTCTGCAAATATCCCGGAAACCCAAGTGCTACTGGTCCCAAAATTCCAGATTCCAACCACAACCCAAGAAAATTACACAACAGAACAGCGAACCATCATCCAACACATATGTATATACATTGGAAGCACGGAAATTCTTGACTCGGGCGTCTTAGAAGACGCAAAGGAGGCAGCTTTCCTTCACAGAATCCCCCGACCCGAAGCAAAGAAGGGTGAGGTAACTGCAAGGGACTTACCGGCGGCGGCCAGCGCCTCGGGTTCCTCGTCCGCAGGCTCCTCCGCAGCGCCGCTGGCCTCCGCCATGTCCTCCGGGCGCCCCCGATCTGGTGGCGCTCGGCGAGAAGGAGAGAGAGGTTTCGAGATTTGGGGGGGACCGGGTTCTCTCGGACAAACAAAAAAGGAAAGAAATGGGAAACGACGAGGACGGTTAAGAACTTAACAGGGTCGCGGGGGTTTTATTTTAATCTATTATCTGCCAAACGCCGCCATGTGACAACATTTTTCTCTCCTGATTTTGGATTTCTAACCCTAACCATAGTTTTATTTTAGGGCAGGTCTTCTTCGTTGGATTATTAAGCCACTATTTTTAAAAAATCTTATCTTAATGTAGTAAACATTCAGAAAAGACTTGCCAAATAATGAGGTTCTTGTTAAATAGATAGACTACAGGGAGTTTTATCAAATTTGATACTTTGGTTGTGACTAATCTGAAAAGTCATTGTTTTCGCACCCTGCTCTGCTGTGCTCGCGTGCGTACAGCCAAGATTTGCTGTAATTTAGCTTTGAAGTCCAATGTTCGATTAATAATGATAATTGTACTTTTATACCGTTTTAAGTTTAAAAAGAAAGCTTCCACTTCCGGTGCGCAACGCGTGGTGGCAAATGAGAATGGGGAGGAGAAAAGTGGTTGAGTGAGCTGTCAAAGATTCTGTTCGCAATTCTCAATTTAAGTGGTACCTGTCAAATATTTGTTAAGGGGTAAAGTTTCCAAGAAAATATGCGATTATAGGCATGATAAATTGTCACAGAATATTTTCAAATGGAGCTTAACATATCCTAACATTTTGGTAATTTGGTATGGCGTAAAATATTATACAATATAGATTTAGAAATCAACAAAAATAAAGGCTCTGTACTGACAATTATAATACTTCAATCATGCAAAAATAATATGAAATAATCTACAGTAATTCAAACATAAAAATATCATTTTATAATTATTTATGAGGCACCAAATGACCTCTTTTTTGTAATGTTAAAATAACCCTTAAAGATATTAGCAATGGTGATTAAGGAATTTGGCCACTTGCGAAAGGAAAGCAATTTAGTGACGAGCGGGTCTTAGCGTAGACGCAAGTGGTGTTTAGTCAACATCATTCTTTTCGTCTACGTATGTGTCTATGTTTTTTTTTTCTAATCATATTCTCATGAGTCACCATTCCAAGGTCACAAACCCCTGTCGCATGAGGGGTCCCTTTCTTCTCCCCGACTTAGAAACCAAGTATCTCACTTTTTTTGGATAGGATATCTTCTCAGTATACATTTGGACTGGAGTCCAATTATATTGAGAGGAGGAGAATCCAAGTATTTGCCAAATCTTGAGATCGCATGAGAGATTTTTCATGTACTGAGAAGATCGCTTCTCCTTTCTCCCACCAACCAGTGGCTTTAATGCAATAAATCATCTCTCACCTGATGTAAACAGAAAAGGATAATTAAATTATCCATATTCCTTTGTCAAAGTTTATCTAGACATGCGATAATACAAATTTAATGATGAAGATAAAAATATTTATCTTTACCTTTTTTATTTAAGATAGGAATAGAGAAATATACATTTCTTGTATCTTTTAGATAGATTATCTGTCCTTTTAAACAGATCGTAAGCATTTTAGATCTTTTAGCACCTTGACCTAGGCAACGTAAACCATGATTGTGTGAAGTCGTAACTAAAGCCAAGATAATCGTACATTATTGAGATGAGGTCCATGTTTGGCTCAATTTTAATCACATTATTGAGATGGGTCAGTTGGTACCGAGGAGGGAGGAGTTTAGGGAAACCCCAGGTTCGGACCTAAATGGAGGCATTGTATTTCATTTAATTGAACTGAACCCTGGCACTGCGGCAAAGACCTCAAAAATATATATATATATATATATATATAGGTAGATGATCAAATAGATCAAGTCTAACCCAACTCAAGCCTAGAATAACTTCATGTCATGACAGAAGTTTTGATACGAAGTTATTCTTTCCTTGAGTTTTGATTCATGCAAGCATTTTTCATTAGCTAGCTTTAATGACTATATTATGAAATGTTAGGCTTTCAACTAGTAAGGAAGTAGTTACACAAAAAGAAATGTTATTATACCACTTTTCTTTTATCACACTCATTGAAAATTATTTGATTATTTGATCAAAAAACTTTAATTGAATGCATTAATCATAACATTTCGCCGGACATGATTTAAAGTTATACCCGTCTACCCAAGACCCAACCCAAACATGTACAAAAAAAAATTGGATATTGTAAATCCCACGCCGCTTATCATTTGGACAACACGGGTATAAGCTCATCCATAGACTTTGAGGATTAAATGGGTTCAATTTTGTTGCACTAATGAGTAAGCGGGAGATCCGAGAATAAAGTTAGGTTAAACACGAGGTAGATCCCGCCACTGCCTCCAATCCCTCTTCTGCTCTCCTTTCATCTCTCTTCTCTCTTTCTCTCTATCTCTATCTCAATACTTGTCGACAAAAAAAATATTAGTCGACGGTTAAAAGTCACGTGTATAATAAATTTATATGTCAACAGTTTACGTAATCATTTATATATACGTAATATATGTCAACAACTATATTATAGTCGTTGACATATAAAATATATATGTTAACAGTTAAACTAAATCAATCAACATATATATAATAATAAAAAAAAAATATGTCTACGACTATAAGTTTAACCGTTGACATTTCTGTCCACGGTTAAAATTTAAGCTGTGGACAAAAACCCAAAGCCCTAACCTGCTACGGCATCCTCTTCGATATTTCAGATCTCTCCAAACCCTTCTTCCTGCCTTCCTCGCAGCTTACTCTCCAGCTTCCTCCGCACCAGCTCGTGATGGCGAACCTGGGGGAGTCCTCCTCCTCTGCCTCTGATCCGTAACGATCTGCGCCCTTCACCCTAGAAAGATTGCTTCTTGGCTACTCGATCTCGGGGGAGTTGCTTGTTTACTTCAGATCCTGCATTTTTTTTTCTTTTTGATCCCAGGAAGGGGGCGAAGAGGGATTTCTCGATGGCGATCCTAGAGCGGAAGAAGGCTGCGAATCGTCTGATCGTGGATGAGGCCGTCAACGATGACAACTCTGTGGTTTCCATGCACGTGGAGACGATGGAGAAGCTGCAGCTGTTCCGGGGCGACATGGTCCTCGTCAAGGTGACATGGATTTTTATTATTTTTACTTTTTTTTCGTCTGCGTTCTGTTGTGGGAGGGAGGTTCCTTGAGGTTTTGCGGTAAAGATGGGTTTTTGGTGCTTGGGAAGGCTTGGATTTTGAACGGGTCTGTTTGGGTAAGGTTTCGTTGGGGTTTGTGATTGGGCAGATGTTATGGACTTATGGATTAGAGTTTCAGGTGGTTGGGTTTCTAATTATGTGCCCGTTTAGCTGGTAATTTGGTGGTATGTTTAATCTGTGGAACAAAATTTGATTAATATGGCTGCAGGTACAAGAAGGAGAGGGATTTTGGTGGTTGGCATGCATGCTTGGGACATTAGCCGGTTGCTAGGGTCCTGGTGGATTCCAGAGTATTGACCATGTACCTAGATTTCTTTTTTAGTTTTTAAACAAATTAACCAATCTTTATGTTAAATACGGAAAAAAGGTTCATATATTGCCCATTGATGATACCTATTGAGGGAATAACTGGGAATCTTTTTTATGCATACCTAACGCGTAAGTTTACTAAATTGTTTTTTTCTTCAATTTTGCTTAGAGGCTTTTGTATCATTGTAGCATGATTGTGGTGCATATTTTCATGATGTTGTGCATGTTACTTGCATGTAGACTCTGACTGCAGCCTATTTATCATAAGCATACTTGAAACACATGTGGAAAGCAGGCTTCTCAGTCTTTTTATAGATGTTTTATAGAGGGCTTTGCTTCTTGGCTTTATGTACATGTGTTTTATGGAGTGCTTGATTCTTCTTTTTTGGAAATGTTAGCTTAAATATGAAGGCAGGCTTGTTGGCTGTATTTAAACTTTGCAAAGAATTTGATTCTTCTGTCTTAGATATAGCAGAAATAATCTTATCATTTCAATTCTTTGGACATTGATTTTCATTTTACATCTTTCACTTTGATTTATGCTAGCTTGTTTCTTTTGATGATACTTTTGTCACACAGTTGTCCTTTTTGCTTTAGGTGCAACAACTGACATTAATTTATCGACTAAGAAGTGGTTGTCAAGGTTTTGGAAAGAAGAGGTAAGAGATTTGGACAGTTCATGGTTCATCTATTGTGTGATAACCAACAAGCTATAGGAACTACTGGTAACAGGGTTATTAAGTCATTCTACAAGTGCCAGACTCGTTTTATTTGAGATCCCTAAGGAGATTTGAAAATGGTTAGCATATCATTTTTTCTAATCATTTTTCTTGCTTCTAGATGACGCTACTGTCACATTCTAGATTTATTTAGTTGGAAGATCGACTGAATGTGTCTTTCTACCAGTAGATATTTGTTTCTTTGTCCATGAACTCACTCATATTAGGGAACTCAAACTTCAATCTTTTGACATGAGGATTTAGATCTTTATCAATTGTAACAAGTTTATTACCTAATATCACTAATTGATATGTTACACTGGAGCGGAAAGGCTTATTTGCAATGCTCACTATTGAACTGAAAGATATTGTTTTCAGGTTTGTGACAGTTACACGAACATGACGCACATGCTTACCATCCTCAAATGATAAACTCCCACTAGAGAAGGTCATATGACTAATCTTCCTCCTATATTCTCTTACAGTCCTTTAAATTGCATATCATATTGCAATCTTTTTTATTGGATAACTTTTTTTTTTGTTTTGATACCAATATGATCTCTTCATTCATTCAGAATGGTTGAGATTACAGTTAATTAAAATTTGCATATTAGATTGTTCTTATCTCGTTGCATAGTCAGACTCTTTAGCTTTTAGACTCGTTAGAGAATAATGGCATATAAAATCCTCTCTCATGTGACATCTTCCAACTTTGTTTTTGGAGTGTCTATGAATGCTATTTACAGGTAATAGTGTATCTACAGATTTTTGTGTATTATTTAATATTTAAAATATATTTTTTAAAATTAATAACAATTGTCAGCGGTTTAAATCGCTGACAAAACCTTCTGTTGAACATATGTCAATGGTTGCAGCAACCGTGGACATATAATATTTGTCAGCAGCTACAACCGTTAACATATGCAGAGTATATGTTAGCGGTTGAGGCTGTGGACAAATGGCCTATTTGTCAGCGGCTTAAGCTGTTGACATATGATCTATATGCCCTCGGCTATCAGCCGTTGACATATGTCTCATTTGTCCACAGTTAGTACCCGTAGATATATGTTCCATATGTCAGCGAAATTGTTCTTTAGCCGATGACAGATATATGTTCCATATGTCAGCGAAATTGTTCTTCAATTGTTGACAAATCCTATATTCTTTGTAGTGGATCTGATATCTTTGTACACCAACGGCCGCAATGGCATGTTGCCAGTGGGGGCGCCCAATGGGAATGGTGGTGGCAGTGGTGCAGGGTCCCGAGGGGAAGGGCAGGTGGCGCCTTTGGGGACAGGGTCACTGTATATGGGGTACCTCTAGGCAGACGTGGCGGAGGGGCAGCTCACGGACGTGTTCACCGGGGTGGGCGGGATCGCCTCCGTGCGCGTTTGCTGTGACTCCGCCACTAGTGCCTCCCTCAGCTATGCCAATGCCACTTCATATCCTCCCACGACGATGTTGATACCCCCATCCCCTCCCCCCCTCGGTTGCTCTAGATCGAGTATTTTGTCACTTGTTTGTGTCGGTTGTGTGTAATCTTTTTTTCTGCTCTAGTACGTAGTTGTTCATTTGTGATGTTGAATTGGATTTTATCAGATTTTATCTTTTTTTCTCCCCTTCCTCATATCCCACTGTGACACTTTACTCCCTTCCTCAGATTTGGCTGCGGATACGTTGCTACGCTTCCTTCCTCAGACCTGGCAGAGAAGAAGGCATCCTCTCTCTCTCTCTCTCTCTTTGTGTGTGTGCGTGCAGTGATGCTCCCTCCCTCAAATCTGGCAGAGGCACCCTTGTGCGGATCAAGTCAAACATGCATCATGCCCTCATCCCAGATCACAGCGACGCTCCCCTTGTACACATTATGATGTAGCTCTCTCCCTTCCCAACCTAGTGGCTACAATGGCGACTCCGCAACCTCCACCCCAGTCGGTGGCTGCGACGGCGGTTCCACGACCTCGACCCCAACCCAATGGCTGCAAGCCTGCAATGGTGCCACCGCTCTTGAGGGCATCTGGTGCTGCCATGGAGATTGGATCCCCACCATCCTCACTGCGGAGACAGTCAACGGCCACCGTTGTTGTTGTCTTCGTTGTTGTCTTCGAATTACTACCCCTCTTCTTCCTCCTCTCGATCGATCCAATGCATACGCCGGAATTGTGGGGTTGTCGGCGATTGCTGGTAGGCTATGTGTGGTGCTTTGCTATTGTGGGTTTGCTATCGCGTATAGGGAACTGACCAGAAATATAACTTCAAACAGGATCCGGCTGGTACTTAACGGAACAAGGAGTAATTGGTCAGGTATATTTTATTGGGTCTACTTTTGGGTCTGTTCACACCCGACCCATGCCCGCCCAATTGACAGTCCTAGTTTAAAGCATTACTACAGGCCATTTCAGGCATCAGACACATCATCAATCATACTTCCTCAATCCTCAACGAGCATGAGTAGTTGTCAAAAACTTGCAAGAATAACAAATATTTTCTTTTCAGCCCTAACCCATGTTGAAAAGTTGTGTTAGTAATAAGAACCCTCTGATCAAATGGTCCACGATGAGTGTGACAAATAGAATGATAGAAAAGAGTGCTATAATAATATTCGTCACAAACAAAACCTAGTTGCATCCGGTTTGCTTTGTCCCATCTCATTTATAAGGCATGCCTCTTGCTTGGTTATAGCATTTGTTGCTATTGTGATCTAAGATTATGATTAGGTGCAACCCTGCGTTTCCCTTAATTTCTGCATTTGTTCTCAAGTATCAACTAAAAATTAAAAATATCCGCAAGGATCAGTTTAGCTTGGATAAGATGAATTGCCATCCATTATAGAACTTAATATTGTATTTGGTGCTTGAGATGTCAGAGTGATTTGTATCGATGTATATATGTACGTACAGTATGTATTGTTATACGGGTACACTGCAGCCAAGTCAAGCTGCTGTGTACAATTAGGTTTGCTGCATTTGGCAATCAGTTGAGATCTTCCAAGTGTGCCTATTAACTGGAGTTCGTAAGTACAAAGAGAATCATTTGCAAAAACATCTCATCACATAGAACTTTTTTGGTTCTATGTGAAGGATTTTTATGCAAATATTTGTATCCCTTCTCTCTGCGCTCATTAATTTCAGTTGGTTAAATGCACTTAAGAATAGGCACTATTTGACAACCCATATATTTAGAACTGCATTGGGTTACATGACCAGATGAGTATGACAACGTTTTAAATCGTTGTTTGAACGGTGTGACTCAATCGACTTAAGACCAGTCCATTTGCTTAAGAGGTGGACTTGGGTTCGAAAATTCGAATGAACTGGACCTTGTGTACACATTGGTTAGTCTGGCTGAGTGACACATGAGCTGAGCTGAGAAAGAATTGTAAGTTCCTCTAAATTAGGAGTTTTCAAACAAATAAAAGACAAACTTTCCTTTAATAATAAAGATAAATTAGGCTGCGTTTGGCAACGCAGGTTGGGGTTAACTTCTAATGATATATGGGGGATAAGGGGGGACGAGAAAAAAAAGGGAATCAAATACACGCCTTTTTAAAATTCAAAGGGATTTTCCCAACTTCCAAATTAGAGAGAGAAAAAAAGAGGGATAAGAGATAAAGAGAGAAAAAGTTCACATAAAAGATCTTTAAAAATTTTTCAAAAATATGGTGGGTTCCATAAATTCCCTACAACCCAACATTTAGATTTTTTACTTTTCAACCTCTCATCTCAAACCTGCCCTAAATCACTTTATAAGGGAGGACCATAATACCCCTTACATTGGATGGACAATGGTGCGTCTATTGGTCTTTTTAATTTAAACAGATAGGACCGTATTACCACTTAACATCTAAATTTTTTACTTAGATATACACAGCAATCACAAAGAATTTCCACTAAATTTATGTTCTTTTATGTAATTCGATTTCTTCAGTCTGATTTGATTAATGAAGTGCACAGAAATTGAACTAAATCAAAGACTTTTATTTAAATTAGTTTCAACCTGTGTCATTTTTTTGAGATTTCAAATGGGACCAAATTAAAGAAATTAGGCGTTAATCTTTTACTTGAACATAACACTGAAAACCTCTCATCCAAACATGGACCTATAGAAGAGGAAGTAATACTTGCTGCAAGCGAGCATCCTTTATAATTCGGTTCGATCCGGGGACTGCAAGTAGCAAGTGCGCTTTTTTTTGCCCTAAAAACTGTAAGAGTTTAATCTTTGATGAGACAGTTAAAAATTAAAAATAAAAAAACAGACCGTACATATGCCTCTCTTAGGATTGCACCACTGCACCCACAAGCTGCGGCAGAGCATGGGGGCATGCCCCCCTTAATTTCAGGAATTTCTTTATTAGTGTATGTTCACTACTTAATTTTTAGGTCTAAATATTAAAAAATGATCTAATTTTAAAGTCTAATATTATCCTAAATCTCTATGTAAAACAGTCCCAATCAAATTGGGAAGGGAAGAAACGGACTTGAAGTCCCAACAGTGCTAAACAGGCTTGACGGGCAGTTGCAGGGTTACAGCTCTCTCTCTCTCTCTTTGTGGGAAGAAACCAAGGATGACTTAAAAGTAATCTGATTTCTAGTAAACTTGCTCCATCATGTTTTTTAATTTTTTTTTAGTTGGCCCCAATTCAACCTATATGTTTATATTAATAGATTCCTAAACTGACAACCTAAAAAGTATGAAAAATAAACAATTGAACTCCAATGAACAGTAATTTTTAACTTTTTTTTTAAATTTATTAGGGCTTTTTTTTTTTTTGAATTTGTCCCAATTCAATCTACATGTTTATATTAACTAATAGCCAATCAGATAATCTAAAAAATATGGAAAATAAAAAATTGAGCCTTAATGAATAGTAATTTACTGTTTGTTGGGGTTCGATTTTTTATGTTTGAATTTTTTTTTTTGGGATTTGTTCCAATTCGATCTATATATTTGCACTAACCGATCCCCAATCGGACAATCTAAACAGATATGAAAAATAATAAAATTGGCCCTAATGAACAATAATTTACTGTTGATTCGGGCTTAGTTTTTAATTTTTATTTCTTTTGAGTCTGGCCCAATCCTATCTATATGTTTTACTAACCAAAACTCAATAACACAACCCCACCCCCCCCCCCCACCCCCCCAAAAAAAAAAAAAAAATGAAATAAAAACTCAAGCCCCAATAAACAGCTCAGTTTATATATATATATATATATATATATATATATATATATATATATATTTGAGTCGGCCTCAGTCCAATCTTTATGTTTGTACTAATCAATTCTTAATCAGCCAACCTAAAAAATAAAAAATAATAAAAAATTGAGACCCAACGAACAGTAATTTACATTTCATAAGGACTCAGTTTTTGATTTTCTAGATTTTTTTGGGATCTCTCCCTATTCATCTATATTTTGTACTAACCAATTCTCAAGAGGACAATCCAAAAAAAAAAAGAAAAAAAAAACTAAGCCCCAATTACTGTTCATTGGGGCTTGGTTTTTCATTTTTAAAACTTTTTGGGTCAGTCACAATTCAATCTATATGTTTGTACTAATTGGTCCCTAATCGGACAACCTAAAAAATATGACAAATAAAAATCTAACCTCAATGAACAGTAATTCATTGTTCAATTTTTGATTTTTTATTCTTTTCTGTCCAATCCCATCTATATGTTTGTAAATTGTGCTGCGTCTGGTAAAATCTCTAAATAAATGTTCAAGACTAATCTTTTAGCGTGCTCAGTGCTCTGATCTCGTTTGTCGCACCAATACCAAGTTGATATTGTCATCTTCACAATACCGATATTTGAAAAAGAGCTTGAAGACAATAACATCCGGTACTTTATTCCACTTATTTTAAAAATTATATTAATTTCAAGTTATTCATAGCACTTATTTGATTTTTTTTAAATTTAATGAGAAAATCTATATTATATCAATTTATTTCTTGTAAGACTAAATTACAATTATATGTGTGTTTTAAAAAAAGGACTAATATAATTTATTATCTTGCAAAGGAACTATTGAACTCAGTTGTGCACACATATTTTAGTCGCTGAGGGCTTCTTATATGTAAAAGGTTTTCTCTTTCAAATGAAAATTTGTAACTTTTTTTTTTGAGTTCTATGTCACTGATTTAATCTAAGGATGTTAGCTTCCCAACAAATATTACTTATAGATAGGGACTGGGCAGGGGGCAAAGTTGCCATCAGCCTCAGCCCAATAAGCCGACCAATATGAGGCCCACCGCACCAAACAGTAATCCAGGGTATAATGTATCCAAGATTAATTCGGTAGATGAGTGTATACTATGCTCCTCTACTAGATCTCTGTCTTTGTTTTCCGCTGCAAGGGCTTTGGAATGCGCTTGTATTTTTCTTCTTCAACTGGTCATCTTAGACGAATCAGTAAGATATTAGAGAATTTTAGAAGTACTTATAATTTTATACAACATTTTTTATTCTCGTAGATTTATTACACAGCATGCCTCTCTGCTCGTTTTATTCAGGTCATCTTTTGTTATTTCTTTTGACTCAATCGATTCTTGTCTTCCCGATAATCATGATTTAGCTTAGAGCTGTTTCATGTTTGATTGGTTTGAGGTATCTTTCATGCTCCTCAGTAGGTCACACTTGTTTTTTTATTTAACTATAATATTGTAATCAAATTTTTTATATATTTTAATATTTCTTCATCATAATCTTCCATTTTTGGATAACTTTGGAATGAATGATAAAAATATCAGAATAAAGACTAGTGTTGTCAAATGAAATTAATAGTGAGTTGAACTTAAGCATTCTAAAGGTTCAGAGTCGGAAGTAGAAACTTATGTTTCCATTTTGTTTCTTTATAAGAATCCTTAACAAGGATTATCAAAAATAGAATAGCACAAGAGAAGTGTTTTTGTTTTCATTTTTATTTTTCTTCCTTTATTAAAAATGGATAACAAATCTTTATTTTTTTGTTATTTATTAAAAAATTTAACAGACTAAAGATTGACTTTTTTTCAATTTTACTTTGTTTCCTTCCAAAACTTTCCAGGTCCACCTGCTTGTGGTAGAGTGCTGCTGCCAGCGCCAGCCTTACGGATGACTGTGATGTATCAGACTTAACGTGGAATCCAAAGCTTGCCTAGTAGACATTTTGGTGGGGTTTTGTCAAGAGCTAATATTCCTTTTTTTTTTTTTTTTCCCCAGCTGAACTCAATAAGTGATCGTCCAATCTTATCTTGTTTGTAGCGCAGCCAATGTTCAAAGAGAAAGACTTGCTGCAACTCTTAGGATATTTCTAATTTGTGGTTAAATGTGATTGCGATGCCCTATACATTGCCTTCAATTTATTTTGATCTGATGGCGGTGCAGGGCGTGTAATTTTTTTTAAAAGGATTGCTGATATGGGATCATCACCTCAGCTCAATCTCCATATTGTTTAATCTTTTGGTTGCACTGTCGAAAAAACAAGAAAAAGGAGATCGTATTCCTTAGGATCCAACATTCTGTACGTCTCAGGCTACTGTTTGATCAATCATTTGAGACGGCAGTTCCTGAGTGGATTGCAATGCCTAGGACATTGAGCAAGTCTTTCTAATTGTTCAAATAGGTTGAGTAAAACGTAAAGCATGGTCAAGTTGGGCCGTTGGGCCCATTGGAGTTGTAGCATTTTGTACGGTTGTGGACACCCCCCCTCTCTGTGTTGGTACCTGGGTATCCTTGTGACTCTCTCTCTATCTCTCTCTCTTTCTCCACGCTAGGATTGCTTGTGCTGAAATGTTAAGCATGGTCAAATTGGGCCGTTGGGGCCAATTTGGCAACATTTTGTAGATTTTCAGACAGTTTACCCGCTTTCTCACACACACACGCAAATAACTGACCTATGGAGACCCAGAAGTACTTAGAGGGCATTGGATTTTAGAGGTTGTAGGTGCAATTCTTTGGTTATTATTTTGGCTTCTAAATAAAAGCTACAAATTATAATTTCTTAAATTAAAATAAAAAAGCACTAATCTTGGCGAAGATAGGATTTGACCGGCAATTGGTTAAAATAAAGCATTAGTCACCGACATAATGGGAAATGCTCTTTGTACTATCTCCAGATACTCACTTAATGTACTTTTAATCTCTTAATCATCTAACTAAACTTATTACAGTGAACTTTTTATTATGATGATTAAAGTACTTTCAATTGATGGTGGTGACGAAGGAGGTACCATAAGGAAGTATACAAAGGGTGTATGAATAGCATCACTCAACAGAACCATAATCTTTATGTGTTTTGAATGCCACAACCAGTGGACAATACTTCCTTAATCCCCGTCCTCCAAGATCACACTTTTCTTGAGGGGAAGCAAAGCAACCCTTTTGGCTTACGTAGCTGCTCCAACAAGCCGAGGTTGTCAAAACGGGCGATCCCCCCCAGGATCATCGAGTAACGACTAGCACAGGATTGGAGATGTAAATGGCCGTGTGGACGCTTAAAAGAATTGTGTATACTGAAATCGGAGATTATAATGCTGCATGCCCTACCCTACATTCCGTGTTCCCTAACGCGGTTTGCATGCGGATGGTGGTCCCCTGGGCTCACTGCTAGCACCCGCGGCCCCTGCGGCACGCGAGCGGCCCCGCGCCCGACGTGAAGGCCCCGACCAAGGAGGCCGACTTGGCGCCGATGCTGGAGGCCCTAGAGTAGCTGGCGGCGGCCCCCGCCCCCGACGGGGTGAAGTAGGCGCCGTCCAGGAAGAGGTCGCCCTCCGATCTCCAGTTCCATTTCTTCCACTCGCTCGCGGGTGCGTCGATGCGCTTGGTCACCTGGTTAGCCCCGTGTAATTAAGAGAGAAGAAGAGAATTAAGCTCCCACTAATTACTTGGCTAGCTAGCACATGTGGGGGAACAGTGGGGGAGAGCTGTTGAGCCAGCTGCTACTGTTGAAGTGGTTGGGACTGTTTGTTCTACCTCCTTGGCGTAGGGGTTGGACGGTGCGAGGTATCTGTTTCCCTGGCTATTGATGGTGGGCTTGGCGCTTCCGCCGATGGCGTACATCTCCCAGTGGGTGTAGTCGTTGTTCACCACATGGAAGTACCCGTGCCTGCATCTGTTCATTAAGGCCCACAAGGTTAGGAACTTGTGTTAATTACTCGCTTCGTCCTATAGTATGGACTATGCATCCATTTGCAGAGGGATCAACTCTGGGACCAGATTATTGGCTGATTCCAACGATGTTCTAATATATGTATAATCAGTGTATGTCCAACGATGTTCTAATATATGTATAATCAGTATATGCTGAATTGTCATGATCGGGTAACTATATGTTCTATCGATCTAACAGAATCTAAATTTGAAATAATCATGTCTGGCTAATTCTAGTACCTTGGCATTCGCTGAATAAGGCCTTCACCGAAATGATTGAAGGCGATGGTGACCTGCATGTTCTTATCCGGTTCGTGTGAATCGCTGTGGCCCAACAGCATCACCTGTGCCCGACCGTACAAGCAAGCCGTCATATATAATATCTCCTAGTTTCAAATCCGTACCATGCACGATATTTATTTTAAAAATATTTAATTTTATGTTAAGATAAAAATATTATATTGATTTAAATAATTTCATCTTAATAATTTTTTAATTTTAAGTAAATAATTAAATATACAATAATTATACTTAAAAATATTAAAATTTTAATTTCGATTAATAAGGCTCTAATATAAAGGCATTTTACTCGCATACTAAACTGTTGTACTAGCTAAGTGAGTTTAATGAAGATATATCAGAAGATCCAAAGTAATGTTGAAAAAAAAATAGTAACATACAGTACATAACTAAATATAAACATAATTTTGTATTAGAAATATGACGAAACCATAACAGCGTGTAAATTAGGTAAAACATTATAGTATTTTCACATAATAAAGATTTTAACAATATCGTTATTCAAAAACAGATCATTCATGAAAAATATTTATCGATGAAAGTTGACATCAAATAAAAATATTAAAAGTATGCTTCTAACTTTAGAGTTTTTGAGTGGTCTTCTTTACGAGGTGGTTTACTGTTATATTAATATACATAAAAATATTAATATGTTATATATTATAAGTAAAAACATTTATATGTGATTATACATATTAAATATTATATGATATGACAATTATTAATATATAAAATTAACATAATAAATAATAAATATAAATAATATAGTATATAACATATGAGCTAAATAAATTGATAAGTTAAACAATAGAGTAAGACAAATATTTAAAAATAATATTATTTTGTATTTAATATTAATATAATTTTTATTTTATTTTTATAATATTTTATTATAATATAAATTAATTAATTTTATTACTAAATAAGATCCTCAATTTTAAGGAGGCCATGGCCCTCCGCTCCCTTGTGTTTGAGAGAGAGAGAGAGAAAGTTATAGCCATTAATGAGTTATTTTAAAATAGGTGGGGATAAGAGTTATGATCATTAATGAGTTATTTGAAATAGATGAAAGAATAATCATAATAAAATTATGACTATTTATGACTTTTTATAAGAATTATTTATAAAAAAATTTGACGAAAAAAGAATTTGAGAGTACCACATCAACTTGATTAGAAGTTCTGTTTTATTAATATAATATAAATAACAGTTTTTTAAGTTCAGACGTGGGGCAAATTGTTAATTTGGGAAACTCTCAGTGTACATTTTCACGGGCGCGCACACCGCGTGCTGATAGGAGTGGGTGGGATCCACTAGTGCTGCCCTATCAGGGGGTGTGCACCAAGCCGGACTCTTGTGATTTTTGTTTGAGCAAAATCTAGTTAGCGGTACGTCATGGGAGGAGTCTGCATGGTGGTGACTGGTGAGAAATGGGGAGTACCTCGTTGTGGTTCGTGAAGTAATTGTTGGAGATGGTGATGGCGGTGGAGCCCATGATGGCGTCCACCAGGCCGTCCGCGCAATTGGACAGCGAGCAGTGGTCCACCCAGATGTGGCTGGACGCGTAGATGGAGACGGCGTCCCCGTCGGAATGGGTCCTCCACATGTAGCGCGAGGGGGAGCTGCGCACCATGGCGTTGCCGGTGGACTTGCAGTCGTGTATGTGGACGCCGTGGATGATGATGTTGTTGACGAACTCGATGGTGATGCAGCCGCCGTGGGCAATGTGGACGCTGGCGCCCCGGCCGTCGATGGTCTTGTGGCTGTTCATGACCAGCTCCTGCTGGAGGGTGATGTTCATGTCTTGCTTGAACACGATCCACAGGGGCTCGTCCTGGATGACGGCGTTCCGCAGGGTGCCGGGCTTCGGGTTGAGGGGGTCGTCGTCGCTGGGGTCGGTCACTCTGTAGAAGCGCCCGTCGCGGCCGCCGATGGCGTCCTGCCCAAACCCGATGCCGCAGTCCGCCAGCTTCTTGCGGTGGCGCTGCCAGTCGGGGTCGCACCGCCAGCAGCCGTCGACGGGGTTGCCGGTGCCGCAGAGCTTGTCATCCGGGGACTGGCCACTCGTGCTGTTCTGTATTGCCCTGTTCAGGGGACAAAGGATCACCGCACGAAGATTAACTAATCATCTGTCAGTGTCACTAGGGATCCACATGATAACATAGCACATAAGGCCGTGGTTCCACTTTAGACCCACACCCAATCGGACCTATTTGCATCTCCAAGTCTTACAAGAACTTCTGTGCTCTAACACCATAATCTAATTAATTAAGTAATTAAGATGAATTGTCATCTCCGTTGTTAAAATAAATTTAGTGGCTAGAGTTCAATGCGATTCTTTTAGATTGAGGCTTGATACCAGTAGGTTGAGAGCCTTGATATCAGGAGAACCTATATACTTTTCAGTAAGTTTCATTAAGCTCCGGTTAATAGAACGATTATTGATCACAACGTCCTCAATTTTCAAAATATCATAATTTAAAACAAGATCTTCTCATAACTTTTCCTTCTCCTTCATGAAAATAGACATTAAAAAGATAAAAAAAAATCTTTCACCGATTATAATGCATCAATATTATAGTAAAAATTACAATACATCGAGCATGCATTATGCGTCCAAATGATTTAAAGAAGATATTTTATTAAATGGTCTACCAAAATAAATTCAGAAGAATTAATTCTGCACAACGCCACATGTAGACAAGGAAATCTGGAGCCTTCCCACTGGCCACACGCACTACAATTCAGAGAATTTTGTCTCCCAAAGCTGGCCAAGTCAAGCCTAAACGGACCCATGCGGTGCACAACGTATCAATGAAGCATAAACGAAAGGTAACCAGCAGAGAGTTCAAAAAATTTGGTAGCTAGTGTTGTTGTTATCTGTGCTCACGGTGACAGAAAAAAGAGGAGTGCAGATTCCCGTCAAGGACCGTAAAAGATCTCAGTTCAAAAAAGAGGGTAGCGGACCAAGAAAGGATGGGTACTGTATGAGGCCCTCTTGGAATAGAAAAGACTAACACGATGTTTTTATAACATTTAGATTGCAAAGGGATCACAAGAAAACGAGACTAAAAAAGAAAGAAAAATTCTTAGCGCACACCCGTGTGGGCTAGTGTGCGCGCATGCTGATAAGTCGAACTCATAAAGTAATAAGAATGGTCACCAATGCTCTTCAAGAAAGAGAGATGGTAGAAGCAGGGAATATACAAGTCAGCAAAATCTGTCTCATGATTATTAGATGAACGGGGGAGGAAGCTAGAGAATGCGAGTCAAGTAACAAGATTGCCCATGGCTGTCACGGGATCTTTGAACAGAATCAGAAGGCCCGGTTTGAACTGGTTGAGTAGCTTCGATTTATTCAGGGAGGTTTACCCATTGCTCGGTTTGGTCAACATTAAACAAAATAAAGAATGGTTTTTTTGCATATATACTCTTCAAACATATTGTAATTGTATATATATTCCCAATTCTCACATATCACCATCAATATCCCTACAATTTTCAAAATGTTCCATTTAAACCCCGCCCGTCAAACTTAGGTTTAACGAAATATGTCAAAAATTGCATAAATCATGACATCGTTGGACGTATCGGAAGTATAAAATGCAACATTTTAGTATATTAAAGAGTATATATACAAAATATTAATAAATTTAAGAGTATTTATGCCAAACCATTAGATTGAGGGAACATTTTAAAGATTGCAGAGATATTAATGATAATATGTGAGAATTGGAGGTATATATGTAAATACATTATGTTTTAGGGATATATATGTAAAAAACCCAATAAAGAATGATGCCTAAATTGTCATGTAGTTTGCCGTGGTTCGTGGTCCACTTCAAAGGCTGAATTCAGATGCTGCCCAGAAGAGGAATCGTAGATTCTACGTCTCTCTCTCTCTCTCTTGAGCACATGAAGAAGAGAAGTCAATGTGAAAAGTTGCTCGACAAAATAACCTTCTTACTTCTTGAATAAAAAATAAGGAATTGTTCCGTAGTTCCATCAAGTACCTATAGTAATAGCAATTTTGACGTTGCTACTAGAATTAAGTGTATGGTTATGCTTTATCAACTTGGATATCATATATATCTTGGATATTCATATGTCACAAGAATCTTTTATTATAATAAATTTAGTACATATCTGAACTTGTGTTTAAACAAGCTATAATCTAGATTTTGAGAATCTCGAAATCTTCTGTGCTCTTCTGATATCTATTACAATGTTAATATTAAAAATTACCAGTACATCAAACAAGCATTCCAACGAACCGCTCATTAGTTTGAAATGGTTTAGGGAAGATTGAAATCTTTGACAAACCATAATCTATTCCAAACAGCACAAAGTGTCTCGGCTCATGTGGAATGAGATTTTGGGAAAGAGGAGGGAGATAGACTCGTAAAGGGGAGGAATTATATGCAAAAGTCATGTTTCTATAGTTTTTGCACATATTTTAACAGGGGAATGAGTTAGTAAAGTAAAATGACATGAAAGAGGGTTTTAAGTTTCTTCTATTTTGATGAAAAGTGAGGGAAATTAGAGTAAAACACACTCAGATAATCTATCCTCCCATACAAAGACTCAGATGTGATTTTGCTTTTAAAATAATGGTGAAAAATCTGTATTTTTCAGGGAAAGTCTGAAATTGTGAGATTTTTTTTCTTTCTAAAATCCATAATCCAATCACGTTCCCAATCCCTCTAATGAAAGGGTCGGAACCGAAAATCTAGACAATTGAGAGGTCAATTATTGTATTAAGCCACTCCTCGAAGCCAGCGAAGAAAAAGAACAGTGCGAAGAAGGCTTACAAATGCACGGCCTCGACCACCGCCTCTGGGTCGTCGACGGCACCGAGCACTTCCCTGTGCACATGATGCCTGCTCCTGGAATTAGCAAAAAAAAAAAAAAAAAAGGAATCACCACGCAGTACTATTTAAAGGCTTCGACCAAATTAACACCAATGGCAAACATCCTCCATGGAGTTTTAATTAATTAATATTATATCTACTGGTTGGGACTTGGGAGGGCATTAATTTATTCGAAGGTGCATGGTGGCCTCTCTTCCGGGGACCAGAAGAGAAGTCGACGGAAACCTAATTAAACGACCCTGACGGATAGCGTCCTTGTGAATTTTTCTATAAAACGGATGCATGGGGATCTATTCCACAATCCTTGCTCATGAGACAGAGAGCACCAACAGCACCAGGCGGCGGCCGAGCACTCACCACTTCGCCATGGAAGAAATCCCGTCGCCGGGCGCATCCCTCGAGCTCCTCCTAATCGCTCGCCGCCTGCAGAGCACACAACAACGAAGACCCTTAATTCGTATCAAAATTCGCCGGAAACCAGAGAGAAGATGACCTAGTGTGCTTTCGCCCGGAATTAGAGGCGGGGAGGAGGGAATGTACCTCAGATCCGCGGAGGCCCCGGTCCCCATCGGGGAAACGGCGCCCATCAGCGCCACTACGACGAGCGCCACAGCCAGCAGTGAGGTCCATCTGATCAGAGATGCCGCCATTCGCGCAGCGGCGACGGCGGGGGCGGTGGCTCCACCCCTCTATTCGGCCATCCTGCTGCCCCCGGCGGGAACTGCGCCGGCCGGGTTGGGAGAGAGCAGGGAGGAGAGAAGAGTGGAGTTGGGCGGGAGGGGGGGAAGTGATGGGGAGTGCAAAAGGGCAGGGCAACCGCCGTCTTATAAGACGTTGAAATTTGCCACGTCTAACCGCCCCCGTCCGTGTCCACCACCCTTCACCTAGTATTACTCTTCAACCACATGTAAACCTTCTTTTGGCCTAACCCCGATTCCCCCACGTGTCGATGACGGTACCATCGAGGGCCACCAGCGTGTGTGCATTCTTTCCGCGTGCGAGGGGGAGGTTGTAAGTAGTAGATAGGGATGCAAAAGGCCGAATTCAGTACAGATCTAAAGTCTAAAGTAGTTTCAAAATGATATTTGCTAATTGTCTTATATGTTAATTATTGATCAAATAATCAGACTTTTTAGTGTACTATATGTATTCAGTCAAAAAAAAAAAAGTATATAATACCTTCTTCGTTATGCATATCATTTTTAAAAAGTTATCTGCTAACTGACCAATAAATTAACGATCGATCGAATAATCAAACTATCAATTAGGATGTACATCCCTAATAGTAAGTATGCTCCTCCTTCCTGTGTTTGTTCGTGACTCGAGTTCAGGTCTAAACTTTGAGTCCCTTAAACGGTGTGAACAGGAGGAAAGATGATAGTTGATGTTTGAAATGTCAATTTAGGATCAGATTCTTTTTCTATTGCGAGCCTTTAATAAGTGAGATAATGATTATAATTCAAGCCCATAAGATCAGTCATTAGTGGAGCCAACTCAATAGGGTGAACTACTCACAATGGTGATTTGGGAGCCCTCCTTCCTCAATGGCATCTTCGAGTTCAGTTAAGATGAGACTTGGTAAGTGCATAGAGGAGGGGGGAGTGAGTTTTTCAAAAAGATCTCTCATATGGAATGGAAAAAGCTCCGTGTGAAAGGGGTTTTTTAAAAAATTCCTCTTTCTGCGCTAACCTAATTCGGTTTAAACATACACTTAGAAGATCTCTGTTCTTTTTCACCTCCCCTATCCCGAGTTCTTTGTTCATTAGGCAGCACCAATAGTGCTCCCTCTCGACGGTTGAACATAGTGAGCATATGGCCATAGATAGGCTATCTTCCTTCTTGATGCCCTCCCCTTAATTTTTTATGCCCTCTCATCGTCCTCCTCCCTTCTTGCTCCCTCTCTCTGCCTTGTCAGAGTTATTGGTAACATGGGTTACTGGTAACTACTCTGTCTTTGCAGCTACGTACCTTCCCCTTATATTTGCAATGAGGAAGGCTCTATAGTGGCCCCTTTTATGCAAGTGCGGAAAAGGGAGGATAGGAAAGAGGTACATGGGAGAGAAGACATTAGGGTTATCAACTGTGGCAGCAACCTTGTAATTAATAGACAATCGAAAGGGAAGAGTCACATTCTTCGTTGGAGAGGGAGAATGCGGGTAACTATTCCTGGGAAGGAGAAGGGAAAAGGGAGACGGGGGGTGATTAGTTGACAATCTCTTAGGAAGAGTTACCT
This sequence comes from Zantedeschia hybrid cultivar, assembly GCA_030544215.1. Lineage (NCBI taxonomy): Eukaryota > Viridiplantae > Streptophyta > Magnoliopsida > Alismatales > Araceae > Zantedeschia > Zantedeschia hybrid cultivar. Next base: position 5,766,947 of record JARZZO010000002.1, read on the forward strand.
TTTGCTAAACTAGCTCTATTAATGACCAAGTTTAGGTGGTGTTTGATAACACTTAAATCTATTATCTAAAATCCACTTTTCATTTCTAATGTCTTAACTTGTTAAAAAATAATGTTAAAAATAATTAAGACTTTAGATTTTTTAATGTTTGGTAAAATACACTTAACTCGCATCTGACATCTTTTTACCATTATAACCTTGTTAAACTCAGACCTTGCGGTCCCTCTATTTGCTACGAGAAAACATTAGCTTCTCGATTACAAGAAAATCTTCAAATCAACACAGAGGAGATGGCATCCCACAGTCACCATAAGATCTTCAAATCAGTAGGGAAGGGAGAATCCAATGCCAAATGTATCTACAGGCACCGAATCCTACAAATCCAGTGAAATTGTCTAGTCACTACCCCCAAGCTCCCACTAGAGAATGTTACCCACAACAAGATGGATGTTGCCTTCAAGGTGCTGGCCATGTTGGGGCAAACCCCTATTCGTGAATAGCCCTGAGGAGGAGGTGATGCTGCAGTTGGGGGCCTTCTTGTAGAGGGACATTGCTGCATCGCCGACCACCAGGAGTTGCCAACCATGGATGCAAGTAAGGCGGCGGGGGATGTCACAGAGCTAGGCAGCGGCAGTGCTGATCACGATCCAGTAGTTGGAGGCATAGGTAGTAGTTGATCCGTGGAGAGGGGGAGCAGGATCGGTCCTAGGCGATGCGGGGTTAGGGGAGGAGGAGTGGGGAGATGGAGAAGGCATCAACACAATACTAGAAGTAGAGGAGGGTGGCGGAGTTGTTGGTGCTATGGAAGAAGAAGAAGGCCGTGGTGGAGGTGGGCAGAGGGTGTGGAGTGGAAGACGGTGAGGCGAAGGTCGATGGAAAGGGTTCCTTGTGGGAGAAGAAACAAATGTATAAAAAAGAAAAAGCAACCTTTCAATTACTTAAAATTTAAGTGGGCTTTCAGATACTAGAGGTTGAATAAGATACTAATATAGATGTTTTATCAAACAGTCCTAAGTTAAGGAGGTCTGACCGCTTCAGACTTGACGGCTCCTTTAAGTGTTATCAAACAGGCCCGTAAACACTTAGGGAGATAATCACTGGAGTTATCTAACTTCATTTTTTGTTGCTGCTTATGATCTCGATGTTGTCTAAAGTTAACACTCGGGAGGCCCTCCATTTGTGCACTACGTAAAGATGTTAGCATCAATAATATTGTGGCCTTACACATATCTATAGGTCATCTAGTTGGGTTAGTTGGGTCTTAACAACTTTTTTTTTTTTTAAATGTTTCCATTATGCTAATACCCCATTTGTCCTCCCTAAATATAGATAGTTCTTTGCCACTTAAAGAAGTGCTATTATATGACCCAATCTTGGGAGTGTGATTAGTTATTCCATCACCCAAATATTGGGGTGACCACGAACGTGATTAATCACTGATGATTCCATGGCCAAGTGAGATTTGGGCCTCCCTTCAAGATAGGTTTTGGAATTCAAGGATTCTTGGGAACACATAAAAATGCCCTCTCATATAATGCATACCGTCTGTTATTACTCTCTCATTTCAAAGGTTAAATAAATAAATAAATCAGTTGTGTAAATATGAAAGTGACATAATAATGTGAAGCAATTCTACATTTCAAAAGGCATATTAAGTCACCTCAAAATTGAACTCTTTCCCTTAGAAAGGATGTAAACGTTTGGCTACAACATCATCGGACGAAAAAACATGAACAACATTCTTGCATGTATGCTAGATGAGATTTGTCGGACCTTCAAATACATTCAACCCATTCATTTGTTCCATATGGCGTGATAGGATCGATGCCTAATCCCTACTAGCTGAATTGGACACCTTCGGCATCCATATCCAAGGGATGGGCCGGGGCATTCTTGAGCGTACGTGAAGTGAAATTCCCATTCCAAGCACCATGGTCTCTACCTAATCTGACGATTAAGGGAGATTCCTCTAACAAAGAAGAGTTCAAATCTTGACATTATCACTATATATCTCCTCTTTTCATGCATTTGTCTGGCCTCTTATTTTTTAGATGATTATTTTGGATTTATATGTCATCGATAATTTTGCACATTTCTCGCCACTAATAGTGAATATGTGGACACATACATCTCGACAAACTTGTAAGATAAATTTCTCTATCACACGTTAAAAGAAATTATGACAAGTAAGATTTGATCCCAACCTCAGGAGAGAGATGTTTCGTGCATCCACGGATTTGTTGGCCCTTCTATATTCGAGCAATTATCTAAGCATACGTAGTTATCTAGCTACCTAGATTAACTAAATTTCTAACCATATGAATGATGCCGTTACCTTATCATGAACACCTAACGTACTTAGAACACCTTCACCTTGTCATGAAATGCTTATTTACACAACTCACTTTCATAGGAACGTTGCTAAAGAGCCTATAAGTCGGTGACATTTAACCTCCCATTTGTAATTAAGGAAGATCTTATATTTAAAGTCTGCTTCCAAAAATTGTATAAGCATCACAAATTGAGCTCACAAAACTCTTGCGAGAGCCTATGTCTGCAAAGTTTGTATGAGAATCATTACTACCTATGATGATACTTTCCATTTAGAATTATTACCAGCAGCAATTGTCCTGGACAATTTAGGGGTTGTTTGTTTTAATATAAAACATTGTAAATCATCGGTTTCAAAATCACTGATGAAATTTTCTTGTTTTAAAATGAAGAAATATTTATTTGGTTGTTTGTAAAAATAAGAGGGATGTTTTAATCTTCTTGTTTTAGTTTACAGTAGGTCTTTACTGTAAATTAAAACAAAGGAATTGAACTGTCAAGTGAACAGACAAGGTCCAGATAGAATTTTACTTTACATTATTTTACATCATTCCAAATAAATAAAAATATTGTAAAATGAAACAATTATTTCAAATTGTGTTGTTTTATCTAAAATAAACAACCCTTTAGAATAAATTACCTACTCCCACTATTAGGGAGGCTATAGCTCTTCTCACAAAAAACAAAATTTCATAAAAGTGTCACACGAATCCCCACGGCCGTATTAACAAAACCCAAATCAATGCCATCCAATTCACCGGATCCGAAGAGCCACGAAGCATCTATCTAATATTATTTTATATTGAGAAAAAATTAGAGAGAAATTACTCTACTTATTAACCACCAACGTAGCTTCATCCATCCGGTTTCCTCTCACACCTAACTACCGGCAGATAAAACTTCCAATCTACCTCTAATTTCTCACGTAATAGAACCAATTAAACTATCCACCCATAAATTCTTACGCAAGGTTATTTGCAGTTCTGTTTTTTATCTCTCACTCAACAGTAACCTCCTCTCACACAAGCACTAATCTCCCCCTCCTGCCCATCTATCTAATATCTCTCACCTAGCGTCACCGAGTTAGTAAACTCTTTAACTTTTACATGTAATTAGTAAACTCAGTCCAGCACTAATCTCACTCTTCTATATCTCATGAACGAAATAGTCATGTTATTTTCTGCACTTAATCGACGTCAAGATCAACTTTGCTAGGCTGTCGTACCCACTATAAAGGTATATACCTCCCAAAATCTAATGACATTATTTCTTCTATAATATATCTCATAAACGAATTAATCATGTTACTTTGAAATATCTCTCACCTAGCGTCACCGATTTCTCAATCTATTTTTCTAATATTACTAAGCAGGAATGGAGAGATAATTGTCCGAAGAAGGAGAAGGCATCATTCCCACTCTCTTCTCCTCTCCTTTTTTTTTTATGCTACTGGATAAAAAAATTAGAAAAATTGAAAACTTAAGTGGGCTGGTGAATATGGGAAGGTGTAGTTGTAGGATTCCCTCTTTTGGCGCACCTCTTCCTCTCTTTCTCTCTTTCATGCCCTCCAAATAACCACCTCTTCCTCTCTTTTACAAATTTTAAAAATTTGAACACACTTTTAAAATCACTCTCACCTCCCATCTATTAATTAACTATTTATTAATTAGAGAGGTGAGAGAAAGTGTACAGTCCTCTGTCTGGAGAAGTCAGAATCCATCCTTCTCGGCAACAGTCTCGCCCTCTCCCACCCCTGTGCGCATGGAACAGACCCACGTAAGCCACTTAATATTTGCCATCATCTCTTCCTGCTCATCCTCCTTTCTACAAACGGGCCAAATCCTCCGCCACCACTTCGGTCCGTTCCGTTTCACGTAAATCTAAAGGGAAAAGGAAAACGGTTTCATGACTCCTTCATTTGACATCCACATTTGACACCAGGCACATAACAAAAATTTCAAGGTGAGTAAATGGCAAATGCAATCCACATTTGACACCCACATTTGACCCCAGGCACATGGCACAAATTTTAAACTTTGTATTTGTCATTCAAATTTGCATTTGCCATTTACTCACCTTAAAATTTGTGCTATGTGCCTGATGTCAAATGTGGATGTTAAATGAAGGAGTCATAAAACCGTTTCCAATCTAAAGTATGTAGATTCTTCTGCGTTGCCCGTCTCCACCTCTGCTCCCTCCACGTCCACGCCAACTCGCACAATGCCGTGGCCCTCGACGTGGATGTGGGCCTAGAAAACAATTTTATGACTCCTTCATTTGACATCCACATTTGACACCAGACACATAGCACAAATTTCAAATTTTGTATTTGTCATTCAAATTTATATTTGCCATTTACTCATCTTAAAATTTGTGTTATGTGCCTGGTGTCAAATGTGGATGTCAAATGAAAGAGTCATCAAACCGTTTTCCTATGTAGATTCTCCTGCGTTGCCCGTCTCCACCTCTGCTCCCTCCACGTCCACGCCAACTGGCACAGTGGCGTGGCCTTCGACGTGGATGTGGGCCTGGAGGTCTGCATCCGCAACCCCAACCTCTACGCCCTCTCCTACCACGGGGTGACGGTGGAGGTAGGGTACTGGGGGTGGCGGACTTCTCCGCCCTCCGCTACCACTGGGTGGCCGTGGAGGTGAGGTGTCGAGGTTTGCATTTAACTTTGATTGGGAAACAGTGGCAGAGACGTCACATATCTCACTGTCCAATTGTTCGGTAAAGGGTTCCTGTCTGGCTTGGAAACGAGATATCAGGTGACCGCTTGAAGACACCAAACAATTTGCAGTCCGAGCTGTGGCGAGAGCGAGATGGCCGTGGCTAAGCATGAGATGAGGATTTCTGCCCATCTTCCTAATTACAGGCAGATGAATGAAAGGGCCAAGTGGGAAAACGATCGATGCGGAGTTGTACTTGGGTCATGGAGATAATGATGATGTTGATTAAGATACAGTTATGGTAACCATGCATGCAAGCATGCATGATTAAAACATTGCGTACGTACGTAGATGGTTGTAATCTTTTGCCTCTGTAGAAACTTCCGTTCCCTTCGTTTTCAGGGTGTGTTCCACCTGTCTGATCATGGGGATGTCCACTCGACACATGTGATGAAGTCTTCTTGATCATTAATTTATCACGTACATATATATGGTGCCTTACCATTGGATATATAATCCATAATTAGGTAGGACTGCACATGCATGTGTGGTAGAACAATGGTAGCTAGAAACACCCACATTTGAGGAATTAGCAACCAGCACCAAAAAAAGAAAATCTAAAAGGAAAGAAATATTGGACCTGATTTGACGTTTTTTAATTTTTAAATTGTCCAATCGGTGATCTACCCTACTTTCACACGGGGAGATGACTAGAGTCTTCTTCATGCAATCTTTTTTATTTTATTTTATTTAACTGTCTAATTAAAAATAAGAAAATGTAAAAGTTCCCATAGAGTTGCCCCTTGTATCTATACTCTCAGATCAAACTAATCAGATAGCACACGTGAAGCACTTCACGGTGCTGCAAGTATTATCCTCTTACCTGATCCGGTGACCACACAAGAGAAGGAGACAAGATAGTCTTCATCACAGGCACGAGGATAGGTTTTCTGATTGTGCAACACTAGGAAGTAGAACCCAAGAAGTCCCTCAAACTTCCCTCTTATATCGTGTTCTCATAGGAGCAGATACCAATGGCACTAGCGGCTTCAACCATGAATCCCGTCCGTACAAAAAAAAAATTGTTGGCATAATACAAGAGTTGAACAAGAATTGCACAAAATCTACCTAACTAAAATAGATTATAAATCAAACTTATAAATTAAAGTATTTTAGAACAAAAATGATGATGGAGGAGGAAGATCAATGTACAAATTAAGAAACATGTAGATGTTAATGGCCAATTAATAGAAGACATACGGCGCTGTGAGAGTGTTTTTCTTAATTTTCGTTGACTGAGCTCTACTACTATAGTAGGGACCTCAAAAATAGCCGTTGCTTCAAAGTTTGACATGATGCTTTGGATTCCACCATGAGGGATATTATTGTCCGATCATTTTAATTGGATGGCAAAATAGTCATCATCTTTTTTTCTGAGCTGGAAGGGCCACGTCAGTTCAACATCAGTAGTGTCCCAGATCGGGCAACGAAAGAAAAAAAACGAAAGAGATTGTAAACTCATGTGATGAAGCACATAATCTGATGTTGCGCCATGTGCGGTGTAGCAAACATTGCTCATTGCTTTGACCTTCAAAGCCTGCCCGAATCACCTTTTGCACGGCGTAGAATGGCAGGTTGATCTATGTTTCTTGGGCTTGAATGATTTTATGGGCCTAAACTATTGACACTATTTGTGCCCTCTTCATATCGAAACCTTCCCGTTCACATTCCCACTTTGTTCCACACCGGTGACTGACGGTAGACACCATTTGGTAAGGTGATGCTGTCAACAAAACTCAGAACTAAAGGTCCCTTGTAACATTAAGAAAACCCGTTGGTTGAGAGATTAATATCTTGAAAATAATGTAAATTACTTGGGTATTTGATTGAATATGTGCATGAAGTGTATTGTTAGCATTACAAGAAACTTTTTCTTCGAATCTTCTTGAGAATTTCATAGGTAGCAGGTGTTTGTGTCACCTGGCATTGTTTTGTACATGCATTAACTTTCAGCATTTTAATACTTGGCATTGTTTTGTACATGTATTTCAATTTAAAAATAAAATTTTTATGCTTCAATGTATGATAGGACAAGGAGGGTAAAGGCGGCGGAAGTCTCACCCTTGCCCAAGGGCGGTGACGGATCTAACGTCCATGATGTCCACAACGATCTTATACATCGGTACCGGAGCTCAGCGTCCCTGTCAACGGTTCAGAAGGGGGGGCTCTTTTTCTCTCTTCTTATTCCTCTCTTGTTCCTCCACCATCTTCTCTCTCCATCCTTTCCCCCTCTCCTACGCCACCTTCGCTTTCGGCCACGGATCTCATAGACCCCCCTTCCCTACCTTCGTTAACCCCCTGTATCCCATCCCTAACATCCTCCCTCCTTCCTTCCTTGTTCGACCAACCCCACCCCCTTCTTTGTTCCATTTTCTCTCCGCCCTGTGGGGTTTTTGCATCGGACATAGGTTCGGTCGCCTCTAGGCTTTGGCATTTTATCTCCTTTTAGTCAGTGTTTTGTGTTTAGCTTTTCTTAGACTAGGTCTTGCCACCTTGATCGGTCGTGGATTTGGCAGGCTTCGTCGGTGCTTCTATGGTAGCAGTGATTTCCTAGCTGATCCCAGTAGAGAATCTTGAAGATGATGGCGGTGCTCGTGTTATTGCACTCCTTCCGTGCGTCCATGTAGACCTGCGTCTCCGAGTACCCCTTTGTTTGTCTGCCTTGATGTTGCAGTGTTGTTCTGGCTACCCCTTTGCCAGCATCTCCATGGAGGGCTTATCCCTTCCATTTGCAAACTACACCCAACTGGTTCTCCGGTGATGTGTTTTGTCCAATGGTTCCTTGGTGACTTATCCTTTGGCATGCGTTTCCTTTTTGTCTTATGTTTCTTTGTATGAGTTCGGTGCTGGCGCCGTTAGGTTCTATTGCTTGTATCCTTCATTTGTCTTTCTTCTACTTCTACTATGTTTCTGTACCTTTTCTTGTTTGTGTACTCTATCTTTAGTTGAATGAATGGATATCTTTAATGTTAAAAAAAAAAGGGCTCGGAAGGTAAAAAGAATCTTATCAATTTCTTCAGCACGTGAAACTCAAGGTGAAACCATGACCATTTCATTTGGTACATCTGATTTTTGATCAGATTAATAAATTTGGCTAGTGACACTTTGCTGGTGATGGACATCTTCCTCATGGATCCGGATCAGGGGCTATTCAGTCGGGTCCTGAACCCATCAGTCCACGAGCCATTAAATGCCATGGGAATGAGAAAGGAAGGTGGCCGTTTTGTCCTATATAGGTTACATCATTTATTTCCTAGTTACCCCTGTTACAAATAAAGGGGGTCTAATATCTTAGAAAGGTATGCCGTAAAGGCCCCATTTAATATTGTTTCTTCTCTCTCTCACATTTAATCTTTTGTCTTATTCTTCTTGTTGCCATCTGAGTGTCAAAAAAGATTACTCGGGACTTGATGTGGGACAACTATGGATCTAACTTTTACAAGCAAAATCAATTAGCAACTCGACCAACTACATGACTGATCGGCTCACATGATGACTCAATTTAGTTTATGCGGTGAACTCGTGATGTTCGAACGGTTAAGCACACTTGCGGATTAGTCCACTTAGAGATAAGTGAACAAAGAGAGGCTATATCTCCACCTTTGAATTTGGGTGTACCCGTAGTTAAGGGGTTAGATTTGACGTTCTTAGAGCGTGAGTTCTCACAAACACTCTATCTCCCATAGTCAGTGAAGATTTTATGTAGAAACTGTTTACAACCAAAGCCAACTACCTCAAACAGGAGGGGTGAACTCGGGAAGGAGAATCTCAAGAGAATTAAAGCATTATACATTAGGAGAATTTGACCTGCAGTCCAAAAGCGAACACCCAGTTTTATTCCCGGTCCTCATCCCACATTTCATTACAGCCGGTCCTCCTGTTTGTCATTTTTTAATTTCCAGTCCAAGACACACCTTTCCGTTAACAGACGTCCATGTTAGAAGTCTTAAATGACAAGATTACCCTATGGCTTGTTCGGTTCTGAGTTGGCTGCTGGCACACAATAGTTGATGTTAACTACTGTCATTTTGGGCTATTTAGGAGACCTAAAATCCCCAAAACGCCCAGTGCTTGTTGCCTGCCTGTGAACTTCGAGAAGCCTCTATGTGAGGACTGAGATTTCGGGTTTAGTACTCGGGTCGGGTTCGGGTCGGATCCCCTGGTTTGGACCATGTAGGGGGTCTTGAGATTCCTGGCTGAATGGCGTCAGCGCTGCTCGACGCCTTTCAAAAGGCGTCAGGGTGTGTAGACGCCATTTAGGTCTGCTGGTTGTTGCGCCACGTGGGCGGGTTTCGGGCCGCGAGAGTACGGCCCCGGTCACATCGTCTGTACGGCGTCCAGGTTGGCCGACGCGATTCAGACTGTGACCTCTGCGATGTCAGGGTGCGGCGCCAGAGCGTTGTCAGTACGGCCTGTCCTGTCGTCTGAACGGCGTCCACGGTGGGCGACGTGTTTCAGACCGCTGTCAGTACGGCCGTCCTGTCAGACTGATAGGCGTCTGCCTCGATCGACGCGTTTTAGCTGATTTCGGATTGACTCCGCGAGCCTCCCCTTCTTTCCCTCATTCTCGCCTTCACTCTCTCTCTCCTCACCCTCTCCTCCCTCTCCGACCCTCTTCTTCCCCTTCCCTTCCTCTTCTTCCTCTTCTAATCACTCCCTAGCCTCCTTACCTCTCACCTCTACCTCCACCACCTCCTTCGCGGCGTTCCCTTCTCCGGACGGCGGCCGACGTCCCGGCGGAGTGGCGGCGTCCTCGAGGGTACCGGCGGCGGTCTGCGGTGCGGCGGGTCGGCGGCGAGGAGCTTAGAGGAGTTCAAGAACCGGTAGGGGGACGAACCTTGCATGTGTTGCTCGTGACTTTCCTTGGCATGGCATGATGTGTTTTGAGCTAGATTGAGCATGTTTAGGGGGTGTCTTTGTGGGTATGGCCGTACTTATGAACGTGGATTTGTAGCATGCTTGTGGTAGATGATTTCCTCTTCCTTTCCTTCCGTTTTGGGGCTTTTTCGGGGTGTTTGGGGTTAAGGGTGAGACCCTCGGGTTGAACCAGGAAACCTGGTTTCTGGCGCTAAATGACGTCGTGCCTGGTTGACGCCTTTCCGAAAGACGTCTGGTCAGTACGACGCGTTTTAGGGCAGAAACCTCCATGTTCGACGTTTCCTGAGTTAGGGGTACTGCGCTAAATGACGTCATGGATGGACGACGCCTTTCAGAAGGACGTCGGGCCATCATGACGCCATTTAGGCAGGAAATGCCCCCTTTTTAAGGGTTCTGCAATCTAGATTTCTGGGTTGATTGGCGTCTGGCGACCCTGACGTGTTTTAAACGGCAGCTTCACTGGTGGACGCGTTTTAAGGGATAATCTGGCTTTTAATAAACCTGTCTGAGGGTCTTGAATGGTGTCGACCTCGGTCGACGTGATTCAAGACAGGAATGCTTAAATCCTGTTATTTCATACGTGTTTCACGATGGGATGGTTCAAATGCATGCTTTGGGTTGTATACTGAGACGGAGGACTTCTGCGTGAGTGAAATTACATCACCTGTGTGTGTGTGTGTGCTTTAGCTATATACTGAGACTGAGGTTTACTGTGCGAATGGAATCATGTTATATGTGTGGTTGTGTTATGCGAATGTGGATCGGGTTACTGTGGTTTACGTCTGTCACCATGGGCCGATGGGAGAAGGGCCATGGTGTCTGTGGAGTGGTGCATGTTGTGTTTTACTCTTGGCTGAGAAAAGCAGAACTACCTTGAGCCCGTCGGGCCGGAGTAGCTGGTGTGCTATCCGAGGGGTTGCTGTTTGGTCTCAGTGGGTCGGGGCTTCCCTTGGTTGTCATGACAGCTTCTAGCGTGTTTCTTGCTGTGGAGCTGGTGGTGTTACTGGTGGGAGTTGGTTTACCCTTTAGCCACTGGGCCTGATGTGACCTTTGATCAAGGTTACGAGTGGTACCTTTAGCCCTTTGGCCTGACGCAGCCCGGGAGAGTTGGGTTTGTGGGTAGTTCCTGTAGCTTCGGCTTGACGGGGGTTCGCCGGTCCCCAGGGCCCTCCTGAAGTGCTGAGGCCTAGCGTGGAGGCAATCTGGACGGTAGGACAGTAGTCTAGACTGCTTGTGTGCACACGTAGCTGGCAGTGGCGGTACACTGGTTCCAGCTAGTCCTAGTTTGACTCACTGCCTCACCCTACAGTGCCCCGGAACACTGTAGGGGCGGACAGGCGTGAGCTGTGGTGGTAGTGTTGGGAGGCGACGTCTGACTTCGGTCGACAGTGTGGTTCAGTCGCTTCGTGGACTTTGGCTGTGAGTCGTGACTCTGTGTTGGGTTCTTCGGGTTGCTTAGAATGGTTCTTCTTACACTGCTTACCGTGCGTTTCATATCAGAGTTGGGTGCTGTGTTTACTGCTTTACTTAATTGCCATATATTCCTGTTGTTACACTTGTGGGTGTGTGAGTGGGAGGCAGGGGATCGGATGATCCCTACTGAGCCCATTTCTGGTGTGGCTCACTCCCTGCGGTTTCAGGTGTGGACCTCGAGCGGAGCGGAAGCGTGGTGTCTCCTTGGTGTACGGACCAGCAGCTGTCTTAGTTCCGGGGTATGCCCCGATGTTGTTGTACTTCCTTCTGCCTGTACTTATTTAATTGTTGGACATGTAATTATTGTTGGACTGTATACGGACATTGTTATTTTCCTTTCTGCGCACTTGCTTATCTTTGTGGTCCGTGAGATTGTTATATTTAGCCTTGTTTAGCACTTACTCCTCCAGATGTGTTGTGTGAGATCCGGGTGTGAACCTGCAGTTAATGGGCCGACATCCATTTAGTGACCGGGTCTCCGGTCATAGGATGGCGGGTCGTTACACTCTCCCCTCGAGTCACCCATCCCTCCCTCAAACTCTTGCCGTGCAAACAAGAAACATGAGTCTGGAAATGGTTAAAATTAAGTTGTCTCTTGCACAGGTCAGACACCTTGCTTCCTCTATAATCATGATTATGCCATTGGATAATTAATCCCAGGAAACTACACTTACAGCATTAACAACAGTGCACAATGACTGAGGTATAAATGGCACATATTAAGTAGAAAGTTTTTGGGGAAAATGCATCCATTTTGGATAAATGATGCCTTGGTTAGGATGATGCTTAAGTAAACGTATAATTTGTAAAATAGGAAAACGGAAAAGGAAGCAGCTGTTATGATCTTTTCTAGTTGCCCACCCTGGATAAGGATAATCTTTACAGAAGTTAGATACTAGCTGTGATTACTTCATGATGCAAGTGTCTGGTATGCCTTAAGCAGATTTTCAACTCTCACAGAGACAGTCCGCGAAGATGCAACTGGTTCCTAGTTTATCACGCACCATGAGACCACTGATCAAATTCCTTTTATGTTTTCTGCTCAAAGCTCAAAAGCTAATATGCAGACAGAATTGTTATAGCTAACACATAATAATTGCTTCAGTAATAACCAGCCACTAAAGTATGAGAAATACAGTCCTAAAAATAGTTTAAGAGCAATCATTATAACCTTTAGCGCCCCAACACTGTCATCATCAAGCTTTGTCCCATAAACCTAGGACAGTCTTAATTCATGATCTATCAAATGAAATCCAGAAATGGTTTGAGCATTCTCTAAAGCTACTTGTCAATCTAATGGCCCAAACAATAAAGACATCAAGAAAAAAAGTGCCAAAAATCAAGCCAATGGATTGAGAGGGACGAGTTTGATGATGCTTTTGAGTTGTGAGTCCTTAGTGATGGTTGTTTGACTGGTACTATAGGTTCAATGGATCTACGTATTCATCATTGCTTGGGGATTTCCTCCTTGTCTGGGCTAACTGAATCAAATATACACAGCAAACAAAAAATAATAAGGGTTGATGGGCAAATGAGAGAACAAAAAGGGATCAATGCACAGATTTGTAAACATTCCAAAGCGATTATCAAGTAGATGATTTGGGAACTACAACCCTGAAATAGCTGCTAAACTCTCAAGAGAACTATCAGCATTCTCCAGTTATAAATTCCTTTTCTCATTCATTTCACTGATTTTATTCCTCTTTTGTTTTTCACTTGAAATCCTTCTGTGCCTCTAAGAAACAAAATGAAAGAACAAAACGAATGAAAGTGACTATATTCTATCAAAATGTCAAGAGACAAGCTGACAATTTCCTATTTCATGCTGTATCTAAAGACATTCAGTGTTCTCTCACTTGTGAAGCAAGGGATACCGGGATATTGACGGATTTTAATCGTGTGGACGTGGAATAACTTATAATTTAAAGCTTTACAAACTCCATGCAAGATTTTTGTGGGAGAGATGTTTAGCTAGTTTGGGTCTTCCTTTACTGTCAGATCATCAAACATGAACATTAATTTTACATGATAACCAATTCATTCAACCTGGCACATGTGCAAGCAGTTAAAACAAGATGAGAGAAACACCATGAATGCAGATCAAATGATGTTCACCAAAACTTCCAAGTCAACCATGACAAGTGATCCTCAATGCTGGCACCTTCACAGTTTCCATAAATAAAATGGCTAGATGTTTTGCCCTGATATGCTTGGGGAATTCGCATGATTTGCACCCAACTCGCACAAAATCTTTAATGAAATATGTACCAACAATTTTTGAGGACTACCATGTTATAGTGCACACATACTTTCAATTTTTAAATCTCAATGTTTTCCAAGGTGACCTATGAACATCTATGACGAAGAGCTTTCATTCCTCAATACTTGGTTATCAAAAAAGGAAGAAAATACAAAACTCTCATATTTACTAGACTCTCCCAAGAACAGAACTCGAATAGCTCCTAATTTTACAAAGCCCAGAGTAATTAATTAAGACGGAAAGGCAACATTAATTCAGACGTTGTCCACACAGCCAAATGAGCAGAGGTCACACTAGTGCATCACACACATTAAAAAATCTGTTTAAAATGCATCAGACATATTAAACACACACATCATCCTGTTAAAATTAAAATCATACATAATAATTGTCCAAAAATTGTCATAAGTTTTCAAACATACTAAAGCCTACGTAGTATCGATAACATCACAAAACAAACATACTGAATATAATGCAGTCTCCTAAACATCATAAGGATACAAGTCTCGATACAATCTCTGCTTCATCAGAATCACCATCACTCCCACCATTAGTATCCGACACGGTTAGAAAAGAAAATGCCTTGGGTAAAGTTTGGGCAACCATCTTAGATTTCTTCAAGAGAGCCTTGCAACGCTCTAATTCCTGCTCTAAAACATCAACGCGGATCTCTAAATATCTGATCCGATCATCTTTGTGACAACAACAACTTGAAGAAGAGGATGCCACAAAATTTTGGAGCTCATCACACCACATGAAAAAATTGCAATCTTTATTCTGCTTAAAAAATAAAGTATAAATTAGTACTACTAAAAAGTAAAAGAAAATAACAAATTAAGTTTATACTTTGCATATGTAGTAATGTCGCCCTGGATTTCTTTCTGTTTGACTTGTCCTAATTAAACAGTAACCATGTCCAGCTATGCACTGCATGAGAGGGATGGGAGGATGGTGTGCCATTGCTGTATAGCAAAATCAAGTTCGGAATTAAAAGCTAAGAAAAAGAATATAAGTTTAAGTGAAATAAATATACATTTGGGTAAAAAGTTCATGCCTACTCAGTTATTGGATTAGAACATGATTTTTTGTTGTGACCTGGTTGTTTGCATCGTGAACAATTATATACCATCTTATCTGGTTCTAGTAATTGTTGTGATGGAATTCTATTCTTCTTTCGCCTTCCAGGCTGTCTTTTTGTTTCAGGAGGCCTAATCTCAATATCACCAACATCTGCTTCTGGTTTATCAATATTTGGAATTGGTTGAACAGTCTTCTCATAACAGTTGCGATATAGAGTAGAAGTGAAATATAATGAACAATAATTTTCAATATTCTCTCATATTTTGTGGATCACTGCACACACATGCTTACATGGCAATCTTAAAATTTGTCATCCTCTACAAGAACAAGTACCGTCCTGCAGGTTCACTACAGTAGAAGGCCGAGTCATGACTTCAAACACAATGCCGTTCGAACAATTAACAAGAATACTCCGAGAGGTGTCCATCAAATTTTTCATCTTCGTATCAATCGAGGGACATAATCTTGTTTGCCACTTGGTACATTCATTTCTTCTTCTATATGCTAAGTCTATTATTTGTGTTCGAATACGCTCCACCATGTGTAAAATTGGGAGATTTCGTGCTTCAAGGACCCATGCATTAAATGACTCTGCATCATTTGAGTACATTTCACCATATCTCTCACCTTGAAAGTAAGCATTTGCCCAATAATTTGGATTTGATTGTCTAGCCCACATTTCAGCCTCTTGTGATATTCCGCCCATTGTTTGTAAGGCTGCTTCATGCTCTTCCACTCTATATGCATATGCTGCCTCATCAAATAAGGAAAGCAATGTTTTCTTTGTAGTACATGATATTTTCCTGCAACTTGTTTTGAAAAATTTGCTTTCAAGTGTCTCAAACAATATGCATTATGAGATTCAGGGAAAACAATTGGAATGGCCTCTAGCAATCCTTTACATCTATCAGAGACAAATGTAATCCTCGAGTATCAATTATAGCCTTCCTAAGTTGTAATAAAAACCACTCCCAGTTATTTTCATTTTCAACATCACATGCTGCATAAACAAGTGGAAATAACTCATTATCTCCATTGAGTGCAGTTGCAGAAAGAAGAACACCCTTGTACTTGTCCTTTTTAAATGTGCCATCAAGGAACAACATAGGTCTGCATCCCATCTGAAAGCCAATGATACAAGCATGAAAGCACACAAAAAACCTTATAAACCGACCATCAGTAGAGACATCAAGGTCTACAATGCTATTTGGGTTGGACCTTTCTACAGCTTCCTTGTACCAACGCAAAGAATCAAAAGAACACATACCGTCACCATGAAGCTCTCTATATGCAGACTCCTTCCCAAGCCATGCTTGATGATAAGATATATCAACACCATACTCTCTAAAAATATCTTTCTTAATATCTCTAGGTCGGTATAATGGAGTATCCTCAATCTTTTCCATTATGACAGAACTAACCCATTTTTTTGACGCTCTTGGATGTCTCTGTGTGCTCAAACCACCTCTACATGTATGCACATTATGTAAGTTCTTGATTTGAAAGTGAGGTCATTTTCTCACTCTAATTGCATGAAGAGACCAATCACATTGAGGAATTGTACAGTGTATAGTGAGACGTGTCGAGTCATTCTTAATGAAAATATAATTAAATCCCCTTGATATAGCATATCTAGTTAAATCTCCACGAAGATGCTCGACAGTATTAAATATTTGACCAACATAGTTAATGATGTCATACCATAGATCAGTCATTTTTCTTGAATCTTGACTTGAATCACCAGAATTGTTCAAAATCATATTGTTACTTCCAGAAGATTGTGTGCCATATGGTCTGCAAAGATTCATTGCTTATTATAATCATACTAAACAATAATAATATATGATCAAGTGAATGAAACTATATGCATACACATTTCATTTACCTGAGGCTTATCACTTCTTCATCACCACGTACAATTACCTCCACATTCATTACTTTTGATCCAAGTATAGTATGCATATCAATCATCCTGTCAACATCATCTCCATTCAACATTCTCATTGATGAATTAGGTCTCTCTGGAATGGCACATTTAAGTTCCACTTGTTCGGCACTCAACGTCCATCTAACACTAACATCATTAACAATTTCATCCAATCCTATGCCTCTATATAAGTGAATCACATAAGCCTCATCCTTGTAAGTAAAAATTGCAGGAAGTCGTTCCATATCATACACCTGGCACAATATATAATACTCGTGACTAACAAGTAAAACCTATATACCGTCAAAGGCATAAGTAGATTTGATAACTCTAACCTTAATCCAGAAAATAAACTAAGATGGCAAGACATTTCACAGGATGAACCACAGGGTTGCATCACAGCCGATAGATTTAAATCTAACAATTAACAAAAATTTAAAAACAAAATGTCGAAAGTTTATGTGAAAGAATATGGGGATATTTCAAAATGGATTCTAGCTAGCTGGGTGCCCACAGGTCAGTGGTCTTCCAGTTTGTTTGGGGCTTAATTTGAATTATAATCCCTTTTTTTTTTTCCCCCTCTGCTATCAATCTCTCCCATGATGAGTCAATCCAGTTCCAACCACAAAATGAGTGAAGGAAGAGGTTAACAGTTTTAGTTTGTGCACATATCACCAAGCAATCCATCTAAAACACCACTAACATCTCTCTCTCTCTCTCTATATATATATATATAGAGAGAGAGAGAGAGAGAGAGATAATATTTGCAGTTTTTGGTTTCTGCATAATGTAGTGCTAAGTTTAGAAATAATTGCTTTTCAATTTTAATGCTGGTTTTGTCTGCCTTATGCTGCCTCTTGTTCTTAACACCGTTAAGAGAGAGAGAGAGAGAGAGTTGAAAAAAAAGTTGTTTGTCATGTTACCTGGTGTTCTTTCTGTAAAAGAAATCAACAAGACGTCAGATCACCTACTATAATCTAACTATATATGCCAATTGAAGACATGTATTACCAGGCAAATGTGGTGAACATATCATGATTAGAACTAATCCTAGAAGGCAGGAGGATCCCCTGAAATGAAATATTTCTTTTCCTGTTATCCTTGATGATGCTTCCAATCTAGCCGGTAGGACTCCCTACCGCCTATCTTAGTCTTGTTTAACAGCATGCAGTGAGTAATTTAACACATCCATCCTATACCTTTTAGCCTTGATCCTTATATCCATTGTTATTTATGTTGTACCTGCTTCGATGCTATAGAAGAAACGGAACTATCGTTGGGCTAGATTGGAAGAAAAAAAGAGCTATAGACTTCCCTGTCACATTCCAAATAGATAACATGAGAGAAATAGACAACAGGGACTTTTATACATGTAAAGTTCAAAATTCGACATCAAGAGATCAATCGATTTTTTTTTTCACTATTAACAGTTCAAAATAAATAGAGTGATAGGTAGCTTTTATACATGTTAGATCATCTTAATCAAAATGGAGATACCAAAAAAAAACTTTGTAAAAAGGACGTGCACTCCAAAACCTAAACCAAAAACATCAACGTGAACAAAAAATAACCATAAATTCTAACCATTACAAACAAAAAAAAAGATCAAAAAAGCTAAAAGCACGCGAATGGGGAACAAAGGAGCAAAGAAACTGCATACCTCCCAGCAAGTCAAGAGGAAGCCGCAAGAGAGCGACAAGGGCACACCTCTCAGCAGGTCTTTCACGGCCTCGCCGCCGCCGCAGCCGCGCCTCCCACCTCACGTCGTTGTTGCAACCGCCGGCCCTAACATCAAGAGGAAGCCACAAGGTCCTTCACGGCCTCGCTACCGCGCAGATCGACAGGTCCTCCTCGCCGCCGCCGCAGCCGCGGCTCCCACCTCACGTCGTCGTTGCAACCGCCGGCCCTAACATCAAGAGGAAGCCGCAAGGTCCCTCACGGCCTCGCTACCGCGCAGATCGCCGCCGCCCCCGCCGCTCCTCCCGCCTAACGTTGTCGTCTCGTCGGCCCTAACGTCGCCGTCGCACTCGCCAGCCCTACCGTCGTCACCGAGTTGGGAGGGGAGATTGGGGGCGAGGGGGTAACAGGAGGGGAGAGGGGAGTCACGGGTTGGGGGAAACGGGCGTCACGAGTGGGATTGGAGTGTATTTTGGGGTTTCGTTTTTTCAAAACAGTCTTAAACAGCAAAAGCGAATGGAATGGATTTAAAGTTAAACGAATCTTAATCAGTGGACCTAATGTGATGTTTTTTAGTAAAAGGAGCAAAAATTATAGGTGGCTTACTTTTTGGACTGCAGATTCAAAATCCCATTACATTAAGAAGGGGAGTTGAAAGGTCTACAACACCCATAAGTCGAAGAAGAGTTTTCGTAACTCCTGGATGCCAAAGAGTCTTGTGATGTAACTCCAAAAGATGAATGGTCCTCTCGCAACTATCAGAATTCCAAGAGGCTCTTCAACTTGTAACAGTTGACAAGAAGCCAAAGAGTCTCCATGTGTAACGTCCGCTTAGGAAGTGGAAGGAGTCACCTCGTGTGAGAAGGAAAAGTCACCTTTCCTCTTTTGAGAACCGCTGCACACTCAAATGTGCATTGGGAAGATGAAAAGATGCCGCCTCAAGTTTGTTGATTGGAGAAGTCATGGTTGATCTGTGGGTGAAGTTGGCAATCTTCTAACTTTGCCTTGACTCTATTGGAGATGAACCGCAGCAATTGGCATCAAGTGCTGCTCTTCTAAATGTCCTCGCTGACCAGGAGCATAAGCAACATAGATTTTAGGACATGGGAGATGGAGAGACTATGGACAAAGGGAATAGATGGTCTAGGATCTGCAACGACAAGAACATTAGGAGGACAGGGCTTTGGATGTGCTCAAGAACATGGGGAATTTAGGTGGTGTCCTGCTCCAAGAAAAGGAGGAGAGGATAGGGCGTGGCCTGCTCTAGGAGGTGGGGAAAGAGGGAGAAGGGGTTAGATTCGTGTGGAAGGCTTCTCACCTCCCCTTGAGGTGTTTCTCACTCTAATCACTCAAGGTTTCTCACCACATGATTTTTAAAGTTGAAAATTTTCATTCATCTATGCAGTTACAAGAGGGGTGAGTGAGTCTCTATTTATAGAGAACTCATAAAACACTTGACTCTTATGTCCTTTACAGAAAACAACAAAAACTCACATATTCTATATAGACTTTAAAGACTAAAATGCCTATAACAACATACTAGAATAGCAAAATTAATGCAAACGGGTCACAAAGTGGGCTTTAACAAAACAAAGATGCATAAAATAACATATCTAATAGTGTCCATCATTTCCAAACCATAGTGCGGGGGTGAAAGTGTCCTTACAGGACGGCTACTTGCGCTCCATTTGACGACGAGTCTTCTTGTGTCCAGAAGGCGGGATTTTGTCAAATCCATTTCCCATGCGTTCGACTCCTCCACGTGATCTACTCGTCCGACTTGCGCACCTCCATATCGACTCTTCATCGACCGGCCTCTCGGCCCCCCCAGCTCAGTAGCCATGCGCCTCCATATCGACTCTTCATCGACCGGCCTCTCGGCCCCCCCAGCTCAGTAGCCATGCGCATTTCAGCTGCATCAGTTGGTAGGGGTGTTCACGGTTCGATTCGGTCCGATTTTTCAAGAAAAGTCTTCAACCCGAACCAACCCGAGTGACTCACAAGAACCGAACCGAACAAATTCGGTTTGGTTCGATTTAAACCGATTTAAACCACCAGCCACTGTAAGTAGCACCTAACCCCCAGAGAACCAAAAAAACGGGTAAGGGTTTCTTTTATACTGTTTACAAGGTGTTCGGTTTTCAATTTCTCCGATCTTGTACTAAACATAACCAGCCCACCCACTGCTGCACAACGCATGAAAGGAAAAAGTAGTTCACATGATGCCCCCCAACACCCAACAACCTCTTGCACGACATCCAACGCATATGTGGAACGTGCTTGCTTTTACACTTGGTGTTGGGTACTGTCAGTAGTGGCATGTGGATGTTTAAACATTGGGAAGGAAAAGAAACTGGTTCAGAACGTAACTATAAATGTTCCCACCATGTCCAACCCCAGCCGACGAAGCCCAATAGGCGACAGAACGGGCCTTGGCCCAAATAAACGTCTTCACATCATAAAAAAATGAGAACAACTCGGTTTGAACAGTTCGGTTCGATTTCTACGGGTTAGAACTTTTGAAAACCGAATCAAACCGAAATATCTTTTAAACCGAACCAAACTGAAATTTCGGTTTGGTTCGGTTTGATTTTTCGGTTCGAACTGAATAATGAACACCCCTATCAGTTGGCAATTCCAAACTAGGTAGATCATCGATAGAGGTGTAAGTGTACTGGTATGCATGATGAACACTTCACCATCAGATCTAAGAAAACCTCAATTCGATTTGTTCAAACAAGCAACCAAGCTAAGTACAGATAAAATTTACATTTCATTAATGTGTGATTATAAGTATGACTCTCTCCTTTATTTTCATAATCAGTCTCAATTAATATATGATATACAAACACTTCTATTTCGAAATCTCATAAAAAATTGTACAATTGTTTATCTCAAGAATGGCCATAAGTTTGAAAAAGAATCCATTACATTGATGCAACATCTACATAAGTCCCAAATTTTTGTATTCCACATTTTGAGCTGTATTATTAAGAGAACTGATTCGTTCTACTATCCATTTAGTAATTGACATATAATTCATTGCGTCCCATTTATTAAGTCAGTTAATCTGTAAATATAAGTAACAACAAACCTCTTGATCTATTTAATAGAAGAGAACCAAAACATTAAATGTTCCAAGGCGATTTATAGTCTTCAAAAATTCAAAATGGACTCAATTAGGCTCTGATGTAGACTGGATCTATCACGACCGGATTCCGGAGCTGGAATCCGGTAAGAAGAGGATCTGGAGCTGGGCCGGATCGGTGTTCGAGGGGGCCCGACGGGGATCCGGAAGGCGAAGGACGCAGAGGCGGAGCCGGGAGTCTGATGCCGGAGGCGACTCGGAGCGGGCCTGTTCTTGGATAGTGAGCCCGAAGGCTCCTTCAGCGTGAGACCGAGTCTCCTGCCGTCCTCTCGAAGCGGGCTATCGCTTGGATAGTGATCCCGAAGGCTCCTTCAGCGCGAGACCGAGTCTCCTGGCTTGGGCCGAAGCTCCTTCGGCGGACGAAGGAACGGCGGGGATGAGCCTCCTCCCCTCTGCCTGTCGACAGGTGACGGAGTCGAAGCCGAAGGTGGCGACTCGGTGCGGGCTTGCTCTTGGATAGTGAGCCCGAAGGCTCCTTCAGCACGAGACCGAGTCTCCTGTCTTGGGGCAGCCGGCGTTCGGCGTCGAGACCAGGGAGAGGAATCCGAGGTCGGCGGCCGAGACCGACTCGGGGAGGTCGGCGATGATTCGAACCGAGCCCCTGCGGGAGGGAAAGAAGAAGAAGAACCAGTCAGCAGGAGTCCCGGGCGTCAGCCCTGGGGAACCCCCTCCGACGGTCAAGTTAGCTCCTGAAGAAGATTCGATTCAGAAGACAAGAAAGAGCAGCTTTAATGCTTTTCGGACAGAAGTCCTTTAAGGGTCTCGGAGGCTTGGGGAAGCATCCGTTGCCTACCTTTGGCCATAAATAGCGGGGTATTTATAGCAGAGGATAGCGGATGGTTAACGGTGGCAGCCGATATAGGACTAAATGAGGGCTTGCTGATAAACCGCCATAGTACCTGATCCGCCACCGGAGTGGGCCGGATTCGGCTACCGGGCCGAAGGGGGTTGGGCCGCTGACGGGCCGAAGCCTGTTGGGCCCTGGGCTGCCGCGCTGCTCCCGGGCCGTAGGCTAGCGGGCCGCTGACGGACTAAAGCCTGTTGGGCCGGGAGCGACGGTGCCGCTTACGGACCGAGGGCTGTTGGGCCACTGATGGGCCGAAGGCTCCCGGAGGGCCTGGTACTGCTGCTGTTGGGCTGAACGGGGTTTGGGCTTGCTCTACTGGGCCGAATCGGATTCTGCCTCATCAGGCTCCATTAATAGGCAAAAAAATTTGTTTAGCATTCAAATAACTCATTACTATTAGTAAATGGGTTAAAATAATTAAAGTTGGACTGGGTTCCACTTGCTTTCACCTTCTCACATGTAAAATAAGAAAAAGGGAATTTCGTAAATAACTCTTTAACATATTCATATTTGTGGATAACCCCTATATCAGTCATATTTACATATAAGCCCTTTAACTATACTGTTATTTATATACATTTGCCTTAACTATGTGAGGTTATTTTGAATTTCATCTTAAGATATTATTATCTTATATAGAACTTGTGAAAGTTAGTAAATAAAAAAAACTACTAATATCATTAATTAAAAAACAAACACTTCACAAGAAAAATAGCATAAACATCCATCAGTAATCTTGTTATACATATTTAACATAAAAAAATATATCTATTAAACAAAGCACATAGTTAAGGGTGTTGAATGCAAATATCACCATAGTTAAGAGAATTACACATAAATCTAAATTATGTAGAGAGTTATCTACAAATATAAAATATTTTGGGAAGTTATTTACAAAAACTTCATAAGCAAAATACTTGCTACAATGTAACTGAATATTACAATACAGTTGCCATCTGATGGGAGGATAGATGAGCTACTTAACGTGTGCCCTTTTTAAGGTGCCCCCTGGGGTTATCTACAAGTTGATTACACGCTGTCCACTCTGCCATCCAATCTATCCAACTAAATAGCTATTATCTTACAATATCTAATTATCTATATATATCACAATAACTATTGTTTCTAATATAATTTAAGATAATTTCATATTAACCACTCATGTGTGAAATTTCAAAAATGCCATACTTTTTATATATCATTCTGCATACTATCCCAATATATACAACGTTTCAAAGTTGCTACTTTAGTGACATATTTGATATTTATTAATATTTTATATATGACATCAAAATGACATATTTGATGAATATGTTATCTTGCAACGGCAGGATAATATAAAAATAAACATGACAATTTTGAAATTTGACATACTGAATTCATTTTGAGGTGTAGCGGGGTTGGTGGAAGCTCTCCCTTCTCCATCCTTACCGCGGGAACGTCGGCGACAGTTAGGGGTGTTCACTGTTTGGGTCAACCCGAAAAATCAAACCGAATTGATTGGTTCGATTCGGTTCGGTTCAAAATTAAAAAAAAATCGATTTGGTTTAAAATCGAACCGAACAAGAAAGAACGGTTTGGTTCGATTTGGAGAATTATAAACCGAACTGAACTGAGAAAACCAAATTCTAGTTATGGGCATATAAAAAATATATATTATCTGAATTTATTTAATATATTTGAATAAATATTATATAGTTTAAAGGGAATGTGGACTTTTTATTAACTTTCAGTGGGTTTGGTCTGATTGGAAGAGTTTATGATTTGTTAATGTATTAGATTTAGAAGATTTGAGTTATAATTTGTTCCACTTTGAAATTTGAATTTACATATTTTTTACTCACCCAGTCATCATATAGTTGAAAGCTCATTTTGTAGTTAGAGGCCCACTTTGAAGCCTAAGCGAAATTACAAATCGAATCAAACTGAATTATTTTGATTTGATTTGATTCGATTTGAAATCTATACGGTTTAATTTAAAATTTAATTCAATTTGATTTAATTTCATAAAAATCCTTCTCAAACTAAACCAATCCAAACAGTGAACACCCTGCCGGCGGAAACATCGTCGTCGGATCGGGGCCGTCTTCGACACCTTGTTGGGTGAGGAGAGCTTCCCCGTGGAACTCCACCACCCCCCCCTCCTTTCGTCGTTCTCTCAGGTACCCCCCTTCGTCGCGCCACGTTCCTTTCCTCAGCTCCACCTGTTCGCCTCCATTCTCCTATCTCCTCTCATCCGCCTCCTTTTGCCTGGGTAGGTTTTCCCCTACATTTTGTTTTTCCTCCTGTGGTAATCCACCGGTCTCCCACTTGATATCCATCTCTGGTACCTAAGCTGCCTACCTTGTGTTCCTTTCTTCTGTCATCTCCATCCATCACCCCCTCCCGGCCCTGCATAAACCCCTCTATGATCTGATCGACTGCCCTTTTGCTTTTGCTCCATCGACATCGTCGGCGTGTTCTTCTGGCGATACCTCTGGCTCAGGGAAGATCCCTCTATAAGATCTTGGAACCTGATGGAGTTGCTGGAGTTCTGAAGCCTTATCCGTGTGCCCCCAGTCAACACGCGTTTCCGAGCTTCTCCAGCTTCTGCTGCTTAAAGATGTTGCAGCCCCGCTGGATCCTCTGAGGAGATGTGCTCTCCTCCCCGATCAAGCCTCACATCTGCAGAGTTCCACCAACACCTGATGTCTACTTGGCGGTGGTTCAATCTTTCTGTTTTTCTGTGTGCTTTGTTCTTACCTCGTGTGTGCCCTGTTCTATCTGGTTTGCTCTTGGTGTTTCATCTTTCTCTCCGTATATGGGCGTATGGTTGTGTTCTGTTGTTATCTATCATGTACTTCTACTCTTCTTATGAACGGAGTGGCAGCTCTATAATGTCCAGAAAAAATTTGACATACTAAAGTTATGAAATTTATGGAATACAAATGGTCCCCTCAGCCGGGCTGCCCTGTTCCTGGTGGCTGGCCAGTGCACACTACTTAAAAGGAGATCCCCCCACAAGCAAAAAGTCGTCCCCAGAAAAGCTGCCCGCCGCTGCCACCCTCTCTCTGCACGCGCAACTGCCGTCGGTGCGATGGGCCGCCGCCCGTCGCTGGACCCCGACGACGAGTGATGAGCGAGTCAAGAGGGAAGTTGAACGGCTCGCCCCTGCTTCACCGGCGTCAACTTTTGCACTCTTGCCGTTGTTGGTCCACAAGAACCCATCCTAACAAAGTCAACTGAGTGAGACTCTAGTGAGATGGATGAGAACGACACCTTTTAAATTTTAATTTTAATAGGTTCTTTCATACATATTTTTCATACTAGTTAAAGATATATTTGTTATTGCCTACTTTTTAACGTGTTTCATCTTATGTTAAAATGAATGAACATTTTCAGTTCGAGAATTAATTACTATACACCCCTAAGCGGTAGTACACCGCCTGGAGTGCAGTGTTTTCAATTTTTTTTTTTTTTTGGACATTTTCTTAGGTAGAACTCAATTTGATCTACATATCTATACAATCTGATCAGATCAGATGACCAAAATATTTTTCAAAATTTCAAAAATCGAATCTTAATGAATAGACAAAAATATATTTGATTTTTTACTCTTCATATTTTCTTAATTGTCTGATTGAAGATTGAATTTTACGAACGTGTAGGTGGATTAGAACCCACCTAAAAAATGTCAATTTTTTAAATAAAACTACCGCCAAATGGTGCAACAAGTTGTTCTCTCTCAAATTATATAAAAAAGTATTGAAGATGATTACAAGGTCCGTGAGATCTTGTTTCATTACTATCCAAATTTTATCTCATCGAATTTTTTACACACATTTAATTTTTTTTAATCAATATTATTAATTCTGATTCAATAGAATGATCCTAATGATCCACTGTTCGATTGACCTTATTGAACAAAAATTTTACGTCTCCTACAGCAACTAGACAAGTATATATATTTTTTTATAAGTATAAAGAGTTTCAATTCTAACAAGAATAAATATTTTCTTCTGTAAAATGAAATCTTTTACACATGCAGCGCTTCTTTTATGCGTTAAGGCCGATTTCTCCAGGATCTTAACTTTGGTGTCTGAAAACGAAATTCTTTGATAGACTCGTTAAGATTCTGTTATATAGTTTTTCTATGTTTTAAGAATATTTTACTTACTTTCGGTAACATTAAAGAGTCTATAGAAAATGAGGAGATCTCTTTTGTTCTACGAGTCCCCAAGGACCCACCCGGCGCCCTGCTTTGAGATGCTCTCTATCCAGTGGTCCCCTGATCTGTGACGTTTTTCTAACTGAGCAGCAATAACAATTAGAAAAATGATATGATGATATTACTTTTGAACATAATTTTTAAACAATCTAGTTGACGTATATATATCGAGGAAAAAATGTAAAAATTTTACATCTTTAATATGGTATTTTTTAATGTATGCATATTTAAACTGTGAAAAAAATTGTATTAAAAAACGGTGTATAACAGCTAACAAATGTTAGAGGAGCGAGCTCTTTTCCTTCTTATAACTTGTTAGAAAGAAAGAAGATGACGTGGCGGGGCCCACGATATGCTCCGGGCTCCACGCCGGATATGCTTTCTTTGCTTCGCTTTCTTCTCCCCCTCCCGGCGGGAGGACAACAACCGACGAGGCGGCGACGGGGAGGAGGAGGACGAGCAGGGGACAGCCGAAGGGAAGGGTTGTGTTCCGGCGACGCGCAGGAGAGGCTAGAGGGAGTTAAGGATGAGGAGGAGGAGGTGGAGGACGCCCATGCCCGTACACCTCTTCCTCCTCTTGCTGTTGGTCTCGACGGCGACGGCGGTGGCAACGGGAGAGAGGTGGGTGGCGGGGGCGCGTAGGCGGCTGCAGGGGCGCCGCTGCGTGCCCACGACGCTGGAAGGGCCCTTCCGGCCCAAGACGCGCCGCCTCGACCCGTCGCTGCGGAGGGGGAGCGACGACCTCCCCATGGACCACCCCAGGCTGGCCAGGAGGGTCCCCTTCCCCTTCCCCGAGCAGGTCGCGCTCGCCGTCTCCTCCCCCACCTCCATGTGGGTCTCCTGGGTCACCGGTACGCTCTCTCAACCGTGAGCAGTGAAAACCTCCTCAGCATCACCGTCCTCTCGCCTTTCTTCCGGGTTGTTCTGGTCCAAGACGGCTGCTTTCGGTGTTGCAGGGGATGCCCAGATGGGTTCCGGGGTCGCCCCGCTTGACCCGTCGAGCGTCGCCAGCGAGGTGTGGTATGGGACGGAGAGCGGGCAGTACACCTCCTGCCAGAGAGGAACGGCCACCGTCTACAGCCAGCTCTACCCGTTCGAGGGCCTCCTCAACTATACTTCCGCCATCATACACCATGTCAGGCTCCAAGGTAAGGGACGACTGGTTCTGGTGTGTCCTAAGGCGATGTTTCCTCTTCTGCATTGCATGTGAGTAGGTTTTGTTTTTCTTTAACCACAGCCGATGGCGATCACAGTGTAGTGCTTTGCAATAGGCACAAGAAATGACCTTTGAGTGCTTCTTATGTGATGTTTGATGAATGCAGAGGTTTCTATGAACTGTTAACGTTTGTGAATGCTGGGAAGTTAACAAGCATGTTGTTATTAGAACTCTTAAATTCAAGTTACACCTTGGAAGAGCAAAAGAAGATGCTGAATAATCGGAGCATAGCAGACCAATGTGTCTCAAAGCATGAAATCAAAATCTAAAACTATCCCTATCTGTATGCTTTTTTATTTTAAGTAATTACTATATGTCATGTCTCCGAATGCAGTCTTCATCTTTAGCCTCCTGTGTGGAGTAACTGGGCAAATGCTTATGTTTTTACTCAACGTCCAGATATAAGGCCAGTTCTAAACTAAGGGCTATCTAACCCGTAAAGTGAATGCCCTTCCCTTTCAAGTCTTAAATGGTCATTGTGAGCTGCCCTCTTGTTGAGCTTTAAGCGTGCTACATGCAGAATAGTTGTTTATCAGAAGGATATTTGTTTAACTAAGAGATGTTGTAATAGTTTGCAAGTATTGATAGTTTTCAATTGAATCCAGCACAATGCAAATCTTCCTTGAACGTCCACACCTCAAATTATTCTGATTCTTCATCTATAGGACATTGTAGTTAGGTGGTCATGGTGCAACATTGTTTACCCTTAAATTGTGAATCTAACTTGAAAAGTAACAGAGGTAATCTTGTGAAAGGAACCTATTTCTCACGGAATTTTCTGATGTTGTACCATCTAACATTATTAGTTGTGTCATAGCTTTGAAGTTGATCATCGATCTGTTCACATTTCTGTAGGTCTTGAACCGGGAAAGAGATATTATTATAAATGTGGCGACAGTTCCTTACAGGCTTTGAGTGAAGAACATGTATTTGAAACTCTACCATCTGGCCCAGGCATGTACCCTCATCGAATAGCGGTGATTGGAGATTTAGGCCTAACTAGCAACTCCACAGCTACTATTGATCATTTGGCTGAGAATGATCCTTCAATGATTTTGATGGTTGGGGACTTGAGCTATGCAAATCAATACCGTACAACAGGTGGGAAAGGAGCTCCATGCTTCTCTTGTTCATTTCCAGATGCTCCTATTAGGGAAACATATCAGCCACGCTGGGATGGGTGGGGAAGGTATTCCCTTTATCCTTAAAATTTAATATACCAGTTCAACATATGGCAAATCATGAACTCATTATAGCATGTGTATTGAGCTCTTATTCTTCCTGTACTGTTTTGTTGTCAGTGGAATATCTATGTGGACAAAGATGAAATACTTGTAATATTTTGATGGTTACAAACTTCTCCTTGTTGCCAAATCAAGGTGACTCCAACATATCCATCATAAATTTGACTTAGTTCTTGTCTGTGATTATTTGTCATGTATCACAATTCAAGACTTCAACTGTGGACTATGAGTGATGTCCCTAGAGAAGATAAATTGTTGTCATGTATCACAGATCATTGTAGAGTTCAACTGTGGACTATCAGTGATGAGAAGATAAATTGCTCCACTCTGAAAACATTTTCAGGCGCTCAAATGAATCCATGTCGGGAATAAGATGTATCTTGAAACTCTAGACGCATACTTCGAGGGAGACTAGTATCCCTTTTCATCAGCTATTCCATCAGTACAAGATTTTTGTTTTGATTGGTATCTTAAGCAATGTCTTAAACATGATTTATTACTCAGTTATTTGTCCCTACGTGATCTCTAACTTTTTGACTGGGGCATTATTCTGCACGTTCATTCCTAAAAGAAACCTAATCGAAAGCTATTACTAAGAAAGCATTTATTTATTTCCCCGAAGGCTTATTAATCACTGATTGTGTTATCCAAGCTGTAAATCTTCTATTATTTAAATATTAGTTTCTGATCAAACTATCTACTTTTAGGCTTGACTCTCTACTTACCTGGAAGCTAAAACTGATTTGTCTCCCCCATTATAAGATCCCTAATACGAAAGTTTAATTTGTATAGGTTTATGGAACCCATAACATCCAGGGTTCCTATGATGGTAATTGAAGGAAATCATGAAATTGAACCACAAATTGGTGGGCAGACTTTCAAATCTTATTTGGCTCGATTTGCTGTTCCATCTATGGAAAGTGGCTCTAACAGCAACTTATATTATTCCTTTGATGCTGGTGGAATACATTTCATAATGCTGGGTGCATATGTTGATTACAATAGGACAGGTTATCAATGCTCATTCTGTTCACCACATGAAACATGGCAACTTTCTAGCTGCCAGGAGCAAGGCTTCATAATATTTCTAGCTGCAGTGTTTTCTCATGTTGCTGTTCTTCATATAAGGTGCTCAATATGCCTGGCTGAAGGAAGATCTATGTAAAGTGAATCGTGGGAACACTCCATGGTTAGTGGCTTCATGGCATGCTCCTTGGTATAACAGCTATTCGTCGCACTATCAGGAATTTGAATGCATGCGACAGGAGATGGAGGAGCTTCTTTACCGGCATGGAGTTGATATTGTCTTCTCAGGGCATGTAAGTCAAAGCAGTTTTCTTGAATTCGCTTTGGAGGATTATACATGTAGTTATTGGATGTTTTTTTTTTTTTTTTTTAAACCAATAAATATAAAGTAATGTAATGTTGATTGGGTCTTTTTGCTCTAAACATGAAGGACAGAGTAACCTCAGATTTCATTGATTTGCATTGGAGTAAATATCCTCTGGAAGCTGGCAGGATAGAAAGTGTTATCAAAATCGCAACACTTTCAGCCATCAATTCTGGCAAGACAATCATATTTGAATGCATTTGTTCTTAATTTCTTATCTCACTGGCTACAATTCATTTCCGCACTTTTGATTTGTAGGGAATAATTGGCAACTGATTTATAGGTTCGTTTCATTGTTCATGGAATCAGCCAATTTGGGGTGACCTTGAGTCAGTCTAATTGGTTGAGAAACCCATAGACATGGCTACTGCAAGGTGGATCCTGGGACATGATACATGAGAACCGCCTATTTAAAATCAAACAGTTTCCAGTGGTTCCCAGCTTCAGCTGTTGGCTAAAATAAAAATATATCATAAAGGATTTTAACCTCTTTTGTACACAGAAATCTCTAGACAAGGATTTGTTTCAGTTGTTTTCTTTCTTAAGCTGTTGAGAACAAAATTGACAAGATCTCCC
Organism: Zantedeschia hybrid cultivar; assembly: GCA_030544215.1. Classification (NCBI taxonomy): domain Eukaryota; kingdom Viridiplantae; phylum Streptophyta; class Magnoliopsida; order Alismatales; family Araceae; genus Zantedeschia; species Zantedeschia hybrid cultivar. The sequence continues at coordinate 5,797,930 of JARZZO010000002.1, forward strand.
CTATAGGTGCATGCATATGAAAGGATGAACAGAGTGTACAACTACACATTGGACCCATGTGGACCTGTATATATAACAGTGGGCGACGGGGGAAATATTGAGAGAGTGGATGTTGATCATGCAGATGACCCTGGAAAGTGTCCTTCAGCGAGTGACAATCATCCAGAATTTGGAGGTGTATGCCATCTGAATTTCTCATCTGGCCCTGCCAAGGGTTTGTTCTGCTGGAAACAACAGCCAGAGTGGAGTGCATACAGAGAGAGCAGCTTTGGGCATGGAATCCTGGAGGTCTGCTTGCCTTCTTTTAGCTTCACATGAAAGTGTCCTTTAAAGTCTGCTATGCATTTGCACAAAATAACAACTAGGTCTTATGAGAGATATTAGTCATATTTTTCTGTCGCAACTCAGTTTTCTTTTGGCTATCATAAACAGGTAATCAATTCGACATATGCATTGTGGACCTGGCACCGAAATCAGGATGTTTACAAAGAAAACAGCGGCGGTGATCAGATATACATTGTGAGACAACCTCAGCTGTGTTTGGCTGGTGCCAGAACAATTGATGTTTCACAAGTTGACTAAACTGGAAGTCTTCTGGTTATGCATTCAGCAGAACATAAAAATTGGCATGCTACGCATATATCGGCCAATAATAAATAACCTGTTTTCTTTAAAGGGCTGTTTGGTTTGACGTAAAACTTCATGTTGTAGTAGCTTATGGTATTTTATGTTAAACCAAACATAACCTAGGTCAAGCATGTATGTACGCTGTGATGCTCGGCTCAGTTGAAACCACCAGCTCATGTGCTCACAACACCAGTGTTTGGAACTTGATTGTAAAAAGTGATTATTTCATATCTAGTTCTATGGAGATCAACTTGAAGTGCGCATTCATAAGCTAGGTATACGGCAAATTTCAGCTTTTTATTAGGAAATGGGGATTTAGAGAGATCGCACTTTTGAAACGTTTCCTTCAAAGCTTTAATGAATGTCATATTATGCCCATGGCCCATGTTTCCACTCTAAAAATAACGATGGGGCTGTGAGTGAAAAAAAAGGATAATAACGTTTAACAGACAGCTGACATGAGTATCCTGTTAGAATACCTATGTAGTTAGAGGAGAATAACACTTGCTGCACGATCCTCAGTGTAGTGGGTAAATAATACACACATATATTTATATATAGGTGAGTTTCGAGGTGTCTTAAGTGTCCATACATGTTGATCTCCAATCAGAAAAAAATCTGAAAAATAAGAAATTGAGTCCCAATAGAAAAGACACTTGTAATGGGCCGAGCTTAATAACAATTTTTTGTTCTTCAGATTTTTTTTTAAATTATCCAATCAGAGATCGGCTTGTACAGATATGTAGGGCACCTCGGGACCCATCTTAAAAAGAATTTATTTATTGTTTTTATTTACCCACTGCACTAAGGTCAGTGCCGAAATGTTACTAGAGGATGAGTTGTTGGGCCTTCTATTACATTATTAGATGAATTTTTTTACACATAAACTCCTATAATATTTTGATATTAAAAATAAGTCTCTTAATCTGACTATTTACAAATAAACTTTCACAATCATAACTTTCTTACAAATAAGTTCTTTTAGAGGCTTATTTGTAATACTCTCATAGGATTATTTGTAAATTTTAAGAGTTTTTCATTGATTTATAATAAATTATGGGAACTTATTTGTAAATAATCAGATTAGGAAAATTTATTTTTAATATTAAAAGATTATAGAGACTTATATATAATAAATCTTATTAGATGATGTATCTATCGAGTTTTCTCTTGATATACTCTCTTCTAAGCTTGTGAGCTTTATAAAATAGACAAGAAAGGATCTTTATAGACTCAAACGAGATGATAGATCTTGATAATCTCGTTGCTTCTACCAAATTTCGAACACAATATTTTGCACAAAATTCAGGATTCAACGAGGGATGGCCACAGTTTGTGAGAAATTTACATATTCGAGAAAGTCAAACACATTGTAAATACTGTAAAATAGTGTATTTTATATCTTAGAAAATACAATGTTTGACAAGTGTTTAATGTCAATTCAAGTAACACCTTAAGCCAGTTCACATGACAAGGTACATAGATTAGGTTAGGACACTAACGTTTCAAATGAGTGGTCTTGGGTCTACATCTCACATTCAAAGATTTTGCAAGAAGGGAAAAATTTGTCTCGTGGGTTTGTAGGGAAGTGGCAGGACATGTGGGAAGAATCTTATTCCATACAGTAAGACCTTCGAGTTTAAAATTATCGCCCCAAGAAAATAGAACTGTCGCAACTGTGTGAAATTTGTAAATACATTTAAAAAGAAGTACATAGTACGGACGGACGGTCAAGTTTTGAGAGTGGTCTAGGTCAAGAGGAAGAAAGAAAACTCTTGCCTTATCAAGCTGCAGGGATGAGGCTGAACACAATAGTAAATATGCGACACAGCTATATGGTCCTTGATCAAGGTACATACAGTGTACTTCATTATTTTTTCATGTGGGGCCTTTATGTTCGTTTGACGTTCCTCTATTATACGGCTAATACAATAGGTGTATGGTTCCTACATTATTATAAACAATCTCAGGGAAACTCAAAATAGGTACCTTCATATGGGGTCGCAATTTTAGGTAGGTCAACGCGAATCCAAGCGGGTCAACCTGACGGTTGGATCGAGTTGAATCCGATCAAATTAGAGTTAAGTTGAATTAAGATTGGGAGGTCTTTCAATCTGACCTTAGATGAATTGAGTTAGATTGAGGTTCGACCAACTCGACCTAATTCAAATCCGATGTTTAATATATATAAATGATAATTTAGATCATTATAGTATGTTTCATTTAATTTTGTATTATCAAATAAAAATTTAATTTATAATATGAACAAAGATGTTCTCAAATAATAGCCATAAAATTATGTTTTTACTTTCTTTTTTATTACTTTGTAAATGTAAATTCATTCATATCTTTGTACATAAAATTTTGTTAGTAAGAAAGAAAAGTTAAAAATATGAACTATTAAAAATATAACTTGACTCAATCCGACCCAATATGATGAAAGTAGGGTTACATAAGTTGGGTTGAGTTGAGACATTGTTAGACAAGTTAAGTTAGGGTTGGATTGGATTAAAGTTGAGGAGTCCTTGACATAAGTTGTGTTAAGGTTGACCCAACCTCCCCTAACCTGACCCAAGTTACAGTCCTACCCTTATATGAACAGCTACTTTAAATAATGGGTTTGATGCGGCAGAATCCGATTCGGCCCATAGAAGCAGGCCCAAACCCCACTGAGCCCAACAGCGGCAGTACCAGGCCCTCCGGGAGCCTTCGGCCCGTTAGCGGCCCAGTAGCCTTCGGCCCATGGGCGGCACCCACGCTCCCGGCCCAACAGGCTTCGGCCCGTCAGCGGCCCACCAGCCTGCGGCCCGGGAGCAACGCGGTAGCCCAGGGACCGGCAGGTCTCGGCCCATCAGCGGCCCAACCCCCTTCGGCCCGGCAGCCGAGTCCGGCCCACTCCGGTGGCGGATCAGACGCTATGACGGTTTGTCGGTAAGCCTCCTTTAGTCCTATATCGGCTGCCACCGTTAACCATCCGCTACCCTCCGCTATAAGTATCCTGCTATTTGTAGCCAAGGAGGTGGTGGGAAAAACGGATGCCTTCCTAAGCTTCCGAAACCCCTTAAAGGACTTCTTTCCGAATAGCTCTATAGCTTCTCTTTCTTGCTCCCTGAATCGAATCTTCTTCAGGAGCTAACTTGACCGTCGGAGGGGGTTCCCCAGGGCTGACGCCCGGGACTCCTGCTGACCGGTTCTTCTTCTTCTTTCCCTCCTGCAGGGGCTCGGTTCGAATCATCGCCGACCTCCCCGAGTCGGTCTCGGCCGCCGACCTCGGACTCCTCCCCCCGGTCTCGACGCCGAACGCCGGCCGCCCCACCACAGGAGACTCGGTCTCGCGCTGAAGTAGCCTCCGGACTCGCCGTCCGAAGGCGATCCCGCCAGCTGCCCTGCGTCAGGAGCCTCGGCCTCGCGCTGAAGGTGGCTCCGGACCCCCTGGTCGGAGAGCGGTCCGTCCCCCCGTCCGACCGCGCCGGAGCAGGAGACTCGGCCTCGCCCTGAGCCGCCCCTTCGGTCTCACTGCAGGGGAGCGAGCCGTCCCCCCGTCCGATCTCGGACTTTCCAGCCTCTGCTCCGACGCTCGTCGACCACTCCGCCGAGAGAAGCTCCTGCTCGCGCCGCCGCCTTCGTCCGCCGAAAGAGCAGCGGCTCACTATCGAAGAAGCAGCTCCGGCGGCAGATCGCGCCCCCCGCGGGCGGATCCATTTCATCCCGAGGAGACCTCGTCTTCGCCCCGTCGCGGACCCCTGTCGGGTCCCCTCGTCACTGTTCGACCCGGACTAGCTCCGGACCCTCTTTTTTCCGGATCCCCGTTTGCGGGATCCGGTCGTGATAGATCCTGTCTACATCAGGGTTAAAACATTTCGTTCTCTTTTGATTCATATGAAACGTAATGTCTAAAAAAAGTGGAAAATTTTCATCGCTTCAGTGTGGCTCTTCTACGGCACCATTTTTGGATGTTGGCACACAAAGTTGGTCGTGATTAAGGCAAAAGTGGCACGCTCTGGGAAGACCTACATCCAAAATATGTATATCTAGACTCGTAAATGGTCCAATAAAATTGTTGGGTAAATGAGCAAATGGGTGAGATTTCGGCTTGTTTTTCTTATTCGTTGGCATTGAACTTTTAATATGCCTAAAAAATAGTTCATTTAAATCTTAATATTTATATTACAAATGGCCTTTAGTTTTGGGGACGGTGTCATACAAATTTAATTTTAGGTTGTAATTAAAACTTGTTAATCAAACATATCATCTGGATCCGTGGCGCAATGGTAGCGCGTCTGACTCCAGATCAGAAGGTTGCGTGTTCGATTCACGTCGGGTTCAACTCCCCCGATTCGGTCTCACCTTTTTCCTTGCTGTCTTTTTATATATTTAAAAGCGAAAAACTTCCTCTCTGTTCTATGGGTTGTTATGGGCTGGGTCTTCCGAACTCTATTCTTTCTGGATTCAATGGGCCGTCCTTCCTTGCCTGGGCCCACACGTTTTTCCTTTCCGCTCCTGAGCGTCAGTACAGTAAAGTAAGAAAAAAATAATTTTTAAATTTTTTTAAAGTCGATCTGAGATGTTCTTTATAGGTCAATCTTTGATCGGATAATTTTAAAAAAGTAAAAAATCAAGTCCCAGTGAAAGGTAAAAAGATACCTTTAATGAGTCGAGCACAATAAGAAGTTTTGATTTTTTTTATTTTTTAGATCATCTGATTGAAGATCGACCTGTACGAATGTGTAAGACACCTAATTCTACGATTCAGTCCCACTTTTTTCCTTGTTGTTTTTTTATTTATTTAAAAGTGAAAAATTTCCTCTCTCTCTATGGGCCTCTCTGGGCTAGGCCTTCCAAACTCTATCGTGTTCGATTCACGTCTGGTTCAAATCCCACGATTCGGTCCCACTTTTTTCTTGTTATTTTTTTATATATTTAAAAGTGAAAAACTTCCTCTCTGTCTATGGGCCGCTCTGGGCTGGGCCTTGCGAACTCTATCCCTTTTGGACTCAATGGGCCGTCCTTCCATACTCAGGCCCCCACTTGTCCTTTCCACTCAGAGGAACACTTGTTGCACTAATCCTCAATTTTGCACTGAGAGCCAGTACAATAAAATAAAAAAAGAAATTATTTTTTAAATTTGTTTAAGTCGATCTTAAGATGTCCTACACGTATGTATAAGTCGATCTTTAATCAAACAATTTTTTTTTTAAAAAAATCGAGTACCTTTAATGAGTCGAGCATAACAAGAGGTTTTGATTTTTTATATTTTTTAGATCATCTGAATGAAGACCGACCTGTACAAGGGTATAAGATACTTCAAAATCGACTTAAAAAATGTTTAAAAATATATTCTTTTAACACCATTTGCACAAATCCACAGTGCAGCACTGACAGCAAGAATTACTTTTCCATTCAGAGCGAGGATTCTACATCTCCTACAGCCAACGAACAACTTGACGTGGATATTTGTCGAGTCCGGATTGCGCCCTCGTCGTTGTTCAAAAACCAACGGTGGCGTTTGGCTCGTGGGAATTCCCCCACCCCGCCCTTCGAATTTCCCTCAAAGCTGCCTCTCGTCTCTTCCATTCCCATCCTCCATATCTCTGCGCCACATATAAAATGCCTGACCAGCATAAGTAAAATATCATGTCATTCTTTGATTCCTATTGGCCGGGCGTATTGCGCCCGGTGCTTTCTGCGCTGCGCCGACGATCCCATGCGACGTGGGGACCGTTGGTAGTTGCCCCCAGATTTCTCTCTCCCTTTCTCTCCGGCAGGCGAGAGCAGTGCGACCGCGTGCGCGTATATATAGTGCACACCTCCACGGCGGAGCACAGCAACCGCCGGTAGCAGAGGAGGCCGAAGAAGAAGGCGATCTCAAACCCTTCGCCGGTGTCCCTTCCCGCTTTCTCAGTACTGTGCAGTGGCCACCAGCTGCCGGCGCTATGGCGAGCACGGCGGGCCTTGTCATCCCCTGCAATGGTACACCAGCTTGCTCTTCCTCTGATCTGCACTTTCTCTTTTCCTTTGGCGCGTTTCATTAGCTTTCGTCGGTCTGTTTGGCGCGTGGTCTTGTCCTCCTGATCGATCTGCGTGCACGTGTTGTTGGGGGGAACAGCCGCGGTAGCATGGGAGGCCGGGAAGCCACTGGTGATACAGAGGGTGGAGGTGGCTTCCCCGCAGGCTATGGAGGTGCGGATCAAGGTCAAGTACACCTCCCTCTGCCACACCGATCTCTACTTCTGGGAGGCCAAGGTGAGCTACTCTCTCTATCTCTGAGTAGGGATGCAAACCTGGATTCGGTGCAGATACCGTATCTGTTGTTTTATCAGTTTAAAAATAATTATTCGTTAACTGTCTTATAAAATAATAATCGGTCAAATAACAGGATCTTTAGTAGATTATATGTATTTGATTATAAAAAAATTATATTTATTATTTTATCTGTTATTCATATCAATTTAAAAGGACTTATAAGTTAAGAGTGCGATTTCTCTCGGTACGGATTTAAATTGAACTTTATCAGTACAGAGAGGGGGAGGAAAAGGTCTTTCTTAAAAACCTCTCTCTGACGATAGAAAAAGCACTATACCAGGGAGTTGTTTGAAATCTTCTCTTCTCTTTACTGACATGAGTTCAATCTAAACTTAGATGTAGATATTCATAAGTTAATGGTCGATCAAATACTCGAGTTATCGGTTACCATTCACATCCCTATCTCTGAGTTCGCATTTGTAGCTTTTGGATTCCCTTTTTCCGCTTATTTTGGTTCGTGCCGACACCACAAATGACTTTTGTTACGGTTTGGACTCTCAGGTGCTTAAGGTTTTGATGATGTGGTATTTTCGAGAATTCTACTCATGGTGTCTGTCGCTGTGCGGGTCGTTTGGTTTGACGGAAAATACGATGAAACGCTGTAAAATACTGCATTTTCTATCCCTCATAAACGCAGTATTTCAGAGTTATACATCAAACCAAACAGCACCTTTTAGTGGGACAGGGACGCATGGGAGCACTAATATAAAGCCACTGAGCTGAGGTGCGTCGATCACAGGGTGCAATAGCTGTTTAATGTAAAATGGAGAGGAACAAATTACTTCTCTAAAAAATGGAGTGATCTTTTTCTTTCTTTTTCAGATGGCCAATTGAAGGCAATTAATTAAAACGAACAATATGAATTCTCTGTCAGATTTTATGCATTACGTGCGTACTGCATTAAAAGGAGGTTGTGCAGCTTGTGCTTCTGAATGTTAGATTGACATTTTGTTGGTTCCTTTGAGTCCCTACTAGAATAACTGTTTTTTCTTGTGTCTAGATATTAAATAAGCCACCTTTTCATCTCTAAAAGCCTGGACAAAGATAAGCTATGGTAAGTATAACCAGTTATTGGTCTAGCAGACTCTTCTCTTCCCCGGCAAGAGCCTTGGAAGGCTGTTTGAGAATGCTTGGTCGGCTTTAAGTAGGTAGAGCCATTTTTAAGGTAGAAAACTACATGCTGACGAACTTAAGGTCCTTTTAGTTACACGTGAAATATAATCGAACGGAAATAATTTTCTCAAGAAATATATTTACAGGGAAAATGAAAACAAAATTCGTCATTCAGTACTCATGAAAATATTTTCAGCTTTTTTGGAAAGGGGGCATTCGGTCTTATCCTATGGATGCCAAAACTAGAAAAAGGAGGAGTCGACGAATGAAGTTTCCGTTGACTTGAATTCCACGGATAATCAAATGAGTGATTGTGATATATTTTTTAAGAAAAACTTTTCTTGTGGCCCATTTTACATGAAAACAAACGGACCCTTAATGTAAATTTCTTTCTGCGAAGTCCAGATGGGAATTTGTATTTTTCATCTTATCATTTAAGCTGATAAAAAAGAATAGATAGAAGGTCAAAACACTTCAGGGAAGGGTGTTAGCTGCTTACTTCTCTTTCCAAAGTTTATTCCCCATGATCCATTTTTTGGTTACCTTTTAGATGCTTGGCAATATTATTTTGGAGACAAACAGTTTGCATCTGTCTTTCTATTTAAAAACTTTTCTTTGGCAAAGTATTTGCTGTATGACGTGTAGATTGCCTTACCAAGAGGAAAATATTCAATGAATTCAGCGTTTGCATATTAAACAGGAATTTTGTCTTTTCCCTTTTTCTTGTAAAATTCCTATCTTCTCATGTTAAAAGAATATGAAGTATTATGACAGAGACTAAGCTGCCAGTAAATATGCGGTAAGTATGATGATGGGGGCGGGGGTATCAGAACCCCAACTGATTTTGTTAATAAAGAGGGAAGTTCTCATATCCTGAAACGTTTTCATGAAATTCTAAACATCAGCATCTGTTCGTGGTTTTCTTAGGATACATTGCTCCAGCAAGTTACAGGTTTGGTTTTTGAAATCAGTATTTTAAAGTTCACCAAGGAAAGAAAAGAAAAGGTAGACCTAAATTAACTTGGAAGAAGATAGTACAATATATTTTGAAAGCTTTAAACCTTTTAGAAGAGATAGCCCAAAATCATTTAGAGTAGAGACAGATAATCTATATAGCCGACCTCAATCAATTTGGGATTAAAGCTTAGTTGAATTGAGTTGAGTTGTAGCTGTACTGTGTATGACTATGAGATCTTGCTTCATGTATTTCAGGGGCAAACTCCTCTATTCCCACGCATTTTTGGCCATGAAGCAGCAGGGTACGTTTACTTACCATCCTATTCCTGATATAACACAAGATATCTTCTTTCTTTATCTAACCTACATCTTTCATCTCAAATTTCAAACTGAGAACCATAAAGCTTCAAATCTTGTTTTAATATTTATAGATGACATAGATGAGATGACACTGTTTTACTCTAAGACAGCAATTCAGAAAAGTTTTCTGCTTGTTGAATATGTAGCATGCTATGCTATGATAATGACCAAAGTAACTTTTTTTTTAAAAAAAATTATCACAACAGGATTGTAGAGAGTGTTGGTGAAGGTGTGACAGATCTTCAGCCTGGGGATCATGTGCTTCCTGTCTTTACTGGGGAGTGTGGGGACTGTGCTCACTGCAAGTCAGAAGAGAGTAACATGTGTGAATTACTGAGGATTAACACTGACAGAGGGGTGATGATTAGTGATGGAAAGTCGCGCTTCTCCATCAGTGGCAATCCCATCCATCACTTCCTGGGTACATCAACCTTCAGTGAGTACACAGTTATCCATTCTGGTTGCCTTGCCAAGATCAATCATAGTGCTCCTCTTGACAAAGTCTGCATTCTCAGCTGTGGCATATCAACAGGTTCGTCCACTTTCAAGTTTTTGTTTATTGAACTGATTAAAAAGAAAGGACTCAGAAGGCCACACTAATTCAAAGAGAAATCCAACCTAAATGAGGACACTCAGTATCATGGAGATCACCTGCAAAGCTGGAAGTACCAAATATACTTACAAATGCCAAGTGAATGTACATGAAAATATCAGCTGCCCACTGAATCTTATGGCTGAAAACATAAGTACTTCATAAATTTGTGTTCCTAGATTGACGTTTGATCTGCCAAGTGTTATATGGATTAGCTGATCTTGATGACCATTTATCCTTGCAAAAGCATCTGATTGTTGAACCTTGAACACGAATTTCAAACAGTAGCATCCAGATAGAGTACTCATACATTATTTGGCTTAAGAGTGATTGGTTTAATCCTTTTTCTTAACTTTCCTTAAGGACTGGATGCTACGCTAAATGTGGCTAAGCCAAAGAAAGGCTCCTCAGTTGCAGTGTTTGGATTGGGAGCTGTAGGCCTAGCAGTAAGTGGAGTATGACAAAGTAGTTTCTGATTTTTATGTCCTGTAATTGTGCGACATCGACTTGCATTGAAGATTTCTTTTTCTTTGTGATATTTTAGGCTGCAGAAGGTGCAAGGATTGCTGGAGCAACTAGGATTATTGGCATTGACTTGAATCCCAGTAGATTCGAAGAAGGTAAATCAGATTGCACATTACAGTTATTAATAAAAATTACCCACAGTTCATGTGTTTGCATTATTTTTGATATCCTTCTGCATTTTCAGCCAAGAAATTTGGAGTTACTGAGTTTGTGAACCCAAAGGATTATGATAAACCAGTACAAGAGGTTACTCTTCTGTCATCTTTTATACTGCACAAGCATTTTGCAAGTGATTACTTAATTGCAATGAGTTCTTGTGGCTGTAATAGGTAATTGCTGAAATCACCAAAGGTGGAGTAGACCGGAGCATTGAGTGTACAGGAAACATTAATGCTATGGTAGCTGCATTTGAATGTGTTCATGATGTAGGTTTCTTTTCTTTCCAACTTGTGTTAACACTTCCATGATACTGGGTGCATCCCCTCATGAGAAATAGTTTATGTATGTCCAGGGATGGGGTGTGGCTGTGCTAGTAGGAGTTCCCAACAAAGATGCAGTGTTCATGACGAAGCCCATAAATGTACTGAATGAAAGGACACTGAAGGGAACATTTTTTGGGAACTACAAGCCTCGGACTGATCTCCCTTCTGTTGTTGAGATGTAGATGAACAAGGTAAGAGTATCATTCTTTCTAATGCCCTTTGGTGGTTTGTGACAGACCATGGACTAGGTGCTGCATTTGGGTATCAATGTTGCTCCCTTATTTACAGGAATTGGAAGTGGAAAAGTTCATTACTCACAGAATCAAATTCTCTGAAATAAACAAGGCATTTGATTATATGCTGAACGGCGAGAGTCTCCGTTGTGTTATCAGTATGGATGAGTAAGTGACGGGTTACATAGGTGAAGAGCATGAATTGTATGTTTCAGAGATCTAGTAGATGCAACATTCAGACAAACGACCTTTGGGGTAATCTCCTGTGACAGTGGTTTGCTGTTGTTAGACTCCATGATTGTGTACACATGTTAATAGCAAAGAGAAGAGCAAGCTTGAGCCTGTTTTTTGTGCCTTATTTCCTGTTTCAGATTCGGCAGTGTAGGTAAATTTTCTGTAATGTTCTCCAACAGCGTACCTGTAAACAGTTGATGCATGTAAGCAGTTAATGGCATGGTACTGGCTACTGAGCTATTATTTTATATGGATTTGTGTCGGGTATGCTTGGTTTAATTGTTGGTGCGACTATATAATAGTCTTACATCGGTTAATTTCGATTGTGGCCAGTGCTTATGATCTTGGGCCCCTTCAAACTCAACACCCGGGTTCTGTGGTTTGTAAGATTATTTGAGCGGGAAATGTAAGCAAATTGAACACAGTCCACGGCTGTTGTCCCCTCCCTCCAAATTAGGGAAGAATGGAAGTGCAGTTTCAGCGATTCCTAAGTAGCTAGTTTAGCTGATGCAGTGGGAGAGTGCTTTCTAGTCTCTACTTAGGGTTCGTTTGTTTTCACCTAAAATAGGTCTCGGGAAAAGTTTTTCTCGAAAAGCATAAGACAATCACTAATTTGGTAATCCGTAAAATTCAAGTCAACGGAAAACTTAATTCGTTGACTCTTCTTTTTTTTGATTTTGGCATCCATGGGATAAGACCGAATGCCTTTTTTTTTAAAAGAGCTGAAAATATTTTCATGAACATCAAATGATGAATTTTGTTTTTGTTTTTCTTGTAAATATATTTTCTTAAAAATTATTTCTCTCCGATTATATTTTACGTGTAATCAAACGGACCCTTAACCTTTCTGTTTTTACGCGACGAATATTATAGAGTTGAAGTTTACTGTTCAAGGGAATCATGCTCGCACGGAATAGGACTCATGGCACTATATGGATCCTTGGGGAAAGTTAAATGCAAATAGGCCTGTTAAAACAGGTCCGAGACCTGAGACCCGACCCGTTAGACCTAATAAATTTGGATCAGGATGTATACCCAATGACCCATGATAGACCCGTTATTTATTGCTAGTTTAAGATCTCCAAATAAAATTCTGTGAATCTGGGCCTGAAATGGGCCCATTTCTAATTGTACAGGGAACAAATCATACCCAATTTTTTAATAAACTGATTTAAGGTATAATAATAAAAATAGACAGATCCAATAGCAGAACCGTCTACCCATTTACTCAGAAATATTTGCAGGTCTGTTACGAGTGAGTCCATATATTTCAGGTCTAAGTCTACCCAGACCCGGGTCACTTGTAGCCTTAGCTTCAACGTTTGAGGATTATGATGTGAGTTGGGATCGGTGTAACATAAATCTTTGATTTTTTTAAAATATCGCGATTTGATCACACTTTTTCATCTTAGCATATTTTTTTACAAATAAATCTCAAATTATTAAAATAATCTTTAAAATCTTTATAAATTCAAAAAATAGCAATTTAATTACGATTTAATCACTCATTTTCAGACAAATATATATACTTTTTTTAAGACAAATTTATTCATTTTTTTAATATATTTTTAATTTTTTATATTATATTTTAAAATTTTACTTTGTACCTTACAAAGTTTATGTATCTTTTATGATTGTTTCACGAAGTTTTCAGATTTTTTGTGACTTAAGATTTTCTTGTCCGGCCCATTTTTTCCTCTAATCCCGACTTGGTGACATTGGTTGGGATTTACGAGACGTGACTGATAACATGGGAATTGCATCTTATGGATCTTTTGTCACTTCGCATGGGGCAGAGTAAAAGGTTGGAAATACCGAGTAATAGGCTTCAGTTTCTCTTAGCTGGTAGTTTTCACATATTATAACTGGACATCTATAATGGTTTCTTTCGAATTTGCGATACCTTTAGTTCGGTAATCTTCCATTTCAATTGCACGTTCTGGGTAAAAAGATGCGTGTGATGCGCTATGGAATTCATTCAATCTTTTCCAGTGTGTAAGATAGCCCCCAACCCCACCAACCTGCAGAGACTTCAGAAAAAAAAATCAGGATAATTTGTTATACAGATGTTTGCCCATTTTAAAACCTTGGCCTTAATATGTTTGGATGGTTTGAGCACACTCTTCATCGTCCAGGTTAAACAAAGATTAAAAGGTGAGATCAGATGATGTGAAAGATGATAAAAGAATTTGTTAAAAAATAAAATAAAAACAAGATGGTTGACGTAAGGACATGAGCTTCATACGGATACCTGTGAACATCTGACCCCAAACAAATAAAACAAGGCTCTCATGATGATGATGACAGACACAAATCTTGACCGCACGAACAGTGGTTTCATTATGAATATAGTTATGACTGTTTATGTAATTTGTGAATATTCGTATATGTTGTTTGAGTTATGACCTCTAATTCCAACTTGACCATGAATAAGACACCCTTGGTGGCGACTCTCCTGCGTAGGGGTGTCAATGGGCCGGCCTTGGGCCAGCTGAACTAAGCCCAGCCCAGCCCGAGTTCAGTTTGGCCCAGCCCAGACCCAGCCTAAGCTCGACAGGCCTAAAGTTGGCTCCAGTCTGCTGGGTTGCTCAAGCCCGATGAAGGCCTGTCTCAGCCCGTTTATGCAAAATTACATAAAAGTCTAAGAAATAATAACCAAAGATGACGAGATGACGCTGGCGGTGGAGGCGACGTGCTCCTCCATCTCCTCCAGGGAGGCGAAGATACCAGACACGAGGGCCATCGCCCTGGCCTTCACGCTGGGGCCCTCCTCGTCAACGCCATCTCCGCCGCGTTGCCGTAGCCGACGATCGCCGGCAGCTGCTCCCAGCTAACTTACCTGGACCTGAGCCAGAACAACCTCTCCGGTCCGGTCCCGCTGCAGATCGAGATACTTAACTACCTGAACCTGTCGAGGAATCACCTCAACCAGGGCATCCCCCGCTCCATCGGCGCGCTAAAGAGCCTGACGTCCGTGGACTTCTCCTTCAACAACCTCTCCGGCAAGCTGCCGGACAATGAGCAGTTAGTCTACTTCAACGCCTCCTCCTTCGCGGGCAACCCGCGGCTGTGCGGGCCAGCACTGAACAAGCCCTGCAACTACACCACCGGGGGAGTCCGACCCAAGAGGTCCGTGTCGAGCGACTTCAAACTGGTGTTCGCGCTCGGCCTGCTGGTCTGCTCCCTGTTGTTCACGGTAGCCGCCATCCTCAAGGCCCGGTCCTACAGGCGGCGCGACGGCAGGGCAGGTGGAAGCTGACAGTGTTCCGGAAGCTCGAATTCGTGGTGGACGACGTGGTCAAAAACATGAAGGACTCAAATGTGATTGGGCGCGGCAGGGAGAGGGTGGTGTACATGGGGCACATACCCAACGGGGACGAGCTCGCCGTGAAGCGCCTGCTGGGCTTCGGGGGTGCTGGCGGGCACGACCACGGCATCCGTGCTGAGGTGCGGACGCTGGGCAACCCGGTGCAGAAGTGGGAGCCGTGCAGGGCGGCGAGAGCTACGGCGCAGACGGCAGGTTGCTGGTTGAGGAGGGCGAGGGCACCGGGGTGCTGGGAGAAGAATTAGTCGGGCCCGTGATGGGCTACAAGGCCCCACCTCGTTCAACCCGTTAACAGATGGGCCAACTTGACAGACCTAGACCTAGCCCGACGGGCTGAACTTGTTGGCCTAGGTCCTGCCAGTGACGGGCGAGCCCGCCAGGCTCACGGACAAACCCGCCCGTTTGACACCGCTAACCGGGGCGCTGGGAGAAGAACTAGTCGGGCCATGATGGGCTACAAGGCCCGTGCCCGCCCAACCCGTTAACAGATGGGCCAACTTGACGGGCCTAGACCTAGCCCGATGGACTGAACTTGTTGGCCCAGGTCTAGCCCGTGACGGGCCAGCCCAACCATTTGACACCCCTACTCCTATGGGATGCACTACACAACTTATAATCGGCTAAGCTTGACGGTAGTTTTTAGTCATAAACCAATAGAATTACATTGGTATTCCAGAATTAGGCCGGATGGTAATGGCTAATCAGACGACTTCAACAATGAACAATTAGCAACAAATACCTCGTGTTCAACTCATATTGAAATATAGTCGATGATGATTTGAAGGATCAACTTCTGAATTGATTCATCTGTTGCCTGTTGCAAGGGGTGGGAAGAGCCGTGGTATCGTACACTTGTGCGATTTGACAGCTCAATGGTTTATAGCTATCTATTTTTTTTAAAGATCGGACAAAATGAATGTCAAATTTGGCTGATTTTTAAATCAAGAAAAATAAAGACTTGCATATTTTCAGTTGTGTTTCTTCACATAACATGGCTAAATCAATAGTTAAGACATTTTAGGCTTCACAGGTTTCAGATTTCATTTGGCTAAAAGTAGGCTAAATTTCTGTTGAAGTTATTGGGCCATCCAACTCAAAACCTTAAGGCAATGAGTGGATTAGGCACCATCTTCTAAATACTTTTTGATTTTGTCATTTTTCCAATACATGACTATTCTAACACGCCCCCTCACGTGCAGGCCAATTTTAGATTCTGTCACGTGGACCACAAATACATGGTGCGTGGCCCAATTCGTAACCATAGACTTTGATACCATGTTGAAGTTATTGGGCCATCCAACTCAAAACCTTAAGACAATTAGTGGAGTAGGCACCATCTTCTAAATACTTTTTGATTTTGTCCTTTTTCCAATACATGATTGTTCTAACAATTTCAAGTAACATGGAAATGAGCTCCAATTTAAAGAATGGATCTACAAAGTTTTATGGAGTGAAATTTCTTCAACCAGACGAATTGAAATGTAGATTCCAAAAAAATGTAAACATGAAAACATAAATTTTCTTACAACACAAAAAACGCAAGTAATCAGCTGTGATTTGGTGCCTATTATTCGTATTAGAGATTGCGTCGTACATTTCAACATGACACAACATGTGAACACGTGTTTCTAAAACTCTATTTCAAGATTTAAAAACTAATATTTCAATAAAAATTCAAAATACCTGTTCGAATGTTAAGCTTCAATAATTTGACTGATATTTTATCCATCTTTTTAATTTTTAAACAAGTTTCCATCGATGGTGTTTTATTACATAAGTACATATAGATATATCCACACATATACATCATATACCCACATGTATACTTTCTCTTATAATTTGCCGTATCGGATCGACTCGTGCCGACTCAGGCAACTCATGCCGACTCAAGACGAACCCGAGTCAATACGACTCGACTGAGCCTGTACGATATGGCCATGTGAATCGTACGAGTTGGCACGAGTTGACCCGACTCGTACCGGATCATAGGAGATCCGAATCGATCCAACTCTTCGAGTTGGCGATTCCTGCTTTCTCTGTCGTCAGTATTCTGTTTGTTAAACTTCGTGATGCTGTAAGCGCTTGTCCGTGCTGACAATTCTGACTCGTGCGGTGTTATGCAAATTAAGGAAACGCCATGCCTCATCCCACCCTAGACCAGGCTAGGAAGAAATGACAAGACTTTTAAGTACCCTTTGGCATCCATTCTTAAGAGGTCATTCCAGGGAATGAGAACAACCTAGAAGCCTCCTCCTCATAGTTGTAAGGCCTTCCCTCAAAAAAGCCTTACTTCCTTTAGAACTAACATTACCCAAAAAGACATTATTGCATAAGTTTAAAAATGATAGCCTGAAATAGTATTCTTGTTCTAAGAATTGAGAATGTTTTTTTACTTTCTACAATGAGGATGAGAATGCTATTTGGTTATCATTTTTTAGTTTATGCAAGAATGTCTCTTTTAAGGCAATGTTAATTTTAAGGAAGTAATGTTTTTTTTTTTTGAAGGAAGGCCTTCTGAATATAAGGAGGAGCCTTCAAAGTCATTCCCGTTCTCTCTAGAATGAGCCCTTCTTTCTCGGAAGGCTTTTCTGGAAGGGTTACAAAAGACATTTAAGTGAGCTCATTCCTCATTTTAAGTGAGAATGAGTTTTCAGGAATGGATGTCAAAGACTACCCAAATCTCTCAAGCCTTCATATCCAGAACTTATGGAAGCTCCCAGCCAAACGCCAGGAAGTAAATTAAAAGCTAGGAGATGCCAGGGGCCTGCATGATTAACTGAGAGCTGAAATGCTCTTCACAGGGACAATGATTAGCTACTTAAGAGAAGGTTAAAGAAAGGGATGACAAATTTCGAAAAGCTGGGCATCCCATTTCCACATTTTGCAAAATCTGATGGATTTTTCCCTCCCAAAAAATCAAAAATATGGGCAAATAGCTAATCATAAGATTGAACATACAAAGGTGAGGATGTACACATGCTGCTCTTCATCATATAACTTGCTTAAAGCAGCCTTACCTGATGCCTGATCCATATAAAAAGAGGAGAAACAGAATGTCACTTGTATTTCTCCATTATCCTTCTTGCTTCCTCTAAGGTTTCTTCATCTGTGGTAGTAGTGCCGCCACCCCCACCCCCACTTGGACCCTCACCCGCATTAAGTGCCATGTACGTGAAATATATTAGTCCCATCATAGCCTGTTCAAGAGATGAATTGTCATATATTCTTACTCGAACTGAAAATGAGGATGCACTAAACTAGATATACATTTTCTAACTCGTTTATGCTAAGA
Organism: Zantedeschia hybrid cultivar; assembly: GCA_030544215.1. Taxonomy (NCBI): domain Eukaryota; kingdom Viridiplantae; phylum Streptophyta; class Magnoliopsida; order Alismatales; family Araceae; genus Zantedeschia; species Zantedeschia hybrid cultivar. Next base: position 5,815,973 of record JARZZO010000002.1, read on the forward strand.
CAATATGAGCACAATGCCGCATGTAAGGAATACTTCAGAAATCTCACATTTCAAAATGTAATGATGCAACATAAAAACAGAAAAACACATTTTCACAGCCACGGATACTTAAAATTCTGCAGAATTTACCAAGGAAAGAATTCAAGGAACTGAAGATGTTTCTATTCCAAGAGAAAGGGTAGTAAACATTGTCACATCACGGCATAGATGGCAGTACCAGTATCAGAGGGTACCGATACCGGTATGTATCGGCCGGTACCAGCCTAGTATCTGTCGGTATCGGCCGATACTGTTTACAGGTATAGTATCAGACCAGGCCGATACCGATACATATCGGCCGATACTGCCAACCATGCATCACGGATTATAATGGGTATACTATCATCTGTAAGCAACAAGCAGATGGAACAATCATCACAGACATGCTTGTCACAAGTCATTCAACAATCTGGGGTGGGTTAGATCCAGTGATGGATATAGGGATTTGTCCCCGTTTCCAAACCGTGTTGATTAACGTCTACTCTCTGTAATGTGGCGTCAAGTATGTCGAAGGTAAAATTTTAAACAGGAGAGGATCTGTCAAAATCCCACAAGGCCAACTGGAAGGTGTTGATCTACCTTGATTGTGTACTTCAATCATACAACTAGGTGTAACCCTCAAATGTTCCCCAAAACAAGAAGGCTATATAAGGGGGGAAGGAAGTTTGACTATAGCCATTATTAACTGAAGAGTAAATTGAAACATGATCCCACGCAAAAAAGAAAACATTATAGACTGTCATTTGCCAAAAACTGGTCTCTGAAACAACTGGCTTCTCAGGGAAACATGGGACTTCAAATCGGTTTAGATGGAATGGATGGGATGAAAATGGTAACTGAATGACAAAAATTAAAACCAAGAGAATAAAGATACATGAAAACACTCATCGATTCATCATAGGAAGAGGAATTTGGAATGCTAGTTTAATATGAGCATGCAGTGATTCTACATAATCAGAAAAAAAGTGAAAAGGAAAGGCACAATTGCAATGACAATTTTCAAATGGCCAAAAGTGATTTTGACCAAATCAAAATAATTTTCAATGATAGTTGTGGACACACATACCAGAATATTAGTCCCAAAATGAATTACTACGAAGCTCATACAAAGTCATGAAGAGTGCAGAAATTGTGACTACACACAAGTTCAGAGTATGATCAACAAAGATTGTGTGTCGTGCTTGATGGTTAACCGAGGAAGGCTGGTATCCACCACCATGGAGCAGTCCAAGGAAATGTCAACCCAGAGCTTAAAGCCATTAAATATATTAGGGCAAAGGTTCATCCTAATGTCAGAAAGCAGCCACTTCCACGTTGGAGAAGGACAAAAAGGCTTCAAGAGCCCGTCATTTGTTACATTCACTAGTATAAATTTTGTGCAGAACCAAGATCTTAGGTTCATAGCCCATCCTCAACCTCATGAGTCACGATGCCGGTGATGCACCAGAAATGATGCCAAGATAAGGTTTCTAGCACTGGTGAACTGCAAGCTCCAATCTCTGCCCTGATCAACGAGATAAGCTGGAAATCTCAAGACAGAGTTTTGAAAATTTTGAGCTCTTCCTTCGTGTGGGACAAGAAGCTTAAGGATGCACAAAAAACAAAATTGTGCATTCCTTACCATCCTCCAGTTGCACGTGTAGCCAAAGAAGGAACATGCAGAGACCAAGGAAGTTGCCTCCTAACAGCAAAAACATTCTTACATGGACAAACCTCAAAGGACTTAACTTAATTCCAACATCACAAAGGCAAGATACTAAAATAAGAAACTGTCAAGGGATACAAATATCAAAGGTTCTTGTGGATGTGACTATCTGTTAATCACAATTCCCTCAAACTATAAACACACAAAAGAATAAAAGTAACCAGGTCTAATGAAGGCTCTTGTGTGAGGTTATTGGGAAGAAATCCAAGAAAGGTTGAAAGGTATTGGATCATAATTTGCCTCATGCATCATAAGGCAACTTTAGATAATTTTCAACATAATACAACATGGAAGCCAAGTTTGTTGTTTGGATCACCTGATCAGGATATTGGATCATTTAGCCTTGGCATCTCTTCGATCGTACATCTCATATCATAGATTGGAAGATACTGACAATACTGGCAGTGCTACTTCAAGAAAACCAACAAAAAGTTCATACCCTTCCTAAATGTTACAGTTCTTCAACTTAAGAAACTAACAAACAATTGATGCCTTCACTAATTGGAACAGTAATTCAAGGAGAAGGATGTGAGCGTCAATTTAATTAAATGACTTGCAGTACACGGATTGGCAATACCAGCAACAACAAATCTAGACCACACCTCATCTTAACAAGAAACTAATGCCTGTGGAGTTTTATCTGATGTAAGAAATCATCCCTGTAGACATCCACAAAATGGGTACTCTCTCCAGTCTGATTGATCAAATATATGACTTTTTATCTACTTCTTAGTGACAGGCTGGAGAGTACAGATTAATACCGAGCAACAACTAGGCTTACCAGCACGAACAATGCCGTGGAAAGCAATGATCTAAGTAGGAATATGGCCACCATGCCGGCAACACCAGCAACGCCAATCCTTGCTATCGGTCTGGGCACAGAGTCCTGTTGTTTAAAGCAGAACCACCAGGTTACCTAACCTCATCACGTCAAGGAGAAATCTCTTGCTGCGAAAACACAGAAACTTACAGGAACGAGATTGGTCCCAGCCTCAACGCCGTCCTTTGCAACTCTCCACGCGGTCATAAGCACTGCCCAGAATCATTTCCAAGCAGCATTAAAGAAGGCCCAGTTATAAAAAACACATCTTTGTCTTGCAGCAAGAACAGCAGAAAGAGGGAAGAGGCAGAGAAGTAGAACTCCGCAGATGGGTATGCTTCCCCCGAGCCTAGAATCGTTATCAAGCAGAATTAAAGAAACGTCGAGTTATAAAAAACACATCTTTTCTTGTAGCCGCGAGTTCAGAAAGAGGGAGAAGGCAAAGACCTAAACAACGCAGGTGGGTATGCTTCCCCCGCTTCACCCACCCACTCCCTTCGTTCTACTCTCCGGAACTCCCGAGTTTTGATCAAAGGACTCACCTTTGGCCACATTGAACTGCGCGGAGGCGACGACGGGCGACCGCCGAGAAGACCGGGGCTTTGCGCGTCGGGTTGTCCTTGGAAGCAATGGCGCGGGCGGAGAGCGGAACCTGGATGAGAAGGCAGCCGCGGGAGGGAAGAGCCGCGCGGGGGTGGGGAGGGCGAGGCTGCTGCGAGGACTGCGATGGTGGCGGCGGCCTGCCGAGGACGATGGCGGTGGCAGCGCAGGCGGGGAACGGAGGGGGGCGATGCAAGATGAGACGGCGTCCATTTGGATTCGCCTGTGCTTGGTTAGCCAGAACAACAAGGGAAAAATTTATGGCTACCGCCAGCCGCAGCGCTCTCACGTATCTTCTTTATAATTTTGCGTGTTCCCCACACGTGCGGAAGAGTTGTGATTTGTGTAACTTGTTAGGGAAAATCATCGAGAAAGCTCAAATTTTTATCTCTTCTTTAGAGAGAAAAGATATAAATAGATGACATCACTGGACAAAGAACAAAGATCTTTTTTAGTTTTCAATCTCCCACAATTAATCTTGTTCTAAAAAAAGTCCTCGTACTTTAGTTATTAGATTGTAACATTTTTACATTTTAAATTGCTTGACAAATATCTTAAAATTTGAAAAATATCCTTAAAATAAGGCCTTTTTTAAATAGAAGCAAGATGATAGAGAAGTTTTACTTAACTAAATATCTAGATTATAGAATATGATTTATTAGTAGGATTGTAGAATATTTTCCCAAAAAGGAAGAAAGGATTTGGCTTACCCTACATTCTCCATGGACAATGTTTCAAAGGCCAGCCAAAGCAGGGGAGGAGGCAATATTTGCAACCACAAGATTATCCATGCCACTTTGATTGGAGAATAGGAAAAGAATAAGACTTGTTATTCTTAAAATAAAATTAAATTTATTTTGACGGACGGAATGACTTATATCGCGTCAGAATTACTTATACCAAAATAAGAAGAATAAGTCATTCCACTTTAAACTCAAAAATTATTACTCTTCTTATCCCGTCAGTGGGTCCCACAAAATTATTAAACTGAGATACTCCTTATTCTAATATACGCTATTTCAAATAAGTAATTCTGAATAATTTATTCTGCAATCAAAGTGGAAAGCATAACTTCATAGATCTCATATATTATACGAGGGAACATACTTACATCTAATGGTTCATGAACCAGTGTCTTCATTTAAAATCATGGCTTAAGGAAGTAACGTGGCATAAGGAAGTAACATCAATATTTATGGACTGCAAGCAGATAAAAGAGACAATTATCTGGCCAATATCTTAGCTTGATTATTATATGCCACAACTTACCTATATAGTACCACACGATAATTGGGCAAGTAATACTCGAGCAGCATTGCACTAAGTATTTCTCATTAATAAGAGTTCAATCTACTGCAGCAAGCTGGCATTGCAGCGAGCAAGTCATCTAATCTTGTGGTTAAAAAAGTTTATATAGAATAAATTTGCCCAACTTTAAATAACTATTGATCAGACAATTTTAAAGGAACAGTGACATGGCTGAAGGACGCCCTTGACAATAAAACGAAGGGTCAAACAGGTGATCGGGTTTAAAAATCCAACACCCCCTTCTCACATGATCAACATTACAGAAAGAAATCCATAGAAAGCAAAAGAGGAATGGGAAAACGGAGATTTATTAGGTGCCTTGTGTCAAAAAAATACCGTAAAATATTATCGAGTATTCGCTTGTTTTACAATATTTTTTTTTACATTTTAAGTGCAATAATTATTGGGATTTAAATTTGTGTTGATCTATATGGCATTTTTATTAGTTTAGTTTTCTTGTTTAAAATTACTGAAAACTAAAATCAAAGATTTAAAAAAAATTCAAATCAAGTTTTGATATCATCGGTTTTAAAACTCAGCATAATGTTTATCGCGTTCTTTAGGGTTAATTACATGAATCTTATTCTGTCATTTTAATACATGTAAAATATCATATTGTTGTTAAGTTTAAGAACGTCAGGTCCCTTTCTGACCATCTCGTTTCAAGCCTTCCTCAAATTTGCTTATTTCCTTTCATTTGGATTTGACCATATTTTCATGAAATTTAAATTAATAAATTTACATAGATATTTTACAACATTTTCTGTCAAAGGAAATGGTCTCTTAATGAGAAGGAAGAGGCAAGGAAAAATAAGAGCTCCTTGGATGCAACTTACATTAGAAAACATTTGATTTTTTTTTTTGAATAAGTACAATTGAGTTTATGGTGAACCTCATATAAAGGCTAAACCTATCTCAAATCTATTTTCGAAACTCATTTGCGAAGGACTTATTGAGTTTACGATAAGTTTCAATAAGATAGACATGTGATAGGATGGATGTAATTATTTTTTTTAAAGATATTTTTTCCCCTTATTTTTTTCTCCACCCAGATCCAAGGCGCAATTGCTTTTCACATAAATTGAGGCCTTTGATTTTATTTATAATTAGAAAAAAATAATTAGAACCATCTCTCGGAAATTCGGCTCACTTATTGTCCTCTGTCAACTTTTTATTCATTGAATATCCACTTGGTTGACAGACTTATTTTTTAATTCCTTCTCTTATTGAAGGCTGTTAAGTTCTTATACCAATTTTAATTTTACCCTCCTCTATTTTTATTTGCCTAGCCCCTGTAATATATTAATACGTTAATTCATTAACCCAAATTCTTGTGCCTTGAAGTATTACAGTTTCTGTATTAGCATGTAACTGAATATGCCAAAAGGATTCCATAAATTTTGATAATATCAGAGGGATATATACAAAATTATAGTAAATTTAAGAGTATATATATAAAATATTAGTGAACTTAGTAGTATATATGTCAAACTTTTAGATTTGATTTCACAGTATTTTGACGGAAAGATATAATTATAATATTTCTAAGATTTAAAGGATGTTGAAAATAATATGTAGAAGTTAAGAGTATAAATACAAATATGATATTTTCAACAACATATATGCAAAAGTCCCAACGTCTTAACGTATTACATGTCAAGATGAATGTTCTCATCTTAAGAAGATGAGGTGTTAACACTTTGCCCATCACGTACAACTTTTAACAAAAGAGAGAGAGAAATCACAAGAGAAAATATAAAGAAAAATATGCTGCTGAAAACTTTTCTGATTTTTTACTCCGTTGAAAGAAAAATGGCAGTTAAGAGATTTTTTTTATAAATTCATCAGGAATAATTAATGTGATAATTGAGAAAACAACCTGTCCATCCACGTCAATTGGGTAAAGAAAATGGGTGGAGTTTCTTGTTTTCCTAACATTTTCATGTAATAAGAGGACTACGTTACTTCCCGAAAAAAGTGACATCCGAAAGTGGGAAGTCATCATTTCTAAAAAACCATAATTATTTCTATCTATATGTTTAATTAGAGTCGTGTATAATTCGGTTCAAATTGAAAAATTGAACCGAACTAAGTGATTTGATTCAATTTGGGGTCAAGTTCAGCTCGATTTCACAAAGTTGTGAAATTAAATCGAACCGAAAAATTAAATAAATTGATTTTTAAATAAATAAATATCTTATATTAACATTATATCTTTAGTATATTTATGTAAATATATATATTTAAAATTTAATTTTAAGATTAAATATATATAAATAAAATATAGAATTTCAATTTGAACCGTGGTTCAATTTTAAGTGACAATTCAGCTTGAGTCGGTTTAGAAAAAACTCGAACTTAGTAGTATATATGTAAAACTTTTAAATTTGATCTAACAACATTTTGACAGAAAGATATAATTATAATATTTCTAAAATTTAAAGGATGTTGAAAATAATATGTGAAATGTTAGAAGTATAAATATAAGTATGATGTTTTTTAACAACATATATGTAAAAGTCCCAACGTTTTAACGTATTACATGTCAAGATGAATGTTCACATCTTAAGAAGATGAGGTGTTAACACTTTGCGTGTTAACACTTTGCCCATCAGGTACTACTTTTAACAAAAGAGAGAGAGAAACCACAAGAGAAAATAGAGAGAAGAATATGCTGCTAAAAGTTTCTGATTTTTTACCCCGCTGAAAGAAAAATGGCAGTTAAGAGATTTTTTTATAAATTCATCAGGAATAATTAATGTGATAATTGAGGAAACAACCTATCCACGTCGATTGGTTAAAGAAAATGGGTGGAGTTTCTTGTTTTCCAAGCATTTTCATGTAATAAGAGAGCTACGTTAATTCCCAAAAAAGTGACATCCGGAAGGGAAAAGTCATCATTTTTAAAAAACCATAATTATTTCTATCTATATGTTTAACTTACCGGATTTGGTTTTTCTGGCAAACGCCAAAATATAAAGAGTAATATATATACTGCAATGCCCCCTCCAGTTGCAATGGGGGTGTTGCAGTTGGTAAAAGAAAAATATATATTTTTGAATTTTTTAAGTTGGTCTCAAGGTCTCCTATCGGGCCGTATAATGTAATGTCTCATCGGACGATCCAAAATTTTTTAAAAATTTAAAAATTATTATTAAATTTGACCCATTAAAATATATTTTTCACTCTTCCTTTGATTTTAAATTTTCAATTTTTTTAAGTTGTCCGATCAAATATTGCATTGTACAATTAAATAAGAGACCTTTAAACTGATCCAAAATTTTTTTTTTTTTTATTTTACCCAGTGCAATGTCCTCGTTACCATTGGAAGAGGTATTGCAGCAACTATTATCAAGTCGAAATGACCGGCCGGTAGTTCTGCACCGTCGGGAAAGGAGGGTCCAACGCCTGAAAGATCCACTGACACGTAGACACGTGACAAGCCCCGTGCTGTTCCGTCCGATTGCCGTAACTTCCCGCCACTACGGGCCAGCTGGTTCGTGGGTCATGCCCTCATGAGCGGGCTCCGTTGCCACGTGCGGTATGCGCACCTAAAGGACTGCCTCGGTGACCCCACCGAGGTCAACCAGTCCTGAAGAGGGATGAGTCTGTGTTTATCCGTCCATTTTTGAAGTTTAAATAAAGATAGGATACTGTCTGCATTTAAATAATTTAAAATAAGGATAAAAATATATTTATTTTCGAATCTGATTATCTAAATATTTGTCTTTTTTTACTTATCTTATCTATTGAAATATCTAATTAATTGTCTATATAATCACATGTCTTATTGTTCACACTATTTTTTAACCCCACTCACTCCCTTGTTCACGCTTTGCTAGGTTCATTTTTATAAATGTTCAACGTTGTTAAATTTATAAGAACTATTTATAAAGAACCAATACATATTTATATTTTGCAAGTAAGATACCTTCATTCTCTCTTGAAGTGACATAATTAAGTTTATGTTCATATATAATATTATCTGATTTTTATAATTTAAGAAATAAAAATATATTAAGATAAATATTAAAATTCACATAAAAGGTAAGGATAAATATAGAATCACTGTTCGACTCGTTAAATATCTTTTACGGTCCTACTCGTGGGTCCTGCTGCCTGCCTCCAAACCGAATCATTGCGTCTTCCCAAGTCAATGACGTCAACCTTGTACATGAATACTGTCACCAATGGGTGCCGTTAAACGACTGCTTCTCTTCTGCGCCAGATCCACGGTCAGGCACGCCCGTTTGCGGCGGGCGGTATGTTCGCAGAGGTGACAGGAAGACAAATGGTGTGCGTATCTCGCCTCTCCATGGAATAGGCAACCGGTGGGAAGAACAAAACGGAGGGGTCCTACGCTTTCCATCCCCATCGCTTCCTTCCTTCCCAGTCGAAGAAGTCATGGCGATGGCGGCCTTCGGCTCCCTCCACCTCCTCCGTGGAGGCCTCCTCCCGCTTTCCCGCTCCGCCTCTCCGCTCAGGAACGCCGCGGCCATCACCAGACCTCCCACTTTGGCCACCGGCGGCGGCGGGAAGACTATCAGGAGGATGGTCTCAGCGTGCTCCACGACGGACGACCGGGACGAGCTGGGAGAGAACCCGGAGGGGATCATCTCCGGGGAGTGGCCGGAGAACTTCTCCCTTCTCAGCTACGACGACCTCCGGGCCTACCTTGAGCCCCAGATCCTCAAAGATCAGGTTGGTAGTCGATACTTGGCCTTTCCTTCTCTGTCTCTTCTCGCTTTGATGCTTCGGGGTGGTTAGAGTTTCTCCTCTGTGTAGTTTTGTGTACTAATGTGGGCTTGGATGGGTCTCTCTGGCGGCAGATGAAGCCGTCGGCGATGTTGGGAGATGTGATGTGCACCAAGATCCGGGCGGCGACCGCCGACCAGACGCTGGAGGAGATCGATCACCATTTCGACTTCGTGTCCGGGCTGCCTGTGGTGGATGACCAACTGAGGTGCATTGGGGTCATCTCCAAGAAGGACAAGGCCAAAGCCCCCCATGGGGTAAAAATTTCCCTCTCTCGCTCCATATAAAGGAGGAAAGCTCTAAGAAGCAATGAAGCATAGTGAGAGTAGCATTTTGGTTGGTTTCCCCAAGGCGACTAATTTGGTAAATTGTGTGTTCCCGTTAAAACAATAGTGTTTCGAGTTGCTTTGCTGAATATTAAAAAGTGAAGTTAAGTGCTTTTTAATTTTCCTTTTATGCTCAAGTTCTGGAAGAGGCAAAAAAGGTTGCTCATATGTACAAGTGTCGAGGGTGGGAGCTCGTGAGCTGCTGTCTATGGGTGGGAAATCATGTGCTGCCGTCTGTGGTTCCATGTCTGGAAGACTGGAACCCATTCGCGTTGACATAAAGAACTGATCTGGATAAGAAACAAGTGCAACATGTCACTCGTGATTCATCCATAGACTGTCTAATAGTAATTCGGCATTCCAAGTGGAGTTGATTGCGAGGAGATTTGATAAAGTTCCATAATGTATGTAGCATTTTGTTTAGTCCAAAGATGGATATGGAAAGTGAAGATCACCGTAAGAATGTTGCCTGCGGAAAGGGTTTCCCTGGTGCTCCTTAATTCTTTCGTCCAGGTTCACTTTGATAATGTGAAACTTATCGTAGTCATATAAACTAAGTTCATCAGTCATGGAGTGTGAGTATTTGACACAAGAAAACTTGAGTGCCCATGATAGATTTTATAGGTCACAAGGGAGTGAAATGCCAAGGATAGACTAGGCAGGGCATTTTGTTTCATAAGCTGGTTGAGCTGCTGTGATCAGAGAACTAAGAATCTTGTCATGTAATCTTCTTGTGACATGAATTTTTGAGGTATTGTATGTAATCTGCTTGTATGATTATGCAACGCCTCTCACTTCCATTTATGTCATTGCACAAGTGGAATTTCAGATGGGGAACATAGTTTGGTAACTTTAGTCTGGGACTTTGAGAGGTGCATAAGTCCTGCCTGCGGCCACCTGAATCAAATCGGCCTTCTATTATGAGATGGTGAAGACATGAGGTGGCTTTCTATGTTTTGATTAAGAATGCTCACTTTTTAATATGCAGATCAGTTTCTCGGTGTCATTGTTATGATCATAAACCATTTTGGATGATAGAAGTCTTGATTGTATGTCCTCATGTCGCACTTTACTGTGTTGACCAATGATTCACTGTAAGGTTCTTTTGGCTCAAGGAGGTTAATGCAAGGCTTGCTTTTAAGCTTTCTTTTCTTTGCAGCTAATCTTGGCCAGAAGGCTGAGAAATGCTTTCTTGGATCTGGATTCCCATGTAGAAAGCTTGAAGTAAGGATGTGCATGAACTTGAGGAAATCATACATGCATGTTAGTGGGGGAAATGGGCATTCTTCCCTTTCATACCATACTTCTAGAATGTCAAGTTTTCCGTGTTTACCCTGTTTAGCTTCTTCCATTTGAATGACATGCCAATGTTTCAAGTTGATAGGCTGGGGAATAAGAAAAATGCAGGGTTACTCGTGATGTTAGCTTATGGAAGGACGGTGAGGTTGAGAGAGTTTGAGAAGATTTCCTGCAGGGATATGAGTCAGACATAATGGAAGGCATGTGATCCACATGGAAATGAAATAGTTAAAGACATTAAACAAGGTTAATGATTTCTTAATTAGTACAACATGTGGACGCAACTTGGGTTGCAATTGTAGGAGAAATTTGCTACATGATAAACAGTTAGTGTTCTCTACATATGAGAGGGTTATGACTGTTGCAAACCTGAATACTCTTTATGGACACAATACAATAAAGCTTTCTGCAACAATGGGATTTTCTGGGGGTTGGGTGAATCTCGGAAGGAGGGAGAGGAAGAAAGTAAGGGCCTCGTGGAGGGGGCAAACCCAATAGAAGAGGAAAAGAGAACCACACAATCAGGAAGCGGGGAAGAAGAAGATATGGGTAGCTTTGGATCATAAGAAAGGAAGAGGAGGACAAGAGGAAAAACATACGAGTTACCTAGTTGTTTTTGGAGATTGTAGCAGTCAAGTCATCTTTATTGTTGGTGGATGCTAGCGCTTATGATCATTGTTGCTGGAGTATGTTTGGATAACAAGAAGTACCCTGGTTTGCTGCCCTCTCTTTTAAGGGTTTATATTCTTCATATTCCTAGGGCTTTAACATGATTAGCAGCAATTAATGTATCTAAGTAGATGAATCCATTTTGTGAGATTATTGCTTCTGGACATCATCTGTTCCAGGTGGGAATTTGAAGTATTTCCATGTTGCCCATTTCCTTAAAGTGATCTGTGCATCCACTACAGGAGGTGAGATCGGGATACATTTGTGATAGGAACCTTCAGATCCCGGGATGACATGGGCATATACCAATTTGGGCTGAGATAGGTTTACCAATTTGGGCTACTGAATGTGTCTTAGCGATATTTGACTCAATTCTTCAAGCTCCTCGTTCTAACCAAGTCCCTAATGTGGTAATGTTGGTTAACACTTAAAAATGATGAAATGGGAATTCCTGGAGCAACTTTTCAGGTCTCGGCATAGCATTTTGGATTGCTTTTTCTTGCATGGTTCTGTTTCTATTTCTGGACTGTGAAGCGCTTTCCATATAAATGGTTACTGCAATAAATTGTTAGTAACTTAATACCATCTTTGTTAGTCTTGTGCAATTTGGAGTCTTTGTTCTGTGGCATTGTCATGCATTATTGGCTGCAGTTAAAATCAAAGGTGGGTCAAGTCATGTCTTCTCCAGCCATCACACTGACGCCCGATAAGACTGTCATGGGTAATCTCTGCATAGACTTGGTTGGTCCTTCCTCTATTAGGCATATAATCAAGGTCTTTGTTAGCTATCCAGTCACATTATTGTGCAGATGCTGCAGTGTTGATGCTCAAGATGAAGATTCATAGGATTCCAGTCCTTAATGGGGAAAGACAAGTTATAGGTGAGATTTGGAATTACAGTAATCCAGGTCATTATGATTGTCGAGTCATTTCATTATTTAACAATGAAAAACAAGTACAATTCCTGTGTCAATGGGATTTTTTCTTTCGGTACAAGAGTTGCACCATTAACGCTAACTTCATGTGCATCAACATCATTTTTGGGTCAGAGTAATATTACTATACTAGGTCGGCTTGCACTGATTCATATGTCTTGTATCCCCTATTTTTGTTTTATAGACATGTGGTAGTACCATCCACTTTCAAAAAAAAAAAAAAAAGACAAAACACCATCACTGCAGTTGTGTTTTTTATTACTAGTTAACGATTGACACCTCAACTCTTACCCAGGGATGGTTACCCGCACCGATATTTTCCAAGTACTTGAGGCAGCAGAAGTATGACGCCGTGCCTTTCGTATGCACTTGAGGCGGTAGAAGTATGATGCTGTTTGTTTTGTATGCATTTGAGGCGGTAGAAGTATGATGCTGTGTCTTCTGTATATACTATAATGGAAGTCTAGCGTGTGGCTGTAATCCGTAGACTACTCAATCACCTTGTGTAAATGCAACTATGAAATCTGCCGACATCGTATCGTAACTCGAGTGTCAATAAGTATTCCGTAGTTAAATGTGTGCTCTTACTTTTTCTTTAATTGATGCTGTTTTGCCTATTTTATCATTTATTGGAGCCTTTCCAAAGAACAAGCTAAATAAGAGCTCAACTAACAACTCATTATTTAGCTCGACAAACAACAGACTACTCGATGATACAATAAACAAACAAGTTTGAACAGAAATTTAAGTTCAGTTCATAATTGAGTCAAGTTTAAACTAGTTGAATTCTGCTCAATTATATTTCTGAATAAGTTTGTTTAAGCACTTGTTAAGAGTTTGTTTAAGTATTCACTAAGAACTCGTTCATATACCCACTAAGATATCATTTTACTCATCAAGATTTCTTTTAAGTATTTATTTAATTAAGTAAATCTAATTAATAAAATATTTGCTATCTTATAGAGTTTTCCGTCAAATAAGGAGTGCAAACGAATTGGTATTTACTATAGTTTGGCATAAGTTTAAAATCATAGATTTTTTTAAAAAAAAGACTAAACTTATCAAGGACTTGTTGAGCTCGCTAGTTATTTGATTGACAGTCAGTTTGACTTGTTCAATAATCAAGCTAACTAAACTTGAATATTTGAAATAAAATACTTCTCTTGAACTTGATTAAAATTAGTTGAACTGAGTTTGATCAAAGCAAAATTCAATTTGGCTCGTCTGCGGCCATAGTACATGGCCAACACCTATTGAAGTACAAAGAGATGATGAACAAAGGTTGTCGGACAGAAATGTCTCCATCCTTTGGAGGAACACCATGCTTATTTTCCTTTCTCAAACTACAAGCCGCACTCTACAACCGTGTTTAAAATAGAAGAGACAACCCTATCCCATACTTCTAAATACCCCCATATTCCCTTTCCCCGCCCAGAGCTCTGAGTGTGGCTTGCAAAATGTTACCTTGATAGTTCAACACTTCAATACCTGAGGAATGTCAAATCACGATTCTGTAACATGTATTGAGAGTCATCCAATCATTAGTTCAGATCGGCTCATATTAAAGTTTTTTTAAACCCTTTTTCTTCAATTGACATATATATAATAAAGCTCTCCACTGATTGAGAGCCTCTTAATCTGTGCAAATAATGAGGATAGCCTCGGGGCTTTGCTGTTTCTCTCTTCGTGCATTTCTTGCAACAATAAAAATAGTTTTTTTCAAGGTAAGCACTTTCTTGGACGTTGAGCACTGTACCGGTTGGTTCGATTCTTAAAACACACTGAATCTTAGTTGGTATGTCTCCCCAAAACAGGAATGCTTTATGTGGCCTGGGCTTATATCTTGACTTTTTTTCTTGAGCTATCCAGCTCTACTAAAGATAAAAGAGCTTGATCTACGCATCTCGCAAGCACAATCACATTTAGGAAAGTCGTAATGCTGATGTCGGTGATGATGCATATAGTGAATATGATGTTGATAGTGATGTTTACTTCTATTTATATCCTGCCTAAAGTTTGATGACGAGCCTTTTGTTCGGGTTATTGATTGGACAAAGCGGAAGTCCAAACTGCAACCACATTAGGAAAATGGTGATGGTGGTAATTTTTACTTTTATCCCACCTGAAGCTTGATTGGTTGATTGATGAAGAGTAAAGGATTCCGTGGGCGGGCATGCTGAGGCCTCGCCACAACCGTATTAGGAAGGTTTCCTTGAGAAAAAGGTGGTTGGTTCCTTTTTATGTGCGACGAGATTTGACATTGGTCGTTGAGACAAAGCTTGTTCTCACATCAAGAGTTGGCAACAAGTAAAGTTTGCAAAACCCATGTCTGTCGGTACTGCCAACTCGACTAGGTTGATCTACTAACTAACCTTTGCAGTGGGTTAGTGTTAGTCTTTTTATGATGCAATGAACAATGTAGAGAAAATGTTATGATGATGAAACATGACGCTGCTAGTTTGGGTAGTCGTTGATGAGTGTTGCTTGTTGTACCATTAATGTCTCTAAAAAAATATCAGTTACAAACCCCGTCCTGTTAACTCCTTTTCTGCTTTAAATTGTGTTTGAACTCATCTTGTACAAATAGTCAGTCTATCTTTCTTAAATAGTCAAAATCTTCTAATACTATGCCTAAATACGGCCCAAATCTTGGTATTTTATAAAGCATTCAATCGTTAGGTCTAGGAAGGGAATTGAAGAATAAGGAAAGATAAGATGTGGAGCAAGGTCTTGAGTATTGAATGAATATGTGTAAGGCATTGGTTTATTGTATTAGTGGAGCGTTTACTAATACAGGTGAACTGTTGGGAGGCCTGACAAGGACTAATTTCAATGGCTTTGACCCTTTTTCGACGTAACGCATATGCTAGCATTATCAGTCGTAAAGACGAATAACTCGGGCCAACGCCTCTTCACCCTTTTTTCTTAGCATCTCAAAGAGATGATCACAATCCTCTTGAAATTGAAATGAATGCTATCTTGCTAAGCCCCTCTCTTCTGTAGCGACTCTAAATAATTAGAAGAAACTCTCATCGCTTCCTTTGTTGAACTCTTTCATATTGTTTTTCTATAGCTTTCATTGGCACAATCTTCTCTTCTTTGAATTCAAAAACTCAATAAATAATTACAATTGACTTCTATGAAAAATATCTCCTCCCTTTAATCTAATCAGTTTATTACCTTTGAGTAAGACACTTTCCGAATGGAAGGTAAACATGAGTTAACAACAAGCGAAATAGAAAGGCAGTTGAAGGAAGGCGATATGGAGGTGCGATAGGTTTAACTCAGACGCAAGTAAGCTCAGTCTGAATATGTGCTTAGAGAAGAGGGGGAATTAGAAGGAATGGTCACACATTCGGCTCGAAAGAGAAAGACGAGCATCGGCCAAGCGAACAATAGCTATAAAAACAAGATCTTTCCTGTTCCTGCGGCTGTAGCAACCATCAACTTAGATGCCTTTCTTGGGGTTCGGTTCCTTCTTGTGGTTCTTTCCGGTAAGCGTATTTTAGCTAATCTTACAAGTACTAAAAGAAAAGCAAAAGCTGAGGTAACTGAAGATCAAACTCCACTAAAAACTTGTTTAATTTCATGAAAGGGACTCGCGCTTCAGTTTAGATATTTTTACCTTACCGCTCTCTTCCTATGCTTCTATCATGTATGAAATTATCTTCCTCACTGTGCTTACACTGTTAAACGAAGAAGCACGCACTAAAAGCTTAATCCAAGAGAGCTAAAACTAGAACTAGCTTCAGTCATATACTTTCTATTTGAAAAGCAACCACTAAACCAATAAGAATACATGATTTGATAAAGCTAAACTAGAGTCGACTTATTTGAAGATCTCCTTTGCCTTGCTGCTCCGAAAGCAAACGCTTTGATGAAGCTAGAGGAGCGCCTGTGCTTTTATCATAGAAGAGTGATATCTCTTTCCACTCTTCTTATTTTATTGGTTTCACATTTTTTCTCCCGCCCTTGCATGGCATTATCATGACTCACCTGCCTCAACATTGATTGAAAACATGAGTTGGCTATCGGATGGGAGGAAATTGAAATGGGGGGGGGAAACGTTTCTTCCTTACACCAGCGTAATGAACTACCTTCTTCTCAGATTAGGCCATTTCTCTCTCAAATTAGTGCATCAACTATAGATGCTGCCCCGGCTACAGGAACTTCTTTCGAGGTCGAAGAAGAATGGAACAACCTTACTCAATAACACATATCCATGTTTGTCTCCCCCACTTCCTCATTGCCATGACAAGATGATTCTTTCATATGTGGAAGTGTAATAAGAGATTGCAGAGGTCCCTTACAAGTTTTAGAGATAGAGAGAGAGAGAGAGAGAGAGAACAGCACATTGCTGGATTCATTATCTGAAAATGACAATGATGATGATATTTTATTTGTGGAGTCCTAACAAGAGGATGTATTGAAGACATGGCCTTGAATTTTAGACGAGAAAGACAAATATAAGCATCTAACATGCCACCATCGGAATTTTTTGTTATTAAACATTGCCATGTACACATTATCCAATTTATCCATAGAATTACCATCATAAAGCAATTTTTCTCACCGTAAATAATTCATTCAATGGATTTCTTTACACGCACACCTAACATCGGAAGAAGTAAGTGTCACAAAATTCATATTCTAAGACACGAATGGGAAGAACTGAAGAAACATGTGACCTGTATAAAACATTGTAACTGGAAAAAACTGGTGGCTATTTTAAATAATTATTCCGAGATGCCAAAAGGAAAACAGACACAGATTTCTTACCGCTCCAAGGCTCTTGCAGTGGTGGGGTTGCATTTTGCTGCAGCTGGATATATCTTGCAGGTAGATAAACAGCTCGATGACATGCCATACAGTCTTGGGGATACAAACGAAGAATATATAAGGGGTGGATATAACGTGCCTCGGGCCGCATCTAACTTAGATGTATTTTTACCCCGAAAATTCACCTTTTGAATTTAAAAAAAATAAAAATCATCAAAAAAATTAAACATTTAAATAAACTTTTCATCTTTTTTGAGATTTAATTTTCACCATTAGATCAAAAAACTTAACCGTAGTCGTCCAATCAAATCCGTCATTGTTTAGGGATCAAAACCAAAACCTCAGGAGATAGGATCAACTCTTACAACTAATCTGACGAATGTTTTTAACTATTTTTTAGATCTTTTTAGATATTTATTTTTTATACTTGTTCGATCGGACGGCTCCGGTTGATCTTCAAGATCGGACAGTGAAACTTAAGGTCCGAAGATGGGATCAACACTAAAGAATTTATTTTAATATTTAAAATTTTATGAAATTTTTTATTTTTTCTAATTGAGGGAGGGTGGGTTTTTTGATGCACCCTGGGGCCTTTCCACAGTCAGTGTTTGAGCACCAGGACCTTTCCACCGCCAGTGCATGGATAGAATTAAAAATTAAACCGGATTAAGCTGAAAATTTTGTGAAGATTTGAAGGCCGTATCCAGCCAACTGTTGGGAATTCAGCTTCTTGTAGGCCCTAACCAGTTCTGTAGACTGTTATCCCTTGCTACGGCTGTAGCTGATTCCTTCCCCTCGATTGTTGTCATCCTTCACCAAACATGCTGGAAATCCCAGAAGTATTTATTTTGCATGTCCTACCATACTTTGTATATGTGCACAAGGCACCTGCTCGCCACTTGTTAGAACTAAAGCTTAACAGATAAATGCATGGAGCTCATCTATAATCACATAACTCACGCATCCTAAGCTAAATGGATTGCCAGTTCACTGCGTAAGGCTGCGGGTAAGATCCAGATTCTGTGCTTACAAACACAATTCAATTATGAAATACGAAAGCAAAATGCATCTGATGACTGATGCGATGAGTACAAGGGCTTATCATCGTTCTACTAAATTCTTCTCAATTCACTATGATCACTTGAAAGGAATTGTTGCATTGGAAATTTTTTCACTCTATGTGCGTCAAATTCTGTAATTAATCCAACATGGGAAAAATGTGGAGGAACCAGCATGATAACTTCTACTAGGATTTAACATTGTGGACCTCCCTTATGGAACGATTCCAACCTGGAAAAACTTAGATGATATTCAGTCACCTTTAGACGATGAGTCATCAATAAATGGACACGTCAGGGAGAGATTTCAGCATCACACTCACCAGGATTGTTCAAAAGAATCCTAAAGAAATAATTAATTACAGTCATTAATGAATCCTAAATATAGTTTTGAAAGGAATAATTAACCGTTCAAAAGAATCCTAAAGAAAATTCTTTGATTCCATGTGCATAAAATTCTGTAATTTATTCCACATGGGAAAAATGTGGAAATTACATTTAATGCTGGAACCAGCATGATGACTTCTATTAGGATTTCACAAGCAAATCATGATACATTGCGTGATATGTGACACACCATAACGTTGTGGACCTCCCTTTGGGAGCACTTCCAACCTGGGAAAACTTAGATAATATTCAGTTACCCTTTATATGACTCGCTAAATGGACATAAGGGAGAGATTTTAACATCACGCCAGCTAGGGTTGCTAAAATCCTAAATATAGGTTCAAAAATAATAATTATCTGTTCAAATATAAGTACATCATAAGAAACTGCCCTCACTGGTTGTTTGTTTTGTTTGCAAACAGATACGCTTCTCTTCATAAACAGGGAGTTTGTAAGAAAGTAGTTATGGTAGCTGGAAACTGTCTCATACGCTGCAAACAATTACGCCCTTTTCCCTATTCCTGAACATGGAAAAAGAAAGTTCATGTTGCACAGCACAGACCATGGATCATGGAAAGTTTGCTGAGAAACAAACAAGATGTAAAATGCATATATCATTAGATGCTGTCCCAACAGGAACAAAGGAAGAAAATGACTAAATCTAAGTCACATTACAATGGTGGAATAGAGGAAAAGGCCAGAAATAGGACTGCATTCAAGTTTTCTTCTTTCCATTAAAGACAACAAAGAAGAAAACACATTTGCCTTTTCTTCACATTCAAAAGTTGGCTTTTCTTCTTCTTCACCCGCAGATGACGAAGAAAAATGCACCAGATACTTGATCTTAGTCATGTCGTTAGTACATAAGAACGGCCACCAAAGAGAAACAGTCATCAGCCTGTGATGAGTGAGGCTACCAACCTACAGTCTTCGCATTTTGGTGTTAAGCGGGGGCTCCTTGTAAGAGACACCCATGGTTGCCCTACGTGATGGCCTTCCGATGGATGAATCATGTAAATCTTGAGTTGGGTAAACCTGAGAAGCACCGGCATCATTGTCTTCTTCCTTTTTCAGTTTAAAAGTGGAACATGAATTAGAAGAAACTGATGAATCCAGTTGAACTGTAGGGCTTTCATTCATGGGATCTGTCAACATTGAACTGACAGGAAACTTGACATCCTCTATCTCAAACAAGTCCTCTTTTGGTTCACACGTTTGCAATTTGAAGTTACTGGAACTCCTCCGGGAGGATTTTCTGCTTCAGAACAGAAAAGCAATTGTTCAAAACTGAATTTACATCCTCCTAAAAACCTATAGAGTGAATCATATGCACACAAATTACCTTCTGTTGTCATCCTTGGTTGCTGCTTCATGGGTCACAGTAGCCGAACCCAATGCTGCAAGAAGATTATCGCAAATAAAAATCAAGATGCAAAATTGATAGCACTTGCCAATCAAAGTTCCCGCAAGAGTACTACTAGGTGTGGCTAAAACGAAATAATTACATTGAGATCTTGATACACGCTTCCTGCTGGGAACACAAGGCTTCTTCTCATCCTGACATGGACGGTCAACTGCAGCCTCTTCACATTTGATAGATGTCTGCTCCTAACAAAGGTTAATAAACTAACAAAATCAGCAAAGAACAGCTAAAAGGATTGAATTATGATGATACTAAACCAATACCTTGACATTGAATCCATTATGGCATAATTCTTTCTTCAGTTTCTGCTTCACCTGTCAAAAGAATCGAATTGTTCAATTACTGTTTCACTCCACATGAACAATAGAATTATGATCCACGCACTAACCTCGAGTTCCAGCTTTGTTGCATTGAGTACAGCTACTGTGCATCCAAATTCATGTTGAATTGCCTTCAGCTGAAAATAAGCACAAATAGTTGCAGCTAAAAGAACATCAAACTGACACACTCCCCTAATATTCTAGGAACAACTTAAGAAAAAGCGGGCATGGGATAAGAGCTTACCCTGTCCTTCCCTGAATTAAGCTCCTGAAAGAAGAAAAAAATGAAAACTCTTTTATGCAAAATTTTGGGGCACCAACAAAGATGTCACTAGAAAGAAATGGATGAATGATCAAAAGAACTACAACAACAAACCTCCAACATTTGAGTGTTTGCCTTCGCCAGTTGCCAATTTTGCTGCTGCAATTGCTGGACAGAAACACGGAGCCTTTGCAATTCCAGGTCATTTAGCTCTATGATTTTGCTGCCAAAAGAATTAGAAAAATAAGGGACCAGCCTGACACACAGAACTGATGAATCCACGAGGAAGACAAGCATAACTGGTGATAAAATAAAAACCCATTGATTGAATAAAGTTCACATACTTCCTCTCCCCAAGAAGCCTCAACAACGCAGTGTTTTCCTGGAGCAAACCACAAGAAACAAAGGAAAAAATATTAGAAAAGTAATCCATTCAGAAGAGATGAACGAAGAGATTAGCATCAAAAGAAATTTGCTGCTAGAACAGGTGGGCTTTTTTTTTTTTTTTCCACGAAACGAGGGAGGACCGGAACACCTTCAGCAACTGGGCTATGCACTCCTTGTCGCTGGAGGAAGGGACGGGATTTGGCATCTTTTGGTCCATCATGGGTTTCGCTTGCCGCTGCAGCTGGTTAATCGTGTTGGAGATGTCCGCAAGCCCCCGCCTGCCCTTAACCATGCTCTCCATCAGAGAAGGCTTCTCATTCCTCTCCACCTTCAAGTTTCCTGCTTGCAATGTTGGAGTAAGAACGAAATGAAAGCCTGAGAAACCCTAACCTAGATCTGGCCATGGTCGGCAGAAACCCAGATCAAGACGAAGAGATCATCAAGACCGGGGAAATGGAGGGAGAAAATAAGGATAAAATGGGGAATAAATAGCATCCACGCATAGATCCACCGTTTCCAGCCCTCAAAACCCTAGAAATGAGGGGCAAACCAGGTTAGGCGAGAAATTACGCATCTTCTCGAAATAAGCAAGGCCGCTGCCTTTCGCGGTGTAGAACGGAGGGTTCGGAGGTTGAATCCGTGCCACTTGTGGCCTCCAAAAACCCTAGAATGATGGGAGGGAATTAGATCAGATGAGGGTGTTACCCTTGTTCTGGAGGTGAAGAAGGCCGCCCCCTTCCATGGACGAAGCCCGCAGCGTCGAGCAGATGACAAACCCTAATTCCTCTCTCTCTCTCTCTCTCCGGAAGCCCTCAGCGTGGAGGTCCTGGAGGAGATATAAACCTTAATTTTTGCCTCTCCCTCTCCCTGTCTCTGTGTCTGCTCTCTCGGCTTCTTCTTGTTGAAGGAGTGTAGGAAGTGGTGAAAGAAAGAAAGAGAAAGAAGATGGGGGTGGGGGGAGGAAGAGGAGCCTCGGAGCGCAACGGCTTCCCGAAGCAACACCCGAACCTGACTTTAAAGCACACCATCAGGTCGCTTCGGAACGAGCGGAAATCTTGACCGTCAAATCCGTTGCTGGCCCTTTTGACATAGTGGAGCCCACCACGTACTTCTTCGACCGACAGCGGAGGAGTCCAAAGATGGCACTGGCCCACCGTCTCCGGGAGCGGATCAACCTATCCTCTTCGTCTTCATTATTTTAGGGTTTTTTTGCTTATATACTCTTATAAACACATTATTTGTATCTATATCCTCAACTTCCAGGTATTGTCATCAATACTCTTGAAATATTTAAAAAGGTTATACTTATACCCTCATCTAAAATTTTTGCATAGATACCCTTAAATTCACTGATATTTTACATATATATATATATCCCTTAATTCACCAAAAAATTGCATATGTACCCCCGACACCCCCGATGGTATCATGATTTATAAAAACACTTTATTTTCTCATATTTCATTAAAATTCACATTTTTTTTTCGCGTAGTGCAGCTTCCTCGTCCGTTTGGACAACTTCAAGTGCAAAATTTCCTTCTGTGTGGAGGCCCTCACTTCAAGGCAGACTCAATCATTGATTCTTCAAGCCAAAGTCCTAACACCCAACTAATGGACCACCAGATTAAAAAAAATAAAAATAAAATAACTTTCCCATGTTAGAATATGTCTCATGCTGTTATTATAGCATGGGGCATTACAATACGTAAATTTGTTTTAATGTTTTAATGGTTGGTCCCCCCTATATCTTATGTGTTTGTAAGCCGATCTTCAATTAAAAATTTTAAAACATAAAAAATTATTATTGAGTTTGGCCTATGAAGGACTTTTTTTTATTATTCATTGGGGTTCAATATTTTATTTTTTAGAATTTTTGGATCTTCTTTGGTCAACCTCTATGGACGTGGAATATGTGGAGTCCAACCTTAAAAAAATTAAAACAAAACATAATTTCTGTAATGCCCTATGCCGCAGCAAGAAGGTGAGTTGCACAAAGTATTACTCAATATCAAATTTCTTTTTATACATTCAATGGTAACAAACTTATCACATATTTATGGCCATCATAATATACTAATGTCTTATCTTTACGTACATCAAGGTTTAAGAATTGCTTTAGTTTAAGTTATGTTCTATCAATTGTGATATTTATATATTAAAAAGAATTTATTATTATAATAAGTTAAGTATAAATATAAACTTATATTAGAATTCTCATATTCATGTTTTGAGAGTTTGAAGACTCCTCCAACTGTTCTTCCTTTCACCACCAACTCTCTTCACCTCCTGCTGCCGCTCAATGCTCCTCTTATGTCATAAGAGATATCGTTTTAAAAATATTTCAAAGAAATATAACTGTCGGGTCAAAATCTCATCCATCACGATTGGGGCCTCATGCTTGGTATCGGAAGGCCGAGGGACGATAGACTTGTAAGATAGAACACCATTAAGGGCCCCAGTGATGAACCGGGAGATCTCCCTCTAATGCTTAAGTTAGAAAGCTAAGAATTCTGAAATGACGCAAGACAAGTTGGGCTATGAAGATCGTACATAGTAAGGTCGAATTAAAGGTCTTTACCTAGTCAGGTCTCCTTTTTGAGGCAGTTGCTGGAAAGAGACATATTTTCAAAAGACCAGATCCAAGTTGGATCCTCAGATTCATCATGATCTGCTTAAGATTAGGAAGGATTCCTTTGAAGGATAGATTCATATCCACGCCGGCTTCTAGATTTGTCCTAATCTATTTCCGATTACGGTTGGATTGGGCTGAGAAAGTCGGGGTCCTCCTGAGGAAAGAGTCCCGCTCGAGCCGACTCAAGGATCCTGTTAGGAAGAGGATTTGGATGTCTCCTTTGCATGTTGAGTGTAACGGGCTGGGCGCTGTTGATAGTAAGGCTTCTCGAGCTCCGTCTCAAACCTTCCTGGCTTGGGTCGATGCCCATAGTGGAGCTAGGCCCTAATGAGATTGTGTTTGTTAGCATGGACTTGAGCTACTGGGCTGACCCACTGGCCACTTGGGACAAGTGAAATTCTCATCCATCAATAACCTTATGGCCTAAATAGTTTTGTGCATGTTTGCATAAATTTTATTTTGAACTTTGTCAGTGTGCGTTAATAACATAGTATGATCAAAGTGAAAATACATTTTGAACATCAACAATAATTTTACAAAAAACAAAAACTAAAAGGAGGATATTTTAACAAACACATTTTAAGTAAGGTAAATACATAATTTCCAAGAAAGAGAGAGAGAGATGTTGAGCCATCAAGAGCATCTTGGTTTGGAGAGAGAGAGAGAGAGAGATGTTGAGCCATCAAGAGCATCTTGGTTTATTCTAACTTCCACGCAATGCTGGCCTTCTGAGAAGAGAAAAGAAGCCTCGTCGTGTGCAGAATGGCTCGCCGACCCACATCGTGCCAGTGCCGCCACTGTCCCAGACCATCGCCCACGAGACAGAATGCTCTAAGATGCCTCGAACGGCCCTTCTGAAGCAATCGATTGTTTACTGTTTGTGGAATTGCCTCAAAGAAGGCAAAAGTCCGAGTTGGTCCCTTGCTGATGCTGTTCACCAAGTGCAAGGAGGAAGGTGTTGACTGTTGAGGCAACGAGGATTATGCTGAGATAGATTCCAAATCCTTCACGATTGAGACATCGTTTGCCCTCTAACCTCTCTTATAATAGGAGGACTTACAATAGAGTCATTTTACATTCAAATTTTACTCCATCTCTCTTGTTGGCTCTTGAATGCCAACACCAAGAAAGAAGTTTTTGGTTTCACACATGTCCCTGATGATATCTTCCATCTCCATTCGATCTCGTGGTGATTCCTTTGAACATAGGAGGCCAATTCTGATTACTGAAATTAAGCAATCATAAATTCTTGTATGTTCCTCCTCTAATAACAAGCGTGGATCAATAATGCTCATGATTTGTTCAGGAAGTGCACTTTCAACATAGTTACGAAGATTTAGACCCTCCTTGAAGATGTCGTCAACAGGCCGTTTTCCGGTAAACATCTCTAACAGTAGTATTCCGTAACTGTACATTTCCCCCAGAGTGGAAACTTGGCTGCCAACTCCATACTCTGTGTTATCAAAGCAATGACATGGTAAGCATAATAAAATAATTAAAGACAAACAAGAAACATGCTAGACTTTCCTGCCATGGATCAAAGATCTGCTCAGATGTGCCAATATAGTCATGATCTCTTCAAGAGTTGTGATGTTCAACACGATATTCTTAGGAGATGTGTGATAACAGAAAGCATATGCTACCTTTTTCTGGCTGTAAGAGTTAAAACTAGATGGCATCTATATGTAAAGATACAGTGAAACCACTTGAATTAGGAGGTATAATACAATTTCTGGAAGACACTGTAGTAAGAGAAACCGAGAAAGCATATGCTACTTTCTGACTATAACCAGTAAAGCCAGGTGAGATTTATTCATGATGAATGAAAAGTAATGTGCAAGCAATTAAATGCTATGAACGTAATGCATAAATTTTGATGAACCCTGAGGAACAAAAATGTTAGAAAGGGCTTTAGCAAATTCGGGATCCTTACCTGGAGCAATGTACCCAATAGAACCTTTTAATCCAACTGAGCTTGTTGAATTTGCAGAATTCTTGGAGCATTTTCTTGAGAGAAACCTTGCCAGTCCAAAGTCACCCACATGGGCAGTCATATCATTGTCAAGGAGTATATTGCTTGGTTTAAGGTCGCAATGGACAATAGGTGTCTGCCCATGATGATGAAGATAATCCAATGCTGAAGCTACATCAATGGCTATGTTGAGTCTTTGGGTGAGATTTAAATAGCCCAATTGGCTGTTTCTGTACAGTTCTGGATGCAACCACATATCCAAGCTCCCATTAGTCATATACTCAAGTACCAGAGCTTTGAACTCTTGACCTCTGTAGTCAACACTGGAGCAAGATGTTAAAACGTTTACTAAATTACGATGCCGGATGTTCTTCAGAGCTTTACATTCAGCATTGAAAGACTTCAAAGCTCCTTGATGTTCGAGATTGAGCACCTTCACAGCAACAATCTTTCCATGGCTGTCTAAAACTCCTTTGTAGACAGATCCAAAGCTTCCAACACCAATTAGATTAGCTGCAGCAAACGCATTTGTCGCTTCATGCAACTCATGATATGTGATTCTAATGAATTGATTGAACTGATCCTCTGGGGAAATGGTGGCTTGAGATCTGTCTGTTGGCTTCTGCATTCTGAAGCAAGTGTGTATCACATAAAACAGTAGAGTTAAAGCTAAACATGTACCCACTATGACAACAGGCAGGGTTATTTTCAGTAGTAGAGAACTGTGCCTTTTTCTTGAACTTTGAATGGGATATATTGGCAAGTTTAACCTGGAATCACCTCCACACAACCTTCTGTTCCCAAGGATTGAAAATGAACTCACATTTCCAAAATTACCTGCAGTTGGTACTTCACCTTCAAAATTGTTGAAGGAGAGGTTTATATATTTCAAAACTTGCAAGTTCTGAAGAAACTTCGGAATGGAACCAGACAAGCTGTTGCGTGAAAGATCCAACATTTGGATGCCCTTCAAATTGGCCAAAGATCCAGGTAGCAGTCCTTCAAACAAGTTACCTTCCATATATAGGAACTCTAGGAGTAGGCACTCGCCAAGGGAGCTTGGGATCTCGTTGGACAATTTGTTCTCAGAGATATCAAGGGTTTTCAAATTTCTCAGGTTGCCAACTTCCTGTGGAAGGGAACCAGACAATGAATTATGTGACAGGTTAAGCAAAGTTGAAATGGAGGAAATGCTTAACACCTCGCGAGGTATGGTTCCCGTAAGATTATTATAGGATAAATCTAACAACTCCAGGTCTCTGCAACTTCCTAATGTTGTTGGTATGTCTCCTTGAGGTCATTCATGAACAGATAAAGCCTATTCAGTTGTGTGAGGTTGCCAATAGAAGATGGTATTTCCCCAGAAAGCTTGTTGACAGCAAGCAGCAGTGTATGCAACCTATGAAGTTTCCCAAGACTGCTGGGAATAGTGCCTGTGAGTAAGTTTTGATGCAAATAAAGTATAGTTAGATTGACAAGATTCCATATCTCTGAAGGGATGCTCCCAGATATTTCATTTCTTCCCAGCGAGAGCCAATATAGTCGGGTCGAGAGGTTTCCTATGGAGTTGGGCAAGGCCCCATTGAGCCCACAAGCTCGGAGATCCAAAACCTGCAACTGGCTACAATTGGCCAATGAGATGAGCAAACTCCAATCATTAGCTCCATTGGTTACTAGACGATTATCACCTAGTTGAAGCCAGGATAGATACTGTAGATTTCCATAGTGTGAAGACAGCAATCCCCTGAAGTTGTTGTCATTGAGCTCGATTTTCACAAGCCGAGAAGCATTGGATAGTGATGCTGGAATGGGTCCATGGAGCTGATTGCCATAGACCAAAAGATATTGTAGGTGGGGAAAAGCATGACCAATATTGGAGGGAAGAGTTCCAGTGAGCAGATTACCTGCCACAGTGAAAGAGTAGATGGAGGATAGATTATAGAGAGCAGAAGGAATCTCACCTTGAAGCTTGTTAAATCCTATGTTAAAGAATCCCAAGGCTTTCACCCTGCCTAACTCAACAGGAATGCTCCCCACCAGATTGTTCTGCGAGAAGTCGAGATCTGTCAGAGAGGAGAGATTACCCAACGAAGGTGGAATGCCTCTCATGAGACTGTTGCTGCTGAGATCAAGAAAATAGAGCTTTGGGAGGGAGCCCAACTCCACTGGAATTACCCCCTCAAGCAAGTTGTTCTTGAAAACGATTGCTTGGAGATCTCTGCAGCTGGTGAGATTGCCAGGGAGACTCCCCTGGAGCATGTTGTAGGACAGGTCAATGATTTGGAGTTTGGAACAACTTCCCAGGGCATCTGGTACACTTCCTTCAAGAAAATTGTTGCCCAAGATGAGATGTTGCAATTGGGATAACTGGCCAAGCTCTGGAGGAATGTGACCTTGAAATGCATTGCTGGAGAGGTTGAGTCTCCTGAGGAAGGTGAGGTTGGCCAAGGAAGCTGAGATGAAACCAGTCAAGTCTAACGCCCCCAGTTCCAAGCCAATGACCCGTTGAGGGTGCCGGTGCCCACCACATGTGACACCATGCCACTGACAGAAAGGGATAGTCTCATTCCATGAGGCCAGGGCCTGTGATGGATCTTGTTTCACCAGAGACTTGAAGGAGAGGAGAGCAAGGTGATCGGTGGTGTTTCCAAAGACAGGAGCAGTGGGTGCCTGAGAGGACGAGTGCATGATGCAGTAGAACAAGAGAAGGATGGTTGCATGGACTGGCCAAAGTGCCCTTGGGGTGGCACACCTTGACTGTCCCATGTGATATCAGAAACGGAACAGAGGAGAGGAGGATAGAACGAAGATGGAGGTGGAAGCAAACTGAGCCACTAATGCTAAACTTATAGGAGTGTAGAATGGCCGAGTAATACAACAGGAGATTACCATCTAGCGAAAAAGAAAAGAGAAAAAAAGATAGAGCTCTATTAACCACATGCAGGCATGCAACTTGTTTCCATTGATTTAGCTCTTTTCAATTTAGACTGAGTTCTCACTTTTCTCATCAGATTAGGTGAGAGGATCTGCTTCTGCTAGAAAGAGGGAGATGGACAATTTGCAAACTTTCCTTTCAACCCACCTTTGTTTAGTATTCCATTAAGCTATCTTGGCCGGCATCATTTCAACAAGGAAGATGTGGAAGGCCGTTACCTCTGTTTCTGTTAAGAGTCTTGTTCACTTGACGCCTTCAAAGCCTAGTATGTACTCCCCCCCGGATAAAAATAGCGAAGTGAGACTTTACTAGGCAGGCTTCATCCTGATTGGAATATCTTGGCATGCCTCGTCAACACCTAATCACATCTTTGCATAATTGCGTGGTTCTCCTCTGCTCGGACTGGGTCCCTGCCAGGATCGATCGTTTAGGTGACCATCGGATCACCATCTCTACTTAAGGGATCATCATCTAGATCATTAAAACTTTTTATCAGATCTAATCAAGGGAAGAGACGCCAATGATGTGCGTGATGTCAGCTTGACAGGGGTGATCCCCGATGATGATCCATCTTAATCACCTAATCTAATCTTTTTCTTACTGCGAGGGCTATAATTAAACTCTTCTAAACCCAAGTGTGTCTGATATCCCAACTGCTGATTATAGAATCGTGTGAATAGGATAAATTATCTAAATTAAGAGTGTGCCTGACAAACTGGAGCAAGCTGCTTTAGACCTTCACCTTTTACATGAAAAATGATGATTGAAGGCAGATTCTAACTAATTTTATTTGAACAGTAACACTCAAAGTAGTACTTTTAAAATATAATATCTACAAGTGACATTTAAAATCTAGTATCCTCCCTCCATTATTTATGAACATATATATGTGCATGATTTTTAACAAATTGCCGTCAGTTTTACAAACAGTTGCATCGAATGATTCCTTGCTCAAGGCTTGGACCCAAAACTTTGAGATGTCCCGGCCCACAAATCATTATTTGCCATGATGTTATAGAAGATTACATATATAGTATATAGGTCTACGCAGTAATGTTTCTACGACATTTATCTAGTTGGAAGATGCTGTGTTCCTTACGTTTGATAGAGTTGATATGGTTACATTTGGAAAAACAATGTATTTGGTTGACCTAATTCCCTTTTCTTTTCGACGTGGAACAAATATAAGAAGCATTTTTTAATATGTACCACTGTTACAGGCTAAATTGAATGGTTGACATCAAAAGAAATGTATCCACCTGTAAACGAATCTTGCAAGATTTTATATATGTACAAACTGCCGCTTGGTTAAGTAGGATATCCATTTATCC
This sequence comes from Zantedeschia hybrid cultivar, assembly GCA_030544215.1. Classification (NCBI taxonomy): domain Eukaryota; kingdom Viridiplantae; phylum Streptophyta; class Magnoliopsida; order Alismatales; family Araceae; genus Zantedeschia; species Zantedeschia hybrid cultivar. Next base: position 5,845,915 of record JARZZO010000002.1, read on the forward strand.
ATCCCGTTTTGCAAGGGATATAAGGATATAGTTTAAAGGATAATAGAAAAATAGATAATATAAGGGAGAATTATCATCCTGATAATTAAAAAAATAGATTTTTGTATATATACTCCTAGAGAATATCATTTGTATACATACCTCTAACTCTCACGTATCATTATAAGTGCCCCTAACATCTTCGGAAAAGGTACAGTTATACCCCTCCCCTCAAAATATTGTTCAAATATTTTCTCTATATTCACCAAAATTTTACGTGTATAGTTATACTTGACTTTATCAGCATTTATAAAATCTTTCTAGTGTATTCTATTCACAACATTTTGATGGAAGAAGATACTTGCAATCTTTCTGAAGATGTCAAAGGTATGCGAGAGTTGGGTATACATATACAAATTTGGTTTACAGAAGTATATCTGCAAAAACTTTAAAAAAAAGGAAAAAAAAGAAAAGCTCTCTTAACACATTGAGGGATCTTGTTTCTGTTGAGTCAGTTCTTTTAATTTGGACTGACTTCTCAATTTTTCCATTAGATTAGTTGAGAGGATCTGATCTGCCAGGGAGAGGGGGGTAGACAAGTAGACAAGTTGCAAAACTTTCCTTTCAACCCACATCTGTTTACCTTGCATTAAGCTATCACGGTCGGCATCACCTAAGCAAGAGGATATGGAGGACCTTTATTCGTCTATTTCTGTTTTAGTCCTGTTCACCTGACTCGTTCAAAACCTTGTTATGTTCTTCACCACTGATAAAAATATCAAAACAAAGCCTCCCTAGGTACGCTTCATCCTGATTGGAGCATCTTCGCCTGCATCGCCAACGCCTAATCGCATCTTTGCATGGTTCCCCTCTGGTCGGACTGGGTCTCTACCGACTTGCCAAGATGGCTTAGGTGACCCAGAATCACCTTTTGGATCATCAAAACTTTTTTATCAGATCTTGTGAGCAAAAAAGATGCCCTAATAATGTCAGCGAGGTCTGTTTGATATGATGATTCGTCTCTGTTAAGTGCACTGTTCAACGGTCACAAGTACTGTTCATAACGGCTTCAATGGTCCAATTGTGGGCAGTGTTCCAGCTAAACTTCAATGCACAATGACACAAATTTTAACTGATTTCTATATTCTCTTTTGAAGTAAAGGGGATGGGCTGCTGGGTTTGCTGCAATGCCATCCCAAAGGAACAGATGTAACAACCACTATAAATAGAGGAAATTTGCCAAAATGGGGGAATAGTTTGGATGCACCCCAGTTTACTACTTATCTGTCTCGCCTGCATCTTCCCTGTTCTTCCATTCTCTCTGCAAATTTTCTTGAACTTTCCCTGTTTGATCCAACCTCAACACAGCAACACGAGCTCGGAATCTCCTGTTAGGCCCTCTCTTTCCCGGCCTTGATCGGGAACCAAGACCGACCTTCTACAAATATTTGCCAAGCTCCTACTGAGAACTCTGTAGAATCTCCTCCGATCACACCAGCTATCTTATCTCAGGTGGTCACTATTCTTCCCTTGGTACTATGTGATTACATGGTAAAATGGAAGAGCATGATCTAGTGATTTTGGTTGACAGTGGCACAACCCACGACTTTATAGATTCCACTTGTATTAAATGATTGGGCATACATATGCATCCGGTATCTAATCTCCTTGCCAGATGTTGGCTTCTGGAATTTACCTTATTTGCGAAGGTGTTTGTCACCAAATTCCCTTATCCATCAGTAACTTCTTCCATTAGACGATTTTGATGTTGATTGGGTATTGCACGGTTAAAGACTTTGGGAGATGTTGTTTGGAATCTAGAAGCTATGACATTGAAAGTTACTCTTGATCGTACCTCTTATTGTTTCCATGCTTAAACCGATCCACAAGTTAAAGAAATTGCTGGTAAAGAGTTAATGAAAACTTTCAGGACAGCACAATCTATTTTTGCACTACAGTTGGTACTATCCTCTAGCAATGTGGATGAATCTTCTGCATCTCCTTCCTATCATCTTAATATAGCTTATTTAATTTCACGATACGATGTTGTTCTCTCTGAACCTAAAGGCCTCCCTCCTGCCAGGCCTTATGATCATAAGATTCAGCTGATTGATGATACTAAACCTGTGCATATTCCACCATATATATCGCCATTCTCCTCACCACAAGACAATTATTGAGCAACAAGTAAAGGATCTTCTGATTAATGAGCTAATTCGATGCAGCAACAGTCCCTTCTTAGCCCCAGTGTCATATGCTCGAAAGAAAGATGGTTCGTGGTGCATGTGCATTGATTATTGCACATTGAATAATCTGACAATGAAGAATAAGTACGCTATTTCTATTGTGGATGATCATCTCGATGAACTTTATGGTTCAAATTTTTTCTCCAAGCTGAATTTAAGGTCAAGGTATCACTAAATTCATATGGCTGAACCAAATTATTCTTAAGACAGCTTTTAAAACACATGAGGGCCATTACGAGTTCTTAGTTATGCCCTTTGGCTTATCAAATGCCCCTTCTATTTTCAATCTTTGAAGAATGACATCTTTAAGCCTTTACTTTGCAAGTATAATTCTTGGATTGATCATTTGCAGCATCTAGAGTCCTACCTATCTAGTGTACTGGTTGTGGGTTAGGTAACATAGCGATGAAATCGTCACCATATAAGAGGGATAGAACCTCAATATAGTTAAGTTGCATCTCTAATCATTGAAGGACCTTTTTGATTATTTGCTCAGTTCTTTACAAGAACTTTAAGGTTAAACGTGCTTAGCCAAGAGTAGTACTGGAATGGGTAATCTCCCGAGAAGATCCCACTCTAGAACCAATTACCAGTAAAAGGGATAAAATCGTAAAGTCCGTGGGTCAAAATAGATAATACCTTGATGTTGTGAAGTACATGACGTTATTGAATAGTATTAAAGCCACGAACTAGGTGAAAGTGTGGGAGCTAAATACCACATGGGGCAAAGTGTTATACCATGTAGCCACCTCTTAAACCCGTATGAGACAAATTGTTACATAGTAGGAGCCACCTCTTGAATATGTGGAGACCACCTCTAGATTCTTACCTACCTGATGAACTAGTTGTGGACTAGGTAGCATAACGACAAGGACGTTGCCTATATAAGAGGGGTACTCAAATATAGTTAAGTTGTATCTCCAATCATCAAGATGTCTTTTTTAGTATTGGCTCAGTTATTATAAAAACTCCGTAGTTAAGCATGCTTAGCCGGGAGTACTATCGGGATAGATGACCTCTCAGAAAGTCCCCGCTCTAGAGTCAATTACTAGTAAAAAGGACAAAACCATGAAGCCTCTGAGTCAAAACGGATAATACATTGATGTTGTAGAGTACATGACGTTATAAAAATCCTTCAAATATAGTTAAGTAGTATCTTCAATCATCGAGACGCCTTTTCAAGCCACGAACTAGGTGGAAGTGTGGGAGCTAAATGCCACATGGGACAAAGTGTTATACCATGCAGCCACCTCTTAAATCCATATGAAACAAAGTGCTACATAGTAAGAGTCACCTTTTGAATATGTGGAAACCACCTCTAGAGTCTTACCTACCTGATAAACTAGTTGTGGGCTAGGTAGTGTAGCGACAAAGATGTCGTCTATATAAGAGGGGTACTCAAATATAGTTAAGTTGTATCTCCAATCATCAAGATGTCTTTTTGAGTATTGGCTCAGTTATTATAAAAACTCCGTAGTTAAGAATGCTTAGCCGGGAGTACTATCGAGATAGATGACCTCTCAGAAAGTCTTCTCTCTAGAGTCAATTACTAGTAAAAAGGACAAAACTATGAGGCTTGTGAGTCAAAACGGATAATACATTGATGTTGTAGAGTACATGACGTTGCAAAAAACTTTCAAATATAGTTAAGTAGTATCTTCAATCATCGAGACACCTTTTCAAGTATTGACTCAATTCTTTAAAAGAACTAGTGATTAAGCATGCTTAGCCATGAGTAGTACCAGGATAGGTGATGGATGACCTCTTGGAAAGTCTCCACTCTTGAGCTAATTACTAGTAAAAAGGACAAGACCGTAAGGCTTGTGGGCGAATATGTCACGCCTCTGATCCGGTTCAGTCCAATGGCTCACGTCAGATTCAGACCACATAATAACAGGAACAACCCAACTTACAAATTATACTCATTATGAGAGACTAATAATCAAAGACAGAGAAATAGAATGTCAATTACTATCAAATAGTCCAACTTTTCAATTCAAATAGCCAATACCGTATCCATCAAATTACATCAATTGATAAACTGAAATAAAATACTCATCTTAGTAAGAAAATGCAAATTACATCATCTCTCTTTATTCTTACTACATAAATCTACTACGCAAATAAATCAACTAACTAGCTAATGACCTTCCCAAAAGAATCCTCAAAGTGAAGTCACGTCCAATCAGTGTTCTTGCTGTCCAGGCGAGTTTGAAATTGTTAGTAGGTTTTATGAGTAAAAGTACTCAGTAGACATCAAACCTACTAAATATTAAATATATAATAATTGAAATGTAATGATAACTAAATACAATGATTCAACAATTTTACATATAACTCGGATAAGAAAATGATAGAAAACATGATCACTGTAGCTTACCAAATCATAGGTATTTTCTTAGGCATGATCAAATCAGATATCATGTAGCTTAAACATGATGACATATCATTAGTCTTATGCTTGTGACAGAATCATAGAATTTTAAAGAAATAACTAAGCAGAATGACCATAAAATCACATGAATAAGCTGAATTCAAAAATCTGAACATAATATTAAATCTCATGATTTGGGTCCAGTTCTCTCCCTCATTCTTTCTGTGGCAATGTGGAGGGGTTTCGTAACTCTGATTTCATGACTCTTTTAGTTACCTTAAAATTGAACTTTCTGCTAAAGTTTAACAATTTGCAAACTTTTCTTTCAGTTCACTTTTGTCCGAGTGTTTTATTAAGCTATCATGGTCACCCTCATCTAGACTATAATATTAAAATAGAGTTCTTAGTTTTTGTCAAAACTAAAATTAGGGCACGAGGCAATAAGAGAATCCCTCTCTCTCTCTCTCTTTATGAAGAATTATTAAAGTAGAAGTCTTATTTTTTTCGTCAAAATTAAAGCATGTTTATTCAAATCTCATATTTTACCGTGCATCAAATGGGCATAAAGCTAGTTTGAAGAAGAAACTGTGGATCCACTGCAGATAAGAGTGTCTTTGCATGCACCAAACACCTAATTGCACATTTGCATGATTTCTCTTGTGCTCGGATCGAATCTATGCCAAGATAAAATTAAATGACTGAGATATCGATTGTTGAGTACTTATGATAAAATTTAACGTTTTATGATCAATTTTAGAAGTTTTATTTATTTATTAATCATTTAAATTTTATAGATAAGTGTCTTATAAAACTCTGTGATAAAGTGACATCATGCATATAGTGCTTTATCTTTGTCACTTCTTTTATGTACGTATTAACTACTATTAGTATTACGTACCTTGTGTTCGTTTTTACTCATAAATTAAAAATTGATTTTTTTTTGGATTCATATGAGAGAAATTTTTTATTAGTTTAACTGTGTGAAGAGATATACAAAATGTGGAGAATGTCTTTTAACCTTAGATACGCGCCCCCCTTAAATTGAGAGTCCCCAACGTTAAGGAATCCACTCTTTATATGTCGGTGGGGAATTCGCAAATGTAATATGGATTTACTGCATATATGTATTATTATTATAGGTGCAATTGAACAGTTGTTATAAATTAAAGGAAATGTATTTACATATATATAATTCTTGCAAGATTTTATGTGTAATCAGTCGCTTTGAGTTAATAGCTACAAGTCACCATTTGAATGAACCCATAAAAGTCTTTGACATTTTGATTATTGTAAGAAGTCTCATTTTCTAAGAGGATCATGTTTCCCTCTTTTTTTTTTTTAAGGAAAATGGTATAGTAGCACCATTTTCTAACACTACTTTTTGACACACTTAGATGACATTCAGAAATTAGAGTAAAGTGTTATGGCCCCACACCTTTACCAGTCCTACCTTTCAATGTATAATTGTCACCTATGTGTGTCAAAAAAATGGTATTAGAAAATAGTGTTACTTTGCCGTTTTCCTTCTTTTAATGTGGCAATGGCCATGCAATAGAGAGAGAAAGAGGCATGTTCATAATTTTAGCTTTTATCTAGGGGTTAACCAAAATGTGATTAACCTTTTTGGAAGGTAGACAGAAAATAACATGAGGAGCAAGAGTAGCAAACTTGTATATATTGTCGTGTAGTCAGAGTATATATTTCTTGCAATGGCAAATGTACAACGTAACCTATAACAATAGCATGTATACGGGAAAGATATATAAGAATGGGTTTTTAAATGTTCTATGTGCTTGATTCTAGTCATTCATTTAAACATTTGTTCTTGATATATATAAAGCTCAGAAGCCAATAACTCAAGCTGTAATATTTTTCGCTCCAATAAATATTGTTTGATGCTTCTAAATAAGAGTTCACTAGTACCACTACGGAGGATGAACAAAATACAAAGAAAAATGTGAGAAACTTTTCGTAAAAAGTCTATGAAACATCACTTAAACAGAAAATGTGGAAAAAGGGATCATTATTACTAGTTAACTGAAGTTTGTATGTGGGAAAAAAAACCATCTAAAGATTGCTCCTCATGAAAGTTGTCCCTGATATGGGATCTAATTAAATAGAAAGCCCGTTAAATAAAAGAGTGGCAGTGTAAATGTCATTGAGGTTCAGGGAAAAATGAGCTGAACAAAAGGATCTAAAGTGAGAGCAAGATCAGAAAAAACAAAAATTTGAAAAATCATGAAAGAATCATCAATTATCAAAAAGTACAATTTTTCAAAACACATGATTGTTCTGAAAAGTACCTGATTAAACTTGATAAATCATTCTTTCTCGAATGTATCAAGATCTTAAAGGTTTTCTCAATAAATCAAGATCTTTTTGTTTGAAAAAATCAAAATAAAAAAGTGTAACTAATTTCCAAACAAACTACATATTTTTGAGACATTAAACATGTACATAGGTTGATTTGGTGGCTCATTATACAGTGCTTTCTTGATGTATGATGCTTTCTTGATATTATAAAGTGCTTTCTTGACGTATGCAACTTTGGGCACACGCAATGATGCTTTAACTCGGAGAGAAGAACGTTAGTTCTTATATGTTTGAGTAATACTTGATGCACGGGCTAAGTGCAATTGTCAGTTACATTGAAAAAAAATTGAATTTTTAAGGTTGGAACCCATACGTCACATATATTCTTAGCCTCCAATCTCCGATTAGACAAGACAACATAAAAAACCAAAAACAAATCTCAATGAAGATAAAAACTATCTTATTGGACTGAATTCAATAGCAAATTTTAATTTTTTAAAAAAAAATAGATCATCTAATTAAAAAATCAGACTGTACCAATATATAAGACATATGGGATCTAATCTTAAAAATAAAAAGTATATTACGTAGCTACACTGCCAGGGTGTGGCAAATATTATTATATATTTTTAGTTGAACAAGAGCACAGCACCTCCCACATTCCGAGATTAATTATATTATCCGGCCTTTCCTTCCAAAAATCTCGTTTTTGCTTCTGAATAATAATAATAATCTCTGCCAATCGTCACTAGTTCCAATGACACGAATGCAACAGAGAGTGCATGGTAAGCATTGCGACTAGGATGGATGACACAAGCAATAGAGGCTGCCGCGGTGGGGCGCCGCTCGCCCGTCCACCGCCGAAGACCATGCCGAAGTATCCACCGTATGCTCCAGCGCCGGCCCCACCGCCACCACCACCGTCGTCGGCGCCCGAGTAAGACGAGCCCGTGGCGTCGCCCCTGTTCCCCCATCATGGATCCGATTCAGGCCAACAGCAGCAAAAGAGGAAATAGAAAAAGGACAAAACAAGGATAAGAAGGACGCAGCTATATTCCTATACTTTATCCCATCCCCCCCACTTCATCACTGCTACTCCACCTTCATGAATTCAAAGGAGCTGGGTTAACAAGACGGCCGGAAGAATATGTGCTTCTGAGAGGGGCAAAGACCGCACATGGCACGGGGGATGGGCTTGTGAGCTGGCGAATAAGCAAACTGAGGCAAGAATTTGGCCAAGGAGAGGCTCTATGTGCAGCAGGCAGCCTTTGTTTATCGAAAGGACGACACAGTTCTGATGCGTGCCCGGTAATCTAATTCATTTGAGGTGTGAAAGGCAGAAATGGGGATGGCGGACGTATCGGCAGGTCAAGGAGTCATGCATTGGATTCTCTGGCGAAAAAGTGGAGAAGGTGAGGAAGAAGAAAGGGAAGCTGGACCCGAACAGACCCGGTCATCTTGTTGCTGGCATCAAACTTAACAGGGGACAGTCTCTTTTCTCTTTGGATTCCTCTGACACCAAATTTGATGTCAAAGAAAGGCTAACAAGGCATTAACATAGTAGCCTTCTTTCCGATCGCACCCACAAGGGCACTTACCAGGAACTGAAGAGGGTGTTAGTAGAGGAGGTCATAATAGCAAGTGTTTGAGGGCTTCTTTACGGTACATATGGGATACATGTGAATGCTTCCATCCCCACCCCACCCAGGTCCCACCCAGCTCATATCCAGATATTTTACACTGGAGGGGGCCCCTTCGTCCCTGTCGCCCGTCGCGCTCCGCTGACCCGCCCTAATACATGAAACCAGAGGGGACAGGCGCGTGCCTCTCCTCTCTGCGCCCCCCCAGCCCTTACGACAGACGTGACCCCGTACGCTAGGCAACCTTTCTTTTACTCCTCAGATCTTGCCATTTTTTTTTTTTTTAAGGATTAGGTCTTGACGTGTTATATTTTTGAAATTTTTGCAAGGAGTAATACTCACTGCAATTCCTCCTTAACAGTAACCGGAGCATTGCAGTGGTAAATTAAAAAAAAAACTTTTTTATTTTTTTTGGCCGGACCTAACATATGTTACTTGTCTCTACATCACAATGTTTAGACAATCAAAAAAATTAAAAAATTAAAAATTATTATTGAATTCAACCTATTAAAGACTTTTTAAATTTTAATTTTTTATTTTTTAAATCATCCGATCAGATATTAAATTGTGCGAACGAATAGGACATGTCAGGTCCAACCTAAAAGAATTTCAATTTACTCTTTTTCTTTATTTTTTTAACTACTGCAATATCCTATTACAGTTGGGGAGTATTGCAGCAAGCATTACTCTTTTGCAAGTAAACATATACAACTTACTAGATTTGAGTTTATTGGATAATTTTTAAATTAATCACTCTTGCATGTTAAATTGTTAAAATGTCATACTTTATTCGTACATTATGTTACATATCCTTCAAATACATATAATATTTCAAAATCGTCATGATGATGGTACATTTGATATATATATATAGATATTTCATATATGCTACTGAGATGGCATATTTGATAGATACGTAATTTTATAAAGGTATGCAAGATAGTATGTAAGTAAGACATTTTTGTAATTTAGCATTTAAGAGTTGTTGGTATGAGATTATCCATATATGTATGATCCATAAATTTACACTCATGGTGCAAATTATAAGGACGTATAAATACGTCCACCCTTCGACTAAAGGTGAAAACAGTGAAGACATGCTTGCAACCTTTTTTGTTAGACTTTAAAGGATATTAAAAATAATTGATTGATTTTACTGTATACTTTAAAGCAAAAAAGATTTTTATGCGCATACACAAACTGGACAAATTAGGAGAGGCCATTTCAAGTCAAGGTCGGTACAACGTACTAATCAGGTTCCCGTCAGCCGCGGGGCCACACCGACGGTGTGAGATTCTCGAATGACAACTGCAATCACATGCTCCTATATAACAGACTCCGGCGGGCTCAAATCGGATGACATGAACTTTCTGGAGAACAAGAATTGGATGAGGAGGAACGGAAGAGGAAGGAAACAGAGAACTAGGTAACTAACATAAGCAACAGGAAACACAGGTCCTCCCGCCTGGTTAGTGCTAATGAGCTGCAAATGGAAATAGTTTAGGAGTTCAAAGAGTTCACTCCTCTCTTCTACTCCTGCCTTCTTTGTCTCGGTATAATATTAGATCGGACTCCAACAGTACTCAGTCCCAAGATGTCATGTGTAAAGTATATTCGTCTTTCGAGATGCATTCCACCAAAATTGGTAACTTTTTCTTTGTTTTTGGTTCAGTAATTTTTTAATACAATGTAGAACATTTAAATACCACCAAGAACACAAGATTACAACCACAGTTTAAAATACACCACAACATAATACAACACAGCACACCTAAATACTATCCAGAGCTCAAGATTACAGCCATAAAGGTGTATTTTGAATTGTGATTGTAATTTTGTGTTCTTGAAGTATTTAAGTGCTTTACGTTGTATTGAAAATTTGTTGAACTGAGAATAAAGAAAAAATTGCCAACCTTGGTGAGATACATCTCAAACGACAAATTTACTTTACATATGGCATCTTGAGACTGATTATTATTCGAGTCCATCCAATCCAATATTACACTGAGACGATCCGAACTCCTCTAATATATACTTCAATATAACAGAGCCTCTGGCTGCCACCCAAAGAGGCACTGAGGCAGGAGACAAAAGCGCGCCTACAAGCCTGTAAAGCTGGCGATCTCGATCTTTGGCATTGTGCCATGTCAGGGACTCGGTTGAAGGGTGAAGTCGTGAAGGCTACTGCTACCGGGCCAAATACTGAGTAAGAACACAGAAGGAGGCGGGGACCAAACACGAAAGACAAGAGGGTAACACAAAAAGGGCGTGGCAGTGGCGGGGTTCTCTGTGCACCGTGCAGTGCACCAAGGTCGACCACATCTAAGGGAGACAATCTCAAGAATGCCCTGCCCTCGGCCCTCGGCCCTCGGCCCTGGCCCCTCAACATGAGGATCGTGGCGTTACTTCGGAGATCACGGTGCAGCTACACAGTGGTGAAGGGGTTCTTCTTCTTCTTCCCCATTAGCGAGTAGTGGACAGTAAAAAAGGTGCGGAGTGGAGTAGTTGTCCTACCTGGGGCCGCCGAAGGCGCCCGCGTTCATGGTGAGCTGGTCGATCATCCCCGCGGACTTGGCCTCCACGCTCGACGCCTTGGCGTACTTCACGCCCAGCCCCTCCCCCGACGGCACGAAGAACGCCCCGTTCACCATCATGTCCCCCTCCGTCCTCCAGTTCCACCCTCCCCAGTCCTCCTCGTCCGTGTCCACCCGCTTCGTCACCTGCAAACGCCCCGCATAGCCGCCGCACCCCGCCGGCCGTCGCATCAATTACTTCCACGTTCACCATGTGGTGGTGATCGAAAGTCGGGAAGTGGCAAATCCGGTGGTGATGAGCAGGGGGGAGTCGGGGCTAATCCGTGCGCGCGTACGTACCTCCTTGGCGTTGGGGTTGGAGGGGGCGGTGTAGCGGTTGCCCTGGCTGTTGATGGTGGGCCTGGCGCTGCCGCCGATGGCGTACATCTCCCACTGCGCGAAGTCGTTGTTGACGATGTGGATGTAGCCCAGCCGGCAGCGGGGCATCCGCTGCACCAGCGCCTCCCCGAAGCGGTTGAAGGCGATGGTCACCTGCATCCCTGTGTCCGGCGCGTAGTCGTCGCTGTGCCCCAGCAGCATCACCTCGTCGTGGTGCGTGAAGTAGCTGTTGGACACCGTGATCCCCGTCGACCCCATGATGGCGTCCACCAGCCCGTCCGTGCAGTGCCACAGCGAGCAGTGGTCCACCCAGATCTTGCGCGAGCCGTAGATGGAGATGCCGTCGCCGTCCGACTTCCCCCGCCACCCCACGTGCGTCGGCGACGACCGCACGTTGGCCTCCCTCGACGGCACGCAGTCGTGGATGCGCAGGCTGTGGATGATGACGTTGGAGACGTACTGCAGGGTGATGCAGCCGGCGCCGGTGATGTGCACGTTGGCGCCCCGGCCGTCGATGGTCTTGAAGCTGTTCACGATGAGCTCCTCCTTGAGGCGGATCATCATGTCGGCGGAGAACACGATCCAGAGGGGGTCCTCCTGGATGACGGCGTAGCGGAGAGTGCCCGGCTTCGGGTCAACGGCGTCGTTGTCGGAGGAGTCCGTGACGACATAGATCTGGCCGCCCTTGCCGCCGAGGGCGTCGCGGCCGAAGCCAATGCCGCAGTCCGCCAGCCGCTGCCGGTCGCTCTGCCAGTTGGGGTCGCACCGCCAGCAATCGTCGATGGGGTTCCCGGTAAGGCATCCTGCGGCGGTGGACCTCTCTGCCAGCAGGGCCCGCCGCGTCGACGACTCCACCCTCCTGGAGCGGAGAGCAAGAAGAAACCCAGTTAGTAAAGTGCCCCAAAACAGTAGTAGAAATCGACCACCTGAGCCAGGGGCACTCCGCAGGGACGCTACCTCTGAAGGTGCTGGACGACGGCTTCGGGGTCTGGGTGGAGGGCGGTGGAGTTCCGAGGGGGAAGCTTGGTGGGTTCGGCGGCGGCGCCATGGGAGAGGGAGATCAGGAGAATGCAGGCGGGTAGGAGCAGCATCTTGCTGGGCGATTCGGGGGTCTACGGCATCCGAGGAGAGAAGGGGGGAAATGGGGCTTGTGGGGTTGCTGCAGGATTTGGGGAAATGTGGGCACGCACTGGGTTAGGTTTCGAGGGTTTTTGAGGGAGATGGAGGAAGGGAGGTGGTCGGGACTGGTGCAGGGCTCAGCGGGAGGAGCGGCGGAGAACACAGAGGGGCATGGCGGCTCCTCTGCTTACTCCTGCTGAGCGCTGCCGTTCCTTGGCTTGGAGGAGCAGGTGGTGGCACCTTTTACCTCTGGTTGTTTCATGCTTTCGTTTTGTTCTTCTGTTGCCACAAAGAAAGTATCTCTATTCGTGTGAAAATGGCAGCGAGGGAGCAGAGGATTGGAGCGAGGGAGATCAGTTAAAATCACCTGTTAAAAATGAGTAACGAATTATACTTGTTGCAATGTCTAACTGTTTAATTGTTTATGCAGTTACACTTAGTGCAGCTAGTATTATTTTTTTATTTTTTTTTCAATTTTACAAGTTGATTTTTGATTAGATGACCTAATAAATTTTAAAAAAGTAAAAAAATATTATTCAATTCAACTTAGTAAAAGTATTTTTACCGTTTATCCGGGGCTTGATTTTTGCTATTTACAATTTTTTAGATCATCATATCAAAGATTGGCCTAAATGGCGTGAGGAGCATTGGGTCTTGACCTAAAAAGTTAAAAAAAATTATATTTACCGCAATGTCGGACGGTGCAGCTGCACAGGATGTTGAAGCAAGTATGACTCATGACTAATACTTGAAGGGGGCAAATACCTTAATGACTTGAGCTCAATAATATTTTTTAATTTTTTTTAATTTTTTAAATAGTTCAAGCAGAGATCATATTATAAAGACATATAGGAGTCCGATCTAGAAAAGTCTTACTTAAACTTGTCATGCTCAAAAATTTTCATCTTATGTACGATTATACATGAGATTCTTCGTGCGTCAACACCTACCTACTCTGGTTCAGATGAGCATCTATCCTGGTAGGGAGGGGATGTTTCTTGAAAACGATTTTGTAACTCGTGCATTTGACACCACATACACAGCACAAGTGAGAGTCACAAATTTTATTCATGTATTTGTCATTCATTCACCTTGAAATTTGTGTTATCCATAACAAATAGTGTTTGATCTCAACCTTTGTTGGTCTAATGTGGCGTATCAATACACCTTTTACCTACTGTGCATGAACGGGTGTAACTTCAATCGACACCTAACCGACAAGGGCGTTAGCCTTGTAAAGGGGGAGGTATTGTTATGGTGGGTGGTGTGAGCAAGCAGGAAAAATATAAGTCTCTCGACTAGTTAGAGTTGTTAGCAACTTTAGTCCCACATTAGATTCTACAAAAAGTTGGACCGGCTTATAAGAAAAAAGACCTCCTACCTCAATGCCTAAGTTCTTAAGAAAAAAGGTCCATAACAAATGGTGTCGGATCCCAATCTTTGTCGGTCTAATGTGGCGTATCAATACACCCTTTACCTATTGCGCATGAACGAGCGTAACTTCGATCGGCACCTAGTCGACGAGGGCGTCGGCCTTGTAAAAGAGGAGGTATTGTTATGGGTAAGTACTGTGAGCATCCAGGGGAAATATAAGTCTCTCAACTAGTTAGAGTTGCTAGCGACTTTAGTCCCACATTAGATTCTACAAAAAGTTGGACCAGCTTATAAGAAAAAAGACCTCCTACCTCAATGCCTAGATTTTGGGATAAGAAAAAAAGTCCATAACAACTTCTTAAAGGGAGAGAGACTCTATATAAGTAGTGGCAAACAAATCTCTCAAACGGAGAGAAAATATACACAAATAGGATCACTCGAAAAGGAGGAAAAAAACTATCCAAACAGACGTTATTTCCGCAACATGAGGGGGTATCCTACTATCACACTATAACATAGGGATAAAAATACTTATTATTTCATATTTATCCTTTTGGATCTTTATTTAATAGGTCAAGGTAATGATATTAGGTCAAGGAAGGGCCACATCAAATCAAGTATAAACTGAACAAATTAAATTAAATTTTATTGTCTATCTTTGACTTGATGTCCTCCTACTTGTTTTATCGTCTATCTTTGACTTGTTGTCTCTCGACTTATATGAATATATTCAATTTTTTTAAGCTACTTTGTACCATCATAATTTGTCATATTATTTTTTTTTGAAAAGAATCTGGACATCATCCACGTGTCAAGATGGGATAGATTAATTGACCAAATTTGACCATCATATATTCAAATGGTCTATATTTTTTGACATGAATAGACTAAGCATATCAATAATTTAAAAAAAAACTTGGCAAAGTATTTAAGATATTATTATAAATAAAATTCAAAGAGTAATATACTTGCTGCAATTCCCATGCACGTGCATGGTCCAACAGTCGGTCTGATTCAGTCTAGATCGGACGGCTGCTGTGTAGCTCGTCTCAGTTTAGGGGGCCAATTTTTTATTTTGTTAATTTTCTGTTTGGATTTTTTATATATTTTTAGAACGTCCGATCAAAAATCGGACGGTACAGTCGGGTTGCTCGGGTCGGCCTCAACTCGACCGTATAATTTAAGAAAAAAGTTTTTTATTTTTTACACATAAATTGAGGTTTGTGCCAATATTTTTTTTGGAAAAAGCATATAGTCGGGTGGGGCCGGCCCGAGCATCCCGACTGTACCATCCGATTTCTGATCGGACGTTCAATTTTTTTAAAAAAATTCGAATAGAAAAAAAAATTTGGTCCACAAATCCAAATGAGGTGCACAACAGCCTAGATCGGACGTGGATTGCAGTGCAGCATTGCATCAAGTATTACTCAAAAATAGGATTGGACAACTGTTGTACAGCCAGTTTGGGTTGGGGGAGTAGGTTTTTCATATTTTTTGATTTTTTGTTCAAATTTTTAAAATTTTTAAGAGTGTTTGATAAAAAATTGGACGGTACAATTGGGTTGCTCGAGACAGTTCCAATCTGACTGTATATTGTTTTTTAAAAAAGATTTGACACAAATCTCGATTTACATGTAAAAAATAAATTTTTTTTTAAAAAAAAATTATGCAGTCAAGTCGGGGCCGACTCGAACAACCTGACTATACTGTCCGATTTCTTATTGGACACTTTAAAAAAAGTTAAAAAATCTAAATAGAAAATAAAAAAGTGAAAAATCGACTCCCTCAACTCAGACGGGCTGCATAGCAGCAGTTCGATCCCACCGGATTGGACGGCTGCTGGATTGCAATGCGCGAGCATTACACCAAGAATTCAAAATCTATTTCAACACCCTAGTCCATACGCTTACACTAGCCAAAAAAAATCCGATTCTGGCCAAAGTTATAAGTGCTCTTCCAAACGCTACCTTGGCGAGTTGCCTCCCGTCTCCCAAATCAAAATGAGTCCTCGATCTCCAGTTTCGCGCGCGTCTTCACGTCCTTCTTCTCCGTCCGCGTCTTCCACTTCCGGCACCGGCAGCACTGCGCCGGCCTGTCGAAGGGTTCCAGAACCCTCCCGCTGCCCGCCTCTGCGTCCTTACCCCATGGAACACGCCGGCGCCCCACTGGACTTCGCATCGGATGACCCTCTCTTCGGCACCCGCTCCTCTCGCGAACGGCGGGTAACGTGTCCCCGAAGAAACCCTAACCCTCATTTCCATTTAGATCTTCTTGAAACGACACTGATCCTTGTAATTCGTATATTTATTTGATTCCTCCATCTGGTTCTTGATCTGAGATCCACTTAAAGGGGTCATTGAATTCGATATTGTCGAAGGTAATGATCCGTGGTATGGTTCTGCTCTCCTTTTTGTCTTTCGCTCGAGATTTTTTTTTTTCTAATCGTTTTGTAGTTGTTTTGGTCTGTAGGTGCAGCTGATCTGTTTTATGTGGTTGCATATTTGAGAAAAATTGGGGTGGCCTTCTTGCGCACCTCCAATCTGCAGGCGTTAATCTGCCTGAAAGCTTTCATGCCTTCGATTTTACTCATGGAAGTACGCAGACAAGAATCAGGAATGGTAGTTGTTTGCGATGACTGATTTGTGATTACTTTCTGGCCGGGCAAAACAACATGAATTTAGAAAGTAATTAACTGGCACTTTTCTATTGGGAAATGATGTTTGTGGATAGCGGCCAAGCCATTTTTTTTTAGAGAGCGGGGAGCCTACAATCCTTGTGTTGGTTGGCGGGAACATCTTTCTTAAACAAAATGTTCATGCTGTACTTTCTTGTGTTAAAAAAGATCGGTGGGAGAACAAATATAAGATGTTAATCTTAAATTAATGTCCATTTTCTCACTCAATCAGTAATGTAGTCAGTGGTGGATAATTCCTTGTCTATGATGCTGAAATTAAATGGGAAAAACAAAGGGCTCCTGGCTTGCGAATCAGTAGGATGTCAAATATGATTTTGGGCCTGACTTTGGATATGGAGAAATTTAATGGAAATGATCGGAAAGATGTGGTTGAGAGATTTAAATGAAATCAGGTGAATATTAAGTAGCTTAACTGTGCCTTAGTAGTGTTCAACCTTGGTCAAGTGACTTCTGGTTGATGTACAGCTTTTTTGTGATTACTCGTAGGGGTACAGGTTAAAAGGAACTTCACTTAATAATTCTGATTAGTGTAGACAGTTGCCAAAATATACATTCTGTGCTTAGATTGTGTCTGATTTCCTGTGGTCGTTAATATATTATGGTGTTAAGTTCTTGCTTCGGACTATGTAGAAGACATTTTTTTTGCATGTAATTACCTCTAAGTGAATATGTTGTTGTTTCTAACTTCTTCCTGAAAGTTTTGGTTCTTTGCTTTGTAATGCAGTTCTTTGACAACCCTGTTGCTTTCAAATTTTCAGGAAATTTTGGCATAATACTAATGGTGTTACGGAACACAGGGGACTGCCGCCGGCATGGTGTATAGTTGGCAAGGACATGCTTAATATAATGACACCTGGTGAGATCATGAAAGCTTAAAATATGTCTTCATAAGCAATCTTACAAATTGCAAAATAATAGATGAACAACCTCTTCAAGAGTCTCAATTGTAACAGATATCCCTCCTCCATTCTAGTAGACTTTTTATGACATTCATCCTTTTTTTTTTCTTGCACCTTTTTCCTTTCTTACTTTGTCTATGTCATTTTTCTCCTTAACACAATCTTATTTTGAAAACTTGTCATGTATGTAAATATTCTTGAATCCATTTTTATATGGAATGGGAAATTAGTATTTTGTGATGCCATTCTTTTGGCTGATGATGATCCTTCTATTTGTGTAGAAACATCATTCTGTTCAAAAGGTTCCACTGTACACTTTATTGAAGCACCGAACACTAATATTTGGTTGTTGTCAGTCTATCAAAGGGCATTGTGGGAAATAGCATCACAGCATGGTTGCATCATGCATATCTACCAGATGCTTCCAGATGCATCAAATCATAAGCAACATGATGGTAAGAATTAGATTGAAGATTCACAATCATTGTTTCAGAAACATGATGTCTATTTATATTATAGAAGAGCAAGGCATTGATTACATCTCTATGCTTATAAGGGAAAGGCACTAATTTATTCCCGGTTGTCAAATACTGTAATGGTTCTGGAAGTTGGGTTTCTTAGCTTGTACAGATGAATGTTCTTTTATTTTTCACGTTCTTTTGTGTTTCAAGTTATATATCAAGTCTGATACACAGTTTTTTTTTGCATAAAAATGAACTCCTTTGGACTTTTTGCTGCTGATATTTATTAGCCTGTAAACATCCTTCCTGTTTATGATTCCATGGGACCTAGAAGTAAAAAGGTCCCAAAGATAGTCAACAACAGCACATTTCACCTTGTTTTTTCCAATTCTGTGAGACATGATTCATCTGCCTCTATGCATATCACTGAACTGATAATTTCCTTTAAGTGTTTCTCACGATTCCACATCCAACGCACATGTTGTCCATTGATTTTTTTTTTTTTTAGTCCCCCTCTAAAGCATTGCACATGAAGTGCATACATCATTTGTTTTAGGCATGAACTCACCTAAACCCTTCACCCCCCAGCCCAAACATAAAGTGGGCCATTGACCCCCATCTCCGGCTTCTCAGACATCTTGAGCCATTCTCACATTCAGCAAGCTTCTTTCTGAATTGAATGTTCTGACCTTCTCTTCTACTGCCGTTGTCCCATAACTTGCACATATCTTTCCCTTTATCATACACAAGTTCAAACGCCTGGTCAAACATAGATGAAAAGTAGAGCTTCTCTACCACTGATCTTCAGCTTTCATCAATTCTAAATTTGGTAAGAGATTGATGTGAGCATGAAGTCAGCGTTCTTAAGAGTATGTATTCAACATTCTGAGAGGAAGGAAGTTGGAATAATGTGCCATCGATTCGCATTGCCTTGTGTATTTCTTCCTTTCTGTTTTAGCTCAGTAATCCGTCTCTTCATATCAATGCCCCAGACTTCTGAACTTGGCCTTAGAAATTCTTCCACATCGTCATGCATGGTTGCTCGCAACCATCATAACTTGCCATTTTGAATATTTTGTTGCAGTCTGATCTACTTTTATCTTGCTGTAATCTGCTTGTCAGGTCATTTGGTGGTGAGTCTTAAATCATTTGGTCTGGCAAAAACTTACACACTCTTAGTGTTTATGACAATTCAAAGTTAACGACTTTTACAGTTGCATATTATGAATGCATAATCTTTACCTAAATAGCTTTTAGGTCCGATCTTAAGTTTTCCCCCTTTTCTACAAACTTTGTAGATTTTCTAACGTCTTTGACTATTTTTTGTGCATATAACTTAGCCTTCTGGTGGAATTCCATGAAACCATTCTTAGCATCTTGTTTGCTATCAGAACCAGTTGCAGATTACTGTTTTAGCTTCATTAGATCAAGAATGGGACTAGGTGTCTCATTAAGATAGGAAAAACCAGAAGTATTTCAGAGAAATTTATCCATGAGATGCTTGCTTTACTCTGAGTTTGCGGGATATTTATTAAAGCATAATTCCATCTTCAATTGTGAAATGGGAGGAACACCACTAAAGTTCCATAAAGGTGTACTGGAACGCACATGTTCATTTCCAGGTTTTGTCTTTTCAAAAAAAAAAAAAAAACGGCTCGAGTCTGTTGGCATTTATGTTGCAAATTTAGTTAGTTTCAATGTCTTTTTACTCATTTAGTGTCTACTGTTATGTCTTCAACTCTGATTACTCAGAAAAACAGCTTTACATTTCCTGCAGAGCATTGATGTTTTGGAAGCTCTTAAATTGCTTATTCTGGTCAATGCAGAGGACAATTTGTTATTTTTCTTTTCAAGATGTCTGATTACTTAGCTCTTTTGAAAATTGGCCTTCATCTGGTCCTCAAAGGGAACAAAGTAAGCAATTCCTGGAATATAGTGTAATCATTTTAGAAGTTTGTCAACACAAATTACAAGGTCAGAGGAGGTCATACACCTCAAGAGTGAGTGCCTATGCGTGCTATATTAACATGCATTTGTATGCTCAGCAACATAGACATATTGATTACTGAAGAAGGTGCCTATTGTTTAGGCATGTAGAAGTGATCGTTCCCTTTTTTGGATATCATCTGGTGTTTTAGATTGTGAATGACCTCAATTCCTGATCTTATTTTTTCTTTTTCTTAAACCGCTTTTTTTTTCTTTTCTTTCTTACTTTTTTTCTTTTTTAACTGTCTAAGGAATCTGTCAGTACTAACTTTATGAAAAGAAGATGTTGGATTCTATTTCAATATTTCATAATGTGCAATGAGTCATTCTGTTGGTAATGTTGTGCAGGGGTGTGCCTTATAGGGATTGTTGTAGATGTTCATCTCCTTGAGCTAGATCAAAGTCTTCATGCTAGTTCCAAGATCTTGTTGGCAGAAGGCATAAATGCTTGCTGGTGTAAGTATCGCTGCTCATCTTTAACTACATTTAAATTGTTATTATATGCTTAATTATTTTGTTGTTCCCTAATGATTTCTCTGAAGACTATATTTGCGATAAAATTTATAGTGACAAGTGATTTGTTCTACAAAACTTTGAATCACGGGAAGCCATGCTGCTATTATCAAGAAATGAACTTGAGCTTTTAGACATGGTATCAAGAAATGAAGTTCAAAAACCTTCGGGGATGCAGCTGCTATTAGATGACAACTTCTCCAAAGGGTGGATGAGTTAGAAGCTAGAGCTGATGCTTATGACTTATCTATGGATGAAAGAGATGAATTCTTCAAATAAAAAAAGGAGTATAATAATTGGCTCCTTAGAGAAGAGATTAAATGAAGATAGAGGTCCAAGGAATTGTGGTTAAGAGAGGGAGATAAAAATACAAAATTTTTCCATGCTGTAGCCAGTACAAAAAGATCTTTGAGAATTGGACATGTCAAGATTGATGATCAGATTGTTGATTCGGAGGAAGAGATTAAGAAAGAGTTTGTATCCTTCTAACAGGACCTCTTTACAGGAAAGGAGTGGTGGGGACCTCATGTACAACCTGGAATCCTTCCAAGGATGCAAGAAGATCAGGCAGGTCAACTATGTAGATGTTTCACTAAAGAAGAAGTCAAAGAGGCTGTTTTTAATATGGATGCAAACAAGTCCCCAGGGCCAGATGGGTTCTCTATGGGTTTTTATCAATTTTTCTGGGATGTTATCAAAGAAGACCTAATGAAAGTCATGATAGAGTTCCAAGATAGGCCATTGTCTGTGAAAAGGTTCAACTCTACATACATTGTGCTTATTCCAAAAAAAGATGGTGCAGAACTAGCGACAGAGTATAGACCCATTAGTTTGTTGAATGGCTGCTACAAGATCACTACAAAAGTTATGGCTAATAGATTGAGAGAAGTATTGAAGGGAGTGATAAGTGCTAATCAATCGGCTTTCCTTACAGATATATACTAGACGACTACCTATCAGCCCATGAACCCATCCATTTTCAGAAAAAAACAGCAGGAGAGGAGGAGTAGTGGTTAAGTTAGATTTTGCCAAAGCTTATGATAAAGTGAGTTGGCAGTGCATACATAGGACTCTTGGTGCTATGGGTTTTAAGGAGAAGTGGATGAGCTGCATATCAACTCCAAAATTCTACATTCTTCTAATTGGAGATCCGTGTGGTTATTTTGGTAGCTCCAGAGGTTTGAGGCAGGGGGATCCAACCTCTCCACTTACATTCATTATGGTTGGGCAGATTATGAGTTCTTTATGGGACAGAGCAGTAACTTAAGGGCTAGTGGATGGATTTGTTATTGGGGGGAATGGTTTTTTGCTATCAGACTTGCAGTTTGCTGATGACACACTATTGTTTTGCTATTGTTCTGCTCAGGAAATGAAAGAAAGCTGTCTAATATGAAGAAATTGCTGATTTTAACAGAAGGAATTACTGGAATGTCTATTAATTTTGATAAGTTAGAAGTGGTTGGTATTAATATGGCCCAAGATAAAGTGGTGAGCATTGCTGGAAGCTTCAACTGCAAAATTTCAAACTTACATTAAATATTTGGGACTTCCTCTTTCTCATGTTCAAAGCTCTGTTAGGGACTGGGATGACCTCATTAAAAGGTTTGACCAGAAATTGGAAGGTTGGAAAGCTAGATTTTTGTCTGCAGGGGGAAGGTGGGTCCTTTCTAATTCAGTTGTTTCTTTATTGGCTACTTACCACCTCTCAATCCTTAAAATCCCAAAGAAGGTGGAAAGATTGATTGAATCTAAAAGATGCTCTTTCTTTTGAGAAGGGGGCAAGAGAGATAGACGTGGCCTTCACCTTGTGGCTTGGGAGAAAGTCTGTAGAAGGATGGACTAAGGAGGAGTTGGTTTGATTCCTATAAACATTTTCAACAAAGCCTTACTAGCTAAATGGATATGGAGATTGGGAGAAGAATGTGATGGCCTTTAGGATAGGATCCTTAGAGAAAGATACCATGTCCAGGCTACAAGATGGACTATCATTCCTGATTCTCATCATAACTTGTCTCCTATTTGGAGAAATATCATCAGGCTGTCGGATATTGTTTGCCCAGCAATTAGATATGAACTTGGGAATGGTTTTTGGTTAGATTCTGTGGGGAATATGGAATCAGAGGAGTCATAGAAGAATGTCTCAAAACTTTTATGCCCTAATGAGGAACTCAATAAAATGGGTGATTGATTGGGGCAGGGCTGTGGGGATCTTGTCTGAGAAACAGAGCTCTTTTGTTACTGCAAAGCTTCTTGGTTGGATCAACTTGATACTGTGATTGTGGGCTTTGGGCTTCCTTATTTTATTCCCTTGACAAAATAATGTTTCTGGTTTGTTTTTTTTTGCATTGCTCTCATCTTTTTTGGGGGCTTTGGTGGCTTATTTTTAGTATTGTATTATGTGTATTGTTGTTCCTTTTGTTCCTTTTTCTTCTATCAATGAAATTGTGGCCTTTTGGTCCACTTAAAAAAAAAACTATCATGGGAAGCGATGCTACAAGTATGTAAATCACTGGGTATTCTTTCTGGAGGCTTGAGGTATTTACATTCCCTATCCATTGAGCCTAAGAATCCATTGTAGGAGCAAGGACTCTCAAGGTTGTCAATAGACCTCATGTTGAGTGTTTCTGTAACAAGTGATTTAGTTTCGTAATTTCTGTTTAGCCAGTTAGGTTGAGGAACCCAAGTGGAGTCGAGTATAAACTTGAAGTTACCATCTATGTTACAGCCAATGGTCCATGTCAAAATTTTGTTATCTATATGTAAGGTAGAACTGAAGAATATTAAAGAGAGAAAAAGAAACATTCCTTCTTGTAAAGGCCTGACTGATAATTCCCAGGAATTGCATTTTGAATCTTTGTTTATTCTTAGGATGATCTCAACAACCTTGGGTATAAAATTTCCTGTTCTCTGAGACTCTTTATGTTGTTTCTCTGAGGTAGATTCATGAACTGACTTGGACCTGAATGAGCACATCTTTGACACACGGTATCCTTATTTTGTATTTCTCTGACTTGGAACTTGATGTTGCTATCTGGTTGGTCCATTAGGTTGAGAATTGCTTACAAGAAACTGCTCAAATTTTTTAACTCTTCATTAGATCCTGCCATAGAAACCTTGTTTGGTATAAGAGAGTGCTTTAATTTTTTTTCCATGTACCCCTGAAAGGAATTTAAACATTGTGGTTTGGGTTATAAATTTCGAAGGCTACTTAGTTGTATCCCTAGAATTGGGCATATTCAGAATGTGATGAGTGGAGTCTAAGTGGTTATCTCCATTCATCCATAGCCTGATTACGATGCCTTAATCAATAGGAAAAGGTAAATATCATTTATGATCATGTCATAATGCCTCTTTTGGGGATAGGTGAACTATTGTGCATGTTAGGCCTTACTATATTGGTTAACTTTGCCAAGATGCGACGATAATCTACCAGAAAGGGAGGAATTTGTCCAATCCATCAAAATGCTAAATACCACCCATTTGAGGGTTAATAAATTCTGTAAACCTACACCATGAACACCCTGGTGTAAGCCTGCTTCTACATCCGTAGTCAGCCATGCGAATGGCTAGTTTTAGTCAGTGCATCTGCATATGTTATAGGCAATTTCCATCATTCACAGGTAATAGGAGTTGAACTAGGGATATGCTTACTTGTCTTAACCTCTGTACTGTAGGTTGCTTAATTCTTATTCTATCTATCCTGGAAGGAACTGTCAAAGAGAAATGATTCCTGCGGTTGGGCCTTGTTGATTGTAAATGGTTGACAAGCTCCGGTTCAGGAAGAAAATGGTAAATACAAGTTTTAAGGTGCATCTTGATGATGAAAAGAGTGCTATACTTCGTGTATGGAATGGATGCAACACCTTCATTTTGCACTTGGACTCTGCATCTTCCCTTCACTATATGACACACTGCCCATGGTTTAGCAAATTGAAATACTGCATTTCTAGGGGTGGCAGCATGCCAATCTGAGCAGAGCCTGAGCCCAGGATCCACAGTACGTGGCAACGTGTGTGTTGAAACACATGTCCCCTCAAAGAAGTCGTGTAAAAGCAAGAGAAGAAGATGTTGAAGGCTGGCTATGTGGGATTATAAGTCCACATGTGGTCTGTACTCTTTCGATGATGGACCAACATAGGGGCATTTCTAGAACAATGGCAGCATCAAAGGCAGTGGTGTTGGGCCCCAACTTGTGCACAGCAAATGTCATTTCTAGAACAGAAAGGGAAGAAGGAAATGAGGTGCGCATCGTTGTGTGCAGTGGAAGGACAGATAGACGGGAGGAGGAGGGAGACTGAGTGGGGCCTGTGGCTATACAGATGGAGTTAGAAGATGGCGGCAGTGCCTGATTGGCTGGTGAAGGAGAACGATGATGCTGTACACACTTGGTGAACCCAGACAGAGGTAGATGAAGGAGACAGGGAGTGGAGGATGATGCTGTTGTCATTGGTATCGTTGTGCCTAGGAGATGTGCATTTAGCTGGAGCAATAGCTGGTGGTATTTAGAGAGGAAGTAGAAATTGCACATGACCTTACTATGTGGAGCAGTGATAGCAAGAGAGGAATGTGATTTAGAAGATAATGGCGGTAGGAAAATGGAGATGTTGATGCTGGTCTTGGAAAGAGGAGGAAGGTGATGAGAAGGAAGAACGGGAACAGGGGGAGAAGAAAGATTTATTTGATGAAGCGATATAACAGGGGGAAGAAGCAGTCGTCTGCTGTGGCCAAGAATCTAGTGGGGGAGGAAGAAGATACTCATGTGAGGGTTTAGTCCTACATTAGTTGCTGTGAAGAGAATGGAGGTCAAAGGCCTAAAAATGCCCAGCCTCGCATATATGTTTGCTGCTTCACAAAAGGGCTTTGTCCACGTTTTCTCTGGGCTTTAAGGGTCTATATTGGTTTTCATTCTTCAAGACAAAATTTAAGTGTTTATATTTAATAAAAAAAACTAATAGATAATTATAATACAAACTTAATGAGCTGAACTTCGTTAGCCTTGGGTTCAGCTTGTTGTGCTTGGCTTTAAGCTTGAGCTTGTTTGGTTAAACTATGTTTTGAGTTGAGCCAAACTCCTTTGGAGCTTGAGCAGCTGTGACTTGGGGTGCAGTTGGTACGACACAAAATCTGTCGCATGCACAGGTTTTTCGGAAAGTTGGTTAATGAATTGTTTGGTAATTCAAAAGCTTCAGACAAGTTAAAAAAAAAAACACATGCACTGATTATGATCAGATCTAGATTTTGAAATCCACATTATGATCAGCTTTTCTGAAGAATCTGTGCTTGTAATAGATTTTACATTGTACCAAATGGACTCTTAGCTTCTTACCAATTTTAATCATCTATTTTTCTTTTCACAAGATGATGTTCCTTGGTAATAGTTCTTTTAGCTCTGAAATCGGTAAACGTGGTTTTTCTGTATTTGTTGATTTGTCAAACATCCATCTGCAATACCTGATGCGTTCGTTAGCTAGAATAGTAGAATGTAAGAGATGAAGCATTTAAACTCTTGCGACTTAAATTTTTACCCGTGTACATAAGAATAAAAGAGAATTCCATGCCAGGAAGAATCACCCAGTGGAAGGCTATACGCTTGGCTTCCACCTGTGTTAAAATCTGCACCTTTAAAGCGGGTATGACAGGATCTTCTTTGTGAAGTTAGCCAAAGTGCCTTTACAATGGGGATTCTTTCTATTCTCCTCCATGCAATGTCAATTCGGAGCCGACAAGGAATATAGGATCCCTTCGGAATCATGGACATTGTTCATCCGGATTACATGGCTGATGGCTCCGAGATTGTGATGATCCACGATCGCACGCAGTGGCCATCATTTGCACTGACAGGTCGAATCTCGATGCCTCTAAGTTGGGAGATGCATTGTGGTCAGCACTCCCAATTGATGCAACGATGGCATGTAAGATGGATGAATCCGAATCCTCTAAGTGCAGGTGAGGATGAGACTTGGTAAGTGCAGAGTGAGGAAAATTTCAAAAGGGGACCTCATGTGAGACTTTTTCCAATCCTCATGAGGGGTTTTCATGCCAAACTCCGTTCCTACCTTTGCACTTACCTAATTCCCTCCTCACCTGCACTTACTGGAACTGGACTCAAGATGGATGGACATTAGAAGCATTCCCCGGTGGTGCGCCCTGCCAATGGAGAGGAGTTATGTTCTCATATGCACGGGGTGACAGTCCTCACCGGCTGGGTTCAGGATCTCATATAATCTTTGGTGTCCTTGGTTTGTCTCTCCCGGGTGGAGTTGGGGCATCGTTTCGGAGGGATACCCATAACCCCACCAGCCCATCATGTGCGGACGTGGGGGAGGGACTAGTGGAGCATGCCTTGCCCGAACCGTGGCTCGCAGGTGTGCCCACGCGCGTCACATGCGCGTCCCGGTGGACGATGTCCACCCGCACGCCCATGACTGCGAACCCAGACCGGTCTCCACTTTTCCTCACGAGGCGTGATCTGGTGCAGCTCTCGAATCTAATTTGTCGTCCACGGAGCATACACGTGAACAGAAGTGGGAGAGGGTGCACCAGTGGGCCTGTGGAATTGTGGATTCCAGGAGTGCGCTTGTGAACCCATCAGCATGTGGGGTCTGTCGATCGTGGATTGACATGTTGCAGTTAAAGTCTTAGGAGCGCAGTGACTTGTGCTGTTCAAACTTACGATGCGACGGCAGATGTACTGTGCCACTGCGGTGGCCAAGCAAGTGTTATCAATACCTTGTTGCTCTGTGTGTGTGTGGATATGTAAAGGAGTGCTTTCAGTCAGAGCCCCGGTGCGACGTTACTGCTGCACAGCATATTAGTTCTTTAATTTGAGAGTGGGTGACGCGCTGCTTTTCTGAAAAAAGGAAAATATATGACAAACTCTTCTGGAGTTTTTGCCGTAGTGCCTACAGCGTGCCATCCGTTCCTTGAATTGATAGTCTCGATTGTTGTGTGGTTAGGCTGCACAAAAAAACTTGACCATATATTAACATTCATCTATATTTATATGTATATATATATTATATATACATGTGTGCATGTCGTCGGAGTTGTGTCAGTGAAGAACGAACTTATATTTTGTATTGAACAACATAGGATGTAATGATCTAAAAAGAAAAATCCGTCTCACTGGGTTCGTGCTATAGCATCACCTTCGAAAGAATTTGCTAGGGATTCTTGCAATATTTGGCATTAGTAGATTGTTTATAGCTGTCACGCAAATCTTGCTGCGGAGAGTGACTGCGCATAACCACACGCACCTGATCCGGACTCAAGGTGTGCTTGAACTTCTGGTGACGGAAGTGCAATAATTACCCTCTTTGAATCTATGGAACAGGGACTCCTCTATGAAGAGCCGTCGGGTCTCCGGCTGTAGGAGATTCTGCACTTCCGGAAAATGGGGTTTGGGCCGGGGGGACGTGGGTCGTGGGCAACATCGAAAACGACTTACGAGGAATCTTACTACACGTGGCCACAGGCCCGCTTTTATCCGGGGGGCATCTCCCACGTCGACCCTGGAGATTCCCGGTATTATCCTACATCATGCCAGCGACGAACAACTTGGCCCCCTGCTTTTCCAGGCCGCTGCGGGGGCCGCAGAGGGGTGCCGCCGCCGCGGTGGTGTAAGGGGGCCTGGCGGAGTCTGGAGGCGCCGGCGTTGTTTGCGCTGACGCTGCAAACTCCCCCTAAGCAGTGAGAAACGCAGTGGAGGACACCTGGGGTTCATTCACCCATACCTGCTGATTCCACTTGCACTGTACTTCATCATGCTGAAAGATACCCCCCCGTCTCGATTGCGTAGACAGTATTGGAGAATTGTTAGGGATGCCTGACATCTATACCGAAGCCCTTCTACTTCATGGCACGCATAATAGTTTTAAGTGAAGGTTGAAGTGTCCTATTCAAGGAAATGGATGAACGGTTGGTCAAATTTAGACGGCATTTCCTAGGTATACAATTTGTGGAGTTTAGGAGCTCTTCCCCTCTTCCCTGCTGATATTCTGAAGCCCCCAAGGGAAGATGTTAACATCTCCAAGATATCAGTGTTGGCCCCTGAGCGGGGGCACGTTCTGTACTTATCACTCTGTCAAAACCGTTTAAGTATGTATGTGTTAGAGGAAGTGAGGACAAAGACTGGGTCGCCTTCAGTCGAAATCGCCTCTACTTTGGTAGAGGGAATCGCAATGGGATAGGAGGGCGAGCCAAGTTGAAGGTGGTTTAGCACAAAAAGTCCAATGGGTTCCCTCCGCGAGGATACCCTCCAAAGAACCAGCCAAGCATCACTCTTACAACCCAGAATTTGGTCTCCCGTGTGCTCTATTGTGTGCAGGGGCACAATGCTCGGAGTATGATAACATACCACTTATTCTGCTGGCTTGTGGTATTGTTACTTGGCATGCGTTCATTTCGGGCTTGTGCACACAGCCCCCAGTTTCTTCACTCCATTTTGATTGGGGAATAAGAGAAGAATAAAGACGAATAAGAGGAGAATGAGTTTAATTTTCTTTTGACATGTGAAATGACATACCGTGCAGAATAACATGTCGAGAGGATAAAAAGAATAAGTCATTCTATCTTAGACTTAAGAATTGTTTATTTTTCTTATTCCGTCAGTAGACCTCACAAAATTATCAAATTGAAACATCTCTTATTTTAATATAAATTATTCTGCCGATGAATCCCACAAAATAATTTATTCGGCGAATAAAGTGATGCTTCAAGACTGTCACTGATGGGCTTTTGATCAACACCATCGAATTATATTCACTTGCATTGACAAGGGCAAGCGGTCAGTCAATGAGACGAGTTCACTGATGCCGCGAGTGAGTGCAGAATGGAAACCGTACGAATCCCATTGGCAGGCCTCAACCGAGAAACGTTACCTTCTTTTGAGGTAGAACAGGGGGGTGTCCAATCGAAGTGGGTAGCCCATCTGTCAAAGCTTGGGACGGGTGCTGCGTCTTCGTCTCCGCCAAGAAGGCCACCAGCCTGCACCAGCATAACAAAAGTAATGGGTGCGTGCTCGTGGTGGAGTCGTCAATGTTTTGTCCCCATGATGACGGATGTTTCTCCGAGGTGCTGGCAGGACGACGGTCGCTGTCCGGTGGTGGTCGCGGTCGTGGTCGTGCCTTCACAACAAGGCCTGTCGGGGCAATAGCTCGTGGTTAGATGCCTTCTGCATTCCCCCAACAGCCACTCCCCACAAAAATAAAAGAAAACTACAGTCCCATTAGACCAATCCTAGATCATTAACATCTAACAGAATCGTGTGGCTTAAAGAGAACATGTTTTTTTATTGAAAAAAAATCTTTCTCCTGTCAGCTTTTCACTTGCTCCCTACTATATCGGAAAATTTAATTTTCGTCTCCTGTCATAACCATTCTAATGGACCTTTAATCTGTTAATATCTTAACCATATCAACGCTTTAACACATTACTAATGTGTTCACATCTTATTTGTAACACAAACACTCAGGGTTAACACATTATCATCTTAATGATATTAAAGTGTTACAATGGTGCGATGAAAACAGATAGAAGATATAATTTGATTTCGTATAAAAAGCTATTGGTCATTAATGAGTGGGGAATGAAACATAAATCTGTTCTAACAGGAGTTCTCATTGAACTTTTTAAAAAGCTATTGGTCATTAATGAGTGGGGAATGAAACATAAATCTGTTCTAACAGGAGTTCTCATTGAACTTTTTCTTTTTCATTTGTAAAAAGATCTCTTGTATTGAGCCAGCTATTTATGTCTTGAAATGAATTTTAAATAAAAAGATGTGATAAGACAGTGATTGGACATCAAATGAATTCCTTACAGTCTTAGAAGATCCAACATGGTTTATACGTGCATGATGGGGTGGGGAAGGGGGAGAGAGGGAGCACCAACAAAGGTAAAGGAAGCCTCCGGTGGGAAGAGTTATGAATAAGGAAAGAGCATTGCTACCGTGACGGGGGATTTTATCCAGTTTTTTTACCCCTTCAGAGGAAGAACACAAGTTAAGGGGTTTTTTTGCAAAATTGTAGGAGAGTGGTTAATGATGGAAACCTATTCTATGCACCCACGTCAGCCGGCTAAGGAAAATGGAGAACATATACCGTCTGCCTAGCAGTTTCCATAAGAAAATATCGGAGAAAGGTAAAGAAAGCTGGAGTTGGATGAGTTATGAACAAGTGGATATCCCAAGGTAGGCGAGGCCAAAAGAGTGGGTCAAGTGGGCTTTTGCAGAATGAGGAAGCGGAAAAGAGGTAGTATGACGCTTTCTCTGTCCTTCTTGAGTGGTCTTTTTCCATTGGTTGATCCAGCGGAGCCATTGGGATTTATTTCCTTCACGACGGAGCCTTTATATCTCTTTTTGAGGTTTCAAACATGTAGGACGTTACAATGACGTCTCTGATTTCTTCCATTTGTGCAGGTTGATTCATCCTGCAGAGTAAGATCGCTCCTCGGTGGTCCTTGGTCTATGTTAAGGCCAACCTATGGAGACAAGGTTGGGGCAATTTTTCTTCTCTGGTCCCATTGACCGAAGAATAATAGGAGAGTATCATGTGGAGCTGATTGGGGATGTAAGCTTAGTGAATTGAGAATATCTCTCCCTCTCTCTCTATATTCATAATTTATGAAGAGATGCAGAAGGGGGAAGTCAAAGAAGAAAGAGTTAGCTGAGGATAAGAAAACGAGAGGACAGGGGATCTTGAGACTTTTAAGGGCCAAATTCTTAGCATTTTTAATACAGATTCAAAATTGTATTGAACTTGTTATGATAACACATTTTAGTGATGTATGAATAAATCAAAATTAATAAAATATAACCAAAGCATTCACGGTTAGTTGCAGTATAAAAGTTGATGCCAGTGGAGTTATTATGAGTAATTCATAAGAATGAAGGATATGAATTGTAACTCCAATATAAGAAACATTGTAAGCAATCCCTATTAACAAACATGTATTAGTATAATTCACATATCGTAAGTAATTATCTAAGAGAAAGTAATCTGAAGAAAAAGAAACTTATGATGCACTAACCTGAGAAAAAGAAATTTCTGATGCACACGGATATTCTGCAGATATGCTGGTGCCTCTCTTCATTATTATTATTTCTGAACAGTAGCCCAATGATTGGGCATAGGTTCCTCTAGCCAGGAGACCAAGGATCAAATTCACTCAGTCCACACGATACCCCATAAGAGGTGTAAAGCACTAATCAACAGTTGAGTGAGGGCTCCATTCTCGCCGTGAAAATTCCACGGACTAATCCCGCACTGAGTGGGATTCAAACCGTGAAAAGCCTACTCCAAAGCAGGCAGCGTGTCTACTGGACAAGCGACCCGGGACTGTAAGGCCGTATTTGCGTAGTTTTCATTTGGAAGCACTTTTACATTTTCATTTAGTTATTTTTATGGAAGTCATTGGATCTTGGAAGTCATTTATGTGGTATTGTTCTTGTGTTTTAGCTTCCAACCAAAAGTTCAAAGGGGAAGTTTCTAAAATTAGAAAAAAAAGTGAAGTTGTTATGAGAGAGCTGACTTTTGTAACAAACTAAAATTAATTATAATCTCTCTCCCTCAACTCATTCGATGTAAGAAGTGGAAGCTAAAAGTGACTTTCAAGTAGAAGTTTTGTCAAACATGTCCTAACAGAGTACATATGCCCTACTTACATTGAGCCGATACCTCATGCTCATGGTTCAGTAGTCTCTTTTCCTAGCCATCTCTTTGTTGACGTTGGCCTTAGAAGTGTATCGGGGAAGATCCTATTTGGAGTATAACTCTAATGAATGTCGCTACCCATGTGTCATTGGACAGCTTGGGGGAAAAAGAGATCTCTATTATGATTTTTCTTAAGTGCTTTTATAGTCTTATAAACATCATATTATATTTAGTGCTTCTAAGGCCGTGTTTGGCAACTTCTATTTGGAAGCACTTTAGCATTTTCATTCAGTTATTTTTTATAGAAGTCATTGGATCTTGAAAGTCATTTATGTGATATTTTCTTTGTGTTCTGACTTCCAACTAAAAGTTATTAGGGGGGAGCTTCTAAGATTGGAGAAAAAATGAGGTTGATATGAGAGAGTTGACTTTTATAACAAATCAAAATTTGTTACAACATTTTCCCTCAACTCATTCTATGTAAGAAGTGGAAGCTAAAAATAACTTTCAAATAGAAGTTTTGCCAAACACGTCTTAAATCCCAACAAAATGAAATGTTGTGCATGTGCCCTTGCCATCACTATCGTTGATCAACTTGTAACTTGAGCAATAAATGACTAATTTGTTATTGAGTTCCTCTTTTTAAAGTATAAGCATGTGTCCCGTGTCAAATCAGCGGCGCATGTTTTTGATGAGGGTTGTTTAAGTATTTTGCAATTATTATTAATGTTTTCAGTTGAATTTTTGGGCAATTTTTCTTCCACATTCGGCACCATGTTTTTGGCAACGTTATGGGGGTATTTATGTGGGATTATAAATAAGATTGGAAGACTTAATCCCTAAACAAACAGATTCTATGAGGTAATATCTAAAAATCTATAGGATCTATAGACACAATTACAAAAACTTTTATGGGGCATGTATACAAAATTCTAAGAAAACGAAACTTATATGCAAAAGTTCAGATTGTTATTAAAAGAATGGCAAAATTATATATTCTCGTACATTCTTTTCTAACATACTTCAAAAAAGTCAAATTTACTCATTGTAATAAGC
The DNA here is from genome assembly GCA_030544215.1 of Zantedeschia hybrid cultivar. Taxonomy (NCBI): domain Eukaryota; kingdom Viridiplantae; phylum Streptophyta; class Magnoliopsida; order Alismatales; family Araceae; genus Zantedeschia; species Zantedeschia hybrid cultivar. Next base: position 5,879,133 of record JARZZO010000002.1, read on the forward strand.
CACAGATCCAATTACCGCAATGCATAATTTGGTTCATACCAAAACAATGAACTAACCAAGTGATTCACTCAGTTCGGTTTGATCGGTTTGACAGTTCCGTAAAGCAAAATGTACAAAAAAAATTAAATAAAGTAAATTTATTATGTATGCGTTTTTAGCTTAATATTATATCTATAAATATTATAACATTTTTAGTGTCTTAATATACATATATATAAATTTATTTACATTTTAGTTTTAAATACATACGCATACACTTAATATAACATATAATGTAAAATTTTGATTTAAATCGAACCTATCACAAAATTTCTCCATAACCGAATAGTGAACGGCCCTAGATCCAATCAGTCTATCACAAAATTTCTCCAAAACCAAGTAGTGAACGGCCCTAGATCCAATAAGTCTTTGACGTTAAAAAGGTTTGAACCTTTGTTATTGCAATGCCGACTCAAAACGGTCAATCCAATGTGTATGATAAAGTTTCCGAATGAAATCAATTTGTTTTCACTGCCAAATGTAAGGCAGTTGGTGGTGTTTAATGTGTCAGTGCGAATAATTAAAGAATAATGCACTTGGAATTTGGAGGTATGTGTTGAAGTTATCAGGTCATCCAACTCAAAACTTTAAGACAATGAGTGGAATAGACACCTTTTATTAAACATTTTTTGATTTTGTCTTTTTTTCGATGTTGGGTTATGTTAACACGTCCTCTCACGTACAGGTCGATTTTAAGTTCTGCCATGTGGACCACAAAGATGGGGTGCGCGGCCTGATTCGTAACTTAGGCTCTGATACCATGTTGAAGTTATTTGACCATCTAACTCAAAATCTTAAGACAACGAGTAAAGTAAGTACCTTCTATTAAACATTTTTTGATTTTGTCCTTTTTCTGATGTAGGACTATTCTAACAGTATGATTTGTGCTAAGTTCTTTCAGTTGTTTATTAAAAAATTTTTGCTCCTTAGGCGCTGTTGGATTATGCTGAGCATACTTATGTTTTTGGTCATAAAGCATACTTATCTTACTCTAATAGGATAATTGAATAAAGAATTTCGGATAACTATGAATGTTCTCTGACGTGAAGTAAGTTAAAGTAATAAGTTGACTTGAGATTAAGCAATTTTCTTTTGATATGGGCATAGAATAATAAGTAGGATAAATGTACAGGTTATCAGAAATGACCTTGATTAGGCAATCCGTCCAATTAAATTATTTTTTAAGTAAGTTAATTCTGAAATAAAACTATCCCTGAATAAAATGGGGATAAATGGAATGCTTGAAACCATAGGCACCATTAAGTGTCTATTTTTATGATGGGAGAGTGGCATCTGATCAACACAAGCAAAGCCAGCCAGGAACTTCGCGTCATCTTCACCTGGGACATCCATTCAAGTTCGAGTATAGGAAAAAGGCTGCCCCTCTTCCGAGTCTTCTTCAGAAGGCAACCCTCCCCATCACAGACAGACTGTAGCAGACAGCATTTTTAGTTGTTGCCCCCCGAATCAGTAGACAAAGTACACGTATAATTTGCTTCGCATGGTGTGCTTAAAGCAACGTCCTACAGATCCGAAGGTAATTTGATAGAGAGCTGCAATCCTTCATGCTGTTGCTGTCTGCCCCTTTCCACATCCCTGACCGGAGAAACCCATGCGTACAAGATCACAAAGAGAACAGAAACACCCCGCAGGCTGTGGCTGGCGAGCGTGGCCGGTGAACAGTTCCATGTGCATCCATTACTATACTAACAAAATTAATCCTTCTCAGATTCTCATCTTCTTCTCCTTGTTGGTCTCTCTCTCTCGCTCTCTAGATCTTATTCCATGTGCTGTAGGCAGTACAATATATATTGCTGTTGTTACCACTGCCTCAGCTTATGAGAAGACAGCACGGAGGCACGGCCTTTGGTGTACATTTTGGGGGGAGGGTGTTGCTCCTAATGCCCACACCACTCTCTCCATTGTTGCTTTATACAGCACAAAGCGGTGCTGTCAGATTGGATCCTCTTTCCAATGGAGGTTCACTTGGGCGTTTCTTTTCTTGAGGATCCTCTCTTTTGCTCTTAAGAATGATGCCGTGTCTCGATCGAGCGAGCAGCATGTCCCTTAAAGCCGGAAAGCCGGAGCACCTGAACGGGAGGGGAAGCAGCTTTGCAGCGTCGGCAGTGGGATGATGGCGGCCGTGTTGCTGAATGAATTAACTATGGACACCTCTCTGTCTCAAATCCTAATAGAATAGGAAAAAGAAGGTAATCAAATCAAATTAAAAGCCTACGTAGATCCGTTATTATAATCTTCCCTCGTTCTTTAATAAAAGTTAAAGGTAGCAGGCACCAAGTACTTGGTGTTCATGATTTCACCAACAAGAATGGGGAGTTAACCACCCCCATCAAGTAGGCCCTTGCAGGAAAGTGAAAAAAAGGTGGAAATTGGACTGTTAAAGCGAGATTATAAACGTTACCTAAAGACTATGCGCCTCATCCGGGCCTCCCCTAGTGCGCTTAGGGTTGTCTTGTCAGATAAAGAGGAGGAGGAGTAAGAGGAGGAAGGGGAGGGAGGGCGTGCTCCAAGGTCCCACACCTCACAAACGCACATCATAATAGCTACAATAATGTCACAAATCTTATACTGCATCTTAGGGTTTGCTTATGTTTATTATGATGTGTGTGTATGTACATACACCTAGAGAGAGAGATCTAAAGAGAGTAATGTACTAATGTGAGTGTGGGAGACAACCAGAAACAAGCTACAGTTGGCACCATCTTTTGGTAGAGAGAGTGGAGGGGGAGGCCAGTGAGGGGAAGAGTGGGGTGGGGACTACTACTCCACTCTTCTCCTTTTCTTCCCCACACATCTCCAGTACTCCAACACATATTTAGAGCCCCCCACCCATCCCCCCTCGCTGCATCATTCCATCATCCTCACCAACACTCCCTCTCCACCACCGCGGCTAGCTCTCATCTCCTAGGTAGCTCTTCTCTCCATCCCTTCGGCGGTGGGTGGTACCACTCCCCGGTGGCGGCGGCGATAGGGAGATGGCGGACAGGATGGCGTCGTCGGGGCCGAAGAGGATGTGCAACGTGCCTGAAAGGGTGCAGCTGCACCTGGCCATGCTGGCCCTGCAGTTCGGCTATGCCGGCTTCCACATCGTGTCGAGGGCGGCCCTGAACATGGGCATAAGCAAGCTGGTGTTCCCCGTCTACCGCAACATCATCGCCCTCATCCTCCTCGTCCCCTTCGCCTACTTCCTCGAGAAGTAAGCTCCCACCTTCATACATGTATACTACGTACGCTCTCGTAGCTACCATAGAAACCAGACGATTCCCGTCCCTTCCCTTCTCGGCAATCATATGCGCATGCATGCACATGTAATAAGTTTTTGCTTGTGTACGAGCAGGAAGGACAGGCCGGCGATGACACTCTCCTTCATGGTCCAGTTCTTCCTTCTGGCCCTGTGCGGGTAAGTAGTGGTACTCCTGCTGCCTGTGGACGTGTTCGATCATACGACGACCAATTGGACAGCTGCATGCAGTGCATGCTACTTCTATTAATTATTATGTTTCTTTGTTCTTCCATCCAACTGACGAGTATTACATGCCACGCCAGGATCACGGCTAACCAAGGTTTCTACCTCCTCGGACTCGACAACACCTCGCCCACCTTCGCGTCCGCGATCCAGAACTCCGTCCCCGCCATCACCTTCCTCATGGCCGCCGCGCTCAGGCACGCTAGGCTACCTCTTGTGATCATCCTCGCCACCATGCGAACACCCTTCTTACTTGCCTTTGTGCTTGTACGAACAGAATAGAGAGGGTGCGGCTTAACAGGAGGGACGGCATCGCCAAGTTGCTCGGCACGCTGGCGTGCGTGGGAGGCGCCTCGGTGATTACCCTGTACCAGGGCCCGACCATCTTCGGGCCGTCGAGGCTGACCCTGCACAGGGGGGAGGCCACCGGGCTGGCGTGGCTGGGCGATGCCAGCGGGAAGAACTGGACACTGGGCTGCATCTACCTCATCGGGCACTGCCTGTCGTGGTCGGGGTGGTTGGTGCTGCAGGCGCCGGTGCTCAAGAAGTACCCCGCCCGGCTCTCCGTCACCTCCTACACTTGCTTCTTCGGCGTCGTCCAGTTCCTCATCATCGCCGCCTTCTTCGAGAGGGACCTCGACGCCTGGACCTTCCACTCCGGCGGCGAGGTTTTCACCATCCTCTACGCGGTAAAAACGACGTCTACTCAGCTCCTCCTGCCCACAGCTTAAGCTTGTTTGTAGCTAGTTTATACGCTCTTGCATTTCTTACAGAATGGCTTCGAGCAGTTCTTATATAACTTCACATGGACCGATGGCATATCCCTAAAGCTTGGACAGATTTTTCCTCTTCTCGAGTCGTCTTTTTTCTTTTTTCCCTTTCCTTCTCCTTTTTCTAGTTTAGTTTGCGCATGAGAGAGGTGGACCCAAGAGATATTCCCATTTGTCCCAGTGGCACACTGGAAGTACGCCACTATATATTTCTGAAAAGCGAAACAAAGCTGCTGCTTTGGAAGACCTTAGAGAAAGGTGTTTGCAGCACATGAAACATCACCTGGCATGAGATTAACATAATTAAGCATCTATATGTGTTAGATGATATATGCTCTTTTTGCTAAGTACTACTTTTAGTACCTAGTGGGTAGGCATAATGAGAGTTTCTTTCTTTTGACCTTCTTCAACTCCTTTAAGACCTCCTAGTTAGCTTTCTCTTTTCTTAATCTATTTTTTTAATCTATGGAACCTCCATGCGCTCTCTATTTCTTTTATTATCTTTGCATCACAATGTACAGTTCCACCAGCTGAAATCATTTATAAGGTTGCCCTCTTTTATCCCTTGCTCATCCAAAAACGGGTAGCCTTCAGCACAACAATATGTCTTTTCATTAGGGCAAAAGGTATTAATTCTTCGCATCAGACGTTATTAACTTAATTTCTTCCCGTACGGCTCCATCATCTTGAAGTTAAATAAGATCCCTCTGTACGTACATCAGTGGTGTATTATGTCATCTACTGAAATGGAGATAGGCTTACGTACATGCTTATCTAAACTAGAAAAGAAACATGCAGGGATTCGTGGCCTCTGGGATTGCCTTCGCAGTGCAGATATGGTGCATCGACAGGGGAGGCCCCGTCTTCGTCGCCGTCTACCAGCCGGTGCAAACCCTCGTCGTCGCCATCATGGCGTCCATCGCCCTGGGCGAGCAGTTCTACCTCGGAGGGTGCGTATAATCTGCCCTCACACGGGCGTCACCCTTTCGCCCACATCCACTACTGTACATCGATCTATTAAGCATGACACATAACATGAAGTATCATCAAAATCTCCTGCAAACTAATCCAAGTCCCTATGACATATGGGTTTTTTGACTGTTGTTGTTGTGCCATATCTACTGGGTGCAGGATCATCGGAGCGGTGCTGATAATAGCCGGCCTCTACCTGGTTCTGTGGGGTAAAAGCCAAGAGAGGGCCTTCGCCGCCAAGGAAGCGACCACGGTGATCACCTCCAGCTCGGAGCATGATGGCCAGAGAGCCACGGTACCTGCACCCTTCAAGGCTTCCTCACTGACCCAGCCGCTGCTGCCCACCTCAGCCCCGGGAAATGTCTGAGGGAAGACCCTACAACGCAAACTACTGCTTGTGCTACGTACGAACAGCTTAAGAGCTAGTTAAGAGAGGCAGAGAGTGAGAAGAAGACTCTGTTTAATTAATTAATTAAGAACTATCTGCAGTTGTGGCAATCAAAGTTGTTAGGTTATTAGGAAGCAGAAGGAAGCCAGTGGCGATGGCGCCACTGGCTCCGCTCTCGTTGTTTTCCGCTTGGGATTGTAACTTTCCAGAAGAGGTTTGAGGTGGTTTCATCTGTCTTAATCTGTTTAGCACCAAACGCAGATTAGCATGCATAGCATTCCCTCGTTCCATTGCCACCACCAACTCGTATGGACGTTCTCAGAAGAAAACGATAAGGCTAGCAGCTGTCCTTCTCAAGCGTTGTGGGGGTTTTCCCATAGAACAGATCAGCCTAAATAGTTGATGGGCAACTAGGAAGGGTAGATGACAAGCGCACGAAGGCACCACCATTCCCTACCATGGCGTGGAAGTGGACGCCTCAAGCCATCTACTGTCCCCATCATATCCAAGACGCCCCACCATCTCTCGATCGCACTGGTGGACTGGCTTCCTTGTCAAGAGAATCTTCGCGTGTTGATGGGGAGATAATTGTTAAATGGTCGAATAAGGAGGAGGCATGTTCTCTTTAAACTAAGGGTCTACTGCCTACTGAACCTACCGGATCAAACACTTGGCCTAGGATGGAGAGGCTGGGCCTTAGTGTATAAGGGTTAGCAGAGTAGATTAAGGGGAAGAAGCCAAACTGATGTCAGTTGGGAAATGTAACGACAGGAAAGAAGGGGAATATTGCATGAAAGAGTGGAATAAATGTGGAGTCTAGCAAATAAACAAGAACAACATTCAATTAGACTGCAAGGAAGATTGACAGATAACAAATTATCTAATCCAATATTCTAGGAGCCTAGGTACCTAATCTAAGAGCATTAGTATTGTGATTTCAATCCTTGGCCGATAGATTTCTAGATAAGAACACATTCCAAGAAACTAACGCTTATATATTCTCTCTTTTTTTCTTTAATTTTTTTCATGTCCAATTGATCATCCGAAGAAGTAATTTTACAGACTGAAGATAAATGTTTCGGAAGAATTTTTAGACTTCAACTATAAATAAAATTTGAGACCTCCCAATTGAGAAGTAAGAGGTAAACCAATAGTACTAGGCAGTTGGTTGCGTATATATCTTATACTGCATAATTAGGTAAGGAGACAACTTTTACCTGCTAATCGTCTTTACCAGACTTTTTCTAGACCTTCCCTTGTTTAATTAAGGTTATCCTAGTCTTATAGAAGAACATTTAGCCATCGAAAAATACATTGAATTTTTTGAATCTTTCATTAGATCAAGTGGGCATCAGATTGGTAGAATAAAACTAACAATGATTAAGGTGATGTAGATGAAGCTAGTCTACAGTTCATGGTAAGAGTCTACTTAGCACATGATTGTGGTTCACTAATGAAACTAATCATTCCCTTAATACGATAAGAACTACTTGTTATAGTTCCGAAAAGCTAAATGCTCCAAGCCGACAAATACCTACCTCTTGTTTGCGGTCAAACTGGTCCTCTCTTCGAAAACTAAGTGGCATCCGACTCCGCTGCGGTCACGTGGATGCACAGTTGTCCTCATCTCATTTCTTTTTGCTTGTGGCACTTAAATTTTTATTGTCCCATTGGCAAATGTTTAAGTGGAACCAAATTATAAATACAAGGTTCCTTTTGATGCAAAACAATTGTTCCGATGTAAGATATCTACTGTGAAATCACTGGTTTCAAAATCACCGTAGTCCTGTTTAAGGCATTCGGATTAATTTTTTTTAGATTTTGATTTTTGATAGTTTTGAATTGAAAGTTGAATTGAACTAGATAAAAGGTGTTATCTGAGCTGATAGAATTCTGTCTGATGATGTAGTGACCACACGCCATCTAATCTTCGCAAGAGTTTTTTTTTTTTTTCGTAAGTCCGGAACAACTCTGGCAAGAAGTTGCATCCAACAAATCATGTTGGCCCATAAACACAGTCTGGACGTAGACTAGAAAGTCGGGTTGTCAACGGGTCAGAGACGGAAACAAGAATGACACCGTCCGCTTTCGTTTCCTATAAGATTTATCGGAGACGGAAATAGAGACGGAAGTGAGTGTTTTCACTTCCGCGTCCATTTCTATTTTTAAATCGAAAATCGAAAATGAAAACGGAACTAAACGGAAGTTTCCGCTATCATCATCGTTATATTAAGAAGTTATTTAAAATTATTGTTAGTATTAATTTTTCTATAATTTTTTTTCTAGTTTTTAAAAAATTTAAACTTACAAGGTTTAGTATATGTAAAAATTAACAAATGAATTTTGAATTTTAAAATGTACTTTATCCATCGATCTAAATTTACATATGAATATACTCAAACATGTTCCATAAAAACATGTGCCTTACTTTTATCAAACTGTCACGAGATATTCTCATTGTTGTGTGTGTGGATGGATGTATAAGGTACATGATCATTCGGAAACGGAAACGGGTTAGCGGATGCGATAATGAGTGTTTCCGTTCCTGATTCTTATAATTATCGGAGATCTATTTCCGTTTCCTATAACTTAACGGATGGTCTTTAACGGAGTTCCGTATTCATTAATAAAAACGAAAACAGAATGGATAATCGGAATTCGAATATCCATTGACAACCCTGCTAGAAAGTGATAAACTAAGGTGCAGCTGCAACCTAGCTAGACTAATTAAGCTGCAATTGAAGCTCGATCTATAAATTGTATGTGGTGGCATCGGTTGCTGTCAAACCTTAGTGGTTAGTGTACCTATGAGGATGCTTTTGCTATATTGTTGTCCTCTACCATGTCCAAGCTATTTATACCCATGGTCCATTTGTTCTTGTTGACAAACCATTCGGTGCCCATACTGTTTTTGGGCTTTCATTTAAATAATTTTGGCTTAGCAGTACTCCGGTTCAATAACAAACGTAATATAAAGTTAGTTCACTTATTTCGTTTTCTCTCTTGTTTGACCTTGTAATTTCGAAGACCACAATTTACCATACAATTTTACCTAAGTTAGCCATAAGAGGGAGTTTTGGCGGAGTGTATTTAGTCTCATAGGTCCCATTTGGTGTCGGGATAGGGTGGGGATATCCCTATTGTAACCCCACTTCTTATTTGGTATGGCAAAAATGGATAGGAATAAAAGGGGGTGAGAAAAGTAGGATCAACCAATCTTTGGGGTTAAATATGTAGATAAGTCATTTTGGTAGAGTGAGTTCACCCCACTTGTCTGATACCGTTTATTTCTTCCCTCTTCCCCAAGATGCTCCTTTCGTCCCTACTCATAATTACATTTAATATATCATTAAATTAAGAAAAATAGCCTAATTATATTTATTATATCATTAAATAGGAGATTTAATCAAATGCTCCTAATGGAAAGGGTGAAAGAAAATTCAAGCTCTATTATTCTCGCATACTATTTCATCATTGTAGAAAAATTGCCAAGTAAATAGTATTTTGTTATATTTATTATATACTTAGATTAGTACTAAGTACAAAATCGAGTAATTAAATTATCACAACACTACTTAATTTGTTGAGTTATGTTTAATTTTGATGAATAATAAAACATGTTACTATGTATGCAAGTATATCTCTAAGTTACTTGCAGGTTCAAAGTTAAAACAAAGCAAAAATCGTATCTAAGAAGAAGAGGTGTCGATACCATAGTCTCAGAATATCGACACCACAAAAGACTGAAGCTTTGGATGCTTTGAAAAATCTCTAGGGTGTCGATACCCTGGTGTCGACACCTCAGGCTTTCACAAAAAAATGAGGTTCTGGAAAAAACTCAGGGTGTCAAACCTAATTCACGGGTGTTGACACCTTATGTTCTCACAGATAATCCAAGCCATTGGAGAAGCCCAGGGTGTCGACACCCTATTGGGTAGTGTCGACACCTTTGCGACTGCGCAAGAGATTTTTGAATGTTGAACTTTCCAAAACTTGAGAATTCTTTTGACTGGCGTCTCCAACGGCTCTTTGACAACTTGAACATGATTTAAGGGACTCCTAGGCTTGAGCTAAAGCCATCCAAGTGTAAGTGAAAGCTCTCTTTGTAAAGTTCCTCCTCCAAAGCCTCGCAAGCTTCTTTTGCAATTTCAAAGGCTTTGGTGGACTGCCCTTCAAGGCAAAGAGATCAAGACTGCACTCATTTAATTTTTCTAATTCATTTGATCTCTTGTTTCTCTTTGCCCTCTGCTTGTTTACTCACTTGTGTGCTTGTGCCCATTCAATTGAGCATGTGTGTGTATTGGTGAGCTAGCACTGTAAGAAATAGCATGTGTGTCTTATTACTAAATTGCTTCTAGTAGTCGATACCCAAGGGATCTTGAAGAGTGGACGTAGGTCATCTTGTGACTGAACTGCTATAGAATTATCTCATTGTGTGCAATTGATTCTATATCCCATTGTAAATTGCATTGAGTTTTTGAAAACCCTATTCATCCCTCCCCTCTAGGATTTATCATAGCTTTTGGGCCAACATACTCATAAACATATCTAACATATCTACATTAATAAAAATGGCCTACTTACATTTAGTATATTATTAAACGGAAAGTTGATCAAATGCTCCTAATGGAAAAGGTGGAAAAATTACAAAATAAATAGTATATTGTCATACTATTTTGTCATTATATTTAATATATACTTAGATTAGTATTAAGTACAAAATTAAATAATTAAATAATGACATTATTACGCATAAATATAATTATTATATTATTATATTAATAAAATAAGAGGCTAAAAAGATCTTTTTCATAACTTATCTCAATCACTATCTATACTTCAGCTAAACTAAACACATGATTAACTTTTTGTTACCCCTTCCCATACCAAACATACCGAGGCACAGGAATAAGGTTAAATTATATTGGGTTGAATTATGCTTTTTCCTCCTCATTGTTCTTGGGTTGGGCACAAGAACTCCTGCTGGGTTATAAGGGATTTTAACCGCAAAAGTGCAAAAGATTCCACCCCCACCTTTGGTTCTAATTTTTTCCACCCCCATGGCCGGGGTGAGAGTTCTACCGAAACCATGATGCTCGGGAACTGCACATATCATTAGTCCTACCCCTCTCTTCGCTATAACTTGAATTTTGGACAGATTTTAGATGAGTGGGTTGGTAACGAGATGAGTGGGGATGGTTAGTTTTCCACACTCCTATTCAAACTGATAACGATCCTTTTAATACTGTTAGTTCTACTTATAACGCTCGAAACTAAAGATCGGTTTGCAGTAAATAAATAATGTGCCAATATATATATAGTAAATGTGGCTATTAACTCTTATCTTTTGACAGTTTACTAGCCCCAACTTTCTCGAATAATGAAAATAGTAATATTTGCTCTAATACAAAACATTGCATAAAGTTGAGCTAAATTGCAATGGGGCATTCCATTGGTCCACATAGATAGGTGTTACGTGAAATGACAGTTTTTTTCAAGAGTAGACCTAACAAACATTAAATGCAAGTACAAAATTTTACACGTGACAAATATATGTGGACGTAACAAATATTTCGCAAGCATGACAAATATTATTTGTCAATCTTGTAAAGTATTTTTCATCTCAACATATCTATGTACAGATTTTTCAACGTGATATATATTTTACATGCATGACAACTACTTCATGGTCATGATAAATATTATTTGTCACGTCTAAAAAATCTTTGTCATCCCTACGCATGTCTGTACAAATTTATGAGCATGATAACTATTTTTCAGGCACGATAAATAATATTTGACATGTCTAAAAAATATTTGTCATGTATGCATATATTTGTCGGATCCAAAATCTTGTACTCGCATTTAGTACTCGGCAGGTTTACTTGTGAAAAAACTACATATCTATGTGATGCCTACCTATGTGGACCAATGGGATTGTCCATTATAATTTGATTCAGCTTGTTGCAATACATTGCATTGCAGCAAGTATTAATATTCTAGCAAAAAATTTGCATTAAGCCTTCTATCTCGCTAAATATCCATCAACACCAACGTGTTCTTTTGTAATTTAACCATCTTTTCTGAGCATGCTAACATCCGTGGACCAAGAAATTATAGGTAGTTCATAACCTTGCACATCGACCTGCTTAACGTCCACCGTACATGTTTTTAGAACACATGCAGTTGAAAGAAGCTACGTTTCTCTGATGATTAGAATAAGAAGCATCTACACAAGCTAGCTAGAATAATTGACCAAAAAGAAAGGCGAGCTCTGTAACCATATTCCTTCTGTATACGTATATTCTTTCTAGCTACCAAGGACTTAATTATTTGTGTAATAATCAGCATACTGGAGATAAAAGTCTAATATTTGTCCCCACCTGATCTCAGGATAAGCAAAATAAGCGGATGCAAAACAATACTTGCACACCAATTTTTCTCAAACATGAACAAGGCATCAAGACGCAAACCTAATTAGGAGTACACATGAGATGGTACTTTAAAGAGGAAGCCATTAATTGCCTTGGGCAATTGTTCCTAGCAATTTGGTCGCTCATGTGTTGCAGAATATGAACAATTGTGTCGGATATTAATCCACTTTTGATGTAGAAGATACATGCATGCACCCAGAAGAAATGGAGCGGAAAACCTAAAATCCCCATGAAACTGTTAATATTGTTGAAACACATTTCTCTGAGTCCGGATCCTCTCAATACCATTTTGGATTGGGCTCCAGTAGTAACCAGTCCTAAGGCGCCATGTGTAAAGTAGTTTCGTCATTCGAGACACATTTCACTGACGTGGGTAACTTTTTCTAATTTTCCGGTTCAACAGGTTCTCAATATTATGCAAAGCACTTAAATACTACTAAGAGCACAAGACTACTACCATAATTTAAAATACACCTCAATGTAATATTTGTACAATAATTTTAGGTTGCATCCAAGTGCACATTAGGGGAGTATTTTAAATTATAGTTGCAATTTTATACTCTTGGTTGTATTTAAATGTTTGGAATACATCTCAAACGACGAAACACTTTTACACATGGCACCTTGGGATTGGTTATTGCTGGAATTCAATCCAAAATGATACTGAGAAGATCCGGACTCTATTTCTATCCTTGTTTACAGGGCATCGGCTTGGCAAGCGAGCTTGCAAAAACAGTGCTTGCTTCGGACCTCATACATCTGTGCAACATCTCTTCTTACCACTGCTTAATTTAACTAGGCCTTGTTTCTGGTTTTTGTTGCTTCCCTGTGTTATGGGAAGTCACTGAAACAAGAATGTTACTTGTCCTATCTAATAATTAGGGGAAAAACGTAATGCTAGAATGTTGCTATTTTTCTTCTGTGTAGTGTTTCTTGCATCTAAACATGTATAGGCCTGTGAATCACGGAAAACTAAGTCAGTAGTCAAGAGTTCTATGCTGCAATCATGGCAAATTTATGTCTGAAGTCACTTGAGACGGGCGTCCCGTCTCTGCTCTGAGGTGTGGGATCCTTGAGTCATATTCGTCGTGGCCTTCTTTCTTTTCATTAAGCTTTAAGAGGAATTTCCTAACATCTTGGTTGCTTTATGAAGAACATATATATATGGGTGGATGCACAAGAAAAGAAAAATGTAAGATGTATGGCTTAAAGATAAGGGGCTTCGCTTACCTTGTGTCGAATAGAGGAATATAAAGACGTAAATGGAAAGGGTGGAACAAATAAAGCACACTCGTAGCATGGTATGAAAACTTAATTTCCTTTGAAGCATGTAGATGCATTTCTTTTAGTTTTTGGTTTTTGCTTGGGTCATCATGGTTTCAATAGGGGGTCCTGGAAGTCATCTCTCTACGGCCATCTGGATTGAAAAAGAGAAGGAAAGAAATCTGAAATCCTCCGAGGAAATCCTAAGCTGCCGACTTCCTGAACTGATCTTTGGAAAATGAGCTGACTTCACGTTCTCCTCAAGCTGCAGTGATCCAAACAGGGCTATATACACTCAAACTTGCTGCTAATTAAGATGTTACGTGGCCACGGAGGACAAGTATGCCAAACTAACTAGGTTCACCTGGTTCTGTGATTTAAAAGAGAATGCACAAGGTTGGTCTGTAATCTTTGATTGCTGATGCGTGCAGAAGGATAACTCCATAACTCGAGTCTATACCTCAAGAAGTATTCTCCACAAGGTGTTTGAAGAGTATTTTGTGCAATGCATTCTTTTGTTTTTATTTTAGTGCAGACCATCTAGTCACATAGAGTATGAGCGTTAGTGGGACACGGGAAGTGAGACTGTTGCCTAGACACATAAAAATTGACAAGAAGCCCTTCATATCAGCTAAATAAATTTTACATGTTGAGTAATTTGTATTGTTTATGTGTGGGTATGATGTTATTTTTTGCTTTGGTCTTGCTATCTATCACTCAGGAAAAGGAGACGTTGCACAAATATGAGGGTTGCTTTTCCTTCGCCTCCTTTTCTGAGTTTGATATGTTCTATCATGTTAGATTCCCTCATGTGAAGCATTTTGAGTTTGCAAAGGTGCAGAAGCTTTTTGCAAATAGATCTTGTTGATAATTCCGATTGCATCTCACACAAAATGTATTTTTTCTTTATGGACTAAATTAAACTGAAAAGATATTTTACTTTAATTAGTAAACTAAATATATATAGACTTCAGTAAAAAAAGGGTTGATTAAAAGGGACCATCAATCCTTTTATGGTTAGGATCAACAAGAGTAGACTATGCATTTGCCCTAAGAAGGGGAGTCCTCTCTTATATAGAAGCATTTCCCCTTATCTATTTAGGCATTGCTGGTCAATTTCTTGAATAAGACTTGTTACAATGAGGGAATTATCTGATCACACCATTCGATCGGGTCGATCAGACAGCTGCAGCTGAGGAATGTAAGTTTTTTTGAACTAAAACGTTAAGAGATTTAAACAATTCAAAAAAAACAAGCAGGATCGTGGCCCTATGCAATCCGGAGGGCACGGCACAACAAGTATTATTCTAATTTCTTTAATGGGCAGCCCGTCCATAAACCACGCCCTCTACCTTCGCCATTGGTGGTAGTGCACGCAGCCGCAGATTGGGCCTTCTTAATAGGCCAAGACCACCCTTCGTTACTGAGTCCAATTTATTCTGAATTGGAGCAGGCTGGCCATCAAAAAAACTTAAAGAGTAATGTTTACTGTAATGTCTCTGTACTATAATGAGTAAGTTAGAAAAAGTTAAAAATTTTCTTTTGGTCGGACCCGACATACCTTACCTGTCCATACAATGAATGCTACAGCTGATCGGACAATCAAAAAAAAAAAAATCTTAAAAATAAAACACCGAACATAAAAATATCTTAATAGGTTGAGCCTAATAATAATTTTTAATTTTTAATTTCTTTTAAATCATTCGATCAGACATTGCATTGTATGACAAGTAAGGCACATCAGATCCGACCAAAAAAAAAAAATTCAAAAGAATTTTTTTAAACTTGTTGCGACGTTCCCCATTGCAGCATGAAAAAGCATTACAGCAAGCATCACGCAAAACCTAAAAGGCTATTGTATTCGGGTTAGCATGATGTATCTAATGCCCACTCCGACTCGGAGCAAATATTTCTTCCATATCCAATAGATAACTAAACAAGATACGAATTATCTAATTAACGTAATCAGATAGTCAATATAGGCAACTCTGGAAGAGGGAAATATCAGCTCCGTATGCTGTATCTGCTCCATTTGCAGCCCTGTGTGAAATTAATCTAGACCACAAATTGTTGCAGTAAATATTGAAGGCAGCAACTCGTGGGCAGTGTAAGGTTTCTATCAAAGAACTCTATCCTAGGGGCACCATACCCTCGACCCAAAATTCGATCAGACAAACCATTGAGACAAGGGGTATGCCTTAACCCAAAATTCGACAACATGTCCTCCAACATGACGCCACAGAACGCTCAACTTCGATACGCCAACCCTCCCTTCTCCATAGAAACCAAACAAAAAGGAAAAAAGAAAAGGAAGCATAGCTGCATAGGTATTACTTCAATTAAGAGAATTAATTATTCAGGGATGAGTTAAGGAGATTATTTATGTCGGAATAAGAAATATTTTGACCTGAAACATTTTTAACTTATACCGTATTAAGGTAAAATGAGCAGTTCTACCTTTTTCCCTAGATTGTGATATTTCACGAATAACTCATTCCTAGGTGAAACTCACATAGAGTAAGAGATTCTGTCCATCGAAATAAAGTAAGTGGATTAAATGGAATCCCAGATCTTATTCCAGGCCTTATTCAGTTATTAAAGCACTGCAGGGGAGATTCTCAGGACACAAATTAGCTAAGCGTCAGTTTGGAATCTAATGGAGTAAGGAGTTATTCGTGGAATACTAATTCTGATTTGATAGGCAGGATTCATTATTCTGGTTCAAAATGACATCCTGGAATAGACTGAATAAGTAATTCCTCTTTCCACTCAAAAATATGCTTGTATTTTATCTTATTATTAAATTAAAATACTTTTTAGTCTAATGTATTTATCCCGTCATAATTTATTCTGCTATCAAAGCGAGATTTAAAAGTGTGTTGAGAATTAAAGAGCCTATCCATGTACACAGTTGAGGCCACCCTCTTTCTCAAAATACTCGCAGGCGTAAACTCAGCCATCTCATTTTCTTCATATATTTGTTAATATTATTCAATGATATATGCCTATCTTATCTCTAATCATTTTCCAACAGAACCAACTGCAGTATGAGTGCTCAGGTTCACCACCTTCCTTCTTAACGAGAAGTCTCAGGTTCAAACCTGGTTGGAGCTTAAAAACTCTCTAGTCATGCAGTATGAGTGCTGTTGGAATCTTTATCTTCTGGTCTGTAGGATTACTTCTCCAGAAATCATCCGGACCTAAAATTGTCGCCTAATTAGGCGGGTCCATCGACCTGAATTTTGAAAGAATATCTCGGGTTCTGGATTGGAATGAATAGTTGTACATACTTGGCCACTGGATCACATTAAAAAAAAATCATTTTCCAACATGCATCCACATGGTTTTTTTTTTTGACAAATGTCATCATCAAGGAAACATCATATCTAGCTTTTGCCATCTTTTGACAGGTGTTTCTAAAGCCTTTCAGCAAGTGTCATACAACAAGTGCCCCCTTCCTGCTCCCTTCTCCTTTCCACCCTCTCTTTCCCTCGGACAAGGTCAGGTAACATGGGAGGACATCACCTAATACAGGGAGGTGGCGGCATGCCGTGGGCCTCGTGGGCACTAGGTCCACCCCTAAGGTTCAATAGCCTTTGCCCATTAACGACCATAAGGCGGCCCACCGCCAATCTACTACTTTGATGGCTTTTTTCTTGTTAGTTCAACCCTGTAATGGGCCATCTAGAATGACGGGTTAATTTCAAGGAATTTTAAGTTTAATCCCCTGTAAAAAAAAAAACCTAATAATGGACCATTTACTTATCATCTTAATGTTCTAAAATTTGTCATTTCTAGTTATTGTTCTCCTAAGTTTCAAAAATCCAAAATGTTACAGAACATATGACCTCTATGAAAATTAAGTGGGACTTATTTAGAAGGGCAGGTATCTGCATCACTTTGATTTCGACTGCTGGAGAACTTGGCTTGGAGTATATCTTAATATGTTTTAGGTGGAGAACCTGATGATGATGTAATGGTGCTACATGTGGCTGATGCTAGTTTAGGAACTGGATAAGGACCCTGATTGTATTCAGACCTTAACAATAAGAAAATGACAGAGTGGATGAAGGCATCATTATCGACATATCATGCTTGCTCAGAATCTAAGATCCAATTACAAGGGAGTTGTTGAGAATGAGATGCTGTTTATGACAAACAAATCTACCAAACTAACAATGAACTTCCACAGGAAAGCATGTCTGAGCAATATTTTGATTTAATTGTCAACATTAAGTTTCTTTTGATTATATACAACCCTCCTTCAACTGTAAAGTGTATTTTTTTTATAACTAAGCGAAATCTAAAATCAGCATCTCTTGCAAACTAGACTGACAATTTGTGCTTGGAAGTGACTTCTGAGAAAAGCTAGTTCATGAGAGTACCTTTCTTTACTGCCAGCTCTTAATGGTGTTAATGTAAAGTTGTGCAAGATGTTCTGCATGGAGTGGTCCGTAAATGCATGGTCTGCTACCCAGAAGAAGTGGATTTGTCCTTTTTCTTTTTCTTTCCAGAGAGATTTAGGACAAAGTGTGTAGGGTATGGACCCAGTTGTGCCATCTTATCATTAGAGGGGGAGGATCCAAGGAGAAGGGTCCATAAAGATTTGTCTTCCTTTTGACCAAAGCTTAAAAACTTGATGTGACCTCCATGCTCAAATGGTTAATTAGATGTGGTACAATCTTCTTGGTGACACCAGACTTCCCACTAATGCTAAAAGCTTTGATATATAAAACCATTAATGGTAGCATAAAGTCTCTGTAACTTACATAATTAAAGCCATTGTCGAGTTTGGCGCCCCCTTCAAACTGCAGCAAGCGCTTTCAAATTCCGCAGTTGGGACTAATTGGATGGCCTCCTCAGATGTTCAGACGTTGACATGCTATTTTATTTACCCAATTGTGTATTCAATTCTCAGCTTCCACTTGGAAGTTCCCTAAGATTTAAATGCAGGAAATCACTGTTCCAGAAGGAAAATAGTTGTGGGATCTAGTTTATGAGGTGTTTGGTCACTGTATGATTAAGAATTTTAATATTATTACTAAAGTAGTCAGTAGAAGTTGGTGCTTAGTTATGTCCTATCAGCTTACTTTAATACATTAAAAGATTCTTTTACTATGACAAATTTAAGATGAGTGACCTAAACTTCTATTAAAAGGTCACAATTTAACTAAGCAGCAAGTACCAAAATATTTCAGTGACTGTTTGTTCTCAGCCACCTCCCCCAACCCAAAGGAAATTAAAGACCATGTCTAGGCATCTTAGCTATCCATGTTTCCCCTGCCACCTCCCCCAACCCAAAGGAAATTAAAGACCATGTCTAGGCATCTTAGCTATCCATGTTTCCCCTGCCACCTCCCCCAACCCAAAGGAAATTAAAGACCATGTCTAGGCATCTTAGCTATCCATGTTTCCCCTGCCACCTCCCCCAACCCAAAGGAAAAGACCATGCCTACCATGTTTCCCTTGCCACCTCCCCCAACCTGAAGGAAAAGACCATGTCTAGGCAACTTGGCTATCCATGTTTCCCCTGCCATGTGAACAATTGGGACTGTGCATTTGCCTCTGGAGCTCGGTTTATGATGATGGTTGTAGAAGAATTAGATTTCATGATAAGTTCTAACATGCTGATCTGTTGGACATCATGTTGATCTTTTGGACAAAGTGCTCATGGGGGTGTTGAATCTGGACTTAACAAAGTTGACATGCGGGCATGATGCGTTGTCTGGGGTTGTCCCCTGCGGCAGGCATTCGGTACATTTGTTGCCAGGTGAAAAAGGTTTATGTACAATCGATGACATGTGCATGCCGAATGTCACATTTCGATGAAGTATGTTTAGTTTGATACTTCAAAATGAGAAATATTTGTCACAATGGTATTAACAATACAATCATCATCCGATCAATGGATCAGATGGTGCATGGTAGCTGTACCATCCAAGAGGTATACAATGGACCTTAAAAGCTGCATATCTTTTAAAGAACGAAAAAAAAACCCTGCATATCTTACAACCCATCGATCAAACGGTAGTCCTATCATTACATCTTAAGACATTGCAACAAGTATTTCTCTTTAGTTAAACTAAGAGGAGGGGATAAAAGGAAATTGAGAGAAACTTCTGTATCTCTGGTTAACATTTCTTCTGCAAAGGTTTTAACCACTCGACACTAAAGCTTGGACAAAAAACAAAGGAAAATACCAGCATCATGGAAAATAAAAGAGAAACAGAGGTTGAAGATGTTTATTATAAACCTAACGGGGGCAGTTAGTGAGATATCTGAAATGAAAAATAAATAAATATGCTGAACATCTCGACCAACCTACCCTATGTCCGACCATAGGCTTCATGAGGCGGGTCAAAATTTGTTGCATTGGGGTTATATGGAATAATGCTGTTGTACAGTACAATGTAGAGTAATACTATTGTACAACACTTCTTATGAGACTTTGCACATCCTGTGCGGTTTAATCATTTAACAAACAACTTTTGTCCGAAGGGAACAAGATCGTCTAGATTTATGGGTCTGCACCATCCAACGTCTTTCAAACACATGAAATCGAGCCGTACGTATATTGTGCAAGGATGCTTGTATAGTTCAATTTTATGTGTCCAAAGGCGTCGGACGGTCTAGACGCACAGATCCAAATGATCTCGTTCCTGTTCGAAATATTTTAAGACGCCTCTCTCTCTTCTAAGCGGTACACCAAATGGACAGCGTTAACACACCTTTTTTAACTTTCCTAAGGGGTACACTCAGCACACAGCATCTACGGGCCCTCCCTGCAACTAAATGCGATACATAGATACCTTCTCTGTGGCCAAACATGGGCTTCAAGAGGTGGGTCAACATTGGTAAGCGGGTTATGTAGAACGATGCTATTGTACAACACCTCCTATCTTATGAGACTTTCTCACATTCCTTGAGGACGGACTAAGCATCTAATCACAAAGCTTTCGTTTAAAGTATTTAGACACCTTTCTTTCTGAGTATCCGCTGACCCTCCCAAGAACATACAGTGCAGACACCTTCTCTAGACCTAATTCTTAGCTCCCATTGGTGTGTGCTGTGCCACCTTCATGAATTCAGACGAGGAAACATGGCAAGTAATGGTGCCGCTGCCTGGCGAGACATTAGGCAAAGGAAGGTGCCAATCAGATTAGGAGACCTTGGTGGGGGAATCCTCTGTTCCCGTTTGAGGTGGTTTAGCTACAACATTTGACTATGTTCCTATCCGCGTATCCCTTGTCCACCCTGCAGCGTGTGGACGCCCGCAGCTAAGCCTCTGGGATTAGTGTAGGAGTGCTCGCCTTTTCGGCTCCAACGGGACCAATTTTCTAGTAGGAACCGCCGCGGCCTCTTCAGGACTGCCAAGTGGGTACGTTGGCGCCGATAGGTCTGAGCCAGCCACCACTACATCTCAATCTATCTAGATTACACATGCATCTATGTACAAATAGCCAAACTCCCTCAAGTTTTCCACAGAGAGGGTACCAAAAGTCCATGCATTAGGTAGGTCACCCAAGTCCCCCCTGGGTCCTAATCTTGTCTTTATTGGTCGTTTATTAGTCACGTCTTGTTATAATTAGACCAGCATATGTGTGTGAGTTGATATGAGTTGGTGGGCATTAGATACGGGGTTTGTGTCTCTTGGGTACTTGGTCTTTTTGTTCTTTTCTGGCGACGTTTCATATTAGTAGTCTTTTTTTGTTTT
This sequence comes from Zantedeschia hybrid cultivar, assembly GCA_030544215.1. Classification (NCBI taxonomy): domain Eukaryota; kingdom Viridiplantae; phylum Streptophyta; class Magnoliopsida; order Alismatales; family Araceae; genus Zantedeschia; species Zantedeschia hybrid cultivar. The sequence continues at coordinate 5,900,200 of JARZZO010000002.1, forward strand.
TGTTGGGAGTTTCGTACTTTGCTCATTAGTCCCCTTAACGGATGAGGGCCTGTCAAATGCTTAGTTTGGCTTTTAGCTTCTGGTCTTAATGGGGTTCTTGACTCCGCAAGGCCAAACATGAGAGTCCCCTAATGTGCGACCATCGCTTCCATCCTCTTAAACATTTTCTTGATCTAGACAAAAGGTTGATTGCCACTGAGGAAACGGTGATGCACGAAGGTCTACAATCTTGGGCGAGCTAATTACTTAAATTTGATTAAGTCAATTCAGAGATCGGGGTCAGATTAGACCTATATTATTTTGAGTTGGATTGGATACAAGTTGAACTCGTGCTCAATCTAGTCTTCGTCGGATCGGATCCAATCTGACTTTAAGAAAACTTAACATACCTTATAATTAAACTAGACATTGTATATGAAGGACATGACTCAGTGCACAAGCTCTCATCACTTGCGGGGTATAGGAAAAGGTCGATGTACATAGCTTTACTTCTGTCAAGCAGAGAGACTGTTTTCTTGCATAAAGTTTAGGTTGGAAGTCGGTCCCGTTGATCACATTTTGATTTCAATAAAAGTTGGATCAAATTAGAGAAAGATTGATAGTTGGATTAAGTCGGGTTAAAAGCGTTCGGGCTGCCATTTGAACTGGAGTGCGGTTCTTCTCAATGTTGGTTTGGACTGAATTTACAGAAAAAGGAAGAAAATAGTCTTTCATAAAAATCCTTCCTCGGGAATGAAAAAAGCATCATACGAGGGAATTTTTGAAACCTTCCCCTCTCTTTACGGACTGAGTTCAGTCTAAACTTGGACGTAGAGGATCTATATTCTTTGAACTGGATTCAAGCTGAGACCTCTTATATATAACAAATTCAATTAAAGTTGACAGCCAGAGTTATACTCCTAAATACATACAATGATCATTTAGGAAATTTTCTTTATATGTATACGTATGTATATGAATCCTAACATTATATTCTATACACATGGAAGAATCCTTGAGATGATTCAGCAGAAGGCCAATTTGAAAACGCAAACGACCTAAAGTGAGCAAATTTACTGTTCTAGTCGATGATATGGAGATAGGTAAGGATGTAAGAGACTTTGTTCAACATTCTTGCACTGTTAGTGGCAGGCTGGAAGCAAACTCACTGTTTGGGAGAAGATGATTAGCATCTGTGGAGGGAATATTTCATCCAAATCTGATGCAACCAAACTTACCGGACAGTCTTTGAAAGTTCTTAATCGTTTGAATAAACGTGATGAAATTATTTGCTTTGTAGAAAGGATGCTTTGCACTTCTACGCTTAGGTCACTTTTCGCCCACAAACATTTAGGTATGTTTGGGTTTGACATAAAATACTGTAAGACATTGGAAAACATCTCATTCCTTAGACGACATTTTTATAGAAGAAAAAGAGCAGAATAAGAGGTCTTATTCTTAGAATAAGACTAATTTTAATTTGATGAGCCAAATAGCTTATATCACGTTAAAATTGTTTGTACTAAAATAAGGAGAATAAACAATTCGACTTTAAGCCTAGGAATTGCTTATTCTTTCTATTCCATTAATAGGTCCCATAAAATTATCAAAGTTATATGTCTCTTATTCTAATATACGCTATTCCGAATAAATAATTATGAATAACTTATTCTGCAAACAAATTAGGACTAAGTATATATATGAAAGATATCTCATTTTTATCTCATAAAAATATAATGTTTTATAACAAATCAAACCATCTCCATATATAATATTCCATTCAGCCTAGAGAGAAAAAACCGCCTATAGGCACAACACATGACACTCCAATCGCAAGCAAGTATTGCAAGTTGAAACAGTACCATCTTTGAAGATCGCATCCCTCCATGATTAATTTAACCCTTGCAAATACCGAAAGACTAACAAATTGTTTAGGTCACTAATGAACTTTTTCTTCGTTTGTTCAGTTCCTCATCGTTTTTGTCTGGTAGGCATTAATGAACTAGATTTCTTTTAACAGAACACGTTCGGTGGGTTAAAATCTATTTTTAGTCAATTATTAACAAAGAAGTTTTTGGGTCCAATGAGAATTGGTGCAGTTCAAAGTCGAAACCAGGATTTATGTTAAAATATTGTGACACGCGTTGAAGGGGACACTTTGAAAGGGAGATGGGTCATAATTTCAACAATTTGGGGTACAGTTTGTCTTCACTTGTATCAAGTCCTTTTGGTTGCTCAACTTGTTCATGATCTGCAGAAAATGATCAGACGAGATCCTCATAGCTTAAGGTTATGATATAATTATGTTTTATAAAATATTTAAATATTTACAAATAAGTCTCTCTAATCTAATTATTTATTTATGAGTCTTTATGATCCCTTATGAATTGGTGTAATGTCTAGAATGTTACAAAAAATCCCCTAAGAGTGTTAACAAAAAAGCCCACACAAAAGATTTTTTTGTAAGAAAATTATAATTGTAAAGACTTATTTCTAAATAGTTAGACTAGGGAGGAGTTCTTGGTGATATGAAAACTTTACGGGCTTGAAGACCAAAGGCTCTTTAATTTTTTACCCACATTATCAAATCAAATGATCGATTCATCTCTAGCCATTATAAATGGAGACGTACCTTTTTTTTGGATGACGAAGGAAGACATATTTGAACCATGATTTGTTGTACCGACTTGACTCGTGTCAATTCAAACGACTTGTATCGTATCAGAGGGAATCCGAGTCGATGCGACTCGATCGAGTCTGTACGATTTAGAAGAACTTTTTTATACGACTCGTGCGAATCGACACAAGTCGACCCAGTTCGTACCGGATCATAGAAGATCCGAGTCGGTTCGACTCTTCGAGTCGGCAAACCTTGACCTGAATACAGAATATGAGATCTATAGATCTCATCTCTAAAAAGATCCATCCATCTTCTTGCCATGCTCTCTTGACTCTCTACAGGCCATTGTGGGTATAGCTTGGTCATTCAACCTTTAAATTCAAATACCCAATGAGTGAGACACTTCAGTTGTACAAACCTTTATGTTTAAGACGATATCCGAACAATCACGTTTTTATTTACATGTATTTAGTTTGAATCGGTGACGACAATAGTTCAGATTTGGCATTCAAGTGTAACGGGTGGACTTTGTACTCAAAGACAAATGATGAGAATTGAAGAAATTGCCAGGGCACAAACATAAAAATTGTAGATGCTGTTGAGACAATGGTACGATAAAAAAGGAGCAGTGAAGAAATCGATCAAAATTAATGTGTCAAGGGAGCATGTACCGTAAAGTAGCATGTACAAGAGGTACAAGAAACAAATACAATTCATCTTCTATATATTTGTCAACCAATAAGATTATCCAATTGTCTAAGTTTTGTGAACGATTAAGATCATAGATGCCTGTGCTTATAAATTAACTATGGTCAATCATAGGGTTGACAAATGCCTCCCATATAGGTATGCATTAAATGAGTCCTTTGGTTCAGCTGATTAACTTCATTAGATTTCCAATCGTCTTAATAAACACAACAAAGTTTCATAGTGTAGCCATGAACATCTATTATATATCCCATGTCGCCGAATCATCATAATTTTCATTCAAATATTTGCAGATCATCGTCCATGAATCTTTTTGAAATATCAAATCTCTGAGGGACCATTCCTTACTAATTCTTTGCATGCATCACTCTTGATTTGTACTAGTCAGGGAAACCCTACGCATTAGTAAGTACCCCTGTTGGAAGACATTCACAGATAGTTGCTAAAACTTTGTGATGTAGCCGAAGCTATCACGACCGGATTCCGAAGCCGGAATCCGAAGAAATAGATCCGGAGCTGGGTCGGATCGGTGTTCAGAGGCCCGACGGGGATCCGGAAGGCGAAGGATGCAGAGGCGAAGCCGAAGGCCCGAAGGCCGAGGGGTGCTCGGTCGGCGGCTGGCTCGTTCCGGGAAGTCGGGGCCGAGACTCCTTCGGCGGACGAAGGGGCGGCGCGAGGCCGAATCTCCTCTGTCGCGGGGGCAGCCGGCGCACGGCGTCGAGACCAGGGAGAGGAGTCCGAGATCGGCGGTCGAGACCGACTCGGGAAGGTCGGCGATGATTCGAACCGAGCTCCTGCGGGAGGGGAAAAAGAAGAAAACCGGTCAGCAGGAGTCCCGGACTTCAGCCCTAAGGAACCCCCTCCGACGGTCAAGTTAGCTCCTGAAGAAGATTCGATTCAGAAGGCAAAGAGTAGCTTTAATATTTTTTGGACCGTAGTCCTTAAGGGTCTCGGAGGCTCAAGAGTCCATCCCTTTGGCAATAAATAGCGGTGTATTTATAGCAGAGGATAGCGGATGGTTAACGGTGGTAGCCGATATAGGACTAAAAACGCGGACTTACTGGTAAACTGCCATAGTACTTGATCCGCCACCGGAGTGGGCCGGACTCGGCTATCGGGCCGAAGGGGGTTAGGCCGCTGATGGGCCGAAACCTGTTGGGCCCTCGGCTGCCGCGCTGTTCCCGGGCCGTAGGCTGATGGGCCGCTGACGGGCTGAAGCCTGTTGGGTCGGGAACGACGGTGCCGCTTACGGGCCGAGGGCTGTTGGGCCGCTGATGGGCCGAAGGCTCCCTGAGGGCCTTGCACTGCTGCTGCTGGGCTGAACGGGGTTTGGGCTTGCTTCAATGGGCCGGATCGGATTCTGCCTCATCACTTTATATTTTGGTTGGAATAACTTGAACAAATAAATTAGTGTGAGTTATGGAGATAATGCTTGTTGTTATAAGAAGGTTTACAGATCATGCTAGGAATCCCCATTCCATGACTATTCTATCGATGTTGATCTATAAACCTTTTTTTTTTTTTGGTGTGAAATGAGTTGATCTATGTACACACCGAATTGAATGTTCGGAGACGAGAATATCTCAAGTTTGGTTTCAGTTCCAAGATCGTATGTAAATATGGTTGTGAGGATGTGACTATTCTTATAAAAATTTGACCCGATTATCAGGATGAGTATCATAGACATTTTACATCAATACAAAGTGAAACCATATGCAACAAAGTATCCGAAAACCTAGTAAATAATTTTTGCAGACAATCCTACTTAACATCAACTCTATTTATTTAAATCTGATCCACATAAACTTTGAAAAGGAAAAAGAAAAGTTCACCAAGAATTTGTCGATAGAAAAAGAAGGTTTATCAAAAATCTATTGATAGAAAGAAAACTATAAAAATTTACTGATGAGGCAGAATCCGATTCGGCCCATTAAAACAAGCCCAAACCCCGTTCAGCCCAACAGCAGCAGTACCAGATCCCCCGGGAGCCTTCGGCCCGTCAGCGGCCCAGCAGCCTTCGGCCCATAAGCGGCACCGTCGCTCCCGGCCCAACAGGCTTCAGCCCGTCAGCGGCCCACTAGCCTACGGCCCGGGAGCAGCGCGGCAGCCCAGGGCCCAACAGGCTTCGGCCCATCAGCGGCCCAACCCCCTTCGGCCCGGTAGCCGAATCCGGCCCACTCCGGTGGCGGATCGGGCACTATGGCGGTTTATCAGTAAGCCATCATTTAGTCCTATATCGGCTGCCACCGTTAACCATCCGCTATCCTCTGCTATAAATACCCCGCTATTTATGGCCAAAGGTATGCAACGGACGCTTCCCCAAGCCTCCGAGACCCTTAAAGGACTGCTGTCCGAAAAGCACTAAAGCTGCTCTCTTTGCCTTCTGAATCGAATCTTCTTCAGGAACTAACTTGACCGTCGGAGGGGATTCCCCAGGACTGACGCCCGGGACTCCTGCTGACTGGTTCTTCTTCTTCTTTCCCTCCTGCAGGGGCTCGGTTCGAATCGTCGCCGACCTCCCCGAGTCGGTCTCGGCCGCCGACCTCGGATTCCTCTCCCTGGTCTCGACGCCGTACGCCGGCTGCCTCAAGACAGGAGACTCGGTCTCGCGCTGAAGGAGCCTTCGGGCTCACTATCCAAGAACAGACCCACTCCGAGTCGCCTCCGGCATTGGACCCCCGGCTCCGCCTCTGCGTCCTTCGCCTTCCGGATCCCCGTCGGGCCCCTTCGAACACCGATCCGGCCCAGCTCCGGATCCTCTTCTTTTCGGATTCCAGCTCCGGAATCCGGTTGTGATAGATCCAGTCTACATCATTTACTAACACAAGTTATCAAATGGAAACCTGCATTCCTGATTACATGCCAGACTTACTTAATCATGGATCAAACTTTGAAACTTTCTGAGATGAGCCTGAACAAAGAAGGAAAGCAGTTAGCTTAACAAAGAGATGTGATGTTCTCCTAGGTAATCATGAAGAATTAGAGTATAAACGAGAATATAACTGACATGTATTTCTATTGAAATAAGTTTGTTAAGATTTCATATTTTCTTTTGTTTCATCTTTTAAAAGAGAAAATTATCAAAATGTATAGGGAAACTTTCAAAGTTTCTAATAGGGAGCATCCCTAGCACAAAATAACCAAAAAAAAAAAAAACATGTACCTTTGAATTTCATATCCGAAGGTGACAAAGGTCACATTTTCTAACATATTACTGAAAAATATCCTAAAACGTAAAAAAATACTATCCTACAACAAATTAAACATAATATGATTTTAATTTATACCCTTCATTGTAAGATATGTAAAATAGACCATGCATTTTATAATTGTCAAAATACATTAATATCTCATAGTGTCATAAAAAGTCACTCCTTTGAGATTTAGTATCTAAAAGAATCATTAACTTTTAATATATTTTTATAATCTCAAAATACATTAATATCTCATAGTGTCATAAAAAGTCACTCCTTTGTGATTTAGCATGTAAAAGAATCATTAACTTTTAATGTATTTTATATTTGTCAAAATACATTAATATCTCATAGTGTCATAAAAAGGCACTCCTGTGAAATTTAGTGTCTAAAAGAATCATTAACTTTTATAATCACTAAAATGGGCATAAATAAATTAAAATATCAAAAAAATCACTAGATTGTGATTTTCATTTTTTGAAAGACACAAAGTTTCACCATCCATGATTTTTTTTTTCTACAGATATTTTTTGTTAAAAATTAAGGAAGTTACTACGTCATGTCATCTGTAGTGAAACTTTTCTTAATATTACACGAGGATGAAACTTACACGTTAGACAGTGTAATGGAATCAATATATATAATAGACTCCTAAGCTGCTGTCAATAATCGAAAGCCAATTTATGAATATTCAGTAGATTATATGTTTGCCACGCATTCCTTTGTTGAAATGTTTAACCTATTTTTAGTTGGACAGCTATCTAAGTTCTAGTGTATGATATGTGAGTTGTAATTCTGGAAATGGAATGTATGTCTTATGATGACCGGTGAACGTTTACAAAAATAACTTTTGAAATGGTACTTTTCTTGCTGTATACTTCGAGATGCCGGTACTCCTTTTGGTAATTCTAAAATGTATGGGGAGTGTCTTCATGTATTAAAATTAAAAAAAAGATTAACTTTCATAAAAATTTAAGGTATTGGTGGCCTTTTTATAATAAAAAATATTTAAATTCGCTTTAAATATGTCGTACAAAGAGGATAAAAGTCATATTACATACGACTTACCGTAGGATAATATTTAAGGATACTTTTTATAACACATTAATATGTATTAGAATTTTTATAAGTTGTACTCTTCTTTTAGATAATTTCTTTAAAAAAATGATTTCCTTGGCAACAATTAGATTTTTCATTTTCTAATCCTTGGCATGGCCCAAGATTGTATCCAATGCCTTACACATTTAAACCCCTGTAAGTGTGAAGTCATGATATGTGATCTTCATCCCTCGCGTGTCGTGTGAACGGACCTCTGCTCCCATTTAGACGAGAGCATCTCAAGTTCGACCCCCGTAAGGGGCTTCTACATGGACGGTATTCCTTTTCCTCTCGCATCATCTGACCGTAGTTGCCGAGTTTTGAACTTGAGTCTCTTAGTTAGAGTTTTCCTCTCCTTAGCCACCGGACTACTTGCTGAAAGAAAAAAAAAAAAAAAAAGTGATACGTGATCTCCTTTAATACAACCAGGGTAATACTTGACAGTGTCATTTACTCTGTGTTGTGCAGAGCATGGTCCTTAAGAATGCTCTGTTTTGTCTTCAGCAATGATTGGCTCTTTAGAGAGAGAGAGAGAAGGTTGGAGAGAGAGGGGACCGGTTATAAAGCCCGGGACACCAAAGCCGCATCTGCCCGCACACAGCCACACTGACCTCTTTACTCTGACAAGCTAAGATTCTCTCGGTCCACATTTCCACTCGGCCGTTCAGACAGCCTTGCCGGCCGGCTAAGCTAGCAGCAGCGCATCTCCCCGGTCTTCGTTCAGACATGGACGACGACCACCACGACCGCCGCTTCCCTCCACCCCCGCCTTCTCCCCTCTTCCTCGGCTCCAGCAACTGGGCTTTCTTCTCCCATGGCCAGGTACAGTACTCCTCCCTCCCAATAACAGCATTCCCTCCTGCTACTGTAACCCATCCCATTGTCCTCTCTCTCTCTCTCTCTCTCTCTCTCTCTTGTGCTCTAACGGGTTTAAGATGACGATGATGTTGGAACAGACAGGGGAGGAAGAGGAATGGTGGGAGGAGAGCGCGGACAAAGTGAAGCAGGCCCTGCTCTACCGCACATTGGAGGTGGAGTCCATGCGCATCGCCAGCCAGGAGCAGATCCACCGCATGGAGTGCGAGATGGCCCGCCTCCGCGACCAACTCGGCGCCGCCACCAGGGAGCGCGACGAGGCCCGGGAGCAGGCCCACCACGCCATGCTTCTCCTTTTCCAGAACGGCGCCGGCGCACCCCTCGCGACACCGAGGCCGCCGCCCACCAATGGCCACGCCTCCGGCTCCCAGTTCCCGTCTTTTGACGTACTTGTGGAGGCCAACCAAGCCGTCAATTCTGGCGGGTGTGTGGGGGTGTCGCCGTCGTCGTCCTCGTTGTCCTCCGAGGAGAGCAGCGTCGTGGTGTCGTCCCCGGCGGCGATGCCGGCGGGGGAGGTAGAGCTGTTCGAGCTGGTGCCGGTGGGGAAGCTGCCGGAGAAGGGGAGGCTGCTGGAGACTGTGATGAAGGCGGGGCCCCTGCTCCAGAACCTGATGCTGGCGGGTCCGCTGCCGCAGTGGCGGCACCCCCCGCCGCCGCTGCGGAGCTTCGAGATCCCCCCCGTCTCCATCAGCCTCAACAGCCCCTCCGCCACTGCAAAGCCCACCATCACAGCGGCACCAACAACATTGGCGGAGGACATGAAGCCAACCTTCGCCGGCCACCATCAGGCCCTCTGCGACAACAGCAAGAGGGGAATGGAGGACGAGGAGGAAGGGGAACTGATGGCAGTGGCAGAGCCGTGCAGCGGGCGGTCCCCTCCGTCTTCTTCTTCCTCCTCTCCAAAGATTAGCAGCGGCAGCAGCAACACCAGAAGCAGCTACAAGTACCAGAAGATTGGTCCTTTTCTCCGCTGCTGACCCTTCCTACTCGGTTTTTTGCACACCTTTTTCCTCTTCTGTCTTCTTCTTCCTCCTGCTCCTTGGTAGATCTTAATTAATTTGGGTGTGTTAGCAGCTTTTTTGTTAACAACAACAGTTAGGTAACCCTTCTTATCGTATGGTTTCTAGCTATCTACGTGTCAAAAAGGGTTCCACCACCAGCATCACGAGGAACAGGGTCCCCATGTTCGCAAAAGATGTCCTGGCAAATGCACTTAACTTCCATTTCAAGGTTCCGCAGTTGCTTTTCATGTCCCAAAGGATGTTGTTGCACACTGACGACAAAACTATATGTACATATCATATATGATACTGTCTATCATACGCATGCTTGAGAGTGAGTGGCACGCGGTAGGAATTCCACAGTAAGGTGACGACGAGACGTATCCACTTATATAGGTTTGGATCGAGTAAATTATTAGTCATGTATTTATATCGAAGATTGAGATCACAAGAGTAGAGTGTACCATGACACATTCATGGCACAAGCAACCAAGTGTACAAGAAAACTCGATTTGGACTTCAAATGAATTAAGTAGATCTTTATGTATCTTTTCACTTCAGTTGAGATATATCAGTCTTATGTGAAAATTGATAAACTAACACTACCCACTTGGCTTGAGAGTTCTCAAAGCCATGACAAAAATTATAGGATGGACGCAAATTGTCTATGTAATGACATTGATTAATCGAGCTCAATTCAACTCCCATCGGAATCTGACTCAATTTTGATCACTTATGTGTATGGAGGCATCAAAACTTCTAATCTGACAGGTAGATTAGCACAATTCCATTATTCTATGCCGGGAAGCCCCTGTGCAAATTCTCCTACATGTCAGACTCTCGAGCAAGCACGGGATCAGGCTCGTGAGACTCATGCCTATAGTACATCTCTCAAATGGAGACATGAAATATATCTTTTCGACTACTTTCTCTACATTATTAAATACTTCGATTCACATCTTGGGAACGAGATTGTTTGGATCTGTGCGTCTGGATCGTCCAACGCCCTCACATATATATGAAATCAAATTGTACGAGAATATATGAGTCATTTATTTTTTTAAATGACGTGCACAGTATACGTACAACTCGATTTCATGTGTCTGACGGTCCAGACATACAAAGTCTTGACGATCTCGTCCCCACATCTTGGTGAATTTAACATTTATTTATTTTTTAAGATAAATGACATGTTTACTCCCACCTTCATGTGAACAGAGATATATGATAATGTAAAAGATCAGATTAAGAAGATTCTATCTTAGAAATTGAGGGAGATGGCGGTCTCATAATCTCCCCTTTGGCAGGTTCTCTGCACCACGGCTCATATGATTTGCTTTATGCCCTGGCCGGAGACGCGGTTTCGCGGTAACTTTTTGGCTGCTGTTTTTAGGGTGCTTGGCGGTTTGGTGCGTGTGGCCACAGTGACATGCTGCCCACCGCCGTGCCGTACTGCCAAGCCTTTTTACTTACGGAAGACACTAACAGACTGTTTCAAAGTTGTCTACCTCCTCCTTTAAACATAGGAGACTGTTAGTCATTTTTCTTTATTGAAAGATTTGCTGCATCCCCAGTGTAGGGTTTTCAGTGTTTGGTTCAAATCCAAAAATCAAATGAAACCAGCTAATGTGATTTAGTTTGATTTGATTGGAACTTTTCAAAATTTCAGTTTGAATTGAAATCAAACTGAATTAAGAAATTTGATTTGATTTAATTTTTCTTGTTCATAAATCAAACTAACTTGAATAAATTGAATTATGTTAAAAAGACATAATATAAATATTAAATTCTTAGATTAAGTGTGAGTTTACGTAAATTATAAGATATAAAATTTTAAATTATTTTTAGATAATATCTTTTAGATAGTCATCTTGTACAAAAATGTGTTCAATCCTTAATAAAATAAGATGTTTAACTATAATAGTCTATTTCGAGAGTTAAATCTCCAAACCATGTTCAAATAATATTTTTTTAATAACTATTTTTAAAAAAACATATTGAAGTGCATTACTTAACCATAGTGGCCCATTATAAGGCCCAAACAGCAAATCAAACCGAACCAAATTGAATTATTTCGATTTGACTTTGTTCGGTTTCAAATTATTACGGTTTGATTTGGCTATCTACTTCTATTTGGTTTGGTTTCTCTACTTTTGCCCTCCATCTAATCCAAACCAAACCGTGAACACCTTTACGCAAGTGTTTTAAATTAAAAAAAAAAAAAATTAAATAGGCCCCATTATGTCTTACATAAACTTGTAATCTGATTTTCAATTGTATAACCAAAAAATATTCAAAAATAAAAAGCCAACTCCAAACGAACAACAAACACGACCTCCAAATGAAATGTAATTGTTTATTTGGGGTTTGTTTTTTTATTTTTCATCTCTATTTAGATTGTCTAATTGGAGATTAGATTGTACGGTCATTTAGGTTGGGCTGAGAATCTACCTAACAAAATTCAAAACTATTTTTTTTTTAATTAAAAGCACCAGTAGCCAATGTAACAGCCGGTGCAACGAGTCTTTCTCTTTTCTTTGTCGTTCATAAAAGATAAGTTTTACAAAGGTTTTTTAAGAGTATTTTCAAACAAAAAGATAATAATAACTCATAAAATGTCTATATGACACTTATATTTTGTAAGTGATAAGAAAGTAACATAAAAATGTAAATGATATGTGAGAATTGCTTGGCAGAGCATTCAATCTGGAGGTTGCTTTAATCATGATCATCATCTCCATAAGAACTCCAAATTGTTTGGCGTCTTTTGATTTAGGGTTTTTTTGCATATAACATATCCTTAAAAATTAATTGGCAAAAAAATCATTCTTGAAAATGTATTTGCACACATATCATTATTTTTAACGAAATGTTACAAAAATATTAAAATAATGATATTTTTGCAATGTTACTCTTAACGAAAATATTACAAAAATGCCATCATTTATACATCTTTACAACGTTTGTTAAAATAATGATACGTGTGCTAACATGTTTCCAAGATTGATTTTTTTGCCAATTCAATTTGACGGATAATTTATATACAAAAATCCCTTTGATTTATGAAAGTTAGCCGTAAGTCACGTGCAAGCTGGACACATTTGAGTCTAGAACTTCTTATGTTCTGATGACTTTTCACAAAGTAGCATTTCCAACCTGGTTAATATAATGACTTGCAAATTAATAGGGAAGAAACATTATTTACAGCAATATATATATAAGCCACAATTTTTGACGAAAGATCAAAGAAGTCATTACCGGTTGAGATATAACTCAGTTGCAATTCGGCTTGCTAACCTGAATTTAGCCAGACTCAAACAGCATTCATTAACGTGCAGAAATGGAGCTGCTCATGATTCGTAAGCAACTCATTTGTTCTCTGTATGTAACTGGAAGCTAGCAATAATTTATGATTTACATAAGAGGAGGGACTCTAGTAATCTTTTTTTCTTATGCATCATGGATATGCATGCATGCGACCCAAGCGAAAGGGGACAGTATGTTCTTCTCCTCCCCTTCAAGTTTTTCTCTCTTTTTTTGCAAATGTCTTATTTTTTAAGATGTAGAGTTTTAAAATATGATTGACGTTAGCCGTCAAAATCAAATTACTGAAATTAATGAAGATTAGTTGGACTAGTCTCTAACTAAGTAAGAGGAAAGGACTTCCTACTCCAATCCTTTTGAGTCCTATGCACAGTTTTAGCCGTTGACATATAGTTTTTACTGTTATTTTTTTTTATTTATTACATATGTCGACGGTTAAGTAACAGCCGTTAACATATAACCTACATATATCAACAGCTAAAGTAAAACCGTTGACATATATTCAGTATATGTAAGCGGTTATATTAGCCGCTGACAAATAAGTCTATTGTAAACGGCAACTTCATAGCCGTCGACTAATATTCTCTTTGTCGATAAGTATCTATAGCCGTTGACATATATTCGCTGACAAAACTTGCCTCCCTTGTAGTGACTGTGGGCATCCCCTCCTTTTAAAGATGTACTTACTGTAACGTCATCTTAAGTACTGCAGTATTACCATTGTCAATCTAGAAATCAGGTGGCGTGCCGCTTTTAAAATCTGCTGCATCTATTATAAGAGAGTTCCGCTTGGTGCACATTCATGCGGACGGGTGTGTGTGCACACCGCACGTTCATAGGTGCGTGCGGGTGGTACACAAGGATGTGCACTGAGAGTTCCCCATTATAAGATGGTGCAATAGCCATCCTATTTCTCTTCACATAATGGTGTGGTTTGGCATTTCTCTTCACAAAATATGCCGCCCACCACCGTACCGTACTACCAAGCCTTTTAACTTTAGAACACATTAATAAACTTTTCCAAAGTTGCCATCTCCTCCCTTAAACATATATAAGAGGTATCATTCTTATTTGCCAGCCATAAGATAATCCACGTAGCTATGGGTCCATTTGGTTACGCATAAAATATAATCGGATTGAAAATATTTTCTAAAGAAATATATTTACAAAAAAAATAAAAATAAAATTTGTCATTTGGCGCTCATGAAAATATTTTCACTTCTTTTACAAAAAGGCATTCGGACGTATCTCATAGATATCAAAATTAGAAAAAGGAGGAGTCAACGAATTAGATTTTTCATTGACTAGAATTTTACGGATTACCAAATAAGTGATTGTGATATATTTATCGGGAAAAACTTTTCAAGTGGCCCATTTTACATGAAAACAAAGGGATCACATTTCTTAGGATTATTCTCAAAGGTAGACTAATAATAATTCATAAATAAAATGACTATGTGATGCTTATATTTTGTGAGTGACAAAACAAAAACAAAAAAGTGGCATAGTAACATCCCTTTTAAACATACATGTGAGAATTGCTTGGCAGAGTGTTCAATCGTGGGTTGCTTTGATCATGGTCATCATCTCCATAAGAATTCCTGAAAGAGCGTATAGGTTTTAAAGAAAACTGTTTGGAGTCTTTTGATTAATGAGAGTGAGCCGTGAGCCACGAGCAAGCTGGACACTTTGAGTTTGAGTCTAGAACTTCTTATATTCTAATGACTTTTGACAAAGGAGGATTTCCAACCTGGTTAACATGATGACTTGCAAATAGGGAAGAAACAATTACAGGATTTCTATTTTAGCAGAAGGGAAAGAATAATGCTAACTTAACGGCAAAACTTCCCCACTTTCCTTACTCGAGACATAGCTGGTCTTCATTAGTATATGCTTTAAACCTCATCACAGCTGTCCACGGCAAATTGAAGATAATATCTTTCACTAAAGACTTTTCTTCTGTGAGGGTAAGAAAAATGGCGAAACAAAGCAGTCACGTTAGCATCTCTCGGGGGGGGGGGGGGGGAACACTCTTAGCAGAAATATAAGTAATTGGGTTGCAGTTCGGCTTGCTAAGCCAACTTAGTCGAGAACAGCATTAATTAAAGAAAAGATCCTTCTATTGCACGTTTGAATCGGAGTCTAACAATATTGAGAAAAGAAAGGTCTAAGTATTTGTCAAATTTTAGAATCACGTGTGTACTGAGATGATCTCCTCTCCATTAATTAACGTGCAGAACTGTTGCTGCTCGTGAATCGTGAGCAACTCAGTTGTTCTCTATACCTCGAAGCCAGAAATAGTTAATGATTCACAGAAGAGGCCTCTCACAGTCCCCTAGTCTTGCACATCATGCATATGCATAGGATCCAACAGAAGGGGACAGCACGTTCTTCTCCTCTTTTCTCTTGTTCCTTTTTTTTTTTTTGGTAACCATCTAATCTTTACACATATTGAGTTCAAGTGTGTCCTGGCCATGGCAAATTTTTTTTCTTCTAAAACACAATTGAAAATCAAATAGCTGAGACTAACAAAGACTAGTTGGACTATTCTGGGGATTAGGGGACCTTCCCTACCTGTTCTTCTCTGAGCCACACACACATGCGTGGCAGGTGAGGATAGAAATATTGTGGGAGTCTCCTACTGTCGACTGATGAGATTCACACACAAGAGAAATACTCGGTGTAATGTTTGTGTTGGAATATTACCACTGTCAATCTAAAAATCAGATGCGGTGCCGCTTTTAAAGTCTACTGCACCTAATACAAGATGGTGCAGTGAGTGTGCGCCATTCAGTCCTTAGATCGGATGCGTTGTACAGCGAGTATTTGACAGAGTAGTGTGGGGGTGGCATTTCTCTTCACAGAGTGGCTCGGGGTGGCGCACGGCACAGTGTCAGGCATCCATTGGATCGGGTTCTTCTGCCGTCCGACTCTACCTTCAGATATTCTCCGTCCACCAATAGCCATCTGCTCTTGCAACCTTCCTCTATACAACTTGTATGTATACATGATAAGCTGTAATTCTCTATAACTTGTTATATAATGACGACAAACTTCCTTTATTCGGCATCTACTTGCCATTCCTCTTCTCCAAACGCCAATGGGAACGTTAACGGTGGGTGTAATCATATCCTAGTGAGGTGATCTTTAAGAAAGATAAGGAGGGGAATCTCGATCGTCGTGAATGGTGACTGCTAACCAACATCGACGAGGGACAGTACAGAACAGAGTCGACCAGGGGACAATACCCGTCAGAGTTTTTACCTCTCGTTCGTTGGAAAGAGATCTTTTACATCTGATTCGTATGAACCGTCCAATACTCTCAGATGCATTAAAATGAATCGTAAATATATTGTGCATATTATTTTAAAAGTGAATGACTTGTATATTCTCACGAATCATTTGCATATCGTGCACACACACACGTATATTGTGCACATCATTTCAAAAGTGAATAACTCATATATTCTCACGTATAACTCATTTTAATGTGATTAAAGACATTAGACAATTCACTCACCTGTGGAAAATTAATCTCACATCAAACAGGGTAAAATTTGACTGACAGGACTTGGTTTGGCCCCCCATAACTGACCACTTTCACAAAACATGGGACAGAGCTCGTGATGGAACGTGCGTGTGCAGACACCGCGTTTTGGCGAGGGAGGGAGAGAAACCGGGCCATGACATGCTAGCCAGGTCGTGATCGGGACCGAATTGTCTCACTCATGGGCCTCACGAGCTGTCCACCCAAGTCGTGGGCATGGTGACACGTACATATATACACAATGAGAGAGATGGGAAAATATAGATAAATACGTAGATGTATAGAGGATTAGGTGGAGAACACTATGAGAAAAGGAACGCCAGCATAGACAGTGCTGACCTTTTGACGTGGGGGTCCACGCGAGGGGGAAAAATATCCGGGAATCCGGATGCCTTTCCGAGTTTTTCCACCTACAGGGGGCACCTTCTTCCTCTTCTTCTTCTTCTTGTTCTACATGGCCATCTTCTTCCTGACCCAGGCCCTTTTTCAAACCTGGGCGACGACCCTGTTGCACCTCCAATAGTGCCTTTGCGGATGGTCTACTGCCCATTCAGATGGGTCGTCCCGTCTCCACATGGGTCTGGCGCGACCGCGGCATATATCTGAACGGGTGGAGAGCTGCCCAACCGCACTGTTAGGCGAGCAGCAAGTGGGGATGAGCGGATATTGATGTGTGAGTGCTTCAGCTAGAGGCTTATCTTCAAGGTACCGCACGGAGGTGTATCTATTTGTTGGCTCAGCCACAAACGGATGTGGGGGATGATGCATGTGATGTTAGATGTGAGAAGAGATCCTCTCAATACATGTTTAGACCGAAGTCCAGTAGTATTGAAAAGAGAAAAGAGGCGCAACATTTAAAACAAAACATATTATCTCAACATTTGACAAATAATTGGCCTTCCCCCTCTCTCAGTACTGTTAGACTTCGGGTCCAAATGTGTATTCAGAACATCTCCTCCCTGTTACATATACATATATAGGGCCGAAACTTCCATGTGTGACGGCAAAGACAAACACATGCATGAACAAGCGTTGAAAAGATGGAAAGCAGGACATTGATGATATGTGAGCAAGGGCAATTACATGATATTTGATGATAGGTGGCCGAGGCAACAACAATATAGACAAACCCATAACCAAATGATCTGGACTCCATGGTCATGACCAAATGCTCTATGCTTTATATATAGCTTTATGATACATGGGGCATGCATTTCCAAGAACACGTACGGTCTATGTTTTACGTCATGGATGGCTTAAGGAGCGCAGGGCGCCATTATATATATATATATATATATCCCGAGCGGGTCATCTGTACAATCTAGTTCTACCCTGATCTTGGGATCTTTTATCCCACGTAGGAGAAGACATGCGCACAAAACAATGACCCATATCACTGAAGGAGCCTTAGGAGAGAAAGAGAGAAGAGAGAAAGAACAAGAAAAGAATGTGGGCTCCGTTGGTTAATCCAAGATTTAACTTTTACTTCTCCTTTATTTCTTATTTATAGAGATTTTTCCGTTAACTATTTCTGCCTCCTCCTCGGAATCATCTCTACCATATCACAAACATGCATGGGAGAAAGAATCCGATAGTTGTGAGAAATATTTTCTCCGTAACATGTTTATCTATAGGGATAAAATCAAACTTTGAAACCACCCATAATATATGGACTTAGTTGGCCATCCTTCAACAATCACAAGTACATACGTTATACCAAGTACTCTACTCCCACTACTCCATGATTGGTTCTCTTGTTCTCCACACCAATGTTGAAGCCCTTAGTAGTGAAGGCCAGGAGCACGTTGACCTCGGGTCTGTCCTGGTTGACCATCATTTGGCGATGCTTGACCTGGTAAGGCAAGTTCACCATATTTGACATTCCTATATAGAACACATTTGACCTATGGTTGACCACGGTTGACCACCCACTGCCATCTCCAAAAACATATGATTTCCGTATCAACTGCGTGGAGCTCACTACCTATTGAATCCGACACTCGCAGGCAACGCCTCTGACATCTCCCTGAAACCCCACATAGATCACCTTTACGAGGATGGAGAGGGATTGACCAGCCACCGAACCAATGTGTTCCAAGGCCACTACCTGCTCTTCGTGGTCGCTAAGATTACCCTGCGGCCGTCTCTAGTGTTTCGACGAGTCAACGGCGAGGAGGGTCACTGAGCTCTGAAACGGGAAGGAGGCAACTGTGGTTGTCCTTCTTGTCCCCACTCGTACAAAAGGCTTGCAGTCAGCTTTTGATCGAAAAGTATGTATGCGGCTCTCGACGTCAGGCGAGCCAACAGATGCACAAGTGGGTAAGCTAGCGAGGGAGGGCATTTAGTTGAAGGCCCAATTTTGGCTTCCTAAGTGAAGTCTCCATGGCCCATCAAAGATGGAGTTCATATGTTTTACATATATAGTGAATAAGACTGAAAGAGTAAGCTCAACTATTTGTTATTCTCACTTTTTGTGGGGTAGTTTGAAGACTGTTTCTGTTGGTATATCCCACTTTAAAAGTGTGTACGTCACACTTATGGTGCTTTCTAATTCTTTGATCTATTTGAGATATTTCTAGAAGAAATCATCTGATGAAAAGACATGGCTCCCAATAAATATCGCTTACCACACTGGTGGGCATTACCATGTACTTTGAAAGTGCAATGGCTTTACTGTCACAGGAAAGAGTAACGCTACGCTCTTTTCTGTCAGTTACACTCCTCGTACTGCTGGTTAATAAAAGAATCCAATTTCTCTCAGTGCATGACAGGATCAAATCTGGTCAGTCCAGAAAGGAGTCGGTGGGTTCAGCTTAACCGGAATCAGATTTTTTAAAATCTCGACCCCCTTCCTCTTCTCTGTACTGATCGGATTCGGTCCAATCGTGCACTGAGAGGAACCGAAATCTCAATAAAAGGGCACGTAGTGAAATCGACCTCCTACTTGGTGTCTTCTTAAGATCTGTTAACCATCCAAGAGATTTTCACAGTGCACTTCATCTTTAGAAATCGGGTAATTAACAACACGTGAGTAGTTGGACGTACAAAAATTAATCACACATGATGCAAAAGCCAAAGATAAACAAAATCCTGCGGGTAAGTGTTTGACTCCTATCTTCATAGATCACTCTTTCGGTAGTCTTTCGTACCTCCCCATGGAAACATGAACGTAGAAATGGTGAATTATCGGTATTAATGTTCGTTAGGAGCAGTGTTCTAGTCTTCGAGGTCATGCGACACTGTACCATTAATGCATCTACTTATGTACAGCCCATCCCCGCCCTAGGGATATGATGTGAACGGGTCAAATACCCTGCAGATAGTGCAACTATCTGTTCCACCTCTGTAAAATAAATCTTATAATATCGTTTTTTCCTGTTTGTTAACTCTCATAACATAAAAGAGGGAAGACAAGTTTAAACTTGTCTCATAACATAAAAGACTTAAATTAAATAATCATCCATATCACGTTGAAAAAGACTTCATAATGCATGCAGCACAAGCATGACATGGAAAAAGACTATATAATGCGTGCAGCACAAGCCCATACTCTTAAGTCTGGATTTAGTTTTACCGAAAGCGTCACTTGATATCAACTTTTAAACGTTAATCAAAGGCCAACGGTCACATTTGGGAGGAGGTTCGGAAATGAGAATATTCATTTCGATATTCGCTAAGAAACAAGATTCACCCTATCTATACCCGCCAATTTATCGATCTAAACAAGTACTATCCAAAAATCACTTATTTAACTAACAAATAATCAGATAGAGAACGACTTGCTGCACATCCACACACGGATGTGCGCGCACACCGTGCGCTCGTAGGCCAACACGTGTGGGTGTGACGCTGATAAGCCAGTACGTGCGGGCTCGCATGCGCTGGCCTATCAGCGCACGGTCTGCACACACCAGCGCACGCAAGTGTGCAGTGAGTATTGCCATATCAATTACCATTGACATAAAAAACCCATGGTTCACCTGAGGGCCACAGACGGGCTGGACCCCATTCCGTAACAAACTTGCAAGCCCACTTTGAAGCTGCATCATCCCTGCCGTATAGCGGTGCCTTTGACAAGGTACCCGGCCGGGACGGACTCGTCGTCCTGATCCATAGAACAGTAAGTGCAGCTAAAAGGGGTCACATGAGAGGGCTCAGATGCCCTGGGAGGGAGCATCACCTTTCTATAGAAGCAGTGGGAGGAAGGGGATATGGTTGCTTGTCAGGCGACTTGCAAGAGCATTGTGGTCGCATCGCACCAAGTGGCACCGCCCCCAAACTATTCGAGGAGCCATTTTGCCTCTAACAACAGGGGAATGGGGTACTTTTGGGCATTCTGAGAAGCCACTCCAAAGTGCCAACAAAGCCCTCAAATATGAGGAGCCGTCATACATATGAGAAATTTACACACACACCTCACTGTAACTTAATCTCCCACTTGCATGATGCCCCCAATGATTCTCCCTTTTCAACACTTCGTAGCATTCGAACTTCATGTAGTAGGTGACCCGCAACAAGGCAAGTAGATGACTAGCTTTTGACCCATCGTCTATAAATGTTATCTGTGTACCCGATTCATAGCCTATATCACCATCTCTACTACTCGAGCGAGAGCTTAAACGTTGCGCCGGCAGATGGGAATGCAGCACCCCCATTTGCCCATTTGCAGGACCACATGGTCACCGAGAACGGATGGGTGGATGGCCGTGGAGATGGAGAAAGAAACTCTTCTGCGGTCGCACGCTCATATGCTGTGCTCAGTGTGTTGCTACCTGATGGGGGATGCGGAGACTTGGGAGCGTGGAGTTACCCATTGACTAATGCTGCAACGTAATTAACAACCAGCCACCACTTCCTCTCTCTCTCTCTCTCTCTCTCTCTCTCTCACGAGTCATAACGTTGCTGCTTATTTAAGTCAACGTCGGGCAATCTATGTTCCATGCCATACTCTCCCCAACACATCCCAGCTTCTGCTACCACTTCGACAGTAAAAAAAATGCTTTGTCTGAGATCCAAAGCTCCCATTCTGATGCTGTTAGCACTGGTGTCGTTGGCACCGGACGCAGTGCATGCAAACCCTGAGGAGGGGGCGAGGGAGACGACCACCTCCCGGTGGCTCGAGAAGGTGTACCGGCGGCCGAGGGTGTCTGGGTGCTGGGAGAGGCCGTGGATCTGCCAGGAGGGCCAGTTCCCGCCCTTCGGAGGGAGGATGTGCTGCGGGAACCGCTGCGTGGACGTGTCCAACGACGATAACAACTGCGGGTTCTGCGGCGTGCGGTGCCCCTTCTCCTGGCGCTGCTGCGGGGGGATGTGCGTCGACCCCAGCACCAATCCCTTCCACTGCGGCGGGTGCAACAACCGGTGTTCGTTTGGGTCGCTGTGCAGCTACGGCATGTGCGGCTACGCGCAGCCCCTGCCGAAGCTTCCTTTCCCACTGCCGGGGTGCAGGCATCAGTGGCCGCCTCGACCTCCCCTGGAGGGCTATCCTCCATAGCCTGCAAGATATTTGTTGGCTACTCTATTCGTTTCTCAGCAGAGGAATTCTTCAAGTATAAACATGTTGGACAGCATTTGTTATCTTAGAGTGAGTACAATTCTTTTACTTCTCACACGAATGGGCGTCTTTTAACCATCTGAGAAGATTTCATGTCAACAGTCTTCAGTCATGCAAGGATAATTTGATTCTTTGTAAAAAAAGATGTTGCATGGTAATTCTGAGACATTTTTTCATATGACCTGTAACTAGTTAAGAAAAATAGAATCCTCACCTCATCTCACTGATCTTGTGGTTTTAACTACTCGGTTGCTGCTCGCCGCATCCCGTGAATCGATACTTACTAAACCCTAATCTGCTTATAAAGATGAGATCATTAATTGTGGGACTTCTCATCAAACGGCGTCGTCTTCCTCCTCCATGCACTCTATGTTATGTAACCCAAAAGATCTGGGGGATCCGCAGGAGCAATGTCTGATAAAACCTACTGTTCAAACCAACCTTTCCTACTTTTAGACCAAAGAAATTTTTTTATATACCAACAAATAAATCAATCTTCTCTTTCATTTCTCCTAGATGTCTCTCTCCCCCTCCCGTAGCAACTGCTGATCAGATTTAACATTAATTAGTACATATAGATTTTAATCATAAAAACTTATTTTCACTTGAATTTTTTTTTTCATTTAAGATTTAGAAGTCTTCCTTTTCTAGAGAATAAAAAGTATTCATAAACCCCTAACACAAGTATGTTAAGGTTTAAAGCTTAGAAAATTGGATAGAATGGACTCCAACTCTGATTAGGCCAAATTCATTAAAAACCTAACCTAGATTATTCAACTTAAAATTCAAGTCAAACTGGTTTAATTTGAGTTCAACCAAAGTTTATTTCATTTAGGTCAATTAAGAGTAATCCAATTCATACATATACATATATGTATATAAAATCATCCAATTAATATTTTAAGACAAAATTTCATTTCATTATTGAACAGTACAATGTATCCTCACTCTATCGATAATGGAGATTAAACAGTACAAGATCTAATAGTTTTATGAAATCTGTAGCCACCATCAAATTAGGTCAATGGATTAGATTTAACCTAAGAAATCATAAGAGTTGATATTAATCGCATTAAGAAAATCCATGTCAAATTTAATCAGAGCCAAACAGTTAAACTTGTATTGATTCAGTTGTATGTTACTCTGAGAAGATGCATGTCCCTAACGTTAGAGTCCAAGCGACACTTCTCAAAATTAATGATAACTGGTCCAGTTTTAGCTTAAACACAGTACTAACAGGTCATACACAATAGTCCAATTCTGTAGATATTTTTTTATAGCATTCAGAATACCTTTTTATTACATACTTTGCTATCCTGTAACATGGGCCCGAACTGAAGTCCAGGCAGGCTTGGCCCATGTAACCTATGATAGATTGACCATGAGTAATACTAACTCGTCTGAAGACATCAAACAACTGTCGCCTGATCGTGCAATTGGACGGCGCGTGGTCACTGGGTTACAGTGAAAACTCTTTTTTGTAATCCCATGGGTACAGTGAAACTCAAGTATTTTATGTCATTAGATCACGTGATTAGATGACAATTACAAAGGTCGGGCGCATCCAATGCGCACTTCGTGCGCCAGGTGATGACTGAGACGACTGACGGAACCCCGACCCCAATTACGGTTACATTATCTTTGTGATTGGACCGTGTCACATGTGCTGCAACACTGGCATTGCGGCAACTACAAAGTATTACTCATTGATCATATGCATATGAGACAAATTTATATATCTAACATGGATCTCATCTCGTTGAACGTTTCAGGCGAAAATGCTGATTGATTTGAATGTATAGGCTAATTGTGAAGGACGGAGATGGGTTACGGTCCAGATGACTAAAGATCCTCGTTGGCCCCTGACGAGGGATAATTGGGCCTTAGTCCAATTAAGCTCAAATGGAGGCATCCCAGGTGAGAATTGTGGATCTCGAAAGACAATTCCAATGAAGCCTGAGTGACAGGTCCAAAGTCTTCCACTGAGTCCATCTGGAGCCCTCGAAAGAGCCAAGCACTCGAAGGCGTTCATACCAACTTCCCAAGATGGCTAGACTCCCGAGAAAGGTTCACCTTCCTCTCTGCCAAGAGAGCCAAAGCCTAAGGTCCAAACGTCGAGACCCCGACTTCAGGAGAAGGTAAGAGCTCTTAGAATAATTCAAATCCTCTTTTTTCGGTCAGCAAGTGAAAATCACGATCAAAACACAACAACAACCGCCAATTTAAGAGAGGGCTCCACGTCTTTTACCTCCCGTCAAGAGAGGAGATCATGCTTTCTAGTCTAAGAGCCTACGATGCCCGCAATCAAGAGACCCAAATCATAGACCACTAGCGGACCATTACGGAACTACGCTTCATTGCCTCGCAGAGGTAGCCATATAATATAATAGCCTTCCTCCGGAACAAAATGCACACACTTGCGGCCAAAAAGATCTTAGTCATCAATTGTCCTTCAACTCAAAGATCTAACTTAAACATCAGAGGACATTTCTCCTACCTAGACGAAAGATCCACTGACTGTCTTCTTCTTCTTACAGGTCTTCACTCTGTGTATTTTTTTTCCCCAAATACCAATTTTATCGAACAGTTAAAAATTAGATCAGACAGTCTTAAGCGTCCACCAAGTTTAGGCCGCTACATCCCCAGTTATGTGGGTGAAGAAAAGATCCTTGTTGGCCCCAGTGATGTGGGACATGGCGGAATCTGTAACATCAGCTCGCTTCACGTTTATTGTTTAAGCAGTCAATGGATGGCCTTTATCATCCAAAAGATGACATATATATTACTCGTCCAAGAAATGTTAATTTTTAATATATAAAAGGGCTTTCTAGTTTTTAGTCCTTGTAAACTTATATCTTAAAGAGTTTCCATATCTTTCCATATTTAGTCTCAACTCCATTAAACTTTGGCTTTTTAATCCTTATTATCCATTTTCATGTTTCGAGTGACAGCTAATTAATTAGGACTTATATATAAGGAACAATATTTTTTTGGAGTTAGCAGTAAATGTGCAAGTCACAAGGGTTCTTTTCCAAATGCGAATATTACGAAGTTTAAAAACTGAAAGACCTCCGTTGTGGTTGTAGGGTTCGTTCGTTTACCATAGTTGAACGAATCTAGCTGGCTTTGATTAGATTTTAAGCTTCCAAATTAACTAGGGTGTTAGTAGTTTGAAGAATGTATGCATGTTAAACTGTTAACAAAACTCCAAATATCGAATAGGTTTTAGGGAAGAAAGCCATAGGTCATAGATCACTTAGTTCTAGAAACTACCATAGCTATCACTATATTTGTACAGACAAACCTGGCATGTGAATTCAAACTTCAGACCCACCATCCGGCATCCAGTTAATTCAGGGGTTGTCAGCTAAGTGACGTGATTGGCACCCAACCTGCATCGTGGTCCTGTAGAACATAGCAAACAAAAAGAACGAAAAACTATTGGCTGGCCGTCACATCCTGTGTGTCGGGGGACACCGGGGCGGCACAGTTGATAATATTTAGAGTTTTAAATAGTGTGCAGCGTTAGAGATGTAAGGCAGAAACCATCCTTATGTAACGTAGACTGTAGACCGAGGAGGAAGACGACGACTCTCACTATGCGTACAATCCGAGCACGTCTCTTACTGATTTTCTCTCTCTATCTCACTTTTGATGCATATAAATTTATGACAAATCATATGCTTATTATATAGATAGGAAAAATCAGTCTCATTTAAGTTAAAATAGATCCCACCTATTCAAACATCTTAACGGGCACTTAATAAATTAAGTCCAATAACATTATTTTATAATTGAACCCTACGGTATGTTTGTGTGGCCCGATTAACACGAGTAGACCACAATATTATGTAAAAATTCAACATTCTCTCACTTGGTCTAATTTGTCACAAGCATATCAAATCTCCCATTGAAAACGTACATATAGTATAAACATATATAATTTCAAAAAGACTCTTGAAGATTTGACATCATGGACATACACTTAAAGAGAGAAACACGGTATGCGTGCACACGATAAAAACAAAGTTAGACACAATTTCAGTTAACAAAATATTAAGAATTCAAAAATAGTAAACCAAATGACAGGAGTCATAGCGATAAATATATTTAATTACAAACCTCCTCCTATATACCATAACGCCACCAACTTACTATAATTAAACACTATATATATATATATATATATATATATATATATATATATATATATTTTGTATCATCGTATCCTATTTTTAAGATATCTCTGCGTCCAATGCAAGTGTCTATATTGACATTTGATACACCTGCCGTGTCCTACATATCATAGTGTTTTGCCTATGTAAGGAATATTCTCTTCACATGTTCCACACTTGCGGGCTTCACTTTGTTTGAGGAATAAGTTATTACGTGGGACCCACAGACGGAACAACGTATATTAAAATAAGGGGTGTTTTGATTAGATAATTTCGTGGGACCTACTGACGGAATAAGAAGAATAAATAATTCTTGGATCTAAGGTGGGATAGCTTATTCTCCTTATTCTCCGAATAAGCTATTTTTCACTGGTATAAATCATTCCGCTTGTCAAAACTAAATTAAGTTTATTCTCCCCTTATTCTCCCTTATTCTTCTCCTATTCTCCGATCAAAGTGGCGCCAAAAGTATTAGTTACCGTTTCATCCCTGAGCAGCACGATGTCTAAGAAAGGATATTTCTGGACTTTGACTGTGCGGTTTTTGACTTCTAGCAAGAAATTTCTTCTTAACCTTTTTAAACTAGAGTGAAGATAAGATGGAAAAGAAATTCAACTAAGTTAACTGCTCTTTTTCCAAAAAAAAACTATTCTAACTACTTGAAACTAATTACATTCACTCTCAATCAAGATTTTTTATGTCAAAATTAGATAGGATATTTGTGAAAATAATCTTTTTAAAATTTTAATCATAGATTTGTCTATCTTATTTTCATATTATTCTAATAACTACACTATGCCATAATACTTGCTAAATACTCAACATTATTATCCATTAGCATTCCATTTAAAATCTCCTATCGAATCTCGTTAACCTTTAATGAGAGTCGAGAAAGTCTAAAATATATTTATTCTTTCCTCAATTCTCTTACTCTCTTTTTTCATTTGTCTCTCTTTCTCTCTCTTTGGCACAATATACCAATTTAAAATTTTGATAACTTTAGTTCAAATATTAAATTTAATGATTGAATGAGAAATATTTATTACATCCTTGATTGAGGTTAGTCGCAAGGGTACCTTTGCAATATAGTGAGATTATGTATAAGAATGTAAAAAATAAAATCAATAATTTTTAAAATTTTAAGAAAATTATTTTTACAAAAAATCTCAAATTAGAAATCAAAAGTTACTTAATTTCACCAAATATGTCAAATCTCAAACTTTATATATAATGCTTCTGTCACCGTGATCTTAGCTACTGCAAGACTCTTTAAAGTGTGTAATCTCGATTTTGAAATCACTTATTTTAAAATCAGGAGAATTAAATCGTTGATTTTAAAATCACCGCTTTTGAAAGCACCAGTTTTGATTTAAGGTGATTTTGGATTGTAAATCAAAATCAACTAAAAAGAAGATTTTAGGGATCAATCGATTTTGAAATAAAGACGTAACAAACATTTGAAAAAGTACCATAAAATAATTTAAAACACTCCAAACACTAGAAAAATACTTTTTACAACTATTTACGACATCTTATAGTGTTTTACGACGAACCAAATGACACCCTACATAGGTCTGTAAATAGTATTCCGGTGGTCGATCTTCAATTTATCCTCAACATTTTAAAGTTAGATTTATTCTTTCTGATATAAACCTTCTGATTAAAAAAAGGTACAAAAGTGAAAACACTCATTTGCACATCCTCCTACAATATATATTTAATAATATAATATTCATATAAAATATATTAGTTATATTTTTCGTTCATAAAAGCTAATCAATAAAGTTAAATGCTTGGGCTCTTAGCTTAAACTTAGCTAACTTGACTGTTAATTCTTTGAAGGGATAAAGGGCAACATCTTTATAAGAAAGAACTAGAATCTTTTTTCTTAGTATTTCCTTGTGATTCAATGCAAAAGAGACATTATCTTATCGGATGCATTAGTATAACGGACATCACATTATATGCATTACATGACATCTAGTGAATAGAAGATATATATATATATATATATATATATATATGTGTGTGTGGGCTTGTGATTCTGATATTGCATGTTGGTAACAAAAATGGAAGAGAAAGACTCGCTACACTGCAGGACGCAGGGCCCTCCGATCCCACGGATCGGATCGTTTTATTTTATTTTATTTTATTTTTTTACTTAATTTTATTTTTATTGTTTTTGGGACGTCCGATCAAAAATCGGACGGTACAGCCAGCCAATTTGGATTGGCTCCGAACGGCTGTACATATTTATATATATATATATATTTTGCACACAAACCGAGGTGGATACCAAAAGTAGTTTTTCAAAAAAAATATACAGCCAACTCGGAGCCAATCAGAGCTGGCCGGCTGTACCGTCCATTTTTTGATCGGACATCTCAAAAAATAAAAAAATCAAATAAAAAATAAATAAAATGGCCCACTGGGGGGAGGTCCAATCCACTGGATCGGATGCCTCCTGCACTGCAGGATGTAGTGCAGCAAGTATTTCCCAAAACCCCTTGCTTCAGGGCATGCAACAACAATTCCGTCCGAATAGAGGGATTAAATGGCACTCAACCACCAGTAGACAGTTTGGCAAACGAATTAAAGTACACTTGCTGCTAATGGAAAATTCTACAACCAGCTTTCATCCACAACAAGCAATAAGGAAAGACATCTGGAAGAAGATCTCAACCTGTACAAAATGGTTTTGATTCCTTCAAGAACTAGAGCTGTCCTCACTGTCCTCACATGGCGCCGTCGAGTGGATTATAACCCGAGCTCCCGAAGTAAGCCTGCAAGAACAAATCAAACAACTCCTCAATCAAATGTGCACATGAAAACTAACAACCACATGCATTGGAGACCCAAGACAATATGAACTCAACTTTCTTCAATCTTGATGATTTTCTCCTTGTCTTCCCTAAAAGATTCGAGCCTCATCGATGACCCTTTCACAGAAGCAGCATCGGTAAACCTCTTGCTGCCTCCTTTTGACGAACAAAGCTGTGCAGGTTGGCTGCAATCTGGCCCCGCTGAAGAGATCCTGCGGCCATCTGAAAGAGGAGACCTCATAGTTTCATTCTTCTGCTGCCTCGCGGATGTCATTTTGATTGTTCTAGGCAGGCACTTAGAACGGGCTGGATCGGCCGCCTTGCCCTTGTCCCCTGTTGGATCAGGTGACTTGCAGCTCCTGGATCATTGCAATTTTCCTAAATTGTTAGCCTATAAGTCGATCATAGAGATCATGGAAAAAGGGCAACGAACAAGTAGCACGCAGGAAGCAAAAGGGGCATATAAAGCTTGAAGGATATTTAATCAAATAATGAACAAGGAAGTTAACAAGAAAATAAGGTAATCTAGAAACTTGAAAGAAAGTAAGGCTGTCATAGAAGGTCAGTCAGGGAACAAAGTTAGATTGACTAAGTTGTATTATGTATGCATACTGATGCATCCTCAAGAAAACTCTTCATATGACAAGCTTGCTAAATGAGATGATAAAGATTATCGAAGTCGATGTCTTCATGACTGACAAAAACATCATAATCACCTTATCATCATAAGCCTTAACCTACCTAACAGAGACAGCTTAGACCCAGTGAAGGATCCAAGAAAGTTGTTGGACAGCCTGCATACTAAGGACAACCCTCTACAGAATGCTTCCCAACACAATACAGGTAAACTGTGGAATCCACAAGCTAAGAAAATTCAGTTGTCTCCCTGTCTATGCCTAGTGAGTGGGCAAAAATCCATAAGCTAATAGTTTATCACATTTCAAACAGAAGATGATCAATTTGAAGGATTCAAGATCCAGCCATCAAGACAGAGGACGAACAAACTGCCTGCAAGTCTAGGTTCTCTTCCGCCTCTGCCTATGAATGCCCCATCGCTTTACCACATTATCATATCTAACTTCAAATTGATAAGATTCATTCCCCAGTATAAATTTATTGGAAACGGTCGCCCGTAACCAAGAATTTGTCATGTTTCAAGTAGAGAATGATCAACTCAAGGCTTCGAGATCCAGCCATCAAGCCAGGATGAACAAGCTGCCTACAAGCCTAAGTTTCTCCTCTGCTCTGCATATGAACACTCCTACACTTAAACAAACTATAGTACGTAAAACTTCAAATAGATCAGATTTATTCCCCAACGTCAATTCAATGGAAGTGGCCTTCTACTATGCAAGACGATTTTGTTGCTAAACCGCAGAAAAAGAAATGAAAGTCTTACCACTTGTAAGAAGGAAACTTGAGACTACCGCAGTGAGGTAATAACCCAAGCTTGTTTAAGCAAAATTGTATGGTTTATCAGGTTCCCTAGAAGAGATGAAGAATTTAAATGTGTACATTATTCAAAAGGCCATAATACGCAGAAAAGAGAATCAAACTCAGCAGTAGTTAAAATGAATTAAGGAACAACTCATCATCTTGGACAACTCCTTTAAGCTAAGGATCACCTATTCTTATTAAAACTGGTAAATTTTGAAAAGGTACAAGGGTTAGAAGCATTGGACATTTAGGTTCATCAATTTGCAGGTGGGCTTGAACAGCTAATTAAATTTCTTGCACATTCGAACAATCCTTTTTGCACCATTGAGTCACTTATGAGTGACTTTTTTAGGACCAAAATTTGACTGAGACCTCGGGCAGATCTTGTTGTTGATTAAAACAAGCACTTTAGTGACAGAAGGGGACAGACTGCCTAACCCCATAAAGAGATAAGCCACAATGAAAAAGAACTCCCATCTTTCATGGTACAATGGATTACATGCTGAAGCTATCCACTAAAAATGTTAACCCAAAACATACTGGATTTCTCACTGGATGCCTTGTGCCCAACTCTGGTTCTCTTTCGTAACAATGATAATCATCCAAAACATGAGATGATATTGATATCCACAGAAGAGCACATAACGAAGATAATAATCCAAAACATGATATGATATCCACAGGAGCATGTACTATTTCAAATGTATACTACCAACTCCTAATTTTAGCAATGAAACATATATGTAGTTCAGAGACAACTAGACAAAAAGTAACTTGCAGCATGGGGCCCACTGACGGAATGGCGTATACCAGAATAAGAGATGTTTCGGTTTGATAGTTTTGTGGGGCCCGCTAATGGAATAAGAAGAATAAGTGATTCTTGGGTCTAAGGTGGGATGGCTTATTCTCCTTATTCTCCGAATACGCTATTCTGCACCGGTATAAGCCATTCTGCTTGTCAAAACAAAATTAAGCTTATTCTCCCCTTATTCTCCCTTATTCTTCTCCTATTCTCCAATCAAAGTAATAGTTGGAATGTAGAGACAGAAAAGGAAGCAACCTTGGGGCTCTATTTGGATGCAAGCTATGTATGAATATCCCACAACAACCTTATTTTGGATGGTAAGAAACAGGCTTATTACCATAAACTCACTCAGTTTATTGCAAGCCCGAAGCCTCCCCATAAACATGTTTTCCATAAACCTTCCTGGAGTTGGTTTTGGCCGGAGACTCGAGTTTATCATAAACTCAATTATGTTTAGACAGAGCAACCAAACATGAGTTTTACATAAAATGCATTTATGATAAAGGGATCTACGCTAAGTATGCATTTAACAATAACTCCATCCACTTTTTCTTTCTTAAGTTGCATACAAAGAGAGGTTTGGCAATTGAGCAGTTGTTTAGGTGAAAGAAGAAGGTAAAAACCCAAAGAACAGAACCGGGCAAGCAGGCCTCAAAGTTAAGTATACCTCTCTGCATTGTAGGAAGACGAGCGCTTGAGAGTGGGCACCAACTCCCCATCAGCCTCCTTGTGCTTCTTGGTCTCGACCAGGCTCCCACTGAAGTACTCCTTCTCCTCCAACCTCAGCCCCATCATCCTGGGGTTCTCCGCCATGCAGTCGAGCTCCCCCACCACCCTGGAGCTGGAGAACACCGGCGAGGGGAACCTCACCTGCGAGAACCTGGGCTTGTAGGTGGGCACGAGACCGAAGCTGTGGTGGTCCTTGACAGAGATGGACCCGCAGGTGATGAGCTGCATCAGGACGTTGGTGGCCCTGAGCTTGGAGCCGCCGGCCGCGGGGGCCAGCACTTCCTCCTCCTCCAATATCCGGAAGGTACTGCTCATCTTCCTGGCGTCTGCCCTGATCAGGGAGTCCAGCGTCTCCGTCTTCCCGCCGGAGGAAGACGCGCTGGAGGAGGTCGGAGGCGGGGAGACCTCGTCCCCGCTGATCTCGGAGCTCTCCTTGGAGCGCGGGGTCCGGAGCCGGCGGCCCTCCTCGAACTCGAGGAGCTCCAGGGCCGCGCCCTCGTCGGTGGAGACGCCCCTCGTGCGCGTGCCCTCGTCCGTGGAGACGCCCCGCGTGCGCGTCGCGGGCGCCGACGCCCTCCTGGCGCGGCCTCCCCTGTCCTCCGTCTGCGTGGAGGCGTCGTTGGCGCCGCTGGCCTTGCAGACCTTGTACTCGGCGAGTCCCGGGGAGGAGCAGACGCCGCCGCCGCCGCCGCCCCAGGGAGGGTTCAGCTGGGACTCCGGGGAGATGGTTCTGGAAGAGGAGCTCCGCCGGCGCAGAGTGGGGGAGAGCTCGAGCTCATCTTCTGGGGCTGGTGTCGGCAATGGGAGCCGCGGCGGCACCGGTTGTTGTTGCTGTCGTTGAGGTGGCGACTTCACCTCCTTATCGACCACGCCGGAGGAAGATGGTGAGGCCTCCAGGCTTCTGGAGGGCAACGGGGTCGTCTCTTGCTGCTGCAGGTGCTTGGAGGTCTGCGACCAGGTAGTGGTGGCGTGGTGTGGCCGATCTGAACAGCATTGGAATGGAGGCCAGCATTGTTATTGTCTTCTATATATCAAACTTGGAAATGTGATGTGAAGATGCGGTCACGGAGATTACCGGAAGGGGACGAATCCAGGAGCTCGGAGCCTTTCAAGACGTACTCGTTGCCCTGGGACGGTAGGATCAGGTCGTCTTCGGAGAGATCATGCCACACGAATCCATTCTTGTATCCCCTGCAACATCCCAAGAGATCCAAAATTACAAAAAAAAAAAAAAAAAAAAAAAAGACTTTTCGAGCAGAAATTTGAAGTTTTCGATTGCTCCCTCACCTCTTGCAGGACCAGGAATACATGGCAGCCATGCCTTTCCCTCTGAGCACATTAAGCCTACTGATCACATCTGCACAGAACGAGAGCAACCATGAAAGACTGCTCTTTTCCCGTTGTTCTGAGAGACTGCGGGCGCAAGGAGAGAGTTGTGTGCGATCTAACCTCTCAAGTAGAGACCCTCCGGGGAAGAAGTGGGCACTTCGATGAAATGGGGGTGCTCCAGATGCCGGTTCCTGCACAGGTAGTACACCACGGGTATCTTCCTCCCCTGCTGCTGCTGCGACTGCTGCTGCACTTGATTCGAGTGTTGCTGATGGTGATGCTTTGGCGGCGCCTCCGTCCGCGTCTTCGACCTCTCTGGGCTCCCGTAGCTGCACTTCCTCGCTCTCCCCTCCATCGCAGGCTCTTCCCCAGCTATCCCCAATATGGTGGGATCAGAATAAGAAGAAGGAAACAACTGCAGCCCTGGGAATACAGCTAGTGACACTGGCAGCCCTGTACTTAAGAGAAGGCTCAGAGTATTCCTACAGGGGGACAGAGGGGGGTATAGAGAGAAATGGAGATGTCAGAGGATAAGGAGGCATTAGAAAGTCCTCCGGGGACGGAGAAGAGGATGAGCATACAGGAGAGGAAGAAACTACAAGACCCGGCGGTTGGGGTAAAGAAGCATCCCAGTGGGAGGCATAGACATAGAAGAAAGGCTATAAGATGTTAGCTACAGGACATATCCTCCCCTTCATCTCTCTCTCTCTCTTCCCCCACGAACGGGGTTTTGCTCTCCACGGCCCCAACCCAGTCTGGCAGCTTCCGTGGCACCTTCTGCTGCACCACTGTGGGCTACTTGGCTCCCTGCAGCTGCTGCCGCCCTTATTGCCCTGCGACCGCCACCGTCGTAGTCGCGCGCAAACGGAGCAGCTCACTGGGCACACTGGCTGCGTCGGAGAGGAAGCAATGGTGCGTCTGTGGAGATCAGACGGTTGCCCGGCTTTATCGCCAGTCGCATTTAAGATGTGGCTGTGTGCTTCGGGCCGCGGCAGACGTACGGCACCTCGCAGTTATTAACCAACGAATTAGGAATTTGGAGACAACAGAAGCAGACGAAAACACTGGACAGGGGGGAGCACGGTCTCGGCTCTTCGGGACAGCCTACCTTCGGACCGTTGATGGTATCGTATAGATCCCTGCGCGACCAAAACCAGTAAACCCCGTAGAATGTAGTCAGCTCTCCAGACAACGGTTTAGAGATCGTTTGTTTCTGCAAAAAACCGTATAATATATTAAAAATAATAATTTTATAATATTTTTTATCATTTGAAATGACGTAAAATAGTGTAAAATAAAATTTTATCTGCTATCCATCAGTGAGCCTATTTTCTTGTTTTGATTTATAAAAAGGAAAATAAGAAGATTTAAGTATTCTCTTATTTTATTTTATGAACGACTAAATAAATATTCTCTGATTTTAAAATTATAAATTTTATTTATCTTAACATCAGTAATTTTAAAACCAGTCAATTACGGAGTTTTACGTCAAAATAAACAATCCTTTAAAATCTCTATAGATGTTTATAAGGTGGATATTGTCTCCTTTGTTTGTTCTTAAGTTGATATAAGTAGGAGATGGATTTTATAAATAAAGTATATAGAGTTTCCTTAAAATAGATTTTGGAAAACATCCTCTTCTTGTTAAAAGATGAAATAATCATTATTTATTTTTTGATTTCCAGTTAAAAGATAAAAGATCTTTCAATCAGTTATACCGATCAGATTTTTCTCAAAGAATGCTCATTTACTGTATTCTAAAAAAGTGCAACACGTT
The DNA here is from genome assembly GCA_030544215.1 of Zantedeschia hybrid cultivar. Classification (NCBI taxonomy): domain Eukaryota; kingdom Viridiplantae; phylum Streptophyta; class Magnoliopsida; order Alismatales; family Araceae; genus Zantedeschia; species Zantedeschia hybrid cultivar. Next base: position 5,935,175 of record JARZZO010000002.1, read on the forward strand.
ACACTGATCAAAAGTTCTGATCTTCTCATCAGATTGCTTCTTTTACTTGTGTCTCAAGTGGATTAAAAAATTAAAAATTTTATTCCAATTTTTTAAAGATACTTTTCAAGTGCATCATCTGATGATAAGCGCGGTATACCATATATATATATATATATATATATATATATATATATTTATTTATTTAAGATGTTATATATTATCATTCTTCAAGTCTCTCATGCCTAAGAGAAATAAGCAACTGAGATTTTACACCTCCACTTTAATCATCAAAAGACTATACTGATGTAGCCGAAGCTATCACGACCGGATTCCGAAGCTGGAATCTGAAGTTTGGATCCGGAGTTGGGTCGGATCGGTGTAAGAGGCCCGATAGGGATCCGGAAGGCGATGGATGCAGAGACGCGGTTGAGGATCCGAGGCCGAGGGTCGCTCGATCGGGTGTCGGCTCGTCTCCGGATGGCCGAGGTCCCTCCGGCTGACGGGCAGGCGATGCGGAATCGAGTCTCCTTCGGTCGAGGGGCAGCCGGCGCACGGCGTCGAGACCGGAGAGAGAAGTCCGAGGTCGGCGGCCGAGACCGACTCGGGGAAGTCGGCGATGATTCAAACCGAACTCCTGCATGAGGGAAAGAAGAAGAAACTGGTCAGTAGGAGTCCCGGGCTTCGGCCTTTAGGAACCCCCTCCGACGGTTAAGTTAGCTTCTGAAGATGATTCGATTCAGAAGGCAAGGAGTAGCTTTAATGCTTTTTGGACTATGGTCCTTGAGGGTCACCGAAACATACCTTTGGCAATAAATAGCGGTGTATTTATAGCGAAGGATAGAGGATGGTTAACGGTGATAACCGATATAGGACTATGCTCCGGACTTATTGGTAAACCGCCATAGTGCCTAGTCCTCCACCGGAGTGGGCCGGATACGGCTATTGGGCCGAAGGGGGTTGGGCCGCTGACGGGCCAAAGCCTGCTGGGCCGAGGGCTACTGTGCCGCTTACGGGCCGAAGGCTGTTGGGCCGCTGATGGGCCGAAGACCACTGGGCTGCCTGCTGGGCCGAAGGCTTCTATGCCGCTTACGGGCCGAAGGCTTCCAGGGGGCCTTCTATTGCCGGTGCTGGGCTGAACTGGGTTTGGGCTTGTTTTAATAGGCCGAATCGGATTCTGCCTCATCACATAGCCCCCCACTCTTGTCTTCCTCAGTCTTGAGATGACGAGAGTATAGCCTGAAGCCTCTTTGAGGAATGAAGTAACAGGTGCTTACCCGAGGCTTTCTGTTCTTTTTTAAGAAGAGGATGCCCTCGGTCGGCCGAGGGCCAGCAGTCACTTATCCGTCTTCAGTCGGGACGCAGCGACGAAGGCCTTCACTTCTAATGGCGAAGGGCCGAGCCTTCTGGCTTGTGTCAGGCTCAATTAAATGGACGGGACGGGCGTCGCTTTTTCCGTCAGAACGGTCATTTCGCAAAGAAACACAGGACATGCGGCGCGCATCCGGCCGCTCCGTTAAAAACACAAAAAGATCATGGCCGCTCGCAGATCGCGGGTCACCTCGGCTCTCTGTCCGAGGTTCCACTCGGATTGCCGCCTCTTCCTTTCTTGGCACGCGGATCGGAACACGTGGCGGGCATCCGAGTGATCAGCCGAAGGGTCGAAGCGCTTTCGGCCGTTGATCATCCGGCTTCAATTCCCAGAGTCTGTCCGTCATCATTACCGAAGGACGGTACACGTGGCGCGCATCCGAGAGAAGCGGTGAGACGAAGGAGAAGATCCTGGCCGTTGGCTTCGGCGGGAAGGGTTTCAAACAACGCCTATAAATAGGAACCCCTCGCAGGGCACTGTTCTTCTTCTCCCTTCCTGCGCCTGCGTTTCTCTGCGATCATCCGAGCTCTCCTCCTTCTCCGGCGAAGGGCTAGTCCTCTGAAGGTGCTTCCGAGCTCGTCACATGTCGCAGAGAGCTCTCCATCGCCCGGAGCTGTTGCCGGGGGAGTTCCTTTGGCTTAAGAGGCGGTGTTTGATCGAGGAGATCTTTTTTCTTTGAGGGTAAGCCTCAATCTCCTTTCTTCATTACCGTGACCTCATGCCCCATAGCCCTTCTTCGAGTGAGATTACTCCATCAGACGAGGAATATACTCCGTCCCAGTCCCCTAAGTCTTCTTTGTCATCTCCTCTTTCTTTGGACTCTCTTGCTTCTGTCATGGCAGACGAGGCCGAAGCCTCCGGTGCCGAAGGGTCCGAAGAGGTTCACACCCCGGGCCAGGCTTCCTCCTCGCGACGTCGTCGTCCCGAGACTGCTTCGGAAGCATCTTGCGCCCTCATGGACGACGGGGTCAGCTACCTTGCTTCCTACTACCAACTCCCTTCCTGGATGACCCCCTATCGGCCCGGTTCGCATACCAAGGCCAACACTCCTCGCCCGGGTAGTTTTTCTATTTATGAAGAAAGCTTCCGGGCGGGCTTCCGTCTTCCTCTCTCCACCTTCGTCATCAACCTCTTATGTTTCTACGGGCTGGCCCCGTCTCAATTTTTTCCTAATTCTTGGCGCACAGTCTACGCCTTCTTGGCTGTGTTTGACCATATGAAAATCATCCCCTCGGTCAACATCTTCCGCTACCTCTTTAAAATTCAACGGCAGGGGAGATCCGAGTGGTACAGTTTTGTCCCTCGTCTCGGCCGGGTTATCTTTTCCGGGAAGCCTTCGTCCATTCATGATTGGAAGAGGAATTTCATCATGGTTTCCCTTCCGGAGAATGAGAGGAGCGTGTGGCCCTTTCCCACTAAGTGGGCACCGCTGGCCGCAGGCCTTTTTGATCCTCCCACCCTCAATTCCGCCCAGCGCAACATCGTGGGCCTCATCGAAGCCTCGGCTCCGTATGATATCGCGGAGCTCTTCCGTGATGCGGGGCTGCTCGTGAGTGCTGGGGCGTGGCCGGACCCGACGAGAGATCCTCTGCGGGTCTTCCCTTATCTTCCCTCCGGGGAGACTTCGCGGGAGACCGAAGGAAACGCCGAGGGCGCGCCTCCGGCCGAAGCTCCTCCGGCCGCAGAGGTTGCTGAAGCTTCGGCCGAGGGTAAGTCGGTCTTCAGTTGCAATCTTTGCGCGTCATTAACATCTAACACTTCTTCTCCCGTTTACAGCAATGTCTGGGATCAAGGGCCTCCTCAGCCGGATAGCCCAGTAGGGCAGCCAACCCCCCAATCGTCCCGTCCGCAGGCGGCAGGAGGGTCTGGACGAGGTACCGTGGCCCCGAGCATCCGGGCCGGGATCACGATGACAACGGCTTCCCCTGAGGGTCGTGCTGCTGCTGCCGCTCTTGAGAGGGAGCGGAAGAGCAAGTCGGCTGCCCGAAGGGGCGGTCGACCATCGAAGCGGGGCCGGGCGGACGAGTCTGGTGAAGCAGGACCCGCCCCGGCTAAAAGATCTGCCGCGGCCCGAAGGGCCCCGAGGCCGTCGCCCCCTGAAGCACCGAGGGGCGATTCTCCCCCGGCCATGATGGCGGGGGCAGAGGAGCAGGAAGGAGCCAGGTCGCAGGCGCCTCGCAAGCAGGAACGCGAGCTATGGGTCTTCGACCTGGGGATCTATAGGGACGAGAGTGTGGAGGACCCGCAGACGTGCCTGCGTCTGTTTCGCGGCCTAACTCTCCCGTCGGCCCTGGAGGAGCTGAAGGACCATTCGGCCACTGAACTGGCGCTGATAAGTGCCCGATTGGCGGTCCAGGTAAGAAGCTTCCTTGTGTGCTCCAATCTAGCATTTCTCTTAGCTTATTTCGGGTTTGCTTACCCTTATCTGCTTTCGGCCGCAGGCCGCGGTCACGGGTAGCGTCCTGATCCATCGTCAGGCGTTCATCCGAGATCAACTCTTGGATGTCGAGAGGGCGTCGGCATCGGCGGGTTCGGGCGAGGACCCCTCGGCGGGACGTGACTTCGAGTCCAGTGTTGACTGGCTCTTAGCTGCGAATGCCCGGATGCGGGCTCAGCTGGAGAAGCAGGCGGCGGCGACTCAAGCTTCTTCCGAGGCCAAGGCAAAGGCCGAATGGGAGAAGGAGAAGGTCAAGCGGGAGCTGGCGGCGGTCCAGGCCGAAAATCGGGCTCTTAAGGCCGAGATCCAGGACAAGGACGCCCGGCGGGCCTCGGATAGCCGTCGCCATGCCGAGGAACTGTCGGCCTTGAAGCTGGAGTTGGAAGCTAAGGCCGAGGAGGCTGTCGACTCGGCCGTGGCTGATTATAAGGCTGGCCCAGACTTCGCCGAGGAGATAATCCAGGCACAGCTTCTGGCGGCCTCCTCGGTCTTCACCATCGGGTTGGCTGCCGCTTAGAAGGCTTGCCCGACCGTGGACTTGTCCGGTATCGCTCTGCCGACGGACGAGGAGGGCGAGGAGCTCCTGTCCTGGTGGAAGGGGCTTACGGCTGAGAGGGCCTCAGCTTCGGCGGAAGGCGACGAGGCCGTTCCAGCTGAGGCGACTCCTGTCGAAGCCGGCCCGTCCGAAGCCGTGCAGATAGTTGATTCTCCCTCCCCATCTCCTGGCCGGAGCCCAGTTGATGTGGATGAGGGGAATACCGAGGGCTGACACGGGGGCCTGTCCCGGTTTTGTTTCTTTCTTTGTAAGTCTGCGGCCAGATGGACGGCCGATTTTGTACTTCCTCTGCTGTATATATAGGAAGTGTTTTTGGCTTTACGTTTGTGTTCTAAACGAACGACTGAATCTGGTTCTTCTTGAATCCGAGACCTTGTCGTTGTTTTAGTTGAGACTTGCACGGCCGAAACTCGATGTAGGTTCGGATATGAATTTGAAAAAGTCGCCACCGATATAGTTTACGCGGCCGGGGCCTTTACTAATACGGTTCGTACGATCTAAGGGGATATCCTGCCGCTCCCGATACGGTTTTCATGGCCGAAGCCACTCCCGGTTCGGTTTACTCGAACTTAGAGATATACCGTGCCGCTTCCCGATCCGGTACACATGGCTGGAGCCACTCTCGGTTCAGGTTACCTGCGGGCTTAGAGAATAGAAAATCATGCCGCTCCCGATACGGTTTGCATGGCCGAAGCCACTCCCGGTACGGTTTACACGGACTTAGAGATATACCGTGCCGCTTCCCGATTTGGTACACATGGCCGAAGCCACTCTCGGTTCAGGTTACCTACGGGCTTGAGAGAATAGAAAATCATGCCGCTCCCGATACGGTTTGCATGGCCGAAGCCACTCCCGGTACGGTTTACACGGACTTAGAGATATACCGTGCCGCTTCCCGATCCGGTACATATGGCCGAAGCCACTCTCGGTTCAGGTTACCTGCGGGCTTGAGAGAATAGAAAATCATGCCGCTCCCGATACGGTTTGCATGGCCGAAGCCACTCCCGGTACGGTTTACACGGACTTAGAGATATACCGTGCCGCTTCCCGATCCGGTACACATGGCCGAAGCCACTCTCAGTTCAGGTTACCTGCGGGCTTGAGAGAATAGAAAATCATGCCGCTCCCGATACGGTTTGCATGGCCGAAGCCACTCCCGGTACGGTTTACACGGACTTAGAGATATACCGTGCCGCTTCCCGATCCGGTACACATGGCCGAAGCCACTCTCGGTTCAGGTTACCTGCGGGCTTGAGAGAATAGAAAATCATGCCGCTCCCGATACGGTTTGCATGGCCGAAGCCACTCCTGATTCGGTTTACACGGACTTAGAGATATACCGTGGCTTTCTGAAAAAGAGACCTTCTTTATTCATGCCTTCCGGCTAAATTTCGGGAGAAGTGGTTTACATGAAATAACGCCGAAGGCGTTCCACATTCCAGGTGCGAGGGAGAGGTTGGCCCGAAAGGGTCTCCAACCGATAAGCCCCTCGTCTGATTACCTCTTTTACCCGATACGGCCCCTCCCAGTTGGGGGCAAGCTTCCCTGCGGCTTCGGCTGGCTTAGATGCATGAGCATTCCTTAGTACGAGGCTCCCGATTTCAAAGCTTCGGGGCTTCACTCGAGTGTTGTGGTACCTGGCCATGCGCTGCTGATAAGCCGCCAGCCGAACGCGAGCTTTATCTCGGGTTTCTTCTATGAGGTCGAGATGATCCTTCAAGACTTCTTCATTGGCCTCTGGATCGTAAGTAATGACTCTTGGAGAGGGGAGGCCAATTTCTATAGGAATAACGACTTCTATACCGTAAGCCATGCGAAGTGGAGTTTCGCCGGAAGGGGTTCGGCTCGTAGTCTGATATGCCCACAGAACACTTGGTAGCTCTTCTACCCATCGGCCTTTGGCTTCGCTGAGGCGGGTTTTTAGTTTCTGCAACAGGCTTCAGTTGGTGACCTCGACCTGGCTGTTCGCCCGAGGGTGTGCTACTGAAGTGAACTTATGAAGGATGCCGAAGCCGGCGCAGTTATCGCTGAACCAACCGCTATCGAATTGCTTGCCGTTGTCTGAAATGATGACCCGGGGGATGCCGAACCGACAGATGATGGACTTCCATACGAAGTTCCAAGCATTGCTATCGGTTATTGACGCGAGGGGTTCGGCTTCTACCCACTTGGTAAAGTAGTCTACTGCCACGATGAGGAATTTCCTTTGGCCGGTGGCGACAGGAAAAGGCCCCAGGAGGTCGATTCCCCATTGAGTGAAAGGCCAGGGGTCGGATAGGGGGGTCAGAAAGGTGGCTGACTGGTGGATGAGGGAGCTGAACCTCTGGCACTGATCGTAGTGTCGTACGAGGGCTAAGGCGTCCTCTCGGAGTGTCGGCCACCAATATCCTTGCCTTAGAAGCTTGTGATCCAGGGCCCTTCCTCCAGCATGTGCTCCGCATACCCCTTCGTGTACCTCTCGCATGGCGTAGTCGGCTTCGGTTGGGCCGAGGCACCGTAATAACGGTCGGCCGAAAGACTTCTTATACAGCAGCCCGTCCAGAAGGAGGAAGTGAGATGAACGCTGCCGAACATGCTTTGCTTCCCTTGAATCGGGCGGGACTTCTCCTCGGAGGAGGAAAGTGACAAGGGGAGTCATCCAGGTCTCGGCTTTGGCCTCGGTCACTTGCATGACCTCAGGCTCGCCGAGGCTTGGTTCGGCGAGTTCCTCTACTAGGATCATTCGGCCTCCTCCTCCGTCTAGGGTTGACGCCAGCCGGGAAAGGGCATCGGCTCGGGCATTCTCGGCTCTCAGGATCCGCACGATTACACAGGAATCGAATTGAGCGAGGATCTTACGAGTCACCTGGAGATAAGATGTCATTATCGCATCCTGAGCTTCGTATTCCCCGGAAACATGACTGGCGATCAGCTGAGAGTCGCTAAAAGCCTTTAGGTTCCGGACGCCGAGCTTTCTTGCGGCCCGGAGGACGGAAATGAGGGCTTCATACTCGGCGGCGTTATTGGTGGCTGGAAAGGAGAAGCGTAGCGCGTACTCCGTGACGACCCCTTCGGGCGATGCCAGGATCCATCCAGCGCCGCTACCCGTAGAGCATGCGGAGCCGTCGACATAGAGTTGCCACTCGTCCACCGGTGTGTGAACCGAAGTGCCCTCGGCTTCGAATACGTCGGCTTCCGGTTGAGGTGCCGAGGAAGCTCTGGGAGTGAGTTTGGCAATAAAGTCGGCCAATGCCTGAGCTTTTATTGCTATTCGAGGCGCATAGGAGATGTCGAACTCTCCTAGCTCAATCGCCCATTTTGCCAGTCTACCGGATACCTCCGGCCGGGAGAGAATTTGCCTTAGAGGCTGGTCGGTGAGGACCTTTACCGAATGGGCAAGAAAATAAGGCCGGAGCCTCCTCGCGGACGATACGGGGGCCAAAGCTAATTTTTCTAGAGCGAGATACCGGAGTTCTGCTCCTTGAAGGGCTCGACTGGTATAGTAGACTAGCTTCTGAATGCCGTCTTGTTCTCGGACGAGGACGGCGCTGATAGCTGTCTCGGATACCGCGAGGTAAAGGCTCAGCGGCTCTCCAAGGATAGGCTTGGACAGAATGAGGACCTTGGAGAGGTACGCCTTCAGTTGGTCGAAGGCTGCCTGGCACTCATCTGTCCAGGCGAAGCTATTGGCCTTCTTCAGCAGCTTGAAGAAGGGGAAGCAGTAATCCGCCGCTCTTGACATGAAGCGGCTCAGGGCTGCGATCCTTCCGTTTAGCTTCTGTACCTCTCGGAGGTTTGCCGGAGGGCGCATCTGTATGATGGCCGAAACCTTCTCGGGGTTAGCTTCTACCCCTCGGAGAGTGACCATGTAGCCGAGGAACTTCTCGGAGGCTACCCCGAAGGCGCACTTGGTCGGGTTCAGCTTCATTTTGTATCACCGCAGGGCGGAGAACGTCTCGGCTAAGTCGGCCAAATGTTTTGCAGCGACGCGGCTCTTGACCAGCATATCGTCTATATAGACTTCCATGTTGCGGCCGAGCTGCGGGGCGAACACTTTATTGACGAGGCACTGATAAGTCGCGCCAGCATTCTTCAGGCCGAAGGGCATCCGGGTATAGCAATATAGACCTAGATCGGTCGTGAAGCTGGTTTTGCTCTCATCATCCGGATGCATTCAGATCTGGTGATAGCCTGAATAAGCGTCGAGGAAGCTCAGGAGCTCGTGGCCGGAGGTTGCATCCACCACCTGATCTATCCGAGGTAGCATGAAGCTATCCATCGGACATGCTTTGTTAAGGTTGGTGAAGTCCACGCACATTCGCCACTTGCCATCCTTCTTCGGCACCATCACTATGTTGGCGATCCAGTCCGGGTGATGCACCTCTCGGAGGTGCCCGGCGTCCAGCCCCTTCTATACTTCGGTTTGGATGGCGGCTCTCCTTTCCTGATTGAAGGTGCGTCGCTTCTGCTTAACCGGGGGCTGGTTAGGATCGGTGTGTAGCCGGTGTTCTGCTACTTCCGGGTCGACCCCGGGCATGTCTGTCGGAGACCAGGCGAAGATGTCGAGATTCTTTTTCTAGAACTCGGTGAGCTTCTCCGCTTCGGTTTTCTCGAGGCCGAAGCCTATCATCAGGGTTCGTCCTTCGCCTCCTGGAACCGGAATGGCGACGAGTTCTTCTCCCGGGGACGCCTCGGCCGATGATTCAATTGCCAGGGACTCGGCTGCAGCCTTTCCCTTGACCGAAATCATGTAGCACTGTCGGGCTGCTTCTTGATTTCCCTTGGCCTCGCCTATTCCGTGGCTAGTATGGAACTTTAGCTTTTGATGGAAAGATGAAGGCACAGCCCCGACCCCGCCGATTAGCCTTCGGCCAAAGATGGCGTTGTAGGCTGAATCGACTTTTACAACGGCAAAATCCGTTTCAACGGTTAGTTGCCGGGGGGCGGAGCCTATGGTTACAGGGAGCTGGACAATGCCCTCCACTCGGCAGGGCGAACCGTTGAAACCGAAGAGGGGGCCCCGGTGAGGCTTCATATTAGCCTCACTTAATCTCATTTTTACAAAGCAATCGTAAAACAAGATGTTCGGGGCGCTTCCATTATCAACAAAAATACGATGTACATCGTAACTGTTTATTACAGCGTTTATGACGAGGGCGTCGTCGTGAGGGACCTGAATATCAATCAGGTCCTCTGAGCCGAAGGTAATATCTTCTTGGCGAGACCGCTTCGGCTCAACGTCGACCGTAGCTATAGTGGCAGAGCTGCGCTGCCGGCGCCTTGATCCTTCTCCCGGCCCTTCGGATATCATCATGATGGACCCAGAGCTGGGTCTTTGATGAGATGCTTCCACCGGGGCAGAGGTGATCTTTGGCGGAGGAGCAGCTCCTTTTTTCGGGGGTTACTGTGGCCTGGCCGTCTCAGAGACGTCCCGGTTTCGCTGCTGCGGGGGTTGTTCTCGCCGAAGCTGCGGCAGTCTACCTTCCCTGATGAGGCGGTCGATTTCTTCCCGAAGGTGTCGGCACTCGTCAGTCGTATGGCCGATCTCCCGGTGATACTCGCAGTATTTGCCGGGATCCCTTCGGCGAAGATCCGTCTTCATGCGCTCTGGTCGCCGGATCATGCCCTTTACCTCCATGAGCATTCGGGAAGGGGGAGCGGGTAGCGGTAGGTACCGCGGCTGCGGATCCCGTCGCCTTTCTCGGTCCCACTCCTCCCTGCAATATCGCTTTCGGGAGGGCTCTTGATCTTCGGGCCGAGGGCGGACCACCTGGGGGGCAGGTGCCGAGGCTGCTTCGGCTGCGCCTTTACCTTTGGATATCATCAGGGCCTCCCGGTTGATATATTTGTGGGCTCGGGCTACGAGGTCCTGGAAGGTAGGGGGATGGCGCTTCCCGATGGAGCCGAGGACCCCCTCGTCCCGACACCCGCTGATCACGGCCGAAACCGCAATTGAGCTATCAAGGTTTGGAATTTGGGCGGCCTCGGTCCGAAACTTGGTAAAATACTATTGGAGAGTTTCGGTGGGGCCTTGCCGGATGGCTAATAGGCTGGCGGAAGTTTTACACTGCCGAGTGGCGTCATAGAACTGGTCGATAAACAGCTGGCCCAACTGGACTAGGGAGTGGATGGAGTTAGGGGCCAGTGTCTCGAACCAAGTTAGGGCAGTCTTCTCAAGGGTGAGGGGGAAAAGTCGGCAGCGGACTGCTTCGGCGACCCCTCGGACCAAGAGGTAAGTGTTGAATCTCTGGAAATGACAGACCGGATCTGTCATCCCGTCGTAGAGAGGGCCCTTCGGCAGTTTGAAATTAGGAGGTACCTCGGTAGCCAGGAGCTCTGGCGTGAACGGGGTTTGCTCCAGGATGTTGCTAACAAGGGGCGCCCCGTATGGCCGAGACACCATCGGCTGCATTTCCTTCCGTATCGTCGTCAGCCGTCGGTCCAGGTCCGGGGCGGTTGAGGTGGCAACTGATTGTCCTCCGGTTCTGACCGGGCGGAATTCTGACGAAGCATAGCCTTGCTCCGTTATGCGGTCGGCGCGAGGGGCTCGGGCAGGTAGCGCCGAGGGCTCACTGCGCGCCGTAGCGGTTTCGTCGGGGGAAACCGGTGTGGGCGCTGGCCGGAACCTTGCATCTTGGACTGGGTAGAGTGAGGGGGAGCTGTGCTTGCTGAGGAAGGTGTCCCAGCAATCCCATGCGTTGGGCGATGGCGGATACCATCTCCTGAAGAGGCGTGAGGGAGGTGACGGCAGCGGCTAGTGTCGCCATCTGTTGCTGGAGCACTCCCACCCGGTCTTCTGCAGCGAGGGACTCTGGTATGACGGGCAGAGCCACGCTCGGTGGAGCAGAAGGGCACCTTCGGAGGGCAGCAGCTGTGCTGAGGCTTCCCGTGCCTCTGCTTCGTTCTGTCCGGATCGTCGGGTTATAGGTCGTTGTGACATGACTTGTTTGTTTGTTTCTCACAGACGGCGCCACGTGATGTAGCCGAAGCTATCACGACCGGATTCCGAAGCTGGAATCCGAAGTTTGGATCCGGAGCTGGGTCGGATCGGTGTAAGAGGCCCGACAGGGATCCGGAAGGTGATGGATGCAGAGACGCGGTTGAGGATCCGAGGCCGAGGGTCGCTCGATCGGGTGTCGGCTCGTCTCCGGAAGGTGTGGCCGAGGTCCCTCCGGCTGACGGGCAAGCGATGCGGAACCGAGTCTCCTTCGGTCGAGGGGCAGCCGGCGCACGGCGTCGAGACCGGAGAGAGAAGTCCGAGGTCGGCGGCCGAGACCGACTCGGGGAAGTCGGCGATGATTCAAACCGAATTCTTGCAGGAGGGAAAGTAGAAGAAACCGGTCAGTAGGAGTCCCGGGCTTCGGCCCTTAGGAACCCCCTCCGACGGTTAAGTTAGCTTCTGAATATGATTCGATTTAGAAGGCAAGGAGTAGCTTTAATGCTTTTTGGACTATGGTCCTTGAGGGTCACCGAAACATACCTTTGGCAATAAATAGCGGTGTATTTATAGCGAATGATAGAGGATGGTTAACGGTGATAGCCGATATAGGACTATGCTCCGGGCTTATTGGTAAATCGCCATAGTGCCTAGTCCTCTACCGGAGTGGGCCGGATACGGCTATTGGGCCGAAAGGGGTTGGGCCGCTGACAGGCCGAAGCCTACTGGGCCGAGGGCTACTGTGCCGCTTACGGGTCGAAGACTGTTGGGCCGCTGATGGGCCGAAGACCACTGGGCTGCCTGCTGGGCCGAAGGCTTCTATGCCGCTTACGGGCCGAAGGCTTCCAAGGGGCCTTTTATTGCCGGTGCTGGGCTGAACTGTATTTGGACTTGTTTTAATGGGCCGAATCGGATTCTGCCTCATCATATACTATTCCAATAGCCACCAAAAATTGGATCTTAATACAAACACTTCAAGAGTCTATCGAAGTAGAGAAATCCTTATGAATAAGAAATTCTGAAAATTTTCAAAATTTTGAGAAGGCCTTATGTCTACATTGGATAAGAAAAATGCGGAGAAAGTCCAAAATTGCTGTTTAATTAATGAAATTAAAGCCACTCTAGCATGCTTTACATGATACAAAGGCCGATGAACCCATCATGGGTACCCCCGGTGAACGTTCAGAAGGCACTTACAAACGTATGAGCTGCAAGATATCTGAAATTGCAGACTTTTCAAAAATTCGTCTAAAATCTCAATGATTCATGGAGCTGCATGATGTCTGAAGGCAGTCCGCACTTACCTCTGAAGTGCAGGTGTTTCAGAGGTAAAAGGAAATTGGGGAGTCCCAAGCCAAACGGAATCACGGCTAGGCTGGTGTGTGCTAATGAACTGGCATCGCTGGTGGACAATACAACAAAGTAGTAGGTGAACAGTTGGCCCTCTCAGATCGTGGTGGACTGAACTGAGCTGAGGAAGATATCTAAAAAGATATTTGACTCTTAATTTGCCGATGGGCGTGCCATGTGCCATATGAAGGCCATTATTATACTTCCAATGCCTCTGAAAAGGGGCTCGGACAAAAGGTACACAGCTTTTAGCCGTTCGATAGTCACAGGCACGGGTGGACTTTGTCTCTCATCCAACACTGTAGTGGAATTTAGTCCTCGGCGCCGTGGCGCAGTGAACCACTGTATCGTCTCTGTACGTACGTTTGGCTCTGTCCATTGCGCAGTGGCGCAGAGGAGACTATCTCCACTGTTGCTCTCGGTCCAAGACCACAACGGTCAACAGCTAATAAGACTCCTCATAGAGCAGGGACTGGTTAGTGGGAAAAGGCAGTGGGATATCTTTTTAAGTCCTGCATCAAAGAAGGCTCCGCAACCCAGCATGTGCTTGCCCTCGAATTTGGATCAGAGTCTCCTTGGTGCTATAGCACCCCCCCCGCCCCCAACCCACCCTGACAGCCCAATTTGTTTACTTAATGTTCTCAAAGTGCTCCACGGATGCTCCACCCATCCCCTTTGCCTAGTTAATAAGGTGGCAAGTCAAAAGCTTGTAGAGGGTGGTCGACTTATGAGGGTATGTAGCGTGGCATTGAACACTGGCATGTCCCAAATTGATGTCTACGCCGTGGCGCAAGACCCTGGATCAGAAATCGTGAGATTATTAGCCATCCATTGCAGGTTACACTCAAGGTTCACCGACTCAAAAATTCGTATCGAATCATATCTTTCGAGATATTAGCTAGATATAATTTGATTTGGACCGATTAAGTCTGACTCGCATAAGTCAAACTCATGAATTCATTCACAATAATGAGTTTAGTCATATTTTTAAAAAATATATCTTATTAATTAATGTAAAAAATATTTATCAAATAAAAAAATTAAATTTAAAATAACTTATTATATACATATGAGCCGATATAATACAATCTAATTCAGTACATGTCAAAAAATCAAAATATGAGTGGACTCGTACAAGTCAACACGATCTAACATGACACGGCAAACCACGGTTGCAATGAGCCACGGTGCAGAGAGGACGACAGGTAGTCGCGTCTTTGTCCGTCCCCATCGGTCTGTCGCCTGTATGCCGTCGAACTTGGGGTAGAGTGAACCCATCCTGAACCGGAGAGTTCTATTTCGTGGCGCCTGGCTTCCGCGCGTTCTAATGGACCACCGCTTTTCCTCGTACGTACGCAGTACGCGGCCGCTCCGAGATCCAAGCCCCTGCACCGGCAATAGAAGAAAATTTGTGGATGTAACCATTTTTAGGACCAAACGAATTTTACATGTACACCCCTTCAGGAAAGAAACGGCAAAATTTGCTGCTCTTATAAACATATTTGAGGACATACTCTTGGTACAATATTGTGTAAATCATTACATTTGTAGTTATGGTAACTTGACGAATTCTTAACTGAATGAATCAATTTTTAACTTTAGTTTTAGATCACGTAGATGGATTCTTTGTCAATGTTCTATCTCTTTCCTCTTCATTCTCCTAAAGGAGAGGTAGTTTGATGATTTAAAAAAAATCAGCTACCATATAAGAGAAATATGCATGAGATGTCTTAGCAGAGATGTATGCAAACAAATATATTTTTAAGACTAATACTTCTAATACTTCTTGTCTAACAAAAATAACTTTGTGCGCATAAATTTTTTATTCCATATTATACAAGCAGGATGAAAACATATGCTAACCATAGTCCCAAAAGGACGATTAATCTCCTTATTTTTTACCGTACCATTCGAAGTTTGAAGGAGGACAAACAATTCTCTTAACATTTATAACTGGATAATCTCATCTATAAATAAGCAACCATGAAAAATAATAGAATTATATTCTTAACAGGTGAAACTGATTGCATAGAAATAGTCACAAGACGTACTTTTGTAAGAGGAGAATAAAGACTAAAAACACTTTAAAAATTAAACATATTTAAGATAAATATCACACAAAATAAGATAGAGAATGATAAAAGACCAGCGTCTTAAAACTAGCATAATGTACATATTGTTGACTGAGGAAGGTCACTATGGAGTGATTTTAGAATCATGACCCCCCCCCCCCTGATGGAGTGGGTGGGATACCTCCTTATGTGGGGGAGTGGCAGGTTCGATATCGTTCACATAAGTGCAGGTGAAATGTCTTGTGCAATTGTTCGTAAGCATAGATGTAAATTGGGCAGATTGAATTGTGTTATGTGATAATTTGAGTTTAATTTAAATTCAAAATAATTCAACTTAATTTTAATCAAGTCTAAATTCAGTATTGATTCAAATTCAATTCAAATTTAATAATGAGTAAGTTGAGTTGAGTTGGCTCTATTTATAAATAATTTGTTAGAAATATTTAACTTTTATTTAAATTATTGTAAAAATTAATAAATTAAATTAGATCAACGCATTTTCAATTCAACCAAACCCAAATTTAATTAATGTCAATTCAAATTTAGTCAAACCCAATTTATATAACTTAGACAAATCTGTTTTCTTTTAATATGAGTTGAATTGGACTGGATCACGTACTACTAACCCGTCCACTTGAAACCCTTATTCATAAGTTTCACACGGAACACTCGTCCTTTGAGATGGAAATGTTCTAATTTAAAACCCTCTCTCTTATTAGAAGAAATCTTGCTTTCGGTGATCTGGAACCCTAATCTCTTGACCAGACTCTTACGTGCTCAAATCATCATACTACCTGGTAAAAAAAGATCTTAAAATCATGAGTGTTAGTACAAAAGGGGAGGCATGGTTGCATAAGAACGGGGAGGGGGACTCTGCCCTTAATTATGCTTCTCTTTTACCGTGTACAGTGCGTTCTAGCATGGTAGTGGTGCAAAAGGGTCCAGCGAATGATGGAGGGCATGACGAGAGTAGCATCAATGTTCTTAAAGACTGGCGATGCTAATTCTGGGCAATCATTGTATCCACTTATGCCTGCAAGTCCACCCGCGCGCCTTGCTCGTGCGCTTTCGCTGAGCCCGAGGAGAGGACATGTCTCTGTTCTAACCCTAAGCTAGCCACTTCGCCGGGGATCCAAATGGTAATGGATAGTTCGATTATTGGAGTGGGACAATTTTTTCAAATTGACGTGCATATCAGATAAGGTAAAATTTTTTTGTTAAATATATAAATTCAGCTTAATTCAACGAAGTCTTAATTCTAAATAATTTAAGTCAGTTATATGGATTCTCTGTTTTCACTCTAAACGATTTTGGACTATCTCTTCGAAAATATTTAAAATTTTTAAATCAAATTATACTACTCTTTTCTAAGTTAATCCAAGTCTACTCTTTCTTTTCCTCTCCTCATTTATCCTAATATATTTTACTTTTTTAATTGGAGTCTCCTTAATTAAATACATATGATATATACAAATCTAATTATATAACTGATTATTAACTTATAAAATAATTAATAAATATTATTTATAAATTAATAACTTAACTAATACAATCATGGATCTACCATAAATCAGTCTACAGTTCACCAACGCCCTCTTCCTTCCCTCCATGCCTAGGGGATGGTAATTAGTTTGTTTTCTTTGAACGTTTAGATGCATAACTTAGCCGTATTATGGGAGGACTCCCTAACATAAGCAATCTTGACAATATTTGACATATACATATAACCCGTCCCGGGATATTCTAACTTAGATGCGTTCCATTTAAAAATGTACTTTTTTTTAAAAAACAAAATAAATAAAAATTATTAAAAAATTTAAATGATTTCTCAAAATCCGTCACCGTTAGATTACAAAATTTAACTGTAACCGTCCAATCAAATCCGTCAATGTTTGGAGATCAAAATTAAAATCTCAAAGAATGAGATTAACTCAAAGGCTTAATCTGACGAATTTTTTATTTTTTAATATTTTTGGACATTTTTTATACATACTCGATCGGACGGCTCCGATTAATCGTCGAGATTAGACGATGAAAATTAAAATTCCAAAAATTGAATCAACCCTAAAGGTCCTATGTTAATATTTAAAATTATATATATATATATATATATATATATATATATATTTAAATGAGAAGATAGATTTTCTAGGAAGACGCATTTAGATGTGTCCCAAAGTTCATTGAATCCTTTTTCATATATATATATATATATATATATATTCGGCCAAAGTTACTTCTCGGTCGGTAGTGTCACAGAGAAGAGAGTTTGGTCATTGAAATAGATATCAGAACATCTTTTCTGGGGATCTTTTGGGGCTGGGGACTAAGAATTGGCTTTTCACCGAAAAGAAAGCTCATGGTCTGCACGTCGAGAGGGATTTTCCTTTCCTTTTTCTTCTTCTGGGTAGGGAGTGGTGAGGGGAAGACTGAAGAGACCCCACGGGCGAGTTGGTGACTAGACCGGGGGCATCGGGTGCACCTGGACAATGGGCCTATGTAAGGTCAGACAGATTCCTCTCGTGGGCCTCTATGTAGTTGGCCCCGAGGCCCTTTGGGGGGTTCGAGAATGGGCCCCTTGAGAAAGAGGTGGCCCAGGTGGGGAGTAATGTGCCCTTTGGGGGCTTCCAGAACGGCCCCTTGAGAAGGAGGTGGCCCGGGGGGAGTAATGAGATCGGACAGATGCTTCTTGTGGGCCTCTATGCAGTCGGACCGAGGCCCTTTGGGGGCCTGCCAGAGCCGACGCGTGGAGAAACAGGTGGGGGCTGTTATAAGGGTTTATATACGTATATATATAGAGAGAGAGAGAGAGATTCCTAGCAACCAAAGGAAAATGAGGGAGATCCATCCCTGCCGCTGTCAATGCCAGTGAAGGGTCTGCCAACTGGAGGAAAAGAGGAAAATCTATCTGATGAGGCAGAATTCGATTCGGCCCATTGAAACAAGTCCAAATCCCTTTCAGCCAAACAGCAGCAGTACCAGGCCCTTCGGGAGCCTTCGGCCCGTCAGCGGCCCACCACTAGCCTACGGCCCGGGAGCAGCGCGGCAGTCCAGGGCCCAACAGGCTTTGGCCCATCAGCGGCCCAACCCCCTTCGGGCCGGTAGCCGAATCCGGTCCACTCCGGTGGCGGATCGGGCACTATGGCGGTTTATCAGTAAGCCATCATTTAGTCCTATATCGGCTGCCACCGTTAACCATCCGCTATCCTCTGCTATAAATATCCAGCTATTTATGGCCAAAGGTAGGCAACAGATGCCTCCCCAAGCTTCCGAGACTCTTAAAAGGACTTCTGTCCGAAAAGCATTAAAGCTGCTCTTTCTTGTCTTCTGAATCGATTCTTCTTCAGGAGCTAACTTGACCGTCGGAGGGGGTTCCCCAGGGCTGACGCCCGGGACTCCTGCTGACTGGTTCTTCTTCTTCTTTCCCTCCTGCAGGGGCTCGGTTCGAATCGTCGCCGACCTCCCCGAGTCGGTCTCGGCCGCCGACCTCGGATTCCTCTCCCTGGTCTCGACGCCGTACGCCGGCTGCCCCAAGACAGGAGACTCGGTCTCGCGCTGAAGGAGCCTTCGGGCTCACTATCCAAGAGCAAGCCCGCTCCAAGAAGGCGGCAGGAGACTCGGTCTCGCGCTGAAAGAGCCTTCGGGCTCGCTATCCAAGAACAAACCTGCTCCGAGTCGCCTCCGGCATCGGACCCCCGGCTCCGCCTCTGCGTCCTTCGCCTTCCGGATCCCCGTCGGGCCCCCTCGAACACCGATCCGGCCCAGCTCCGAATCCTCTTCTTCGGATTCCAGCTCCGGAATCCGGTCGTGATAGATCCAGTCTACATCACTATCCACTGCCGAATAGAAGTAACGGAAGAGGCATGGGAAATATGGAGGAGGAGGGAGATTTGGTATCATCTTTCATGACGCATGTTTAGGCTGTCCATGGACCATGAGTACCCAAAGCCCAATAATTTGACTTGGCTTAATCTTTGTTAAGCAGACCCAAGATGTTAAAATTGAATTCGTTTGGTTTTTGGTTAGACTAGACTATAATTTAAAATTTGATCCTCTAAATGGGTGGATCTTAGATAATGCCAAGTTCAAGTCCAAAAACCTTATAAACGTTCAATATTAAAAATTTAATTTATATTGATATTATATCAGTAATAATGGTAATTCATGTGCATGTAGGCATACATATGTTATCTACATTAATGTACATCAAACTTGACCATAAGATTGGTGATCCAATGGTCTCTAAGTGAAAAAAAAAGAAGTGTTATTTGCATATAATTCCTAGAGAATGTGAAAAATGTCGGAGAATTCATATTTCTAAGATATCTGTAAAATCATCGTATCCATTAATTTCTATTATTATCACCTTTTAAATCTAGTGTCAAACTAAGTTTTCTATTTATAAAAAGTGTGTTTCTTTTAAAAAATTTGTTTTAAGTTAAATATAATGGATTAACATACATATGATTATATTGTTAATTTTTCATAAAGTTCCCTAAGAATTTAGCTAAAAGCCCGTGTATTTCTTTGAGCTATGCTTGACGGGCTAAAGGCTTCAACAAGATGAAAACTTCTGGATCTACTTTCTTGAACTTTTGCTATTTCATGATCTTTTCAACTCTCGTCTTCACGTACAAAGATCTAAAGAAACATAAGTGAAAGAGATCTCGAGCTTTTTTCACCCCGGTCAGCCGGCCGGGCCACGTCAATCAGCTGAGTGCTACAGGAAAGACGTTGGAGACATCTACCGCTTCGGACCAAGCCCACGGCCCGGCTTTTATAATGTGATGTGACCTACTTGTTGACACTGTGGAGACTGCAGAGTCTCCAAGGTTGCCCACTGCTCAAATGAACAGTAAATACTGTTTACTTTGCCGTATATGTGCTCTATTTCATGATTCCTGTTAACTTGAACAGTGGGCGTGTTCTATTATATAGTCTTCTCCCTGCCTTGTCCATGGAACAAAATGCCACACCCACCCGACCCTTTAGAGGGTTATGATTGAAATTTGTATAGCATACATGTAGGAACTTTGTGCCAATAATTTTTTTATAAAAGTTAATGGGGAGTTATCCTTCCTATTTTTAGATTACTTATAGCAACTTTCGTACGTCAAAATAGCATTTAGAATATTTCTACAATTAATACCCAATCAAGTTGGTGCTGTCAAAACCCTCTTCAATGATAAAATTTGCTTGCTTGTGAACGACTGCAAGAAAGGAAGAAGCAATCAGTGAGCTCTCAGGTGGTCTTGGGGAAAAAACTATTCGATGCTTAAATCAGTCGATGCTAGAAAGGGAAAAAATTATATGACTGAGAATGTCTTACCTTGATCTTAGGAATAACTATCCTGATTCGATTCCCTCCTTAATGGGAAGCCATAACTACTATTTATCCTAGTTGCTAAAGTTTAGAGAGAACCTGTAGCTCTCTCAAGATGATGCCTCAATATCTCAGTATACTTCCTTAGTCGGAAGTGATAAGGCTCGAGAGTTTTGGATTGAACATTTAGGATATGTTTGCAAAATTTCCATTTGAAACCTACTTTAGATTTTCACTTTCCACGTAAGAAAGGACATATAATTAATTCAACCTCACTTTTGCTTCAATTTGAAAGTTTTACCTTACAGATTTTAGTTGAAAGTCAAAACATAAGTAATACATAAATGACTTGTAAGATCTAAATACTTCCACAAAAAAATAATTAAATGGAAGTATAAAATTTCTTCCAAATAAAAGTTACACTAAACATGGCACTAGCCTTCCTCACGGTACAGAAGATCAAGTGAAGGCTTTAGGGCCCGTGATTTGTCTGCTCATCGAGTCTAACTTCCGACTTGCTGCACTAAGGGTTAGTGCAATGAATTTTAAAAAAATATTTTTTGAAACATTATTTAGGTCAGCCCATATGTACCTTACATGTCTATACAAGTTGATCTTTGATTGGACGATCAAAAAAATCTAAAAAATTAAAAATCGTTATGGGACTCAGACCATTAAATGTATTTGTTACTGCTTATTAGGGCTCAATTTTTCATTTTCAAATTTTTTTCAAGTCATCTGATTGAAGATAAACCTTTACAGGTGTGTAAAAAAATTCAAAAATTATTTTTTTTAACCCACTGCATTGTCCCTCAGTACGGAACTGGGGGCCAATGCAGCGGCCATTATGTCTCCACGGCGGTCCTCCTCTAGGCCTGCAGAGGCAAGCTAGGCATGTATTGGGCCTTGGTGGCAAGGCCACTTTTATCCTATTCAAAATTAAAAAAAACTAAGTAATCACAAATTAAAAATATAAGAATCACATTTATAGATGTTTTATCTAATCCAAAGCAATAAGCCGCTAACACAACACTTGTTCTTGCTTAGAAATAAATTCTCCTAATCCTCCAGCGCTAACCCGTTGGCATCAGGTCGTCAAAATGCAAGGAGTCCATTCAAGAATATTAGGTGCATGCGATAATAAAAAAGGAATTTTCAGATTCCTTCCCTTACAATAATCCAATTTAGGTTTTAATTATTTTAATCTTGATATTTATTTATAATCTCTCAAATTTTTAAATTATTTTTATGGACGTCTTAAGAAATTAGGAATTATGCCTTCAAATTTCTAAAAACTATATAAAAACTTTGTTCAAGAGTAATGCTTAATTGTGGGGGATAAAAGATAAAACATTAAGACTTGGAACGTTATAGGTTATGAGAGTTGGTATCTAAACGTTCCCAGTGAAATGGATCAAAAAATATAGGCAAGCACCAATGTAGAAAAAAGGGGAGAGTCTCGCAAAAGAAACAATGTGAGAAAGAGAGAGAGAGAATGGATGAGACAAAAAAAACTGATTTTTTTTGGATTCCAGCTTAGCAAGAGTTGTAAAGATATTTTTAGTTCTTATAGATATTCATATTAAGATACAAATCTTTACAACTTGTGTATTTAGTATTGACTCCAAAACACAGAAGATAAAAAATTAAAAAATATTAAAAATAAGTTTACTCGAACTAAGGCTAAATATATAAAGCATTGAGAATTTTAGAGTCGATTAATTAGAGAGACTAAAAATTAAAAACAATCTCGTTTAAGACTATAAAAGAGTTAAAGCCATCTCATCTTTGAACTCCAATCAATAAAATCTGAAACCTTTGGATGTCATTACCTATTGAACGGGGAAACTCCAATAGGCCCAATAGCAATCCGGCAGAAAGGCCCAAAAGGCTCGAAGGCCCTAGAGGTGGAGTGGCCCACTAGACCCAACAGAGTCTCACGGGCCATGAAGCCCACCGCAGCCTGCCCCCTTCCAGGGGAAGGTCGCACGGGTTGTCGGGAACTATCGACACCCCGAGGACCCGAGAACCCCACTGCTTCACGACAGTCCATGGTGGACACCGAACATGCCCCCTCAACTCCCAGCCACCAATGACCAAGGATCCATAGTCTCACTTTGTTTACATAATAAGTTATTACGTGTGACCCATTGACAGAATGACTTATACTAGAATAAAGAGTGTTTCAGTTTAATAGTTTTGTGAGACCCGTTAATGGAATAAAAAGAATAAGTAATTCTTAGGTCTAAGGTGAAATGACTTATTCTCCTTATTCTTCGAATACGTTATTCTTCACCAGTATAAGTCATTTCGCTTGTCAAAATAAAATTAAGCTAACATAGGAGACACTCGGAATTGTGAGGTACACGTCCAACGACTTCACTCTGATCCCGAAGCTAAAACACCATCAGGACAATCCGTCCTCATGAAGATATGGTGCAACCTGTTCTGTCATTATCACCCTAGCAACCCAACTCACTTCGAACGCAGCACTTTAGTTCATACTCTAAGGCCATCTCTAATTTAGATATTAGAAGGTTAACTCTGATAAATCCGGAGCCCCCTGACATGCTTCTCCTAGTATCTGCAAGAGAGATAAGTCAAGAAGACCCTCTCGGTTGGCTGGGACTCCATGAGCAAGGACATTGCTATCCTTTCCCTCTACACCTACTAAATTATGAATTACTATCACTGAAACGATGCTTTATCGATGGGAGTTCTAATCAATTTATTTAGAGATTAATTAGTTGCACGGTCTGGTGGTGCAATCAAAAAGGGTTTTTGTTCCTTTTAAATTTTTTAGGTGGACCCAATATGTATTACTTGTTCGCATAGATCGATCTTTGATCGAATGAACAAAAGAACTTTAAAAAATCAAAAAAACATTATTGAGTTTGATCTATTAGAAGTACTTTTACTGTTTATTGGAGTTCAATTTTTATTTTATTTTTAATTTTAAGTCACTCGATCGAAGATTAAACTGCATGAAAGTGTAAATCAGATTAAGTCGAGTTATAAAAGATTAAAAAAATATTTCTTGACAACATCACCTTGACTGTTCAACAAGTTAAGCTAATTTATTTATTGATGGGACATCAAGCCTGTATTTGGAGTCCGGAAACATGATTGGCCGGAATGGGATCCCATGAGTCCCTTTTGTTAGACCCTTCCTGGGATCTTAAAACTTTATTAGTTACAATTTACAAATTTTATGAATGTCACTGCATTCATCCTGATATGAAAAATAAATCTTATCTAATAAAATAAAGTTTTTATTACCTAAAAAATTCTTTTTAAGGATTCAGACAACTGTCCGGGGTCCTATTCCTGGCTGACCCCGATCGGGATACCGGATTGGCCTTCCGCCATGGCCATGTTTCTAATTCTAGTACGATCGTGTAACTCGTGTTGTGGCTCTCGCCGTGCGCGGTGGCTGTGCGGTCCCCTCGTAGCCTCACCAAGCAAAGCAAGCGCCATCAGTATCACTATGGCTTTCCTCATCCCGGCGCTCGCTCCGCTTCTGTGTGTGCTCGTGCGCTCGCGCTTCCTTGCTCTTCTTCTGAAAGATGCAGGCGATCCTGGCAGCGATGGCCGCCCACAGCGTCCTCACCACCACCGCTCTCTACTCCCACCACCTCTACTACTTCTCTCCTCCCTCGCTCTACTCCTCCCCTGCGCGCCCGTTCCAGGCTACCCTCGTCGTCAAACCCCTTGCCATCGCCGCCACCGCGCCCAAACCCCTGGCCGTGTTCGCCGCCGCCAAGAAGGCCGTCGCCGTCCTCAAGGGCAGCTCCCAGGTCGAGGGCGTCGTCACGCTCGCCCAAGCAGACGACGGTGTGCGCGCGTCCCTCTTCCTCTTCCCCCATCCCCGCTGGGTTTCTCTTTCGGACCTTTGAGGGCTTTTTAAGCAGCGTGACGAAACGGGCGTTTTCGATGTGATTTCTTCAGGTCCCACGACGGTGAACGTTCGAATCACCGGGCTCGCTCCCGGGCCTCATGGCTTCCACCTGGTATATGTTCGATAGAATGTTCCTTCGGTTTTCTTTTCTCTGTTGGGCGCCGTTCTTGATCTATCATCTCTGGCGTGTTTTGTTGCCCTGCAGCACGAATACGGGGACACCACTAATGGGTGCATATCCACAGGTACGAGCTTGCGCCATGGTCTTCTGCTTGATTTCTTAGAATTTCAAGCATTTGGAGCTCAGTTTGTTCTTCTGTCCCATGGATTGTTTGGTGCGCCGTGAAATGCTGTAAAATATCATAAAATGATGTTTTTCTTATGTTTGACGTGGCCCTATTTTTTTTCAGTCTTATGTTTAGAGAATTGTGAGTTGTTTGGTCCCAGAATCATGTCGACTTTTTGTAGCACTCTTTTTCCTAGTTTCAATTCTCAGTTTCAAAATTAAATCTGAAGATTTTAAAAATTGGTGTTTAAAACCAAGGATTTTAGTTTCACTGATTTTAGAAATCAATGATTCCAAAACCTATGTTTTCTGGTATTTTACGACAAATCAAACAATTCCTTATTCTGGGAGTATCTTTTTTCTTCTCTAGGGGCACATTTCAACCCTAATAAAATGCAACATGGAGCTCCGGAGGGCAAAGTCCGCCATGCGGGTGACCTGGGAAACATAATTGCCAATGCCAAAGGTTGCCTTTTGCATACGCTTCTGCCGACTTGAATTGGTTTTAAGACATTGGAATTCTTACCCTTAACTTTTGTTGTTACTTCTGTGATTACAGGAGTGGCTGAGGCAACGATTATTGATAGCCAGGTACCGTTATTAATTACGCTTCATCATTGATGACAACTTTCTTTGTAGGACTTAAGCCACATGCTAAGCATTATGTCAGTACTTTCTTGTTTGTTTGTAAACTCTTGGAGAAAGGCTTACTTATCTCTGTTGATGACCTATATTTTTCATGTCTAGATACCATTGAATGGACCTAATGCAGTGATTGGAAGAGCATTTGTAGTTCACGAACTTGAAGATGATCTGGGAAAGGGTATGGACTAATGTCGGTTATGTTTCTTTATCACCATACTGAGTCAATCTTTGCGGAGCTCTTCTGTGCCTCTCATTTTATCTTGACCATTTTAACCTTGTATATCTATTCAGGGGGCCAGGAGCTTAGCCTTACTACTGGAAATGCAGGGGGCAGATTGGCTTGCGGTATAACAAATGACCTGGCTTGTTCTCCATTTGAGTTGAATTCATGAATTTTTATTTTTCATATTTTCTGGATTATTTTTTTCTCTGTGTCAAATGGACATGACAGAGTAGTTTTTGATTTGTGTATATCAACTCCTTAATATACTTATTTTATCATTCTGTCGTCAGCCTATTAGTATGATCCTATATTGTCGGCTATAATAGTTGCTGGGTTGTTGGGTCCTTGTGTTCCTACCAAGGTTCACTTGTATTTGGGGTCTGGATGTTTGTAAACTCAACTTGAATGTATCTATTATGATATGGGTGTCTGCATAGTGCATCAAATATCATTCCATGAAACCTACAGATGTATTAGTACGACACATCATCAAAGAAAAAGATAATCTGGATTCTACACAAAGTCTTTATGCACGTTCATAAACTGCAAGAGTTTGCATGCCTTCGCCTTATCCCCAAGTCATTTTATTCCACATTCTACCCCATAAATCTTTTCACACCCATCCCCTCCATTCCCCTCATAAAATAGAAAAAACATATTCTTTCGACAACATTTTCCTTGTGTACAGCATTTTTAGCTGAAAATCCACAAAATATATTCTCTCAATGTTCTCACAACCTGTCTATCTATATTTCTATCTTCAAGCCCCCTGCTGGGCCTTTTCACTTTCTATGCTAAACAGCTCTCATCTCTGAAGCATCTGCATAGATTCCTTTCCTTTAATTAGCATTTGAATATGGTTGCAAAAAGACACATTCTGAATAACCTCATTATCTTTCAGCCCAGATATCCAAGGTGCTTAAACAATTGTTTTAAGATGCTTAAGGACTATCAAGGATTCCAATGAAGTTTGAATTCTCCTCATAGCATTTCCATCCTAACCCCACAAACCTCGTCGATGACTCTAAGATCTTTAGCACACAACTCTACAAGTTCTCGGTGAGGATCAATGATCGACTTTAATTTCTTTTAGGATCTTGCTCTACATTTTACCTTCTCAACTAGCTTTCTTCTTTTTCTAACAAATCTTCTGTTTTTATGTTCGCTTCAGGATTTTCAGATTTGACCATGTCTATAAACCCTGGCTGCCCAGGTGCAGAGTTTGAGACACACACAAACACACACAGGGGCACATCAAATAAGATAGATGCACCCACCTTTTGGGGGTTTAATCCCCTTCATTGGTGGTGAACATTAAAACTCCAAGGGATGAGAAGTTGAGAACTATCCTCTGGACTAATCAGAACAATTTGTTACTTTTTATTATTTTTTAAAAAAGTTTAAACATATTTTTTTTGCATGCACCTGATCAGATGGCTGCGGTTGAGTTGACGGTAAAAATTAAACCCCAAGGAATGTAAACAACTCTAGGAGGTAATTGGATATTTAAATTTTTTTGATGATTTTTATTTGTTTTAACATGGAGATGACGGAGATTTTGCCCCTGGTGCATCTATTTTAGATATGCCCAAGGGCTCGTTTGATCCTTTTCTATGCATATGTATACTCATTCAGTTCTTCCTTCTAACCTCAAATTTCCTGGTTGTTTCACAAGGTCCTAATCCTTTTTCTATCTCCAGCCTCTAGGCCAGGTGATATGTACATATGCTAAGCCTCTATACAGAACCCCATTACTTGCCTAAAGCCTAAGGCTCTTGGTTTGGGTAGACAAGAAAAGAATGGAGCTCTTCTCATCTTGCATGAAGGAAGTTCAAATTATTAATCTGATGTTAACATAGACCATAGATGGATGGATGCTGCTGCAGATTAGAAATTTAATTAAAGGATTGATTCAGTGCCATAATGTAGAAAATATAAAATTTCAAATGCTCTGGCAAATATTTATCTCCTTATTTGGATGGATATCTCAGTTGCGGAAGTGCAACATTTTTCCTTGTGTCGCTTCACTTACTAACCTTATAAAATGGCACAGATGGCATGCCCTTTGCCTATGTTCCCTTTATGATCTCTATTGCTTATGATTTTTTTCTTTATTTTGAATTACCAGACTTAACGTACCCATTTAATTACTTACTGCAGGTGTTGTTGGGTTGACTCCAGTTTAGTGAAAGCCTCATGTCGCCTGGTTTTCACTCCAGCTCGGTGCGTCCTCAGTGTGTTTACAAGAAGAATAAAATTTCCTCAGCACTAGCTTTTATAAGGTTCTGATGAACTGCACGATGTTAGAGGAAAGTTTCCCCTGTCTGGGTTCAGTTGTTTCAATTGTTATGTAGCAGCAAGCTGTATTGCTGATTGCTTGATGTGGGTTTGCATTCGGTTTGGAACATCAATGCTATGCTATGTAGGATAAAAGTTACTGTTGGGCTATCTGCACTGCAGTTTCATTGTAGTTGTCGGTGCTTAGATCAAGCGATGGATGAATCCTCATAAGAGAGCCTACCTGTAATATGGGCACACGTGTGGACTGCAAAAGATTGTCGAAGGTTGGAAAAGTAGGTGCATCAACGCTTCTCACCTCGCCGTCTTGGACTTGAGGGCATGGCAAGACGATGAAGTGATCACGTCCCAGGGATGCTAAAGCATCAGTCCTGGATCCCCAAAAGATGCCTTCGCGTGTACATACTCGGATATGGGCTGATCCAGATTGTATACAGATCTGTCGTACTTCTGCATGTGGGCTTAGATCCACCGCTGGTTTGGGTGGATTGCATGTGGTATCTGCCATCACCCTATGAAATTTCGTTCTTTAAAGTACAAGAATCGACATCTGAATGTTTTTCACAATTTTCTGCAAAGCAACTGGTTAGTAAACTCAAGAGGTGGCAGATAGACATCTCATGCTATCCATTCAACACAGCGTATGAAGAAGAACAATAGTGAAAATACAGAGTAAACAAGAAAATGAGAGGTGATGAGCTGAAATCTGGTCCACCACGATCAGGTCTCTCTGTCTCCGATTGGAAGGGCATCGTCAGACGACCACCTGCAAATGAGAACACCATCAAGAGATCTCCGGCAGTGGTCCAGAGGATCTCCTTCTGATGTTTAAGTCAGAAAGTTGGAGATTTTGAGAGAAAGTTAAGATAATTTGGGCTCCAGGAAGTGTACATGTATTAGTTGGATCAGGGATCTTTATACAGCAGTCGGATCCATAGGAAAACTCGGTTCTTCTTAGAGAAGTCGTGTCTAAAGCGGACTCGGGCTCGATTCTACTTTCGAGCACAAGCGATCTATGGGCCTCGGTCCCTGATTCCGATCAGAATAGGGTTCCTGGTTCCTTCCATGAAGTGAAAGTTTCGGTTGAGGTCTGATCCTGCTTCGAGTTCCCTCATGGGATTGCTTACTCTGGGCCAGGTCCATGTGGGCCACAGCGTGCGATAGATTTATGGACTTGAAGGGAGAAAGGCTAGTGGGTCGGCTCAGCTGTGCTCTTCCGCTAAGCAAAATTCTCCTCCTGCGAGAGGTTAGAAAAGAAGGAGATAGAGAGAAAATCACTCTGGAATGGTCCATTTTTTCTCGGAAGGTTTTTTTGGAATAGTAACCAAAGACATCGAAGTGGGTCATTCTTTATTTTAAGTGAGAACGAATTTCTGGGAACAGATACCGAAGACTACCTAAATCCGAATGAGAAGGGTGGATTGTCTGACTGAGGAGACGGAGGTGGAGTGCGTCGAAACGGTGAAAGGGCTTGGGAATTAGGATTTAATAAGTCGAGAACTTTAAAGCCCAATCTCGGGCCTAAGGGCCCGGCCCAGCCATCTTGGGGATTGGCCGGCAGTCAGCACGGGCCGGGCCGGGCCGTTTGCTGTTTCTAGCCTGATCATGTTTGTCCCGGCACCCTATAAGCTGAGTTCTGGTCTCTAGGGTGGCCCAACTCCAGAACACCACTAAAAGATTTTCTTATTCTTTTTCTTCTAAAATGTCCGTGGGTTTACAAAGAAGGTATGCATAAAAAGGATGCGTAAAAGCTATAATCTTTTTTCCACTAGCAGGAGGAGAGTCTTGAACACCAACGTTTTATTAGTTTCTGAGTAGTTGAACGAATTGGGTGCAGTAGGGTTGGTAAGTTTTGAGCAACTTGCTTTATTCAAACTTCTGCTGAGCACCGAAGGAACTATCAACACGTCGAGCCAGTCTTTCTCATAATTAGTGGAAACCTAACGGGAACTGCCTTAAATAAATCCCCATACCCAAAATAACACGACGGAGAAGTCATCCCCTGTGCACAAGCTCTCTTACGAATTTGTAGTAATTAACATGAACCTGCTTACTTAGTCCATCATTGATAATTATGCCCCGTGTTGCATGCTTATCTTCAAGACGTTCCATTTCAACGGTAAAAGCCTTCAGGTACTCTCTAATCACCACATGTTCTTGATAGGAACGAAGAAATAGTCCAGGAAGGTTGTCCCACCACATAATCAGTCTAGTCTCACCAACCATCCCACATATTTTACTTCTTTTTTGAATTTATTTGGAGGTGCCAAGACAAGAGAGGATGGTTAAGATTAGGGATGTAAAATTGGGCGGACTGGGTTGGGTTATGTGATAGCTTGAGTCTGGCCAAAGTAATTCAACTTAATTTTAGTCCAGTCCAAATTCAATCCGAATTTATCTTAAATTCAGCTCCAATTCAATAATGAGTGGATGGGGTTGAGTTGGGTTGGACTGATCCTATTTATAAATGATTTGTTATAAGTATTTTGCTTTTTATATGAATTATTATAAAAGTCAATAGATTAAACTGGACTAGTCCGTTTTTCAATCCAACCCAACTCAAATTTAACTAATGTCAACCCAAATTTAACTCAACTCAATTTATATAACTTGGGTCAACCTAATGTTCTTTAATATGAACTGAGTTGGGCTGGATCAGGGACTGGCCTGCCTGACTAACACTGTTAGTTAAGATTGAGGTTCAATTAATCTTGTTTTTGGTGGAAGAGTGACCTCTTTCTAACACAGAGATCGAGAGGCCGATTTAGTTAACCTCTAGATTGACTCTCTAAACAGCTGATTTCACCTCTCGTTGGCAAAAGTGGTAAAGTTTGATGCCAACTCGTGAGGCTGACCTCAGCACCTACCTTATCATCCCACCAATCACAACATCGGCTTAGTTCTGACTGAATTTGAGATCTTTTTATTGTACTTTTGATAAATAATACATGATTTGAGGATATTTTTGACATTTTTTCACTCTACATACGTAATAGGAACAATACAGGAAAGAATGAGGGATGACAAAAATGCCTTCAAATAATCTGAAAGGATATTCAGAGGTTCAGTAAAACTAGGTCTAAAAGAACTCATCTCTAATCTAACTGGTCAGTTGAGGTCGGTCAAACCGACTTTTAGAAATTGATAGCAATCTGATGTAATACTTCCTCTTCTGCATTAAAACGTCCTCTTCTGCATTAAAATGCCCAACCAACTGTGATGTAATAAAGATCCCCACCATTAACTTCTGAGAAAAGGTTGTGATGTTGCCCCCGGCCTCCTCACTATTAGAAGGGCAAAGCAATGGACTAAGTAAACGTAGCCAATACACTACTACAGCCCCAGCTTCCCCACCCATCTCCCTTTGACCCTTCCACTCAATAATATGATTTCAACACACAATGCACAGGTCAACCATCCACACAATTGCTTTCACAGTACAACTTCCCCAGTGGCAAACGGCAAGGAAGAGGATGGAGGGGTGTTTTATCTCCTGTTAACATGCCGTGGGGCGACCTCCAATCACATGAGCAGACGGCGAGATCGCAAGGAATTGAAAATTCAAAAGAGATCTAGATGGGAGAGATCTCTTCATTCACGGAGGGATCAAGGGCAGTGTTAATGACAAAAGCTTCTCCACCCACATGCACATCACCTGGCACTTTTGGGGAACACGGAAGGCTCACTTTGTTAACTAAATAGGATTCGAAATAACTGGTATAAGGACCTAAATTCAGTTTGATTGGGGGGATTTCTAATTCTTCTAATTTTTCAAATTGTACTTAGAATGTCTAATTCTTTCAATTCTTCTAATTCTATCTTTCATTTCACTCATTATTTCATTCCTTCCTATCAAATTAATCACTTGAAATAACAAAATGTAATTTTTCTTATTCTAGGTAGAATACTAAATCAAAATACTACTTAAAAAATCTCTAAAACCTTATTATGAGATAAATAATTATGCAAACAAAGTAAACCTAAGAGAGGAAGAAGACGG
Source organism: Zantedeschia hybrid cultivar (assembly GCA_030544215.1). Lineage (NCBI taxonomy): Eukaryota > Viridiplantae > Streptophyta > Magnoliopsida > Alismatales > Araceae > Zantedeschia > Zantedeschia hybrid cultivar. The sequence goes on from JARZZO010000002.1 coordinate 5,966,530, forward strand.
GAGCTTCAAAGGAACCCTGTGGGAGAGTAAAGTAATGGGGGCGATCCGTTGCACCTGATCAGCTCCCTCTTCCTCTGGCCCCTTATTTTGTATGGTTTTATCTTAACGCAAAGTCTTCTCAAAACGTGCACTTAACTGTCACTTGGTAAAGCTATATAAAAGAAGACAATAATTGCCAGTTGCGATACTAGCTAGCTCTACTAACTTGCTGCCCAAGTGTGATAGATACTTGGGAAAGGTAGGGATCGCTATCAACGGTTCCCTAGATTTTGACGTACGAAACCCATTGGCTCCTAAAACGATTTCCTTCCCCTCTTTGCCCGCATAAATTTAATATTCCGGGAGGCACATCGTTTGCAAATTAATTTTACTTGCGCCAAGCTAAATTAAGAGAAGGAAACTACATGACTGTTCATCGATTCTATAAGAATTTTTGAGTAATTATTATCTAAAAATATATATGATCGTTTACTTTGCCCTACCTATATTTTAGAGGAATATTATTAATTAGTGGGCCTTTTTGTTGTTTTTTTTATACATATTTAATGCTAGCTCTTATGCCAATGAGCCAAGTCGAGCTGAGATTTGGATGGCTCATATTCGGCTCGGGTCAAAGAAGTTTGGCTCGAACTCGAGCTCGAATTCTAGATCTGGGCTTGAGTTCAGTTCGTCTCTTTTTTCCTAGGCTCGAGTTCGACTCGGCTTGACCTCGAATAACACAAATTTAGATAGATTTTATTTAATTTTAGTCAGTTGATGCACAGTTGAAATGAGGATTTTTTAGCAAATATATTCACTTAACCTAATTTAGAAAAAATAAAAAATATATTAAATATATCAAGTCGGCTCATGAGTTCACAAGCCGAAGTACAAGAAACTTGAACTCGACTCATTAAGTTATTCGAATTTTAATCTAAACTTGAGTTTAATTCGTTTGAGATTTCGAGTCTAAACCGAATCAAATCCGAAAGGGTCGCGAGCTATTAGGCTCATTGCCAACCTTATTAGCTCCTCTCCATAAAAAGATGGGACAATATGTCTGGATCGCTCAAGTGTTAAACTCAAGTCTGATGCCTTGGACTACTTTTATATATTTAGCCTTGCACACAAAAACTTGCTACAGACATATGTAACTGTGACTGTGATCGTAGGGCGGCACCGACCCACACCTGTTGACGTCAGAGACCGCGTTATCTTGATCAGACGGCTAGGAATACGTGATCCCCACGTACGGGAGATGGATTGCGTCAAGAGATCAGAGGAGGGCTTGTTCTCCTTCCCGCTTGGGAGCTAAGAAGCTTGCGGTACTCGGCTGCCGAACCGACCAGCGAGAGCGTGCCAAAAGAAAAAGTGGCAGCTTCCCCGCCCCTGTGGCATGCGGCGGCGTGGTTGCATTAATTGGCATGAATTGCGACGAGTTACGCTTGTGATCGAGAGGGGAAGGGAGAAGAGAAGTTGGGGCCTCCCACTTGTGGAGCAGATAAATAATTAAAGAAGACCAGTACAGGTGCGTGCATGTTGTGAGATGTGAAATGGGCAGTTACCCACTGCCACTGGCTTCCTTCCTTCGCCATCTCCACCCCCCTACGCCTTATTCTTTGGCAGTTAATGGAGGAAAGAAGTGCGGAGTTGTCTTGCAAACAGGACAATCCATGAGAGGGAGAGCAACCTGATGCACCACTTCCCCTCTCTCTCTCTCTCTCTCTGGGCCAGGCGGTTGAGAATACAACATGAGTTGAGATCGTCTACGGTCCTCAGTTCATGTAGACGATCGATCAGTAAAGAGGAGAAGGAGACATTTTGCAATAACAGGGACCTGGGTGAAGTGGGATTTGAAACTTTTCACTCAATCCTATCTTTATTGATCGTATACGGTCTCAATTCATACAACATGTAGCCACACAATTGAGAATACAACCAGACACAGAAATTTTGTCCAGTTGGGTCATTTGGATCATCATTAAATTTATCGATATTTTATTTTTGTTATATTAAAATATAAAAATAAAAATAAATATATTTGAATTATTATAAAAATGATATACTTATGTTACGAGGATTTTTTTTCTTCTAGATGCACTCAACGAATTTTTTATTAAATCATAAATATAAATAATAATAATGATATGCAAAAAAATTAGTGAAATTGAGTTCCAAGTGAGATTGGGGTCATGTGAGTCATCTAAAAATTCAGTGGAGTCACTTTATACTTAAATTTAAAATTTATCTTATTAAATTAAAATCTTTATAATAAAATTTTAAATTTTCAATAGGATCCTAAGACCCCACTGAAGCCAGCTGAATCTGTCCACTAAATACAACATATATAGAGAACAAACCGTAGCCATGAAGATACATGATGACCAAAAGGAACATATATATATATATATATATATATATAGAGAGAGAGAGAGAGAGAGAGAGAGAGAGAGAGAGAGAGAGAGAGAGAGAGAGAGAGAGAGAGAGAGAAGTGATAGCATTGACACCCTTTTCGTGAACGCAAGGGCACCTCCTTGTGTATTCTGCTTCTCGCACAAAAGCAACGACAAAGCCGTCAACTTGAAGGGGCGTCTCACAAGATCATAAGCTTGGGTGCAAATAAAGAAGAAAAAGTAATTGAGGTGTAAAGAATACAAAGAATACAATCAATAAGACATTTGAAATATAATTCACATGAAACCCCATAATTCTTGTTTGTTTGGAAGAGAAGAGAAAGGAGAAAACAGTAGAGAGAGGGAGAGAAGTGTTGGCTGTTCGGGGTTTGCTAATTAGTAATGGCAATCCACCAAGGCAGAGGAGGAGAAGAGCAGCGGCTGCCCGCCGGCGAAGGCGAAGGAGGGCGGCTTGGGGTAATCCCCATGCTCGTCCTCGGCGGGGGCTGGGAGGTTTAAGTCGAGCGAGAAGATGCTCTTCTCCTTCTTCACTTTCTGGCCGGGCTCCACGGCGATGGCCGTCCGGTGCCGCCTCATGTGGCCTCCAAGCGCTTGCCCAGAAGAGAACTCCGACCCGCATATGGAGCACTCGTGCACCCTAGACTTGTTATTGTTGACACTGCTGTTGTTGTTGTTGCTGTTGCCGTTGGGGATGCTGCTGCGGAGGTCGGGCGTGGCAGCGCTGATGGTGGTGGCGGTAGTGTTGCTGGGAAGGACGCTGGGATTGATATTGGAAGCAATACTTATTTGTAGATTGGTGTCTTCATCAATTGCTCTCTTCTCTTCTGCCACTGCCGCCGCCACGGACGCTATCTTGGGCTTCTTGTGGCTAGACCTGTGCCCGCCGAGGGCCTGGAACGACGGGAAGCACTTGTTGCACGTCTTGCACTCGTAAAGGTAAAAGCCTGCCTTCACGTTGGTGGTGGTGGCGGCGGCCTCCGCAAACCTGCGGCTGGTGAACCTCTCAGTTGGTTCACCTCCACCATCCTCTCCGCCGCCGTCCTCCTGCAACGGCGCCTCCGGCTTGGGCATGGCGTCCAAGGCCCGCCCTTGGGCGAGCAGGATGAGGCAGTTGGCCATGTCCTCGTCCTCCCCGGAGGCGTTCCCGAATAATTCGTCGGAGGAGGAGGAGGCGGACGACGCCGTGGCGGGGGACTGCACGGGCCTCTGGCGCTTGGTTCTCTTACCCTTCACGACCGGGTGCGAGCACTCGCTGTTGGCGCTGTTGCTGCTGTTGTTGGTGGCGGCAGCCATGGCTTCCTCGCGCGTCTCCATGCTCACTTCCTCCTAGAAAGGACAAGAAGGGATAGAGAGATACCAAGCAGGGACAGAGAGAGGTGGAGGAGAGAAGATGAAGAAGGAGACAGAGAGAGGAGAAAGGATGAGGATATATATAAATATGGAAGAGAAGTAGTAGAAGAGAGAGACCAGTACCGGCTAATACACATATAGAGGGGACTTCGTGGGAGAAGAGAAGGGGAGGTGATGGGAAGAATATTAAGCTTGGTGAGAGAGAGAGAGAACCAAGGAAGCGTTTTTGTTTATTTATAGAGAAGTGAACTGGAGGGTGGTTTTTTTTCTATTTTAGAAAGGAGTCAAAAGCCGCCCTTCATCCCCGTGAAGAGTAACCGTGAATTAGACCTGCCTTCCGTTTCCAAGCTTGCTTGCTTGTATTCTGCACAGAAGTTAAACTAACACAATGTGTTGCTTATTTGTTTGTTTATGATATATTGCATCATCAAGAAAATAAATCAATTAACAACATCACTTGGAAAGAATTAACCGGGGAAGTAATTTCCGATTAAAAATGGATGGGAATAGGAGGGGTAGGTGTGGAGTGAAGGGTGGGAGAGTGTGGGGGGTGGGAAGCTAATAGTAATATAGTAATTGGCCTAAGCCTAACCGAAAGCTGCCTATCTTTGAACTGCGTACACTTGGGAACTTCCAAGGTGGGCCAATCAATGGTATTACGGTTCAATGGAAGAAGTGGACTACGATAAAAGCACGCTATTATCTCACTCGTTCGGTCGTTCCAAAGGGGAAACAAAGATGGAGGGTTAGTTAAAGCTTTGTTTTTTTGTTTTTGTTTTTGTTTTTTTTTTTTTGAGAGAGAGAGTAATATGTGTGAGTGTGTGTGTGTGGGTGTTGGGGGGGGGGGGGGGGGGTGAGAGAGAGAGAGAAGTATATATGAAGGCAAATCCATTGCTTTCGTCCAACGGTTCTCTTTAGATAGGATTGGAGTGCAAGGCTGGAACCGACGGAAGACGCGCTCCTCCTTCGTTGTCCCCCCACCCTTTGTTAATTTCTTCTTCTCTACTTTAAATGATACTTAGTGATTGACTTAATTACACTCAATTTAATAATAGACCTTGCAGTTTGCTTGCCCTACCAACTATAACACCTCCCCCACCCTCCTCAGAACTACCAAAGATAGTGGGGGCCACTAGTAGTGGTGGCGGTGTGTGCAACAGTCACATTTTTCACCATTCGTGACACAGCTCTCTCTCTCTCTCTCTCTCTCTACTTGTGTGTGGCCATCACTCTCATTCTCTTTAACCATGCAAAATACACAACTGATCAGCCACTACTGATAAAAATTATGAGGGTATTGACTTCAAAAAAAAAAATACTACTGTTCTTGCATACATTATACATACGAGTCGTTGCTAATCATAAACAACTGAAGGAAACTCGGAAATGGGGCTTGACTTGGATAATGCAACACACTACCAGGCCGGTTTTCTTCTCCACTCGGATATTTTCCCGGATTCACTTGGATTGGGTTGGTGTGCCCGAATATAAACCTACCGAATCGACCCATCCATATATACCATCCGATCCACAAGCTCGGGGTCCTTAGATTCGGACGTGGGTTCGGCCACATCTCTCACAAGATGAGGGTGATATATGAAACCCTCTGCGCCATGAAGTAGTGAGCCTAGTGTACTAGCATCACTTTGATCGGAGAATAAGAGAATAATAAAGACGAATATCACTTTGATTGGAGAACAGGAGAATAATAAGAGTGAATATGAATAAAATAAATTTAATTTTGTTTTGACAAGCAGAATGACTTATATCGTGTAGAATAATGTATCCAAAAGAATAAGAAAAATAAACCATCTTACTTTAGACTTAAAAATTATTTATTCTTCTTATTCCGTCAACGAACCCCACAAAACTATCAAACCGAAACATCTCTTATTCTAATATACGTTACTTCCGTCAGTGAGTCCCACGTAATAACTTATTCTGCAAATAAAGTGAAGCTTAGAGAATACATATCATAGTCTGCCATAAGTACATGGCATGGCATTAATACCACTTAACGAAGATGTAAGTATGTACTTTTCTATTGGCCGGGTACAATGCATCACGGCGCGAGAGATCTGTTATCATATGGGGCGCAATTGAAAGAAACTGTGGCTTGGATCATGGACATGGTGGACGGCGGGGGGGGGGGGGGGGGGGGATGCTGCCCTATTTGGGCAAGTCAATGGGAGGAGGGGTGGGGTGATGAATGGATTAAGATGTGCAGATTCTTGGCGTAGCGAGCTGTCCCGTGGAGTGTGTGTGGGGCACGTAAGGGGAAGCATTACTGCCAGCACAATTATAAGAGGGAGTTGAGGTGAGCCTTACTTTGTAGTCTTGGTGGCAGCAACAGTAGCAAGTATTATTAGACGGGGGAAGGAAAGAAAGAGATCGGTTGGTTGGCACTCACTTTGGAACATGCCTTCCCTCTTCTCTCGCCTTGCCTGCCTCCACTCTCACGTCTGCATCTCCCTCTCTTTCCCTCTCTTTGGGGTGGGGGTTTGTGTTGTAACACAAATGCATTAAATTAAAATACACGACCTCCCCACTCCATCACTTCGAAGTCATTAAACCACTGGAATTATTGCCCATGGTTTATGTTTATGATAGTTGGACGCAGTTCACTTGACTCGCAAACAAGATGTTAATTAAGCTGCTCCACATAGTGGCGGATGTAGAAATTTGTCCAGTGGGATCAGTGAAACATTAAATCATAAACATGACTGAGTTAATAGGGTCTTGGACTAAGTTATATGAGGTCTTAAGTTGAGTCCGTAGGATCTTGAGCTGAATCAGTGGGATCTCAAACTAGATTGTTTTAAATTGAGCCAATGAATTTGACAAAATTCAGTGGGAGTCCTAAGACCCCACCGAATAACGCTGAATCCGCCGCTGGCTCCACAGATGACGTCCTAATAGGCCAGTCATTCATGATATGTGAAATGCCGACCACAACTTGATGGGTTCCCATCATTTGCCCTGGATCAACTTTGATCGAGTGGGTGGAACACATATATCTGTAAGGCCCACGCGGCGGACACGAGTTGTTTATTGATCATACTAGTAACTTGCAGAAAGATACTGCAAGGGTCAAACTTCACTTTGTTTGCAGAATAAGTTATTACGTGGGGCCCACTGACGGAATGGCGTATACCAGAATAAGAGATGTTTCGGTTTGATAGTTTTGTGGGGCCCGCTAATGGAATAAGAAGAATAAGTAATTCTTAGGTCTAGGGTGGGATGGCTTATTCTCCGAATACGCTATTCTGCACCGATATAAGCCATTCTGCTTGTCAAAGCAAAATTAAGCTTATTCTCCCCTTATTCTCCCTTATTCTTCTCCTATTCTCCAATCAAAGTGGAGTGAGGAGGGAAGCATGCAGGTTGTGACGGCAACATCCAGCACCAGAGTAATGGGGCACCGCCTCCTACGTCATCACCTCTCTCTCTGTCTCTCTCTGAGATGTGGAGTTCGGGGTGACTTCTCAGCCACTCATACTGAGCAGCTAAGCAGCTTGGTGTTGGAAATAAACCTGTTCCAAACATCAATGACAGCAGCAACAAACACACCGGACAAGGCGGAATTAATTTTCTGTTTATGTTGGAAGACAGATTAATACACGAAAGAGATGGAAAAAGGAAATATTGTTTGCAGAAATGTCCTGCACCTAGAAAAGAAAGACTTGCGTTATAAGTTATTTGCCTATTCCTGCGTTGTGAACCAAGTAATATATTCCCTCCCCACCGGCCTTCCATTCTTACACATTGAGAGAGAGAGAGAGAGAGTAGAGAGAGAGAGGGAAAAGATCATAAATGACTTTACAAAGAGTTCGTAGTTCTTCATGAGGAGTGTTCGATCTTGTGTCCATCGTCCCATACGTAGCAATTACCATGTATGATGATATGAAATCATTTTCGCCAGGGTGCAGTTCCTCTCAATACAGATTTGAACTGAATTAAGTTAATACAGAGAGAAAAGAAGGGAATCTTTTATAAAAACTCTCCCTCGAAAATGAAAAAAAAGCACTACATGAAAGGATGGAAGTAGGATAAAACGTGCGATTCTAAGCACATTCCACGACACACTCCCAACGCCGAAAGGCACAAAGAAACCCACAAACACACCATTTTCTGTTCGTAACTTCGTATAACTTGTGAGGACGGTATGCCATTCCTTTGTTCTTTTCTTTCGTGTTCTTTTTCCCCGAGGAATTCGAAGTGTTGGTTCTGGTGGGTAGTGACAACTGGTGCTGGCAACAAACCCTGATGTTCGTCGTCCGAATAGGAAGCTAGAATTACATATTTGGATTACCGCGGGGACAAATTTTTGAAGAACAACTTAAACGACAGGGACTGGATACCTACTCCACCCAACCATTAGGTTTGCTCGTACTCAGCACTGATCTGTAAGATGTGGTTGGTGGTGATAATACTACTTGCCTCTCCCCATCAGCACATGGCATCAAACCCTGTGCCTTGGCAGTTTGCAGACCTCTGTCAAGTAACCCTCACTCTACTATGTGTGTGTGGAAGCACATGCACGTATGCCTGTTTGGCTAATGTGCTACGTAGAGAAAATGTCATAAAGACAGAAGCTTGCAGCTGGTTCAGAGGGGATATCATGCCACCCCAGGTATTGGTCCCATGTTGGGACATTAAAGGCAGTATAGTGTTCAATCAGCTGTTGATTTCTTAGTTTTAAGTTAAGTTTGATAACGATTCTACCTCAGCTTTAAAATTCCCAAATTCGGCAAGAATCTGAAAAGTATAATTTTTTTTTCAAAAGAAAAAAAAATAGATTCTCTCAAAATCTAAATTTTATTTCATGTTGAAAAAGATCTTCTTTTTTATTCCCGGTGAATCTATTAAAAAGAGTTAGGAGGAGAATATGGGGATTCTAAAAAGTAACACTTTTTTCTTTTCCTTTTAACCCTCTTAAAATTCCTAAAAGAGAGTAATACGAAGATAAAAGTATCTTTTGATGTGTCTTTAAATTTAAGTTTTCATCATCTTTTCAAATAAGATTCTAAATGATAAACAAGTTCTCCTAAATTTAAAATCAAGAGATGATAACGTGACTCTTTACAGAATCTTAATTATTTTAAAATTTAAAATTCCAAAATCATTACCAAACAAAGCCTTAATATGTGAATAGTGAGTATTGATATGGGAGGCTAGAGAAATGAAATGTAGAACTAGAAGGGATGCAACTCCATTGGTCACCCACCAGTCACATGGGGACACAACCTGCCTTTTTTCTATAGCAAAACTCGCAAATCGAGCTAAATGATCAACTCACCTTGGGAGCTTTCTTCACAAAGAATAATACTTACTACACTGACTCTCAATGCAAATAGATTAGTCATCTTTCAATATAAGATGCTATTAATATACCTCAGTAGGGACCGCATGATTTGGACAGTTTTGTTCACAAGTAGGCCTGACAAACGTTTAATGCGGGTGTTGACTTCTAGGTGTGACAAATGTATACAAACGAGACAAATACTACGTACATATGATAAATATAATTTGTCATCTCCATGAAATATTTATCATACCAACAAAATATTTATTATGTACGAGTGTGGCTTCTGGGCATGACAAATGTATAAGGACATGACTATACTTCGTACATATGACAAATAACCATAGTTTTAAAGGTACAGGTACACATAGAATGCTCCACCTAAGATTGCCCAAAAATTCCTCAAACAGTTTTGCAAGACACAACGCCAACACACCCCGCCCCCCAACACAAAACCCAAAGTTAAAAGTTGCACTAGTTGGCCTATCCATCCTAGGAAGCCTTCCGTTCGAAGAAGCCATCTTGTTGCAGTGCCACTCCCCGAAATTTATATTCATCTAATCAAGGTTCTCAATACGTATAGTACGCCAACGTGCTTGTTTCTGGCCAGAGAAGTTAATATCATTTCCCTCTATAAGAAACTCACAAGTTGGACCTGTAACAAACTGCTGTCGACAATGAGCGAGTTAAGCTTGAGTAATTGAGATAGACTCGGCAAAACACCTTAATAACTTAAGATTAAAAAAAAGAGCTAGTCTTATTACCTTTGACGATTTATATGAATCCCACCAAATTAGAGCTAATAAAACGATAATGACTGAGATAATGGTTCATCTGAGTCACCTAATCTGAATAAGCTAACCACACCTCAGGCAAAAGACGACGTACACTAATGGTTCATCTCAGTCACCTAATCTGAGTAAGCTAACTACACCTAAGGTACGCACACTATTCTCCTGGAGGCCTATGATTGTCAGATATATTCGCCTCTGGTTTTTAAGGTTGCGAGATCCGTTTGGTTGGGGAGTAGGAACTAAGCAAAAATTATAAAACTGACAGCAAGCCAACGACTGTCTGATATGACAGGGTCTTCGGGGTCGTGGGGTTTGTTTAACTAGAAGAGTTATTCTTGCTGTTAAGAGTGTAAAGGATACACATCGAATCGAATAGTGACTCTATTCTTATCATTATCTTTTAAGCAACATGTACATCTTTATCTTTATCCTTTTGTATCTTTATCTTTTAAAATTATCAAAAATAGATACATAAAAGATAGATTATCGGACAATACTATATGTGAACATAAACTTAAGCTTTTGATGCTACTATAAAGAATGAATGAATTCTACTTTCAAAATATACATATGTATAAACTTGTTTTAATTAATTTTTATAAATTTAATTATAAATCACGTGACATCTGACAGAAGAAACCTTGCAAACTAGTGAATGAGGGAGAAGAGTTAAAAGAATAATGTAGACAATAACATATGTAATTATGTAAGTACAAGATTAGAGATTTCATATAGAGATGAGAATTTTAAATAAGATATGATCAATAGCTAAGATGAGCAAAGAAAAAGGATGAATACTCGGATAATCGGATTCTAAAAAAAGTGTATCCTTATCTTATATTTTTTAGATACAGATAGTATCTTTATCTTTTTCCTTTAACCAATAACCTTTTTATGACCTCTACGTCTTGGAAACGAACAGATAAACAGATTTTCAAATACTATTTACATCCTTACTTGCTGCAGTGTACAGTGTGTGGTGCAGTCCAAATTTTTATTTTTTTATTTTTTTTTAAGTTGGGTCCCTTCATGCTCGACATTTTTATATAATCCAATCATTGATCAGACGATCCCAAAAAAAATTAAAAAATTAAAAATATAACCCAATGAACAGTGCTAAAGATTTCTAAAAAATCAAAAACTGAAGCCTTTGAACATTGAGCTCGGGTTTTGATTTTTTAGAATTTTTTTGGATCGTTGGATCAAAGATAAGTTGTATAAAAATGTCAAAGACGATGAGACCCACCTTCAAAAAATTTAAAAAATAAAAAATAAAAATTGCTGTTGCAACCATCCAATGTAAGCAGATTGGACGACTACAATTGTAGATATGTAAAACATGGTGCCATAGGTACCCGTTCGCAATGTTTTTTAACTTCTGGTATGGTCCTTCTGAGTCCATGGATGCAGAGGATTGACCGGATTTTACAGACCAAGGCTGAAGGCAACGTATCATGAATCCTTTGTGGAATGAAGAACACTAGCCCATCTAGTCGTTAATGAAGTTACCGCACGTCTATTTACCATAGACTGGTAGGTTTTGTTAAACTTGCATCCAATGCGTCGAACAAAATTCCAATGGACGCATTAGTCATTTATCATTTTCCTTGTATCAGTAACTTCAATTAGGATACCATTAATTGAATATGCAATGATGAACATGTAGCTCGGTGAAATATAGAGGTCAATGCTTTTCCTCTTTCAAGAGGACCACACTACCGGGGATCAGTTAACTCAATAATGGAAAGAGTAAACCCACTAATGAAAAGAGTACATCAACTGTCCGTCCGAATAAAGCCTCCCAGGAAAGGATCCCCCTAGTCCCCTACGCATTTTTACCGCAACGAACACTCGTCAAAGGCTGATGAGAAGATATCCTATGAACGTCAGAAGAGAGTATCTCCCAGAAGGAAGAGAATGCTAGTAGTAATCTACATCGACACTGCACTTTTACCGGTCCTGGATCTATGTGGAAACATCCGTATGTTCCTCAGCCAAGCGTCACGCAGAGTAGCAAAAGGAAATCTTTTTTTTTTCTTTTTTTTTAACCCAGGAAGGAGGGGGCAACTCTAAAGAACCCATTAAAATTGCACACTTTACAGAATATTAAAAGATTGTAGGGACCAAAAAACAAAAACTCCACAAAAACGATCATGAGCAATGAAATCTCCCTCATTCTGACCGCTGCTTTTGAACAGTTGAATACTGCCCAGACATGATAGAAGATCTTAGCAAACTGCACCTCTGAAGATCTTCTGCATCATGCATCCACCCACCCCAACCCACACAAACTAGTGCCTGTATGCACATTGACCATGAGGGTATTAGAACATAGACGATGAGCATGCGTTGAACCTCAAAATATCTGATATGCATATAACACTTAAAAAGGAATATAATATTCTAGATCCTAGCAATGCAGTATACCACTTTCCAATCTTCTAAACCATCCACAGAAGCCTCTTCTAAACCATCCACAGAAGCCTAATAGTACTCTCACTTTGTATCGCTCAATTGTCAAATATCATAATGTAGGCATATTCCACTCCAAAGAGAGCATCAAAATTGTTGAATGGAAAAGGCAGCTAATTCAAGTATATGAAGTGTACCAGTAGGAAAAAAGCTACTGACAAACCAGAGCACTGCAGAATGAGGAAGTTTCCAGAATGCTACCAACTTCTGTTTCTAGATCTTGGAGTCCAGTAAAGGTATCCGTGGTGCAACAGCATGAAATGGCTACTGACAAGCCAAAGAACCAGATCCCGCCGCACCATCTAAAATACCCCTAACTGATGTTCCTGGATCTGAGAGTTCAGCAGGGGTCTGTTGAAAATCAGAATGGAAACCTTTAGCAATGTGCAAACACTAAGCAAAGCTTGAATACTGAACCACCCTTGAATATATAAAAAAGGAGTAAGTGCAAAAATCAGAAATCTACATTAACCTTGCCATAAATATTTGTCGTTTGAGGAGAAGCGCCAGCTTTCAGAAGCAATTGCACTACATCCAAGTGTTCTCCTCTGGCCGCATGATGAAGAGGCTACAGGCATAACAAGTAGGCTCCATTCTTTAGGGAAAAAAAAGTAATAAAAAAGGACAAACCTGGGTGTATATGAAGTTACTTACAGTATCACCCTCAGTATCCACAGCATCTAGCATCCACTTTATGCGTTCTGGACTGTTAGCAGTATCAAGTAAGAGTTGCACAATCTCAATATACCCTGCACATGTCACTTGTAAATAAGGCAATGAGAATTGAAGTCGCCAATACAGAAACACTGTTACCTCCTGCACACGCATCATGGAGAGGAATTGCTCCTTCCTCATCCTTGGAGTCTAAGCTAGCTCCCCGTTCCAGAAGTAACTTTAAAAGCAAAAGGATTTTACATACACATTATACTTTTGCCACATGGGAGATCATAAAACAAGTAACTAATAGTAGGTTGCCAACCTGGACGCAGGATAGATGACCATATAGACAGGATAAATGAAGAGCAGTATCCCCATCTTCAAGTGGATCATCAATATTGCCAGATAGATTATCTGCATTTCATGCAAAAAAGAAATGACTTAAAGCCTGAAAGTGTATAGGAGTTTAGCTTCCATGAACCATGCCCTACAACGCATAAAATCAACAACGGAAAGGAAATATGAGGCCTACAGGGAAAAGTGCAATGCATAAACATTGGGGAGTCATTAGTCATATTAGCTTGGGACCTGGAAGATACCTTGTAAAAAATCTATGAAATGAAATATAAGCCAGAACAAGAATGAATGATCACAGAAAAGAAACACAATGAGGTGGATCTTCAAAGGGTCAATCAACATTATGCACTATGGATGGGAAATCCTCATTTACAGTGGGTCATTGCAGATCAGTAGAAGATATCGCAATCCATGGAAACCGCAAAGACTGCATTACAAACACATTGCATTAAAATAATAAAAAAATGAAGCGGTTGCTTGCCAGCTATTGAACACAGAAAATGATCTGCTTTGTGCAGTTCCAGAATATGATATGTGTTACACAATTAAGCTCTATATCTGGATCACATGTTCTCTGAAACAACTAGTTCACCACCAATCTCCAGCAATGACAACAAAATCCCCATCCAAAGTTCCAAATTAATTCAATTATTTAGACAATTGAGTTTATGTAATCTTTAACTTCATGTTCAGCAATGAATTGAGAGAGAGGTGGTCACGGAAGGTGCATTTTATGCTCCCCTGCGCTCTTCTTATAGGTCGGGAACTATTCACTTCAAAAGACAAAAGGAGGTGGAAAATAGAGATTAGTGACCTTGGCAACAAGTTGATAACGCATAATAATTCAGTATTAAATGGCTTTAACACATATAGTAAGTCATTGACTGAAAAGGAATCAATCACATTAAACTTAAATTTTCTCTATCAGCCTGCCAAATGTGAGCACCCAAACTGGGATCCAAGGACTTGGACAAGGTATTACAAGGCTCTAAATGTGTCATGAACATCAAAAATTCATTGGCACATTGTGGATGATATATCAAATGATATGGAAAACAGTGGAAGAATATAAAGTGTGCAGAACTCCCATTTCTTATAAACAGATCACGTGCATGATCAACATATTTTCCATCAACAGTAGCAAGATCCACAAACATCCTCCAGTGGGATCAAGAATTCAGACAAGGAGAATTAGTTCCCAGTGGCATCCAAAAAAAGTCTCAAAGAATTTACATCTGGATTTCTACTTGTCATATTTAGCATTTGTGATGCACCAAGTAAATCTTAGATGAAGTTCATCTTTAATGGTTATATGCATGCTAAGGAAGACAAGAAAATCTTAAGACTAGAAATAGAATTGAGGTGTTGACAGTGACATTTTGGACCAAGCCAACAAATACTTCTAGCTTCTAAGTCCCTGTACGAGCTAATCAAAGCAGCCAGATTTCACTTTCCTTTTTACTTTTCCTTTAAATTTAATTTTGTTTCTCTGCAAGATGTTTGTTATCACAAATCAAAAAAAAGGAAAGGAAAGTTTTTTCCCCTTTTTGTGCCATGCATTCATGTGAGACAAAGGTATCCCCAGCCAAAGAATGAACTACCATGCAGCTTGGTTGGCAGATGCATCATAGATTTGAAGCATAGCATTCTTACTTGAAGACTTGATCCATCGATGGGTCATTATATTTGAATTATGATTTGACGAATACAAAAATCAACTAGACACCAATTGTATAGAATTATGGGATACCAAATGGTCTAGAAACCACTATTGTCAAACAAAATATAGTGATTCCTTTCAACATTGTCTGGGGGGGGGCATTGTCATGTATCTTCTAGATGTAGCCAGAAGACAAATGAATCCAGAGTTCTAAAGCATATCATGCTACTTCATGGACCAGTTTTAGAGGGTGAAACAGAGAACCTAGATTACGATCTCCATGATGTGAAGCAAATCAATACATACGAAGTCTGGTTGCTGCTCAGCACATTGTTGCCGATGACTACCATTTTCCAATAAAAGGAAAGATTCTGAAAATATTTTACCGGGATGCTTGCTTCCACGAGGCCACCGATATTACAGACACACCTGAAATCACATGGTGCTTCAGGATGGCAAAGAAGAAGACCCCTTTGTTAGAGAGGAGTTGTATATACCCAACTGTGCGCTGTATGCCTGTACATTTATCCCTTTTTCGGCTGTCGCATATATGTCCCTGTCTTTGGACTCACATCTATATTGGGCTATATATGCTCATTGCCTTCTCTCCACTCTTGCATCCTAACATGGTATCAAAGCCAAGTTAGAGACCTAGGCATTGTTTTCTCTCCATTCTCCCATCCTAACACACTTAATTGGAAACTAACCCGAGGTTTCTCACCAAAGGAATGGTCATGTAAGCCAGAAATGGGCAGTGGTACCAAAAAATTCAACGCACCTTCAGCAAGTAAAGCAACACCTCTAAACTGCATGGACCAATTTCATCAAGAATCTTTTATACCTATGATTCCCCTGCCGCAAACAACACGTGACGCTAACACCATCGAATCAGACATACCCGACCCTAAAACCCTAGTTGTAATTGAGAACCAAGAAACCCTAAACCCAAATTAGTTACTTCGCCAAGATACATCAACTGAAACACCCTGAAGACAAATACTCCTCTCAATGGCACTTCTGTACAGCTCAGTCGGTCCCGCTTTAAACAGAACAACGAAGCGCGAAAGATCGATAAAGATTTCTCAGAAATCTCCAAAAGTTTGCCAGTTTTGTTGAATCGGATTCGAACATCTAACCACGTCCTTACAAAAATACAGCGGGATGGAGGGGGCGTACCGAGGGCGAGACGGAGGGCGTCGACGTCGCCGTGTTCTGCGGCGTCTGCTAGATTCTGCAGATGGGGAGGGACCTCCTCGCCGGGTTCCACCGGCCAGGCTTCCCCGCCTTCCTCGAAGAGGCCTTCATCGTCCTCGTCCTCCTCCATGCCGTTGGCCCTGAAGGGGACGGCCATACCTCCGGCAGACCCCTCTCCTCCTCCCTCTCCCCTGCGCTGGTTTCCGCTCTACCGTGGTCTGCCGAGCAGACTGGTGGTGGACCAGGGAGAAGGGGATTCCTGCCGAGTTCTGCGGACGCGCCTGCAACTTTCGAAAAACCTAAAAGCGTTCGCCGAGGCAGGGCGAATGTGGGGCTGCCGGCGCTGCCGGCTACTAGGGCACCTACGGTCGGCCGCGCACCCTAGAAACCATTTGGCCCAGTGGCACTGGGTCGCCACATGGCTTCTTCGGTGCGACCAGGTGGGCCCTGGGCCGTGGGCCGTTAGCGTTGGGATCTATAAGTATAGACTGTGCTTGCCGCACTCCCGGCACAGTGCAATTTACTGACCGATGTTTCTGATCAGACGGTACTGCACCCGTTAAGTTTATTTTTCATAAAAAAGGTTGTCATAAAAAACTAAAAAAAAAAGATCACATGCTCAGATGATTCAAGCCAATGGTGAGTGTGCGATCCAATGTTGCATCTCGGGCAGCGTAGCAAGTATATTCCTAAGCTCGAGACAAGAGTAATGTGTTCTAATGTCTCAATACATTGCAGCTATAACTATCATTCGATCAGGATCAGACGGGATTGCGATATAACTTAAGTTTTACTTTGTTTGCACAATTAAAAAAGAATAAAGTCTTTTATTCTTAGAATAATACTCATTCTAATTTGATGGGCCGAATAATTTATATCACGTTAGAATTATTTATATTAGAATAAAGAGAATAAGTAATTCGACTTTAGACCTAAGAATTACTTATCTTTTATATTTCGTCAATGGATCTTACAGAACTATCAAAATTAAACGTCCCTTATTCTAGTATACCTTATTCCGGATAAGTAATTTCGGATAACTTATTTTGCAAATAAATTGGGACTAAAAGTCTTGGGTTAACAGCTGCGGCAAGTATTATTGGAATCAAAGTGTGTCGCAAGTATTATTCTTCACTGGTGGTAGTTATTCAAAGTTTTTGCCGAAGTGAAATTTATGACAATAATGTGTTCAGGTTTTATAGACTGTGTATGTTCATGTTTCTGTGTACGTTCCCTGTTCCTGCTTTGTATCAGCGGTTTTATGCTCTTTGTTTGTAATCGGGTTTCCTCTAGTTAAACAAAAGACACCTCTTTTAGTGATAAAAAAATCTTATGATAATAATGTTGATGAGAAACGCTAAGGATTGGTCCGAATTGGGGGTGTGAAATATCTATCAGCCGAAAGTGTGTTGGTGAACATAAATTTTAAAGGATTAAGCAATAATTTAAAGGTGAAAGTCTAACAAAAGTAGATTATATTTATATTAATAAACTAAGGATGCTGGTGTTTATTAGCTGATACATGATAAATAAAAGAGAAAAAAAAGTTTAAAAGGATAGGAGAGAGAAAATGAGAGAAAACGTACATGTTTGGACATCTTGGGATGAGAAAAAAAAAGTTTTAAAAAATATAGACTCTTCGAAAGTAGAGAAAAAGAGAAGGGGACGTAAGCCGGCGGTTAGAGGAGGGATGGTGGCAATGGCGGACACAGCTTACAGTCAGTGGGAGCCTATGCCCCCACTGAATTTTGTAAACTTTATGGAAGTCCTATTAATTTTAGCCTATTACAGTGATTGGTCTACTGATCGCAGCCCTTAAAGTGACACACTGGCCTACTAATTCTGACTCAATAAAATGACCTCATTAGTCTATTGTTCGAATGATCGATTATGACTCAATAAAATGACCTAATTAGTCTATTGTTCGAATGACCTCACTGAACAGAATTTCTCCATTGCCACTGGATAGTGGCACCATGTATCGCGGGATGAGCGCTTTTAATTTAGACTGCATTCAAATGAAATTATAATTCTAATTATTATATTTGTTAATCTTTTTTATAACCTCTTCGTCTCTACATGGCTATCATGTTAGAATATTTAACATAACAATGTATATTATAATTTTCAACGTATATATAAACAAGTGGGTTAGAGCCTTTTGAACATTATTTGTATTTGTCTGGGATGAATTGGCTTTTTTTTGCTTTTTCATTTTTGTTCACCCCAACTCGGCTTCAACCGCGCTGAACACACTGCGCCTCTAAAGACCGGACTGGTTCAGTGATACATTCTAACTACAATCAATTTTAATAAAGCACAAAATAGTATTGCAAAATCATCATAAGCTGTTGCCTTTGAATTTGGTTATCATAAGCTGTTCGCGATGGATAGATTATAAGCTCCTAAGAAAAAGATGAAAGCTCTTAGGAATGAGTATGAGAATAGTATCACAGCTATTTTACACATTCATTGCAATTTGCTACAATTCTTATGCAGTAATAACGATCAATTATTGGTATACGCTTTAAAATTAGTGAGGATTGTATGGTGCTTGCCCAGATTCATTGTGTTCATGCGTGAATATCATGGCAATTGTGTGATGCTTATTCAAAGGATCAGACTAGTTTGTCTTCAATGGAGTTGGGATCCCTCCCATCTCACGGCCTTCGCTAGGCATGTTGGGTTGTGTTACGTGATAATTTAGATTTAACTCAAATTTAAAATAGTCTAATCCAATTTTAGTTTAGTCCAAATTTGACTCAAGTTTAACCTAAATTTAATTTAAATTCATCTCCAATTTAATAGTGAGTGAGTTGGATTGGATTGAGTTGGGTTAGTCCTGTTTATAAATAATTTGTTATAAGTATTTTACTTTTTATATGAATTATGGTAAAAAATCAATCATTTAAATTAGACCAACTCATTTTCAGCTCAGTTCAATTCAAATTTAATTAATGTCAATTTAAATTTAATCCAACTTAATTTATATAATTTAAATTAACTTATTTTTTTTTAATATAGACTAAGTTGGATCGACACCAAGGCTCCACCCCTCCCTCCCTCAAGTGTGTTTCCCTCGTTCCCCTCCTCTCCTCTTTGTGCCGCCCCCCTTATTGTTTCGTCACCACCCTTCTACCACTATAACCACCTCCATCATCTCTCTACTGCCAACCCTTGGCCCTGCCACAAATCTATCTTGTTGCTCCATTTCCATCCTTTAGATCTTTCCACCGCCTTCATACTCCGACCCTTCCCTCTTCCCCTTTCTCGATAACTCCTTTTGTTCTTGGCAAGTCTTCTTACCAGTTTTGCAACCAGTCGTGGGGTTCCAACTTCATCTGGAATCTCAGAACTTTAGTCTTAGGCCTAGTACTGCTGCCCCTTCCTTCCTTGTTATCCTCCCCCCCTTGTATTGTTTGTGCATCCTTCCGCTTTCAGGGATGTCATTAGTATCATCACCGGCATCTGTTGGCAACTCCGGCGATCTCATGATGATTCGGTCGATTCCGTCTAGATCCCTCTGCGGGACTGAAGTTTTGGTGGTGGTGCTCGAGAACTTGAGCTTTTCTCGTACGTCCTCTGTTGACATACGCCTCTGAGCCCCCTTCTTCAGTTGTTCAGCCACTGTCGCAACATTTATCTGGCGTCTCCGAGGAAGTCGATCTTCTTCATCTATGCGAGTTCTGTTACTCCAGCAGATCTTCGATGTCATCCCCAGCGTCCTTTGGTCACCATGTTTGTGAACTTCGCCCGCTATCCTTGTACTTTGATTGTTGGGTCGGCGTAGTCCGCCGAATAAAGTAACATATAAATTGAAAATAAATGATGAGAAATAAATAATTAAAATAATAATAATGTTATTTATTATCAAATATTTAAATATAAATTTTTATTATTATTACTATTGTTTCTCAAATTGTATAATTAATATTAGGAATCATCAAATTTCATCAAATATCCAGCGAGAATAAAATTACTTAATTCATTAAAAAAATAAAAGAATATATAATTCACTCATTATCTCACTACATCAAATCTAAGAAAATTGTAAATCTAAATCTAAATCTAAATAATCTTCTGACGATGTCAAATGTCTTAATAAGAAGTTTCTTCAAATATTAAATTCTCTTTCTTAAATTCTAAAAATGTTAATAAATTTCTTTAAATATTAAATTCTAAAAATGTTAATAAATTTATTTGACTTATTAAAATAGTGTACCATATTTGATTGTATTTGACCTGTTTGACCTTTATTTAGCACAACTAACTTATTTGACCATGTGATTAACTTAAGGTCTATTTGGTAACACTTAAAATATAATCAGTTGAAAATGATTTTTCTGTGAAAAAGTTTTACAAGAAAACATATTTTTTTCTACAAATCGCTTTATTCGTTTGTTTCCTTGAAAAACTATAGCAGCCTTCACTTTTAAGGATGTAAGTATACATAATATTAAAAAGAGTAAATATTAGAATTTTAATTAAATAATTTTTACTATCAAGATTCCCAATTAAATTATGTGAGGGAGAATTGCATCGGGTTAGGATGGAGAGAGAGAGAGAGAGAGGAGTGGCGTCACATCTCCTTGGTAATAGAGTAATACTTGATGCACTGATGATGAAGTGTAATTTTTTTTTATTATTATTCTTTTGGGACGTTCGATCAAAAATTCGCAAGTATATTCAAAAAGTTCAGATAGGCCTGACCCGACTATATAGTTATTTGAAAAAAATTATTTTTGGTGCCTACCTCGGTTTCTATGTAATAAAAAAGACCTTTTTATTTTAAAAAATATTTATGGCCCGGTCAGGGCCGACCCGAGCTTCCCAAATGTATCCTTGAATTTTTGATCGGATGTCCTAAAAAAATAGAAAAAATGAAAAAAAAAATGAAAAAAAAAAACCCACTACAGGTCCGTCGGATTCAGTGCAGGCCTCAATGCATATTCTTGGTGCTAATAAAGAGTGGGGACTTAAAACTACTTAACCCGGCTCAATCTAGATCCCAAAATAGGAATTTGGGCATGGCCACCGTAAATACTCTTCCAATGACTGGACTTTTAGAGGCAACCAAATGTCTTCTGAAAGGAGTTTTCTCGAAAACCTTTTCAGGTAGCATCACTTACCTCGTACAAACAAATCCTTACGGTCAGTTCGATTGAACGAAAAATATAATCGGATGGAAAAAGTTTTCTAAGAAAATCAATTTACGAGGAAAATGAAAACGTAATTGACCATTTGGCATTTCTGAAAATATTTTTTTTAAAATCTTTTCATTCGTTTGTTTGTCCTTAAATTTTTTTCTTAAAAATGATTTCATACATTTTTCTGCTTATAAAAGAATTTTCACATTACAAAATTTTTAACATGGATATGGCAGAGGCAAAATATTTTTTTATATTTTTCTGAATTGAGAGAATATCTCAACTCTACATTTGATTAGACAATTCAAATAAAAAAAGTAATATCTTCACATGACCAAAATTAGAACCGCAACATTAAAGGGTATTTTGTTTTAAAAAAATTGAGCTTGGGGTACTAGGAACCGCAACATTAAAAGGTATTTTTTTTCTTTTTAATTTTCAGTTTGGAGTACGTTTGGTCTAGTTCTATGTAAAATATATTTGTAAAAGACCAAGAAGAAAATTATTTTACAAGGAAGATAAAAACATAATCTATCATTTGGTACTTTTAAAAATGTTTTCTCAAAAATATTTTCATCTATTTATTTTCATGTAAAATATTTTCCAAAAAATGCAATCAATATTTTCTAAAATTCTTTTCACTTGTTTCTTTTCTTGTAAAAAAAATTGAACTGTCTGTTCAGACACTTATAAAATTATTAACATAGATAACATAGTCAATTGACTTTTTTTTTATTTTCTGAGTTGAGAAAACAACTAACTCGGCCTTTGATCATATATTTCAAATAAAAAAAGACAATGTCCTCGTACCATCAAAATTTGTATATTTTTTTTAATTTTTGAGTTTGGAGAACATTCTAACTCGACATTAGATTAGGCGATTTAAATAAAAAAAATCATGTTTCCACACTGTCAAAGTTCAAACGACAAAGTCAAAATATCTTTTCAGTTTTCTTCTATTTTTCTAGTTGCCAAAATGCCCTAACTTGACATCTTATTCGATGGTTCAAATAAAAAAAATATCACGTCCCTACACCTTACACATTATATATTTGGTTGTATTTAAAATATAATTAGAAGAAAAATAATTTTAAAAATAAGTTTTATTATAAAAATATATTTTTAAAAATATATTTTTATTTATTTTCCCGTAAAAGCGAAACTTTAGTAAGTTTCAAGAGTATCACATTGTTTTAAAGATATAAGTGTAAAATTATAATATCTTAAGTTTTAGGGGAAGAAATATAAGTAATTCCAAAGGAAGAATAAATTACTACACCTAGGGGTTATTACGTCACTTGAATTTTTTTTTAATTCAATCAAATTAAAAAAAAAACTTTTTTGATTTTTTTTTAAAACCCCCAATATGTTCTACATGTCCATATAATTGGATTTTCCATCAGACATCCTAAAGAATAATAAAAATTTAAAAATCAAGAGTCGATGAACATTAATATGCTATTCATCGAGGATCGAGTTTTTAATTTTCATAATTTTTTTTTTGAAGGCTTCTAACATGACCTACATGCTCATATAATTCGATTTTTTATTGGACATCTCAAAAAAATATAAAAATTCAAAAACTGTTCATTGGAGTTTGATTTTTCATTTTTTTATTTTTTTTATTTTTTTAACAGCTTCCTGACATGTCCTACATACCTATCTAATTCGATTTTAGGTCGAACATCGTAAACAAAAGATGAAAGTTTATTTTAACTGCATAAAAGAAAGGCAATCTCTTTTATTTTAACAGACAACACCCACAGTCATCCTTATCAATGCTGGACCTTTGAAGTTCTCTAGGAAAATTGCATACTGAACTTCTCCTCCGATGACAAAATGATGATTTAGATGGAGTCAACGTATCATCTTTTCTGTTGACTAACGTTTTCAAGACTACCAAATGAATCTTTATATCATATTTTTTTGAAAATTTATTCCTAACTGTCATTTTACTGGTTACCAAATAGACCTTAGTTGGTCAAGTTTAAAGTACTTTGACTTGTTTGACCGTTCACTTGACATGATTGACCTCATTAACCACAATTTGTTAAGGCTTTAATTTGTTAGTATATTCATAATTAATGTATTATTATATAATTATGTTAATATGTTATAAATTTGTTATGGATAGTAACTTTAGGGGATGGAAAACAGTAAAATTGATGAGAGTAAAAAATAATGTTAAACTTCTTTGTGGACTTTAATGAATTTTTTATAAGTAGAAAAGAGTTTGGCGGCAGAGGAGAGACTTAATTAAATTTTCACGACCAAAAAGGCATGGGCGGTGTTGGATTACAGGCTGGAATACGCAAGTAGAGCAGAGGAGGGATTTAATTAATTTTTCACGACAAAAAGGGCGGTGTTGGATTACAGGCCGGGAAACGTAAGTAGAGAGTAATCGGGTTTATCCCAGATCTAACTCAAGTATGACCGGATTCCTTATTCCATGTTCCCAAATTAGCTTTTCACTTAAACTTGAGATATCTGAGAATATACAAGGGCTAACCCCAAAACAAACTGAGCCTAAATAAGGAGATTATGGCTAGGAGTGCAAAGTGGTCGGATGCAAGTTGGACCTGACCCGCATCGGACTAAGACCCAGGTCCATATTTTCGGATGTAGATTCGGATTCGACTACCTATTTCTCGTATATGGACATCCGGATCCAGATCCAATGGTAACTAATACGGATTCAAATCCGGACCTCCCATATTCCCTTCCGCATCTTCTTCCTCCATTGCCAGGTGAATCTTTGCCCCTGTTCAATGTGCAATCCCGCTCCCCTGCTGATGCTGGATCCAACACCATCTACATCATGAAGATGCTGACGGTGAGATCTCTGACCTCGCCAAATCTATAGGCTAAGCTCTACAAGGAAGTGGAGCTTTATAGGGACATGTCGATAACTTCAAGTTTGGGGCAGCGGCACAGCTGCCGTCGACTGGCGTGGTGGTTAGGACAGCAACACAACCGACATGAGTGGTGGTGAGTCTGGTGACAACTGTTCGGCCCACCACCGGCTGCTGGCCGTTGATGGAGTCAGGGGGGCCGTAGGACTTGAGAATGGTGAGGAAAGAGCCATGTTGAAGCCGAACCAGGGGAGGAAGGTCTCGATCACCATAAGCGAGGCATTGTAGCCATGCAGTGTGACAGAGCAGGAGGCCGTCCTCCACCAGGGCCCTCCCAGGTGCCTGCGACGCAGCCCGTCATGTGGACCTTGACCTGGACTGGGCAAAGTCAATGACGCCGCTAAGGAGGCCCCGGCTTGGGGTGGATTTTCTTAGTCTCCTACCATGGGGGGTCTAGATCCAGCACCCTTTCTATGCCATCGAGGACGTCGGCGGTGGTGGTGCCGTCGCCGCCTAGGTTCTGTCACCGCAGCCGCCCAACCCCATGCCGCCTTCCTTTCTTCGTCTTCATTGAACATTGGGGGTTCCAAATGCGGAGGATTCGACGGAGGTCCACATTGACAAATGTGGATATTAGCTGTGACCAGATTTCAAAATCCGGGTACGTAAGAGGATCTAGATCCAGGCGTAGGGAAAGTGATTGCGTCGAATCCGGATCTATCCCACCCGATTTGCAGTCCTATGGCCCCATGTGCTCTATTCAGGATCGTTGGATCCTCATTGATGCAGCCTATTTCCTAAGATGAAGAAGGGCCGGGTGCAAGTCTAGGAACCTATGTCCTTGAAGAGGTTTAGAGGACTTAGGATTGTAAATCGGATCAAACAGTGACCATGTTTGGATGCCTATCATTTAGCAAAAATCTATATATATATATATATATATATATATAATATAAAAAACAAAAATAATGGCTACTTTATTTTGTCCTTTTCGTCACACTCAATGAGAACCTTGGTGATATTTATTCACCGCCAACTATGAACATAGATTGATGGTCTCTCTCTCTTTCGATCCTTATATATATAGTCTACCTGTTTTTGATAGAAAGATCTTCATCAGAAGGTATAAAAGGGTCTCCTGTCTCCATGATGGAAAGTTTGAACGTTCTTATAAAGGTGAGAAAAAGTTGATCCAATGGATATGTAAGAGTGAAAGTGCATTTGTCTATATTCATTGTAGTTCCAATTATGGTTAATTTAGCTACATACATTTTAGCATCACCAATAACCCATGTGGTATACTTGTCCGATCCAATAAATTTGCATTGTTTGTGCACCCGTCTAATAGAAAAGAAAATATATACTTAAAAAACTTATAACGTGTATGTGGGCAACAAGTGGTGAAGTCTGAACACACAATCTATCGGTTGTCATTGGAGAAATACTTATTGAAGTAACCCAATCAGTGCAAGCTATATGCCTTGCATGAGGTGTGGGAGCCGTCAGATCAAGCCGATCGGACGGCCCGCATGTGGGCTATTTATTTTTACCTTTTATAGGATTTTAAAAAAAAAAATTAAGACGTCCGATAAAAAAATAGACGGTACAACAGTTAAGTTTGAGTTGACCCTGATCGAGTTATATATATATATATATATATATAACTTTTTTATATGTAAATCGAAATGCATATCAAAAGTTTTTGTAAAAAAAAGTATACAATCAATTCACAGCCGATTCAGATTACCAATTGTATTTTGATCGGCCCGTCCCCGTAAGTGTAGACTTTGGTTAGCTGTATGTTGACAAGGCAACATGACGTACTTGTCGTGCAAGGCACAGCAAGACGTGAAGTCTGAATACACAACCTATTCACATTTATTAAAGAAAACCGAGAGATTTAGCCGCACAAGCCATGATCAACATAAATGTAATCAGCTTATTGGACCACACAGAAGTAGACACGTCATAGTGAATTTAAAAATATTTTTTATTGTTTTCTTTTCAAAGTTCTGGACAACGATCATCGAGATTCGAGAAGGGACATGTTGCCCTTAAGAGTTTGATAAACCCATTTAATTTTAAAAAAAAAATCTTACATGTGACCCGCCGAATTTTGCAAAACCCTTGTATTCCAAATTTCATACCCAAAAAATTATGACTGGATCAAAGATCTTATCACAAGTCCTCTACATATTGAATTATTATACCATAATATTTCGGGAAATGTGACTTGATATCGGTAGTAAGATTTTGTTGATCTCACCTGTCAAGCATGTTCAACGAAAAATGTAAGTTAGCGTATGTGGGATAAAACGGATTGGAATTGCCCAAACAATTAAATATGAGTAACGCTTACCGCAATGTAATGCAGGGCCACAACGTCAGTGCAGCCATTTCGCATGCAATGGTTAGATCGTGCGAATGTGTGATCTGACATATTAAATTACATGGTGTGTGATCTTTTTCTTTTTTAGTTTTTAATTATCTAATCAAATATTAGACAATATAGATGTTTAACTAGGATGCTCCTTCAAGCTGATCACAATCTTCTTTTTTAAATAAAAAAATATGTTGCCACATTGCCATCGATTAAAGTGACCAAATGACATAACTGGATTTGTAATACCTTGGACATTACAAGAAGTATTACTCATTAAATATAAAATGAGATGCACTATTAGAGACCTTGGCGAGGTCATCATTGGGGGTTTTGATAAGATGTTTAGTTACCTACCGATGCTAGTGATTACATCCAGAAAATTATCTTTCTTTCTTGAACAAATGATTCAAAGGCTAAATATCTATAATGTCTCTTAAATTGGAGATATTCAAATCTCATGAGTCTCTCTATCAGAGATAATTACTAATTAGGTGATAATTTGAGCCCAATAATATATATTTAAAAAAGTAATCCTAAATCAGCCTAAAAAAACGGAGAAAATGATCACATAGGAGAGAAATGCCACAGAATTGAATTTGACGCCCTAGGCAATGGGCCTAGTGATAGAGAAGTTGACTTATTTAAACGTCCAACATCCTAATTTGCTTATGATGAAACGCCTTTTTTGATCAAAACCGTAACTGCCTTTTCATTTAAGACACGGAAGGATTACATCAGAGTTCAAGCAAACCACATGCACAAAGAGAACACACAATAGCGAGATGATCACACCCAACATAGTTAAGATAGACAACAGTGCATAAGAGAGACAATAGCTACAGGGAAGAACCGTTTGGCGACTGGAAAGGGAACAATCGTGTTGCCATTGGGATCATGTTTCCACCAAATGGAGGAGGGCCTCCGCAGAGAAGCCGGCTGAAGATTTGCCAGGGGGACTGCAATAGAAGAGCAGTTGATCTGGTGGGGGCTCCAAGCCGCGTGTCAACGGAGGCACGCAGAATATGCAGAGTCTAGAGCACCATCGCACATCTCCAAAGATCTGCACGGGATCAGATGAAACCTATCCACGGACGCAACGGACTTGTAGATAAAGAAACATAAAATGAAGGCAGCAAAACTATGCCGGAGTTGAGGGACGGCCAAAGGCCCAAAATACCTATAGAAACCAAGGAAGGAAGGGACAAAATTAGGGGAGAGTGGCCAGGTCGGAGCCAAAAAAAGGGGATTTAGTGAACATGCGACGCGGATGAGAAAACAAGGCGGTAGGGAGGAAAGGGGAGGCGGAAGCAAAGTTATAGATTGGATCGGAGTGGAGACCTATGGGAGAGGCGGCATCACAGCGGAAGCACAAGCTACAAGGATGGGGTGATCGGGGACAAGGGGTCGACGGAAGCACAAGCTACGGCAGAAGAGGCCACCGGGATATAGGAGGGAGAGATGGAATAGGGGGAGGCGGTGGAGAAGGGCAACACAGGGGAAGGCAAAACAGGAGGTCGGAGACGGAGGACAAGGGGAAAGGTAGAAGGAAAACAAAGAAGAAACGTGCATATCAATGAAGAAGAAAGCTAGCAGAAGAAAACGAACTAGGAATAAACTGGATAGGGGAATGGCAAGAACTAGAGGATGAGAGGGGGGAGCACCCTCTTGTTAACCCCTCCCACCTCGATGATGCCACCGATGAGAGCATGAATTTTGATGTAAGGACTGAGATTTTGAGTTTAGTTATCAGGTCAGTTTCAGTTTATCAGCGCTTGATTTGGTTCTTTGTGGGAGTGGTGTACAGACTCTGATTCGCGTCTAGTAAGTGGGATGCCTTTTGAAAGACGTCTTCTATTGTCGACGCGATTTAGCGTTGTGCAAGTGTGCCCCATAGATGTGCGTGGGGGCCACGTGGGTGAACCCTGGTCATATCGTCTGAGACGCGTCGAAGGTGATGGACGCAATTTACAAATGGCGTCCACCTAGGAGGATGCGAGAGGGCTTGTGCATGACTTTCACTTGTCCTATAGCACCCCTAGGTTGAAATGAGGGTGGCTGGGGCGGATCTAAGAGCATTTCCTCCAACTCCCCTCTCCCTTCTCTCATTTTCTCCTCCTTCCTCCTCTCTCCTCTCTTCCCCTCTCCCTCTCCATTCCCTCCATCCTCCAAGTTTTCTCCCCCACCACTTCCACCTTCCCAAGTTATTTTCCACCACCACCACCATCTCCACCAAGACTTCGATTTCCTTGGACGGCAGTCGATGTCTCGGTGGGGTTCGAGTTCGACGACAGTATTTGGCGGCGGTGTGGCATCTTGGTGGCAAGGAGGTAGGATGCGTGACGGCTCGTGGTGCTATTACGACAATGGTGCGGCAATGCTTCTACGATGTGGGAACTCTATGAGAGTCGGGAGGAGTCCAAGTTAACCGATAGAGTGACGATCCTCACACAAGTTTCAACTGGCTAATCGTTTGATTTCGGTGATTCCATATTATCCCTTCTTCTATCTTCTTTCGTACTAGCCTAGTCTTGATCTCATGCTAAATGCGGTCATAGTGCTAATTCGTTGATTTCTTGTTAATAGAATTACCCATATTGTGATGAGATTTTGGATAGAATATGAGCATGATTATGGTGATTTCTCATAGTGATAATTATGGTTGGGATTCTCGTGTTTGGGGGTTAGTTCTCTCGTGAATGTTAGTTTTGGATAAAATTGCTTACGAATTGAAGAATCATATTTTTATGGGGTTAAAGGGAGCCATTTTTCTTATTGTAATCCTTACTAAGTCATGGATCAATTAGTGTTTTGTCACTTGGAGGAACTAGGGAGAGGTTTTCGGTGATCTAGTCTCGGGGGTTGAATCGCGTCCACATAGTCGAACGTGATTTGTAAAACACTTTCATCTGGGACGACGCGATTCAGGCTAGCTTATGTGAATCAGAGCCCCCCCCTTAATTCTTACACCCATAAAGTGTAATTTATAATTATATTGAGTTAATTTCTCCATAAATTATGTAAATTAGATTTCCATATAACTGTTAAATAAATTCATTAATACATACTTAAATCATACTTTAGACAGGATCCTTCACATACTCGAAATTGCATGATTTTGTGCCTATGTGGTTGTTGACCTAGAGTGATAGTTTAGTTACCTTTTAACATCTTGTATAGGTGTAAGACTGGCAAAGTGTCGGTGTAGGATTGGCATGGTGACATCTACGAGACGAGGGTCACCAGGTATATTCCGGATTAATAGTTAGTGTCGATGTGAGAGTGACGCATTTCGGAACTTCGTCACTCGTGGTTGGGCAGAGGCAGAATAACTTAGAGTCTGGTACGTCGGAGTAGCTCGTATGCTATACGAGGAGTTGCTGCTCCATTGCAACGGATCGGTGTTTGCTATTTTGACCGCGTAGTTTTTTGAGTATTTTATTACATATACATAATTTGATTGTTATTTATTTGCACATGCTTCGCACCTATCTCTTCGTTGTGTTTGGGTTGCGTGTGTGTGGAAAGTAGGGACCATGGGATTTTTCAATATGACTCACTCCCTGTATTTTAGGTGAAGATTTCCGGCAAGCGTAGGAGTTGCAAGATTCGTCTTGAGTTGCGTGCCAACAGTTATCGTTCTGAAGTATGTCCCGATATAGTTGTGCCATTTATATTTGGTATATACGTACTATTATTTTTTTCGATTGTGGACAATGTATTTATTTACTGAATTGAGTCAGACTATAATAATTTTTATTTTCAACACTTTCTTAATTATGATTCGACATTTAGTTGTTTGTTTAACTTAATTTATCACTTATTCTTCGAATTATTTATGATCTTAGTATAATTTTATTATAACAATTAAAAATTCATTTAACAATCAGATATCCGATTATAGGGTGATAAGTCGTTATATTGGACGCTATCGAGATGACCCACCTTCACAAGGAAGACGAAGCTTCCGCAGAGGGTGAGGGGAAGGAACCGCTCCCACCAACCCCCTGGCTCAGGAAAATTTTTCGCAATCATCTTGAGGGCACCCTCTTAATTTTACGGCAAACAAGCTTGGCTCGTGGCCGGGAAAAATATATAAATAATGAAAGTTTATAATATGTAAAGAGGTTGACAGTTGAAAAGCTGAATGATATCAAATTATGAATATATCACTATCTTCTAGTTATTTTCTTAAACCGCCAAGGGCCTCTTAAATTTTTGGAGCATTGATTCTGCCTCTTATTTGTAAAAAAATTGTTAAATCTAATTGTATTAAATAAAGTTCCCTAATTCAAAATCAATCAATCTCTCTCTCACTCACTCCCACACACACACAAAAGGGTCTGTAAGCTTAAGAGTTTCCAAATTTGACTCGGTGAATTCGTTCCGCAAGATTGGGAGGGTTTCTTGAGGGATGGAGAGCATGCAGTATTGCAGTGCATGAGACCAGTACTTTATGTGGTTAACATAACATAAGGCCCTTTAGTGGACGCTGAGATCAATTATCATGTCAGCCATTAACCAAAAAGAACGATCTCATTAAATAGGGTGTTAATAGGACAAGGAAGTTTAGAAGAAACGTCCTTGCCCAAAGCAGAATTGTACAACGGAATGGGATCTTTTAAATTTTCTTATGTTTTCAGACACATCAAAAGATGAATGTATTTATTATGTCACGTCATTTTTAAAGTAAATGATACACTCACTTACCTCTTGACGTGTCTACGGCTGTAGATAGGTCAAGATTATTCGGTCCATCTCATTCCCATTATAACCATCTTTCTTGACGATTAATGTGATGATTTTTTTTATCTTCATTTTTTTTAAAATTGTTGATATTACATTTTTTTTAATTTAATGATTCATAACTAAACTCACATAATTTCAACTCTTTTACCAAAAAATTCTTTTATGTAACACTTTCATGAGTTTTTTTTTGTAACATTCTGGTACTTTGCACAAATTCAAAAGAATTAGTAGAATTTATGAATAACTAATTAGGTTAGAGAAAGTCTTTTTATAAATATATTATATTTTTAAGAATTAAAATATAATTATATCTTAATGTGCATATATACAGATCAAATCGGCATTTTCCTCTTCGGCACAGTTGCTAAGCTTTCAGCTGACGAAAGAGTGTCACTCTCTCTCTAGTGCACGCACATTTGCATGCACAGCTGCCGATGTTGGAAGAGAAGCTTATCTCTTTCTCTTCCTCTCTCTGTTATTCCACGAAAGAGTACAATCATGTCCTTTCTTTTATTTCCATTCTGTAGACGTCTGTTTGGTCCATATTTCATGACACTTATGCTTTGAATACCACTCTTTCTAAGAACGGGAAAGATATTTAATAGGTAGGTTACAATGATTTATTTCCAAATCAACGTGTTTATAAGGACCAAATAACCCATTTTAAGTCTGTCAAGGACCTACGTCCAAAATCCTTTAATATCCTTTTGATTCGGATACGCGATAGACCCCAACAACCAACTCACGTCAGTTGCCGCGAACGGACGTTTCGTTCGACCATAACCACTGCCGGCTACCAGCACGCCTCCTCCCTCTCCCACCCACGTGATCCGGAATCCGGACAACAAGCTAAGCCGGCCCGACCGCACCACGTCATCTGACCCGCATCCGGCACTTGGATCGCACCACCCGCGGTCCGCCACGCGTACGCCGCGACAAGAATCTCTTTCGGGCAACAAAAACGTTAGCCTCCCTCCTGACGGGGAACCGACGTGGCCGGGACCACGTCCTCGTCAGACCTTTTTGGGAGTCTATCCGGAACGGCCCCGGCACCGTCGCGCCCGCGGTCCAGCTGCCGCCACCTGTTTCCGGTGCGGCGCGACCGGTCGACCCGGAAATCAAAGAAAAGACCAAAAATATCTTCCACATTCACGGTGGCGCCGAGGGGGACGGTTTGTGTTTCCCGGCTGCTGTAGCCGGTTTTGACCGACGCGGTTTACGAGCACGTTACGGGTGACGTCCGCACTTTGGCGGGAGCCGGGAGGGCCGCATTTAAAAGGCTTCTGCCCCTCCAGTCCCGGAGCAACCCACGGTACCAGGTACGAGAAAACAGTTAAAGAGAAAGGAACAGAGAAAGGGAAGAGATTGAGATTGGAGAGCTAATCCATCTCCGATCGATCCGGGAAAAGAAAATGGGGAGTTTGGGTGAGCTGCGATCTGAATCCATGAAGAAAGATGTGAGCTTGCTGGACAAGGGATGTGGGCTCTTCGGGTACTGCGTTCTCTCCTCTTGATCTATCTTTTCCATCTTCTCTCGATGTTAATTCTGAGATTTTATTTTTCCTTTCTTTTCTCGTGAAAATTGTGGGTTTTGTTGGTGATTTGGAATTTTTTTTTGGGTGGTACAGGTGCTCTCATTATAGGAGGAGGTGCAAGATCAGGGCCCCCTGTTGCAACGAGATCTTCGATTGCAGGCACTGCCACAACGAGGCCAAGGTTTTCTTCTACATAATTTAGTTTTTCTTTGGATTAGTTACTGAGATTGAGCGATATATGTGTATGGATTAATGTTAGAAGCTAACTGGAACCGGCTACTTATTATTTCCCTTGGATGCGTCTGAGCAGAACTCCATGGAGGTGGATCCCCGGGAAAGGCACGAGATTCCTCGCCATCTCGTGGAGAAGGTGCATACATGATTTCCTCCTCAGAGAAAATTTTAGATCTCTCGTCCTTTTTCCTTCTCTCCAATTCTACTCATAATCTTTTACGAAAGAGTCCTAATTGTTGCCCTGTTATCTTTTTTTTTTTCAAAATTTTCAGGTTATTTGCTCCCTCTGTGGCTTGGAGCAGGATGTGAGTGTTCTGTATGACAAATTATGGATATTTGAGCCTTTGTCTGTGCAATTTGGATTTCCGGTGATGCTGATTCCTCCTCTGTTTTCTTGCCATTCCAGGTTCAACAGAACTGTGA
This sequence comes from Zantedeschia hybrid cultivar, assembly GCA_030544215.1. Lineage (NCBI taxonomy): Eukaryota > Viridiplantae > Streptophyta > Magnoliopsida > Alismatales > Araceae > Zantedeschia > Zantedeschia hybrid cultivar. The sequence continues at coordinate 6,000,032 of JARZZO010000002.1, forward strand.
ACGGTGTGGAGTGTGCATGGGGAAGTACTTCTGTGGGAAGTGCAAATTCTTTGATGACAATGTAAGCATGCTTTCTACCTTTCTTGTTTCTTTTGAAGCTTTTGAGTGCCCATTTGTTTGCTTGCGCACTTTAAGGGTCAAATAGGACCCCATTTAGTATAGTGTATATTACATGCACAGATTTTTTTCAATTTGAGTTCATCATGATATGGATGCCAAAATCCGGATCTGAAGACAAATTACTGGATGTGTTTATTAGTTGTCTAACGTTTTTGAGTCACCAGGTTCATATGTTCAACTTTCTGAAAGATCTGTGCATGTAACAAATTTATACTGTACCAAATGCACCCTTACCGCATGATCTCATATTTGGCCGCCACATTACCTTTTCATAACAAGCGGTTGCTTTCTTTTTCCCCTCTTCAGGTTTCAAAGAATCAATATCACTGTGATGGATGTGGAATCTGCAGGTTAGAACATCTCAAACAATGTCTATGACATGCACGATTCAGTCATTTTTGCAACATTCTGGTTTCATCTTCTCTAAATGTTCCCTTCCTATGGTTGTGCTTTGCAGAACTGGTGGTGAAGAAAACTTTTTCCACTGCTTTGGTTGTGGTAAGCGCCTATATGCCTTCAATTCAACCATCTAGTTTCTTAAGCTGTTCATCTTGACTGTGTATATTTATTCTCTCCTGATTTTTCATTAAATTAATCGGTGTGGCCATATCCAAATTGCCTTACCAGGATGCTGCTATAGCAAGGCATTGAAAAACACACATCGATGTGTGGAAAAAGCAATGCACCACAATTGCCCCATCTGCTTTGACGTAAGAACGAATCCTCATCTTTCTGTCTACATATTACTCTTGTAGCAATTGTAGCAACTGCTAACATTAAAATTGCATGTTCCTCTTTGCATTACAGTACCTCTTTGATTCTGTGAAAGATGTAAGCGTATTAACATGTGGGCACACTATCCACTTGGATTGCTTGAAAGAGATGGAGTTGCATTTCAAGTAAGTTTTAGCTTAACAAAAGGATGGGAAAACCCAATGTTAATTATCTCCCTGGCTTCTTTTCTAATTTCTGAAGTTACTGGGAATTAACTGCTCACCCATGTTTTGCAGGTTTGCGTGCCCTGTTTGCTCGAGGTCCGTTTGTGACATGTCTAGAGTTTGGGAGAAGCTCGACCAGGAGGTATTGAGCTGTGACTCAAATTGGCTTCTTATCCATAACTAGATGTGCTGAGTTGCTATGGTTGTCAACTGACATTATAATGAATCAAATTTCAGGTTGCTGCCACACCAATGCCCGAGATGTACCAGAACAAAATGGTAAGGGACGTTGAATCATGAATGTGCAGCTGGCTAATTTCTAACATGAGCTGTTGCTGGACTGCCAACTAATTATTCTATCTATAATTCTCTGTGTGGTTGGCAGATTTGGATCCTGTGTAACGACTGTGGAGCGAAGTCCGAGGTCCCATTCCATGTTTTGGGCAGCAAATGCCTTGGCTGCAATTCCTACAACACAAGGCAGACAAGAGGTGGTCCTACCTCTTGCTCATCAAGGGGCTAAGGATTGATGCATCAGCTTCTGTGTTCGAGGTTATCATTCTATTTATCCAGAGTCACCATGTGGTGGCAGTTGAAGACGCATCCTTAGATGGGAATGGACATGAGCAAAAGTTGCAAAGAGGCAGCAGTCTGTTTTGCCTAGTTACTTTTCTTTGAGGATGTCAACTTCAATCTGAGGCCCGTCTTATTCTGGGTTTACTGGACAAGTCTCTAAGCCGTACTCCTTGAGAGTTACCATGGTTCTGCTGTGGTTGTTTCTTTTGCTGCAGACAGATCCCATGAAAGATTTCATTGGCTTGAGCCGCCTCACTGCTGAGTCAGAAAGAAACGGACTTCTTTGTTCTCCAGTGAGTGGCTTCCCAATTGAAAATTCTGCTATGGAAGAGCTTGCTGGGCACATTTCTACGAGCTGATTGGATGCCGCAAAGAGAGAGGTTGGCAGTTGTCATCGTTGTGGATAGGCTGGTCTATTTCACCACCATATAAGGCGCCTAGGGAGCTGTCACTGGAGTGGTTGCCCTTTTTGCGTGCGAAGGGAAGGGATCCACATCCACATGCAGTAAATTGAATCCTTATCCTTCCAAGCTGGCAGTTGGATAGATGTTCTTATCTCCGTGGACTCGTTATCACGCATCAACATATCCACTCCACAATTGCTGGCTTAAATTGCAGGACAATTGATCACTTGGCGATGTTCATAAATCAAGCTGAACTGCCTTGTTTAATGTTATCACGAGCAATGATTCCCGTCTGATGTAAAATGTTGAAACTGGTGCAAGCTTGGAAGGGGAAACTGGAAAGGTGCGTGTGAGTAGAAGTGTGCTTTCTAATATGTGAGATGATGAAAGCGTCATATCTGAACCATTTCCAAGCCCTTTCGATGATTTATGCATGGGATTAAGTTCTTAAAAATTGGAAACTGTTAAGCGGGTATTGTTTTCGGCTGGCTAAGCAGGGCTTTTGCTCATTATCGTAATGTTGTAAACATCATGAATTGGAAAAAGGAAGGTCAGCTCTCGTATGCTCCTTGGAGGACGAATAAACTGGTTTGAGGTCCGTGCCTCTATATGAACCACTTGAATATAGGATTCTAATTATTTTACGCCAAAAACTGGCACGGCCTAATTGGCATGTACGAGGATAAAAAGCATGTTGATGCTTGGCCTCCCACAATGAGTATGTGGCCACGAAGTTATGGCAGGAAGTCATTTTCCTTGAATACTAAGGTCTTGTTTGGTATCGGGATAGAAAAAGGGAAGAATAAGGATAAATTAACCTAGATTAATTTATCCCTATCCTTATTCTGTGATGTGTTTGGTATGTGAGGGGATAAGAAAAAAGTTAATCATATTCTCTATTTGGTAAAAATGAGCACAGTACGGAAGATAAGTTGTAAAAAAGACATTGCTACCCTTCTAATCTAGAGTAACATGGGTATTATATTATTTTATGTAATATAACTATATATTCAATATATATGTAGTATATTAAGTATAAATATTTTTTTATTTTTTATTACTCGTATCATGATACTCTAAACATATTTAATTCAAGTTATTGAATTTAATTATATTTTAAAGGCACTCAATTTATACTACACATAATTAACATATAATTAGAATATAATAATATATTAAATATACTTAATAGTATTACTCAATATAGTAAATGAACCATTATTAAAGTTAATTATATTATTATTTTATAAATCCGATGTAATACTAATGTCTATTAGTACTAATACTAGTATGTAAGTACTAATACTAATCTAAGATAATAATATATATATTATATTATATAATAATGTATTAAAATATTTATTAGTGTTATTTAAAATAATAATGTATATTATTATATTACATATAAAATATATTAAAGATGCTTAGATTTATTTAAGTATTATATATATTATTTTAAGTATTATTAAATTTAAGTATATATTAAAGTACACATTATGTCATTAGCTAGTAATGAAGCCGTTATTGAATTTAAGTATATTATTTTATAAATCCAATGTAGTACTAATGCTTATTAATACTAATATTAGTATGTAAGTACTAATATTACTAATATAAGTACTAATATTAATTTAATATAATAATATATGTAAGTATTGATATTATATTATATATAATAATATATGTAAGTATTGATATTATATTATATATAATAATATATTAAAATACTTATTAGCACTATTTAAAGATAATGATATATAAGATAAATATAATAATATATTCTATAGGTGGTATCGATTTGATTAAGAATTTTATTTAATAATATATTTAACGTCATTAGATAGTAATAAAATAATTATTAGAGTTAAATATATTATTATTTTATGAATCAAGAGAATGGGCAAATGAGGATAACAATGAGGTTAAGGGGCGAGGATAAGTCATTCCACTTTTTTGGTGGAATAAGTTATCTTCATATCTAACCCAAAAAATAAGGTTAAGCACTTTTATCCCTATCCCCTTAATCCCTCTTATCCTCGTGAGTTTTTGCAATGCCAAACGAGGAACGGAGATATACAAGAAACACACACAAGAGAAAGACAAGGAAAAGGAAGAGGGATGTACGGAGAGACTATTGCCCGCCACAACAAGCTGGTCCTCCTAAACAATATTTTGCATCAGGTTTTAGCTGAGCATAGTACAAAAGATGCCAGCTGACCACAATGACAGGTTGGGGATTAATCGTGAGTAATGTTCAAAAAAAGGGATTAATCGTGAGTTATATGAAAATGATTGGTTCATATCAATATATATCATTTGAGATTTAAAGAGAACGCTAGTGACTTTTCTTAAAGGGGTTTTGCACATAATGTCATAAAATATTTCATATTTGTAGATAAATCCTGTATGATTCATATTTGCATATAACCTCATCAACTATAGTATTACTTACGTATAACCCTCGTAACATAAATTTGATTTGATTGGCAGGTGCTTCCTGCCGCTTGGTGTATGCAGCGTTGCCGTGTGCGGGGGCGAGTTGCACTGGCCATGCACAGGGGGCTGTTTTGGGTTGTTCGGAGCTCCCATCTCTCAAATAAATCTTTAACAATTTAACAATTTATATAATGAGTGAATGATTTATATAAGTAAAGATTATTATAGTTAACAGTCTACTGAATGATTTAGGCATTTAATGATCTATAAAGAAAATTAAATCATTCTAAAATAGAGGGTCATATTATTCTTTATACTTTAACTTAAATAGAAAAATTATTTATAATATATATTAATAGAGGAAAATGTTGTCCGTTTAAATAGAAAGGATCATAGTATTCCATTACCGTTAATAATTTTCAATGATTAACAACTACTAAAAATTCATACTAAATTTATATTTTTTATGTAATTCGGTTTGTTCAATTTGATCTGGTTTAGGAAGAGTAAAAATCAAATCAAATCATTTTTTTTACTTGATTTGATTTCAATTCGAATCAAAATTTATTAAACTTTAAATTAACTCAAACCAAACTAAATGAACTAGTTTGATTTAATTTTTTTAATTTAAATTAAATTGTGAATATCCCTAGGCGCTGCTATATGTAGCTGCAATAGCACACCACTGAGGCAAGGTGTGCTGTAGCTGCAGCCCTTGCTAGGGTTGTCAATGGGCCGGGTTGGCCCGCGGGCTCACAGGATGGGCCACAGACGGATTCAGATTCGGACCCCAGTTTTGAGTCCGCGGGCCAATTCGGACCAAAGTTTTTCCAATTCGTGGACTGGCTCGAGCCAACTTGGGCCACGGGTTGAGCCATCTCAGACTCCTTCTTCTTTCTCCCAACGTCTCGCTGATTTACCGCATGCGGCTCGATCACGCGCAACTGGAGTAGACTCAGTCACCCCGCCAGCCTCTCTAAATAGAATCGCCTCCCGCGAAGAAGGCCAACCCCAACCACACCATCGCACCTCCCCACTCCACCCTGTGGCCATCCATGGCGAAGCCGCGCCCATCGGGCTAGAAGATCCCGATGGGCTTGCTGAGGAGCCGGGCTCGGGCGTGGAGCTCACTGCTACTTGCCCTGTAGGCAGTGTGCCCTCGACCTTGGGCATGGGGGCGACGAAGCGATTGGTGTACTGGGTTATGCGCCTGGAGTCGAGGTCGACGATGAGGGAGACCCCTCGATGGGGCAGGCAAAGAGGTTGTCGGTGCCATTGAGGTAGAAGCAGCCGACCTGGACGATGCACCCGGCAATTTACTCGCCAAACCAGTTGACGGTGAGGGGCACGCAAGTGGCATGTGACGCCTGTAGGCCCCTCCTCTCCATGGACGCCCTGAATAGGGGGTTCTCCAGGGGCAGCCGGCAGGCGGGCCGGGCTTGGCCCATTGACACCCGAAGCCCTTGCGCTTCTTCGCCTGATCGGCCCTCGAGCAGGAGGAAAAAATGGAGGGTTTTGTTCGTTCCATGAAAGTACTTGGAGGAAGAAGATGGAGAGGCTGAAAGGGAGAAGGATGTCACATTCTATGAGTGGAGAAGACTACTTCATGGGAGAAGAGTGAAGGACTTCAAAAGGAAGCTTAAGAGTGAATTTAAGACTATTTACTCATAAATATGATTTTTAAATACACACTTTTCTTTGTTTTTAATCTTCTCACAATTTGAATTTTGTTTTATAATTCAAATCACAGTGTGTTTGACTAAAGTGTGGTTTGAAAATCATACTCTCAGATCCTCCAAAATGACTAGTAGATTCTGAAAACCGCTAAAATTACACGAGTACATTTGAAAATCACTCCTGGCTCACTATCCCTAAAAAGAACAGAAAGACAAACGAATAAAACTGATAAAAGATAGAACTACCCCTCTCGGAGATAATAACTATCTTAGTATCTCTTACAAATGTATTGCAGATGACGTTACAAAATGGGAGCATTGAATAATGCAACCTCAGTGAAGAGCGACAGTGTTTCCTTCCTTTAAAAATTGACTAAAACTTGCTGCATTCTTAGGTGGTTATACACGGCTTGCCAGTATTTTCAATTTTTTTCTATTTGAAATTCTTTGGTGGTTAACCTCATTATGTCCCACACGTCCAAATCGGCCCATCTCTGATCTGACGATTTAGAAAAATTTGAAAAATATAAAATTAAGTCTCAATCGGTAAAGACATGTAGGTCGAATTAGGGTGAACCTCAAAAAAGTTTTTAAAACTTTGACTTTTTTAAGAAACACTGCAGCAAGGTTTACTCTAATAAATTGGATTTAGAATATAGACATGTAGGAAGCTATATGTTCCTTAATCATCAACATAAAGAATCTTCGATCATCAACGTGCAAGAGAAACATCATTCTTAGAAGTTAGGACCTATAAACTGTCCACTTTAAGTCGATTTTGGTCAAAGCATTGGAAGTAGAACAATGGACGTCACATATGTTTAGAACTACAAATACTTAATACATAATTATTAGTATGTTTATTCTAATTTAAGATTGATTGATAGACGATTTTAAAGATACAATCAAAATGATTACTTTCAAGGTTACGCCTCCTTGTCACGGGGCTTTATTTGTGTCAGGATGACTTTAGGTCAATGAAAATAGCTGTTATGCTCTCTACTTTTATTTAAAGTTTTCAAATAGAAGTGAGATTATAGAAAATTTTTACTAAGTACTGATAATTCAGGAATTCCTTTTTATCATTAAGTAGATTAGAGGGATTTAAAAATTAAAATTTTTTTAGAAAAACTCCGCACCAAACGTAGAGGTTCGAGGGGACTTTGGCTGTCTCATTAATATCTAGGGTATTTACATAAACAGATACAATTCAGAGGACTATTGCCGAAACAAGACCGATTTGGGCCCTGGCGCTGCGCATTTTGCGGTCGCAGATATTTTTGTGCGTCTTCTTGCCAGCTGGTTCACGATCAGACTGGTAGAAGCAGCGAGAGGAGCGCTCGGTCAAGTTAGCCGTCTGCGGAGCGAGGCCGCCGAGGAGGTCGCCCAGCTTTGTTTCTTCCCATAGAAGCCTAGAGCAAGGTTTCCTACGTCTCTCTCCGCCGTTGCCGCGGGATTCAAATGCGGCCATCACCGATCTCTTCTCGCCTCTCCTCCCCCGCGCCACCTCGTCACCTTCTTCGCCGTGGCCGCTCAGGCTTCGCGGCTTCTTCTGGGGCACCCACCCTCGGCATTGGCTCCTTTTCCAAGCTTCCTTCGCCTCCGGCGGCGGGCGCCGCTGTTGTCGCTTTCGCAAACCGCCAGGAGCAACGTTACCGTCTCGGCAAACTGGTGATCTCTTCGTTCTCCGCCATGGCCGGTGTCTCCACGGGGAGGTCTTCTCAAGATCCATCGATCTTTATTCCTCAGGTGCCGCCTCTTCGCCATCTTTCTTTCGTTTCTTCGACATCGGTAACTGGAAGTATTGTTACGGATAGGGGAGTGTGAGTCCCTCAAATCAGTTAGAGTTGCTAGTGACTTTAGTCGCACGTTGGATTCCACAAAAAATTAGACCGAAAAAAAGACCTCTTACCTCAATCCCTAGGTTTTGAGATAAGGGAAAAGGTCTATAACAAGTATCCAGATGGTTTCTACTGCTGCTTTTTTTGTTTACCACTTTTTTCTTCGCTCTGTTTCGTACGTCCCTTTGGTAACCCTTTTCCCACCTCCAAATTCTGGGAGCTACATGGCAGAAGAAGATCTCGATTTTTATTTTTATTTTTTCAACATAAATTAAGTTTCGTGATGACAGCAAAGCGGAATTGCAAATGCAATGGGTCGACCTTGTGGGGTGTAACCTGCTTGCAGATATGCTGAAATTGATGAACCTGGGAAAATTACCGAGTCTTGGGATTATGTCATCGTGGTGAGAACTTTAAATGGGCGATTCCCATGCTCGATCATGATGTGACGGTGCTCTTTGCGCTCTTACGAGATGCATCATGGGGAGAAAGGCGTTTCTTAACCGTTCATTCTTAGTAACACTTACTACACAAAGGGTCAGCACAACAAGATTAGTCATCTTATAATGTAAGTTGTCATTGGCCTACATAAAGTAGATGTAATATGGTTTGAGTAATTTTTTTTCACGGATAAACCAAACAAGTATTAAATGCAATTGCAGAGTTTTCGACGGGACAAATACATATAGGTATGACAAATATTTCGTGTGTGATAAATAATATTTGTCACACGTACGAAATATTTGTAACATCTGAAAATATTTATCACGGCCGTAAAATCTGGACACATGAATAATGATGACAAATACTTTTAGACTCTCATGCTCACAAAGTATTTATCTATAAAATATTTGTCACGTCAAAAATTTATACACAAATACGTAAAGATGACAAATATTTTTCAAGAATGACAAATAATTCATGACATATTTGTCATGTCCATGAAGCATTTGTTATGTCTAGAATCTTGCATCCGTATTTAATGCTTGTCTAATTTATCCGTGAAAAAATCTGTCTAATTCATGTGACAGTTACCCATGTGGACTAATGGCATCTTAATTTTAAGATTATTCAGCTTGCAAGCATTGCTCTTCATTTTTTTCCTCTTTTTTAAGGTCGGCAATGCCGTTGTTTATTGGCGTAAATTTCCAGCAGCAGCAATATAACGAAGGCCCAAGGGGTGGGTCTGAGAGCAACGGTGAAGGTTGCCTTATTGTGGCTTGGAGGTGAATCCAAGAAAATGACGTCTCTAATTAGCCAGAGTAAGACTGCATGCATTAACCCTTCTTTAAACCTCGCAGTAACGGGACCGTTCGTACATTGGGTAACACCTTTTTGACTTTTATAACAAAGGGCCTCAGAGAAAACCCGTTGGATGCCCACCAAAACCAACAACAGATACCGTGAAGACATTGCCTAAAAAAAGACATCTCTGAATTGATAGATACAATGTCTTAATGGCTACATTCAGAAAGTGTAGAAATTGTCATAACACAACTGTCCTCATTATCTCTCAGAGTGGCATACAATGTCTCAATGGCTACATCCAGAAAGTGTAGAAATTTGGCATAACACAACTGCCCTCATTATCTCTCAGAGTGGCATTTGAAACATTGTTCTCCAAAGCCCAGAGTGCTTTTAAAATCATGCCATTGTGTTCTAGCTATATGCTTGATAATACTGCTGAAACAAGACCTTCCGGGCATTCTTTCTCACCAACTTGAGCTTTAGCTCCCACAGTCTATTAAGTGAGAAGTCCGCACAATTCATGGCACGACTACCTTGTTAAGAATGTCTCTTCATAATTGTTTTGTAAATCTGCAGAGAACAAAGTGGAGTTATCATATCTTCTATTTTGAAGGAGCTTAGTAATTATCATTTTTGCCTTTTGTCAACTATGGAACATCTGAAATATTGTAAAATCAGAAAATCTTATGATGCTGTCATGCACTGACCATTGGTAGGTGCTATAGATTGCCTATCTATTGTATGCTACATCACTGTAGCCCCCACATATGGGAAAACAAAGTAATGATCTAACCATACATGTTGCGTCCTCCTTTTTTTTTTTTAATTTAAATCTTTGCTTGATGTCATCTTGTATTCAATGTTCAATTTCTACATCTTGCATCTTTTAGCAAATGGTCACACTCACTGTTTCAAACAGATTGTGGCGAGACCCTTTGTCGGATAGAATAGTTTGAGGACATGTTGGAGTTAAATTCGTAGGATGGATAGCCAAAGCTGCCAAACTACGATTGCCCACGTGTGACTGGTCGCTACTATGCATCCCCAGTATGAGGATTATTTGCTATCTTTGTGACCCAAAGGCTGGGGCCTTGGAGCTCTTACAGCGTCTATGTCCTCTCTCCAAACAGATCCTGGAATCCTTTTTTGTTGGGGGCGGGGGATGTTGAGCTAACCGACATACTAGAATTGAGGTCATGCTATTGGAGCACAAAAAGGAGTGACCCTTGAAAGTTGACAAGGAGCTGTTGTGGTAAGTGCCTCAAGTTATGCTATGGGCATTTTGGGAATAACTGAGCTTTACAAAGGAGCTCAAAACACTAAAGCAGGGACGTACAAGGACACCTATCGGGCTGGAGAGGAGCCTTATCCTTACTCTAAAGAAAGAATGTATCCTTATCCTTATCTTTCAGTGTTTTTGAAAGTGGATATAGGAACGTTAAGTGTCAAATGATATGTGAACATAAGCTTCTTGTTATGTTGCTTCTAAGGGAAAAAGAAAGAAAAAATTCGTTTAAAAAATATTGCTGTCTATAGGTAGTCTACACAATTTATACTTATCAAGCATGTGACATATGTGAAAATGAGCTTCATAAACGAGTGAATGAGGAATGGGGTTTGAGAGAGAGTAACGTAGATAATGGGTCATGCAATGGGGTATGCATTTGGGATTTTATTCATAGACAAGTGGTAAATGAGTGTAGCACATTAGACTGATCAACGGCTAAGTTGAGTGGATAAATCGGATGGATAATTGGTTAATCAGATTTCATCTGAAAATTACACTGGTATGAATATTATCCTCGCGTTTATATTAAAATACTAACACGTGTATTCTTGAATCTTTGAAATCGGATGGATAATCAAATTAGAAACAGGATGTATTCTTATCTTAAAACTATAGAGTATGGATAGTGTCCTTGACTGTACAGGAAGAAGGTGGGTGGTGATCATGGGGTGTGTTGTGTAGAGAGAGAGAGAGAGAGAAAGAGAGAGAGAGAGAGAAAGAGAGAATGCAAGCATGCATCGTTGCATTGTTACGATTGTTTGCAGCGTTGCTAACTTGATTGAGGGAGAGGGAGTAAAGTAATTTTTCTTGAGTTTTTTTAGGATACTTTTTGTGATGTGCTTCAGGAAGAACGGATGATCCTGCAACCGATGAATGTCAAATGTCCGTTGAACAGAGGAGTGTCAACTTGACGAAGGCTTTAGTTGCACTCTTAAGAGGGATAACATTCGATTGAACTGTAGAGAGTATAAGAGGCCAAGTGATCAGATGACAATGCCTGATCCGTGTGAACCATGGGTGATGCAGCCAACATAACTCATTTCCTCAAAAATCAGCCCATATTCAACATAACTCGATTTCGGTCGATTCTGGCCAGCCCAATTTTTAATAAGTGGGTTGGGTTTGGTGGGATGTGGACTGGCCCGCCTAGGTCTTATACTTCATTCTGGGAAATTTTTTAAATATTAAGACTAGAAGGGAGAGATGAAATTGTTGTAGGTTACATAAACTATTCCATGAAAATCCCTATTTTCGATACAACACCTTTTAAAAATGTAGATTCAACAAAAGCTGATTTTAAAATGTCTTTAAAAAGTGATTGTAAAGAATTACACTAAAAATTTAGAAACACGTTTGGGGGTTAAAGTATATAATTTATTTTAAACAAATTATGTAAATTAGGTTAGTTGAATTGGGGTTGGCATTAGTCAAAGTTGAGTTGGGTTGTGTTGAAGTTGGGTTGGCTCAATTTGACGTATTGACTTTTTCATTAATTCATACAAAAAGTAGAATATTTTTAACAAACTAACTACGAATAAGACCAATCCAACCTATCCCAGCCACTCTTGAATATGGACTGAATTTAGGCCAAGTTAAAATTAAGTTGAATTATTTTGAATTCAAGTTAGATCCAAATTATCATATAACTCAGTCTAACCGCCCAAATAACATCCCTAATCATGGAAATTGTCACCTCGGATCTCCAAAGACCTATTTTTAGGTTTGTTTTTGAAAATAAAGATAATGATGGGCGCCTTAATCCATCTCTTTCCTATTTTCTGCAAGAGGAGTTGAAAATATAACAGCAGTACAAAACATTCGGAAATGCTCCAAAAGAACAATCCTAACGACTAGAATAAATTGTCGAATTATTTCTAAATGATATGCAAATATTTCCATCGCTTAACGTCAAATATTTTGAAATGATACCATAGCCTTATTTTGGAACAGAAGTTGTTTGAGTGAAAAAAGAAAAGGCAAATGAAAAAAAGTTAAAACGTCAAAAGAAAAATACGGCCAAAACCGAAAATTAATTACTCCACGGGCCTCATGCGCAGACAAACCCGAATATGGCAAACGAATGCTAAAAAACTCCTTTTGTTTCCAATAGCGACAACACGAAGCATATTAGAATAGTTAAGAATTCCGCATTAAACATAAAACCCATGTTTGATTGTGGGATAGGGACAGGGACATGGATGGTGATAGATTAGGTTAGCCCTAATTTAACTTTTTTTAAATTTGATAACACTAGAATATCCCTGTAGAATAAGTTGGACTGTTGTGGGGATAAGTGAGTTTAATTTGATAACTTAGTGGGGGTTAACCTAGAATAAATAGATAAAGTACCCATTTTGTAATGTGTTAGCCTGAGTCATCCTCTTATCCCAATCCTGAAAGTGTGATATGTTAACCCAGGCTAAGGCTGTCAACGGGTCGAAGATAGAAACAGAAATGACACCTTCCGCTTCTATTTCTTATAAGATTTATCGGAGACGGAAACATAAACGGAAATAGATACGGAAGTAAGTGTTTTCATTTTCGCTTTTAATTCAGAAACGTAAATGGAAGTAAACGGAAGTTTCTACTATCATCATCGATATATTAAGAAGTTTTTTAAAATAATTGTTGTTATTCTCTTTTCGATAAACTTTCTTCTGATAATTAAAAAAATTTAAATATACAAAAATTTAATATATGTAAAATTTAATAATCTATAAATTTTGAATTTTAAAATATACTTTATCTATCAATCTTAATCTACAGATGAACATATCTAAATATGTACTATAAAATCATATTAATTTGTAAACAGTTTTCAACTTCTTACTGTGGTCTTATTTTTATCAAATTGTTTTTGTAAACCGTTTTCAACTTCTTATTGTTGCATATGAGTGATATCTATCTAATAAGTTTAATTTTTATCTTATATATAGATGTATAAGATACATGATAATTCGGAAACAGAAACATGTTAGCGGATACGGAAATGAGTGTTTTCGTTTATGACTCTTATAATTATCGGAGATTCATTTATGTTTCCTATAACTTAAAGGTAGTCTTTAACAGATTTCCGTATCCATTAATAAAACAGAAACATGGTGGATAATCAGAACTTAGGTATCCATTGACTGCCTTAACCCAGGCTAGCATCTGGTTGAACCCCTTTTATCCCATTTTTAACAGGGACAGGGGTATCCAAACTCAAACTAAAATATGAGCTAACCATGGGATAACCTAGGATATTTGTGGGCTATCCTGCAATTAAACAGGGCTCTAGGGTTTTTGGGGTATATCGTTAATACCTAGGGTACTTACACAAATAGATACTATTAAGGGGTCTATCGCCATAACAAAACCACCCGCCCCGACACTACGCATTTTACCGTTGGAGATATTTATTCTGCGTCTTGTCGCGAACTGGTTTTCACAATCGGAGTAGTAGAAGGAACGAGAGGAGCGCTTCGCCAAGTGAGCGCTCTGCGAAGCGGGCCGCCGAGGAGGTCGACCAGTTTGGTTTCTTCCCGTAGAACCCACCCGGGTGCAAGGTTTCCTACGTCTCTCTCCGTCACCATCCCTGGATCCAAATGCCTCCATCTCCGCTCTCTTCTCGCCTCTCCTCTCCCGCGCCGCCTTGTCTCCTTCGTCGGGGCCGCTCGGGTTTCGCGGCGTCTTCTGGGGCAACCGTTGTCGGCGTCGGTCCCTTTTCCAAGCTTCCTTCGCCTCCAGCCGCGGGCGCCACCGTTGTTTCCATCACAAACCGCTCGGAACCACGTTGCCGTCGCCGCAAACTGGCGATCTCTTCGTGCTCCACCATGTCCGGTGTCTCCACAGAAGGGTCTCCGGATCCGTCGATCTCTGTTCCTCAGGTGCTGCCTCTTCGCTGTCATCTTCCTTTCGTTTTGACATCGGCAGTTGGGAGCATCCCGATGGTTTCTACCGCTTCTTCCCCCCTCCCTCCTCCCCCCTCCCTTTCTCCGTTCTGTTTCGTGCGTCCATTTTGGAAACGATTTTCCCACCTCCAACTCTCGGGAACGCCATGGCAGAAGATCTCGATTTATATGTTTGTGTTTGTTCAGTATAGACTAGTTTCTTGGTGGCTGCAAAAAGGAATCGCAAATGAAAGGGGTCTTGTATAGGGATGCAAACGGATTGTATTCGGTGTGGATTGACCGTACCGTTAAGCTATCGGTTTAAAAAATATTATCTATTAACTATCCTATAAACTAATAATCGGATCTTAACGAACGATATATATTAAGTTAGTAAAAATTCGTATCCATTACCTTATCTACTATGCATATCTGTTTAAAAAGGTTATCCGTTAACTGGCCTAAATGCTATCGATCGTTCGGATAATCGGGCTATCGGTTATCATTTGCATCCCCAGTGTTGGGTGTGTAATTGATGAATCTGGGAAAATTACCGAGTCTTGGGATTATGACACTGTGGTGAGAGCAATGCTGGATGGTGATATCTGGGCAAGCAAATTCGGCCTGGAATTCATGCTCTATGCACTCTTATGAGATGATCACTGGGAAAGCGACATTTTCTTTACCTTTCTTTCTTTCCTTCTTTTTGAAGATTGACAATGCCGTTGTTTATTGATATAAATTCCCAGCAGCAGCTATATAACAGAAGGCCCCAGAGAAAAGCTGTTGGGTTCCACCCACCAAAACCAACAACAGATACCATGAAGACACTGCGTAAAAAAAATAAAAATAAAAAAATCTGAATTGATGGATACATGTCTCACCGGCTACATCCAGAAGGTGCAGAAATTAGGCTTTATACAATTGCCCCCCCTTATCTCTCAGAGTAGCATTTGAAAAACCATTCTCCAAAACCCAGATTCCTTTCAAAATGGTGCCGTCGTTTTCAAGCAATATGCTTGACAATACTGTTGAAAAACAAGACAGCCAGGTATTCTTTCTCACCAACTTAAGCTTTAGCTCCCACATTCTATTATATGGCAATGAAGTGAAGTTCGCACAATTCATGGCACGTCTACCCTGTTGAGAATGTTTCTTCATAATTGTTTTCTAAATATCCACAGAATAAAATGGGCTTATCATATCTTCTATTTTTAAAGGGCTTCGCAATTATCATTTATGCCTTCTGTCAACCATGGAACATGTGGATTATGGAATGTAAAACAAGAAAATCTTATGAAACATTGCCTCAACTGGCATGATTTGTGATGCTTTTATGCACCGACCATTAGTAGGTGCTATAGATTTCCCAGATATTTTATGCCACATAACTCCAGTGCCCCCCCCCCCCCCCCCCCCCCCCCCCCCACACACACACACACACACACACAAAGGAAAAATGAAGTAACATACATGTTGCATCCTTTGTTGATAAAAAAGTATTTGCTTCCCCTTGCCATCTATTCAAGGTTCCATTTCTACATCTTGAGTAAATGTTCACATTCACTGTTTTAAAAAGATTGTGGCACGATGCTTTGCTAGATAAGATATTTTGAGGATACTCCATGTCCATTGGAGTTAAATTCCTGTCATGGAAGACAGCCAAACTATGATTGCCCATGTGTGACTGGTTGCTAAAATGCATCCAAAGGACTAGGACTATATGCCCTTTTTGTGACCCAAAGACTAGGGCCTTGAAGCTTGCATACCGTCTTTGCCCTTTCTTCAATCAGATCGTTGAATGACTGTTAGTCTTCCTTCTTTTTTTTGTTGGGGGGGGGCATGGACTGTATGTTGAGTGATTGACATACTCTAGCCCCCACATAAAGGAAAAATGAAGTAACAATCTGACCATACATGTTGCATCCTTTTTTTTAATAAAAAAAATATTTGCTTCCCCTTACCATCTATTCAAGGTTCAATTTCTACATCCCGAGTAAATGTTCACATTCACTGTTTTAAAAAGATTGTGGCAAGATGCTTTGTTAGCATAGTTGTCAAGGCGGTGGCGTGCTTCGGGTTCTTGACTGTCTAACTACTTAGGCGCCCGTCTAGGCGTCGCCTTGGGCGCCTTTTGAGCTTTTGGAAAGGCGGTACAGTGCCTTGCTGCTGGAAAACCGCCTGGGCGCCTAGGTGGCGCCTAAGCGGGTGCCTTGACAACTATGTTTGCCGAATGAGATATTTTGAGGATACTCCATGTCCATTGGAGTTAAATTCTTGTCATGGAGGATAGCCAAACTATGATTGCCCATGTGTGACTGGTTGCTAAAATGCATCCAAAGGATTAGGATTATATGCCCTTTTTGTGGACTAGGGCCTTGAAGCTCGCATACTGTCTATGCCCTTTCTTCAATCAGATCTTTGAATGACTGCTAGTTTTTTTTTTTTTTGGGGGGGGGGGGCACATGGACGGTATGTTGAGTGATTGGCATACTATAACTGATCTCTTGCTATTGGAGTAGAGAAAGGAGTGCCCTTTTAAAGTCGACAGAAAGCTGTTGTGGTAAGTGTTTCATGCTATGTTATGGGCATTTTGGGAATAATGGAGCTTGACAAAGGAGCTCAAAACACTTAAGTGGATAATATGTTTATTCCTATCCTTGCCCTTAAAAGAAAATATGTGTCCTTATGTTACGTCCCTGTTCCGGTTCAATTATTTGGGCTCAGTTCGAATACAAGCTATGTAACTACGGAACACACAAATTGAAGATAAATAAGGAGAGACAAATAACCAAAGCAATAATAAGGTCATTTACCATTAAATACCCAAATATAAATTTTCATTGTCAATACTATTATTCCACAAATTACGTTATTAATATCAGGATCCTCAAATTTCATTAATTATTCAGCGAAAGTAAAATCACTCAACTCATTAAAGAAATGGAAAAGTACATAACTCACTTATTTTCCATACTACATTAAATATAAGAAAGTTGTAAATCTAAATCTAGATAATCTCCTGAATATGTCAAATGCCTCAATAAAAAGTCTCCTTAAATCTCATATTTTCTTCTTCCTACTCTAAAAATCTTAGTAAGTTTATGAGAACAATCACTCAATAGGCAATCAAACCTATCAAATGTTAAACAATATAATAATTAAAATCAAGTAATAACTAATCAATCATTATTCATAATTATACATATATCTTAAAGAAGATCATGATACACAAATATAGTTAAATATAGATTTATCAAATCATGTGTTTTCTAATAGTATGAACTGATCGTCTAACATATAGTTTATATGGTATGATCGAATTCATATTAGACTGAACAAATCACATATTTCATATCACATATTTGAAGCAAATAATATGGCTTAGTAGTTTATCAAATTTCAAATCAAATCTTGCTTATGAATAGATCAAAAGATCTCATGAGTATAGCTAGAGCAAAGGATAATTGAGCATGAATATCAAATGAATGAACTAAACAGAACAGAGGCTGAATTCAAATGATCTAAATAGTAAGTTATATTTCATATTTATGTGCCAAACATATCAAATCCAAACATATCAAATAGCCATACATCTAACCACCACATAAGGAGTCGAACAAATAATTTATAGAGCATATAGGCAAGTATATTAAAGTCATGGCACATGCATAGTCAGGATTTCATGACCCATCTAAGTAACTTATCACAAATTCACAATTACCGGGATTTTTCCGTTGCCCATGAGTAGAACTCATCTACGAATGCTTGTGGAATGAACTCAAATCTTCTTAAGATGGCAATGTCTCAACATATATCAAACAAATATGGAATAAACATATTTTCACATATTTTATAATGATCATAGATTTGGAAATTAAATTGGCAAAATGATACATACATATACAAGTCAAACTACATGCTTTTATATACAAATATCTTCTCAATGAGTCAACATGATCATATATACTAAAAATCAGAGTAAAACCGATGCCAACATGTTACTGGATAGTGAAATAAGTTTCAAGAATTTTCTCAGAATTTATGGATATGGAATTATACTTTTCGACCATTAAAGTTAATTTTTAGAGTTGAAAAATCAATAAATATAGCTGAAAATAGAAAATAGATGCAGAAAACTATCAAACTTGATGAACATGTCAAATATGTCAAATGAAACATGTGATAAAGTTTTAAGCAAATCGGATATCGATTAAGTGATTTAGAGCATTGGGTTGCATATGAAGAACTTGAGTGGATTTTGGCCAATCGAATAATAGCAGAAAAAGGATGAATACATTTTTAAAAATTATCACATCTTGCAGACAGATAGATATCATCAAAACAAAGCTGTAGTCAAAATTTCAGGTCATTTGGACTTGAAATGATCGAAATATGGCAAATCAAAGTTCACCTCAAAATTTAAACTGATTTCTGTATGGAAAATTGACAAGGCGTCTAGGGACCTGGATGTTATATTCATATGATGTCTAGGGTTCTAGATGTTTTCAAAGAGAATAGCCAGTTGAACAGAAATGTGTCTAATGACCTGGACACCTTATAGGATAGACGTCTAGTTGGCCAAACATTTTTCAATGGGGCGTCCAAATGGTTAGACATTTTATTAGAGAACTTTTCAGATTTGATCACATAATTAAGATTGAATTTGAAGTTCTAATCAAAGACCAAAGATCTAAACTTAAAGATCATGATTCCAACATATCAAATTGATCATTTTTGAAAAATTAAAACTTGTTTTTCATATAGTAGAAACTAGAAAGTATCATTTAATGAGTTATCACTTATCATAGCCTACCTTTTAGGAGAGAACAATCCTAATCCTCTCTCCTATCTTCTCAAGCTCTAACGATGAATTCTCTTTGCCCTTGGCTTCCTCCCATGTCCTCTAATCTTTTAAAAACACAATTCAACCATTAGAGTTGGAATCCCAAATGAATCAAGCAAGAAATCTCTCTTTCTTCTCAAGAACACCATAAGCACTTACCCTTGGAAGAGAGCTATGAGCAGAAGGGATTAAGCTCGCCTTCAAGGTCTTATTTATAGACCTTTGGCTCGCCAATACAACCCAAATTAACAGGGAAAAACTTAATGGCCAACTTGTTTCCTATTCCTGTACCAACTTGTTTCCTGATCTGAAACCATTGATTTTGACCCCAAAAACATTGGAACTAGCCAAGACTCCTTTTGACAAAGTTGTAGATCTTGATACGATACCAATGTCACAATTTTTTGTCAACCAAGCACGAAGATATCGCTGTTTTACTGGACTATTGGCAAGCACCCTAAGAACCCAGAAAATTGATTAAATGTTGGGCTACCTTGTTTCCTATTCTAAACACTAGTGAACCTAATGGGCCTAATAGGCTTTACTATTGGGCTCCCTATACTATTGCTATCATTTTAATAAATAATTACCCTTTAATAGGCCTCACTACCCATAACCCATTAAATAATCTTATTGCGGTCAATTAAACACGGCTCATTAACTAGTTATAATGGGTATAAGTTCTAGGACATAACACCTTATCCTTATCCTTCTCCTTCCATGTTATGGGAAGTGGATACATGAAGGTTAAATATCAGATGATATGTGAACATAGGCTTCTATGTTGCTTCTAAGGGGAAAAACAAAGAAAAAATTGCTTCTAAAGTATAACTGTGTGTAGGTTCTTTCAAACTAGGTAGTCCACAGAATTTCTACTTATCAAGTGTGTGATGTTTGAGTTCGAGCTTCATAGACAAGTGAACGAGGAATGAGGGTTTGAGAGAGCAATATAGATAATGGGACATGCAATGAAGTGCGCATACATTTGGGATTTTATTTATAAACAAGTGAGAAATGAGGATAGTACATAAGATTGATCATAAAGTTGAATGAAAATACCAGTTAGATAATCGGATAGTCAGATTTGGAAGAAGATGTTTCCTTATCCTTATCTGAAAATTATCCTGATATGGATAGTGTCCGTCCTTATCCTTATCCTAAAATACTGAAACATTTGTACTCTTTATACAATTGTGGTACTATCCACTTCTCCACAAAAAAAAAAAAAAGTACTCTTTACCTTTGAACATGGATGGATAATCAGATTAGGAATAACATGTATCCTTATCTAAAAATTATTGGAATCTGGATATATCCTTGTCCTCCTCGTGCTTATCCCTCCACTCGAGGATATCGCAAAGCAGATTGTGGGGACAGGGAAAACCCATGCACACTTTGGGCATCATATCCAACGGGAATCCTCTATCTTAAGAATATGAATAGATGTGATGCTAACTTCTTGGCTCCTATAAAACCTTAATTTGTGCTCGAGGATGACTATATATAATCTGGAATCCTTAGCCTGCTCTGATTTGGAAGGTGGTCCACAAATCTGAAGCTAGACTAGCAGGTTGGAAGGGCAGACTGCTCTCATATGGGGGGATGCTCATGCTAGTCCTTTGCAGGTTAATTTTGGACAGTCTTGCAGTGTACTTCTTGCCCCTCGTCAAAATCCATAGGACAGTGGTGAAGAAGCCTGAACTGCTATCCACTATAGGTTCTTTTGGCATGGGAAAGGGGAGCTTGCAAGGGATTGGTATGATTTCATTTGGATCAAGATTTGTAGGAGCAAGGATGGTAGTGTTGCTTGGAATTAAAAAAACAGCAGAGAGTTCTGCCTTGTTTTACTGCGCAAATGGTTGTGGCAACTGGGGCAGAGGAAAGGGACTTACGGGTACATGTCATCAAGCATTAATATTCTGGGAGAGCTAGGGTTTGGGACATCACAGCACAGACTGTCTATATTCTCTCATGTGTGAAAAGGGATCTTTCAGGCTAAAGATCTAATCATGGCTGGAACTCAGGAGGTACTAGGTGACGGGCACAGGTGCCTCTTCTACAAGGTTACATGTTGTGATGGTTTACCCTTAGGGGAGTGCTTTCAGTTGCTGTTTAGGTTGCCATACACTCCAGCAGTTATGGTGGCTCAATTGTGGGATGCTAGTTTGGGCATGGGAAGTTTTATACCCACCTTCTGGAGGGACTTGTGCGAGGTAGAGATTTCTCATGTTGTGGTATCTTGATTACACCACAGAGGGTCGTTGGGCACGGAAATAGGATGCTAGTGGGAGATATGTAGCCATATCCACCTATAATCTCATGCATGATGGGGAGTACAAGGTTCCCCTTCTTCAGGCATGCCTGGAACACAAAGAGCCTTTTGAAGGTGCAGATCCTTATATGAAGAGTTTCCCATTGTCTGGATGCTTTCATGGAAGAGGTCAGTAGTATGTGTTGCCTCTGTGGGGAAACTGACGAGACCTTTGACCATATCTTTTCCAGCTGATCCTTCTCCCTGGAGGTGTGGAATTCTAAGGAGGACAGACAGATCTTATGGCTGGTTGTTCATGCTACACTCTGGACAATTTGAGGGAAGCAGAATGCAAGAATCTTCAAAAGGGCATCCAAGACCACGGAGTGTTTATTGTCATTTATCTGTGAGAGAGTAAAGGATTGGGGGCAGGGTGCTTTGCAATGTGTATGTTTCACAATCCTTTTTTCTGTCCTTTTCTTTTTTTTGGGGTGGGGGGTGGGGGGTGGGGGTGTTTAGATTTGGACACTCCTTGGTGTGTTTTGTGTAGAGAGCTTATTCATTCCATACATGTACATTCCCTTTTTTCAAATGTCAGAATTTTTTTTCTGCTCACAGTGGACTGCATCGAAGGCTGCTGGACGAACGGCTAGTGAAAATAAAAAAAAGTCAAATGTGGGACCGCCTGTTGGGTGTACGCCCTCTGCATGAAAATAAAAAAAAGAAAAAAAAGTCAAATGTGGGACCGCCTGTTGGGTGTACGCCCTCTGCATGAAACATGGAGCACGCCACATTTCACACTGGGAGGGGGGGGGAGTTGTGCCTTGTATTGCTGTCCAATCACTTGATCAGATGGTTGGACCCCTTTATTTATTTTTTAATATGTGGGTTGTGCCT
This sequence comes from Zantedeschia hybrid cultivar, assembly GCA_030544215.1. Classification (NCBI taxonomy): domain Eukaryota; kingdom Viridiplantae; phylum Streptophyta; class Magnoliopsida; order Alismatales; family Araceae; genus Zantedeschia; species Zantedeschia hybrid cultivar. Next base: position 6,022,425 of record JARZZO010000002.1, read on the forward strand.
TGCATTGCTGTCCAATCACTTGATCAGATGGTCAGACCCCTTTATTTTTTAATATGACTCTCTTGAATGCAATCCTGAACCCTCCAGGAACTTCAGTGCCCAGCATGAAAAAGTTACCAGAACCCATCAACGAAAATAAATGGGGGAGCGCACTAAATCATGACCCTATATGTAAGCATATGAATGTATGTGTATATACATATGTACATGCATGTATATATCGTATTGTTTTAAGCATAGGGATCTAAAAATTGCTGCTGTATTTTACTGGTGATTTGAATTATCCAATGATATTGTATCATGTGACAGGCAGCTCCTGAGTCATTATTTTGTAAATTTGATCAATGATGTCCTATCCTATCTTTTGCTTGGTTGTCTTCCATTATCAGGAAAAGCTTTATCAAACTTCCAGGTCATCGGTCAAGTGGAGTTCTTTTTCTATTGTGTTCTTTTATAGCATGTTACTAACTTTACATACTTTCAAAAAAGAGAGAGAAAAAGTTGCTAACTTTACATGTTGGCTCTATAGCATTGTTTGTCATATGCAAGAGCATACTGGGTTTCCAAAACACATATTGCTTGGGATATCGATGTCGATGATGCAACTATCTATGTCTATGCGAGCAAGATGGCGAATTTATGCCTTGTGAATGATAGTGTAGAAGGTTAGTATTCTGATTCTGCCATTCTAGTCTTTAATTTTGCCGTTACCGGAGATACTATACTCTGATTGCTGTACTAGTCAATGCACAGCCCACTATTTCTTTCCTGAGTGGGAGAGGACTTAGACAGGGTGATCCTATCTCTTCCCTCCTCTTCATTCTGGTGGTTAATCTCTTGAGTAAAGCTGAGGCAGAGCTGAGGCAGCTGGGCTTATTTCTGGAGTTCAGGTCTCCCAGCGGGGGTGCTTTCTTTCTCACCTTTAGTATGCTGATGATATCATTTTATTCTTATCTGCTGTGGAAAATTCAATTATTTATTGCTAGACTTGTTTTTGAGCTCCTTAGTGATGGTATGGGCCTTTCTATCAATTATCACAAGAGTCAGCTGATTGGAGTCAATGTGGGGACTTAGCTTTGAAGAGGGCCACTATCATTATGGGCTGTCAGAGGGGCGACTTTCCGGTCTCTCATCTGGGGATGCCACTTATCCCTGGGAGCCTCAAATGCAGTGATTGGGAGACCGTGGTGCAGATATTTGAGAGGCGTTTGTCAGGATGGAAGGGGAGGGCTCTCTCTTTTGGTGGTGGACTGACCTTGTGTCGGTTGGTCTTGGATTGTTTTTCTCTTTATTTCCTCTCCTCCACCTTCAGGATCCCCACCTCAGTTGCTCGAAGGTTAGACTCCATTCGAGCTAGGTTCTTTTGGCATGGTTCGAGTGATCAGAAGAGGGGAGGCTATCATGTCAGTTGGAGTAAAATCTGCAGGCCGAAGGAGAATGGAGGAGTGGGGCTGAAGGACATCAAGCTCTTTAACTTGTCTTATGTGTAAATGGCTATGGAAGTTGGTGAAGAATGATCCAAGTTTGTAGAAGGAGGTGATCTCTCAGAAGTGTTATTCTAATGCAAGGCTGTGGGATTTCCATTTGGATACTACCTACAATGTGTCCCCGGTTTGAGGGCATACTTTCTTGTGCAGATGTGTTGAAGGCAGGGTCTTCCCTTGTCTTGGGGAATGGTAGGAGTACCCTCTTTTGGGAGGACAAACACATGGTGTACATCGCAGCCCCTATGTCTCGCCTTTCCGAGATTGTTTGAAATTTCTCTTCAGAGAGTGGCCAGTGTTTCTTAGGTAGCTGAGGGAGCCCTTTCTTAGACTTTATGGTGTCCTCTGTTTAGGAGGGATCTGAGAGAAGAAGAGATTAGTGACCTGATGGTGCTTCTCCAGTGGCTGCAGCCCTTTCATCTCGTCCCGGCGGTGGAAGACAATTGGACTTGGAGGTGGGATAAGGAGGGTCGAATTTGTTTATTCCATCGTGGCAGATGGGGGTTCCATGTTTGCACACTTTTCCCGAGGTCTGGAAGGTTAAGTCCCCACCTCAGGTGCAGTTTCTCATGTGGAGAGTCACTCTTAATAAGCTACCTATTTGTGACCAAGGAATTCCAGGTCGGATCGGGTCCCCACCTAAGGTGCAGTTTCTCATGTGGAGAGTCACTCTTAATAAGCTACCTACTTGTGACCAAGGAATTCCGGGTCGGATCGGGTCCTCGAATCGGGACCCGCCGATCTTGATCCGACCCGATTTGGATCGTCCGGTTCGGCCGATCCTGTTGAAGTCTGGCTGGTCTGGATCGGCCTGATTAAAAAAATAAAAAAAAGAGAAAAAATCAGGAAAAAAATCAGGAAAAATCAAAAAAATTGTATACATATTATTCAATGAATGTACAATAAAAATGAATGCAATTCATGTACATCCATAAAAAGTAAACATTAAAGACAAATAACTCACTAATAATTATTGTTGTTCACTAATTAAAAAAGACATTTTGAAGTATTTCACATGAAATTAATAAAAAATACCTTAGAAAGATCACATTTAAGATCCTTCATCATCCTGCTCATAAATTTGAGCTGGCGAGCCATAATCTGCCGACATATGTGCTGGATATCTATAGCCAAACAAGGAGCTAATGAGGTCTTCAAATCCCCTTTGAATACCTCGAGGTGTGTAAGCTTGCTGGCTTGAACTTCCCCCTAATTGTGCTGGAGGGACATAAATGCCATACTGTATAGAGGTCCAGAATACCCCTCAGTAGTGTTGTTGATGTCTGAATACGTAGTGTAAAGGGGTGAAAAATGGACGGATAAGAAGATGCATCTTCCTATAGGGGCCAATATATCTTGCCTATCCTTGTTGGCCTTCAAATCTCCCTTGTTGTCCTTGTCTTTGGCCTTGAGTTCCTCAAGAATGACTCGGAGGTGCAGAGTAATCTTCATATCCTCTGTAATTGCTCTCAAGTGCAGAATCTCCTGATAGTCTAGCAACAACAGTAGTACCATCACCATCACCATCTCCATCATCATCATCATCATCCTCAGTGGAGTCATCACTCCCCACTTGGTTCATTTTCCTCAACCATCTTCTTCTACGCCTGTAGGTTTGTCTCTTTGCCTCGTACATGCTGGCCAAGTGAGGTGGTAAAGCTGGGGTGTCCTCAAGTGTTTCTCAAGTCTGCTGAACTCTCATCAACTGGTCTGCCAGCAAACTCCATGAATCTCTGTCTTTCAAGCCTCTGTCTTTCCTGAATCTGCTTGATCTTTAGGCGCATGTTGTAATGACAGTACACCAACTTCTCCAGCCTAGAAACACCCAATCTGTTATGAACCTTCGTGTGAATGAGAATGAATGTGTTATAATTTCTTTCATACTGACTGGAAGAAGTGGTTTGACTGAGTACTCTCACTGCAACATATGCCAAAGGGTTTGTGGCAGCTTGTCTATAATTAATTTGGATCCACCATTCAGCTGTTGCAAAAAAAAAGAAGACGACGATATTAATAATGAATGGTAGTAATTCATTAAATTGAGTGTTTGGTTATTTATTATGTAATTCACCGGGAGTTATCTTCATTACTGCAACCCTGACGTCCTCATCTCCATAAATGCCAATATTCAATTTAAATATCTTCATTTACAAAATAAATATAAACGGTATAAGTTAATGATAGAAGATTGTATTTTCATAAACTCGTATTTTGTATGTTACCTCTGCTAAAGCATCTATCCTTTCATTCGTATTCCTTGCTATTTTAGTAATCACATTAGTTGTGCCTCGAAGGACCTCTCGATCATTAGCTTTGTATCCCCCTTGTTCTTCTTCCAATGAGTGCACTCGTTGTTTAGACTTTCCTTTTGATTGTTTTTCTTTTTGCTGCTAGATGATTGTAATGAAGGTCTTGCTGACTTTTTCTCCTTTCTTCTATGTGGATCCACCTGAGTAGTTGATCTCCTGAGTGCTGGCTGAGAGACAAAAGTTCTAGCAGTGTCTGCTAGTGTGGCTGACTTTCGACGCCTCTGAAGAACATGTGCACCTCCTTCTTCTGTTGTCTGAAATTCAAGATCTCGAGCAACTACTATATCTAATTCACCTCCTGCCCAACTCCGATCCTGATGATCAAACTCAGGCTGTGCATCCCTGGCTGTTATGCTCTCCACCCAAGAATGCAATGGGTGTTCTTCATCTAGCAGTTCATCAATATCAATCTGATGTATAGGTAAACTCTATGAATCTCTGTCTTTCAAGCCTATGTCTTTCCTAAATCTGCTTGATCTTTAGGCGCATATTGTAGTGACAGTACACCAGCTTGTCTAGCCTAGAAACACCCAATATGTTATGAACCTTCGTGTGAACGAGACTGAATGTACTATAGTTTCTTTCACACTGACTAGAAGAAGTGGTTTGACTGAGTACTCTCACTGCAACATACACCAAAAGGTTTGTAGCAGCTTGTTTATAGTTAATTTGGATCTACCATTCCGCTGTTGAAAAAAAGAAGAAGACAACGATATTAATAATGAATAGTAGTAATTCATTAAATTGAGTGTTTGGCTATTTATTATGTAATTCACCTAGAGTTGTCCTCATTACTGCAGCTCTGACGTCCTCATCTCATAAATGCCAATCTTCAATTTAAATCTCCATCTACAAAATAACTATACATGGCATAAGTTAATGATAGAAGACTGGATTTTCATAACCTCGTGCTTTGTATGCTACTTGTGCTTAGGCATCTATCATTTCATTCGTATTTCTTGCAATTCTAGTAATCACATTAGTTGTGCCTCGAAAGACCTCTCTATCATTATGCACGCTCTCACTATACTGATACCTTAGGTTGAAAAAATATAATGTATTTAAATTAAGGTTATTAGTTATTAAAATAAATGTCATTAAAATTAATCAAATTAAATCAAGTAGAAAATATGAAGAATTAACTAACAACATGGAGATCATAGTGGAGAGTCAACTCCCATCTATCATCGATGATCCTCCACCTTTTTCAAAAGATGTAGGATGGCATTCCCTCAAGTACTCCTTTGTTCTATCTATGGCCTCGTACAAATATCCCATGTCATTTTTGTCATCTCCAGCAACCAACCTCAGAACATGTACTAGAGGCTCAACTACTTTCAGATAGCGAGAAACTTTATCTCAAAAACTTCTCTCCCCAACTAGCGATTGTACTACCAAGGCAATATCCCTAACATCGGCCCTCAGTGTCCCTATATGTGTCAGAAACTTGTCAGAGTGGACTAACTGGGCCAACTGATGCTTGTACTTCATCAGGCTCTCTAAAGAGATGAAGTTGGATGCAAATCTGGTAGGGCCAGCACGAAGAAGATCTCGTCCACCTGTATGCTCTCTCATTATATGTAGGATCCTGTTGTAACTATAAATAAATCATGTGATCATTTGAGCATGCTGTACCACCTCAGCAACAATACAGTCTTTACCTATGTCCTCCATTATCAAGTCAATTGAATGTACTACATAAGGCACCCAGTACAAATGGTTCCTCTTCTGCATCAACAATGTACAAGCTGCTTTGTAGCTTGTTTCATTATCAGTGACTATCTGCACAACATTTTCTTCACCAATTTCCTCTACCATGTCATCCATTAGCCTATACAAATAATCAGCATTCTTTATTTTGTTTGAGGCATCCACAGACTTCAAAAAAAACAGTGCCCTTGCTGCAATACACAAGGAAATTAATCAAGGATCTCCTTGTGGTCCCTATCTAACCATCGCACATGATGGTACAACCACATTCCTTCCACACATTTATGAAGTTATCGACCCATACCTTCAAGTCATTATACTATTCTTGGAGCCCAACATCATAAATGTAGCGAGGTATGGAGACCTTTAAACCAGGTCCAGCATCTGCAATTGCATCCACCATCGTCTGAAAATATGGATTGGATGATGTATGTGCTTGCACACCTATATGTAAAAACCATTTCACAATTCCTTTTAAGGCATTTTTTACTGAGGCCTTGGCTTCTTTCAATGCTTGCTTGATTCCAGACTGTCTGGTAGATCTTGGTCTGTACAAAAATTGGTCCATAGGACCGCGTGTCACATCTAACGTCCATCTACAACCCAACACAGAACTAGTAGTCTTGCGAGTAAAAGAGCCCCTAGGAACGAATCTCCCAGGCTGAGAATCAATATGTACTGATCCACCTGATGATCCTATGCCTCTTCTTCGGTCCTCATCTTCTCTATTTGTCCGCAAACTGGCACGAACGGCTCTGGTGTACTTTGCAATCAGGGTCATCTGGATCCTCCTCATCCTCCTCCTCATCATCACCATCATCTAAATTGATCGGCCGCTAAACAGGCAGACTGTAATCTCTTCGTCTCTGACGCCCTGATATCTCATCTTGCAAATCCATATGTTGTTGAGGTGATAAATCTTTCTATACTTTTTTACCCAACATATAAGTCCTCATTTCCTTCTTCAAGTTCAGCGAAACTGACTCACATCTGCTGACGTCTCCTGCTATGCCAGCAATATGATTTTTTAGGCGATATACGTCTCCACCCACCTCCTTTCCACACCAGTTGCATTTGATCCTCCTCTGCCTACTGTCCACTAGTGTGCAATGCTGCCAACCAGGATCATCACCCTACTGCACCACATCATGTTTATGATATCCTTGCTCTGCTATATTCCTACATAACATAAAAATATACAAATAGTGCCTACTGGTTCTCAGCCTGGGAGATTCGTTCTCAAATGTGATCTTTCTAAGATATTTTTTATTAATTTCATGTGAAATACTTCATCATGTCTTTTTTAATTAGTGCACAACAACAATTATTAGCGAGTTATTTGTCTTTAATGTTTATTTTTTATGGATGTACATGAATTGCATTCATTTTTATTGTACATTCATTGAATAACATGTATCTGATTTTTTCTGATTTTTTTTTCTGATTTTTTTATTCAGGTCGATCCGGACCGGCCAGACTTCAACAGGATCGGCCGAACCGGCCGATCCAGATCGTGTCGGATCAGGATCTGTCCCGATTCGGGGACCCAATCCAACCCGGAATTCTTTGGTGGTGGATGATCCTCCATACTATGATTTGTGCTATTTGGATGCAGCATAATAGTAGAATTTTTAAGTAGGAAGCGGCTACTTATTTTTGTGTGTGAGAAAGTTTTAGAATGGGCAAGAGTTTTTTGTAATTTGGATACTTGGAAAACCCTCCTTATTTTGTCTTGGAGGAGAGCTTGCGTGAGTAGAACACCTTCTTGGTGTCTTGTATACGAAGGGGCTTTTGTTGCTGGCATTCTCGATTGTAAATTTCTTTTTTTCACTTTTAAAATACAAGTGGTACTATCCACATTAAAAAAAAAATAGCATTTTTATTTTGGGCTTATAAGCTTTTCCTTAACTTCACAATCATTGCAACAACATGTAACAAATCCGGTTATTGCTTTTGAGAGAATGAACCCTGTCCTTTGTGAGAAGCTAAAGCTAAGTGCTTTCATGTCACTTGTTTTGTCATGTTCCGATAAGAGATTATACTTGCCCTTGAAACTAACTTCTTTCGCTGCTGACAGGCTACGATGTGAGGATTCAGCTTGAACGGGACATGTGCGGGCTTCCAGCAAATGTGAGATACTCTTAAATACATGAAAAATCTGGAGATATAGTTAATAAACATAATTTTCTTCTGAATCTTAGGATTTGCTGATTTACTATTGCAAAGCAAGCTTGGAATTGGCACCAAGAAATAAAAGAACATTTGTTCATTGGATAAACTGTTATAAGAAAACTTGAAGTTTTCTTGATAAAGTTGCATGCTTCCAATTCACATAGGCTTGTAGGCAACAACACAGACATGTGAATCTCAATGCCAACAAATCTGGACCCTGATCAACTCAATATGTATCCAGATTAAAATGACTTTTAATAATAGAGACTTCAACAACTTTCTAAAATGAACTTGTCAGAAGGTGATGGAAATCCATTGAACTAAGCACCTAATGTAATTAGGATTTTGCAGTGTCATCCCCTCTTTGTAACTTTCACTAGGATTATTTAGTCACAGCTTAGTTTTGACATATGGATCAGCAACCAATCGATCATAATTTTGACATATGGATCAGCAACCAATCGATCATAATTTTGACATCCTTTAAGGACCAGCAACCAATCATTTAATTGTAAGCCTTTCTTCATCAGCCTGGGTCAAGGAAGGCAGGATCAGCACAGATTGGATCGGCCGATCGGTTTTGACTTGAACTGTTCCAATCGGTTTTGACCCGAATTGATCCAATCCCATGCCCAATCCACTGCTCCAGGCCAGGATTGGTTGAGGATTGGACCAGATCGGACGAATTTTTTTCTAAATAATTTAAAAAATAAATGGGGACTGGTCCCGATCGGTTGATCTGATGGGTTTGGACCCATGCCGATCCGTGCCCAATCCCCGATTCTTCCTTCCTTGGCCTAGGTAAGCTAACATATCTAATAGATCCCACATTATGACCGGAATTCGATCAACTTAGACCCTGACATCACTTCCACATTTGACCTAGATCATGGCCCATTGACATGTGGCTGAGCCACCTTTGGCAATATGTGCCCAGTTTCGAGTAATGCTCCTTAGCAGGTAGAAGAATATTTCTTAGATGTGTATGTTATAGTGTAAAAGATAGGTAGGATCAGTCCGGCATGTGAATTTCAGCTAATCTTATTGTGCCTTTCTTTATTTTGTTAGTGATGATTATTAGGGTATTTTCGGCATTCTATTTTATTGAGATGCATTTTCTTTATTAATTTGGGTGGTTTCTTTAGCTTAATCAGGGTTTTTCAGGGTAAAACTTGGTATTATACTATTTTTATTGTAAATAACAGTTGTAATAATGGCTGCTTAGGGCTTAGAAGAAAGTTTGCTTTGTGACCATGCCTAGTGCTCTCTCTCTTCTTGGATGCAACGTGAGGCCAGTTGCTTGAAGCCAATAGTCTCCTCCTTTGGAGCATGACCTGAGACCATATGTATCTCTTCTTAAAGTTGTCCGTCTCTTCTTCCACATCTACTCCCAACATATTCATTCTTTTTTCTCTTTTGCATCATCTTCTTGCTGTCTTCATGTTAAGAATACATGTTCATCATCTCATATCAATGCAACAAGTAGAGAGGAAAAAGGCACTTACAAAACTGCAACATCCCTTAACTGTTTTCATCTCCTCTCCATCTTCTTCATCCATTATCTGTCATCTCCTTCCTCTATTAGATCCCTCACAGGGGGAGGAGAAAATAAATAGAGAATGAGAGAGAACTGGAGTCAATGCTGCCATTGTCCTTCAATCTCTGTTGCCATCCATCCACTGCCATATTGGCTCTCTGACGCTCTCTGTTCCCTTTTCTTCTTTTCCTTCCCTTCTTCTGCTGCAGTTGTCACATTCTCTTTTTTTCTGTTCCACTGTCTCCCTTCGCACGTTTGATGTTCACGTGAAGAGGAGACCACAGAAAAAGTGAAATCTGACATTTGGAATCTTTTTCTCATGTCTTTTCCAAGGAAGCCCGGAACCCACACATCTTTATCTCACTTTTCACACCTTAATAGTTCAATTCTAGTTATTTGAGCCTTGTTTGCATGGCTACTTTATGTATGGTTTTTGTTTTTGGCTAGGTGCTCCAACAATCCTAACCTTTTCAAATGTGACCTAGCTGCTTTTAGCCACATCGTCTTGACTTTCTCCTATTGGCTCCTTCCATTTGTATGGTTGTCCTTTTTTAATTGGCACCATCCATTAACCACTCTTGTATATTAAATTTCAAAGATACCATGCTTACTTGCATATTATCCTGCATACCCTCCTAATATGTATAATGTTTATTAATTGAGACGGCGATGACAGACTTGATAGGGATAATTTAAATATTAACCACTTGTATGTTAAATTTTAAAAATGCCCTGCTTACTTACACATTATCCTATACACATTCCCCCCTTCTCTCTCTCTCTCTCTCTCTCTCTCTCTCTCTCTCTCTCTCTCTCCATATATGTATATATAACATTTCAAAATTGCCACAGCAACGGTATATTTGATATGTATAAATGTTTCATAGGTGCCACTGAAATGGCACATATACATATGTTGTTTTGTAAGGTTATATAAGATATTATACAAGTAAACATGGCATGTTTGAAATCTAACATACAGGAGCAGTTAATATGAAGGTATCCATATTTGATATGTGGAGACATTTCATATGTGCCACTTAAATGGCATACTTGATATGGATTTTTTTTATAAAAGGGTATGTAGGATAATGTAGGAGAGCATGATACTTTTGAAATTTATCATACAAAAGTGGTTACTATGAAGTTTCCCTTAATTTATATAAGATGATACGAGCTCATACCAGCTCACCTATCCTATCTTTTTTTGCCTATGGGTTGGGAGTATTGGTCTGTCTAATTAGATGTCACAGAATGATACTTTTGCTCAAGATGTAAAATTTTAAGAGTTTTAAATATATCAGAAGTTCATGTTATTTCTGAATACACAAGTGTGCATATTATATTTTGTCTCTTTGTAGCTCTCTTTTTAAGACTATCATGACTTATCTATTCAATCATTCTCATTTCTGTGATATCCTTATCTTTTATGCATGTTAAATGTTAAGGGTTTCATGCTAAAGGCATGTACTTAATAAACTTTTAGGTGGTGGTATTTTTAATAATCTCTAACTTAGATCTGTTTAAAGACTTATCTACCTAAATATTTTCATCACTGTGATGCACTTCCTTTTTCGTGTGTCTATTTTACAATTTAACACCATAAGCATAGCAAGTTGTGTAACATTTCCTGAAAAGAGGGTTCTTGATCTCTATGATACCCATCTATCATGCAATATCTTGGAAGTGTACATGTTTCTGTGTGGATACAATGTATCTCACAAACCGATGAAGAAGCATAGTATCCGTAACCTGTACGATGCTGGTAAGGTCTATGCCTATCCAAAACTGTAACTTTATTCAATAATATTATTGATATCAGATAGGATGATCATATTTAGTTTATTATTTATTAGCTTAATATTAACCATAAATTTAATGTCATATATGTCCGGTAATATTTTACTGTCATATTTATACTTAGTTCTATATTAGTTATTTATTACACATATGCTATCTTATCGCATCTGGTTACATGCGTATTCATTACCTTATCCAGTATAATTACCAGTTCAAGTGTGCTATCCATGGCTGTATCCGTTAAGCTTTCAGTCTTGGCTACTGTATCAGATAGGATGATCATATTTAGTTTATTATTTATTAGCTTAATATTAACCATAAATTTAATGTCATATATGTCCGGTAATATTTTACTGTCATATTTATACTTAGTTCTATATTAGTTATTTATTACACATATGCTATCTTATCGCATCTGGTTACATGCGTATTCATTACCTTATCCAGTATAATTACCAGTTCAAGTGTGCTATCCATGGCTGTATCCGTTAAGCTTTCAGTCTTGGCTACTGTGTCTGATAACCAACTAAAATATCAATAATCATGTTGTGTATCACGTTTTTGGTTATCATTTTTTTCCCTATGTCCTACACCTTCCTCTTTTTGGTTCTTTAGCTGTAATTTTTGATTAGCTCTAAAGCTTTTCTTTACATATTTAGTGCACCTAAAAGTTCCTCACATATCCAAAATGTTTCCCTTTCCAATCAGATGGGTTTTTAGTTAGTCTTGGGCTTGTTCATCTACAGACTACTATTTCTTGTTTTAAGAAGTATAGATGATGGTTTCTGTTGTGCTGAAATTGATCTCCTGTGAATTTTCCAGGTGATGCAGAAGTTTCCTCATATAAGAAATTATTCCACTTTCAGAATTCCCAGCTCTGTTGATACTGCAAACCTTCTGAAATGCCAGCTAGCAGTTGTTTGCTTTTGTTGTAAGAATCCTTTTTTTTCCCTGTGATTTATACTTGTTCTATTACAGCCTTAAGGCATAATGTTATAGCCACATACATGGCATTGAGTTTGATCTGTACACGACAACAAGTTTGATGCAGAAGAAATTATTAACTTGTCCCTAAAGCAATCTGGCATTCAGATAATTGTTTGTGTGCTCATGGTTTGTAGTTTCTTGATACTCATTCCCGTTCTTACTTGTTTCTTGAGACTTGGGATGAGTTTCTTGATAGTTATCTCACTTTTTGAATATATTATGTGGTACCATCCACATCTCAAAAAAAGAAAGCCTTCTTTCTGTGATTTTTTTTTGAAAAATTAATTAGACCCCCCGTCGCAGGTTTAACATTATCTTCCACCGCTGTTAGAATTTTCTGTACCGATAGGCCCTTTCTTATTGAAGCACATTATTTTCCACCCCCTCATTGTCACATCTGTTATGTAATTTTCAGAAAATGCCAAACTTACCCCTACCTTTTTCCTCTCCCTTTTCCTTTTTGTTCTTCTACCTCCTTCAAAGCATAATGTCTCAGTGATTGTGCATCTATTACAAACAAACCCACAAGTGATTTGGAACTTGGTAACAAGCAAACAACTAACAATAGAGAAGAAGCTCTTGTTCTCTGCCTTGGAGTCCTGCTGATGGGCATCTTCTTGGTGGTGGCATCGAGAGCTGCACAGGTCATGTGCAACATGTCCCAAAAGGGGATGACCATCTGTAGGCTGGTCGTGAGGAGGTAGAATTCAGAAGCACTGTCGGCAACATGCTGCTGTAGTTGCTAATGTTGACCTGCCCTAATTCTGTACATTCAGGAGGAAGCTAATAGCTTGTGAATAATTATTCTAATAACATATAATAAGCCACTAGGATATTATGTTAATATCCTTTGCATCATTATTCTAATAAGTAATAGCATAATAACTTAATAAGTCATTAGGTTATCATTGTGTTATTATGTTAATATCCTGTACACCATTACGATATAGCACTTCTTTGAATAATGAAATGATTTAATCACTTATTTCAATAACGTAATAAAGTAACCACTTATCCCAGTAACATAATAACGTAATAATGCACCAATGTAAATCTAGTAATCATGTGACTGGATAAGTCACTGGTTTTTCTAAAGCCCCATGCAGTCACTGTTTGGCCCGTGATATTAAAGACCCCAGAGCCCTTGATAATGCATCAAGGTCTTGGGGCCCATGATATAATGTGTTAAGACATTATTAGGTTATTATGTTATTACATTATTAATTGTTATGTTACTGGGTAAATTATTATGTTATTATATTACTAGATAAGGCACAAAGTTACAACATTACTACGTTACTGGTTATTTGGTTATTTCATTGGTACATTATTTATGTTATGACATTATTGGGTAAGTTATTATGTTAATTACGTTATTAGATAAATCACTAAGTTACTATGTTACCGGTTGTTTCATTATTACGTTGCTGCATTATTTTGTTACTAGGTCAAATAATTCTTTTCCTGACCACATCATATAACCATTGCACGGGTCAGCCATTGTTTGAGTACAACTCACAGTTGTTTTAGGGGAACTGGGCAGACACAGTAGCTGAGCTGCCTTGCAGATGCGCTGCCAGATGGTCCACAGAGTTCCAGATACGTCCTAGAGTGTTTTTCCTTTTGGTGTAACATAACACATGCTAGTATAGACCTTGCCAATGTGGGCGAAAAATTTATTCTTTGCTTTTCTGAGGAAATTGAGCTTTGTATAGGTGGCCAATCTTCTGTATTATTGGTTCATGGCTACTACTCCACTAGTCCCTTAACATGAAACTAAGGAGTAGCACGTTGCATATGCAGTGGGTTAACAGTGATGGATGTCCAGAAAAGTAGAAGGATAAGCCTCTAACTCTCTTCATAGTAAACATTTAGTGGATGTTGATCTAGGTTATTGTAACTCATTTCTCTACTTGTAATGTCGTGTAGACTTGATATGACATTTAGACCTGCGATTTGTTTGTAAATCTATACAGCTTATGGGAAATGCATCGATGCTACTGGACTGCAGTTGCCTGGAGTCTTAGATGACTTGTTCTCCTACAGTGGTCCACTTGGTGCGGTCTTTGGTGAAGAAGCCATATCACTTTATCTGTGGGCACCCACTGCACAGGTATTTAATGTTCTGTTGAGGGAATTTGCTTGGTAGCATATCTTCTATTGTAGTCTATTTATATTAGTATTTATGATCCATGCAGGTTGTACGTGCCTACATCTATGGAGATCAATCAAATGGGGATCTGCTGGAATGCGTTGAACTTGAAGAGAAATTTGGGATCTGGCATGCAAGTGTACCAAGAAGTTGGGAAGGTTATTATTATGTGTATGAAGTTTCAGCTTATCATCCCTCCACTCTCCGTATTGAGACATGCACGGTGAATGATCCATATGCGAGAGGGTATGCTGTATATATGCCATTATTTAATAGAAAAGGCGATGCATGTAGGCAAATGTGTGTTTGTACTTTGTAGACATCATGTGGTTGACCTTCGTACCATCATTTTTCTTTGAGCAGAATTTCATTGGATGGGAATCGAACTCTGTTGATCAATCTTGACTCTGATAGCTTGAAACCACTGGGTTGGGATGAATTGGCTGATGAGAAGCCCGAATTACTTTCTTTTTCTGACATCAGTATATATGAATTGCACATTAGAGATTTCAGGTTAGTTCCATTGTTTCATGTTTCTTATCCATCATTGTTGACAACATGGTTCTGTATGCAATTATGCATAATATGCCTTCATGTTCCATTATTCTATGTTCTATGCATCTTCCCTGCAAGATTGGCCATGTTTTTCACCTCAGTAAGCAGTTACTGGGGGATTGAACTTTCCCATGGCATGTTTTACCAGGAATGGGGTGTTCATTGTTCTCCTGCTGACTGTCGCTGCAGCCTGTATGTGGGCTGTGTGAGGGATCTTACAAAAGTGCAATCTGTTTGTCTTTTCTGAACTTAATGCTGTCGTCCTAGAACGATGAGTGGAACCTGGAATTTTCTGTTCTACTCAAAGTAACTAAGTTTATATGCTTTAAGGCTTTAGTAAGTAACCCTATCATGTATGCAAAAAGCCGCTTGCATTATGCATGTATAAAAAGCTCCCCAAAGTTTCTTCTTGTGCTGAATAAACTCTAATTTATCTGTGATGTGATGCCATGGTAGACTTGACTACAGGGGGTTATCAAATGATTATATTAGGGGTTTGCATGTACACATTTTACAGGGTGTTTCTTCATATTTGAGATTCCGTAGGGGGATCATTTGCTAAATCCATATTTATTTATTAAAGTACATTTTTTTGGGTCTCTACAGGAGTTCTAACCTAATATTACAGAGGCATCCAGGCATCCACCATGAGTACCTGGTGTGGGACTAGAAGAGTTCTGAATCTTGCATGTGCTCATGTCAAATCTTTACATGTATTATGGCTTATGCTTTGTTTCCTGATCTGTTTAAATGATCAGTTATTCTAATCTTTGTTTCTAAGTAGGCATTGGATGCATGGATGGCAGTATCGGCCGATACCGATACATATCGACTGATACCGATATGTATCGGATACCGATACGTATTGGCCGATACCTACCAGTATCGGCAGTGACTGGTACAGATACAGGGTACCTTGATACCGGCCTACCCAAATAAAATCTAAAACAAAACCTGTTTCGGCCGGTATTGGGCGATATAGCCGATACTGATACCGATACATATCGGAATCAGTACCCACCGGTACGGGTACTGATACCGAGATTGCCATCCTTGATTGGATGTCCATGGAAGCCCATTGTGATCTTGAATATGCATTCATGTATTTGTTATGTCTAGATCTTTATTTCTATTTCTTATGTGGACCAATGTTAACATATTGCTTGTCGATGTACTTGCAGCGCCACGGACTACACTGTAGATCCTGATCTTCGAGGAGGCTACCTTGCTTTTACTTGTGAGGTGGTGAACTAACCTTTCTGGTTTCGTTGGAAGAACCGTAGATTCATTCTTGGAAGTTGGAAGTCACTCTTTAGCTTCTAGTTTTATCTTTGTTTTAATTGTGGGTATCCAACTGCTGCTTTTCAGTCCCTCCGCTCATCTGCATCAAACATTGTATGATTGCCCACTTATCTTCTTTCAGCCCATATTGGTCACATCCTTCTTAGTCAACATCTATTGCTGTTCACCTGTCAAATATCCTGGACAAGGGGTCTGCTGCATCAGATATTGTATCATCACCTGCTTGTGCAGCTGTGCTTCTTTCTGGCCATATCAGTCAAGCCATCACCTGTTGAGGTTCACAGATCAAAAGTCCTGAACAAGGGATCAGCTAATTCTGGTCAATCCAGCTGATCCAAAAAAGAATGTTGGGGGTTGGGGGGATTCTGTGGGAAAGGAAAAAAGAAAAGAAACAAGAAAATGAAAACAGGAACCTCTCCGGAGTACTCTGCTTGTGGCAGCAGCAGCATGCAGCGGCAGTGAACAAATGTTGGCAAGCATGCGGTAGCATGTTACCAACAAGTTGCTAGCATTTCACCTCAGTGATAACCTCAGGCCACAGCAGAGTGCCTAGCTGGCTGGTTCTTTTTTCTATTTTCTGCTTTTCTCTCACTTGAAAAATCCCTCGTGACCATTGGACTGGAAATTTTAACGTTGTAACTACGAGTAAGACCTCAGCACAGAAATTTAATGAGTCCATGGAGTTGGACCAAAATTTATCCAAAGCAAGGACTCCTATTTCCATTTAAGAGAAATAGTAGTTACCCTTAGCATATGATTGGGATGATATGGCATCCCACATTTCTCTACTGGCCTCACAAATGAAAAGTTTCTAGGATGGTACCACTTGAATTTCCATAATGAGATTTCCTTGGAGCTTTAGTTAAATTAAATGTTGATGGAGGGTATGGCTGGGTTTTAGTTATATTCATATTTTATGGAAGTGGATCTTAATATCATCACAGACTAAGATTCTGTTTCATTCTTTCTTTGACTGTTGCCCTAGAGAAGATCTCCTAAAGCAATCTTGCCTCTTTCCTAGGACATTGGGGAATAAATACAACATCTCTCTAACCCACCCACAGGAAAAAAGAAGAAGAAGAAAGAAAACCTCACTAGGGATCATGGAGTGAGAGTTTGTCAATCAATTCCTTGATGTGTGGAGTTATTCATGAAAGACAGGATCACTAGCAATCTATAAGGCACTCTGGTTCATGGAATTCCAGCACGGATTGGGAGGCCGGATTGGGACCCGCCGATCCCGATCCGAATCGGGATTGGATCGGCCGGAATCGGCTGAAATTGGCCGCGATTGGCCGATTCTGGCCGGATCGGGACCTGCAGATCCCGATCCGAATTGGCTGATCCGGATTGGGATAGGCCGATTTTGCATTCCATGTTCTGGTTGTCGAAGTATAGAGAAGTAGGGGTTGCAATCATTCATGATTTTTGCATTGTGGAGTGTTCATGTAAGAAAGGCTTCAGTTTGATGATCAGTGCGCTTCATTTCATTTCATGGTTTTGTAACTGATAGTCCCTGTCCTCAGCCCATCACATGGTCTTCAGCTGTATTTAGGGATGAAGGGTCCTTGGTTTAAGATCAACCATGGCCTGCTTTAATAGAGGCATGTGGAAAGGCAAGGGTCAAATATCCAATGTCAATGATCCCAACTCCCGATCCTGTGTTACCATTACAATCCAACATGTCTTAATTTCTTAGTAGATTCTTATGGGTAATGGGTGGGGGATATCTGGCATGAGCCTGTCTAATGTGCATGGCTCTAAAATGGCATAGGATCATACTGAAGCGGGCAAATCACTATCTGTCAATTTCGTGTATCTATTTTTGACACAGCCATTTTGGGTTGCTGACATTTCGCAAGGTCATGTCAAAACGGAACTTCAATACTTGAGGAAGTGCATTTAATAACTGTGTTTGACACTAAAAATTATGGAGTATACTACATTTATAATTTTTAGGGTTTACTCTTCGGGCCTTATCATAGTGGGCTCCTCTTAGTATGTCATTTTTTGTCGACATAGATTGTCCTTCAAGTGACATTTGAAAATAACGACACATTTTCCTGGCAGAATTCGGCTGGTATACTTCACTTGAGGAAATTGAGCGATGCTGGTTTGACTCATGTCCATCTGTTGCCAAGCTTTCATTTTGCTGGTGTCCATGATGTGAAGGAGAAATGGAAATATATTGGTAATGTTATTGAAGTTTCCATAACTTCCTGTGACTTGATGTAAGCTCTTTCTCACTGGCTCCGGTTTTGATCAAAGCTGCAAATTTCAAAAAATGTTCTCTGTGTTAAAGAGCCTCTTTGTTTGTTTCCTCAATTTCTTTATGTTGTTCTAGGAGAGTTGTGTTGCTTCTTTATTTAGCAGAGGTTGCATCTTTTGGCTGAGTAACTTATGACTGCATTTGTGCCTGTTATGTTTACTATTCTGGCCAGATCTTTTCTGAAAATATCCAGAAATTTCGTAATTAATTTTCAGAGATTTAGCATCTTTTATTAAATGTGAATTTTTATAGGAAGTAATTGAAAATTTACAAAATTATTGGGCTTGTTTAGGGCACTAATGGACTGTTAATAATGGGCCTTAAGGGGCCATTTTTATGATGCCGAAATGGCCTGTTATTAGGCTTTTCGTTGGGTCCTTAGGAGGCCAGCATAATGGGCCTTGTTGAACCATAAAAATAAAAAGAGAAAGAACAAGAAGAATAACAAAGATCTATAAAAAAAGGGGTATGTGTTACCTGTCCAAGCACAAACAACATCAACAACCAGGAGCAATTGCAAGGAGCATCATCAGCAACAAGAACATCAACAAGGAGCAGCCACAACAGCAATAGCCTGCAACAAAAACAACAACAACAACAACAACAAAAAAGAACAAGAAAAGATGAAGCAGTTGCGCCAGAGAAAGAGGAGGAGCGGGGGAGAGAGAGATACAAAGAAAGAGAGAGAAGTGGAGAAAGAGAAGGTGGTGAAGGACAGGAGTCCATCTGGACTCTTCCTCTCAGGTGCACGCTCAAAGAGAGAGAGAAATAAAGAAGGAGAGGGATAAAGATAGAGGAAGAATGATTAAAAAAGAAAAAAGAGTCCAAAAGAAAAATGGAAAGTAAAACATGGAGATTTTACCTTCACCAGTAACCTTTTCCATGCTGTCCAGTAAAAAAAAAAAAAAAAAAAAAAAACAAAGGAAGAAAGGAAAAGAATCCTACTGTAATTAGGACACTTCACCCTCATTGGGTGGGAAAGCCACGTGGTGAGGGTGAAGCATTGTTAACCCAAAATTTCCAAGCTATAGGGTTTGACTAAAAAAAAAGGGAAGGAAACACATACAACATTTTTTTTTTTTTTTTAATGTATGTATGTGCATGTTAACATGCATACAATAAACAAAGAAAAGGGGATGATAACATACCTCAAAGCAGCAGCCAAGCAACCTCCAAAACCTGCACCAACCTGCAAGAAAAAAAAAAGTTCAGCAATAAAACCTGCAGCAACAAAGCTTCAAGTGCAGCAAACACCTCCAACCAGGGAAAATCTGCAGCAGAGGAGAAGAGCAAGCAGCAAAAGAAGGCCTCCAACAGCATCACCAATAGTCGGCCAGCACCAAGGAGCAGACCGCAGCCTAGGGAGGAAGAAACTGCAGGTCTGGCCGGCCTCCAAAGGCCCCCCTGTCGGTCCTCCTTTTTAAGGATTGAGAGAGAGAAGAGATAGGGATGAAAGGGAAGGGATAAACACAAAAAAAAGGGAAGGAGAGAGAGAGGCCAGGGATAATTACGAAAAAAAAAAAAAAAGAGAAAGAGAGATTGACCGGCCGGTCTCCTTCTCCATCCCCATCTTTATCCTCCTTTCTCTCTCCCTCCATCCTTATCTCTCCTCATCCTTATCTCTCCCCATTTCCATCTCCATCTCTCTCTTCATCTTTATCCTACTGTAGCGCGGGTACTGTAGCTACAGTACCCGCGCTACAGTAGCCGGCCCCCTAAAAGCCTATAAATAGGCCTCCATTAGCAGCCTTTGAAGCCCCCCCGAAATCTGCAAAAATTTGCAGCAAGAAAAGAGAAGAGAGGGCCCTGCTGATTTTTTTTGAAAGCTAGTTTATTTTTTTGTAAAAAGAGGGGAATAAAAGTCTATTTCCAGTTTCATGTCCTTATATTTTTTTATAAATATGGTCCATTCAGATTGTTTGAATGGCCATTAGCTTTTATATTCTCATTATGTTAATTTTTTTTTAAAAAAATAGTTCTTTCATATCGATTGGTTGGCCATTAAAACAAAATGAATTACCTTAAAAAATAGAAAAATAGAAAATAATAATTTAATAAACAAGATGGTTCTTTCATATCGGTTGGTTGGCCATCTAAAATTAATTTAAATAAAAAATAATAAATTAAATCATGGTTCTGCCATATTAGTTGGTTGGCCATCTAAAATTAATTTAAATAAGAAAACATAAAATAATAAATTAAATCATGGTTCTGCCATATTGGTTGGTTGGCCATCTAAAATTAATTTAAATAAGAAAATAGAAAATAATAAATTAAATCATGGTTCTGCCATATTGGTTGGTTGGCCATTCAAAAAAATAACTTGAAAATAATAAAACAGAAAATAATAAATTAAAAATAATAGTTCTTCCATATTGGTTGGTTGGTCATTCAATAAAATAAACTTAAAATAATAAAACAGAAAATAAGAAATTAAATTAATGGTTCTTCTATATTGGTTGGTTGGCCATTCAATAATAAATTAACTTAAAAAAAAACAGAAAATAAGAAATTAAAAATAATGGTTCTTCCATATTGGTTGATTGGCCATTCAATAAAATAAACTTAAAATAATAAAACAAAAAATAAGAAATTAAATTAATGGTTCTTCCATATTGGTTGGTTGGCCATTTAATAATAAATTAACTTAAAAAAATAAAAAATAAGAAATTAAATTAATGATTCTTCCATATTGGTTGGTTGGCCATTCAATAATAAATTAACTTAAAAAATAAAAAAATAAAAAAATGAATTAGTAGTTCTTCCATATTGGTTGGTTTGCCATTAAATAATAAATCAACTTTAAAAAATAGAAAATAAGAAATTAAATTAATAGTTCTTCCATAATGTTTGGTTGACCAAAAAATTTGTTAATCAACCAATTAATTTAATTAATTTGTTAACCAATCACCTAACCAATTAAATTAAGTGGTTAATCAATTAGTTGAATTAACAAAATCTATTAATTAATCAATCAATTAATTAAATTAACAAATTTGTTAATCAATCAATTAACCAATCGAATAAATTTGTTAATCAATCAATTCAATTGTTAAACAGTTAATCAAACAATTAAGTTAATTGGTCAACCAATCAATTAATCCAACTAACTAAGTTAACAAACTTAGTAATTTATCAATTAATTCAATCAATTAAATCAACAAATTTGTTAATTAACCAATTAAGTTAATTTGTTAAGCAATCAATCAATTAAGTTAGCAAAATTTGTTAATCAATCAGTTAACTTAACCAATTAAGTTAATTTGTTAAGTTGTTAATCAACTAATTGATTTAACTTATTTGTTAACCAATCAATCAACTAACCAAATTAAGTTGTTAATCAACTAATTAATTTAACTTATTTGTTAATCAATGAATTAACTAACCAAATTAAGTTGTTAATCAATCAATTAAGTGAAGTTGTTAATTAACCAACCGATTAAATCGATAAAATTTGTTAATTAATCAATCAATTAATAAAATCTGTTAATAAATCAATTAATTTAATTAATTAAGTTAATTTGTTAACTAATTCAATCAATCAAATTAACAAGTTTGTTAATTAATTAATTAATTCAACTAATTAAGTTAAATTGTTAATCAATCAATCAACAAATTTGTTAATCAATCAATTAACTTAACTAATTAGGTTGAAATTGTTAACCAATCAACTAAATAAATAAATAAATCTGTTAATTAATCAATTAATTTAACTAATTAAGTTAAATTGTTAATCAATCAACTAATTAAATTAATAAACTTGTTAATTAACCAATCAATTCAACCAATTAAATTAACATAGTTCTTTCATAATGCTTGGTGGACCAAAAATTTGTTATTCGATCAATTAATTTAACTACTTAAGTTAAAATTGTTAATCAATCAACCAACTTAATTAACAAACTTGTTAATTAACTAATTAAGTCAACCAATTAAGTTAATTCAATCAATTCAATTAACAAACTTGTTAATTAATTAATTAACTTAACTAATTAAATTAATTTCTTAATTAATCAATAAATTAAATTAACAAATTAAATCAACATGGCTCTTCCATATTGGTTGGATAGCCAATGTCTTTTTTTTTTTAAAAAAAAGGTAATAAAAAAAAATCAGGTTCATTCATACTGGTTGAACGATCTAAGTTTAATGACTCTATTATATTGTTGGACTGACCACTTGATTAATGGTTTACTTTTATTGGTAGTGTGACCAAAGGTTATGATTATTGATTCATCTCGATCAATAGGGAATCCCCATTGGGGATAATCAGTGATTTTTATGGTTCTGTCCTAACTGGGGCCAGGCTACGAAGTCGTGATTATTCTATTTATAGATAGACCAATAAGAATAAATCTTTATTCATTTATATCGATAGGGTAACCATTAATTAAAGTGGTTCTTTCCTACTGATGGATTGACCATTAAGTTCTGATTCATTTATATTGGTTAAATGACATAAAATAATGTTATGGTTCCTTCATATCGGTTGAAGGACCATTAAAGAATATTCTTAATTATGTGGCAGCGTTCATGCCTCATCAATTAAGAGTATCTTTTAAGCAGTCTATGTCTTTTCAAAAGATCTTAAATGAGAGGACATGCTGTCCAAATAATTCTCTATCTTTTTATGAATAATTAAAGGATAATTTCAAAGAATCTTCCACAAAATACCCACTCCTTTAGAAGAACTCAAGTATCCTTTAAGTCCTCTAAAGGATATCCATAAAATCTTCCTCACTAAAAAGAACAAAAAAATGACTTGCATGCCTATAATTAATCTTGCTTATTCCTGCTTTCTTTAAACCTTAATTAGACGGTTAATTAAGGGTAACCAATCTTTGATTGGTGTAATTAACACTGACCATGGTCGGTGGGGAGAAGTCAAGAATGCGGATCCACAGTCGATCCAGAAGTCATTTAGACTTTGAGGATTAATCCTAAGAGTCTGCCTAAAAGAAAAGAGAACATTTTTTTTTAAAAAAACTCAAATTTCTCTTTTCAAATCAAGATTTTCAAATCCGACAATTTTTTTTTTCAAAATCAAAGGATCAAAATCAAAAAAATGGGAGTCTCACAAGCATGCACCCCCCTCCTCCTCCTGTTCTAATTGTCTTAGGACAAGGACAATTTAAAAAAAAATAAAGCAAAAAAAAGAGAGGGAGGTGCCCACTTAGGGTGGACTCTCCACTTGCTCTCCACTGAGTTCAACACCAACTCGGGTAGGTACAACAGATGACTCAGTCTTCTTCTTTTTTTGGAAGGTGACCAATTAGGCCACAAATTCATTAAAAATAAATACAAACAGTATACTAGAGAGCAAAGCAAACTCTCAAATCACACACAATCCCCTTACAAAGTTAAGAAAAAAACCCCTCTCCAAAGAAACTCCCCCCAAGATATCTTATCAAGGAGATAAGATATTAAAAAAAAGTAGAAACAAGATTACAAAATCAGCCATTCATCCGCAACCACTGTTGCAAATGAGACATAAGAGGACAGGATTTCAGATGCACCACTACCCTTGCAATTTTTCCCCATTCAGAAACCCATTTAATAACCCTGCTCATAATATTGTAGAAGCTATCAAACTCATTCCTGAACCTTCTATAATTCCTTTCAGTCCAAACTCCCCACAGAAATGTTGGAAGAATTATAGACCATAACTTCCTCTCAGATGGTATAGGACACAACTTAGCCCACCCATCCAATATATGATGCACAGAGGGAGGTTCCTCCCAAGTAATATTAAGGCTCTTAGAGTAGGACAACCACCAAGCATAGACAATTCCACAATGGAAAAATAGATGCTCAGCTTCCTCATCAAATCTTCCATAGAAAATACAAGTGAGCTTCTGCACAGGAAAAAACCTTCTCAGTCTGTCCATCGTGGGTAGCCTTCCCAAAGCCATCTTCCAAAGGAAAAGATTGATCTTGCAAGGTAAAATCTTAGACCAAACTGTAAGTCCCCAGAGCACTCTAACTCCACTGTCATTAATCACTCGTAACAAAGCATTAACAGAAAAAATACCTTTAGAATTCCAAACTCATAGCCTTATGTCGTCACAGTTTCTCTGAAGCCCAACTTTCTAAATGATGTTCAGAACAACCACCAAGTTTTGAAGTTCTTGAGCTGTTAAATCTCTTCTAAATGTCAAATTCCATAGACTGGATTGCCCATATGAGTACAACTCAGACACATTTCTTTTTGTCTTCAGAAATTTGATACGAATTTGTGAATTCCATTGCCAAAGGCTGGTAAGAAGCCTACATGTCTTCCCATAATTTGATTGAACACCCATTACCCACTTGATAAGAAATTGGAGGAGCAATCAAATCAACCATCTTATTAATATTCCTCTATATTGGGGACATATTAGATAAAGAGGTTGGATGCAAATTCCATCTAGATGTACCATGATAATATTTCCCCCTAATAATTTTGATCCACAGAGTATCTTCCTCCTCTCCCATTCTTCAAATCCACTTGGCCAATAAAGCTTGATTAAAGGTACCTATCTTCACCAAACCAGCCCCTCCTTGATCCTTTCTCCTACAAACCTTGTCCCATGCTATTAGGTGCAAAGTTCTTGAGTCTCTCTTCCCCCCTTCCCAGAAAAATAGGCTTCTCTTAGATTCAATTATTCTTTCCACCTTTTTTGGAATTTTGAATATGGAAAGATAGTATGTTGCCAGAGACGAAAGGACTGATTTAGATAACACCCATCTACCTCTAGCTAATAAAAACCTAGTTTTCCATCCTTCCAATCTCTGTTCAAACCTTCTAATAAGCTCATCCCAATCTCTGACGTTGCATTGAACATCAGACAGAGGGAGACTCGGATAAGAAATTGGGAAAGAGGATACCTTACATGTAAAAGTTTCAGCAATTTCTTGAATTCTCTTCTGGCCCAAATTAATTCCTACCACCTTAGATTCTGAAAATTGATGGCCAACCCTGTAATGACTTCAGTTAAAATCAGTAACCTCTTCATATTTGTAAGTATAACATCATTTCCAGAGGAGAATAACAGTGTATCATTTGCAAATTGAAGATGTGACAGTAAAAACCCATCTCTCTCAACAGAGAATCCATCAACCAACCCTTGTGTTGCCGCCATATCCCAAAGGGTACTTAAAACCTATCCAACTAAAATAAAAATAAGTGGAGACATAGGATCTCCTTGCCTAAGCCCCCTCGAGCTTTTAAAATAACCACATGGTTCACCATTAAAAAGAATAGAGAATTTAGCATGGATATGTAGCTTATGATCCAATCAATCCATTTATGATTAAAACCCATGGCACCAATTTTTTTTTGAATACACAACCAGCTTACTCGATCATAAGCTTTCAAAATCCAATTTAACTAGCACACCCTCCTTTCTACTACTTTTCTGAGAGATAATGGCTTCATGGGCTGACCAAAAATTGTCCAAAATGTATCTTCCCTTAAGGAATGCTGCCTAATTTGAACTAATCACCTCCTTCAACACATTCTTCAGCCGATTAACTAAAACCTTGGTAATAATCTTATAACAACCATTCAAGAGATTGATGGGCCTAAAATCAGACACAATATCAGTCCCTTCCCGCTTTGGAATTAGAACAATAAAAGTAGAATTAAATCTTCTGATGCTCAGCGGCCTTTCTTGGAACTCCCTCATCACCTTCATCAGATCTTCTTTAATGGTATCCAGAAATATTGATAAAAACCCATAGAAAAACCATCCAGGCCTAGTGATTTATTGGCTTCCATACTAAAAACTATTGATTTGACTTCCTCCTCTATAAAGGGTACACACAGTTCATTATCCTGACTCTCTTTAATTTTTGGTAAAACCCCATCCTGAAGATGAGGTCTCCACCATTCATCTTCCTTAAACAATTTCTCATGAAAGGAAACAAAGGTTTTCTTAGTCTCTTCCTTTGTCTCCATAACAAGTTTATCAACTTTCACTTAATCAATTCTTATAGATCTCTTCTTAGCACTTGCAGTAGCATAGAAAAATCTTGTATTCTTGTCCCCCTCTCTCACCCAAAGCTCTTTCGACCTCTGTTTCCATTTTATCTCTTCTCTTAGCAGCCACATATTATAGTCCTTTTTCTGTTCAGCCAGCTCCTTGTTCTCCTCTTCAGATAAGCCAACCGCATTAGCTCTTACTTCCAGCCCATCTATTTTCTGAATAATCTGCTGCCTAGTAGAAGAAGCTGCCCCAAAAGTCACTGCACTCCATGTTTTAATACCTGACTTCATCCTATTCAACTTATTAGAAAATGTAATAGCCGCCTGATGAGAGGATTCCTCCTCCTTCCACCATCGAGTGATCAGGCCTTTAAACTCCTCATGTGTATGCCAAGCTAACTCAT
The DNA here is from genome assembly GCA_030544215.1 of Zantedeschia hybrid cultivar. NCBI lineage: Eukaryota > Viridiplantae > Streptophyta > Magnoliopsida > Alismatales > Araceae > Zantedeschia > Zantedeschia hybrid cultivar. Next base: position 6,049,072 of record JARZZO010000002.1, read on the forward strand.
ACCTGAAAATTCTAGGCTTCCTTTTCTCTTCCCTAGTCCTCAGTAATAAAGGAATATGATATGAAACCATCTTGTTCAGACCTAACATGAGAAACAAGAAACTTATTGATCCAATTGGCTGAAACCAGCACCCTATCCAGCCTTGATTGAGTACCATTCAGTTGTAGATTAGACCAAGTAAATTTCCTATTAGGACTTTCTAGGTCCACCATTTCACAATTAGATATCCAAACTCCAAATCTCTCCATATATGAATTCCATTTCTGACAGCCGGTTCTCTCCCATAGATATCTAACACAATTAAAGTCTCCAAGTATACACCACATTCCTTGAAATATCAAAGCTAACCTATCCAGCTCCTGCCAAAACTCTGCCCTTGTCTGTTGAGAATGAGGACCATAAACTGAGGTGACAACCCAAGACTTTGAACCAGTCACTGCAATAAAAATCACTGAAATACTGAAACTGCCCATATCACAAATCTTCCCTTTAAATCTGCTGCCATTCTAGATGATAAGCTGTCCCCCACTTGTTCCTTGTGCAGGAAATGTAGCCCATTATGTTAACAAAGAACCTCCAAGTTGCTTAGTAATTTGTCCATCCACATCTTCCATTTTGGTTCTTGCAAACAGACACATTCCAGCCTATGATTCCTGGCTAGGTCACTCACCGCCCTTCTCTTGATATCCCCATTAAGACCTCTTATATTCCAAGAGCATAGAAGCATTATAAAGATTTCATGCCCCCCTGCTTCTTAGGTCTTAGAGAGTCTACAATTTCATTTTGGTTAATGAAGTTGACTTCCCTCTTGCCTATTTTCACACCCCCTCCAACCCCTTTTCTCTTTAAAGAGCACTGCAGAGCCTCTGATCGTCTAAGTCTCTTAATGAAGCTAATTACAACATATTCTTTGCCTTGAAAGGAAACACCAATTTTCCTTCCAAAATCCATAATGTCCTTCACAAGTGTTCATACCCCACAACATAGCTAGAAGAATAGGGTACAATGGCTTTAGACACATCCTCTCCGGAGCTCCCCTGAACAGAATCTACGTTCCCTAGCAATTGGATTGCCAGTGCCTCGGGTTCCAGGGTAAAATGAAGACCCTCCTGTTCTTTCTCTGCAGACTGAAACGGCTTATCCACGGTTGCAACCTCCTCAGAGGAGGAATCCCTCAGCTTCAGATGGCCCGCCGAATAAGCACTAAGCCTTGAAGGGGACCGGAGGCCTAACAGAACTCCTCAGTTCCTCTTCAAGAGGACAGAACATATCAGGAGCCCTGGAACCATATTGAGAAGCCTCCCCGAGAAAGAAGCCCCCTGATTGCCGTCAAGAGTCTTAAATAGTGCCACCCCAGTTGCAGGAGGAAGACGATGAACAGTGCGTCCATCGCGAGCCGGCCGATCACGGGGCTCCGGTTCACAGGCTGGTCAAAGACAATTAAATTAGACCGGATGGTTGACTTGATTTGAACTGGCCGGTCGGAAGTTAAGTCAGGATCCGACTCACACCCCGCCAATAACTTTTCACCTGGAATCGGATAAAACCTGTCAGCTCGATACTGTTCGTCTTCCCAGCCCGTTAAGCCCGACAATTGATCTTGCAGGAACCCGACTACCGGAGCCTCGGGACTCGACGAAAACCATCCCGCCGCCCTCGCCTCGTACAATGCAACATCCCAACAGTGCTCTTGCAAATCATCAGACACCCGTTGGCTCACAGAGACCAAGGTTCCATGCTTCTGCATGGCCCGAGGAGGAAATTGAACCGACACTTTAGAAGTCAGATAAGACCCTTTCTTCACCCTATATTGAGTCGTCTCTGCCGCTCCTACCTGTTGAGTCATAGGGATTGACTCAACCAACTTGGGAGAAGCAACATGAAAACAAGGAATTCTGGGTCGGGTCTGGACCCGGAATCGGGACTCGGCGATCCCGACCTGATCTGGATCGGCCGGGTCGGCCGATCTAGACAAAGTCCGGCCGAGTCAGATCAGCCGGATAAAATAAAATAAAATAAAACATAAAAAATCAGGAAAAATCAGAAAAAATTTAAAAAAAAAATCAGAAAAAATTACATACATATTATTCAATTGATGTACAATAAGAATGAATGCAATTCATGTACATCCATAAAAAATAAATATTAAAGACAACTAACTAACTAATAATTTTTGTTGTGCACTAATTAAAAAAGACATTATTGTTGAAAAATACCTTAGAAAGATCACATTTGTGATCCTTCATCATCCAGCTCATAAGTTTGAGCTGGCGGGCCAATTGAACCTTAATTACACTAATCATACAAAAGTTCCAATTTTTAATCCATAATTAGGGCTTATTTTAACTAATTAACGCTAATAGCATGCAATTAATGCAAAAAAATGCACATTTATGTTCTAATAAGTTCAATTGAGTGGTTGGCACACTCAATTGATCCTTAATTATACTAATCATACAAAAGCTCCAATTTTTAACCCTTAACTAGGGCTAATTTTTACTAATTAACGTTAATAACATGCAATTAATGCAAAAAAATACACATTTATGTTCTAATAAGTTCAATTGAGGGGTTGACACACTCAATTGAACCTTAATTACATTAATTATACAATAGCCCCAATTTTTAACCCCTAATTAGGGCTAATTTTGAGAATTTTGTCTAATTAACATGCTGATGAGGCAGAATCCGATTCGGCCCATTAAAGCAAGCCCAAACCCCGTTCAGCGCAACAGCAGCAGTACCAGGCCCTCCGGGAGCCTTCGGCCCATCAGCGGCCCAACAGCCCTCGACCCGTTAGCGGCACCGTCGCTCCCGGCCCAACAGGCTTCAGCCCGTCAGCGGCCCACCAGCCAACGGCCCGGGAACAGCGCGGCGGCCCAGGGCCCAACAGGCTTCGGCCCATCAGCGGCCCAACCCCCTTCGGCCCGGTAGCCGAATCCGGCCCACTCCGGTGGCGGATCAGGCACTATGGCGGTTTATCAGTAAGCCCTCATTTAGTCCTATATCGGCTGCCACCGTTAACCATCCGCTATCCTTTGCTATAAATACACCGCTATTTATTGCCCAAAGGATGCTTCCGCAAGCCTCCGAGACCCTTAAGGACTACAGTCCGAAAAGCATTAAAGTTACTCTCTTTGCCTTCTGAATCGAATCTTCTTCAGGAGCTAACTTGACCGTCGGAGGGGGTTCCCCAGGGCTGAAGCCCGGGACTCCTGCTGACTGGTTTTTCTTCTTCTTTCTCTCCTGCAGGAGCTTGGTTCGAATCATCGCCGACCTTCCCGAGTCGGTCTCGGCCGCCGACCTCGGACTCCTCTCCCTGGTCTCGACGCCGTGCGCCGGCTGCTCTTGCAACAGGGGATCCTCGGCCTCGTGCCGCCCCTTCGTCCGCCGAAGGAGCCTCGGCCCCGACTTCCCGGAGCGAGCCAGCCTTCGGACCTTCGGTATCGTCTCTGCGTCCTCCGTCTTCCGGATCCCCGTCGGGCCCCTGAACACCGATCCGACCCAGCATCGGATCCATCTCTTCGGACTCCGGCTTCGGAGTCCGGTCGTGATAGCTTCGGCTACATCATATGCTATTTTTTTTTAACCTAAATATTAATAGATCTACACAATATACACAATCATACATCATTTCTAATTTTTTTAGAATTTTTTTTAAAAAATAGATCGAAATATACCTAAACTCAGATCGGGATGAGAAAAGAAAATCCGACGTCGACGGCGGCGGTGACGGCGATAACAACGACGGTGGCGGCTCCCGGCCGGCCGGCTGACGATGACGGGATGAAAACCCCCTCCTTTCGGTCGAGATCTCAAAGAAAAAGAGAGAGAAAGAGAGAGAAGAAGATGGCCGGCGGCGGCGGGGGGGCCGGCGGCGAGTGGCGGTGGTGGCCGGGGGAGGGGCTGGGGGAAGGGGGGAAGAGTGGCCGATCTGGCCGGTCCGGCCCCAATTTGGTCCGGTTCGAGCCGATTTCCACCGTTTTTTTTTTTTTAAAATCGGTGGGGGGGAACAGTAAATTCTCCCCCCAAATCGGATTGGGACCCGCCGATTCCAATTCGAATAAGAATCGGCCGATTCCGCAATCCATGCATGAAAACCCCTAGGCGGAGCAAGAACAGAGCCCTGTCTCCTTCCCTGAAACTTCTTATATTCCGCTACTACTTTGGCCTAGGACCAATCCAAATAAGTAGATTTATCTGAATTGGAGGCCGACGACATCTCCTTCACCAGCTTCACCCAGAGGTCTCTCCCAGCAATATGAATCAACAATCTATTAGGAATATCTTCCGGAGAGTACACCTCCACCTGAACCCGTGCATATAACAACAAGGATCCATCCAAAGACCGAGGATCCACTTCTTTGAGCAGACCAAAGCTTGGGATTATAGCCTAGAAGGTCTCCCCATTTCACACATGAAGCGGGATACCGAATAACCGAATCCATAGTTTACGGCCTGGAGGAACAGGGAAAGTTGAAGCCAAGGCTGACCAAGGCGAGCATTTAAAAGCCACTCTGCTACGCCTACCACTAAGTATCCTAATAGCAGGGACAACCAATCTGGACGAGGACTCTTGACTAGGAATGAACTCTGGTCTAGCTCCCTAATCCACTAACTATCGACCTCTGGCCAGAATTGATGGAGAGCTTCCATCAGTGCCTTAAAAGCCTCTGTTGAACTCAGCTTAGTGAGCTCCTTCCAAACCGAAACAACCATGCAATCTTCCAACCACGAGCGAGCTCCTGCGACTGCTGGCGACCAAGGGACTAGAATCCTACCTTGAGAAAGCTTTGGCACCCCTGAAGAAGAAGCATAGTCTTTACGATGCCGGAGAAGACAGGAGGAGCTCCTGTGTCCCTGCTCATGACAAAGAATGCAGCGAACTTTCGCCCTGCACTCTTAAGCTGAATGGCCAATCTCCGGGCACCTAATACAAGAATCTCTGTTCACTGGGAGTGAAGACAGAGTCTTCTTGTCCCCACGAGCCAGCTTCTTCCCTCTCCTCTGCACGATCTTCCGTTGCCCATGCTCAATAAGACCCTCTCTCTCACCCATCTCACATCCATCTCTCACACCCCTCTTGCTCGCTCTCACTCTTGCACTCATCTCGCTCCTTTCTCGATGCATCACCTCAGTCTTCTTCTTCCTTCACTCTTTCTCAAGGATTGGATGAACAAGGATGTCGGCCTTAGCTTTCCTGTACTTTTTATACTCTGCCACCACTTCTGCTGAAGTCCAAGGACAAGGAGCATCTTGCGAAGGACTTGAGTTGACCTTACCAGAAGATTCAGCTGTTTATATTTTGATAAAAACCTTGAAATTCCTCCCCCCAATTCTAATTTTAACCATCGCAGGGATGCAACTGAGCTTCTCAACTCCCACCCATACCCTGTCATACTGAAGGAATTCCATATCCAAAGTTCCCTTATCCACCTCCTTCAAATAACCAAAACTGGCAACAATAGTATGGAAAGCTTCGGAATTCCAGATTAGCAGAGGAACCCCACTAAGACAGAACCACAACCATACAGAGGGGGCCCTGATCATCCTCTATCTTGGAGGCAACCTCCAAGGTCCACTCTTTAAAGTGGAGAACACCACCATCTACCAGGGATTTCTTGAGAGAGAGACGTTCACCTCTCCAGCTGGAATGAGGGGACCAGACCAGGTAAGAACCTCCAAAGAGCTCCTAAATCCACCAATCCTCCTCACCTCTCCAATGCTCCTTCAAACACTTCAGCACCGAATCTCTGTCTAACCCTTGACCAGAGCATTCCACCACAACACAAGCTTCCAATTTACTTCTGCAGGCTCCTACACAAGGAGACCAAGGGATATCAATGAGACAATGACAGGCTTCTGCTGAAAGAGAGCTTTAACTTCATCCTCCACTGAAATCACCCGGGAAGATGGAAGCTTCCTGACCTTGCATTCCAATCTTCTATGCCGCACACCTCCAAAGGTTAAACATTTCCAATCCCTCCTGCAACCCTTTGTCCAGTGCCCAATTCCCAGACATTTAATGCATCGACTCTGAACCGGAAGCTTACCAGGGGCCACTCTCCTGTGCTCTTCTCTTCTCTGCCCTCCTCTGAAGGCATGCTTTCTTGTCCCTTTGGGCTTTCCTTTCCTTCTGTTAGCAAGTAGTTGTAACTTGCATCAGAGTCAGGTTGGGGGAGGTGCTCTGACCAATTCAACTTGGGTTGGCCAATCTAACTGTGTTTCAATTTGATTCTAATTGATTCCATTTGCTTTTTTTAAACTATCTTGCAATTGAGACTTGTTTTCATGGCTAAAATTGGATTGGTCCCTGCGATTGTATCCAAATCGGCTGATCCTGATCCAGATCATCAGTTCTTGCATTCTGTGCTCCCCTTCTTCTCTTTTTCCACTTTCTTTGTTTCTTTTCATTCTTTCATTTTTCCTTCTCTTTCTTTCTAATGTTTGCACATCTAGTGGATCTGGCAAGATCCAATGTTGATTGTCTTGGATTCAGCAGGAAAGAGGTCAACAGCAGCAAAGGAATTTATTAGCCTTGAATGTTGGTGCCACAAAATCTGGTGGACAGTGCAAGATATGATGTTGGAGGCCAGCAATATCAAGCACTGGTGAAAAACTGGTTGAACTCTCAGCCTGTTCTTTTTTGCCTGGTTCCAAGCCTGGGACTGCTTGAAATTTGCCTGTACCCAGTTGTACTGCTCCAGGTTCTTTCTGAGCTGAACTGGCTAGCTTTCTGTTCCATCGTAGATTTAGTGACATTCTCAACAGATGACTGGTGGCTGGTTTTCTTGTACCTAAGTGCTCTAGAACAGAATGATGCTATGCTGACATTGGCAATGGATTGCGATGTAATGTACTCACCTGTGTAATTCTGTAGATACATTCCCTTGAGTTAGAGTAAACTACATGCTTAATGCCGTATGGAGGTGGTAGGTCTATTCTGTCATTCAATAACAGAGCTATTAACACTGACTGTCAACAAAGATCATTCGTTGTTAGTTTCAATGGAAATGAGGTCAAAATGAGGTTCTGAAACTAATTTTATTAAAATGTTTTTGGTTTGGGCATTTGAATTGAATTTTCAGCCACATGGTATCTGTCTTTAAGTGTCAATTCTGAGAGATTATAAAGATGTGATTGATGGGTAATGTTGATGAGCGTGTGTATTATATTTGGTGGGTTCTTGGTAACCAACATACCAGGAAAAAAAAAATCAACCGGCAATTCATCGGAAGGCCTATGACTCTATTGGGCATATATCATGTTAAACCTAAAATGGTATTTGTTTAGTATTTTAGTGAAAGAGTGCTGTTACATTGAGTTAGAAACATGTGATGGATTATAATTCTGCTCTCATTTTATCATCTGTATGGTAGTATTCTCATTTCGAAGAAAAGAAATGTATAAGCTTCAAGCTATTAAATTTGGTAGATTAAAATTAGCCTATCTGCTGTAAAATCTGTGATGTTTGTCTCTGATCCTATTTCCTAAGTTGGTCACTTGTCAACATTTGCATCCATTTGATTTTTGAGATTTCATAATATGCCAACTTTATGGTAAGAATCTTAGTTTCCAATGAGTGATATGGCATGCCAATATGCCAGCAAGAATGTAGGAGAGGTTTTCTAAGAATATAAACCGAAAATTCTCCTTATTTTCTCTTAAATCTTCTCTTTCGCTGATATGTTGCTATTCCAAAAGGGCTAGAATAATGTATGCTAGTAATTAGAGGCAAGACCAAAAGTTCTGAAGCAATTTTCCATATGATTATGTCCTGCTGGGATGTTGTGCTAATCACTTACAGAATGTCTCTTACAGATTTTCTAGTAATTAGAGGCAAGACCAAAAGTTCTGAAGCAATTTTACTTATGATTCTGTCCTGCTGGGATGTTGTGCTAATCACTTACAGAATGCCTCTTAATTTCCAGATAACTCTAAACTGTCTAAACTACCACCAGATTCAGATGAGCAACAAGCTGAAGTCACTGCCATTCAAGATCAGGATGGCTATAACTGGGGGTAAGAAAAATGCTTTTTCTGCAGGACATATTAACAATATTGGTCCTTGGATAAACAGATCTAGTTTCTTGATATGAAAGGTACAATCCTGTACTTTGGAGTGTTCCAAAAGGAAGTTATGCTAACAATCCAAATGGTGGACATCGTACGCTGGAATTCCGGAAAATGGTTCATGTAAGACCACCTTTCTTGTAACGTCATGCTCTGAAATTCCAGAAAATAGTTTAGGGAAGACAGTCTTTCTTGTTAAATTGGCATGCTCTTTTTTACGTACTAAAACTGAGACAGTAAGCAAAATGCTCATTTCGACATTTCATCTAGGCACTAAACCGCATTGGTCTTCGTGTCGTGTTGGATGTTGTCTACAACCATGTGCATGCCAGTGGTCCCCAGGATGACTCTTCCGTTCTCGAAAAGGTTAGTGTTCGTCAATGGGATCCTTCCTCCTTTATTTTACTTCTTCTTTCAGGCTGCAGGTGCTTATCTTATTGGAATCTAAAGGAGGGTATAAAGGATATCTCATGTATATTTTCTCTATACCTTGACCTTTTGGTTTGTTTATTGTTTGGATAACTACCTAGGTATTCTCCCTCGAATTTGAAATCCTTATTGTTATTTCTTTCCATTTTCCTATGTGATTCTGAGAAACAGGTATGTCCTTGGGATGAACAAACAAGGAAAATCATGATCACAGATTATAACAATTTATTACCTACATTATTTCCAGAAGAATATTACACATTTCAACTTATTTTAACATCTGAGTACATCTAAAATGAATCTTTAGTACAATGCACAATTGCACATGGGTTTCTAGGTGATTTTGTCTGCATTTGGATTGCTTTAGGTGTAGGATTTTCTGTTGGTCAGTTTTGCTTGGCTAATTCAGAGCGAGCCCAAGTCTGTCTACCAATTCAACCTGATTATATCTTTTCCAATAGTTTGTGGGCATTTTTACATGCTAACCTTCGAATGTATTGTATGTTGGGTAAACACCCTTCAATCTGATTATTATTTTTTAAGTCCCCATAAATTCATTTGTTTCCAGAAGAGGAATTTTGTGGGATATTCTTGAGAAGTTTTATACTATATCATCTTTGTAAATCATTTGACAGAAATGTATTTCTAATGTTCAACCAATATTCATGGAAATAAAAGCTACCTAAACCAGTTGAACAATATTGCAACTGGCCGAAACCTGTCTGGCTCTACTATCCTTTTAAAATTTGAAGTGATTGCTTTGTGCGTGTCTGTGGACGGGAAGAATCCATTTTGTCGTAGGATAATGGCAACTTTTTTTAAAAGAAAAACTTTGTTAGGTTATAACCTTTTCAGGTGGTGTTCTGTTTTGAGGGCTTTTGTATGTGTGGCACAGCTGGTGCATTTTCGTGTTTATTCACCATCATATTTTTAATTACAAAAAGCGAATGAGGATAAGAACAAATTTGCACTTAAAAGACCAACATATTGAAAACTAAACAGAAAGATGACTGAGAAACTTCAAAAGAGACATTATGAATAAACTTCATTTATGCATATGATTAGCTGAAACCTTCACATACACATACTATATAGGATTTTCTATTTCCAATTTTTAAATAGATATTTTATGCAGACTATGGAAAAGAGAGAAACAGAGATACAATACATGTAATCTATACTTTGGTCTGCCGTTACCAAACTTTTAACTCTGCATATTACAGATTGTTCCGGGATATTACCTTCGTAGAAATGTTGATGGATGCATTGAACATAGCACATGCATAAATAATACTGCAAGTGAACATTTCATGATGGAGCGCTTAATTCTTGATGATCTTCTTTCCTGGGCCGTTGACTACAAGGTGACTTTTCTGTTAGCTTATTTTTGTCATCATCTTCTTGAGAACTTATCACTGGTTATATTTGTATAACTTTTATCATGGTTGCTTTATGGCTTGTTGCTCAGAGTTTACTCTCATTTTGTTGATTGTTGTTTGCTGAAGTGAACCCTGCAATGTTAAGTTTAACCGCTACATGTAATTTTTCAATACAACATAAATAATGTAGTATAAAACAGTACATCAATGGCTTTAGTTTCTTGATAATTGATACGTATGTATGTGTATTGTTTTTCTTCTACTCTTTTTGCTTGTTTTTATGTTTTTTTTTATGGTCTTTCATCATTCCTTTTTCATCCAAAATTTTCCCTCCCTCCCTCCCCCCTTCACTCACTCATTCAGTATTTTTGTGTCCCTCCCTCCCGCCCTTGCTTGCTTACTTGCGTATTAGTATAGATTATCTTGTGCACGTTGGCATAAAGTTTGAGTTTACAATTGCCAGCTCCCCATAGATGAGTGTATGGCAGATCTTTTAAAGAATATCCTTGGACTCTTTAACTGGCATATCCAGGATTTACCACTTAAAAGGGAGGAGGGGGGCAGGGCGGGGTCTGGGAAAGTGGAGTTGGTTGGTAGCCAGGCCAGAAATGTTCCCTAAACTTATTCAGCATTTGGGGCCATAAGTCCTGGCCAATCCTGAAATTTGTGCAAGGTATCATGACAATGGTGAAACTGATGACTATAAAAGTGGGTTCCATGTTCTAAGGTAATCTTACATATTTCATTAGGCACTGGTTGTTAAATCCTAAAATACTAGATAGCTTTCTGTTAAGAAAGATGTGACCCAAAGGAGTTCCTGTGGCAACTCTCGGGTAAGAATGATAAATCAATGAAGGATTTGAATGAGCTTAGTCTTTTTGAATCAACACTCCCACTCTTATCTAACAACCAACATAGTAGTGGTTAATTGGTCACCATAAGAGCGTTATCTAAAGGGTGTGAGTGCCTAAGAATTTTTTTGGAAATTGCAGGTGATAACTCTAAGAAGCCTCTACTATGGAGGGAAGAGGTTTAAATCTTGAAATTGATTTATGAAATCTTCTTCAATGAAAAGGCATAGAGTTGATGCTGAGTTGACTGTGCTTGAAGATAAGTTTGTCCTGGAGCTTGTTGGCAAATTATGAAACAATCCTTCTGCTTGTGCGTCTCTGTCTGGTACTTACACATATCTGGTTGAACATCTCCACTTGAGAAACAGTTGGCGTGGCATTCTCCCCAAGTATATCTGCCATGGGCATCTCTCTCTCTCTCTCGTGTGTCTTTGTTAGCCATCACAGGTTGAACATGTACTCATTTAGTTATTCTATTCATGAGTGAACTTAGTTAATGTGATATTTAACGTCTTACAAGTTTTTGTTAATGAGATATTTAATGTCTTAAGAGTTTTCTATCAAATAACTAGGAGTGCAAATAACTTGGCACTTACAATGGTTTGGCTTGAGTTTATAAATTTAGACTTAAAAAAATTCTAGGCCAAATCTATTGTGGATTCATTGGGCTCACGAGCCACTCGATTCTCGGCTCAAGCTCGTTTGATATCTAAACAAACCAGGCTTGAACAATGATCATAGATATGTGGCTCAAATTTGACTTCTTCTTTTTTAATGTGGATGGTACCACTTGTATTATAAAAGAAGAAAAGTGGGCATGTACAAAATAAAGAGGGAAAACAACCAAATTCCCTCCTATACAAAAGCAACAAGAAAGTGTGACTCAGGAAGTGTTTCTCCTCCAATAAACAACACAAGGAGGAGTTACAAGAATCCATTTTACAACAAGTTCTATCTCACTCAGAAGCTATGCGACTAACAAAAGAAATGGCCCTATCACTGGAATTAGCTTCCCTCCTGAAGATCATGCTGTTCCTCTCTGTCCAAATGGCCCAGATAGTCGCATGAAAAATCAGCCACCACACAATACGGTCCTCCTCCATCCGCCATGGCTCAAATTTGACTTGATTAAAATTAATCCAAGAAGCTTGAACAGGGTAAAACTCTGCTCGACTCGGCTCGTTTGCACCCCTACTCTTTGTTACCCATATCTATATTTGGATTTGTAGCAAAACTACTTGTGGTGTGCTTATAGATGGATATCCATATTCATTTACTTTTCGGTATACATATGTTAGTTGTATTCATTTACTTTTCGGTATACATATGTTAGTTGTATTCATTTACTTTTCAGTATACATCTACTACTCAATTAACCAGCCTCTTGATTCTCATGATAGGTTGATGGATTCAGGTTTGATCTCATGGGACATATCATGAAAAGTACCATGGTATGTTGTGTCTTTGCATTACACTGGCATCTGATTACAAATCATAGAAATATGAACCTACTCTACAAAATAAGTCATGTAGATAATAACCTATATAGATAACTCTTATTTTTCTTTTGCATGGAATATAACTGGAAGGCACTTATCTGGTATTTTGTCTTATTATATTGAAATGTCTGGTTACAAATTTTAGAAATATGAAAATGAATGTCGCCTTTTAAATGACTCAGTAGTCTATATACAACTTATCCAGGTTGTGGAAGCAATGATGCTTTTCTTTTGGTGTCTAAAAGGCTCTATAATCTTCAATTATAACTTATCAGTAAAATTGATCGTTCTTACATTTTTATTTTGGCCCATCTGCTATTCTTTAACTGTTTTGTGGGATCAGCCGATCCTAATCTAGATTGGCTGATTTGCATTGGGATCTGCCTATGCGGTCCTTATTTCAATGGGGAAATCAGATCCTTAATTTAATCACAGAAAATGAAAAAAGGAAAATTGTTCTGCTTGGATTCGCTGGAAGTGTGATCCTAAATCAACCAATCCCAAGATGATTCTAAGCCACATCCTCAATCCTAGGAAAATCTGGTTCCACCTTCCTTATTCTTACTTCCATTTTGTTTCACTTTACATTTATCTGCATTAATGGCCCATTGATTTTATTGTTTGTTGCACTGTTGCCATGGCCTCTTTAGAAACCTGCTAGGTGTGTGTGTATCATGTTGAGCTAATTCAGTGAATAATTTATTTCAAATTATTACCTTTCTTTGCTTTGTTTTCACACTTTATTGTTCACCTTTGTCTCACTTGGGTTCCCTTATACATGCTGTGGTGATGCCAGAACTCCTATTGCAATGTCCTCGGTACTCGTCTATGTAGATCGTGATACAAGCTTTGTTGCACTCTGTAATGGCCCAGCCTTTACAGATCTCCGGTAGGTACACAAGAGCAAAAACAAAATAGTAAGGAACATAAATGTAAAGAAACAACAGGCAGATCATGTCCATCATACAACAAAAATATATGTAACATTTCCCAACTAATCAAAACAACTGGCCATACCTAGAACTTTTTCTAAATATGAATTGGAATTATGTTTCCTTTTCTCCGTCATCCATCGCGGGTCTCTAAAAAATATGTTCAATAATTTTTATGAGAATCCGTAAATGGGGTTCTCAGTAGGGATCATTTACATACCTACTGATATCTCACTTTCACACATACATACACGCAAGCACGCACGCACATTGACCCATTTATTCTCTTCTTATTTATGCATAATATGCAGTTTCTTATTTTGTTAGTAGCCACAAGTAGCAGTTTAAAAAATAGAGCAATAATTGTAATAAAATTTCAAGGCTTAACTTCATAAGTTGATCTATGCTAATTTACAGATTTCATTTTCTATTGTTTTTTTTTATACTATACCCAATAACATACTTATAAATAGAAATCTTAATACAAAGATGCATTAAACTAATATGGAATACATGCATCGTAAAACAACGTGAACTCGGAATGAAAAACACTCAACAGAATGATAACTGTCACACATTTTCATACGTTCCTTCCTTTTAATGGTATTTTATACTAGCATAGAAAATATAAAAGTATCTTCTGTCAGTCATTGGCATAATGTCTCAATATTGAGTCGTTCGTTCATTAATCATTTATCTGATCAGTCGTTTTCTCATAATCATTACTTGATTAGTCGTAAAGTTCATTAATCGTTCATAAGTCATAAGTTCGTAGGACGACTCATCCTTTCGACCAGAAGTGTAGGGATAATCATGAACTAACAGTCGTAATGGTGAGTAGGCCGTTCCTCCGAGTCTCTGATGCACCTACCACCTTACAGCTTACCTAGCCCAGTAAGTCTCTGAAAACCTACTGAAGGAGCTGGAAAGGGTTAAGCCGAGTTTGCAGTATACCCTCACTCCCTTACTGCAGTGTCTACACCGCAGCCTATGAGTGCACTTAAGTAGGAACTCCGTCCTTTGTCCAACCGAGGTCCCGAACATGGACTATGGAATCATAACCAAAGAAGGGATGCTCTGTGCCTCGACGTCACACATTGTTAAGTAGCTTTCCGTATGCCACTCACTCCCTCACTGTAATGTCTACGCCCCAGCCTTTGAGTGCACTCAAGTAGGAACTCCGTCCTCTGCCCAGCCGAGGTTCCGAACATGGATTATGGAATCGTAACCAAAGAAGGGATGCTTCGTGTCTCGACGTCACACATTGTTAAGGAGCTTTCCGTACGTCACCTTATCTTCGGGAGGCATGTTGTTGTCTTGTTAGCCATGATGTCACTTTTTTTCTTTATAGAAAGAAAGACAAATTATCATCGAAAACACCGGTCATATATTTTATAAGAACTCATTTTTATTACAAAAAGGCTCTCGATTTCACATTCATCATCATAATCGTGTTTCATATTCATTCGTCATAGAGGCTTCCATGCTTCATTTTATTTTATTTTTTCTTTCTCTTAATTGGGTCATCATAGCCATGAAATTGTTCTATAAATATTTATACTCTATAATGTGCATATATATTATGTGCATGCTAATTATATCTTTAACAGTCACCAAGTCTTTTCATGAATGAAATCATTGTTCAATAGTTATATAAGCAGTCACAGTAATCATGGAAGGCTTCCTTGCCTTCACTTTCTTACATAGGTTTCTTCTTTTCAGAGTAAGGCACTAGGGTATGCCATCCAATATTTGCATTTGTGTTCTCTTGTTCCCCATGTTGGGGTTATTATTAACATCATGAAAACCTTTCTCAATCATTCATACATCATGACACTTATGGTTATATTCATATGTGGTTTGTCATGGTTCATCATAGTCTTGTATTGCACTCATAGGTTCTAGTATACTTCCTAATAAAACATCAAACATCTTATGTATTATAAGGAAAACCGGCTAAAACAACATACAAGCATGCATACATTGCATAAGAAGATGCAAGTCATTTTCTTATGAATCTTAGCTCTTTCATAAATTTCCTAAAATTAGATACTAATATACAATAAGGTCTTTAACACATATCTCAACTGTTAAATCATTCAACACAAACATGATCTTAATCATGTTATAATGCATGCTTTCTGGTTATTAAACTTTGGTTCATAATTTAACCATTTTATTTTTTTATGCAATTTGTCTATATAAAACCTTTAAAATGATATTTGGATGGACATAGAAAAACATACTATATAAGCTATTATACATATACAATATCGTGCTTATTAAATTATTTTAAACTCTATCATAAATATCACATAATCCTAAAAACATACTCTTATTTATGCTACCACATGCTACCACATGCTCCATATGAATTATTATTATTATTATTATTATTATTATTTCAATAAACTAAATATCATAAGAACAAATCATGCCTCTTTTTGCTAATTTAAACCAAAACTTTTGAATAAGATTATGTATCTATCTATGTTGATGACATGCTTAAAATAAAATTATCCTACCATGCCCTTAATTTATAAAATTACTCAAACCAAATTTCATCTTGTAGTAAAAAGTAGTCTTTAATTAGGGCATTTTAGACCTTTTATGTGTTTGCTATTTTTTCTCTATTTTTTCTCTGTCCTTTATGTTAACAGGAGTAAACTTGTGTCTTTGGCTTTTGTAACTTGCTATGCCCTAATATATAAAAGCCCTCTTGTACTGGTTGGCCTCTCTGTATGAGATAGAAAGAGTCGTTGCACCCTGGTTTTTGTCCACCTATCTCTCTTTCTTCTGTCTTCATGGTATCAGAGCATCTGTGAGAAAGAAGAAGAAAAATCTCTGGCCGGTTGGCCTTTCTTATCTTCCTAGAGGAGGTTCCCTGCACAAAGAAGGGAAAAACCCTAAGAGATAGGTTTCGACTGTGGGAGATCAATAAGGCAAGGATCGGTCCTTGTTCTAGGTCTTTAGTTGGCCGTTTTCCTTCCTTGTCCTCACCGCACCTTGTCTAAGGTTGCTCCCTAGCAAACAAGGTCCTTCTTGCAAGCTTAGAACCTGCCTTGGAGGTTTGGAGGGTGGCAGCCTGGCCCCTCTCCACCAGAACCAGTCCAAGCTTCTCCTTGGTAACCGGTTCCCTGTTTAGGGTTCCTTGGTGACCGGTGCCTATTTAGGGCTTCTTCCTTGGTGACCGGTTCGCTCTCTAGGGGCCATCGAACTCCTCGCCCTGCTGGTTGGTGGTGGCCGGCCCCTTGTTGCTGCTGTTTGCACCCTTTCTAGGGTTCTGAAAGCCTTCCTCACTTCCCTGTTTAGAGTTCCTTGGTGACTAGTGCCTTGTTTAGGGCTTCCTTGGTGACCGGTTCCCTCCCTAGGGGCCACCAAACTCCTCGCCCTGCTAGTTGGTGGTGGCCGGCCCCTTGTTGCTGTTGTTTGCACCCTTTCTAGGGTTCTTGGAAGTCTTCCTCACTTCCTTGCTGCACCGATCCGCTATTTTGGGGATTGTTATGAGGCCGACTTCTCCATTTCGTGCTGTTGTATCAATTTTTTCCTGTGGGTGCATTTCTCCTTACTATTGCATCATCTCTCTTTTGTGTATGCCTCCAAAAGGCCCCTGAGGAGCGAGAATATGTCTGAGGTGACAGCGAACGAAGTCTCTTTCAAATGGGACAGCATGGGGGAAAATTTTCATCTTCAACTTCTCCCTGTGAAATTGAATGATTCAAATTATCTGGACTGCACCAACTATCAAAACCTTTGTTAGTGTTGGGTAAAGGTGGGTTACATAAATGGCAAAATAACCTCAAACGACCCAAAGTATGATGATTGGGAGCATCAGGACAATATTGTGAGGACCTAGGTCCTTAGTTCTGTGACAGATAGACAACTGAAGTATATTGTAAGAAAGTCTACTGCACGATAGATGTGGCTTATACTGGAGGAGATGTTCTGTGAGAAGGCTAATCTAGTAAATATGTATGATCTTGTGGTTGCTATTCATGACACTAAACAACGTAGTAAGACTGTGTGTGAATACTATTGGGCCTTGAGTGTTTTGTGGGAAGAGCAAGATGCTTATGTTATCTCTGATTGGGACTCATTAGCAGACTATAGGAAATATCTGAAGCACATATAGGATCAGAGGGTCCTAAAATTTTTACATGGCCTGAACACTAAATATGAAGGGTTGAGGTCTCAGATCCTCAACTTTGAAGTGATCCCCTCACTTGAGCAGTGTTACAAGAAGGTTGTTACAGAGAAGAGGAGATGCAAGTGGGATCAGTATTGGAGAACATTATACACTTGTCAACACAAATAGCAGTGGAAAAGGAGGAGATGGCGTCTGGAAAGATCCAAAGAAATGAGGGAGAAAGTGTATTCATTGTGGACGAGAGAATTGCTCTGTAGACTTTTGCTGAGAATTGCATCCAAACAAAAAGCCTCTGAAGTTCAAGCAGAACCAGAATGTCAAAGGAAATACAGTGTCAGCCAAACCTACAGGGTCATCCATACCTTTAGCCTTTGATGGGAGCACATCATCCACTATTCCAGGGAGTTTTGCAGCGCTGTCCATTTCTGACATAGCTAACCTTCAGCGGTTCCTATCTCAGTTGTCCACCTCCACCTCCACTAGCCAATCAGGTACTCTTGGGGCATCACTTAGTGTTGTCTCTTACACTGGTAGAAACTCCTAGATTATTGGCTTAGGAGTTGCCGATCATATGATGGGTACTTCCACATTATTCACTTTCTATAGTTTGTGCTCTAGACAAGATAAAATGACCATCGTTGATGGCACTCTTACCACCATTGTTGGGAAAGGCAACATTCCTCTAGATGATCATCTTGTCTTGTCCTTAGCTCTTCATGTCCCAAAATACCCTATTAACTTACACTCTGTTAGTAGCTTGACAAAATCCTTAAATTGCTCAGTGACATTTTTTCCTTCTCATTGTGTGTTTCAGGACTTGAAGACGGGACAAACTTTTGGGAGTGGGCGTAAAGTGGGAGGCATGTATCAACTTTAGTCTAAGTATAGGGTTGCCCTTCAGTCTAGTAGTATAAGTGTTATGTCAAACAAAATAAGAGAGATTCAGTTGTGGCATTTCCGTCTACGATATCTTTCCTTCAAATCATTAAAAATGTTGTTTCCTTCTTTATTCAATAAGGTTGACATGCAGTCTCTTACTTGTCAAGTGTGTCACCTTGCTAAACATTATAAAACTTAACTTTCATAGTCATTGAATAAAAGTTCTACATTTTTTGAACTTGTCCATGCTGATGTGTGGGGTCCTTCCTCTATTTCCTTTCTTGATGACAATCGGTATTTTATAACATTCATTGATGATTTTACACATTGCATGTGGGTATATCCAATGAAGTCTATGGAGGAAGTGCCACAAGTGGTTCAGGTGTTTGAAAAAATGGTGGAAATCAGTTTGAGAAAAAAATAAGAGTGCTTCAATCAGACAATGCAAAAGAATACTTTAAAAACAATATGAATATGTTCTTTGAGGATGAGGGTATTCTTCATGAATCCTCACGCCCCTATACACTCCATCAAAATGGGATAACTGAGAGAAAAAATAGACACCTACTTGAGACTACTCGGCCACAAGTGGTTCAGGTGTTTGAAAAAATGGTGGAAATCAGTTTGAGAAAAAAATAAGAGTGCTTCAACCAGACAATGCAAAAGAATACTTTAAAAATAATATAAATATGTTCTTTGAGGATGAGGGTATTCTTCATGAATCCTCATGCCCCTATACACCCTAGCAGAATGGGATAACTGAGAGAAAAAATAGACACCTACTTGAGACTGCTTGGGCACTACTCGTCCACCATGGTCTTCACAAAAAATACTGGGCATAAGCTATTCTCACTGCTGCGTACCTCATCAACCGAATGCCATCTCATGTTCTTAACTTCAGGACCCTCTATTTTCTTCTTAAGTCCCAACATTGACCATTTCTGCTACCATTGCGAGGGTTTGGGTGTCTATGTTTTGTTCATAATTTGGCTCCGGGATACTCAAAACTGGATGCAAAAGCCACTAGGGCCATTTTTCTTAGGTACTCTTCTACTCAGAAAGGGTACAAGTGTTATGATCCCTAGGCCATGAAGAAGTATTTTGTCAAAGATGTTACCTTTTTTTAACATCTTTCGTATTCTTCTTACCTAGATGTGTTTGAGGAGGAGCATTGTAGTTCCCCTCCCATTATTGATGTGCCAAATGTTGTCATCCTTATCCTCTACTGCTATTCCCTCTAGCAGAGGTGCCATCTCTGAGGCCCCAACCACATCCACGAATCAACATGACAATGACACTATTCTGACTGGAGGGAACAAGATTCTAAAGTATTGTGTTCGTAAGAACAAGACCCAACAACCCCTTAAAAAGATTCAGGAGGATGCTGGGACAGAGGTTATAGAGGCTTCTCCCGTTGATCCACCAACCCAGGAAGGTAATATTGTCTTTGAGCCTGAACAGTCTCCTGAATTCTCTGTTCCCTCTGACAGTTTGCAAGATAGCCTCGAGAAACCCAGTACTGTCTGGAAAGATGTGCGTGAGTGCACCAAACATCCTATTTCTTGATACCTTTGTTACTTAAAATTATCCCCTTCCTATATGCATTTTATTGCTGCCTTGTCTATTTGTTCCACTCTTCTTACTTTGCAGAAGCCAGCATGGATCACGGCTGGGTGAAAACTATGGAAGAAGAAATGCTCTTAAACATAATAATATCTGGGAGTTGGTTGACCTTCCTCAGGGAAAGAAGCTAGTGGGATCCAAATGGATGTACACTACCAAGTTTCGGGCAGATGGTACTGTTGAAAGGTTCAAAGCTAGACTAGTGGCAAAAGGGTTCACTCAAACCTATGGCCTTGACTATCAGGAGACTTTTGCACCAATAGCTAAGCTGAATTCAGTCAGAGTACTTTTATCCCTGGCAGTCCACTTCTCCCGAGAATTATACCAACTTGACGTGAAAAATGCCTTCTTGAATGGTGACTTGGTAGAGGAGGTATATATACAGTCACCTCCTAGTGTTGTCACTAGGGGAAAAGTCTGCAGATTAAAGAAGATACTGTATGGTTTGAAGCAGTCACCTCGAGCATGGTTTGAGAGGTTCAGAATTGCTATGATCAAGTATGACTTCACTCAAGGCAATGTTGACCACACCTTGTTCATCAGGAGAATAAGTGGTAAGATTGTTATTTTGATTGTGTATGTAGATGACATAATCATTATGGGTGATAATGACGAGGAGATTGTTGTCCTAAAGAAGAAATTGACAAAAGAATTTGAGATTAAGGATCAGCGGAAATTGAGATACTTTCTTGGTATTGAAGTTGCTAGATCCTCTAGAGGAATCTATGTGTGCCAATGCAAGTATGCATTAGACTTACTGAAAGAAACATGAAAATTACGATGTAGAGCAACAGACACACCTATTGAGGCAAACCACAGGCTTCGTCTTGCAGATGGTGAACCATTGTCTGAATCTGAGAAAGGATCTTATCAGAGACTTGTTGGCAAGCTACTGTACCTGGCTTTGACAAGACCAGTTATTGCTTATGCAGTCAGTGTAGTAAGTCAATTCATGCATGCTTTAAGGACCTCTCACCTTGGAGCAGTGGATAGAATCCTGAGGTACATAAAGTCAAGTCCAAGGAAGGGATTATTGTTCTCTGGTGGCAAGCCTTTTGTGCGTGAAGTATACATAGATGCTGATTGGATTGGTTCCCAAGATGACAGGAGATCCACTACAGGATATTACATGTTTCTAAGAGGAAACCTTGTCACTTGGAGGAGCAAAAAACAGTATGTATGTGCTAGGTCCAGTGTAGAGGCAAAATACAGAGCTATGGTCCAATGAATTGCTGAGCTTTTATGGATACGATTGTTACTTCAGGACATTAGTTTCTCTGTTAAGAGGCCTATGAAACTCTATTGCGACAACAAAGCTGCCATCAATATTGCCAACAAGCCAGTTCAGTATGACAGGATTAGGCATATTAAGATCGGTAGACACTTCATTAGAGAAAAGCTTGATAGTGGAGACTTGTGTTTACCATACATCAACATCGGCCAACAACTAGCTGATGTTCTCACCAAAGCGTTGTCTCGGGATTAATTTTTGAATGTAATCAACAAGCTGGGCATGCTTAATATCCATGCTCGGCTTGAGGGAGAGTGTAGTGAAAAGTAATATTTAGTTAGGGTATTTTAAACCTTTTGTGTGTTTGCTGTTTTTTCTCTATTTTTTTTTATTTTTTTTAGTTTTGTCAACTTGTCTTTGGCCTTTGTAACTTGTTATGTCCTAATATATAAAAGCCCTTTTGTGCTGGTCGGCCTCTCTGTGTGAGAAAGAGAGAGCAACCGCACCTTGGTTTTTGCCCACCTATCTCTCTTTCTTCTTCTATCTTCACATCTTAAATAATAATAATAATAATAATAATAATAATAATAATTATTATTATTATTATTATTATTCAAAACTAAAGAATCATAAGAATAATTATATTATTTGGAATAATTCAGTAGGGTGTATCACCCTACCTCTTACTAAGAAAGCTGTTGCCGACTGCCGCCTAACTGCCGCCGGACCGCCCGCCACCTTGCCGTCGGCCGACGCCGAGCCACCTCCCCTTTTCCTTCTTCTTCTCCCTTCTCACTTCTTATCTCTCTCTCTCTCTCTCTCTCTCTCTCTCTCTCTCCCCCTCTCCCCCTTACCCCTTGCTGCTGCCCCCTTCCCCGGTTCCCCCCTATTTATAGAAAGGGGAGGGCAGTGGCAAGGGGGCGTAGGGTGGTGGAGGAGGCCCCCCCTTTTAATGGGGGCGGTGGCCCCTATTGGGCCCCCTACAGGCCTATTAACCAGAGCCCATTGGGCCTGGTTAAGGCTGGTCCATTAGGGCCTTGTTCTTGGCCCATTTAGGCCTGTAAACATGGCCCATTAAAGCCTCTATTTAGGGCTCATTTAGGTTTGTTCTTAAGGTCAATTTAGGCCCATTTATAGAGCCCATTAAGCATGTGCTTAAGCCTAATAAACCTATTCAATCTAAATAAACAAATTTACATTTAAGTTCTGTATCTTTTATTAATTGTACATGTGCGCTCGTTTCTTTACTAAGTAATCGATGATGGGCCTTTTTCAACTTTTTAAAGATACCTTTTGATCCTTATATAATTTCATTTAAGATCCTATAAAAGTACTATAAATCCTAAACTTTTACTAATTGTGTTTATACTTTTTAAGAATTTATAGATATGCCCTTGGATTTCTTTTTGTAAGGTTTTACACACTCTGTTATCCAAATGGTCTTGGCCATATGTCCGCTCGCTGTCTTTGTATTTCCTCATTCTTCTTCATGCTAATTTTAAGGCTCCCAATATAGGTCTTTTAACTGTCATTTAAATGGGTGAAACCCCTCATGCTTTCTATTTTCGTGAGTTTGCACTTAAGACTATGCTTCTAGTTGTTTACTTTCTTGAATTCTCTTATGATGACTGATATGTGTCAAGTTTCTCATCCTGCCTTTACTTTGTCTTTCATGCAAGTGAGCTGTCTATCATTGCTTCTTGTGGGATGTGAGCCTACATCCACTATTCATATGCTTTAGCTCTTCTTCATGAAGAATCCTACCCTCCCACTTTAACCCTAGTAACTATGCAATCAGCAACTTCCATAAGGTGAGCAGAATCAGATAAGATTAACCTACATTACCTGATGGTGATGCAAGTTGGTTTGGCTAGGTTGGCTGAGTTCAAGTCTGGAGTCTGGACCAAGGTTAAGAAACCCGAGATCGGGTCCCGGATCGGCCGGTCCAAAATCGATCGGATCGGCCGACTCCGATCCGAGTCAGCCTGATCCTGGCTGAGTCAGGCTCGGCTGGTTCGGATAGCAGAAAAAATGAAAAAAATATGAAAAAATATGAAAAAAATATAAAACATAAGTCATGCATAATTGTGTTGAAATACATTGATTTGAAGTACATAAGATGTTGTTGGATAAAAAAACCTTGAATAAACTTACATATATGATTATAAACTTACATTTATTCCAAACGTACATTATACTGAATGAACATATGGCTTACATACTCAGTCCATGACATATAACTCTAGTAGTATTGTTCATATTGCATCACATACCGGCTATAGTCATCTGTATTGGTATAAATGACTGACAATTGTGGATATTCTAGACAACCCCCTGAATAATCGGATGTATCATAATGTTGAGGAGGGTAAACTACATATCCAGTAGGCTGATTATACCCTTCGTATAGAGAATATGATGATGCATCTGATAGTTGCTCCTGATATTCTCTCTCCCTCCTAAGTTCTTCTTTGGCCTTTGCACACTGAGGAGCTTTACCTTTGTCTTTTCTTTTTGATCTGCTGAATGTTTGAATGAAAGATTCTTCACGTCTTGCTCTGCTACCATAATGTTCATCTTGAGTAGCATGTGTGTATTCTTCTTCTCTAGTGAATTGAATTGGTGGAGGTGGGGCTGGGGCACTGGTAGCATCTCTGCCATCCTCAGAACTGTCGGAGCTCGTCTTTGACGTCGAGTCATTTGAGGTTTGATATTGTACCTCATTACTTGGTTCTGGCGTTTCATCCTCTTTCTCGATAGTCTCCAGATCAGCAATCTCAATTCCAGTACCACTCTTCTTTTTGCTTGGTGCTTGTTTTTTGCTCTTTTTCTGACGTTTTGGAGAAGGAAGTTGAAAATCAGTAAGTAGTGGAACATTATCTAACTCACCTTCTGCCCATTCCCGATCATTTAGGTTGAATTCAGGCTCATTTGAGGTGCTTGCATCAACCCATGCATTTAGTGGATGTTGCTCCTCGAACAGCTCATCCAAAAATATGTTCCGACTTTGCAATAAATTAAGAAGTTGATCATACTTCTTCTTGTTATCCCTGTAAAGTTCCAAACGTGATAAGAAATCAGAAAGAGACCTATTCTGATTTAAGAAAAAATGAAGATAAGATTTTATGTACCTGTCCATCTATCGCACATTAAAGTGCATCTATACTCATCTCATATCCTTTCAAATGATGTAATGTATGTTCGGATGTCGTCAACTTCCATATCCAAGTACTTGTTGTATATCTCATATGGGGAAGGTCTCTCAACCCCTTTGCCAACTTCTTGTATGGTCTCGATCATGGACTCATAATATAGCTCCTTGGCAGCATTAGCAGGGATACTGTTATAGAAAAATCACCTAGTAGTAGCTCTCCTTATCTTCTCCTTACAAAGCTTTAAGTTCTTGAATGCAGCACTAATAGAAGGTTGTTTATCCCTCTTCTTAGTGAGGAAGGGATCTATTGGACTTATTCTAGGATCTCCAGCTCTAGTGAACTCCTGAGGCAGCTCCTCGTTAGTGCTCATATCGGCGCTAGTACTCCCTTGTGCAGAAGGTGTGGAGCAACTTTCTTGTCCTCCATATCTTCTAGTTTGCCGAAATAAGTCCTCATCTGCAAAAGACCGTCGGCTTGCTTCCATTTCACGTCGCAATTCAGCTTTAAATGTAAAAGAAAAATTTTTAATCTACTATAACTATTTGTCTGAAAACATTAAATGAAGAACATGAAAATAAGTTAAATAAGAAACTTACTTGTATCCCAATCATCAACATTTATAGGTTGATTACTTCAACCAAGCCGGACTCGAGCATTAGACCTTCACGCTGGTTCAGACAACTTCTCTCGAATTTTCTGTCTTCTTCTGGCAGTACTTGCTTTGCTTGATTCCTTCTCCTTCATATAAGTTCGAAATTGGATCCAAACTCTGAAAGAACTCGAGCACATGCTGCAACTTCTCTTTTTATTCCAGCAAGATGTTGTTTGAATCGGTAGACCCCGCCAGAGACGACCCGGTTGCAATATTTGCATTGTACCTTTCTCTGACCCATGTCCACTGGTGTGCAATGATCCCAAGCAGGATCAACGCTAGGAGATTCCTAGATGACCGCTCAGCAGCACCTTGAGATGCCATTCCTTTACAGCACAAGAAGAGGAGAGATCGCGGAGTTTGTAGTAGACTAGTAGTGACCTCGTGGGAGAGACGGAGAGAGAATTCTATGATCAAGAGATTGGGAGAGAGAGCAAGAATGTTAGGAGGCTCAAAGGGCATTTGTGGAGCCTTAGGAGGGCCTTGGGGGGGTTTAAATAGACCCCCAATGCCCAAACTAGCCGTTGCTGGCCATTTGGGAATGGCCAGCAACCGCTAGGTTGACCCCCAACGGCTAGTCAAACTAGCCGTTGGGGGCCGGGTCGGGCCGATCTGAGCCGACCCGGCCCGATCTGGCCTCGGATCGGCCGATCCGAGTCCTGGATAGAAAACCTGGGATCGGCACAGACGGCCCAAAACCAGTCCGACTCATTCGATCCGTGCCGATCCGAGCCGAGATTTTGAACCTTGAGTCTGGACTACTCAAATTTAAATTGGGTTGCCCAAAATCAACCCAACCCAAGCCCAAGTTAAATCAACCCATTGAATTTAGGTTCAACCCCAATCAAGCCAAATTTGGATTAAGCTAACCCAAATTCGTTAATAGGGCACATTATATAGTTATGTCTTTTATAACAATAAAAAATTAACATCATAGATGAATTGGGCTAACCTAAATTTGTTAATGGGATACATTGTATAATTCTACCTTTTTTAACAATATAAAATTAACATCATAGAACATCATCATTACAAAAGATGCGAGCTGGTACGGTGCGTTAATTCAATCGCGCCAGTTGTGTGGACATATCTTATTCAAAAGAATAATTTAATTATTCTCTGGGCCTGGATGGCTTTCCCTAAGTGTTTTTTCAGTTATGCTGGGATGTTATTTAGTATGAGTTGGTTGAGGCATTGGTGGAGTTCCAACAAGGGAAGGCTCATCTGAGAGGTATTAACAAGACATTCTTAGTTCTCATTCCTAAGGATGGTGTAGATACCTTGGGAGATTTTAGACTCATAAAGACTAACCAGGTCATATCCTACTGCGACAATGCCGTCTTAGGATGAGACTGCTATATACACAAGAGCGGCCTTAGTAGTAAAAAGTCCAAGACTTGACTCTGGTCTCCATGGTAAAGGGCAATGCATGTTTTCATCACGACACATGGTAGAAGGGCAACTAGTGGCAAGGGTACTAACACTGTCTATTACGCCCCAACCCGGTCATCTGTAATGTACAAGATAATTATAGGGATGGCCAAAGCGCAACAGGGGGAAAAGACCCCTCAGAACAGATAATTGGGAGGATACTATGTTTTAAATGGAAGCGCAATATAAAAATTTATAAGAGAAATCTAAATACT
This sequence comes from Zantedeschia hybrid cultivar, assembly GCA_030544215.1. Lineage (NCBI taxonomy): Eukaryota > Viridiplantae > Streptophyta > Magnoliopsida > Alismatales > Araceae > Zantedeschia > Zantedeschia hybrid cultivar. The sequence goes on from JARZZO010000002.1 coordinate 6,075,568, forward strand.
AAGGAAGTTCCACCATTCACAACATTATACCAAAGCGATGCATAGTAGATTATCTTACATGCTACGATCTTCATTGTACCCAACTAAAACAAAAGCATAAGTATATACATGATTCAGTCCTCTAGGCTCGCCCAAAAAGAGATATCGTCGTATGCAAACCTTGAGTGACCCTACTCCAAACTCACTGTGTTGCTCCCTCTGTCTGATCACCTGAAAGATAGGCGTGAGTCCCGAAGAAATGGCAACTTAATAGGCAAATGAGGCTGACCTCATAAGAATTTGCCGAATAAAATAACTAAAGCAGAATATGTACATTGCATAAGAACATTAAATATGACAGAAAATAAAACTACCACTTAATACATATGTAATCTGCATGGTATGCCAAGAAGGAAATTGAGATGAATGATCTATAATAAAATGCCAACTGTGAACAAAGTTACACAAGCTTATCAATATATGATCAGGGATAGAATACAGAACATAATACAAAATTTAAGATTTTTAAGTTGATTTATTGAAATGACATATAGATTACAAGATATAATTTTTCAGACTATAAGTTCCCACTTATTATAGAGGTGTTTGGATACTTATCCAACCGCCACTGAGCCAGAAACAGAATACAGAAACTGAGCTCCTAGGCACGTATAGAGCCAAGTCATAGGCATAGCGCTACCTCGAGGGTTGTTACCCCACCTTAACAAAGGATTCCTATCCGCAACCCCCGAATAACAGAGCTAATGGGTTCTAGAGGTGGCTCCCACCTTTTTAGGTGTAGCGCGTAGCCCCATAAATGGGTCCTGGTGAGGATGTTATCACCATTTCCGTAGGACTATTCTCATATAGCGGCTATGTCCAATCGGCAAGCTTCATTAAAATTAATACAACTATGAGATAAAACTTAATATTTATGTAACTACAATAATATATATATACGAAAATATTTAGTGGCTTTTCTTTTTGGAGTTAATAAACTAAGAATATGTCTAAATCATAATTAAAAAGCCAAATAAATCAAGTTCTAATTTGAATAAAAATACAACTTGTTATAAACTCAAGCCACATATATAAGTAATCACAAATCTCCTACAGAAGTAATCTACCTACATTTAAAACACTAATTTTACTCATGCACTACTTCTAAAAATCCTGAAAATTTTACATGTTATAATAATTCACATTAGTTATAACTTGTAAAAGTTTGGGCTCAAATGGCCCTTCATGAAGATGGCAGAAAATAAAACATCAGAGTGTTATTCTTGAGTTACTGATAGAGTGGAATATGAACCATACTACACACACCATAAAGTAGGGCTGTCAAAATGGGCCTAGGGCCGTTAACAAACCTGTTTGGGCCCATTAGTTATGGGTTTGGGTATACCCGTTCACCTATTAAGCCTTCTATTGTCATACATTGTAAAAATTTGTGAGCCGATTTCTTAGAATTTTGACCTAAAATCAAACCCAATTATTTGGTACATAGATATTTAAGATAAATTCTATATCATGTCCATTTATCTTTCAACATCAAATAAATAAGTAGACCTAAGACCCGACCTATTTACTCATTTACCCATAACTCTTATTGGGTCTGAACCAGATCTGGGTACATTCATTTTGGATATGGGTCTACTTAGACCCGACAGTTGACAGTCCTATCATGAAGCATTATCATATGAACATGAAAATTCTTGAAGCTTTTTCTGGAGATATAATACGGCTATTATGTCATAAAAAATTCAGATCCTTTTGATAAACATATAAATTACTAAAATTCACGTTCTAAATCATACCCTGTTACCCAACCTGGAAGCATCATCATATGAATATGAAAATTAATGAAACTTTTTTTGAAGATGTATATAATATAAGTATCATTTCATAAAAAAATCAGACTATTTTGTGAAATATATAAATTACTAAAATATATGTTCTAACATACTATTAAATGAAGTCATAAAATTGTATCTACAAATGACAGTCTGATACACAACCTAGAAGCATCACCATATAGACAGGAAATTTATGAAAAAAATTCTGGAGATGTACAAGCATGTAAGAGTTATGTCATAAACATTTCATAATTTTTCTATAAGAAATAAAATCATAAAAGTTTACAAGTTATCCTGCTGTCACAAGAGTTACAGAAAAAAATATGAATTGTAGAAATTTAACTCTTACTATACTTAACCTACTCTAGGCTTTTAAAAATTTAAATCCCTACATCATTCAAGTATTTCACATCTGAGAACTTCATGGAAACATATAATTTAAAGATAAAAAAAAACACAGTAAGGAGTTACTTATTACTTATGTTTAACTAGACTAAACCCTTATGAAATTAGTACCCATACTACCTACCTTTTTCAAGAATCCAAAGAAGCCTCAAGGCTGGACTTCAAACTCCTTTCCCAACTGCTCCTCCCACATTTTGCTCCAGAGGAAATGGCAAATCATGGCCAAAACCCCAAGTTAGGGTCTTTTAGATAGGAAATGTTTAGTTAGTTTCATCATGGTTAGTTAGATGAGTTTAAAATCTACTATACCATCCAAGTTACACTAACTTTGCCATGCCCACTAACTTTAACCAAGGTTAATACCCACCCATTTGGGCATAAATTTGAGTTGGTTCCCATCCCCTCACTAATTTTTTTTCTAGAATACCCGTTAACATTTCAACCAATTCCTACTACACCACCACTATCTAATATAATACTAATATTTTTAGGATAAGTACTAATTAATAAATTACAAATTTCTAACTATATATATATTTTTTAGTATATAAATTAATTATTCAACAAATGATTATCCTACTTGTAATAATTGCATATTTACCCTTAATCTCCAATTAACCCTTCTAATCTAAATCCGATTATGATTTACACTAAGTTTTCTATCACAATTGATCATATCTAACTATTCTATGAGATTTAACCAACCAAGTTTAATCTTAGTGAATATCTTAACATACATAATAGTATTAACTTAAAATTAATTAATAACATAATTATGCTAATTACATACTAATAGTCGAATGTTACACTGTCCTATTTAAAAAAGGTGTAAGACTTGGACTTTGGTCCTCACGGTAAAGTGCACTGCAGGTTTTTGACCTCAATGCTTGGTAAAAGGGAAAACTCCTGGTACCTCGACTTTGAGGGATCCATGGTAAAGTGCTCACTAGTGCATAATGTCACCCTGCCTAAGAACGATATAGAACGAAGACACATTGCATTGTTATTCAGTGACCTAACATCATAAATTATTAATGTTCATATCATTAAACAAGTCTCACAATCCATTAAGCAAACAAACATAATGTTCTTGAATATCACGTGACGAAAAGTAAATGGAAATACATTGCACACCTTCCCCTAAACTCCTACTCTTCTAAATCCTCTTTTACCTCTTTTTCTTCTTTCTTTTCCTTCTCTCTCTCTCTCCTCATCTTTTTACTCCTTTTTTGTTTAGAAAACAGTGAACTTGGCTAGATTCTGGCGGCTGGCGGCCACAACCGGCAGCAGTTTTTTTTTTTTTTGTGTTGTGTGTTGGGGGGGGGGGGGGGGGAGATAAGCCTGGATTTGACTGGATCGGGCGATTTGTCCAATGCTGGCCTGATCCAGGGTGATCTGGCTGTTTTATTTTTTATTTTTTTTCAGTATTTTACCCCCTGGAATCGGATCAGCTAGTGCCTATCCCAATCTGAATTAGCTGATTCCGATCTGGATTGGCCAATTCTGCATTCCATGTTTTATGCCAGTTTCCCGCACCATGGACTGGCATTTGATTCTCATTTAGATTTTCTCTTGTTATGTTAAATGTTAAGTATATAGTCCAAGCTCTATTCGCTTAAATTCTATTTTTAAGGACAATTGCAGACTAGGGCAGTTTAATCTGGTATGGTCTTATATTAATTGCAACTTATGCATGTTTCCCTTGAAGTTGTGTATTTCTTTTGGACTCAGGTTAAAGCAAAATCTGCCCTTCAAAGCCTGTCAAAGGATAAGAATGGAGTAGATGGTTCCAAGATATATATGTAAGATTGACTTTTTGTTGTGAATTAACGGGAATCTAATCATTGTCATTCACTCTTTTCTAGCCATATGCTACAACATTTTCTTTGTATAATTCAGTGAGATTCTTTGTATCTCAGATATGGTGAGGGTTGGAATTTTGGTGAGGTTGCAAATAATGGACGTGGAGTAAATGCATCACAGTTCAATATTTCAGGGAGTGGCATCGGGAGGTAATTTGTTTTTGGGAACTATTATCTTGCAAATATGGTCTAATCATAATGAAAGTACAATTCATGGTAAGTTTTGGTTGTCTAAATGTTTAGGTACGTGCACCATGAACATACAGTTCAGTTGTATTGTAAACGGTCTCTTAACATTACTTACCTCAAATTAAACTCTGTCAAGTACAGTTGTTTTCTAGTCAAACTTTGAGGATGCTCATGACATCCTATATGTTACTGCATTTGATGAGGTGTTTTTTTTATTTATCTGATTGTGAATGTTCACAGCAAGCTTACATAACTGATATCAGATTTTTGTTCTCAAAGGGCCTTTTTCTTTCTTCAATTATAAAATCTACACTATCAAACCAGATTGATGGGGTCAGGCTTAAAATTTATTGGTCATACAGTGTTCTTCAGCAAGCTAATGTTTAATCACGAGAATAATCTTCTACGCTGCAGATATCATTTGATTTGTTTGTTTGAGGGTTTGTCTGTGTTGATTAGAAGAATATATTTGATTATTAATGAGAAGACAATATGTTATATACCTGGACACACACAGAATATTGTGTCCTAGGAATACTATAAGCTAACTAATACCCTTAACTCTAACTAACACTCCCCCTCAAGCTGGAGCATACACATAATCATGCCCAGCTTGTTACAAAGAACATTGAACCGAGACATCCCAAAAGATTTAGTAAACAAGTCAGCTAGTTGATCATCTGTAGGGGTATATGGAGTACTGATCTTCTGAGACATAACTGCATCTCTCACAAAATGACAGTCCACCTCTATGTGCTTTGTTCGTTCATGAAACATAGGATTCTTAGCAATGTGAATGGCAGCTTGATTGTCACAGTGCATCTCCATTAGTTCAGTAGACGTGACTCCAAAGTCAAACATTAAACTTTGAAGCCACATCATCTCACACGCAGTTTGAGCCATTGCTTTATACTCGGCTTCAACACTTGATCTAGCCACAACACTTTGTTTCTTGCTCCTCTATGTAACTAAGTGTGAGACTTCCTTTTTGATTTCAGAAAAATCTTTTGATTTAAAAAAAGAATCTTTGTCGGATTTGAAAATCTTTGTGGGAATCTTAATTTGAAAAGAGAATTTTTAAGTTTGAAAATATATTCTCTTTTCCTTTAGGTAGACTTTTAAGATTAATCCTTAAAGTCTAAGTGACTTATGGATCGACTGTTGATCTGTGATCTTGACCTCTCCCCACTGACCTCGGTCAGTGTTAATTACACCAATCAATGATTGGTAACCCTTGGTTAACCATCCAATTAAGACTTAAAGAAAGCAGGAATAAGCAAGATTAATTATAGGCATGCTCGTCATTTTTTTTGAAGTATCCTTTAAGGGATACTTAAAGAAATTTTTTTAATGGGACTTGGCGTCCACCACATGTTCAAGATATTTCTCATTGGTCCTTCAATTAATTTGAAGGAACTACCATTTCTTCTTTTTTTTTTTAGGCCATTCAACCGATATGAATGAGCCAGAGTTTAAGGGTCAATCCACTATTAGGAAAGAACCACTTGAATTGATGGTTACCTTATCGATAAGAATGATCAAATGATTATTTTTATTAGTCCCTCTATAGATAGGTTAACTACGACTTCGTAGCCCAAGGAATTCTAGATCAGCTCGGGTCCCTGAATCGGGACCCGCTTATCCCGATCCGAATCGGGATCGGATCGGCCGGAATCGGCCGAATCGGGACTTGCCGATTCGGCATTCCATGTCGTAGCCAATCCACCAATTATGATAGAACTATAAAAGTCATTGGTTATCCTATAGATAGGAATTAACCAATAATTATAACCTTTGGTTACTCTACCGATAAGAGTAGACCATTAATGAAGTGGGCAATCCAATAGTAGGATAGAACCACTTAAACTTAGGCCATTCAACCAGTGTGAATGAACATGATTTTCTTTAGTTAGTTAAGAAAAACATTGTATTATGGAGTTCATTTTTTTTATTATAAAATAATCTTTAGATCATATGGCCGACCAAACATTAAATTATTTGTTTTGATTAAGAATGATCGGTCAACCAAATATTATGGAAGAACCAATTTAATTTAATCTTGATTGATTAACAATTTAATGGTCAACCAAGTATTAGGGAAGAACCAATTTAATTTAATCTTGATTGATTAACAATTTGATGGTCAACCAAGCATTATGGAAGAACCAATTTAATTTAATTTTGTTTGATTAACAATTTGATGGCCAACCAAACATTATGGAAGAACCAAATTAATTTAATTAATTGATTAACAAATTATTGGCCAACCAAACATTATGGAGGAACCAATTTAATTTAATCTTGATTAATTAACAAATTAATGGCCAACCAAACATTATGAAAGAACCAACTAAATTATTCTTGATTGATAGATGGCCAACCAAATATTATGGAAGAATCAAATTAATTTAATTAGTTGATTAACAAATTATTGGCCAACCAAATATTATGGAAGAATCAAATTAATTTAATCTTGGTTGATTAATAAATTAATGGCCAACCAAACATTATGGAAGAACCAATTAAATTGTTCTTGATTGATTGATGGCCAACCAAACATTATGGAAGAACCAATTTTATTTAATTGGTTGATTATCAAATTAGTTTAATCTTGATGGATTAATGGTCAACCAAATATTATGGAAGAACCAATTTAATTTAATTAATTAATTAAAAAATTATTGGCCAACCAAACATTATGGAAGAACCAAATTTATTTAATTTTGATTGATTAATGGCCAACCAAACATTATGGAAGAACCAATTTAATTTAATTGATTAATTAACAAATTATTGGCCAACCAAACATTATGGAAGAACCAATTTAATTTAATTGATTAATTAACAAATTATTGGCTAACCAAACATTATAGAAGAACCAATTTAATTTAATATAATATGCAAAACATATGAATTACATAAATTAATAAAAAGTTCTTCTAAATTTCTGCCCCAAAAATTTAACACAAGTCCCTGAAAAAAATTACAGAGCTCCTTTTTCTTCTTCTTTTTCTTGCAGTGTTGGAGTTGGAGGCTGTGGGGGTCCTTTTCTTAGAGGCTTGGGCCTCCTTTTATAGGCCTTTGAAGAGGGCGCCAGTAGCACCCCCCATCGGTGCCACCTAGGCGCCGGTGGGGGGGATGCGTGCGGGTGAGAGAGAGATAAGGAAAGAGTGAGAGAGGCGAGACCGGTTACTGTAGCGAGGTACTGTAGCTACAGTACATGCGCTACAGTAGCTTTCCATCTTTATCCCCCTTTCTTTTTGTTGTTTGCTATTTTTGGACTCTTTCTATGGCCGGTTGGGGGGAAATTAGGGCCGGCTGCACCCGTTGCTCCCTCCCTCTGGTGCAGTTCTGTTGGCTGGAGGCTGTGGCTACCTCTGCAGGCTGGTGTGGTTGGCTGCTGCTCCCTTGGTGGCTGCCTCCATTGCTGCTGCTGTTGGTGCGCTTCTTGGTGTTGATGCTGGAGGCTGCTTTGGTGCAGGTTTCCTGCTGATCTTGTTGGCTTTGGGGATCTTCTACTACATATTTGCTTGAAGGTTGCTAGTTTTTTTTTTTTTTTTTCCCTTCCTTATTGGTTGAGGCTTCTCCTTGCTTGCATACATATATTTTTTGCACATACATAGGCCTAGATTTTGTAAAAACCTACTGTATGCGTATATCAATTTTTTTTGGTTCAACACCAAGTTACCGCCAACATATGTACATAATCCAGAAGTAGATCGTCTATTTAACTTGGATCCTGCATAGTCAGCATCTGAGAAAGCTTAAGTCTTCAAGTGCCCATTCTTTTTGTACCACAATCCTTTTCCCGGGGCAGCCTTTATATAATGCAAAATCTTCACCGTAGCTTCCCAGGGACACTTCTTGGGTTTCTGCATAAATTAACTCACTACCCCAACAATAAATGCAATATCAGGTGTGGTGACTGTCAAATAAATGAGCTTTCCACACAACCATCTGTAGCTTGAAACATCATCAAGGTTTGAACTATCGTTCACATCCAAGTCCTGCTGAGTAACTGTGGGAGTATCAACAGGTTTACATTCAAGCAACCCCATCTCTTTAAGAAGGTCAAGAGCATACTTCCTCTGTGAAAGAGAAACACCATCTTTTCCAAATGCTATCTCAATATCTAGGAAATAGCGAGGCCTTCCTAGATTCTTTGTTACGAAATGCTTCTCTAAATACGTCCAAATTTCTTCAATCCCCTGTGTATTACTACATGTGAGGAGCATACGATTGACATATACAACTAAAATGACAACACCAGCAGAGGAATGCCGAATGAAAACAGAGTGATCAGCTTGGCTTCGTTTCAACCCAACACCGGAAGTAATGTGACTAAACTTATTGAACCAAGCACGCGGACTTTGCTTAAGACCTTAAATGGCCTTCTTCAACTTGCACACCAACTCCCCCTGGGCAGCATACCCTGGAGGTTGCTACATATAGACCTCTATATGTTTGAGTAAACCCTTTCGCCACAAGCCGCGCCTTGTATTTGTCAATAGTGTCATCTGGAGAGTACTTGATAGTGAATACCCAGCGGCAGGAAACATAAGTAACATCAGCCGGTTGATGTACAAGGGTCTGAGTTCCTCTTAAAATCAAGACCTGTATTTCATCATCCATAGCAACTTTCCATTTCGGTTGAGAGATAGCCTCAGATACAGACCTGGGAATAGGCACAGCAGAAATAGACAAAGCAAACTGATGGAAAGAAGGATGCAATGAGTGATAAGAGACAAAGTTACCCATAGGATATTGGTAAATACTTTTAACTGACCGTACCCCTTTTCGAAGAGCAATAGGGAGATGAAGATCTGACACAAGCAAGGAAAAAACCTCATCATGCGAAAGAGGCTCCGACGGTGAGGAAGATAGTGGTGCACTATGTGGTGGACTTTTCTTTCGCCGCTGATAAACCTATCCATACCGTTGGTCATTGTCTAGTGGCGCAACAACCTCGTTATCAGTGGCTATAGCAGAGTCCGAGGGAAGCACGTCAGGTAAAATAGGAATTGGAACAGCAGGAGTCAAGGAAAGAGTCTGCATATGAGAAGATGAAGGAAAGAAAGGTATAGACTCATAAAAAGTGACATCGGCTGTAACAAAAGACTTCTTGGTCCGGAGTTCAAAACAACGATATCTTTTTTGAGTACGAGAGTATCCAACAAAGATACATGCAACCGACCGTGGGGACAGTTTATCATGACTTGGACCAAGCAAGTGAACATAACATTTACAATCAAATACCTGTGGAACAAGGGAAAACAGTTGTTGATCAGGATAAATACTCAAGACAGGTGGTTTTCCATCCAACACAGTGCTCGGAACACGGTTAATGAGATAACACGACGTGAGAACCACATCTCCTTAGTATTGTTTTGGAACATTCATGTGAAATATCAAGGTCCGAACAACATCCAGAAGATGACGGTTCTTTCTTTCAGCAATCCCATTTGTTGAAAGGTATACGAGCATGATGTTTGATGGATAATCCCATGAGAAGCATAAAATGATGCAAAAGATGTCTCAGTGTATTCCAAAGCATTATTTGTATGCACAACTTTAATAGAAGCAAAATATTGAGTCTTTATTTCAGCATAAAAGTGTTGGAAAGTTGGAAGTACATCAGACCTTGACTTGAGTAGAAAAACTCACATCATACGAGAAAAATCATCTATGAATGTAAGAAAATAACGAAATCCGAGTATGGAGATAACATGAGAAGGTCCACAAACATCAGAGTAAACAAGATGAAAGGGAGAAGAACTCAATTTATTCTGACTAGAAGGAAAAGAGACCTTGTGATGCTTCCCTAACTCACAAAGCATCACAGTAAAATTTATCGATTGTAGACGGAATGGAAATGACATCACGAAACTTCTGAATGGAAGGATGACCCAACCGACAATGCCATTGATAAGAGGTGTCTGATGCAGACAATGCTTGTGACGTCTGGAGAGGTTGATCACCAGATTCATGCCCGCCACCAATCTTCTTCTTCCTCCGGAGGTCCTGAAAGGTACAGTAAGACGGATAGAAGGTTACTGAACAACCCATAGAACGAGTTAGCTTGCTAATAGATAAGAGATTAACTGAAAATTTGGGAACATAAAGCACATCATCCAAGATAATAGTAGAAGACTGAACAATGCCCTTTCCTATGACAGATGAGTGGGAGCCATTGGCTACAGATACAGAGGCATGAGAACTAGAAAGGTCAAGGGAAGAGAATAGGGAACTGTCACATGTCATGTGACAGGAAGCTCCAGAGTCCACAATCTAGGAGGGATGGTGAACAACCAGTGCACTACCTGAGGACGAAACCGCATGGAAAGAGGATGACGATGCAGGGCCTTTAAGAAGTCGTTGGAATGCCTCGTATTCCTCTCGGAATAAAGTCACTCCCCCTTCCTGTCGCAGAACGGATGCAGAGGCAGCACTAACTGACTGCGACTGCAAAAGTGGAACATTCGCTGGGGTATCAAATGTAACTCCAAAGTTGGCGGTGGGATTGGACTTATTGCTTCCTTTGCCGTATTTCTTCCAACAAAAATCCGACTGATGATTGGACCTCCCGCAATGTGAGCACAGTGATCTACCACGCCCGCAACCACGTCCACGCCCATTTGCAGCAAGGGCAGAAGCACCTCCAGCGTCCGGAGAAGTTGCAACCAAGGGACCAACATCCACATGAGGTGTAGTACTAGCGTGTAGGACGCGAGAGAATACATCGGCCAAGTGTGGGATAGCCGTATCTGCTAACAGATTATCTCGGATATGTCTAAGGTTGTCGTCAAGTCCAGAAAGGAACTTGGCAACAATGAACTCTTCTCGTTGTTTCTGAAGAGTAGCAGCATCAAGAGCAGCAGGGTGATACAGTTGAAGTTCATTCCATAAGCTTTAGACCTCAGAAAAATATTGCGACGCATGGTTCCCCTCCTGCTTCATGGCAAATAATCTAGAATACAAATTGTAGATGTGGGAAATATTTTTGTCATCTGAGTAGGTACGCTTCAGAGAGTCCCCACATGTCCTTTGCGGTGTCCAGAAATAAAATGTTGTGAATAATATGAAGTTCACAACTATTGCCGAGAATAGAGATCACGACCCTGTCATCCGCTTGCTAGGCTTCGTAGACTTTTAGATCCGATTTCGCAGGAGGATTATCATCAAGATGACGAAATTTCTTCATAGCCATCATCAAGAACCGAAACGCCCTTGACCACTGATTATAGTTGGCTCCATTCAACTTCACGGAAGTAGCCATCATGTGATACGTCTTTCCTTCACCGGAAGAAAAAGACGCTGAAGGAGGAGCCTGAGGTGATGGATTCTCCATCTTGGACAACGGGATAAGACAAGGATTACTCAAAATCAAGAGAGGTCAGCACATAGAGAAAGAGAGAATTGGACAAGTATCTCTATGTGTTGGCCATCGTCAACGAAGAAATTCCACGAGCAATGCTACCGAACAAGACGATGAACTGCCGACCGTAACATCTTTACTGGGGGCGTGGGACAGATGGGGGCGGGGTGCTGCGGGGCTGTTGGGGCAGATGCGCGGCTGCTGGAGTTGCTGGCATGTGGGCTGCTGGGGCGGGCAGATTGGGGGGGGGGAACAGATGGCGTGGGACAGATGGGGGCGGGGTACTGTGGGGCTGCTGGGGCGGGCAGATTGGGGGGGGGGATAGATGGGGCGAGGTGCTGCTGGGGCAGGTGTGGCGTGGGACAGATGGGGGCGGGGTACTGTGGGGCTGCTGGGGCAGGCAGATTGGGGGGGGGGGGATAGATGGCGTGGGACAGATGGGGCGGGGTGCTGTTGGGGCTGGATGCCAGCAGCGAGGTGCTGCGGGGTGGGTGGGTTCAGTGGTGGCTGGGGCTTGCGAGGGTCGCAGGTGTTGCTGCGGCCTGGGCTGAGGTAGCGGCCTGAGGGGAGGGGCGGACTAGTGGGGGCTGCGGCTACGGCTGGGGCGGCCTGTTGTTGCGGCTGGTGCTGGGGCGTGGTGAGGCCTGGGGCCTAGGGTGTGCTGCGGCTGGTGGTCGGACAGAGGGGGTGGGGGTAGCGTTGGCGGCGGTGGAGCGTGGCGGCGGCCTGGAGCCTACTGCTTTGATACCATGTTGATTAGAAGAATATATTTGATTAAACCTAATTAATGAGAAGACAATAGGTTATGTACCTGGACACACAGAATATTGTGTCCTAGGAATACTATAAGCTAACTAATACCCTTAACTCTAACAGTCTGAATAAGGCAAAAGTTTTGTCATAACATCAATGATGGTCAGGTTTGATATCTATGCAGTCCAAGTATTTTTGAAAATTTATATGGATGGCTGTACGCGTAGCCAATGATAAATTTCATGTTGTCTTCTTGACTTTAGGTCATTTCCTTGGGGGAATCCCAAAGATTTAGCGAGTTGATGCTAGGTGAGGTTTTCTATATAAGGTGCTGGGGAATTAGAGCCCATGTATGTGCATTTGAGGACCAACATTTCTGTAGAAGTGATGATGGAAGATCTTGAAGAGTGTTACATGTATGTGCATTTGAGGACCAAAATTTTTGTAAAAGTGAGGATGGAAGACCTTGAAGAGTGTTATGTACTGTTCCTTTCAAACCTACGATGGATCAAAGACACCCCTAAAGCCCTGAAGGCCTGAACTTCCCAAAAATGACTAAAATGTGCTTTTGATCCCAAAGACCCCCCAAAAGACTAACCCCCCTCCCTGGGTTTCAAGACCTCCCCAGTTCATTGATGTAAGCTCCAAACCTAAAATACCATGCCTTCTAGGATGTTCCATGGACCATGGTAAAGCTTTTGGGCATTATAGTTGCATGTGCATCATTTAGACCTTCGCATCTTGACAAATTACCAAAATACCCTCTAATATTCAAAACCAACACTAAACCTCCCAAACATTCCCATGCCTTCAAGGATGGATTCTTCATGGACCATGTTAGAGCTTTTGGGCTCATATTCTTGTTGCATATGCATGATTTAGTTGCATATTTCATGTGGTTGATTTATTCAAAGGCTCCATTTGTTAGATTGGCTTATCAAGATCTGGGCAAGGAGATGGACCATTACAGGCGACCAGAACTGGTGGCTGAGCCTATATACAACATAGTTGGCTCTTTGGGAAGGAAGATAGTTTTTCAACAGAATTGGTAGATCTGCAGCCTGAACTCTGTGGCTTATTTTAGATACGTTTTGTAGTACATTGGTTTTTTAGGGCAAGAAAATAGGAAAGTATGCCATTGCAGGGCCTATTGTGCAGATAAGTTCCTGAGACCTCTTGGGTGTTGGTTGGACATCCTTGTAATTTTTAATGAGATTTTTTATGAATTTTTTACTATTTTTTCATATTAAATCAGGATTTGCAAGTACCTAATGGACAACTATGATTGAGTTTTAATATCGTATATGATTGAACGGTGAAAATAAAGCCCTAGGGATGGGAACAATCCTAAGAGAGGTAAGTGAGCATTTAAAAATTTATGGTGAATTTTATTGTTTTTTTAATATAGGGAAGAGGGTCAAAACAGTGTTTGCGGTCAAACTGCATGCACTGTGTGGTTCGCATAGTAGCATTTTTGTGTGTGTGTGTGTGTGTGTATATATATATATATATATATATATATATATATATATTCCTTTCGGTGAGTGGGATTAGAGAGTTTGAGTACAGTGAATCGTTTTTCTCAATGTGAGTTTTGTGGAATTTCCTCCATTCACTGAATTGAAGAAGATCACAGACAATATCTTTATAGATGAAATCTCATGATATTTCCTGCTATTTGTGGCTTCATTATCGTCATCACAAATTATCTTATAGGCTATGGCCATTGCATGATTCAAAGTTCAAGAGTTTGTGCAAGAGTGGCATTTAGCACTTGATCTTAATGAGATGGCATTGCTTCATAATTCAGTTGTGTGTCCCTTTTTCTCCTTTATTGAGCCTGTCTCTAATTGCTGTATAATGCCTCGGTTGTGTTATTTGGCTCTAACACTTTCTGTTGGGAGCCAAAAGTTGCTATATCACAACCTTGCTTTAAAGAAAGAAATGAAAGAAAACTGTCATAATCAATTAAGTTCAGTCAGGTCGATCATTGGAGTGGCAAGGATTGGATGCTAAAGAAGAAACAAGCTGAGAGAGCTCAAGACTGAGATCAAATGTGGTGAAATGGTCATGGATTGGGGAATCGGCCGATTCCGATCCGAATCGGCCGATTCGGATCGGGATCGGCGGGTTCCGATCCGATTCGGGGGGGATTTCACTGTTCCCCCCCACCGATTTGAAAAAAAAAAAAAAAACGGCCGAAATCGGCCCGAACCGGACCAGATCGGGGCCGGACCGGCCAGATCGGCCGGTCCGGACCCGATCTGGTCCGGTTCGGGCCGATTTCGGTCCCCCCCTTAAGGTTTAAAGGTTTAGGGGTTTAGGGTTTTAGGGTTTAGGGTTTAGGGTTTAGGGTTTAGGTTTTAGGGTTAAGGGTTAAGGGTTAAGGGTTTAGGGTTTAGGGTTTAGGTTTTAGGGTTTTAGGGTTAAGGGTTTAGGGTTTAGGGTTTAGGGTTTTAGGGTTTTAGGGTTTTAGGGTTAAGGGTTAAGGGTTAAGGGTTAAGGGTTAAGGGTTAAGGGTTAAGGGTTAAGGGTTAAGGGTTAAGGGTTAAGGGTTTAGGGTTTAGGGTTTAGGTTTTAGGGTTTAGGGTTTAGGGTTTTTTATGGATGTACATGAATTGCATTCATTCTTATTGTACATCAATTGAATAATATGTATGTAATTTTTTCTGATTTTATTTTTATTTTTTTCTGATTTTTTCTGATTTTTTTTTTATTTTTTTTTATTTTTTAATCTGGCCGAGTCGGACTGGCCAGACTTCATCTGGATCGGCCGACTCGGCCGATCCGATCCGAGTCGGATCGGGATCGGCGGGTCCCGATTCGGGGACCCGATCCGATCCGGAATTCCTTGGAAATGGTTACAGATTGTATTAAAAAAGGGTGTGGCTGAAAATACCTTAATCAAACTCTTCTGGTTTTCTTACCTAGAAAAGATCGTACTATAGAACTCAAGGACTCCACATGTAGTATGCTGGAGTATTTGGTGGCAAAGGAATGACACCTTATTCCAAGGAAGCAAGGCTTATGCTGAGAATATATGCATTCAAGCGGCTTCGTTCTTATATCAGTGGAGCCGGTTCATCCTAGTAGTTTCAGCCGATTCTTGGGCAAAAGCAATAAGATCCCTTTAATCTTTACCTTTGGAGTCTACTGTTTAATGTAGTTCTCTGAGTTTTTTTTTTTTTTTTTAGCTCAATTTTTGGTTGTTTTGTGGGAGGATCCTCTCCTCTTACTGACCGGATGTATTGCGTCTATTTATTTCCATAAAATTGATTGTACATACCACAATTTTCCTTAAAAAAAAGATAGCGTAGTCTATTACCATGGATGGCAATACTAGTACTGGTACAAGTATCGGAGGATACCGGTACCGGTATCGGTATTGGCCGTATCGGTCGATACCGGTTTAAAATGTTAAAAAAAAAACTTGGAAAAATCAGGAAAAAAAAAGAAGAAATCAGAAAAAAAAAATCATTTTTTTAAAATAATAATTAGATATGTATTGAGTGTGACAAAGATGGATTAAGGCAAAGAAGTACGCATAACGCATACTAAATGACTATTTTGATACATATTAAATATGAAAAATATTCTACTAATGTACTAAACATTTACAAATAATAAATATTAATGAAATCAAATGATCCTTATCCATGAAAAACATAAGTGAGTATACTAATATAGATAATAACCCGTAGAACCTTCTGATTCATCCTTCAGTTGCTGTTGCTAGTATCTATAATAAGGTTGCAACATATGTTCCCTATATTCATCATAACTGAACAATGATGCAGCAAGTCGTACATCTCTCGCTGGATCCCTCTTGGAGTATATGCTTGTTGACTTGCTAGAATTCCATAATCAGGATGCAAAGAACTACTTTGAGGATAAGAAGAAGATCCAGACTCATAACTGCTACTGGGTGGATAGAATTGGAAGTCTTCATACTCTACTCGATCTTCCTAGTTATACATGCCTGCTTCTTGTTGGTCACCTCTATAACCTGACTGCTATTCATACTGACTTTGTGAATCATAATCTCCTTGACTTTGACTCTGTCCTCTACCATTGTCAATATACAAGGAGAAACTAGGTGCATACAGTCCGCCACTAGGGGAGGAGGATGACCCTCTTTCATCTCTCATCTTAGTGAATGTAGAGGTATTGGCATTCTCTTTTCCCCTTGTTCTCTCTACAGTGGAGGCGAAATCTACTACGTTCACCTCCTTTACATTAAATATTTGCTCGCTTGGAGCTTTTCTTTTGTTGAAGCCGATAGTTGGATTGTCAGCAAAGAAGATCTCAATCTCTAACACTTCATTGTTGAGTTGGTCAAAGTTTCTTACATTTGCTTCTATCAACTTCTCATTGATTTTTGACTTCAGGCCTCTTTTGGATAATTTCACCACGTCCTCGTAGACGGACATGCTGTCACACTTCATGCTAAGATTCTGCCATTTCTTGATATAGTCGATGGCAGACTCGTTCTTACCCTGTTTTAGAGTCACCAATTCAGTGATGGCAACCTTCCGCTTCGACACATTGAAGCAGTCCAAGAATTTCTTCTGCATCTCTTCCCAATTAGTTATGAAATTGGGTTTTAGCTTCAAGTACCATTGGAATGTCGTAATTGTTAGTGAAGTAGAGAAATACCTCAATAAGTATGCTTCATCTATGGCTAGCTCTTCCAAATCACTCATATAATGAGCGATGTGCTCTTGGATAGATCCTTCTCCAATATATCTTGTAAATTTGAGGTGTTTAGTGTAATTTGGCGGGAGCTTCTTGAACAAATGGCAGACTGGGAATGACACCTTATGTAAGTCGAAGGCACTTATCCCCTCGCCTTATTTGGCTATCTTCGCCTCCACAATTTGTTCAATTAGATGCTTCTGCGATATTGCAACATCTTCTGCCGAAGCATTGGATTGCTGAGCATTAAGATTTAGTTCTTCACCCTGGATCTCCTGCACTTTATCGGAGACAAAGTTGACTTTGGTAGCCTGTGCCTTTGTTATCGCTGGCATGAGAATCGCCCTTGTAGGAGGTACATTCACTTGAGGAATATGAGAAGCCTTCTGTTGTTCTCTCATTTTCGTATTTTTTGTATAACGCCTAATAGTAAGGCCTTGAGTTGTTGATTCTCCTGTCTCATCCATAGTCTGAGGTGGTGCTTGATTTTGCAATTGCTCGAGGTTGGGTCCAATATTTTGGGCATTCACCCCATCTTCTCCGACTCCTTTCACATCGTTGTTACTACCATTTTGAGGTCGTTCTACTGCTGAACCTCTTTGGTTCAGCCAATGGATGGTTTGCTCCATCTGGCGAGTCATAGGCCCCTCCCGTTGTACTAAGTTGACAATTTCTTGAGAATCATCTGGCGGTGAAGGCAGTCGATTGTTGGTACTTGAGGTATAGTAGGTGTAGACCCGAATGCCATCCTCTGTCACCCTGGTGATTCTTCTTTTCTTTTGAGTCTGGTGAGGGAGTGCCCCTAGCCGCTCGAAGAGTGACGTCCTCTGTTGGACTTGCCTTTTCGCCTTATAGGCGCCTTTTCCTTTTTAACCTCTTGGAGAATGAGGTCGAGTTGTTGACTTATTGATTTGCCCCGCTAACTCTGAAGGCTGTCGAGGTGGCTGCTTTGCTAGGGTAGCCCTAGCCTGATGTATTTTGCAGGTTTCTTCTTTTGTTACCCACATCTTCTTTAGATGGAGGTTCCTATCTTCTACAGGATTACCCCAATTCTGAGGCATAATTGGCTTCTTTTGATGTCTTTGCCTCTGTTGGACCGAGACTTTTGAAGTCTTCTTCTTGATTGTCACTTTGTTTTGACAAACTTTATGAAGTATCATAAACCGATTATGTATTAGGGACTGTCGGGACAATTCTTTCTTTTAGAATGATGGGTGCTATTCCATCTAAGTAGATGCGGCAATTGCCCACCAATATGGTCTTTCCCGTCTTGGACGGACTTGCTGTTGGAACTTTCTTCCTTTGGCTCCTATTGGACGAGGAGGCGGGCGCAATGTTGATGGTGTTGACAGTGAAAGCCCGCCTGGGTCTTCCACCGGCATGGTCCTTCTTGGCGTGAGCCGCGTGTCGCTGCTTCTTCAATTTCATAGTTGCCTCTGTTGTTGGGATGACCCTTAGAAAGTACGGAGATCTGACCACGGCAGGAAATTGCCGAAGCATGTCACTGTCTTCAAATAAGCACACATGGCATAGGTGGCAACCACCAGAGGGCTGTAGGTAACTTTGGCTGCCATTGAGTGTTTTGATTTTGATGTGCGCGATACTTGCATAAAGCTAGCCAAAATTAGTAGTACGAAGTAAGGGCATCATTGGACGGAGAGATGAAGGGAATGAGAGGTCCCACCGGACGTGCCAAACTACGAGACTTGATTTTTCCTTTTTTTTTCAATCTATCTTTTCTTTTGAAAAGAATTTAAAAGATTTTAGTTTTGAAAAGAATCCTCTTTTTTGTTTTAAGTGTAGACTTTGAGAACTTAGGATTAGCCTTCAAGGAGTCTAGGATTTTGGATTAGGCATGGATCTGTGCATTTGACCTCTCCCCATTGACCTCAGTCAGTATTAATTACGTTAATCGCTGATTGACAACCCTTGATTAACCGTCCTACAATGCCCTTTAAGATGACATATATGAAAAGGAAATTTACCACTTTGATAGTCATTTATTAAAGAGCCCCTTAAAAGATGTCATAAGAGCATACTTAGAGGATTTAAGTTCACATAAAAGCAAATGAACTTATAAGCTTTAAGAGGCCTTAAGAGAAGGTGCCCTCAGGCAAGATCCTCATTAAGAGCCTTAAAAGATACTAAGGAATTGAGACAATATCCTTTAAGCATCCTTTTAGAAATGCTTATGGATTTGGGCAGCATCTCCCCTCTTTTGATTCTTTTTGAAGAGAGGAATAAATGGTAGATTGGGTTAATGGATGATAAGGACCACTACATAACCATGGATAACCCTTGAATAGCTTAACGACCCTCTAACCAATATGGAGGAACCGCGTACTTAATTGGCCATTCAACCAATATGAATGAATTGAGATCAAATGATAACATTTAGCATGCATAATTGAGTCGAACATAATCAATAGTAACAAAATTTATTTCAATTCCTGAACAAGTCATATTACATGGATCTTGGTCATTATATCAGTAGGGATGAACCATTAAAACTTTAGTCGTTCTACCAATAAGAGCAAACTAACAACTTTATGGCCATTTAGTCAATAGAAATGAACCGCACAACATTTGGCCATTCTACCAAATTAACTAATAACTTTATGATCATTTCATCAATAGAAATGAACCACACAACATTTGGCCATTCTACCAATAAGAATGAACCACAACTTGTGGCCATTTCACTGATAGAAATGGACCATACGATAATTGGCCACTCTACCAATAAGGGCGAACCATTAATTTATGACCATTTTACCAATAGAAATGAGCCATCAATAATTGGCCAC
Organism: Zantedeschia hybrid cultivar; assembly: GCA_030544215.1. Classification (NCBI taxonomy): domain Eukaryota; kingdom Viridiplantae; phylum Streptophyta; class Magnoliopsida; order Alismatales; family Araceae; genus Zantedeschia; species Zantedeschia hybrid cultivar. The sequence goes on from JARZZO010000002.1 coordinate 6,095,489, forward strand.
TGTACCAATAAGAGCGAACCACTCATTTATGGCCATTTCACTAATAGAATGAGGTATCAATTAATTAATAAGGTTGAAATGACATGATTACAATCTTATTAAGTCATAAAATTACTAGATCCTTCATGTGCCACGCACAAATAAGTCTTCAAAGGAGATTTTCTTCTTCAAAAAGGGGGCAACACTTTATGTTCAAGAGGGCCTTATTACGGGAGCTCGTGTGCTTCTATGCGTCCGAGCTTGTCTTATGGCAAATAGCCCTTGAGGCCTTTTTATAAGGGCCAAAAGAGGCCACCGGTGGAGGGGGGTGTGATCGGTGGGACCCCCCACCGGTGACAGTAGAGAGAGAGTCAGGACATCGGAGAGAGGGAGAGAGTGAGAGGTGAGGAGGCCGGTGGGCACCCCCCATTGGTTGGCCCAACCCGGGGGGGGGGGGGGGGGTTGCCACCGGTGGCCCTTTCCCCTCCTCTCCTTCTTTTTCTTCTTCTTCCCATTCTTTCTCTTTTTTTTATTATTTTTTTAACTGAAAAACCCCCCAACGGTGGGGGGTCCAACCTGTGGGCGGTTGGCTACCGGTAGGTAGGGTACCCACCGGTAGTACCCCTCCTCCCTCTTTTTTTTTTCTTCTCTCTCTCTCTCTCTCTCTCTGGAACCGGTGAGGGGGTTTCTATCTCTTCCTCCCCCCGCTTCTTTTCCTTTCTATTCTCATGTCCCTCTTCAAAAAAATATGTTCAACAAGGATCAACACGACATTTCTTTTTCTTATTCTTAAAAGAGAGGGAGCTGATTTAGTGTATGATTGAGGCCTATCAAACCATGGAATTCCGGCACGGATCGAGAGGCCGAATCGGGATCCACCGATCTCGATCCGAATCAGGATCCGATCGGCCGGAATTGGCTAGGATCAGTCGATTCCGGCCGGATCGGGAGCCGCCGATCCCGATCTGAATCGGCCGATTTGAATTGGGATCGGCCGATTCTGCATTCCATGTATCAACCTGCTCAATGGAGTTTGCAAGATTATTGCAAAGATGTTGGCTTCCAGACTAGAGAAAATCGTTGATAGGATAGTGTGTGAAAACCAATGTGCTTTAAAGGAAGGAAGATTTAGGAGGGTTTTCTTGTTTAGGAAGGTAGATTTATGAGGGTTTTCTTGTTGAACATAAATGTCTTCATGGTATGAAATTGCATAGGAGAAGAGGCATAGGGCCTGTGGCGCTTAAACTTGACTTTGGGAAGGCATGCGATTATGTGAACTGGGAATGAGGTTGATGGGCTTTGGTGACAAGTTGGTGACTTGGATTAAGGCTTGGATCTCTTCAGCTTCTTTTGCCATCCTTTTCAATGGAGCTCCGACTTCTTTTTTCCTCAGTGGCAGAGGATTGATATAGGGAGACCCCCTCTCCCCTCTTTTGTTTTCTTTGTTGCCCACATTCTCAATAGGATGTGGGCTAGGGCCGAATTGACTGACCTTAATTCTGGTTTTCGGGCAAGAGGCATAGGGAGACAGATATCCCATCTTTAATATGCAAATGACACCATTTTCTTCGTTTCTGGGGAGGAGGAACAATTGTTTCAGGCTAGATTGATGTTGGAGATCATCGAGGATCAATGGAATCAAGGTGAAGTTTCAGAAGAGGCAAGCCGTAGGTATAAACATGGAAGTTGGGGAGATGTGTAAGGTTGCTCTTATTCTAAGGTTCCAGAGAGGTTCCTTCCCTATCTCCTACGAGTGTCTACCCTTATCTCTAGGCCCCATCAAGTGTAGTGATTGGTAGTCTAGGATTCATAAGTTTCATTCCCGACTGATAGGGTGGAAGGATCCTCTCCTTTCTTATGAGGGGCGACTGGTGCTCTGCAAATCTGTGTTGGACAGTCTTCCTACCTACTATTTATCCATCTTCAGTATCTCATAGTTAGTAGCTAAAGAATTGGTAGCCATCCGTAGTAGATTCTTTTGGACGGGGGATGGAGAGGGGGGACATGATGTCTCTTAAGGTAGAATTTGTGGGAGCAAGGAGAGTGGGGATCTAGGATAAAGAGCACCCGAGACTTCAATTTAGCTCTTCTATCCAAGTGGTTATGGAAGTTGTGCATAATAAACTTGGGGAATCTGAGTTAAGATAGTGAGAGATAAATACTACTCAAAAGCATGGAATTTTGGATCGGATTGGGGGTCCGGATTAATCCTCGGCGATCCCGATCCGATCCGGATCGGCCCTGGATCGGCCACCAAAAAAAAGAAAGGGGGAATGCCCGGGATCGGCCAATCCCCTCCCCCCCCCCTCAAGAATCGGATCGGCTATAGCCGATCCCGATCCGAATCGGCCGATCCAGATTGGGATCGGCCGATTTTACATTCCATGCTCTAGAGTAGGGTGTGGGATGCTTATTTGTAGGTGCTTTACATTGTGTCTCATGTTTGGAGGGGTATAATTCTGACTGTTGATGTCATTGCAGCTGTTACTCATGTATCTATTAGAGCTGATCAACATTGCTTGTTTTGGTTTGATAAGTAGTTTGGCCCTGCACCATTGTCGGTCAGGTTTCCTAGGCTCTTTGGTATATCTTCTAACCTGTGGGCAGTTGTAGCACAAGTGTGTGATCTGCATTCCATGGGTAGGGGTGGTTGAATCCCCCAGTTTAGGAGGGCCCTGAGGGAAGAAGAGATTCATCTAGGGCATTATGAGTTAGGTCCGTATATCATGTAATTGCAGATGGTGGTATGAGGTTCCATGTTCTCCATCAGGTCTGGAAGCCTTGATCCCGTTGAAGGTGAAGATTATGGTGTGGAGAATAGTTATTGGCAGACTCCCTACCTGTGATATGCTCACACGTTTTGGCTGTAATGTTCCTATACATTGCTTCTTATGTGAGGAGGAGGATGAAACATTGGACTATTTGTTTGTGGGGTGTGCTTTTATGTAGGAAGTGTGGCATAAAATGTTATCAAAAGTCCAATAGTAAAGGAGATGTGCACAGTTTGTGGAGGACCTCTTTCGGAGCTGGTATCCCCTAATGGCTCCCAAGAAAGACTGAGTGATGTGGTGGCTGATCCTTCATGCCACTTTGTGGACCATTTGGAGCGAAAGAAATAGGAGGATCTTCAAACATGAAGCACGAGAGACTGAGAGTTTGACGTCTGTGATTTGTGCTAGAGCAAGAGAATTATTTGGTGTTAGGCTATGTTAGCCCAAAACAATTCTTACTTTTTTGATCTTTTGAAGGGAGCTTGAGTGAGTCACCATCTTGGTGCTGGTGGGTCTTTAGTTCACATGTTTTTTTTTTTTTTTGGAGAACTTTACTATATGCTCTTTTGTATATCCTTTTTAACCATTTTATACAATCTGTGGTACTGTCCACTTTTTTTTAAAAAAGATTATATATAATGACCCAATTCAACCCTCGTGAGATGTTATTCGCTTCAGGTCAAGTCTGCATAGTTTTGTCCAAAAAAGCGCCTCGCAAGTTATGGATCCAAATTTCTCATACATGGCCCATCAACTTTTTCCATTTTTCAATATGAGACTAATCTTGTTCATTCCTGCCTCAGCTCCTAGTTATAGTGGTGGCACCACACCATAGCAACTCCTCTCTGACTTACTTTACAGGTAGTCTTTCCTATAGGTAGCTCTTTCTTCCTACTTGATGCGTGATTGTGGTCAATATAAGCCCACCAACTTCCACATGGTTCATTTATGAACCAGCCTATATTGTATTGCATGCATCCTACTAATACCATTACGTAACAACCCAATCCAACTCTCGTGAGGTATAGTCTGCTTTAAGCCAAGCCCACATGATTTTGTCATTGAAGGCACCACGATCCAAATCCTATGGCCCAACAACTTGTTCTGTTTTCCAGTATGGGACTAATCCGGTACATTCCTACCTTAGCCCTTAGACACAGTGGTGGCTCTACATTATGGTGGCTCCACTCCAACCTACTCTACAGGTAGTCCTTTCCTTCTACCCGACTTGTAACTGGGTCCCTACATTGGGCCAATCAATTTACTAAATGTGTCTAACAAAATCTTGGCAAAGGTGCTTGCATAGAGAGATAGTAAAGTCCTTGGAAGGATGCAGAAAATCAGTGTGGTTTCATCAGGAGTAGATGTCTAAGGGATGTTTTCATGGTTTCTCATCGTTTTGTTTTCAATGAAGAAAGAAAAATTGATGTGTTTTAGGCAGGCTTACGACAGGGTGCCTTGGAAGTGTTTGTGGAATCTTATCGTTTCTCATAGGTTTCCAAGTTGTTACATTGGCATTCTCAAAGATTGTGGGAATGGAAATACTTGTGCATATTTTCCTAACACTAAAGGATTATGCTTAGGAGACCCATTATCACCATTATTGTTTGTTGTGGTGGCGAATATGCTAAGTAAGATTTGCAAAGGGCAGAAGATTTGCATCAGATTGAGAAGGTTCACCTGTTGAAAACTCATACTGGGTTATCTTATACTCGGTATGTATATTATCAAAGGCGATCGCCTCACTCGCCTAGGCAATAAAATAGGTTGAGGCAAGCCAAAGCGCCTCGCCTCACCTCATGTTCGCCTCACTCACCAAGACACTTGCCTATGATGTCTGTGCTAAATATTTGTTTCCTTTTAACTATGTGGTATTACGTTTTTTTTAATTAATTATTTCAAACTGGCTAATGCTTCTTTAACAATGTCCAACACCCTTTTTCTCTTACATGCTTCTACATGTTTTCCTTATTTTTGATGATGCCTAAGCCCATCCACTACTTATGTGAATAGTAGATGTCTTAGGACATTATATGTTGGGCATGATCAATACTTCTCAAAGTCTTACATATTATTATCTTAGATATTTTCTTTATTTTTCTTATATTATTATTTTCTTCCTTCATGGTGATTTGTGAGATAACACATCGCCTCAAATGATATGAGGACAAAGATCAAATTTCTCGACTACTCAGCATACTGAGCTATGTAGTTAGAGGCGAGAGGCGAGCGAGGTGACTAGGGGTTCGCCTCAGCCTCAAACGCTTAAGCGATCCCCTAGTCGTCTCGCTCGCCTCTCACCTCTAACTACATAGCTCAGTATGCTGATGACGCTCCTATTTCTAGAAGATGCAAAAGAGTAGTCGAGAAATTTGATCTTTGTCCTCATATCATTTGAATGTTCCTCAAGTTGGAAGATCAATTTTGACAGAAGTTCTTTCACGGGGATTAACATGGCTGAGAATATGGTGGAGTGTGCTGATAGTTCGAATTGTAAGGTTGAAAAATTCCCAATCTTATTCTCGGGACTGCATCTGCACTACAAAAATCTCAAAGGAAATTGGCCATACGGAAGGAAGTCAAGGGCTTTATCTATGGGAGGAAGCTTGACTTTACTTAATGCAGTATTAAATGCTATTCCCTAAAATTATCTCTCTATGTTTCTAATGCCAACAGCAGTCAGGAAAAAGGTGGACAGAATCCAAAGAAACTTTCTTTGGGTAGCACCAATACAAACATCAAAGGAATTCCATTAGTCAAATGGGAAAATGTCTGTTTTCCTGTTAAGAAAGGAGGTGTTGGAGTGAAAAATCTGGAGTATATGAATCTTTCTTATGGAAATGGTTATTGGAATTTCTAGAGGAAGAGGATATGCATGGTAGGGAAAGGTATCATTAAATCTGCCTCTTGGGTTGAGAAAGGAGTTAAGATCCAAGTAGGGAATGGTAATTCTACATATTTCTGGTTGGACTGATGGGCTGGAAAATTTTATTCACGAGAGACTCCCTGCTTTGTTTTCACTGGATCTTGGTAAATGGCAGAAAATTAGCTCCTGTTTTGTTTTGTCAAATAATTACATTCACTGAGAATTACTTTAAGAAAGTTACTTTGGAATTGTTACAGCTACTAAATTCTGTTCTGGGTGGGTATTGACAAATCAGATCAGATCATGTGGTCAAAGAATAATGGCTGCTTTTCATTTAAGTCTTTGTATTCCATGATAGAATCATAGGAGACCCACCAAACTATTTCAAATTTGGAGAGGTCTGGAAGGTCAAGTCTCCTTTGAAAGTTACGGCATTTATGTGGCTCTTGTTCCAAAAGAGACTTACCACCAGATTAATGCAAGAAAATGGGTAGTGGACTACGACACTTTTTGTGTTTTATGTAAATCTGTGATAGAGGATGTCAATCATCTGTTTGTTGCATGCTAGTACAGCAAGAAAGTGTGGAAAATCTTTATAAAATTGGTCCAGTTATAGTTCTCCTTCAACACAGTACATGATACATGGTATTTTTTCAACACTTTACACAAGTGATGATGTATTAAGTACAGGAGAAAAGAAATTGTTGTTGGTCCCATATGCTATATGTTGGAGCATTTGGAGGGAGCGCAATGATGGTATTTTCTGAGGGAGTATTTCTTTCACACAGATTACTTGTTTCTGGGCCCTTCATTTATTCTTAGTTTTGCCCTTTATTTTATTCTAAGTTGGAATCATTTCACCCTTGGGGTTTGTGTTCATTTATTCTTAGTTTTGCCCTTTATTTTATTCTAAGTTGGAATCATTTCATCCTTGGGGTTTGTGTTCAGGAGTAGAGGAAATTGATCAATAAATTGTAATTTCACTGTGTAGAGAGGAACCTCTCATCTCCTTTTACTTTGGCTTGACTACCTCTCTTTATTTCTAACAAAGTTGGTGGTACAGTCCACATCTTTTCTTCAAAAAGAAAAGGGAGAAAGATTGGGATTTAGCACTAGGTATAAGCTGGAGTATGCCAGCTTATGGGAATGCACAATGGAAAAGACATTGACAATGGGATGCTCCTCGAGGAAGAGAAAAATAAATCAAAAGAGATATGTATGCACCTTGGACACAAATCGTAGTGTCACTACTTTATATGCTCAGGCCATTTCTCAGTGAGCAGCATTTAGTCAATTTGTCATGTTTTTTTTCTTTTTCCTATATTGCCAGAAACCAATTTCCTACAATTACTGGACTGAGTTAACCCAAAACCCGAGCTACTGGATGGAGAGACCCATAACTAATATGCATGAAGTGGCTTGTGAGTACCTGGTATGAGAGTAAATGGCCTTCACCAACATTCCACCTTATGACAAACTTGTGTAGAGTGGTATGGTGAATGGTACCTTCAAAACTGTGAAGTTAAATGGGATGGGTACCGATAAGCAAACCAGATTTGATACCATGTTACTAAACCGAGTCACTGACCCAAAGCTCGAATTAGTAGGTGGAGCAGCGTAGAACCAATATAGACATGGCATGACTCATGAATATCTGGTAAGGACTAAATGGTTTTCACCAATATGTCAAACATGTATGTATAATGAAAAAAATTATATGATTTTAGGAAGTGGGAAAGATGCTCTTCCTACGAATGTCTGTAATGTATAGGTTCAAAGAGGTGGTCTTGTGATCTCTCTTATGAAGTTTCATTCGCTATTCATCTTTGTAACCTTTAGTTCTGGAAAGGATGCAAATTTGTTTTGTAGGGCTGGAAACATGGTTGGCAATGTCGGTGGATATGTATCTATGTCGATTGGTACCGATACCAATACGGGGCGGGGCGTACCCCAATACCAGTCATTTACATTAAAAGAAATAAAAAAACACTGTTATGGCTGGTGCTGGGCCGAAACGCCTGATACTGGTATTGGTACTGCTATGCTTGCCTGGAAAGGATGTGGTTGGGATACAATTAGGGACTTCATTGAAGTTTTCTGGATGTATCAGCTGTGTTTTTCTGGTAAAATTTGGTACCACTCTCACAATTTCCTCACAATAGAAGTCATATGAGAAAAAAATTCAATAAACCATTTACTTCATCAACAAACATAACTTCTGAAGAAAGTTTTTGAGAGGCAAATGGATGGAATTTAGGATTTTGTTTGTCAGGCAGGCAGTGCCTCGTTGCTTATGCCTCTAGGTTCTACCTGATGCTTAGACATTAGTGGCATCATTTCTTGTACAAATCTGACCACCTTGCACTTATGTCTTCTCTCTTGTTTGCTAACTTTTGTCAGTTTCAATGATCGGATACGAGATGCAGTGCTTGGTGGATCTCCATTTGCTCATCCTCTTCAACAGGGTTTCATGACAGGTTTAGCTTTGCAGGTAAATCTGATTTTCTCTACTTATTCTAATCATGTTACTGATTTCTTCATTGACTAGTGGTGGTAAATTCAGCATCCTCTTATTTGATTATGGCAGTTAAGTCTGCTTATGCCATAGATTCCTGTTCATTTTTGCTCTTCTGAACCTCATGTTGAAAGAAGTGTCCCTTTCCTCAAAATCTGACAACCCAACTCCAGGCTTCTTTTAAAGAATCTCCTGGATTGTGGATGAAATGACTCAATTATACCTTACAAATTTACCCTTTTCCATCTATGTTTGAAATCGACATATGACCTTGGAGATTTGCCAATTAGCATCCCCAAACAAGCACTTAGCCATAAAAAGTGACTCTGCAGATAATTACTTCTTTACAACTCTATGATTAGGTGGCTTATACATTTAGGAATTTTTACTGAATACTGTATTTTTTTCTGGAAGTGAGACTCTACCACCTAAAAGAACAAAACGAGAAAAAGGGCGGCAGTGAGTCATATGACTCATATAAGATCCTTCCTGATCCTTGCCATTCTCTACGAATTATAATGCATGATCTAGACTAGTAAAGAAGCAATATGCATGACTCATATATAAAATGAATTATGAACTGCATATGCATGGATACAAGAACTATTTAAAACAATGAAGCTATAATAGTTAATCTACAGTGGAACTGAATAGGTCCCAAATTCATAATCCAAATCAGTCATGCAATGAAGCGCCATTTGTACTTGGCATTATTAGCAAATAACATAATACTGCTAAGAAACTTAATATAGAATCTTTTTCTAAAAAATAATTAGGCCAAAAGCGACAGGGTCACCAACAACACTTGCACAATCGTATGCCTCGGTAGAGTGAAACTCAATCAGGCACCTGTCTGTGAACCCTATAGGGTGCCAACTCCACAATAGTAAGGCAGGTTAGTAGGACTAGTTGGCTTCGACGGCTTGCAAAACTGTGAGGTCTATAAACCGATCACTTGTGCACACAAATGTGTATCTCTTGTTGTCCCAATCAGGTGAGCCGAGATTAGACCCGTATCTCCCGATTATAAAGGCTACCTGAAGTCCTGACGTATACCTCCCGGTCTTATAATTAGGTTCACTCCCGACCTTGACCTTGAGAAGCATGGAAAGCAGAATCGGCTGATCCCGATCCGGATCGGCTGATTCGGATCGGGATCGGAGGATCCCGATCTGGCAGAAATTGGCCGATCCTAGGCAATTCCAGCCAATTTTAGTCAGAATCGGCCGATCCGATCCCAATTCGGATCGGGATCGGTGGGTCCCGATCCGGCCTTACGATCCGTGTCGAAATTCCCTATTGACAAGGGTCCCAGTTATAATAAGGGGAAATAACAACTAGTGTGAGGCGTCGCTTTATCTTAAATAACGAGTATCAGTCTTATAGTCAAAACAGTCTCACAGTTGTACAGTCATACAATCACAACAATTGTAGAACTATACTGTCATATAGTTGTAACGGTTGTACGGTTATACAATCATATAATGACATAAGAATGACCATCGAGATAGTAAATGATTCATACAGTCATGTATCACAGCATGCAACTAGTGTCATACTCTTTCTTCCTCAAAATATTAGTTAGATAGAATCTTCATCAAACCATCCATATGTTCTGTGCTAATCCTTAAAATCTATGCACATCATGGCATGCATGTTGTACGGTAAATTTCCACAAGTACTAAAACTCATCCAATTTCACTGGCCGAGCTTAGCTCGGTTGGTATGGGAGGGTTTGGATGGGTCATCCAGGTCTCGAACTTGGGTGGGTAAAATTATTTGTGATTTAGTGAACAGTGCCTTGCCATTGAGGCAAGGACCTCACACACACACAAAAAAAAAGCTCATCTAATTTCAGATTGACAACATGACCTGCAGCACTCATAGATTATACACTAAATCAGAAAAAGAACATGGAGTATATAAACATCTTAAGTATGTCAATACACCTATTACTCAATTTGACTATTTGGTGCAGCATTAGCCATACTTGGTGGCTTAAATTAACACCACATACAATCTGCAGTAGTAAACAATAAAACAGATTCCTTAACAGAGTATAGTTGGTCACATGAATGTCCACTAGGCACTCCTTCGCATTGACAACCACATAATCATGAGGTGGCTTCTGAAAGGCACGCTGGCCGCTATGAAAGTGGAATACCAAGCTATCCAGGGGTTCTAAAAACTAGTCCATAACACACACTTCAAAAGGCACTTCAACCCTTCACTTTACGTATGAATCATGGCCCAACTTGGACCTCAAATAAAGGAGACGGCAAGGTATAAAAACCTGTCTACTGAAATCTGTGTTTTACTGTTCATAGCAGGGCATTATTTGATGAACTAAATCGTAACTAACTCATACTTACAAGGAAAACCCTCATCTTCATGACAGGACTTCTCCTTCCCAAACGAACTTTCAACCATGGCTCCCTTAGTTAGGAACTAAAAGCCCACACAGAGTACATGACTAGATTTAATTATTCTCCCTTTACCTTCCCAGAATCAAATGAAAAACTGGCAGCATCTCATTGTTTGGGGCCTGAAACCTTCTCAAGAAGTGTGAAAAGAAGAAAAGAAATTTCATGTAGAGGAGGGGAACATAGAGAAGTGTAAGGGCAGGTCTCCTATCTTCCTTCGGGAGTCCAAAAAGAGCTCCGAATGAGTTGATTCAAAACCTAGGACGCCCACTGCAACTCTTAGGACTTGGAAAGAGCCTCTACACAGCAGCAGAAGGAGCAGAGATATCTTCAGCAGCAGCGCCATCTCTCTCTCTCTCTCTCTCTCTCTCTCTCTCTCTCTCTCTCTCTGTCTCTGTCTCTGTTCCAGAACGCACAGCCCCTTTTGGGCATGTGTTTAGCTCCCCCTCCTGTAAAGAGGAGGTGGGACAAACTTCTAGTTAAATGGACAGAACCCCCCCCCCCTATTGGGCCTGGGCCTGCCCACTAAAGAGCCCAATAGGGGCCTTAACCCCTCCTTTAACAGGGTATTGAAACCCCTTATAAAAATTATTAATAATTCTTAACTTGTTCCCTTGCAAAACCTTCTAAAAAAATATTTCCTGGTTTTAATTTTTAAAGTCTATATTAAAACTTTAAGTATTTGATTAGCAGCCCACTAAAGTCCACTAAATTAGGTCCAATAGGGTGACTAATGGATAATTTTACTTCAACCCCTCTATAATATTTGTTATACATAACCCCAAAGTTACTATATTTAGCTTTATATATACAAATGAATATATATATATGTATATATATATATATATGTATATATATATATATATATTCATTTGGGTCTTTTTGAGATACAAAATTTAAGATAGGTCCAACAATTTTCTATCAATTATTTTTATATCCTATAACTTTCAGAATTGTGTATATACTTTATCTACTTTTAAGTATATACCCGCAATGTTTTCTAATAGGGTAGAAAGTGGCTTTCTTTAAAGGGTTTTAACATAAATTTTTAATGGTTTTTTCACTCTTTTTCTTGGGGTTTCTTATAGAAAATTTCTAGGGTCTCACTCTCACATCGATGGTACCACTTGGTATATAAAATGGAAAATAAGGAGGTGTACAAATTGGGGTGGCAGCCCCAAAAAGAAGTTTTTTAAACCCATGTTATGTGCACTCTGACACTCATGAATGCAAAAGCCGAAAGGCTATGGAAGTGTCTATTCTGTGCATTGTTAGCCTAAATTTTGCAATGCTTTGCTGCCAAATACGGGACGTGATCTTCTCTGTGTAATAAATGGTGAACTGCGGTGTGGAGATGTTGTCTGACAAGAAATGATCGATAAAAGGCAGACCTGCGCCATTTTGGTTGGTACCAACCATATGCTTGCTTTTGAGGCTGATGGATTACACAAACTAAATCCATAACAATGAGTAAAATTGTTGTATTCAATCACTTTAGGCCCAGGTCCACAATTGGAGAGCTGTAGGGGAGAAACTGAGCATCCGCAATATACAGATCCCAAGAAATGATGAACGCCTCAAAACAATGCATGATCACTAAGAAAATGAAAATTTATCTAAGACTTCTAATAATCACTTTCAAAATTCCACCTAGTGAAGGTCTACAAACTGTTGTGAACATGGCCGTTTTGTCTCCATAAAAAACTAGAGTCAATTGAAAAAGTTTTAAGAAATGATGTCTGCTGTTTTCCTGTAGCATAACAATGTCCAGCATTCAGAGGGAAACTCCAAACAAGATAATTAATTGACACCTGAACTGACCCAAACTGGAGAAGTGAAATTTGTGCATACAAGGATAAGCAATTGTCTTTAAAATCTTAATCAGATCATGTGAGTAAAAATCTATACTGAGAAAAGACACCACAGTAAGATAACATAAACTAGGTAAAAAATGTATGCATACATAAGTAGCTTCTGTGGCCCACTGATTTATGTTTCCAGCAAGCCATAGCATCTTACAAGCAGATGCCCATGGCCCTTTTCAGGCACTGAAAGCATCAATTACTTCTGGGATTTGGGCTCCAGCTAAGTGCCTAATCATGTTGCTCTGTACCTGCAGTGATTACCACCTGAGAGATGGTTTCCCCACAGGGACACATCCCTCCATGTTCATGTGGCGTCATCACAAAGAAGACAATCCTTCACATTGCCTTCATTGTCGCCCTCTTCCTCACCTTCGTTGTTCAGCTTGCTCCCCTTGTGGAAGCACTTCTCACCATCTTAGCAACAAAATTCTTACCTGTCTGAGAAGCAGCATTAGTTGAAGGAGCATTGCCACCCTTGAAAATCATGAGTATTCCTAGTTTTTTACTGAGCTGTATAATTCTTTCAGTTTAGTTCCAAAATACACGACCTAGAAAGTGAGCTTTGAGAATGAGTTGGCAAATGACAGAGATCCACCAACTTGCTACTATCATACCCTCTCTTCTGACCAACAATTGATGGAATGTATGTGTTTGAATGATCCCTCTCAGATACATGGTCGGCAGTATCAGCCATATCGTACTGTTATCAGCCAATACATATTGGTATTGGTCAGAACTAGCATGATATGGGGGATGGATCCGTTGCAGAATCACAGAACCAAAAACTATTAATAATGGTACTGGTCAGTATGCATGGATGGCAGTATCAGCCCATACCGATACGTATAGGTATCGGCCTGGTCTGGTACCGATAAGGTGGGTATCCCCCAATACTGGCCCCCAATTTTTTTTTAAAAAGGTACTGTACCAGCCGTCATTGGGAAAGTTTTGGGCATATAGGCCGATACTAATGATACCGGTACCGGTACCGAGATTGCCATCCTTGCCAGTATGGGGCCGAAACTGGCCGATACAGCCGTTTTTGGCTCAATACCAGTTCGGTACCACCTAAACGGACTGGATACCACAAGTGGGGTTTAAAGACCGCCTCTTGGGTTGGGCCAGACTGGTTCCGGGCCGAAACCAGCAATATGGCTGATACTGATATTGGTACGCATTGGTTTCAGTCCCACCCGATACTGATACCACATGAGTGGGGTTTAAAAACCGCCTCTTGGGTTGGGCCCATGGTTGGCAGTACCGGCCAGCACCGGTACCCTTGGTTTACAGGGTATCGGTCTGTACCGGGCCGGTACTGGGCCGGTACCGGCTGGTACGTACCGGTACCCACCGATACCGGTACCGGTACTGCCATCCATGGTTGGGCCAAACTGGTACCGGGCCAAAATCGGCCTATACGGCTGATACTGATAATGGTACACATTGGTTTCAGTCCCACCTGATACCGATACTAATACTCCCATCCTTGCTCAGATCTGACCATGACATTTTACATGGTTGACATGGAGGCCGATCTTTGTAAATCTAATAATTGGTTATCCTTGGTTGACGTTGATTGTTGGTCAATCTCATCCCAATCCTTTGAATATTTTCGTAAAAGAAAGTGGTAGATTGATGGAAGGTGACAATCCCAATTGGAGCTCGTATCAGCTTTTCCTCGAGTGGCTGTAATCATGCCTATAAAGTGATTATTAGAAAATGAGGGGATTGAGGTTGTGGCAACTATGGGCTCTGATGAGTACATTATTTGTCATGGTTGTGGCACTTGTGACAGCTCATACCAATTGCTGTTGCAGGTAGGGTAGGACCTAGGAAAGCATGCAGATTTTGTTGGCAGAAGAGGAAGCTAATTTTTCAATCTTTTCTTTAGAGGAAGCTAATTTTGCAATCTTTTCTTTCTCTTTGCTGGGGAATCCATTTTTTCTGGGGAGTAACTGTATGCGGGAAGGTTTTCTGCATAGGAAAAATACCATGCAGAAAAAAATACTAAATTGAGGATATTATATCGACGACATTGGATGTGGGGTTTCATTGTAAGCTTGGCAGCAGCTTAAGACTCACCAGTTGGATTTATTCCAATTTCAGTTATGATTAAGCTCTATGAAACTTTCTCAGAAAAGCACTTGATCATATGTTGCTAGCTTGATGCAGCATAGATTTACCAAGCAATATCTCTTAGAGAATAATACTATGAAGAGCAGTATAATATGCAAAACCATGTGCATTTCACCTATTCATTTATATGTTTTGTTTTATGAAACTTTTTCTTTTGCAATTGTCAAATATTTGAATGGGCAGTATTGATACAAGCACCATGCTTCATCTACAGCCTAATCGGCATGACCATGGTGATAAATCTACTACAGATAGTATGCTTGCAGCATCATTAGACCACATACAGGTAAGTTGATTCATAACTATATTTTCTATACCTATCTGAATGTTGTAATTTTAATCTTATGTTGACAGCATACCTTCTGTAGAAGCATCTTTGTCTTCTGTCAAATTTATTTAGAACCACATTTCATTAAAAAAAACCTGAGTAGACTGGTGTGCATTCATATAGCACCGTAGAAAGGCCCACAATGGGTTTCCCTGTTTTAAACGCTACAGAAATGCATGTCCCAGCCGATTTACTGGAAAAAGTGGGTTACTCCTCTCCCGGCAGTACACTTAAATCATGTAGACAAATCATTTTATTTGTCTTCCTTGCATGTGGCTAGTTTCAACCATGGTTTGCCATATCGTACCAGATCGGGCTGACTCGTATAAGCGACTACAAGTCACTGGGATGGTTTGACTTGCCTAGTCATACCCAACACGAGCTGACTCGATGCGACTCGGACCGACTTGTGCCGACTCGTATGCAACTCGAACAGACTCATATGTGATTCATGCTGACTAGTGCGATACACTGCAATCCTACATGGGTCGCTGTGATCTAGCTCGAGCCTACTCAATTTGACTTGATGTGACTTGTATCTTATTAAGCAGACTTTTTTTTTCTAATTTGATAAGTAATTAGTCTTTTTCTTCGATTGATAAATAATTGAACTTTTTTTCTAATTTAATAGGTAATTTACATTTAGGATAAATTACTCCTAAATTTGACTTAAAATCATTGTCATTACTAAACCATTGGAGTTAAAAGTTTATGTATGTCATAATTATTTATAACATTAAAGAATTTGAAAAAATCAGAAATAAGACTGAATCGGCCTGACTTGTGTGGCCCATGCGAGTTGGACCGAGGTAGACCGAGTCGGATCGGATCCAAACTCATATCTGGCGGGAGCCAATCCGATCCGGATCAGCGAGTTGGCGAACCTTGGTTTCAACTGACTTTGGTGAACCACACTGGATGGTGGTGTGTAACATTTTCCACCACATGCATATATAGTCTACACTGCTAAATAAATAGACGATCCATGGATTCCAGCCTGTTCCCTTGGTCCCTGCATTTCCCTCACATAGAGCTGCATGTCTGTGCTTTTCCTCCACAGGCAGCACACTGACTGCCTGTCAGAAAGCAAGCTGCTTGTCTATCGTGTAATCTCAGCATAGCGATGTGTCAAACAAGAAACTTCACCTCCAATGGCTGTGAAGAGGCCACATCACCTGGGCAAACAGGCATCTATGTGTGATAGTATGCTTATGATTGCATAAAAGAATCATTCTAGAACATTACTCAAGTCCAGTGGTTTCTCAATTTTTTTTTTGTTAAATCTCAAGAGCTCGAGATCAATACGACTCAAAACCCTGAAACCTTGCAAAAAAGTCCTGATTCAGAAGCTTCTTATCTCATGTAGTGGCAAATATGTGCACTGATTTCAGACATAGTAACAATGATATTCAGTAATGTGAATGAAGAGTAAGTTGAAGTGAAAATCTTTAAGAATAGTGCATACTGTTTAACATTTTGCATCTATTTGTTTATACTTTTAGAAACAATTTTGAGATTTCTTAGTTCAACTTTCTTATTATTTAACAGCAGCCCTTGTGTACAGAATCTAGTACAGATCCATTTTAACATCAAATAGCACAGTTTATACACCAAAAACATGAGGTTTGCACACATGCACCTTGGTATTAGAAGGATAATCGCTCGCACCTTGGAAGATGAAGGGGGGATCTTGGACGGGATTTACAACTATGCATTTGACAGAACAAGCATGTTCATGGTGTAGTAGGCTCTGGCCTTTGGCGGGTTAAATTCCCACATGTCGTGGGTTCGATTCCTTGTGTCACCCCCGAAGTAGTTACCCAATACCCAGCATGGTACCCCCTTGCATGCTGAGCAGTTTACTTGATATACTTGTGTGTCTGGCCCAAGAGCTGCCCACAGCCTCTGCCGGTTCGGTCTGGTATACTTGAGTGTCTGGCCTCGGAGCTGCCCCTAGCCTCTGCCGCGTAAAAGGCATGTTCTGCAAATTATTTACCTATACTAATAATAATCTACATCATTTTTCCCTGAGCACTTATCTAACGACACATATCTTGCAATTTTCTTCTTCTCTACACTCTTTAATTGTTCAGCTTGTGTTCCATTTCTTTTTACCTTTGCATCTGAACTTCACTGCTTTACCTGAATTTGTTTACCTTTGCATCTGAACTTCACAGCCTTACCTGAATTTGTTTGCTGCATATCATTATATAATCCAGGTTGGGCTAGCAGGTAATTTCAGAGACTTCGTCTTCACTGCCCATTCAGGGGAAGCGGTATGTACTATGACTTAATGTTCAATGATCAGTCCCTATCCTGATATCAGATTATTCTGGTGGATAAAAGAAGTCTAATTTGTTGATTGGATATGTGCCTGAAGACCTAAATGCTGAAGGAATGATGCACCTGGACTAATGGAGGAACAAATAACAGGGTGATTTTTTTTGTGTGTGGAAAATGGATAGCACCACATATTCAATAAAGAGAAAATGAAGGCATACAAGTATGTAAAGAAAAGTTTTACCAACCCAAAGAGTTTCCGCCAACTACATAAGTGCCCCCAAAAAGGATCCCATCAAATACAAAATTCTCACAATAAATAACCTCCTATGTGAGGCCTGCCAAGATGGTGCCGCCAAGCTATCTAGTTAGATTAGACAAAATACAAGAGTTATTATCACCCCTCTTTCTAAATCTTTGTCAACTCCGTTACTTGGTCACCAACAGAGGATACAAGCTGATTGACTGTTCTGCTTTTGCTCTCAAAAATGGTGTAGTCACTATAAACATTGGCACCAAATACCACTCGCTGTTGTCCTCCCTGAGTCTTCATGCTCTTCGAGTAGATTTAGAAAAAGTGCAGCGCACCAGCAAATGGTCTAGGCTGTCTTCTTCACTGTCACATTAGCCAGTGGTCTTGATAGCTCCATAAGGCAAATCAGTCTATCAAATGTCAGAACACATGCATGGCAACTCTCCAAATAAGAACTTAACCTTGAACAGGCTGCAAGGGATTCAAATTTATTTTGCATATCCCAAATAAAAGAGGTAGTACTTTATAAAGAGCAGGGATTAGGCACAGCCTGGCTCAGGCTGATTGGATCAGCTGATCCAGGGTCAATCTGGCCCAACACACCCCCTGTTTGCTTTTTATTCAAAAAAGGGAAACATTTCTAAAAAAAATAAAGGAGACATTACAATGTAAGAATGCAAACCTCACAACCTTGCCACCTGTCAACATATAACACGAGAAAAAGGGAATCCTGAAAAGTTGTTGCAGACCTACATAAGAATCATCTATGTCATGACTCATGACTACTAATCACATTGGTTGGAACTGGAAATTAATAAATGAAAGGAATCTAAATGCAACTAAATAATCAAGGTTATAATAAAATAAGCAACCGCAATGAAGAAGACTGAAACAACACGTGAAGGACCAAACTTCAATAGCACTAAATCTCCATCTGCAAATGACAATATCGAACAGTGTATCAATTGACATATTGTAAAATATGGTCTCACTCTCATATAATTCTCAAGGACAAGGCACAAGAAAGTTAGGATAGGGCCACTAATCAGTCAACTAATACTGACAATTAACAAATTGGGCTATTGTCGACCACCTCCAATACTACTGAAGACTAGCTTACCCCCCACACTGCAAGCTATCCAAGACCAGCTTACCCCATTACCATGCAAGCCAGTTGGTCTCACACAGGTGATGTTAGCCAATATTCATTTAGTGTAGTTGACTTCTTGTTCCAACTCACATGTGGCTGACACAAAACTCTTCCCAGAAGTGACAAAATTGCTGCCACACTAATCACAGTTGTGGTTACCTTAGAAGCATTGCTAGAAGGTAGTTCTACCAAACGCTTGCTTGTCGGCCATAACAAAACACCGACTGTCCTGAAATGTAGGCATGTAAAGGACTAGTCAGGCCACATGGTTCACGAGCTGTTGTCCTAGACCTGACCAGATGTGCACACAAGTAAAACCCTTATTTGCTGTCCTTCAGTTAGTGAGCCCAAGAATGGACTTAGTCTCCATGGTCATAAAGGGTGCCCTTGATCCCTACCCTGAAGAGGATCCGTAATTGTAAAAGGGAAGTAAACTATCCTGAGGTGTCACTTCACCTAAAATAACAAAAGAAGAGATAGACTCGATTAAAACAGTCACAAATCCCACTCAGAAGTCAGGGCTCAACCACAAGCCCAGACCAGCCTCCAAGGACACCAGGTCACGTTAGGCCTCCAATTAGAAAACCCAACATATAGGATCCACTAGGGTTCTTATGTGACATTCATATCTTTACGTGGAAAAACCTGTGGTTGATAAGCTAACCCATACCTGGTTGGTTACCACCGCACCATATTCTAGTAGTTAGTAAGCTTTTGGTGTTACAATTACTCATAATCCTAAGAACCAATAGACTAAGGAGCCCTGCTAAAATATCTTTCAAGGCCGTATGAAATATCAACATTGCATGATGTCATTCTAACCTCTGTTAGTGTAGGATAATTAAATTATAATAGACCCTGCATGGAATGAACTTGGAGAGCAAATATGGAAGGACAAGTGGCTGTTTCAATCACACAGAGAACTGAAATTCACAGCCTTCACATTATTAAACTGAAGTGCCAAGTTAATAGGAAATACTGTATATTTTGTAACTGATTCAAGAGCAACAGCACTCTACTCTTTGATTATAACCCTAACCCATACTAAGCTTGCATCTGTTATAAATATCAATTCAACCACACATGCTGAAATCAATGTCAAATTTTGGGATTAAGCAAGTAAAACAGGCCTATTATATTTTGTACCCTCTAGTTGCAATCTTATGAGACCTTTAGTAATGAAACCGGCTAGAATACGTAAATACAACAATTGAAACAGTAAAGGCCATCTAAACAATTAGGAGAAATTACTATAGAACAAATTGGACTCGGGATGAAACCCGATTTCAGGGTCATTACAAGATGTAAAGCATGGTTTGCCATCTCTTCCAAGATCTCCGAGATCTCTTGAGAATCTTTGTCCCTTCAAGGTCCCGAAACGAAGCTTGGCAGTGGTAAAAAATAAGAGGTATATAGAGGAATAACAATGGAAAGGAGGAGGAGAAGAAAAGGAGATGAGAAGGCCGATAAAGGAGAAAATATGACTGATGAGAAGTTTTCTAACACATTTAAATGCATTTAGATTCAAGAAAGCAATCCTTATATATGTATAAACATGTTTTTTGCATTCTTCTATTTGATATATGTTAATTTGATCATATTGAATGGCTACATACATAAAATTTAAAGTTTTTTTTTGAAGTATAAGATGATCATGACTTGGCCTTCATTCTCTCTCTGAGATCTCTTCTCTTTTCCTCTTTGAGGTGATGTCGAGATCCGATATAACATTCCTTGTATGTTTGTGTATATGTTTGGGACCTAACCTAGCTGTCTCTCATATCGGATTATTTAAAAATCCTTGTCGTTTTGGGTCTTTTTGTTTTTATCTGGAGAAATATAGGTCGGTTTATTTATTTTATTTATTGGACTATGAGAGCTTAGGATTAGCCCTCAGGGAGTCCAGGACTTCGGATCAGGCGAAGATCCGAGTATATGACCTCTCTCCACTGACCTCAGTCAGTGTTAATTACGTCAAGCAACCGCTCGACAACCCTTGATTAACCGTCCGTTGATGCCCTTATAACATGCAACACTACTACTACAGGCAGCACATGCATATGAAGATATATTTTAGGTTAAGCTCTTGGCCTCACCCAAGTTAAGGATGGGTTTATAATTGATTGGGGGACGTTTTAAGAGATTTTGGATTGACTCCGAGTTATCTGGATTGATTCCAAGTATTTTAGACCCATAAAGGTATTTTTGTAATTATGCCAAGTTGAAGGGTATAGGGGTATTATGGTCACTTTAGTGTGTGAAATGAGTTTTAATGATTTAGGAAGGTTTCAAAACCTTCGGAGGTATTTTAGAGTTATTTCAAGTGTGTTTGGATTGTAAGGGTATTTTGGTCATTTTACCTTAAATCGGGTTTATTAGACTTGGAGTCTAATTTTATATTTTTTTTGAGATTTTTATTATTTTTATCATACTGAGGGTATTTTGGTAATTTTACCCATTTTATTGAGGTTTGGAGGGTATTTTGGGCATAGGGGAGGTTTTGATATTTTTTAAGAATTTTCTGTAATTTTTACATATTTTTATCATGGATGGGGGTATTTTTGTAATTTGTATTAAGTTCTAGGGGCATTTTGGTCATTTCGAAAATTTTATATATTTTCAGATTTGGTTATCTGTTTTTTTACTGAATTTTACTGATTTTTTTATTAATTTGACTTATTTTTATTAATTAATTGGATATATGAAGGATATTTAAGTCATTTTTTTGGGTTTATGTAATTTTCAGATTTGGTTTCCTGATTTTATTACTGGGTTTTACAGAATTTTTCTGATTTTTATATTCATTTTACTGATTTTAAATAATTTTTACAGATTTTATTAATTAATTAAGTATGGGGGGTATTTAAGTCATTTTTAACTTAAGTAGATTATTTTATGTCTCAATGTTTCATTATTGAGTTTTGATTATGAGTCTAGATTTAATTATGTATGGGATGAGGCCAAGGGTATTTTAGAACATTTAATTATGTACTTATGCATTTTAATTAGTTATTAAACTAATTAATAATTTAAGTATGTATGTAAAAATATAATAATATAATGTTACTTAAGTAATAGATTTGTGCATTCATAAAATCCTTGGTGCTATGGGATTTAGTCACAAATGGATTGGTTGGATCATGAGCTGCATATCCACTGCTAAATTCTCTATTTTGCTAAATGGACAACCATGTGGTTACTTTAATAGTTCAAGAGGCCTGAGGCAAGGAGATCCTATGTCTCCACTGATTTTCATTCTAGTTGGGCAGATTCTTAGTTCTCTATGGGATAAAGCAGCATCACAAGGATTGGTGGATGGATTTTCTATGGGGAGAGATGGATTTCTGCTGTCACATCTTCAGTTTGCTGATGATACGCTGTTGTTTTCCTCTGTAAGTCAGGTGATGATTAATAATACGAAGAGACTACTGATTCTAACCGAAGCAATCACAGGTTTGGCCATCAATTTTTGAAAATCAGAGGTGATAGGTATTAATTTGGGCTCGGACAGAACTCGGGAAATCGCTCATTCATTTTCTTGTAAGGTGTCATCCTTCCCAAGCTCTTATCTAGGACTTCCCTTGTCGGATGTCCAATGTAAAGTCAGGGATTGGGATGATCTTATTAATAGATTTGAGAAGAGATTAGAAAGGTGGAAGGCCAGGTTCTTGTCAGCTGGAGGTAGATGGGTACTCTCTAAATTTGTCCTCTCCTCTTTGGCAACATTTTACCTCTCCATTTTTAGAATTCCAAAAAAGGTGGAAAGAATTCTAGAAGCGAAGAGGAGTTCATTTTTCTGGGACGGAGGGAAGAGATAGTCTAAAGCCTTGCATCTTTTAGCATGGGATAAAGTATGCAGGAGGAAGGATCAAGGGGGGACTGGCTTGGTTAAGGTTGGCATTTTTAACCAAGCTTTATTGACCAAATGGCTTTGGAGATTGGGAGAAGAGGATGATGCTTTGTGGATTAGTATTATTAGGAGGAAGTATTACAATGGTACTTCTAGATGGAATGTGTATCCTACCTCCTCTTATAATATGTCCCCAATTTGGAGGAGTATTATTAAGATGGTTGATTTGTTTGCTCCGGCTATTTCTTATCAAGTGGGGGGATGGATGTTTGGTTAAATTCTGGGAAGACAGGTGGGTTTTTCATCGGCCTCTGGCAATGGAGTTTACATAATTGTATCTTATTTCTGAGGATAAACAGAAATATGTGACTGAGTTGTATTCACATGGGCATTCCAATCTGTGGAATTTGACATTTAGAAGGGATTTAACATATCAAGAAATCCAAAGCTGGGGTGCAAAGTAACTGTGAAGATACAAGACTGTGGGCTTGGAACTCTAATGGAACTTTCTCGGTGAATGGTTTGTTGAGAATCATTAATGACTGTGGGACCAGAGTCCCGTGGTTTTCTATTGTGTGGTCTAAAAGTTTACCTTGTAAGATCAATATATTTCTTTGGAAGTTGGCTTTGGGTAGGCTGCCAACGATGGACAGATTGAGTACATTCCTAGCCTTACAGAAGCTTGATTGTTATTTCTGTGGCAGATTTATAGAGGGTGTGGACCACATGTTTTGCCATTGAGGTATTGTCCACACTTGGTGGCTATCTTGTTGTAGGTGCCTCAATAGTACTTGGGTGGAACCGCAATCTGCGATTGACATGTTGGAAGGATGGGCTCACTTATGTCCCTGTCCATCCGAGAGGGAGCTGTGGTCTCTTATTCTTCCTGCATTTCTGTGGGGTGTTTGGACTGAAAGGAACTTCAAAAGGTTCAGAGATGAGTTTCAAAGCTTCTACAGATTCAGGCTCAAGGTCATTAGATGGGTTTCTGAATGGGGAAGAGCTGCATCTGTCATAGTGGATCCGAATGTTTCCACTGTCATGTTTGATTTGCTGCAGTGGCAGACATGTTTTGGCTGATGTTGCAGGGCTGTAATTAGTATATTATTTCTCTGTTATTTTATCACTTGATAACACTTCGGGAGGGGTGGTTTCTTGGGAGGGGTCTTATTTTTTCTCTCTTTGTAATGGGTTTCTGTGGTATTTCAGAGCTTCTATGGACTCTGGTGTATGGCTTGTGTATAATTTTTCAATGAAACTGTGATCCATTTGATCACCTTCAAAAAAAAAAAAAAAAACATATTTTTCTTGGTATGAGGGTCATAACATTTATAACCCTTTTGTTAGGGAGAGTACCCAAGAAAAAGTTCCACGAATAGCCTTGGCATCAAGTTTGGATTTGTTGGGTCTAAGTCATGGATAAAACACAAGCACCCAAACACTCTCGAGGACAAAGAAAAAGGTGAGTGTTAGGGTCAAAGGATGGAGTAAGGGGTCCTGAAATTTAGAACTCTTGAGGGCATCTGATTGATGACATATATAGCAGTGAGGACATCCTCTGTCTAAAACCTTTTGGGGAGGCTATAATGTAGGAGGAGTGCCTAAGCCGTCTTAAGTAGATGGTGATTCTTGCATTCAGCCACTCCATTTTGTTGAGGAGTATTGGGACATGATGACTTATAGATGATTCCCTCATCCTCAAAAAAATATATTCAGATTTTTTTCAAAGTATTCTCGTGCATTGTCTGAACAACACACTTCTATTTTCTGTTCAAATTGAGTCTCCACCATCTTCTGAAGCACATGTACAACTCATGGCACATCCTCTATGGACTTCATAGGATACACCCAAGTATAATGAGAAAAATCATCAATGAAGGTGATAAAATACTGATTGCCATCAATCGAGGGAAGAGAGGCAGGACCCTAGACATCAGAATGAATCAACTCAAAAGAAGTAAAACTTTTATTCATAGAAGGAGAAAATTGAGTTCAATGTTTTGCAAGGTGACAAATCTGACACTGAACAAATTGAATGTCTATTTCCTGAAACAAAGATGGAAACAAATATTTCAAGGCTGAAAATAAAAGGTGTCCTAGACGGAGATGCCACAATTGTATCTCCCTTATTCTCCTAGACATAACACTAGTATTCGAAGACTAAAGTGTTGCACCATGCTGGGACTGGAGTTGGTAGGGACCTCCTACTTCACGTCCACTCCCAATCAATTGTCCTGTCCTCAAAGTCCTAAAAGACACAATGAGTAGGAAAGAAAGTGATTGAACAGTTCAAGAACTTTGTGAGACTTATAACAGAAAGCAGGTTTATGGATAATTTTGGGACATGCAGTACTGAGGACAAGGTAAGATGATCATCTAGAGGTATATTTCATTTCCTTACTATGGTAGCAAGGGTACCATTTGCTATGGTCACCTTATCCTATCATGAACACAAACTATAAGAGGTAAAGAGGTAGGAGTACCTGTCATATAATCAATGGCCCCTGAATCAATTATCCAGGAGTTTTCACTGTGATACGAGGCAATACTGAGTGCTGCCCTAGAAGTACCCGACGGAGTAGTGGACTATGATGGATTCAATTATGAAAGGAACCGCTGAAGGTTGGCTACATCGGAGGTGGACAACCCCACGAAACTTCCTTGAGTTTCTGCCGATGTGTTCCCATCAGTGACCGCCCCAGAAGGTTGTGGTGCTGACTTTGTTGCAGCGGCCATTCCTTTACTTGCTGATTTTTTCTGAACTTGAGTGGCTTCTTGTCAGGGTACAACTCCCAGCAGAACTCCACAGAGTAGTTAGACAGACCACAATGAGAACACTTTCTCTCACCTTTGTGTGAGTCCTTTCGTGTGTCATCTCCTCTCTTAACATTTCATGTGTTTGTGCTGATCAGGGTGAAGTGATCACCACTAGTAGCTCCTCATGTGTCAACTTGTATAGTCTTCCTTCGGCCCTCTTCAAAGACCACCTGTTGGTATCCGGGCGGGACGCGAAGAATGCAGCGGAAACGAAGAACAAAAATGATCCCGCCCGATGCCCGCTGATCCGATTCGGAACGAAACACGCAAACCGAAAAACCGGGTTGGAATCTGATTACCGTACGCGGATTTGAATCCACTTCCGTCTCGGTTCCGTCGAGGCGATGCCGCAAGCTGCACAAGCGTCCGGCCTCCAGCGGTATCCACGCGATCCTCCGCGGCGGTTCGTCCTCGATCCCTCGTCCGTTTCAGCTCGCTCGCTGAAGATCCGTCGCTGCAACGATTGCTGAAATCCCGCCGACGGGAATTCCCGACTTTCGGGAATCACACGCGGCGGAGACGGGAACTATTCTGACGCCTCGAACCGGACGCCCAGAGGAGGAGAGAGAAAGGAGGGGGTGACGGCCAGCAAGGGAAATCCTGGAGCTTGGCCCAGGGTTTCTCAACAGCGCGTATATATATTAAGTCGGCGCGACTTTTCACAAAAGTCCCCGAGTTAATATGAATCCCACTTATGTACCACCGACTGAGAATCTTATTGCGTGTGACCCTCTAGGCACATTTACTAGTCCGGTTTTCAGCTCGTTAAGTCCAATAACTAGTTATTGACTTATTGTAATTAATTAATATCTAGATATTAACTAATTACTCAACCGAATTATCATCGTATGTAAATTCGGTCAGACTTCTGATCAAGTTAGGTGCCAAGCAATACCGCATGATCCCGGAAGGTAATGGGGTTCAGCAATTCGCTCATGGAACCTGTCCGTCCACAGTTACTGTGTGGCTATAATCTTTCGTTCGCACAATGCTCTCGAGTTAACCTAGGGTATGGTCAACTGTCAAATCCTAGATGGTCAACTCACTTGAATCAGACTCCGCTGTACAATATCCGAAAACCACTTTTCTGATATTGTTTCTGCTCTGGCCAGAGACTCCTGCGGATCTACTCTAGAGCATTCTCTCTCCAGTTACCTGAGAGCGAACGATCCTTTATTGAACACACAATCACCTTCGAAGGTCTTCCGCTGGACCCGATCATTGACTATTAGAGATCCCGTAGATAGGGATTCGTAGGTCAAGGTCAAAGTCTAGAAGTCCACCGACAAGGTGTCTTTGGTGTCTCAAGTCTAAGGATCAACCACGCTACTGTGACGATGAATCAAGCCGATTGACAGTCAGGTAAATTACCATTCGGTGATTCATGTCGGATCAGTTCAGTGAACTCATTCTCCAATGAGCACCTACAGGTTTACCATTGTGTCTCCATACTAGTAACTAACGAGATCAGTCACCCTCATCATATGAGCTGGAATAACCTGTACTAGTCTAACCGGATGTTTGATGTCCTTCTCAAACATCCTACGACTAGGAACAATTAAGAATATGTGTTTATAAGTCATCAGTCTCATTATTATGATCTCATCATAATCTGATGACTATTGCACATATTCATGGACTTCATTATGCGCAATTATAAATATGCCAATCTACATAATAAATTTAATGCCATTTATTAGTGAACCAGATTGAAATAGGTGCCTTATGATTGGCTTAGAGGACATCTATATCCATCAATCTCCCACTTGGACTCAAGCCAATCACTTTCGCATTTGATCTCCATCAAATCTAGGTGATGCTCACAAAAAGTTTGTGACTAAGACTTGGCCAAGGATCTGCTAAAATATCTATAGATGGAATATTTTCCATTACGTTATTTCCTCTTAATCCTTTGTCTCTGAACCTGTGAAAGAGCCTCAGAATGTTCTGCAACTTCTGAAGAGACCATGGCTCAATCGCACAATTGATCGCTCCCACTATTGTCCTACAACGATGGGATGGTATCAGAGACCTTTTAGAACTACATCTAGTTCAGGGATGAACCTTTTCATCCATACTGTTCCAATAACAGTATCACTTGTCTATGTCGTCATCTTAATATCGAGTTTTGGATTGGAACCATTCCAATCCATTCCTTTCTACTAGAAGGTTGAATCCATTATTTAATTTGAAATTTGAGTCAGTGTGAACTCATAATTTCAAATCACCCTCTCCATATATGTGAGTGCATCCTTAGCACTTCTCAAGTGCTTAATGATGCATTTCACTCCTGTATCATTTAAGGAACTTTTCTCTAAAGGAATAAATTTCATATCTCAACTATTGAGACTTGTTATGAAATTTATGCCAAACATCTTGACATACAGGTCAATATAATATCCCCACCGATCTATCTTAATAGATTCGTATTTCCAATACGTGGGATATTATAACTAAACTTATTATGGAGGAAAAACATGGTCAACAATACTTTCACTAACAGTAACATCCTGAAGTCATTCTTAATGACTTTGATGTTATTATCATAAAGCATTACTAAAGTGATCATGCTCCTACTGTCCTCTTTGAACGCACACAATCCATGATCATTTTTATTGATCACATAATATTTGACCATTTAAGTCAAAACTTTTATTACAACTTAGGAAGCTTCAGTTTGATTCAAAATGATCTTTGAAATCATAACTTGCTTCTTGGATATTCTAAAAGCTTTAAAAGTGTATCATATACATCTTTACCTCAATCTCATTGAGTGGAAGCTTTTAATATCCAACTGTCATCATCTCATGATAGGCAGTATTGACAAGTAGAATTCTAATAAACTTATCAATCTCAAAGTTGTAATGACAGAGAGCATCATTATCATAGATTTTAGATCATAATCTATTTCGAGTTCCGCTCACTTTTCTAAATCAGATAGGTCAAACATATCCTTTTAATCACTGAGAGAATCTCAAAAATCTATGAAGCTCTCTAATGTGTCATGACCGGTTCCAAACAACTAAAGATTATCTAATAATCTTATGTTAGCATATGAATCTAGAACATCTTCTAGTTTTATCAGCTCCCACTGTCTTTTTAGAGGACATAATCTTCTTTACAGAAGTCAGCATTCAGGACGACAATTATTTCATTATCGCCTGGCCAATAAATGTAATGTCCAAACTCTTTAGACATTCACAAATTCACATCACGGTAATACCTGACTTTTAAATCAGGTTTGTTCATAATTCACATCTCATATGAATTATTTCGTTTTCATATCTTATATGGACATACACTAACTTACTTGGAACCATCTTTAAAGTATGGACATCTAATGTTCATACTCATGTTCAAAAAGGATAAGAATTAGGCAAATCTTATTATGTATTGCACCATATCTTAATAAGGTGCAATTCCTCATTCTATCATATTGCTATGATGCACAATGAGGACCAATCGAACATGATACAATTATCCTCTTAATAATTTATGTGAATAATATACTAAAGTATCAGTTTTCTTGATCAAATCAAAAATTCTAATACTTCATATTGATCTTATACCTTAATCTCTCAGATGCATTCGACTTGTACTTCAGTAAGTACATACAGTCGAATCATTGCAAGTGTAAACTATAAGGTAAGTCAATAGTAGTGATTATCTTTGGCCTTTGAGCTGTTTACATCAATATGCATCAGCATCAATAATTTCTTATTGTACAACCATGTGTACAATACCATAGATAATCAAGATTCACACAGTTCATTTCTATAGGAGACTTGTGAACATTCATCACATGAAATGTCACATCAAGAATCTATAGTGCATTGACTGATTTGAACAATTATTGTTCATTCTCAGTCAACGTTATTCACTTTTATAACTCTTGATATCTTATGCAACTAAATAGCAATTATTTAATTTCATATTTGACTCCTATAGATATACAAAGATTTACTGTCTAACAATAATCTATGAATATCATGAACAATAGTTGAGTCTAACTCAACACTTACATTTTTTCGATTTCCTTTTACTTGTCTAAGTCTGCACACTATCGCAGCTCTGAGAATCATTTCCAATATCTTATGTTGGATGCGCTAATTCTCTAATAGACATGCAAAAGACGATAATAAGAATATATGAAACTTCTTTCAAGTTCCATATTCTTTTTGCCGTTACCAATATCCTTATATTGGTTGCAGCGGGAGAACTGCTACTTCTCTATCTCAGCTGACTTTCCTTTATCCCTTTTCAGGTGTGGATTCGATCGTTTAAAATCTTACCACTTGCCTTTCTCAAAGGCATATCATGAATGTCTCTTCATCTTGGTCTATCCAAATAAAAGATTTCATGACTATCATTGCCTTTCAATAAGGCATACCATGAGTACCTCTTCACCTTGGTCTATCCAAGTAAGAGGATTCATGATGTCTGATTAGGATAATGACTTTCACTTAGCCCTGAAGATATTCTTCAGAGTTTTCTAGTCAGTCTAAGTATGAGAAGTATTGGCATCCAATATGCCAACTTCTTGAATAGACGACATTTAAGTGAATCGAAGGAAATAACGTGATTTAAGCAGATAGTTCTAATAATTCAATTATGGTCTTTTATCTTGAATTATATCCCACTATTTTTCGACGGACTGTATAATCTTCATGTATACAGAACGGAAGACTCCGACGGTCTTCTAGTGAGGATTAGAATCTCCAAGAATCATAGTATGACCTCGGGTAAACACATAGTATCATACCATTATCTTAGAGTAACCATCTCATGGTAATTGCAACTCCTTGCAATATCCGATCTTATTTCGGCTCCCAGGTCTTTAATGGTCCCGGGTAAACACAGTAGACCATTATACCTGGTCTAAGCTTTACCATCAATACGCGACAGAGTAGAGTAAGAATGCAGCTCTCGGGTAAACGCGAGGATAGCTACACCGTTCCTCTATTCCAATCTCAAGGCATCATAATGCCATAGTTAATAGTCATTTCATCAGATGGTGGCAGATCTCGGGTAAACACGTAGAAATTGTCATCACTGAATCAAGTTCTAAGAACTATATTGATGGAGAGCCATGCGATGCATTCTCAATGACTCGTACTCCGGCTTAGACTTTATGTTGAAGGTTTTGTTTATATTAAGTTGGTCTCATCCTAGGTGATAGATTATAAATATATCGAATATATTTAACTATACCTAGATATTAGCAATCGATTCATAATCAATAACTAAAAGCATGCATCATCCATACATGTTTATTATGTGGTTATGGACAGCACGGTGATTAACTGGAGCCAAACAATTAATCACCAAAACTATATAACACTTATATAATCTTAACATGCAAATACACAGCCACTGGTGATCTCATCTCCTGTCGCCTTCCTGGTTGCATTTGTGGATCATCCTCGCCCTCCTCGGTCGGCGCGATCAAATACAAATAATATTTATTTTGAAACAATTTCAAATATAAATAAATTGTAAGAGAAAGCTTTATAGCCGAGTACAATATCAGAGGGAGATAGAATTACAATGGAATGGAGAGAGGGAGGCACGTAGGCCTCATTAATTAACACTTAATTAATGAATATCACATCCCATAACAATCCACATAATCACACACCATCACATGATATGATATTTAACTAAGTGCACGTCTATGACCACCATAAATTTTAACCATCCATACATGATAGAGCACATCACATGAAGGCTAAAATCTTTGAAAATATAATAATTTTGGCTTACTTAAAACCTGGGTACCAATCAAAATTGGATAATTTGAATTTTCGAAAATCTCATTTTCTAACATGCAATAAATCTAATTTAAAGCATTAAACACATCAACATGCACACATAAAGCTAAAATTAAAATTCTAAAAATATTCCATGCATAATTTAGAACATTTCTAAATTAATTAATCTAACACTTAGATTAATTTTAATTCACATTAATAACAATTATTAATGTGAAACAATCTAACATTTAGAAAGAATTAAAAATTCCTAAATAACATTTACAAAAGAATTTTCAACTCAAATTATTAACTCCTTAACAACTCCTTGTTAATAAACCCCTTTATTTAAATCATATTTCTCAATAACCATTATTAAGAAATAATAATTAGAACATTTCTAATTAATATAGTCTAACAGTTTAGACTTAATATAATCTCTTAATAACTTTTATTAAAAGATCAATTTCAAATAGATTAGATCAATAAAATAATAATTAAGGGATACATGAGTAAATTAATTAATCATCTTAATAACTATTATTAAGACTTAATTAGTCTTCAATAACATTTATTAAGGTTTATTACTCAAGAACTAATTAACTTAATTATAACAATTATAATTAGTTAATTAATCACTTATAAACCATTATTAAGTGTCCCTCAATCATTAAAACAATTTCCTAACAACAATTGCTAAGAAACTATTGATGTCTTATTAGTTAATAAAAATAAAATTAACAACATTTGTTAATTAATTTTTAAAACCATAACAATGATCTAATCACTTAAATAATTAACAACATTTGTTAATTAAATTTTAAGATCACATCTTATATTTGAAATCCCCTTTAAATGAATAACAACATTTGTTAATTATATTTAAGATCATATCTTAAATATAAACCCCTTTAATCAACTAATTAAAAGTTATTTATAATTAAGATCATATATTAATTATAACTCATTTAATTAATTAATTAAAATAATTAAGATCCTATCTTATTTAGTTAAAACAATTAACTATTAAGATCATATCTTAATAAACCCCACAAGACGTTTGATTAAAATAATAATCCATAATTAAGATCATATCTTAATTATAATCCTCTTTTAACTTAAAATAATTAATTTAATGTTTAAAACAATTTTAAACATTATTAATTTCAATTTCAAGTTAAATAGGATGGGGTTTTTAATTAAATAAGGGGTTTTTGGGGTTAATAGAGCCAAAATAGGCTTAAATGGGGCTAATCAGGGTTTAATGGGCCCCCCTGGCTCGAGCTAGTGCAGCCAGGGCCGAACCTGGCTCATCTGGCTCGAGCCAGGGGGCACTTGGCTCGGGCCCGGGCACCTGGCCTAGCCAGGACGGGCCCCAGGCGCGCCCGGGCCGGGCCAGGGCCGGACCCAGGCGCGACCTGGCTCAGCCAGGTCGAGCGCCTGGGCCGGCCGCCGCGAGGGTGGCCGAAAGTTGCAGAGGGGAGTTACCCCTTCCATTTCCCCCGCCGGTGGTGGCCGGCCGGCGACTCCTTCGCTGCCGGTGAACCTCCAAAGATGGAGATTTGTGCAGTTTCGCAGATTTCAGCTTTTCCACAATTCTTTTCAACTCTTAAAAATTATGGGAAGAAAAGCTCCACCGGCCGCCATAGAAATTTTCCGGGGATAGTGAGGGGTAGCTGGTCATACCAGCAAACCCACAGAGATGGTCCAACCATCATTAATCCCTTTTTGAAGCCCACAAATCCGGTTCTTCATCGCCATGAAGAACGCGATGAAACCCTAAAAAATTTTCGTTTTTCGCACAGAAAAATTAAATTTGATATTCTAAGTTCATCCCATGAACAATATCTATGAGGAAAAACGAATTTATGCATGAAATAATTTAGAATAATAATTTTATCGTTTCGGAGCGGATCAGAGCGGAACTTGGCTCTGATACCACTGTTGGTATCCGGGCGGGACGCGAAGAACGCAGCAGAAACGAAGAACAAAAATGATCCCGCCCGATGCCCGCTGATCCGATTCGAAACGAAACACGCAAACCGAAAAACCGGGTTGGAATCTGATTACCGTGTGCGGATTCGAATCCGCTTCCGTCTCGGTTCTGTCGAGGCGATGCCGCGAGCCGCACAAGCGTCCGGCCTCCAGCGGTATCCACGCGATCCTCCGCGGCGGTTCGTCCTCGATTCATCGTCCGTTTCAGCTCGCTCGCTGAAGATCCGTCGCCCCAACGATTGTTGAAATCCCACCGACGGGAATTCCCGACTTTCGGGAATCACACGCGGCGGAGACGGGAACTGTTCTGGCGCCTCGAACGGGACGCCCAGAGGAGGAGAGAGAAAGGAGGGGGTGACGGCCAGCAAGGGAAATCATGGAGCTTGGCCCAGGGTTTCTCAACAGCGCATATATATATTAAGTTGGCGCGACTTTTCACAAAAGTCTCTGAGTTAATATAAATCCCACTTATGTACCACCGACTGAGAATCTTATTGCGTGTGACCCTCTAGGCCCATTTATCAGTCTGGTTTTCAGCCCGTTAAGTCCAATAACTAGTTATTGACTTATTGTAATTAATTAATATCTAGATATTAACTAATTACTCAACCGAATTATCATCGCATGTAAATTCGGTCGGACTTCTGATCAAGTTGGGTGCCAAGCAACACCGCATGATCCCGGAAGGTAATGGGGTTCAGCAACCCGCTCATGGAACCTGTTCGTCCACAGTTACCGCGTGGCTATAATCCTTCGTTCGCACAATGCTCTCGAGTTAACCTAGGGTATGATCAACTGTCAAACCCTAGATGGTCAACTCACTTGAATCAGACTCCGCTGTACAATATCCGAAAACCACTTTTCTGATATTGTTTCTGCTCTGGCCAGAGACTCCTGCGGATCTACTCTAGAGCATTCTCTCTCCAGTTACCTGAGAGCGAACGATCCTTTATTGAACACACAATCACTTTCGAAGGTCTTCCGCTGGACCCAATCCTTGACTATTAGAGATCCCGTGGATAAGGATTCGTAGGTCAAGATCAAAGTCTAGAAGTCCACCGACAAGGTGTCTTTAGTGTCTCAAGTCAAAGGATCAACCACGCTACTGTGACGATGAATCAAGCCGATTGAGAGTCAGGTAAATTACCATTTGGCGATTCATGTCGGATTAGTTCAGTGAACTCATTCTCCAATGAGCACCTACAGGTTTACCATTGTGTCTCCACACTAGTAACTAACGAGATCAATCACCTTCATCATATGAGCTGGAATAACCTTTACTAGTCTAACCGGATGTTTGATGTCCTTCTCAAACATCCTACGACTAGGAACAATTGAGAATATGTGTTTATAAGTCATCAGTCTCATTATTATGATCTCATCATAATCTGATGACTATTGCACATATTCATGGACTTCATTATGCGCAATTATAAATATGCCAATCTACATAATGAATTTAATGTCATTTATTAGTGAACCAGATTGAAATAGGTGCCTTATGATTGGCTTAGAGGACACTTATATCCATCACCACCTTCTTGTAGCATTGTTCAAGATAAGGGATAACTTCAAAATTCAAAATTTGGGATCACAGTCCCTCATACTCAGAGTTGAGGCCATGAAGGAACTTGAGAACCCTTCTATCTTGGACATGCTTCAAGTAATTCTTGTGGTCAACAATGGTATCCCAATCCGTAATAGCAAAAGAATCTTGTTCCTCCTATCATGCTCTCAAGGCACGATAGTATTCACATACAGAGTGTGTGCCTTGTTTGGTATCATGGATAGTAACTTCAAGATCATACAAGTTTACATGATTGACCTTCTCACGATACATCTCTTCCAAAATAAGTCACATCTCCCTTCCAGTTGACTTTCTCACGATGTACTTCAATTGCCCATCAGTAACTGAGCTTAGAATCCAGGTTTTCACTATACTATCTTGATGTTCCATTCTTCATACTTATCATCATCAACTGGATGTGGTTTCGTCCTTCCATTGATGTAGCCCACCTTGGATCTTGCACTGATAAATGTCTTGATAGCTGCAGTCTAATCCAAGTAGTTTGAATCATTCAACTTTACAGGAGGGAGTTGAAGTTGAAAGTTTTTCTCCGTGCTGTCTCCCTTGGAGGAAACCTTACTTGTAGTTGTCTCAGACATTACTCCGCTTTTGCAAGACTTCACACAGAGAGCTGCTGTCCAAGGGAACCCTAAACGAGGGTATCTGGCCTTCGAGAAACCCTAGACAAGTGTGAGTGGCCAGTCAGGAGCAGGGGCCGGATGTGGTGAACCTTGAATAGGGTGTCGGACACCCAAAGACACCTCGGACAGGTGCCCACAACTTGAAAGAGGGGGCCGGCCAGTAGAACAAGACCTAAACGGGTTTCCGGTCTCCAAAACCAGGAGAAAGGCAGCTGGAGGCAAAAAGTGCAGTAGTAGCCTGCAGAACAAAAATCCTAAATAGGATATTCGGTCTCAAAAAACAGGAGCAGGGCAGCCGGAAGCAAGAGATGCAGTAGCAGAAGCAATAGAGGAGAGGTCCAGCCTCTTCTCTAGCAAGAATAGGGGCACGACCACCACAGAAGCTCCCTTCAATGTACCCGGCCTCAAGAAAACCTGGATAGGGGTGCCAAATGCAAGAAGGGGTCGGTCCTCTCTCCAATGTGGCGACAGCTCCAACAAAAGATGCACCCAGTAGAACTGCAAGCCTGGGAAGCATGGTTGGCAGTACCGGCCGATACCGGTACGTACCGGTATCGGCCGGCACCGGTACCTTGGGTATCGGCCGGTACCAGACCGATACTGGCCGGTACGTACCGGTACTGGTACCCACCGATACCGGTACCGCTACCGGTACTGCCATCCTTGCTGGGAAATCTCCCCCTGCTAGTCAACTATGGTTTAGGGTTTCTTTTTTTTTCTCTCTATCACAGCTCTGATACAATGTAGAAAGAAGAGATACAGAGGTTGGAGAGAACATACGAGGTGCGGTGTCTCTCTCTCTCAACAAGAGAGGCCAGCCAGCACTCATGAACCTCTTATATCATTAGGGCAACAAGTTGAAACTACAAAAGACTTATTTACCTGTGTAACATAAAGACCATAACGCACAGGGATAAAGGCAGCAAAACCTAAGAAACATAAAAGACTAAAAAGCTCTAACATAAAGGTCTATCCATCACAACATGAGCCACATCTCATAGAAAGTTAGACAAGTCAAACCTTAATGTGCAAAATAAAGTAGTACACTTAGATTGAAGAAAGTGGATTGCGTCGTGTCGGGCCGGATCACACCAACTTGAGCCGAACCGCATCGGCTCGCACTGGATTGCAGCTACTTGAGTCTGTATCATGCGATTCGGCACAAGTAGGTCTGATACGGTGCAAGTCAGCTCGATTCGGAAGCATCCTAACCTGACTTGTACGATCCACCTGTACTAGTGACTCGAGATCATCTAGATATGAGTCGACTCGTACGAGTCGGCCTGATCTAGTACGATACGGCAAACCATGACTCATATATATATAATATCGTTGACATTATTGATAGTAATTTATTTATGGGGTTCTTTGATGGTTGGTTTGACATTTCTGTGGAGCAACTTGCAGTGTTCATCATCATCGAACTTCATCCTGTCAGTCTCGGGGTGGCTAGGCTTTCAAATCCCTAAATGTTTGGGTGAGATTTTCAGCTGGCTATCAACCCGAGTTCTCTTGCTTTACTAGTTGGTGGGGGTGTGGGGGTTCTCCTTTTGGATTTGCCAAGCTCCTCGGTGTAGCTAGTTGTCTGGCCAGAAACTACCACAATGTGTGTACCCATTCATAGACAAGTTATTTTCCTTTCAAAATAAACATCGGTAGTTCAAGTTGTGGAATAGTAGTTTTGGTATAATTGGTCACTGTGTCAAAATAATGTCGCCAAAGTAGTGCCTGATGAACAAGTGTTCTGCAGTGATGAAGATTTCCTTTATTTTATGATAGATCCCAACGACTGTGGTGATTGTCATTCTCTCTCACTGATCCACACTCATGGATACATCATTTATCTTCTTTATTACCTCCACTTGTCATTACAAGTTGTTGGTTGGCATCAGTAAAATTCATGAGCTTTTACTTGTTATTTCGTTTTTATTCATTTTCCAAAATTCTCTAAATATAATGATATTTTTATGGTGAAAGAGGTAGTCATGCTAATGTCTTTGTTTATGGTTTCTGAAACCCTTTTTCCCCCCAGATCAAAGGTTCTGAAGTTCTTACGCATGACAAGATGCCAGTTGCATATGCTTTGTGTCCCATTGAGACCGTAAGGATGAAGTTCTTATTTTAAATAATCACTTGTCTTGGTCAATGTTGCCACTTATTAGTGTGTCAGCATGTGCCTATCTCTAGCTGTTACCAAATTCTTATATCTTTAGAGAATAAATGAGAAATTTTCTATTTTGTGGTTAGATGGAATTTTTTTTAGTGTTATCTTGTGATTAAATGGATATTTTTCGAAAATCAAGATCAGGGAATTACAGGAAAAAATGTCATTCAGAGACAGTGGCTTTCCAGAAGCCTACTGGGCTGTTTTGGTTAAATGTTCAGCTTTATCAGCCAAAGATCCATCAGGAGGAATTAACAGTGCATTTTTTCCCCAGGTTAATTATGTTTCTGCGCATGATAATGAGACACTGTTTGACATCGTAAACTTGAAGGTATGCATCCAGACTTTGCAAACCTTCACTTGGACACCAGAATCAACGAGAGTGCAATCATTTTATCCATGGTCCTTCTCTTATGCAGACTGCAGAAGATATTTCGGTAAATGACAGATGCAGGATAAATCATTTGGCCACAAGTATAATTTCACTTGCACAGGTAGTCTAATTTAATAATTCATGCTTGCTGTATCTGTAGGTTCATAACTGTCATATATTTAAAATGCTTTACACCATGTGAGCTTTGATTACATATTGATAACACTAGATCTCTAAAAGGGACACTACCTCCTTTCTGAATTGGGCTTCATGAGCTTGTCTTGACCTTTGGAGGAGAAAAAGACAATTCTTGACCAAGACAATTCTTGATTACATATATTTAAAATGCTTTCCACCACGTAAGCTTTGATTACATATTGACAACACTAGATCTCTAAAAGGGACACTATGTCCTTTCTGAATTGGGCTTCATGAGCTAGTATTGACCCTTGGAGGAGAAAAAGACAATTCTTGACCTGTCAGTTGCATATTTAAACAGCTGCCGCAAAGTACATGTCAGAGACATACTCTTAGACTGTCCTGTTTATAGTATTTAAAAAGATGTTAACAAGGTTGATCTCATCTCCACTCATGGAACGTGCAATTTCTGTATCATGCACTGAAGGTAAACTTTTGAAGGCATAGAAGAAGTCTTAACGCTTAAGGACATATCTAGTTCCACTTATGGGCCTATGGCTCATATTTCCAGAGATGTGACATGAACATAAATGGAACCTTTGAGCCCCTTCCTCTTCACAGAAATCCAACCAGATTATGGGGTTGGTTTCAGCTATAATGAATGCCCATCTTTGACGATGGGAAAAATCTCATTTCTGTTGGGTTGTCGGGGAAACTTGTAAGAAACCGGAACAATAGTAGCATCGTTGACTTTTAATCCTCAACCCCAAAAAATGAGTATCCTTTACCATTCATCCTGAAATTTGACAGGTCATTTTGTAACTTCAGAAGATTCAAATGAGTGTTAAAAAAAAAACATAAAAACTGGAAAACCAGATTTTGGTTCATCAGAAACATTGATCTCTCAGTCAGCAGAACTGAACGCAGTGATGTTTTTATGCATTTTAATGCATCAACGAAAAACCTAGTGAGCTGAAAGTTTTTGCAGACAGCAGATTATCTTAGGTTTTGCTGCAAAACCTTTTCCTTTTCGCTGCTTGTTTGTGAGCGCAAATTCTGATATGATGCCATATTGAACCATGAGAATGAGAAGGCTTGATTCCCTTTTCCTGTTTCTGATAAAATGTTGCTCTTTTTTTTAGGGCGTACCCTTTTTCCATGCTGGTGATGAGATTCTGCGGTCAAAATCACTTGATCGTGATTCATATAATTCAGGAGATTGGTTCAATAAGTATGTTCCTTTTCATCCTTGTGATGATTTGTTCTACATTTTATGTATCTTTGCAAAAAAAAATGAGGAAAAAGATTCTTACAAGCCCCCTTATGTGTTCACTTTCCTTGCATTAACAGTCATAGAATTAGTTTTTGAAGAATAGCCAGAATAAACTTCTCACACTCATGATCATTTGCATTTTTTTGTGTGATGTTTCTTTCACATTTTCCAGGCTGGATTTCACCTATCAGTCAAACAACTGGGGGGTAGGACTTCCTCCAAAGTCAAAGAATGAGAAGAATTGGCCATTGTAATATTCATTTTTGTCTTTAGACAGATCATATTCAGATAGTGGCATGCTTCAGATATGCAAATAAAGCAGAAGCTGGTCGCTTTGTTCCCTAATTTCAATTTAGTTGCTTCCAGAATTAAGCCACGGTTGGCAAATCCATCCTTCAAGCCTCAGAAAGAGCACATTCTTGCTGCTCTAGAAAACTTCAAGGACCTTTTAAGAATTAGGTATTCTTCACCACTTTTCCGCTTGAGGACAGCAAATGCTATCCAGGTAATATTCACATTTATTTTTGGAGCATTGTCAATGAAATTACAAGTGTCAGAAAGAAACCTGGATTCTGGATCATAAGCTATGACCTGTTGGTGCAAAATATTCTCATCTTCTGTGCTACTCTTATTTTATAGAACTTTTATGCTTATCTCTAAGGTTTAAAAATAGCATTTGGTCCATGCTGCATGAACAAGAAATGGAACTGATACCTAGACATCTAAGTTAGCTTTAAAAGAGAAGGGAAATTGGTAAGTGATATGGTAAATATGATTTGGTGGACACAGATTGTAAGCAATATGGTAAATATGATTTGGTGGACAAATTATAAGCAATATGGTAAGTACAAGAGTCACATGTTGAACATTTGGATATGACATGAGACTTGGACATGAATCTTGGCACCCCACTATAGGGACTTATATTGAGCAGTTTCACAACTCTTCAAATTACTTTTTTTTATCGTAGAATTCAACAATTGAATGTTATCTTGTGTATCTTTTTAATATTTTGGACAAGATTCACTTGATCAATACTCAACTTCATGCAAGTGTAAGCCCATATGAATGTACCCACTTCTGTATGCCTCATGTATCCTCATGTCTTGTTTCCAAAGCTTTTCCATGTGAATGATATAATCTTTTTGGTAGAGAATCTCTATCAACAAATATTGGTGATTCCTTATACTTAATCAGCAAAGTCTACATTGCAATTCCCACAAGAGCTGTAAATGGGTCGGAGACAAACAAAAATGACTGGAAACAGAAATGAAAATGGCAGCCAGATTCTGCTTTCATCATCCTGGATGTAGTGAGTTGTTTCTTATTTCCTTTTCCATTTGCTTCTCATAAACGGAGTGAGGAGAGTGCCAAATCAAGAGGGGAGAAGAAATGAGGGGCAGGGGCCTAGCATGCTAGGGTTGGGATTTCTTTTTTACCCCATTTATTAACTTACTGCTTACCATAATAATTTCTAGGGTCCAGGTGAATTGAGTCGGTGCACCCATGAGAGCATCAACTCACCAAATTGGCAGCCCCCACGTCAGAACTTGCTTGAGTTGACTGTCCCCTTTGAGAGTGATTTACTTGGATGGATGCTCTAATCCAAGGTATGCTGGATTGGCATGGATCGGCCGACCCGGCCCCTAGTGGCTAGTTGGCTATCTTTTTAATATTTTGGACAAGATTCACTTGATCAATACTCAACTTCATGCAAGTGTAATCCCACATGAATATATGAATGTATCCACTTTTGTATGCCTCATGTGTCCTCAAATCTTGTTTCTAAAGCTTTTCCATGTGAATGATATAATCTTTTTGGTAGAGAATCTCTATCAACAAAAGTTGGTGATTCCTTATACTTACTCAGCGAAGTCCCCATTGCAATTCCCACAAGAGCTGTAAATGGGTCGGAGACATAAACAAAAATGACCAGAAACAGAAATGAAAGTGGCAGCCAGCTTCTGCTTTCGTCATCCTAGATGTAGTGAGTTGTTTCTGATTTCCTTTTCCATTTGCGTCTAATAAATGGAGGAGTAAGGAGAGTGCCAAATCAAGAGGGGCGAAGAAATGAGGGCAGGGGCTAGCATGCTGGGGTTGGGATTTCTTTTTTACCCCATTTATTAACTTACTGCTTACCGTAATAATTTATAGGGTCCAGGTGAATTGAGTCGGTGCACCTTTGAGGGCATCAACTCACCAAGTTGGCAGCCCCCAGGTCACAACTTGCTTGAGTTGACTGCCCCCTTTGAGAGTGATTTACTTGGATGCTCTAATACAAGGTATGCTGGATTGGCACGGATCGGCCGATCCAATTGGTTTTGGGATGGTCCGATCTGATCTCGGATCCTGATCCTCCGATCTCAGACTAGGTTGGGAGGATCGGGCAAGATCGCCCGATCCCTAGTCCGGATTGGCCTATCTGCACTGGATCGGGCCGACCCGGCCCCTATTGGTTGGCTAGCCGTTAGGATCCTTGAGAACATTCCCAACGGTTAGCTTGGGCCTAGGGGTGTCTATATAAACCCCTGGCCACTCTCCACCCCATCCATCCAATTGTCCTCCTCTCTCTCTCTTCCATCTCTGTCTAAGTTGTTTTCTCCCTCTTTCTCTAAGTTTTTCCTATCTAATGATTAATTACCTCCTTCTCTCTCTAAGTTTTTTTATCTAATTAATATTTCTTTCCCTCTCTCTTAAGTTTTTTTATACCTTTAATATTTCTCTCTCTCTCTCAATTTTTTTATCCCTTTAATATTTCTCTCCCTATCTCTTTAAGTTTTTTTTGCTATCCTTTTAATGTTTCTCCCTCTTTTTCTAAATTTTTCTATCTAATTAATATTTCTCCCTCTCTTTAAATTTTTTCTATCTAATTAATATTTCTCCTCTCTCTCTATTTTTCTTTGTCTAATTAATATTTTTCTCCTTCTCTCTCTCTCTAAGTTTTATCTTCCTAAAGTATAAATTCTTAAGTCTAAACTCTCTTTCTATCAACTTGGTTATGGGAAGTGGCACTCTACAATGGTTGGGTGGATTCTTCAAGGTGATTTTTTTAGTAAGTTGTCTTTCTATAACACATTCTCTCTCTAACAATCTCTCTAAAATTTTCTCTTTCTTACTCTTTTTTTCTTTCCTTAGATATATTAGTATTAACAGTTCCTCAGTAGTAAATAAAATCTATAAGTTTACTATGTTGTTCTTTGGAGAAAATTAAGAAATGTACACTGTTCTTTTTTATTATTATTGAGGATTATCTAGTTTTGTAAGTAGAACCAGGAATTCTCAAAAAAAAAAAAAAAGAGTGATATATATTTCTAAATTTTCTTTGGAAGTATAACATAGTAAGTTTATTGATTTTATTTACTGTTGAGAACTGTTAATACTAATGTATATAAGAGAAAAAAAAAAGAGTAAGAGAAAATTTTAGAGATAAAAGATAGAGAAGGTGTGTATTATAAAAAGACCAGTTACTAAGGAAAGAAGATAGAGTTGACTTAGACAATAAGATAAAGTGAAGAAATCAAGGTTTGAACAAAGGTAATCATTTGTACAATGTTTTAAAGATTTTTTACATATTTTTTAAAAAAATTCTGAACCCTCGTAACTTATATAAGGGAGAAGGGGATCAGACCGGATTGGTCCGGGATTGGATCGGATCGACTGATCCGATCCGTTTGGATTGGGCCGATCCATGCCTGATCTCCGATCCTTCCTTCCTTGCTCTAATTAGGCCTACTTTGAATATGAAATATGGGATTTTTGCATTGTTCCACGTGCCTATCTACCTTCTGACCCTTGGTTTCTATGTTTATGACCTTTTTGCCTTTCAGATCTAACAATGGAAAGGAGTACTTCGAGAGGACTCTCAATATCTTTATGGAAGATGAGGGTATCATTTATGAATCCTCTTGTACCTACTCACCCCAACAAAATAGGGTAGTTGAAAGGAAACATAGACATTTACTTAAGACCTCTCGAATTCTTTTTTTGCAACGTTACTTGTCCAAACAATTATGGGCAGAAGTAGTCCTAACTGCCTCATATGTTATCAACTGTATGCCTTCTCGGACACTTGACTTCATGTCCCCTATCTGGGTTTTATGTCCTGACCATCCCTTGTTTGTTCTGGAGCCTCGGGTCTTTGGCTATGTGTGCTTTATTCACTCTTTAACTCTAGGTTCTACAAAACTGGATCCTTGTGCTATCCATGGTATCTTTTTTTGTTACTCTCCCACTCCAAAAGGGTACAAATGTCTTAACCCAAAAACAGGAAAAAATGTCCTTAAAAATGTCATCTTCTTTGAGTCAGAGTCTTATTTTGCCTCTCAAACCTCGTTCTTGTTGTGATCCTCCTCCTGAGTTGGTTTATCCTCTACCTCTTATTACTGACACGACTAATGTTGCATCTGGATTGCCTGACAAGTCCCCATTAGATACTCTCACTTA
Organism: Zantedeschia hybrid cultivar; assembly: GCA_030544215.1. Taxonomy (NCBI): domain Eukaryota; kingdom Viridiplantae; phylum Streptophyta; class Magnoliopsida; order Alismatales; family Araceae; genus Zantedeschia; species Zantedeschia hybrid cultivar. The sequence goes on from JARZZO010000002.1 coordinate 6,139,066, forward strand.
CTCCAGATGTACATGGCACAAGCATAGGCCTCCGATAGATCCATGATCTCAAGAAGCTGCTGAAATTTAAGGTCATTCTTTGACCCCCTCACTTACAGCTCCTATAAATTTGGACTTACCTATTACTGTTCAAAAAGGGACGAGAACGTGTAGCAAGCATCCTATTTCTCACTACATTTTCTATTCTTGTCTCTCACCATCCTATTGTTCTTTTTTGTCTACTATTTTCACCTATCATATTCTTAACTCTTTTGCAGAAGTTGCTAAGGACCCAAAGTGAGTGCAAGCTATAGAGGAAGAGATGCAAGCTCTTGAAAAAAACAACACCTAGGAGTTGCTAGACTTGTTGTCAAGGGCTTTACTCTGACTTATGATGTGGATTATCAGGAGACATTTGCCCATGTAGACAAGCTGAAATCTATTAGAGTTCTGTTCGTTCTTATTGTCTAGTTTTTTTGGGAGCTTCATCAGTTGAATGTTAAGAATGCTTTTCTTAATGGTGATCTGCAAAAGGAAGTGTATATGCAGCCCTCTCCTGGACTTGATGCCAGGGGGAGAGTATGTCGGCTCAAAAAGGCATTATATGGGTTCAAACAGTCCCCAAGGGCTTGGTTTGATAGGTTTCGATCTATCACAGATTAGCTTGAGTACCAATAGGGCAACTCTAATCATATTCTCTTCACCAAATGGGTGGTTAGCCATATGGTAGTACTTCTTGTGTATGTGGATGATATGATTATCACTAGAGACTATATCACAAAGATATGGAAGTTTAAAGACAGCTTGATACATGAGTTTAACATTAAGGATCTTGGGGAGGTAAAGTAGTTTCTTGGCATTGAGGTGGCCAAGTCTCAGCAAGGTCTTTATGTTTGTCAATAAAAATGCTCTTGATCTGCTTCAAGAAATTGGGAAGCTGAGGTGTAAACCGGCTCATACCCCTATAGAGACTAATCATGGATTGTCTGAGTCAGTGGGGGAACTCCTATCTAAGTCTGATAAAAGGTTCCTACCAATGCCTTGTCGGAAACTCTTGTACTTATCTCTCACTCGACCAGACATTGTCTATGTTGTTAGTATTGTCAGTCAGTTTATGCATGCCCCTTAGTCTCCGCACATGAGAGTTGCGGAGAGAATTATGTGTTACATCAAGTCTTGTCCAGGTACAGGCTTATTGTACACTTAGGCTCCACATGTGAACGTTGATGTTTATACTGATGCAGATTGGATAGGTTCTCGTGATGATAAGAGGTCAACTACTGGTTATTATTTGTTTCTAGGTGGAAACCTTATTACTTGGCAAAGCAAGAAACAAACTGTTGTGCTCGTTCCAGCGCAGAAACTATGGCACATAGTGTTACAAAGATGTTGTGGCTTAAGCTCTTTCTTCAAGTTCTTATTATTCAAGTTCACACACCCATGCGCTTGTACTGTGACAACAAAGCTGCCATCAACATTGCTAATAACCAGGTTTAGTATGATCGCACCAAGCATATTGAGATTGACTGTCATTTCATTCGTAAGAAGTTGGATAATCGGGAGATATGTCTCTCTTATGTTCGCTCAGCTGATTAACTGTCTAATGTTTTCACTAAAGGGCTGTCTAAGGAAGTTTTCGTCTCTCTTTTGTCTATGCTGTGCATTTTTGACATATCTGCTCAGCTTGAGGGGGAGTGTAGTTAGGGTATTTTTGTCTAGTTGGTTAAGTATTTTTATTCTCTTTTTATGTGGGTTTATAGGACTTATTATGCCTTTATGTACTCTTATAACCCATGGTATAAAAGTGTGAGTGGGGCAACCTGTATAGGGTGTTGAAGCCTCCTGTTCTGCCCCACCTATCCTCTATTTCCTCTTTGTTTTTCTACAGGATGCAATGTTGTCTTCCCAATGGATTACCGCACCTGAAAGCAGGTTCTATGGAATGCAGTGTTGGGGGGGGGAGGGAGTGACACAAGCACCAAAAAGTTTTTGCTGTTTATAGTTACATGTCTTAAATATATTACTGCATGCCAGATCTTTGTTTATAGTGTTTTTCATATCAAACATTCACACATACATCTAATGATCCATGGAGTTATCCTATGTTAGACTTTGGATGCTACTTTGATTCACATTAACTAAGATAATTTTCATAAATCAATGATAGTATATTTGGATGCAGCTCCTTGCATCTTGCCTCTGACCCATTAATTGCTTAATAATAGTTCCATCACTTAAAGCTGATGTAAATGATGTAAGTACTAATCTAATGACATGTTCTTTATTAGGAGAGGGTACGGTTCCACAACACTGGGCCATCTTGGATTCCTGGTGTCATTGTCATGAGCATTGAAGATGGGCAGCAAGGACTTCCTGGCATAGCGCAACTGGATCCCATGTCTGTCAAATCATCAATTTCCATTTATTATTTTGTTGACAAATTCATCCCATCATTTCTAATTATCTGTTACGTGGCAATGCAGTTATTCTTTTCTTACGATCGTTTTCAATGCTTGTCCAACTGAAGTAACATTTGCGATTCCAGCACTTAGCAAAAGAAATCTTCAGTTGCATCCTGTACAGGTAGACTTATTTGTGATTTTAAATTTCAACTTTATCTAGCTTCTTGCCAAAGATTAACCAACGGTATGTTTGGAGCTCACTTGTGGGAATTGGTGCAGTCAACGTCGGCAGATGAGCTAACCGGAAGATCATCGTATGAACCATCCACGGGGTCCTTTGTGATTCCTCATAGAACAACGGCAGTTTTTGTCGAAGTCCGAGGTATACAACTGGAGTAAGGATCCACCTCTTACCTTTAGGAAAATAAAATGCCCTTGTGGGAGCAATTTGGCTTATGTTCCACGAAACTTTGATGTCCAAAACCGATACAGATCAGATGAGTTTCTTTTGAATTTTCTTCCTTGCAAGCTAAAAGCTACGAAGTGGTTCTCCCAAAACTACAGGCTTGAGCAGCCTCCATGAGTTGTCACACCTGAGACTTTCTTTTGGATTTCTTCTAGTGAATTTCTCCTCGGAAGTTATTTGCCTGTTTCAGTTGCGATTCAATACTGCTCCCATTCCCATTAGTTTCAGGCTGTCATGTGGAATGTCTTCTTTTCTACTGCAATCAAAACAAGTTCGGGCCATGTTGACAAAATTCAAGTACTGCTCTGGTGTTCCTGCATTTCCTTCGTGCGGTCAGCAGACTGTTTGATTATCTTAATTAGGCCAGCAGATACAGTCCGGCATGTCGAATTATGTTGATACGAGATCCTCGTTATTGTTCAAAGGATGTGTTTTTGGCATTTTTCCTTCGCGCATCATCCATGTGATCATATTGATGTTGACGGTCTGGATGGAGTTTGGAAAGAAAACGAACTCAATGAGAAAACAAAGCGCCATTAATCTGGGGTCTCTATGTTGATGGAACAGATCATGAATCCACGCCACCACTGGCCCGTTTTTGGTGCACTAGCACGTCTGGTTTACTGAGACGTCAGGTTCTTGCCTGATTTATAACAGTATATCCATGTGTTGGTGTTATTGTTGTAGAATCACAGAAGCAGAGTTGTCGTACCTTCACACCTAAATCTGGCGAAGTCTTGCTGATTTCCGATCCGTGATGTGCAGCTGCATGCAGGAGGGGAGGGGGCGGTTCTCACCATTTTTTCGGTAAGTTGAAAATTATGGAAAGTGCTTCTCCGGAAAGTTCAAAAAAAATCACAGGAAGTAAAATCACGAGAAATTTTTTCTCATGGGATGGGAAGAGAAGTAAACTTTAGAGGAAAAAAAGAATATTTTGAAAATATGAGAATTATTATTAATTAACTTTTACTTGTGTTCGTACTTTTTTGGAGAAGTTAGTTGGGAGAGTAATTTCCTCGAAAATTTTAAAAATTACAAATTAACAAGTAATCATATGGAGTTGAAGACTTGTCATTCCACTCAGCTAACTTGCGTCTCCAACATATGACAGGATATCCTAAGCCCAAGGTCACGTGTGAGTTATGTCTTAAGAATGGTGTGCTGCTATCATGCATCCCACCTGGAGCGTGTATCTAAACGTACGACAGGTGGGCCTCTAAACGGTGGAAATTTGACATTTTCTCGGTTGATCTACTTTATCAAAGCGACCAAATTTTTCTTTAGATGTTCTGTTACGAAGTAACCGAAAGTTGTCTGCTAACGGTTTTTTCAATTGTCAGATTTTAGAGATCAGACTGGTGACTATCTTATAAGTCAGTCAGCTTATACTCTTTCTAAATTGATGTGCATAGCAGACAAAGGTCAAGGATATAATTTTCTTCGTAAATGGAAGCCTTCACGGATCAACTTTGGATCCACACTGAATCCAATTTATTTGCATACTTAATCTCAATCATACGTGCGGGCGGGATACCGCCTTCGCTGGCTTTTATTGCATTTCTCCCCAGGCGACCACCCAGTAGAAGAGTCAGATCCGTCAGCTCTAATCCAACAATCTAGACAGAAATGTTGTGTTCTTGGCAACAGAAGACCAAGGTTCGACGGCAGCATGCCACAGAAAGCCTACCCGCGAGTGATGGCGGCCAGCATGCGCAATTTCATTTGAATAAAGTTATCCAATGAGATGCCATGGACTCTATTACTACGAGCAGTAGAATGACATAGACAGTAACAGAAGAAGAAATCTTGCTCAGTGCAGTCACTAAAATAATAGGTCGATAGAGTCACTCTATTAAGTCGAAATTAATGAATCAATAGGATCATTCTAATTGGTCGGAATCAATGACCAGTCACTTTAATAAGTCATAATTAGAAGACTTTCATAAATTTTATAAAAATCCAATAAAATCACGAGACCTCATGGATATGTTTTGGATCTGCCATTGTACATAGACCGACGTGTCGTGCTTGAAGTAGAAATAATGACCACACATAGGTCTAAAGTCAAAGAAGACGAATGCCAAGAACTACGTACATCGGCTGGAGAGACGATGGAATCATTACTAGTTTCTTTTCCGATGAGTAGATGTATACATTCTTTTGTTCAATTTGAGCCTTACTAATTAAGAGACCGGTGGAGTGGCACCACATCCCTTCTTTGAAGGAGTGTGCACTCTCTTGGAATATTAGAGGCTTTATTTTAAAAAAATAGATATATACATGAAACCATATAGAAAGCAAGTATGTGTGATTCACAACCTAATTGAATCTTCCCGCCATAATAGGATATCTTGAAGGCCACGTACACGTCATGCCCTTGGGATAATTACTGCTGGCATGTATCCTATCAATCAGACTAAAGTGTGCATCTGAATGTGCAGCTTCGAAATTTGACCAAACATTGAGCTACAAAAGGATGAAAATCCAACGACTGTAGTGTCATCCATGAGTGCATGGGAGAGCAGTTATCCTTTGGCTTGCAACTGAAATGTCCTAAATTCAAGAGTCAAGCATATTTTTTAAACAGAAATTGAAAGTGCCTTTGGAGTAAGAGACTGGGAGTAAGAGGTGTTTCAAATTAAAATAAAGAAAACATTCTACCCAATAGTAATAAGTCCCTCTGAGCTGGGTGTTGCCAACAAACAGATTTCCACTGCTTGGTTCCTTACCATGTGGACCCAGGACATCATCCCCTTAGTGGGACCACATGCATTCAGCTGTATTACAGATCTCATCTAGAAATTAAGGGTTGCAGATCCTCTGTGGAAAGTGGCGAGTCAAACTCAGTTAGTTATCATCTCTCAGGTTGACATAACCCCCTCACATTATGTAGTGTTAAAAATAGCTTTTGAATGTGTCACATCATACTTATCAAAGTATGACATTATAGCATTTGTCATTAAAATATTACTATTGTAGTCTCTAAAAGTATTTACTGTCAAAATTCATGTTCTAACCAAAACAGGACATTTAAACGTTGCATGGAGAAAAAAAAAATGGCCGGCAACTTCATTTTGGTTGAAAGTTATTTGGTATTGGCAGGTCAGCATTTTAAAAACCTCTCTTACTGAAAGAATCTAGGACCAGCTCAAATCAAACGTGGCTCGCCAAGTATATCAACATCGTTTCAAGTGATAAATTACCATGTCTTTCAAGGATGACCTAGTCTTCTTATGCGATTAAAAACCAGTTCCTTCAAGGATGCCTAGTCTGTTTTCAAATGATCAAAAGCCAGCTCTTTCAAGAGATTAAAGACCAGGCCTACTCCCCCTCTCATAAGGACCTCCATTTCAGAGTTCAAGCTCTACCTTTTCCTTGTGGGCCTCAAAGCCATTGCCCGCGGCACCACCACCTCGTTGATCACGTTGCTAGATGGAGCCCATGCCAGCGGTGACATCGTTAGGATCTGGGACGTAAATATCCTACAGCGGGAGCTGGACTGAACTGGACCCAACACCCCCCTGCTTCCAAACGTCAGAGTTTTTTAAACAAAATTCTCCCTGGGCTAAACTCTCAAGTAGGTGCAGAAAATTTTGCACAAAAATTCTATCACTTCTTACATGAAGTAAGAGATATATGTCAGTCCAGCATCTATTGCAGACAATCTATATCCTCAGATGAATATTGGTAATGAACACCATCATATTGCGCGGGTAGGTGTGAGCTTGGATCCGACAGTCATTTAGATCACCCGGGGGCATACTCTTTTTTTATTTTTTTCAACCATCCGATCACAGATTAGACAAAAAAAACATCCTCAGTGATACCATCAGACGTTAAAGATGGAACGATATCAAAAGATTTGCAATCTAATCCTCTGGAGGGTGCAACAAGTATTACTCATCTTCGACTGTGGGGAGCTATCCATGAACCCACGGCATTCGACTGGGCCGCCAGCCTGGTCTGACGGATCCATAATAGTGTGGTGGGCCTGCAGGATTGAAAGGGGAGAGCATGCCACGTCCTCCGTCACGTGGGACGTCCATTTCTTGATGCTGGACGGATAAAAATGGTTGGCTCCTCACTGTATCCGAGGGCAGTGCTCATATCATACTTCTTTCTATTGGCTTTTTCTTGTCTATTTCCGGCCCACCAAGCCCACAATCTCATGTCCCCGACAGGGACCTTTGTTGTGGAGAAAAGCTCCTTTTTGGCGTTCAAATTTCTGTGGATGCTATCGAGATGGACATCATGATCATCACACAAATTTTGGAGTGTCTTGAACATTTTTTATTTCTGAAATGATCCAAGAACATTTAAAAAGTTTGGCAAACTTTTAACATTTTTATGTGTTCTATGCTTCATGATTTGTATGGGTTTATTAATTGCGTATTTTGCAGGTAAACAGTTTCTGAGTTATGCGTCTTATATAGATTCTTTTTTTGTTAAATAGCTTCACTCAAAATTACACATTTTGCCTCTGATTTCAAAATTTCATGGGATTGCATGGTTCTCGTCCAAATGACAAAGCTTCCATACAAGTTTTCTCATAGGTTGATGAACATGATTTCATAGAGGCGTGGTACGCTACATTCTCTCTCAATTTTGAGAAACAATGTTGATAAGTTTGCCGAACTTAAATTTAATATCTCTAAAATGGATTACTAAGTTTGAGTTCAATATATTTTCCGATCTAATGTTACATCAAGATCAACATGCGACATTAACAATTTTCTTTTGCAAATACTTTAAATAAGATATTTAAAAGTATTTTAAATGGGGCACAATTTTTTAAATGTTTTTATAAATATTTTATTACAAAAAAAATCCACCGTCATTCTGAAGCTAACCTCTCATTTCTTATCATGAGATCACATGGACCACAGCGAGAAGGCAAAGATAAAGGCAAGCTGCCTTTCTGATATAAACTGCCCGAAAGTCCCCGTTGTGGACGTTTTCTTAACATGCAAGTCCGAATTTAACCACAAAATGGCTGCTTTGGCAACATTAAATGATTAAATTAGATGATCGATTTAATCATCAAATCACATAATAAATTTAAGTAAATTAAAAATATTTTCATTAGTCACATATTCATCGAGCTCTTCTGATTTGTTTCCTTTCATACTGTTTTCCTTCATCTGCCTATGACGTTGCTGTGCTCCAAGTTTTCCTTCTTGTACCGAAGATAGATGACGCTCATCGAATGTTCTTTAGGAGACTGAGATCATCTAGACCACATTCGTTGCATGAGAACATAGTAGTGAATTAGGTTTTATATATATATTGGTGAAATAATTGAACCACTCTTATCCCCATATAAGTGAAACATATTTAAATTTAAAAAATAAAGTCTAAATAATTTTATCTTTGTTCTATATTGGTAGGGACAAAATGAGAGACGCATCCGGCTTTATCGCCACAAATCTCGTCGGCAGACACTGTTCGTAGGAAATGTCCTCATGTCAAACCGGCAAGCACCCCGTATGCAGACAGTGTGACCCATTTCAGCCCATGGATATGTTGATATGAACAGTACGCACATAACGCTCATCATAATCATACTCGCATATATAATTTTGTCCCATCTACTTAGAGTTTACTACACAAATCTTACGTCATCATGCTAATCTGTTTAGTCAAATTAAAAAGAACATATTCTTTTTCTAACGTCTAAACCATTTTGTTTTGGTATTTCTCCGGTCTTTTTATTCTCTGTTAAGCACATTCTAGCTCAAGGCCAAACGGTTTTAGAGCTCATAGAAAGGCACAAAGATTTAGATCTTTTTTTTTGTTTTTTGCTAGAGGTTAGAAGAAGACACTAATCTTCAAAGTTGATTATTGAATTATCCCCTCGTACTTCACATGTTTATCTATTACGATATCATTTATCATTTTGATTCACTTCCATATATAAACACATACTCAGCATTTATTTTTGTTTATGCAGTTAATATAACCGGAAGTATATTTTCCTCAGTGTTATATATGTTTGCAGGAATTAAGTAGAAAAGCTTTTTCTCACATAATTAAATTGAAAGTTTAACACCATGTTACATAATACGCTTATGACAATAACATGTTTTGAAACTACAAACTGTGTCACATCGATTAAAAACTTTTGTTGCTGAAGGACAAGTAAAAAGATAGACTAAATATTTTCCATCCATTCTTTTCAACCCACGCTCATTCCCACATCACTCTTTTGCCGAGTGTAATCCATCTTGAGCAGCCTTGTATTAAGTTGATACTACCGTAAGCTGCACAACACACCCGGTCTCCTGCCTCCCCTGTTCCATAATGTGCCAGAATTGTTCAATCACATGTGAATACGATTGTCAAAACGGGACTAGGCTTCTTAAAAGACCCATTTGAACTCGTTAGTTCAAAGTATGGATATATTTGTCTTTTTATTTTCTTTTTTTTTCTAAAAATTTAGAGAAGAGAACAACTCTAACGGAGTCATATATTCTCAAAGATCTACAGTTAATTTCTTTTTTAAAAAAAAGACAAAAAGGATTACGCATTTTTTATTTTTAAAAAAATTAATTATCCAACTATTGATCAGACTGCACAGAAGGCTCTCTTAAGATTGTCCCGTCTTGCTGAGGCATTAGAGAAAAAAAATGACTGTACCGATCAAATGACCGTGTACTTATATTGCAGCAAGTATTACTTCAAAATATAAATCTACTTAAACTTATACTTATATTGCAGCAAGTATTATGTATAGGCCTTCCTCCGAGGGTTGTTGGATGGTTCTGAGACCACACATGAGCCAGTCCATGAGAGCATACAAATTAAAACTGATTAAATGGCTGTCCACTTGTATTACAACAAGTATTCCTTCCAAGTATAAATCTACTCAAACCTATGCTATTTATAGCTCTAATTATGTGTACGCCTTCCTCCTAGGGATGTTGGATGGTTTTGAGACCACACACGAGCCGGTCCATGAGTGCAATACATCATCTGATCTTATAACGTAATTGGGATTGTTTGGATCATCTGGCCTTTCCGCAGAAAGTTAGTATTCTAGTCACATGGGGTTAATTTAATGCCAATTCCTTCTGGAGTTTTTGAAGCCGCAAGAGTAGATCTTTTCTTTACACGGATCCACAGCGACATCTGAATGTGCTCGTTGCCTTCTCTCGAGTCTTCCACAAGATCCTTACATTCTCTGTTATGTGTGTTCGACAACTTTTCTTAAAGTCGCAGTAATAGTGACAAACTTCTGTAGTCCCATGTCGAGAATCTTCACAGTTCATCAGATTTATTGGCCCTCAAATCTTGAGATATTTTAAAATTTTATAGGTCTTTCCTTTTAATTATATAAGAATGATTGAGACTAGAGATTGAAGCATGCATGTGAGCAGCGCGCCTAGTATGAAGATGGAACGGGGCTATGTTGTAGGCTCCCCTATGTAATGCTTATATGGTGTATTATGTAATCCTCTTCTTTGGATAATACTGTTCCTAGTCTCAGACCAATTTAACTGGGAGTTAGTTTAACTTAATTTCGTCTACTAGAATAAAATATTTAAAAGTAAACGTAAGTTCTCTTTAATAACTGATGAATTAATTTAATAGATTACTATGAGATACTCAAATATCTATATACTTTAGTATAAATATGAGATAATAGGTGGCCGAGTAGATGGAACCACCTAACTGTCAGGATGATGGCGGAAGTTAAATGTAACCCGAGTCTATACTATACTAATAAAGTAGAATTTTTAACTCTTTCTGATGTGGCAGCCTGTGGTACTTTCGTTTCAAAAAAATATTAAGAAATATACTCTATACATGTAAGATACACTTAGTTTCTTCCCTCCAACTAATGGCACCAGAATTGAATCTGCCTTAATAAATGTTGCACATGGTTCAAAGGCAAACGTTGAAAGGCTGAACGTTTTGGCTCTCTAATTGAAAACTCTATTCATTAAACCATATTTAATGAAAGGTTTAAGACTAAAAGGATACTTAAATGTAGACCAAGAGTGCCAAATGTCTTAATGTGTTTGTACTGCCCTGCATTTTTCCATAGAAGTAGTCCTTTAACGAATACTGCATGTTACTAATATTTTCCTGCATCTTTTTCATAAATCATGTTAACGAAGATTTAGAAGATTACATATTCGCTATTAACGACTATTAAGATTAGACAACTTACATTATGCAACAGAAATAATTAAGCAAAGGCTTGCGTTTTTAGCAGTAACCCATTAAGGAAGTTAGTTAGACTCTTAATAGAGTAGAATTTCTAACCCGACTAGAGGTGTAAATGGAGCAGATATATAGTGGATACGCATTTTCATGTCCGTCCATTGATAATAAACGGATAATTCGTATCCGCTCTGTTTACGCATCGGATATGGAGCGGTTATCCTTAGGCAGATATTTTCCAGATTGGAAGCAGATGCGAATAATTTTTAGATATTTAAATAAAATCTTTACATAGTATAATATTTGTCTAAAAGTTTATAAAATTATAAAAAAAATATAACAACTAGTAACTATTTGATCAAAAAAATAATATTTTAAGTACTCATTAATATTTATCTAATATACTTTTTTATATAAACAGGACGGAGACGAATATACTTTTACTGAAGAGTCAGATGTCTTACTAAAAAAAAAATTTATGTTCAAAATTCAAGTATCAGAGTTTAACTTGAAACAAAATTGGCCTATTTTTACTATTTTGAGAATGACAGATGATGAAGATATTATTATTTCTTTTATTGCAAATTCTAACATGTCTCAGATAACATTATGAAAGATAATAAAATAGTTCATAAATAAATCGTCATTATCTTCATAATTAATATTCATTTATCTCTTTCATAATAAGAGAAAAACTATGCAGAATCTTATGGACCACATTGATTATGAGAATATACACATATTTATTACATTAATCAATACAATAGTTTATCATTCATGATGTTGAATTTACTTTATTTATAACTAATTTTAATGTAATTTTTATTTTTATTGTAAGACTCTATATCGATAACTGGTGATAACATTCTTGATTCCACTGTATCAAACAATATAACACTATTTCAACATATCTTAAACGATGACAAGAGAACTCATTCAGAAGATGTTATCATCTTCAAGAATCGTACACCAAGAAGAATAAGATTATTAAAGTAAAGGAAGATAAACAAGTTTTCAAAATAGATAAAGTTGTCTAATTAGGTAGACAGTAGAAATAAAAAAAGTGAAGAAAAGAATATTGAAGTTTTTTTGAAAGGATAGAGTAATTGACCAACTATGTACAATGACTCTCAAAGTGGATCGAATTTAAATCTCAAGAAATTTATTATTCCCCCGATTTGAGGGTAAAGAGTATTTTTATACATCCAATGGTTCTCAAATTCGTGACCCCATGCTTGGAGAGGTCATTCTTTAACATCCCGCCAATAATTATTTAGCTTTCTTTTATTTCTAGTTAGTAAATATTATAAAAACAATTTAAATCTAAATAATCTCAATCTATCTATACTAATAAGTCAAGGATATTGAGCTTTTTTTCATTTCTAGTTAGTAAACATTATAAAAATAATTTAAGTCTAAATCTTTTTATATTCGTAAGTTAAGAAAATCAATGTCCAATATTAAACGTGGTAAAAAAGAGAGACAATATAAGTAAGTAGATGTTACCGGGGAAGAGAGAGTGTAGTCTCTTATATGGGTGTAGACTGGAGAGAGAGAGAGACTTAAAAGTATGGTGAGATTAGACAGAAAGATACCTAAAACATGTAGCATACCATAAAGCTGATAAAAGGAGGACATTTTTTTTTGGTTAGTAGTCCAGTGGTACTGGAACTCGGAGGAACTGAAATCGAGCCGGCCGTAAAAATTCTCCTAACTAAGATAGAAACCCGCAGGATCAAACCCGCGATCAAACCTCCCGAACGGGAGAACGTGTCTTGCCCAGCGCCACTGCGCTACGGGCCTACGTAAAAGGAGGATATTAACTTTTTAGTTTACTAGGCGGGAGATGAGACCCGCATTAAGTATGCAGTGGAGCGTTGAGGAGGGTCGGCCCCAGGGAGCGTGGACGTGCACATGCCATGGGCGCCAAGGGAGGTGGGCGGTCTCGGCTGCCGGCCAAGGGTGGTAGGCCACCCTCATAGGCAATACACCGAACACTTGGCGCCTGGTTCAGAATTTGGAGTGGCCTCGGCTTTCTGTGTGTTTTGGCACTTAGGTTGGGTTTGCACAGGGATTTTTCTGAACATAACACTGTTAGAGATTGAACTTACTGGATGCCAGATCGTTCTAGCCGAGTTTAACAAGGTAGTCTACTATATATTGGAGCACCTCAAACGTCTAATCAATGGATGAAAAGTTAACTGTTGGTTAAAATAATTTTTTTTTCGCAAAGGCTAACTTATCATCCTCCCCACTCTTTCTTACTGGGACTGTAGAGAAACACAAGCTTTCATGATTTTAACCCTTTCTACTTTAGTGGTAACTAAAATGTGATTTGGGACAAAATAAGGTGCAACCTTTGTATACCTTTATGAATATATATAGAAAATATACAATTAAAATCTTCGAATTTATTACTTATATGAAAATTGCAACAATTATGGGTGTTGGTAGAGGGTAAAATCTAGGGTTTTTTATTAAAATAATTATATTTTAATAAAAAATAAAAATTATATTCCGACTTTAAATCAACATTGCCAACATCGACTTTAGGCATAACATAACATAAATTGCAACAATTATGGGTGTTGGTAGAGGGTAAAATCTAGGGTTTTTTATTAAAATAATTATATTTTAATAAAAAATTAAAATTTTAATCAAAAAATAAAAATTATATTCCGACTTTAAATCAACATTACCAACATCGACTTTAGGCATAACATACATTGCCTGCTGGACACCTCCTTCCTATCCGCATCTTCTCACAAAGGAAATTTTTTTCAAGAAAAACAAAATGTCGACAATATCAATGCCAACTTAGAGTCGGGGTAGGCAACACCAACCCTAAGTCAGGATTGTCAATACCGACCTTACTATTGTTGACTTTTATTAAAAAACGATCTATAATTGTCATCCGGTAGACCAACATGGCGTATCATATGACTATTCTTGCAAATATTTTTTAATGATAATTAAAATTTTAATTTTTCTTAAAATATAATTATTTTAATAAAAAATCCTAAAATCTATATACATGCGCAGATAAGTGGATCAACTTATGATCGTAAAGATAGAGAGGCGGGAGAGGAAAAAATATTTTCTTGACTTAAGATCCATTTGCTATAGCGTAAAATTTATTATATGTACAGATTTTTCAGAAAAGTTGCTCATAATATAGGTGCCAACGTCTACATCTGAAGACAATCAGTGGATATAATTTTTAATTATTTAAAAATTTAAATTATCAAACAATGTATGTGATCGGCTTTTCTGGAAAAGTGCACATGTAAGAAAAATTATACTACATCAATTACACCTTATTATTTCGTGAGAAAATAGAGTATAGGACAATTAAAGCGCGAAACTTTAGTTTCAAGGGAAAAAAATCAGTTGAAACCTAAGTCTTGAGTCAAGTGGCCCTTTTGTGGGCACATACTGTCACGTCCTCATCCAAAATTTGTACTTAAGATAATGTTTGGAAACATGTGTGAATAATTAATTAAGGGAAACATTAGATTATCCAACATGTTCCAAAAGGTAATCATTTTAAATGATTATAGTTGGTGGTAGCATTCATCTCGTTTGAAGAGTACGACACATCGATATATATTAGTATTTTCCTAATGCAAAAATCAAAAGAACAAATGTTTTTGTTTATCCATTAAAAACGTCCTTCCTCCAAACCTTTTGTTGGAGCGGCTGTATAATAGTCTTACATCGGATAATTTCAGTTGTGGCCAGTGCTTATGATCTTGGGTCCCTTCAAACTCAACATCCGGGTTTTGTGGTTTATAAGATGGTATCAGAGCAAGGGCCTGGTCCAACTTCATCTTCTAACTTGTGCCGCCTCGGATAATTTCAGTTGTGGCCATTGCTTATGATCTTGGACCCCTTCAAACTCAACACCCGGGTTTTATGATTTGTAAGATAGTATCAGAACAGGGCCTGACCCAACTTTATCTTCTAATTTCCGCCACCTCCTGTGCTTATGATCTTAGGTTCCTTCAAACTCAACATTGTAAGACCTTTGGATCGTAGAACAGCTTATAAATAGGCTTCTCGTGTATTTGACTGATGAAAACAATGTCCATAAACCTTTTTATGTATTCGGTTAATTTTAAAAAAAGTGTACTAACCAACTATGGAGATTACTTTAAGGCGATCTGTTCAATAATTGTTGCATTAGATTGCTGCACGGTGTACAGCAAGGCTTTACTCTTCTTATTCCCAGCATTCAATAATTGTTCCATGATTACACTGATCTACATGTTCGAACTTTTTGGGGTTCAATAATTGAAGAAATAGAAAAAAAAATCAGAACCTGGACCAACATGTCACATGGTGATCAAATCCGGGTTGCCCCCAGCCCTTCCATTTGTGGGGAACAACTCCCCTTGGATTGATAAATCTCTAGTGTAGCATCATCAACTTGTGCGTTCGTTGGTGAAGACGACGACCCCCACACGAGCACGAATTGCGTGAGCACCGGATGCAGAGATAGTGTAATCCGAGTATGATCTCTACTAATTTTCTCTCTATCTCATTTGATGCGTATGAGTTTATGGGATTTATAGGCTTCTTATATAGAGAGGAGGGACCGATCCCATTTAATCTAAATTAGATCTCACTCATTAAAAGATCATAATGGATACCTAATGGATTAAACCCAATAATTATACTCCACTAACTAAACTCTACACGATATATTTGTGTGGCCTAATCACTATAAGTTGACCACAATATTAGATGAAAAACCCAACACTTACTAAAACTTAATTGTTTAATGCGAGAATGAGCTTTTATGAATAGATTAATGAAAATTTGATATAAATCTGTATCATATGATCGTTGATAAAGACAAAGATTAATAATCTTCAACAAGATACACGTGAATGGATGAGATCTTGATCTTTATCTTGTAAAAAACCTCTCTTTCTGGATGTTATCCAACCCTGACACATTGAATTAATGTTCTCAATCCGATAGCAGCCTTACTACAATTTAATGCGCCAGTGGGTCCGATAGTGCCGATCACTCCGGATGGATGTGTGATTCCACATAATTCGGATTCCGGCAAGGTCCGGATGAGGTTCGCCAAGTCACCCACTGATATTTAAATCTCCCATCCCATGAATAATTATTCTTTCTAATACCATGAATACCTCTCATGTAATAACATGCCTGTCCTTCATCATCCATTTCACTTGTTTACGTAAGATCTCGAATGATATTTGAACACACAATTTCGGGTATCCAGCGAACATTGAAATTAGGATGACCAATGTTTCACCAAAAATATATAATGATTTTGACTTTTTATAACGGTCAGAAACTAGTCAGGCGACGAAAGCCGTCCGATCAAAACTCTCGGCCATTTGATAATATTTGTAGAACTAGAAATACTTAGGATAGAGACTGCAAGAGGAAAAAGAGACGTCAGAGATCTCCCTGTCTCTTAGAGAGCAGAACCCTCCGATATCTAAGTCAGGTCCTAAAAGGAGATAGATTCTCTAAGATTTTTAGGTCATGTCTTACGTACCTTTCACCAGAGAAGGTAGGGGAGTTATATGGTCCTTCACTCAAGAGGTGTCGTAGGAGCCGTTACCTTTGGAAAGTTAATTGACTCATGATATGCTCCCTTTGATTGAGCGGATCATGGGATACTGGACAAGGAGGGATCTCTTCGTAATCAGGAAGAGCAGATCATGTGGACCTATCTTAAGTGGGCGGTCATACTGTTAACTCGCAAGGCCTGCCTGATGACAGGGAGGAGTTATGGGTCACCCTAGGAGACCTTCAACCTCTCGGACAGTCAGGAGGAGGCAGCCTTCGAATCTATGCTCCTGGCCTCCTCTCAGACGAGTCGTGAATCTCTAATTACTGAGAGGGTAGGCTCCTCTCGGTTCTCGGTAGATATGACCAAGACACTGCGGTGTCTTGAAGGTTACCAACTAATGTGTTGCGTCTTCTACTCCTGGCGTTCCTAGGACTTGCGCCCATGTGCTCGTTCCTGCCGACTGCGGACCTTTGGACCTCTTGACTAAATGGGTCTGATTGGGCCAGATCCCAATCATCCCTTATCACTAGCCCCCTCACTCTCATATTCTAAATTCGAATAAGGAAGTGATATTGAGCGGAAAGTCCGAAAGAGGATTGTCAACACCAATGGGCACAGGACACATGGCGCCAATTGTATTTCGAAGATGCCCATTTATGGAAAGAGATGACGTCCTTTCACTCTTTGCGACTCCCGAACGATTCTTGGTGTGTCGGTTGTACTTTGAAAAGACGTCTATTTATGGAAAGAGATGACGTCCTTTCACTTTTCACGATCTCCGAGTGTCCTCTAATGTGTCTGTTGCCCACGTGGCGCTATCTCACGGGTGACCGGACACCTAGGGTTGTCACAATGGGGTCGCGTACGTTCATCTTTGGACGAAATGCCTGGTTAGTCATCATGACAGACCATTTTGATGCCTCTTGAGATTCCAGGCGGGAAGAGAAGGCAAGGAGCATGGTTGACCCTCCCCTATAAAAGTGTGGGTTTAAGGCAAAGCCAAGCTCACTCTCGCGCCTATCCAAACTTCTATGTTTTTCACAGGAGTTGGGGAAGAGGAGGTCTCTCATCGCCTAGGATTTTTCTGCATTCTTCGGTGAGTCCATCCTGCCCTCCAATTCCGTAGGTTCTTCAGAGTTCCTCGAGACTTCTTCCTCGCTTCCTTCTTCCTCTGGGACCACTTTCTGGTCTCCAGAGTCCTCTTCTTCCTCGCCTAGCGAGTTTTCTTTTTGGTCTTGACGTTCTCCTGAGCTTTCCTCCATGGGCTCAGATGAGGTTGCCAGTTCGTCTGGCAAATTTGAGAGGAGGGCGCCCGCCATAGCCGTAGCTTAACTAAACAGGCGGAGCTAGGGATAATGATGAGGAGTACCGGGTGCCTCATGGGTATCGCCTGGTTGAGGTCGGTCCAGATGACCGACTCTCATTCGAGGCTCCCGACTCCTTTGTTGCTTACAGGGAGATGTTCCTCGCGGGGTTCTACCTCCCGGTTCCTTGCTCCGTTTGTAGTCCTCTCGTGCAGTACCAACTAGCGCCTGCTTAGCTCATCCCAAACGCCTGGTTTTACATCTTTGTCTTTCTTCTTATTTGCTGTGAACCTGTTTCGTTTCTTATTTCAACGCCTCCCTCATACTCAAATCGACGATGAGTTCTTCTTCGTAAAGGCCTGTCCCCACAACATGTTCCTCCAGCTGAGTTCCACCACCTTAAGTCAAGAGTCCTGGAAGAATCATTTCTTCTTCGTGACCCGAAATCTTGCAATGATTCCTCCTTGGGACTTTTGCTCTACCTTTAACTTTACTCCCATGTGGGAGGATCCGTTGCCTGGCCGGATTCTTCCGGATGTAGAGTCAAGGAAGGCAGTCCTGAAGGCCCAGCTTATGATCAACACCATTGTGGATGCGTGACAATTTGCGTGTCTCCCCCGAGGTATTGTCCCCAGAGCGGATGTGAGATTTTGTCATTTTTCTTAAAAAAGGGTCCTCGTTAGGAAGAGAGGTTACACTCAGTTTATAAGCACACACCTATTTTTACAACATCCGATGTGGGACTAAAGTGCTTTGTCGTTTTTATGCATCTACATAGCTCCCTAGTGAAAGTAGACGTGTGCAGATCCCTTTGAATTGCTGGATGAGTTAGGCCGACTAGAAGTGTTCGGACAAATTGGTCACTTTTTGTTCAGTTTCCATAGATGGCGCCATTATAAATGCATGAAAATTTGTGTGCCTGCCCCGAGGTATTGTCCTCAGAGCGGAGGTAGAGTTTCATCATTTTCTTTTAAAAAAGAGCCCTCGTTGGGAAGAGAGGTTACACTCTGCTTATAAGCACACGTTTATGTTTACAACATCCAATGTGGGACTAAAACGGTTTGCCACTTTTATGTCTCTACACAACCCCCTAATGAAAGTAGGCATGTGCAGACCCCTTTGAGCCGCTGGATGGGTCAGGCCGGCTAGGGGTGCTCGAACAAGTTGATGACTTTTTGTTCAGTTCCCACAAACGACGGCAATCGTGTAGTGGTTAGAAACTGGTCAGGCGATGAAGGCCGTTTGATCAAAACTCCTGGCTACTCGATAGTATTTATAGAACTAGAATCGCTCAGGATAGGGCACGCAAGAGGAAAAAGTGGCATTAGGGGGCCTGTAAGGACTGAGGTTTTAGGTAGATTTTGGTTTGGATAGCTTGGGTTTGGTCCTTGTGGGCATGGTGTATGGACTCTGAATCGCGTCTAGCTAGCAAGACACTTTTCTAAAAGACGTCGATCATAGGCGACGCAATTTCAAAGCCATGCATGCATGACCCGTAGACGGGCATTGAGGCACGTGGGTGAACTCCAATCTTATCGTCTGAATGGCATCGGGTTACGATGGCGTGATTTATCGAACTTATGCATGGCTTTCATCCGCCACGTGGCACCCCCAGGCTGAGCTAAAGGCACTATGAGCAGACTGAGGTAGGGGTTTAACCCCGAACTCTCTCCTTTCTCCCTCCTTTCTCTCATTTCCCTCCCTCACATTCTCTCTCTTTCCTTCCCTCTCTTTCTCTTCCTCTTCCTCCTCCACCACTCCATCTCTCCACAACCACCCCTCACCACTTCTACCACCATCTCCACCGCGGCACCTCACTCTCCAGACGGCAACCGACGTCTTAGAGGAGTGGCGGCATCCATGGCGGTACCAGAGACAGTTTGATAATGAGGAGGCGCAACTCGATGACTTGTCGACGTCGTGGCGGCGCTTCTGCGGAGAGAGGACTCCACGAGGCGTCGAGAAGAGTTCAAGTAACCGATTGAATGATGATCCTCACACGTGTTTCAATCGGTTAATCTTGTGGATTTCCGGTGATTTCATATAAAAGATCATGATTAGGACCTCTTCTTCTATTCTACCTCTTACTAGTTTAGCCATAATCTCATGACAAACGTGATTATAATATGAATTAGGCGATTTGTTTCTAAGAAGAATGCCATGATTGTGTTGAGATTTTTGGGTAGAATATGAGTATGTTTAGGGTGAATTCTTATTGAAATAATCTTGGATTTTATGGAATTAGAATCGGGATGTTTCAATAGGGTTAACAGATTTAATGTCTCACTGTAACTTGGTTTGTAGAAGAGGGGATTGCACTGTGGCTCGGTGAGACCAAGGATAACACTAGTCTCGGGTGCTGAATTGCATCCACGCAGGTTGACACGATTTGAGAATCGCATCCGCCTGAGTCAACGGGATTCAGGGCCCATGTCTCTAGGGAACCGAGGCCCGATATTTAGTAAAATCAATTTTAGGGCATTGAATCGCGTTTGCCTGATTCAATGCGATTCAAGTCCGAGCCCTTCTAATTCCTGCATCTATAGAATGTAATTAATATATACATTGAGTTAATTTCTCAATATATTATGTAAATTAGATTCTTGTATAATGGGAAATAATTTTGTTAAAAGCATATTTGAAATCATACTTTGGGGCAGGGATTTTTCACGTACTCGAAATCACATGTTTGTGCTTATGTGGTTGTGGACCTAGAGTGACGGTTTATTTAGCTTTTTATACCCTGTGTCCATGTGAGAGTGGCACAGTGTCTGTGTGGGAGAGACACGGTGGTGCCTAAGAGGCGAGGGCCACCAGGGATGCTCGGACAAATTAGTGATTTTTTGTTCAGTTCCCACAGACAGCGTCATTGTGGATGCGTGAAAATTTGCGTGCCTCCTCCGAGATATTGTCCCCAGAGCAGAGGTAGGATTTCGTCCTTTTCCTTAGAAAAGAGTCCTCGTTGGGAAAAGATGTTACATTTTACTTATAAGCACACACCTATTTTTACAACATCTGATGTGGAATTAAAGCGGTTTGTCCTTTTTATGTCTTTACACAGCCCCCCAGTGAAAGTAGATGTGTGCGGACTTCTTTGAGCTGCTGGATGGGTCAGACCGGCTAGGGGTGTTCGGACAAACTGGTGACTTTTTGTTCAGTTCTCACATACAACGTCAATCGTGTAGTGGTCAGAAACTAATCAGGCGACGATGGTTGTATGATCAAAACTCCTGACTACTCAATAGTGTTTGTAAAATTGGAAAATACTCAGGATAGGGCATGCAAGAGGAAAAGGAGGCATCAGGGAGACCCCCGTCTCCTGGGGAATAGAGCCCTCCGATGCCTAAATCAGGTCCTTAAAGAAGATAGATTCTCTAGGATTTTTGGGTCGTGTCTTGCGTACCTTTCACTGAAGAAGGTCGAGGAGTTATATAGTCCCTCTCTCAAGAGGCGCTGTAGGGGACGTTACCTTTGGAGAGTTAATTGGCATATGATCTACTTCTTTTGATTAAGGGGATCGTGATACTGGGTAAAGAGGGATCTGCTCGTAATTGGGGAGAGCAGATCGTGCAGATTTGCATTAAGTGGGCGGTTATGCCGTTAACATGTAAAACCTATCTGATGGTGGGGAGGAGTTATGGGTCGACCCTGGGGGACCTCCAACCTCTCGGACAGTCGGGAGGAGGTGGCCTTTGAGTCTAGGTTCCTGACCTCCCCTCAGATGAGTTGTGGATCTCTGATTATCGAGAGGGTTGGCTCCTCTCCACTCTCGGTAGATATGGTTGAGACACTGTAGTGTCTCAATAGTTAACGACTGATGTGTTGCATCTTCCACGCCTGGCATTCCAAAGACTTAAGCTCATGCGCTCCATATTCTTGCCTTCAATCTGCCAACCGAGATACTAAGAGAACCTACGTGATATTCTAGTGCAAGTTCTTGCTGACTGCGGGTCTTTGGGTTTCTTGACTAAATGGACATAATTGGGCCGGATCTCAATCACTCTTCATCACTTTTAATTTTTTTTTTTTTAAAGTTGTCGAATCGAATTAGAAGAAGAAAGTTTATCACCATCTAAAACTTGACTGTAGCCGTAAGCCTGTAGTTAGCTTTCTCAAAAATACACCCACGTCCTTGTTACAAATTTCGATTGAGGGCCGATACTTTCAGATTAACGTTTTTACCCTTTTTATGTGCCCGGAGAGGTATAGCCACGAACACAGAACTGCCAGCTGGCTGTCCGCGGACGGGTCGCCATAAAAGCAGGAGGAGAGCGAGCAGACAGAAGAGCGAGCTCTAGGGCTGCTGCCTGCCCGGCGAGAGAGAGAGAGCAAGCGAGCCAGCACCACAGAGAGCTAGCTAGAGATCTCATCTCAGGCAAAGAGAAGATGCCGATCTCGCGGATCGCCGTGGGAAGGACGGAGGAGGCGACCCACCCGGCCGCCCTCAAGGCCGCCCTCGCCGAGTTCCTCTCCACCCTTATCTTCGTCTTCGCCGGCCAGGGCTCCGGCATGGCCTTCGGTATGTTACGCTACTGACTAGCTACTACTCTACCACCATTACTACCTTCTGTAGTAACTAACTGTTCAGGCTTCCGACCTCTTGCCTTGGGTGTTGCCTCGCCTATGCGTGCAGCTAAGCTCACGGGCAACGGCGACGCGACCCCGGCGGGCCTGGTGGCCGCCTCCCTTGCCCACGGCTTCGGCCTGTTCGTCGCCGTCTCCGTCGGCGCCAACATCTCCGGCGGCCACGTCAACCCCGCCGTCACCTTCGGAGCCTTCATCGGCGGCAACATCACCCTCCTCCGCGGCATCCTCTACTGGATCGCCCAGCTCCTCGGCTCCACCGTCGCCTGCCTCCTCCTCCGCTTCTCCACCGGCGGACTGGTGAGCTAGCCCATGCACTTCTTATACGTACTCCTCTACTCTTCCTTCCTTCAGCTAGCTAGCTGGTCATGATCTGATGAGAAAAATTAACGCGGTGATGTGTTAACCGCTTCAGTCGACCGGGACCTTCGGGCTGTCGTCCGGGGTGGGAGTGTGGAACGCCTTCGTACTGGAGATCGTGATGACCTTCGGGCTGGTGTACACCGTCTACGCCACCGCCATCGACCCCAAGAAGGGGAGCCTCGGCACCATCGCCCCCATCGCCATCGGCTTGATCGTCGCCGCCAACATCCTCGCGGGCGGCGCCTTCGACGGCGCCTCCATGAACCCCGCCGTCTCCTTCGGCCCCGCCCTCGTCAGCTGGAGTTGGAAACACCACTGGATCTACTGGGCCGGCCCCCTCATTGGCGGTGCTATCGCCGGCCTCGTCTACGAGTTCTTCTTCATCTCCCACACCCACGAGCCCGTCTCCTCAGGCGACTACTGAGTACTGAGAGCCCGCGACTGGCTGCATGACCCGTTTATTTTGGTCTCTGTCCTCTCTTCTCTGTTTGGTTCAGTGTAACGTAATGTAATAAAATCCTTTCCGCTTGATGGTACTGGTCTCTGCAGCACGCCGGGTCCTTCTTCCTTCCCTCCTTGTAACCTTTGCTGGTTCTGGTTGTGGTCGGTCTCTTGCCTGTGGATTCCTTCTCCTGTCCATTTTATCTGCCGCTGCCACTGCTGCAGCCCTTCTTTGTCCATTCACCTTTGAAGAAGAAGTGATCTGCTCTTTGTTTGGAATTCACCTTTGAAGAAGAAGTGATCTGCTCTTTGTTTGCCTTCCAACTTCCAATTGTGTTTATTTCATCTTACGTTTGGCATCTTATTGGCAAGGGATTATGATACTTTGGAGTTCGGTTCCTCTCGGTAGGAAGTTGAAGAGGACTCCAGCAGTAACCAGTGAAAAAAACTTCATGTGTAAAGTTGATTCGCCGTTCGAGATGCACTCCACCTACTTTGACAACTTTTTTTCTGTTACCGGTTCAAATTTTAAATACTACGCAGAACATTTAAATACTACCAAGAGCATAGAATTACCACCATATTTTTATTGTATTTTAAATTATGGTTGTAGTCTTGTGCTCTTGGTAGTATTTAAGTGTCATGTATTGTATTTAAGTGCTCTTAGTAGTATTTAAGTGTTTTGCGTAGTATTTAAGTGTTCTGCGTAGCATTTAAATACTTTGCGAAATATTTAAGTACTCTACATAACATTTAAATGCTCTGCATAATATTTGAAACATGTTGAATCGGGAAGAGAGAAAAAATTATCAAAGTGGATGGAATGCGTTTCGAATGGCTGATCAACTTTACACATGACGCTTTTTCACTGGTTACTGTTGGAGTCCCCTCCAACTTCCTACTGAGAGGAACCGGACTCGATACTTTGCTGCAATGTCTAATAATGCTCCCTGTAACTGCGCCGTGGGACACTGTGTAATACGTATATATATAATTATTGAATTATTTTATGTCTGTTGCAGGCCCCAATCCAATTTAAGCTGGTGATGGAATGACTTAGAAAAAATTTAAGAGTTAAAAATTAACAGTAAAATACTTTTAATAAGTTTATTTAGATGGTCTGATAAAAAATGTGGGATCGGACCCAAACAGAAAAAAAAAAAAAATTTATAGTTGCTGCAATAGTCAGTGCTACAGTTAAAAAGGTGTGTACATTGCGAGGGGTGCACTTCATGTTTCCTTATTTTTTGAGCTTCTTTTATGGTAAAATTCATCATGTCTAATGTATCTGTACAATACAATCTCTTATAAGAAGATATAAAAAATTTACATTTAAATTTTAAAAAATAATATTTTTAATGATTAAGATCTAATAAAAATAAAATTTATTATTTATTTTTCAGATTTCGAACCATCCAAGTCGAAATATACTCATACAGACATGTCTAGATTTAAGAAAATAAAAAATGTAGACGTGTCATGTCACTCGACTCCAACAACATGCGACCCTGAACAAAGGGCTGGTGGAACCACTCCTCGTTAGCCGCGTCATGCGATTGGATCAGTACGATTAATTGTTGGAATTAAAAAAAGGACGATTGGTTCGTGAAATGAATAAGACTATCATGTAAAGGAGAAATATATTCTTACGGTCCGTTTCGGTCCATATCGTGCGGTTGGTATTATGTAATGTCGGAGGGCTGTGTTTTGTTGCGCTGCGCACCGAGCACGACTGGAAAGGCTGTGTTATTATTGCACGTCAGGCGGTCGCTTTCGTTCGGCACTGGCGTCACGTGAGTCCGTACCATCTACTCACACTGGTGGACCAGGTCTCAACCACCTTCTCAGGCACCTCGCAATAACTTCTACTTCAAATTGATGTACTGGTCAACAGTATAAGATAATAATGTGAGTGCAAGACCACGGACTACTGTGCTGCACGAGAGCTCTGTCACTGCTTCCAACCTCTCCACATCGTTCTCTTCGTCGACATCTTCATCAGCGATGTATTAGACGGTACTGTTAGAGACATAATTTGTATAATCATACGCCGAGATGCAATTCTCCGGGAACGAGATCATCTGGATCGTCCGACGCCGATCTCGTTCCAATTCTCCGGGACCTTCATCAGACCATTAAATATACAGTTATGCCACATGAGAGTATTATAAATAATTTCACATCTCATGCTGAGAAGTCATGTGTATTTATAAGGCTGGTTTTCACCTCTTAACTCAAGAAATACTTTTTTAAGATAAAACTCTACCCCCGCTCTGAAAATAATATCTTTTGGGAACTACATTACACTTTCGACATCGAGATGATGCAACCTCCAAGAGGTATTTTTCCTAGAACGGAAGTGAGGTTTTATGCTTAAAAGATGTATGTTGGATTAAGAGATGAGAACCGGCCTTATAAACACGTGCAATTTTTTAACATGTGATGTGGATTATTTGTGGTATCTTTATGTAGCATCACAGTCCCTTGAGAAAGCAAACGTATGAGTACGGACGAAGTTTTCAATGACGGCACAAATCTCGATGTCGGAAGAGCGACGCGGCCCTCAAATGATATTATCTTTAGAACGGAGATATAATTTTGTCCGTAAAAGACGTCTCTTACATTAAAAGATGATGACCAGTCTTAAAAACACACGCACAACTTCTCAACATGCGATGTAGAACTATTTATAATATCGTCATGCCGCATCATGTAAAGAATAATACAGGGTATAATACAATTGTAACCACCGTCTCATTATAAGATTTGGAAGCGCCAAGTTTAGTGGCACGTTCTGTGGGAAGGTGCAGAGACTGTGTATCCTCCGATCTCACAATTTGATAATGGTTGCAACCTTTTTTTTTGTTGACGTCCGATAATGGACGTCATAGTAAGATGTTGTAACTAATATTATCCATGTATGAATAATTTTTCTAGACTTCAAGTTAATATGGCCCACTTGATCACTTTCGCAATAAGAATCATTTTTGTTAGAGTGCGATTCCTCTCAGTATAAGTTTAAACGGAATTCAGTCAATAGAAAGAAGGGAGAAAAGAGTTTTTCATAAAATCTCTCTTCGGAAATGAGAAAAGCATCATATAAAAAGGTTTTTTGAAATTTTCCATTCTCTTTACTGACTGAGTTCAGTCTAGACCTGAACGTAAAGAATCTCTATTCTTCTTGTTAGGACATTACAGTTGTAACTACTGTCCAATTTTATGTACATTCTGCCGCACCTCGTATAAAATAGTGTAGCAACTCCACAGGGTTCTGTCTAATTATTCTGTCTAATAACTCTGCCCACCGCCCCACCAATTCCACATAATGCCATGCCTCTGTTTGTCACCGCTCGTCATCCTTATGGACGACAAATTGGCCTGCGGCGGTGCTTGTTCTGCCCTATGATTCTGCCTTTGTTTGATGTAAAATATTAAAAAATATTTTAAAATAGATATTTCACAATATTTTACACATCAGACCAAATAGTACTTAATCCATGAGGTGATCCATGTAACAACAGGAACTCAAAAGAAAGAAAAAGGATAAGAACAGAGAGACCACACAATACATACATACATAGCCTCAGCTATATACCTTTGAATGGGAAAGATCATGATAAAACCGAGTTATAAGCTTCACATATCTTCCGCATTAAGAAGCTCTCAATCAAAGAGCCCAGTTATGATGCTGATGCCGGAATGGAACGCGAATCCAGCAGCGGATCGAGCAAATATTCCTCTTCGGATGCTCGCGACGCAGAGTCCGCGACGCCTGTCCCTTTCGTGACAGATTTTAATGTGCCGGCAAAGAACAGCATGCGCGGGCCGGCCCACCGCCCACCAATTCCACCACCTCCGCAGGCCAATTTGTCATCCACAAGGACACAACAAACAAAGGCATCACATTATAGAACAAGGCTTTTAGCAGAAAAATAGCAACGGGGTACGCGAGGAGATTGAGACATGCATGGGCAGTTGACAAACCACATATATATATATATATATATATATATATATATATATATATATATCTTATAGCTTGTTTTAGAGTGAGATTACGACAGGCTATAAGACAGGATAAGCAGCGGAGAGAGGCCAGAATGCTAGGGAAGGGTTGATCATTAGTGTGATTTTGTTTGCATAATTGCTTATACCATAATAAGATTTTGGAAATTTCTTAAATCAGAATAAGAAATATTTTAATTTGATAAATTGTTAATATTTCACTCAGAATAAAAAGAATTATACTACGTTATTCTAAGTGATTTGGTAAAAATAAGTGGAATAAAAAATGAAATAAAAGATAGAACTGAAGGAATTAAAAAATTAGACATTTTAAGTATAATTTAGAGAATTAGACATTCCTGCAACTAAACCTGATTTAAGCCCTTATACTACTTATTCCGAGTCCTATTCCCCTAACAAAGTGGCGAACCTTTCATGCCTATGAAACTTCAGCCGTATTAAAGCATACTTTAAAGAGAAAAATAGAAAGTGGAAAAGTTTCCTAGTAGTCGCACCACCGAGATAGAAATCACAACGTACGTGGAGATGATTGGGTCCCCATGCTAATCCACACATTTGCAGTTCTCCACCGCCCATTCAAATTTAAATTATCCCTTAATTATTCACGTTGTCACAGGCCCCCCCTCCAATGTCAGCTTCTGAGCTGTTTACCAGCTGCGTTCTTAAAGCTTGTCTGCTTCCCACTCGGCTTTTCGGGATGAAAGGCTGGTTCTCATCTGCTGGCTTTATTAATTACTTAATTAAAAAAAATGAATTGTGAGAATTTGGAGTTTCAGAAAGAAGACATATACATATACATCATCTGTGTGAAAATTATACCAAATCAAAGTGTACGTGGTTAAAATCGAAGTTTTAATTGTGTGAGAACCAATATTCCGCATCTTTTGATCTTCATAAACGTTTTGTATCCTTAAGCCTCATTTTGATAGCCTAATGGGTTACAATTGGATGAGCTATTTAGAATTATTTATTTTAAAATAAGGAGTGCTTCACTTTAATAGCTATAATTTCAGATTGAACTATATTTCGATCGATATGACTACAATTTCGCAAAGTTCTTAGATAGTGTCTCTCCACTTTGTTTATAAAATAAGAGAAGAATAAGACTCTTTATTCTCATAATAAAGTTAATTCTTATTTGATTGGAAGAATTAGTTAGTCCACACAAAAAAATTTTATTTTCGAAATTAGGTGACTCAAGAATTTATTATTCTTTCTTGAATTCCGTCTCACTATCGAAGTAAAATTCTTTTTATTTAATTAGGAACAAGCAATCTAGAATAATTAGTCTCATCATAACCTATTCTACTACCAAAATGGTGTATAACTAGATGCAAACAAAGCGTTAAAAGCAGGGGGCACTGTTTGTCTGGGTTAACTAATTATATTCGTGGTCACCAGCTAGCATGTGGTTTTTGTCAAAGTAGACAACTCGTTGGGTTGCTCCCCTCCTCATCCGATTGTTTGGACCAGCTAATTATACTCGACGTCGATAGCTTAATTATGTGTGAGTTCGTAAAAAAAAACACAAATGTTACTTTGGGGACGAAGTAATGTGTTTGCTTTGATAGAGTTTATCCCTTTCGTAAGCATCTATCTTGATCAGCAAGCCAATATGTAAAGGTAGGTTGAATTAAATAGAGGTTTACGTATGTTAGGTATTCTTCTAATTAACTTTCGAGTACGGTTCTTCAATACGATTTTAGACTGAACCCAGTAGAGAGAAAGAGTCTACTATAAAAACTCTTTCGGAATAGAAAAAGCACCGTATGAGGGGGTTTTGTGAAACTTACCTATCTCTTTATTGACTGAGTTCAATCTAAACTTACATGTAAAAAATCTATATTATTAACTTTCAGATTTAACGACGTCCCTAATTTTATCGGTAACAACTAATAACCGAAAAGCCTCTTTGTATCACAACTGATAGGTCCTGCTTGATAGGACGAATTCTTGTTCAGGGCGAGATTGCTTGTGCCTGAACAAGACTAAGAGATTACTGTTCTATTTATGTAGAAGAATAAAATAAATTGAATGAAATAAATAAAATATGAAAGTACGTACTGTTAATGTTTATTTTGTCAAAAAATAAGTAATTGAAGTTTTTTAATAGAAATATTTATGTTAATTTATTCGAGAATAAATCATTCTTACAAGAATATGCAACACAACAGAAGCCGATGCTCCCGAATAAATCGGATAAACCATCCTATCAAACTAGGCCTAAAAGTTTTGCCACTGGAAAAAGACAACCTCACACGAATAAGGCAATTTTATACGTTTGATTTTAGGAGTGTTTAAATATCTTCATTGCATGTGCATAGAATATGTGTTGAATCGAGAGAGAGAGGAGAGAAAAACGCAAGTGAGGAAAGCGGGTTCCGATGGTTAACCCAAGGTGCGTTCTATTCTTCACATCGGTTTCCTTTTTATAGAGGCCCTTCTATTAATCATCTCCGCCCCCTCCTCGGAACCGCCTCCTAAATCTTAGGGATCCTGGGAGACCAAGTCTCCATGCTTATCCCTGCAACAAACTCCTAATATCAAGGGGTTGATGGTCACTATCTAACATCTCCCACTTGACCATCAAGACCAAATTATTCTTAATACACTCCCACTATCCGTGAGATGTATTGGTGTTCTGACACATTCTCACTATCTGTGAAATGTATTTTCAAATCAAATGATTCTTAATACACTCCCACTATCCGTGAGATGTATTAAAGTTCTGATACATTCTCACTATCTGTGAAATGTATTTTCAATTTTGTAAAGAAAATTTCCCGACTTATATATTCCCAAGTTCCATTAGACTTACATGTTTGACAAAACTTTCTACCGGTATACTTTTTGTCAACGGATCTGCAATCATATCACTGGTGGGAATATAAGTCACTTTAATTTCTCCTTTTTGAACAATATCACGTATATAATGATATTGAATTTCTATGTGTTTTCCTCTAGAGCTATTCGCTCCACTGTTAATCAAGCTAATTGCCGTCTGATTATCACAATAAATCTCAATTGGTTCTTCTACCAAGTTGAGATTTAATTCTGTTAAAAATCGTCTTATCCAGACTGCATGAGTGGTAGCCATGCTACACACAACATACTCAGCTTCCTGTGTGTATCTTGCAACACATCCTTGTTTCTTGCTACTCCAAGAAACAGCAGCACCACCAAAGATGAACAAGTGTCCCGAAGTGGACTTTCCGTCATC
Organism: Zantedeschia hybrid cultivar; assembly: GCA_030544215.1. Classification (NCBI taxonomy): domain Eukaryota; kingdom Viridiplantae; phylum Streptophyta; class Magnoliopsida; order Alismatales; family Araceae; genus Zantedeschia; species Zantedeschia hybrid cultivar. Next base: position 6,169,574 of record JARZZO010000002.1, read on the forward strand.
TTTATCCCCTCCGAAATCTGCATCGGAATAACCAAGCACTTCTAGTGTATCTGCTTGATATATTAATTTGTGGTGCAAAGTACCTTTCAAGTACTTCATAATCCTTTTAACAGCTTCCCAGTGTGCTGGACCATGATTACTTTGATATCTGCTTACTAAGCTTACTGCGTATGCTATGTCAGGCCTGGTACACAGCATAGCGTACATTAAGCTTCCGACTGCTTGTGCATACGGCTCTTGCAGTGCATCATGTCCTTCTCCAGGACATTGCTCTTTACTTAATCGTTTTCCATGAACCAACGGCGTTGGTGCTGGGTTGCAGTTTTGCATTCCAAACCTCCTAAGTACTGATTGTAAGTACTTATATTGGTTTATACTCAACATTCTAAACTTTCTATCCCGCAGGATTTGGATTCCGAGAACATAGGATGCCTCACCCATGTCCTTCATCTCAAATTTCTCACTGAGCTCAGACTTAACGTTATTCAACATTCCTATGTCATTTCCGGCGAGCAAAATATCATCTACATATAAAGATAATATAATGAACATGCTCCCACTCTTCATGACATATACACAATTGTCTAATTGGTTTGGAACAAATCCAAGTTGAATAACAACATTATGAAATTTAAGATACCATTGTCTAGAAGACTGTTTCAAGCCATACAAAGCTTTCTTAAGTTTACATACTTTATTCTCCTGACCTTCTACCTGAAAACCTTCAGGTTGTTTCATGTATATATCTTCCTCTAACTCTCCGTTAAGGAATGCAGTCTTGACATCCATTTGATAAAGTTCCAAGTCAAGATGCGCAACAATTGCTAAAATCATCCTTATAGATGCAAATTTAGCCACAGGAGAATAAGTTTCCTGAAAATCTATACCTGGCATCTGTGTAAATCCTTTGGCAACTAATCGAGCTTTATACTTGTCTATAGATCCATCTACACGGATCTTTTTCTTAAATACCCACTTGCAACCTATAGCCTTCCTATTCTTGGGTAATTCACATAGTTCCCATACATTGTTCCTTTTTATGGAATCAATTTCTTCTTCCATGGCTTTTCGTCATAGATCAGAGTCTGAAGATTTCAATACATCATTCAGATTCATGGGATCTATATTATTATCCTCATTTATGTCTACTGTTAGACATGAAGGCTCACATAAGTACAAGTGATAATCATCCATCCATGCCGGTGGAGTTCTAAGTCTTTTATTGCCAATTACAGGTTGATTTTCTTGCGTTTCATTCAAAGGCATTTGTTCATCTTCCACATTTGGTGGAAGTTCTTCTTCGATTTCTGGATCATTTATAGGTAAATCATTGTAATAGTCATCGTCTATTACACTTAGATGTTCTTTCTCATGATGAGATTCCTCTTCCTCTACATTTTCTAGAAATGTAGCATCCCTATATTCAATGATTCCTTTTTCCTTATCGAAGAATCTATATCCCGATGATTTGTCACAATAGCCTATGAATCGACACTTCAATGTTCTGAAGTCTAATTTGTCTCTTAGTTGATTTGGAATGAGAACATGGGCTACTGACCCCCATTTCTTAAGATGACTTATTTCTGGTTTCCTCCCATTCCACAGTTCATAAGGTGTACTTTCGATAGACTTAGTGGGAATTCTATTCAATGTATAATTTGCCGTGAGCAATGCCTCTCCCCAAAAATTCTTCGGGAGTTCTGAATGCGATAGCATGCATCTAACAGCATTCATAAGCGTTCTATTCTTTCTTTCTGCCACACCATTCTGTTGTGGCGTATAAGGCATAGTTACATGCCTCCTTATTCCATGCTCTTGGCAATATGACTCAAATTCCTTTGAGTTGTATTCCCCACCTCTATCTGTTCTTAACACCTTAATGTTTTTACCCAGTTGCCTTTCTACTTCTGCTCTATATTTCTTAAAACAATTAAGAGCTTCTGATTTAGCAGAAATAAGATATACATAGGCATATCTGGAATAGTCATCTATAAATATTATGAAATATTCCTTTCTATCATATGTTTTTATACTTAATGGTCCACATATATCTGAGTGGATCAACTCCAGTAATCCTTGTGATCTATGTCCTACTGCAAAAGGTTTCTTAGTCATTTTACCGACTAAACAATGTTCACATGGTGACAATTCTATCTTAGTTAATGGCAGTAGGTTCAATCTTATCATTTGTTCTATTTTAGATTTTCCAGGATGTCCTAATCTAAAATGCCACAGATCACATTCAGACAAATGACACAAGGAATAATTCATAACAGCATCATTAATATTATTAACTTTTGTGTCCACAACAGGAATACAAAATAAGCCATGTTCAGGAACAAGTTTTCCCATGGCAAAGACCTTTTTGTTCTTTCCTATAGACACTCTTTTATTATAGAAACGGACTTCCATACCATTTTTCATGAGAGCAGTTACAGACAACAGATTGCGCCTAATACTCGGCGCATAACAGACATCCTTGAGGACCATGATGCTGTCCCCAAGATCTAAACGATATGTTCCAACACCTTCTACATTCAGGTAGGTGTTGTTTCCCATGTACATTCTCTGCTCTCCAGGTTGCAGCTGCTTGAATTCCACCAGCCCTTTCTTTGTCTTTGCCACATGACAAGTTGCGCCAGAATCCACCCACCAGTCGTTGGTGTCGATAATCACAGCATTGCATTCCGTCAAACCGACGAATTCTCGTTTGCCGGTTCCCTCCTTTTCCGGATTTTTACCCTCGTTTCCGTGCTTTTCAGGACAGTTGGCCTTGTAATGACCAAATTTGCCACATGTGTAGCAAGCACCACGGGGAACCCTTTTGCCTTTATAGTGTGATTTTGCTTTCAACTGTGGCCTATTCGGTCCAACAGAGTGATTCTGGCTTTTGTTATATGCCGATGAGGGATTCTGGTGTATAGCATTCACTTCCTGCAAGTTCAGCTCTTGACCTTTCCTACTGGCAATGATGTCCTGCTCAACTGCTAACCTAGCTGGTAAATCAGTGACACGAAGAACGGTACCGCTCATTCTAAGGGTTGTGGCAGCCATATCTAATGAAGATGGCAGACTATTCAAAATAGTCGCCACCTGCATTCTCTCTGGAACCTCTGTTCCAGCAGTGTAGAGATCTTTAGCCATAACAATCATCTTATTCACATGTTCTATGACGCTATCGCTTTCTTGCATACGGCAAGAATTATACCGATGCAATAGGAGCTGAGTATTCACCTCAGAAGTGGTGTCATACTTCTCCTTAATAGCGTCCCACAATTTCCGGGCAGTCTCATAAGTTTCAAAGAATTTTATGAGGTTGTCCTCCATGAACATTAGCATCAGGCTTTTAACCTTGTTGTCATCTGACAACCATTGCTCTCTTCTCCTGATATCTCCCTCTCCGGGGTTATCAGTCAATTCCGGAACAGTACTGTTAAGTACATGTTCAATATTATCATGAATAAGACCATATCTAATTTTCCTATGCCACATGTCATAATTAGTACCGTTCAACTTGTCCAGTTTAGCCAGTTCAGAAGCAATGAGTTTACTGGCCATTTTAAGTAGGACAAGGCTAAAGCTCAATACACATAACTTAACAATTAAGATTTGTAACATAAATAACATTAAAACATGCATCATTTTGTATGATTCAACTTAGCAGAACAAATTTTTAAATAACTAAATTACTTAAATGATATTCAATCAAGAATTGCTTAAAATTAAATTTATTTTAACAACAATAAAAAAAATATAACTTAAATTTTCTAAACAGAAATTAAAATGATGATCATAAAGGAATGTCAATTAAGTTGTAACTAATTATAAATTTATATTTATAATCAATTTATCAGGCAATAACTTAATATGAAAGGATTAGTTATAAGCACATGATTTGTATAACAGTAACAGATAAGGACGAAACAACTTTTAAAAAATGCAACAGATTCTGGCATAAATTAAAAGTGATGCACATAAAACTATGACAGGTTCTGGCAGATAATTATATTAAATTATGCCGTATGCATGCATGTATGTTGTTAGCAGGGGTATATATAAAAAAATGCACCTACAGGTTAAATAACATGCAGATAAAATATTATATGTGGAGTAGGAGCATTAAATGTATCTGACAGGATATACAAACAAAACTATTCAAGTTTTAAAATTCGTATCTGACAAAAAGCAGCGAGGTGCATTAAACTATGGCCTATGCGTTACACTGTTTTGACAGAAGGCTAATAAATGGGTGCAGGACCTTAAAACTTGGGAAAGGTGGGCTTATATAACCATGCTGCTGCTTACTCGTCAAAGGGAGAAAGAAAATAAAAACCTGTTGACGAGAGAGGCCGGGGGCAGTGGTTGCAAGTACGCTGCGGGTGGCGACGGCGGTGTGCAGCGCAGACGGCGGCGACAGTGGAGGTGTTGCAGTGGCGGGGCAACGGCGGAGCGAGGTGGGCTGCGGCGCGAGGGGGAGCAGCGGCGGGCCGCGGCGCGAGGGGGAGCAGCGGCGGGCTGCGTCGGGCTGCTACGGCAGGAGCAACGGTGCTCGGGGGGTGAAGCCGCGGTGTGCGGCAGGAGCGGCGGCGGTGCGCCGGCAGCGGTGGTTGCGGGCGGCTGCGGCGCGAGGCGAGGGCGGCTGCGACGGTGGCAGCGGCAACGGTGAGCAGCTACGGTGTTGCAGCGGCGAGCCAGCAGCGGCAGGTGCAGCGGCGATCCGGCAGCGGCGGTTCGCTGCAGGCGAGCCGGGTGCTACGGCGGCGGGTGCGGCGGCGAATCGGCAGCGGCGGGTGCGGCCGGCTGCGGCGCGAGGGGAGGCCGGTGGGTGTCCGCGGTAGCGGCGGTGCTATGCGAGCGCTGACAGTGGCGAGCCGGCAGCGACGTGGAGGCTTGCCGCGGTGCGCGTGGGTGCGCGGGGGGAGCTGCAACGCGCGGGGGAGCAGCGGCGGTGTGCGGCGGTGCTGCAGCGGCGGCGGTCGTGCGGCGGGATGCGGCGGTGCTGCAGCGGCGATGGTCGCGGCGGGGCACGGCGAGGACAGCGGCGGTGGCGGCTGTGGTGTGCGGCAGCGGCAACAGCAGGACACGGCCGGCGCTGCGGCGGGCTGCGGCGGTGCTGCAGCGACGTTGGTGCTGCGGCGACGTTGCAACGTCGAGGGCACGGCGAGTCCCGCGGCAGGGGCGTGCGAGGAGCAGCGCGGCGGCTCCGGTTCGCTGCAGCGGCGGTCGCGGCAGGGCTGCGGCGTGGCTCCGGTGCGAGGGCAGCGCGGCGGCGGCGGCGAGGACGAATCCGCTCTGATACCAGTGTTGAATCGAGAGAGAGAGGAGAGAAAAACGCAAGTGAGGAAAGCGGGCTCCGATGGTTAACCCAAGGTGAGTTCTATTTTTCACCTCGGTTTCCTTTTTATAGAGGCCCTTCTATTAACCATCTCCGCCCCCTCCTCGGAACCGCCTCCTAAATCTTAGGGATCCTGGGAGACCAAGTCTCCATGCTTATCCCTGCAACAAACTCCTAATATCAAGGGGTTGATGGTCACTATCTAACAATATGTACATACTAAATGGGTGCAGCAGACTGGCGAACAACTATAAGATTATTGATAAAGTCGAGCAGAAATTGCTAGTGAGCGAAACATATGTGCTATTATGATTTTTCTCCACTTAAGAATTTTTTTCCCCTCAAAATTGCTTTTGTTACAAGGCTGATCAACAACCTTTATCCGCTGATCTTTGACTTGGCTAAGTTTAACGTTAGAACAAATAGTTATACTTGTTACACCGTTTCTGCACGGCAAGAGGCAACTGTCCGATCTATTATCTAATCTACTTGTAGCAGCAAGTTTACTTATTTTTTATTTTTTAAAAAATTAACGTCAGGTTTATCGTACCTAACATATTCGTATAACTTGATGTCTGATCGGATGATTCAAAAAATTCTAAAACGTCAAAAATTAAACCCAATAAATAATGTAAATTTTTATTTTTAAAATTTTTTTAATTGTCCAATCATAGATCAAGTTATACATGCATGTCGGACATGACGGAGCTCACCATAAAAAATTCTTGCACCCAATGTGGTGCAGCAACTTACTGCACCACATGTATAACTCTAAAATATATTCAAATGTGTAACTCAAACAAATTAAAGATTCATTTAGTTTTATGTAAAACATATTCAAATGGAAAAAAGTTAAATAAGAAAAAATTTACATAGGAAATGAAAACAAAATTTATCACTTATTATTTATGAAAATATCTTTAGCTGTTTTGAGTAACAAATCAATTCGGTCACATCTCATAGATATTAAAATCGGGAAAAGGAAGAGTCAATGAACTAAGTTTTTTGTTGACTAAAATTTCTTAAATTATCAAATAAGTCTTTCCATTATGTTTTTTAAGAATAATTTTTTATGTAATTTAGTTTACATGAAATCAAACAGACCCCAACTATGAGGTGAGTAAGAACATGCACTCGAAAAAGATGAGTACCATGCGATTGCACCTTAATACCGTCAGACTGTCCGATTAAATATTATTTGATCGGCCATGAATACTCTACTACAACGCACCTTGGTACCATCGGAGACTGTCCCCATAATTATTGTTTGATCGGCTTCTCAAATTTATGCGGATAGAAAACAAAGGTAAGAAAACGAGAGTTTTCATCGTGCCTCAGTTGAAGGCCTCCCTCGACTCCCTTGAGCTCATGGATGGCATGCGAACAATGTAGTAGGCACCAATGCAGGTGATGTTGCGTGCGTGGGTGTGTGTGGCCAGCTCGGTGCCAGTATGTGTGCCACTAAGCTCTCATCACTGTAAGATTTTGTGGACTGTCAATTGTACGCAATCTTAATTATGCTTACTTCTGTAAAGAGGTTGTTTTAGATTTGAAACTATGACATCCTGCAAATTATAATGGAACAACTTTACCATTGCATCAAGGTTCCCTTCTATCATAGTTTCACATGATCGAAGATAATTAAGTCTAATAGATGAACAATAGGACCCATCATATCAAATTGGGCTTGATTTAATCTTTGAGCAGCTGGGCCTTTAGGGAAACCTAAATATCTCGAACATCTCGTCCTTGGGTCTATGCCTGCCAATGGGCCGGACCAGCCCGCGGACTTTCGGGCCGGGTTAGAGACGGGCCAATAGTCGGGCCTCCATGTTTAAACCCACGGTCAAGTCGGGCTGAGAGGCTTGGCCCGAGTTCAGCCCACGCGCCGGCCCTAAAGGCCGCGGGCCAGCCATACAGCAAGTTGAGATCCTAGCCAGCTGTTCATTTCTCAATGCAAAAAGCAAGGGCAGTGGACCCCACCCATGCTGTCCGCTTTTAACAAGGCGCAATCTTTTACTAGGGACGCAGGCTTCTTTTCACATATTATTTTATACTTCATTCAGGAATTTGACATGGGCTCCAATTTTGGCCCCTTACTTTAGCTTCAGGTCCACTTCTTGTCTCCTTTAAATGATAGATCCAAAGGTCACATAACATTTAATTTCCAGTCCATAAACTAACGGTGGGATACCTGCTGTTAACATTACCCCGCTGAAGTGACCATAGTACCCTCCATACAATAAAACTAACTTTCAGTATAAAAATTTGACTTCCGGTCTACACAATCTAAAACATACGAATTCACGTAAATTAACTTCCAGTCCACACATCAAAATGGTAAACCATGTGGACTCGATGAAAGTGATGAACGGTTCCTAACCAAGAAATATTGTCTGCAAAAGCCAATTAATTTTTTTTTTGGCTCCAGATTTGTTCATAAGAAAAAAGAATACCTACTTTCTTTACTATAGTAAACTTCCAGGTCCCAAATCACAGTCCTAGAAAAACTTAGAACAATCCCGTAGACATATTCTGAGGGGACTTGCACAATATATGCTTGTCAGCCATGAGAACAAACATATATTATCAGAAGTAGAGACTATGAAATGTCACTATTTCAGCAAATCAGGCATAGCTTGAAGGGTGTTCGTTTGTCTGAAGAGGACGTATTATGTTTCAAGTCTTTTTTTTTTTGTTCCCTACATATGATGTATTTGCAATGAGAACCTCATCTCCATTTCCCAAAGACCTCTTGCCACTGATCCATATACTAGCTGGAGGGGGGCTGTCGTGAAGATCTGCGGTGAAAATCCACCACCGCCTTTGGTGGTCATTGCCGTGAAGATCCACCTGGGCCTTCAATGGTCATCGCCGCCGTAGAGTTCCACAAGATGAAGCATTTGGAGGGGGGCCGCCATGAGATTCGCCAGTGCCTTCAATGGTCATCATTGCATGCGGTGATCGTCACTGCCTTGGAGCCGCCTTGGAGCGAAATGGCGCTTCGGCTCGTCGCCGCCGCCGCACACTTCTACTCATTGCCGCCGTGAGGATCCGCAACAGAGAGCGTTTGGACGGGTGCCACCGTAAAGATCCGACAGCACCTTCGGTGGTTGTCAGCGCCGTACACTTCTGCTCAGTGCTACCATGAAGATTTGCTAGTGGTTGTCACCGCCATGAAGATTCACCACAGGCTTCTGCTAGGGTTTCTATGCAAGCTTTGGGACCGAATAGGTGAAGGGAGGGGAGAGGAGGGGCTTCCCTTGGGTCACGGGCGAGTACAGGCGCACGGGTCCCGAGACTGCGCCGGCGGGCTTCTCAAGCATGGGTATTTTCGGATTTTTGGTCTCCCAAACGGTAGGAAGTAACGGAATGGATCTAAAATTTGTAACTTTTTGTCTTTTGGACTTAAAATTATGTTTTTTGGTCAATGGACCTAAAATTAAATTTGACTATTCTTTTGGACTGTAGATTAAAAAATATTTCATTTCTCTTGTGTCAGATGCCCTTGGCACAGTCAACATCTTCTATTGAAAATCAATTTCTTTGTGAGAGTTTTTATGAGAAATTGCTTCTCGTACACGTGATGTTTATAACTCAAAACTCACCTCCTTTGAACGTGCAAGTTGGCCCACGGGCCACAACGGGCTAGGCCAGGCCCGGCTGAGCGAGAAAAAGCATGGGCCGGGCTGGGCCGGGCCAAGCTCTTATAAACCAGGACACGGTGGACCAGGATCGGGCTGGACTCAGCGTGGCCCATTGACAGGCCTACTCGCATCTGGGGTTGTTAGAGATGTTACTGCAGATCCTAGTCCATTGCGAAAAATCATAGACTCAAGACGATTGTGGGGCTTAAGAAATTGAAATGAAATCCTCTATGTAACTGAGGTGTAACCTAATCAGGTCCAAAAGATTATCTTCTTTGCCTTATACTACAAGTTTTCGTTATTTTCAAACACAAAAATTATTAAGGTGGCAATATTTCTTCTTTCAAAACATTATGCTTTTTCAAAGGAGAAAAGTGTAAAGAGTTTCATACTATATATGATATTTTTAGGTGTAAGTCCACTAAGCCAGGAATCAACAGGTACCAACTATCTGTACCGGCCCACTTTGTCTGCACTATTTTCTTCCCTGCGTTCGGACGTGTAGGGGCTAATTCAGGTTACTTCCCCACCTCCTGTTTGCAAATGTGTCCCAGATCGATGTCCATCTCCCTTCGACAGTTTTGTCATGCAGTACGATTATTGCAGTAAATATAAACAAAAAATTAGTTTTTGAAAAAAAAAAGGTCAGATCCCACCGGTCCGTGCAGCCCGATCTCTAATTGAATGACTCAAAAAAATAAAATAAAAACTAAGTCCCAATAAAAAATACCCTAAATAGTCGTTAATGATTTTTAATTTTTTTGATCATCTGATTTAAGATCAGATCATATGAACAAGTGGAGTATAAAAAGGTTTAAAAAATAATTAATTTGTATTCACCTAAATACCTCGTGGTACAGCACAAAAGGGTATTTCAGCAGGTATTACTTATGAAAGAAAGTTGTTCGTAGAACTTACGAACCTATCGGATCTCATTGCTCCATTACGTGGCCCAAGCCCATAGTGTGCTAGCTCTCGCTTGGGCGTAGCTTGGAAGAGCAACAAGAGTCCAAGACACCCGCTCAGTCCAGCAGAGTAATCCCAAGCTATTATGATGCGTCTATATATACACATATATGTGCTTGTGTGTATAAAATATGTCGCGCGCACGCATGTGCGCACACACGCACGCACGCAGACAGAGAGAGACACACACACACGCACGCCTGCCCGCACGCACGCACGAACGCACGCACGCAGAGACACAGACAGAGACAGTTATCTTACGCTTTTAGCAAGTTAACCTTCGTGGCGTTTCTTTTAGCGTTTATGACGAAACATATTTCATGCATGGTTGCAACTGCTGATCATAAGCTATCCTTGAGCTCCTTCAACGTCCCAATCTGTGAAAACTTAATTATGTCGTTGTTATAAACGCACAGCCTTTGAGAAAAATTGCGTTCTCTCTAGATCTCTCCTTTCGCGGTTAGCAAGGTATTCATTGTGTTTCCTCTCGTATAAATGAATGGAATATGAATAGTTTGAAGCAGCATCAACTGCACTACTATACAACATGGCACCTTAACAGGCTTATATATGGTTCGAGTCTTTCATCATGCAAAGATATGTCTATAGCATGGACGTCATGGAGAAAGCGGAACCTGCTCCGATGAATATTTATCGCCTGCCACAGGCGCAAGTGCCGGCGCCGGTGCCGGCGCCCCCTCTGGTGGTGAACCAGCGGCAGCAAAGATACCTGCACAAAACCATCCGCAGCCAAAGGTGCAGAAGTGAGATAAAGACCACAGAAGAACAAGTTAAGACAGTGGTATATATCAAACATGTCACGGAATTGATGAGTAGTGTACATGATGACGTACCGCAGATAAGAAGGTTTTCAGGAGGCGGCCGCTCTTTAGCAGGGTTAGGATCGGCGTCGTAGACCCTCACGTACAGTTCCTGGCCCAAGTACCAGTTCTCCAGCCGCTGCGATCGCAGGTTCCACATTCCAGGGTTGTCGAGGAACGCGAGAACTGCAGTCCATCCGCCGGGGTAAACCTGCCAGTCGTCAAGAGGAAAGAGTGAAATAAAAAAAGGAAGAGGAGTGAGTCATCTTTCGTTCTTCATGCTGCAGCCTTCTTAGCTTGTACGTGATCTAGCCGATCGGTACCGTGAAATTCTTCACAGCCACATAAGCGCAAGTCTGAAACTCGATTCGAGATCGAGAAAGAGAGAGAGAGAGACCTGAACAGTGGAACGAACGACTGGATCCCAAACGTTGTAGTCTTCTCTTGAAGCAGGGGTCCATTCACCATCACCAAAGCTACGTAGTAGGACAGTTCATCCAATGACAAGTGTTATACATGGAACAAATTAAGACGCTGCAACACCAACGGCGTTGCCACAGAGATCTAGAGCACATACCCCACGACGTAGAACCCGAACCCGTTAAGATGCCAAGCATCCACCGCCTCGAGGCCGTTGTGGAACACAATCTCAACCCAGCCTTTGTGGATTCCGGACACCACAGAGGTTCCCAGGGCGGCTTTCTGGTTCGGGGATTCGACGGGGAAGGCGTCCAGCTGGTAAACACCGGTGCCGTTCGCGAAGTAGTCGGCGAGCTTCAGCGGGGTTTGAGGCGTCATGTAGGAGACGTTGTTGACGGTGTAGCGTAGGAAGCGCTGGATCCTCTCCCTGGAGCTGTGGAGGACGAATGTTTGAGAGATGGTGACGTTCCTCACGTTGAAGGTTCCCTGCGGGTTAGGCCTTGCAGCTCCTGCTGTCATGTTCCACCTGTGCGTTCATGATGAAGTAATTAACAGATGCTTTCTGAATTCTGATCTTTGGCAAAAGAGATAATACAAAAAATTTCTTAATTGAGATGCCAGCATAATGAGAATAATGAATCCTTCTCGTAAACCAGACTTCTGCTCATTTGATTAGGACTGCCCCTAGCCGAAGCCAATGACCCTTCATATGATCAACAGCCAAAACATGTCGAAGCAATTGACTTGAACTTCCAAGTTCCAATCTGATCCTGACCTTAGGTAAAACATGCCGCCCTGATCTGGTGATTCTTACATAAATAATATTAGCTTTGTAACTTGTTTGTTTATTTTAAGGTTTTTACATAAATAATACTAGCTCTGTAACTTGTTTGTTTATTTTAAGTTTTTTTTCATATATACCCCTAAAAATACGTGTGTCCATCTATACCCCTACTCTCACATATGATCATTAATACCTTTACAATCCTCATAAAGATTACATCTATATCTCTCTATCTAAGGATTTTACATATATACTCTTAAATTCACTAATATTTTACATATACATCTCTTACTTTATCAAAATTTTGCATAACTGAACCTGACACCTTCCATGTTATTATGATTTCTGTAATCATTTTAACATATTTTGTTGAAATTCATCTAACTTTGACCAGAGGCTATAAATGTAATATTTTGAAGATTTCAAGAGCATTATGACAATATGTGAAAGTTAAGAGTACATATAAAATAAGATTTTGTCAAGAATATATGCGCAAAAAAACCCTTTATCTTACGTATTTCGATGACGTCTTCAAATTTTCTTAGAGTGGACGCGACGTGAGAGATTAGCGGAACCAGTCGAAGATGGTTGCTAGTCAGCCTGGACCCAACTCAAAAGATATGAGGTGGGCCCAACGCGACCCAAAATAAAATTTGTGATAAGTGATACATTTTGCAAATATCTACTGTGCCGTACCCAGGACATTGCAGAAAGTCCACATATCTCAGCTGTCCATATAAATTGACTAAAAAAAGGTTTAAAAAATTAAAAATTATTATTACATTTGACTTATTAAGAGAGTTTTTATTATTTATCCAGTTAGATTTTTTACTTTTAAATTTTTTTTTCATCATCTGATCGGAGATCAGGCTGTGTGAACTGATGGATCCGACTTAAAAAGATTAAAAAAAATAATTTTTTATATTTACTGTAATACCCCGGGTACAATACTATTGTCGTATGGATGATAGCAAACATAGAATGCATGGCCTGAAAGGTAATACTAATTGTATCATGAACCGGATGGCCGGCGAATTGCACCAACCACAAGGTGTGCAGGAAAAATATAATTATGAACTCTAGTATTATATTGAATTCTTAGACTACTTAAAATCTTAAAATAGTATGCCTATGAATATTATGCTATGTTTACATTTTATCTTTATCACAACATAATGGAGATTCCTCTGATACTACACAAGACTGTCTCATCAAACCAGAGTTAAACTCACCTGATGGATCTCGCTTGGTTGACAGAGAAGGTACGATCTTGCGGATCGCGTCCGGCTGGAAGCGGTCCGGTAGCGGGAGACTCCGAGTTCGAATAATGCAGCACTGCTACGCCCTCAACGTTGGGATAGCTCTCAACTAGGATTGGAGTTGCCACAATGTAGTAATCAGATTCCCCCTGGTCTGCTGTGACGAGAACTGAGTACGACTGGCCAACATGCACGTCCAGAGAGTCCAGCTCAATCTGCTGAGTGTAAGAACCTTCGGTTTCGACAAGAATCATACGATGATTCTGGATTCTGAAGTTGAAGCTCAGTGAAGTGCCCACGTTTGAAATCCTCAACCTGTATGTCTTCCCTGCGTCCATTTTGATCATAATTAAAGATTATAACCATCAGTATTTAAAGATATCTCTATGAGCCACGAGCTTTCTTTGAGTTCCCTTGGAGCTTTATTCATAATTAAGTTTGACCGTCTGTTCTTAAATTATAGCATTTTTTAGATAAAAAAGATCAAGCTCCAGTTATCTTAGAGTACAGAAAATGCTAGTTCAGCACGTATGTAGCAGATCTGCATTAAGTGGCTATATTTATGTACCTTTTTCTACATGAAGAGACTCGTGTGTTCCTCCCCATGAGTTATTATATGGTGCCTTTCCGTTCATGAGGATGTGCTGCGGTTGACCAAGACCATATCGACCGTATGCAGCGATCTCCCGCGCAAACTGATTCATACATATATAATCATTGGAATCCGAAGTATTAGCCCTTGAAGATTTTGACATGTCACATCAATATTAATTCAACATAGTTATGAACATATATTCATCAATCCATGCTTCAGCTTGCTCGTTCAATTCTTTAGTCCATGAAGTGATCTGACATGTCGAATTAATATGTGGTGCAAATGATGAAAACATTACGAAGCTTCTAAATAACATTGAGGAAAACAGCTCAAGCTGCTTAAAGAACAAGTGTAAAGCCTTTGAGTTGCTTATCTCAATTGTTTCTGATTCTAATTTTGTACCTTAATTACCTGCTTTTTTTGCATGCGAAATGGTTTTAGTATATTGCAGAATCAACTTGTTAATATATATATATATATATATATATATATATATATATATGGTAATTATACGAGAATATGGTTCAACAAAGTAAGAGGAAGAAACCTGGTAGGGATACGAATACCAATCCCCTATGAGGAGATCAAACTCCTCCGCGGGTTTGGGGAAGGGCACAAGGATTACGTTACGGTTGTTCACCCTGATGGGTCCGTATCCCCCAGCAGCCTTCTGGAAGCTGGTGGATGGGAAATAGAAGAAGCTTCCAATCTGGTCTTTTACTTGGAACACGTACGTCCAGTTCATGCCCGGTTCTATGGGGCAGTTCGTGCCAGAGACACCGTCCTGCCATGAATTCAGCCTCTGCTGAATGCCATTCCTGCATCAATTCCAAACAGAACTATGTACAGATCGCACATGAAGCTTCCATGATCACCTTCAGATCTAACAAACCAATACAAGGACTGCATGTTATACCATGTCATGAGTAGAGGTTCATGAAGATTGTTGAAGATGTTGACGTGAACCACGTCGTTGGTGGTGGTGTTGATGAGAGGCCCTGGGAACATCCCGTTAATGGTGATTACCTAGTCTCATGCATGCACAGCAACATCCACGTCAGAAAGCTCATCCATAGTATGTTATGATGTACCTGATCAGGAAGGTCACTCACGGGCTGGCGGGTTCCGACGGGTCTGATGTTCGGATCAGAGGCGACGTTCCACTCCAGAAAGAAGTCCTCAGCACCAGTCTCTGAGACCATTACCAGGAACACCGCCATGAAGACGGCTAAAGGCCAAGGGAGGAGGTGGTCTGCCATGAGAGAAGGCTAGTCCTCTAGGAAGCCTCCCGCAATCCGCCCACCCGCAAAGGGTAATTACCTGGACTTCGCCAAGGCCTCGCGCGCAACATTTATATAAAAGAAAGCAGTTGCACTGTTGTTGGGAACGGTGGGGGATCTCCCAAGGGAGTAGATGAGATGGCGACGGGCACAAGAGGTTCTTACATTTATATATTAGTTAGCGCATGACCAAATCGCTTTGCTTCTTCCGGTTTGAACAGTTGGCTTCTAACGCGCGGGACGATGAGTGCCGGCGATCACAAAGCAAATGTAGCAAGCAAAATCTGAAGGCTTCAACTATTTATATTAATGCCGTAGTTCTTGTTTGATACCAGTGTCATTAAGTATAAGAACCGGCCGAGAATAAGGCCCAGTTGCTGCCGGCTGTTTAAGCGATAACACCATGAGTCGTGTGGGGATGCACCTAGTGAAACTAGCAAAGACAAGGCTAACACCATCATGCCTTCAAGTTGAGACAAAAGAATTCCTTTTAGATATATGATTCCGGCTCTGCAGGCTCCTGTAAGTGCAAGTGAGGGAATTGGGTAAGTGCAAAGGGGAGAAGGTAGTACTAAAAGGATTTGGATTGTTTGGATATGACGGTCGCCACCATATCACCATAAATAAAGATCTGCTAAGTGTATGGTTAAACTGAACTTTAGTTAGTGCAGACAGAAGGATTTCAAAATGAGTAATACTTACTGCAATAATCTTGCTTGCTACACTCAGGGTTACAGTGGGTAAATTTTTTATGTTTTTTAGGTCAGCCCCGAAGTACGCTAATCGCTCGTACAGTGTAATGTGATTGGACGATCCAAAAAAATTTTAAAAATAAAAAATCGAACCCAATGAACAGTAAAAGGAACGTACTTTTTCACTGTTCATTGGACTCGATTTTTTATTTTTCAATTCTTTTTTTAGGTCGCCTGATCTGATATTGCACTGTACGGACGGTTAGAGCACCTCGGGGCAGACTTAGAAAAAAATAATTTTTATTTATTTATCCACTGCAATGACCCTACGTGTTGCATACAGGACAGTAAGTATTACTCTTTCAAAAAACTCTCTCATGCTCAGCTTTCCCATTCTCAATAAGAAGTGAATTTGAAAGATTTCTTCTTCTCTCTCTACACTTACCAAGTCCCAACCAAAATTGCACTGACAGGATCTGAACTTTATCATCAGAGATTTCGTTGATGTTTTTAGATCAACTGCTTACTGCAGTGCTACGATGTAAGCCGTCGGATTGCTTCTAGGGTGTTTGGTTGCATTATAATGTAATTTTTTTTACAAATATATATTTTTATATTGAAAATATATTAAAAGAGGTGTTTGGAGACACTATCAAAATATGTTTTCATAAAGACTCTCACCTACAAAACAAGATAAAAATAGAAAGAAGGTGGATTCTATTTTATTTTTTGTTACCAACGCACGAAAGAAGGCAACCTCCCGCCGCCAGCAACCCGCCTTATCCTTGCCTCCTCAAATCATGCCCCTGCCTGCTTGTCCTTGTTGTCGTCGGATCCGCCATAGTCGCCATTGAATCTTCCTCCACCTGCCACCCCATCCTTGCCGTCACCAGAAAGAGGCTGTGTGACCCACGGGGGAGGTAGATGGCTTGCTGCAGTCTACCCTAAGGTAGGCCCTCACTGCACTCAATGAAAGCCCATGGCATGAGTTAGAGGAGGAGAACAGGGAGGGGTGCACGACGCTGGTCGGGGAGCAGCAGCATTGCCTGGCTTTGCCAACGTCAGTGGTGGCGTGGAGGAGGCCTGGTTGTGGCGGGGTCGCCACTAGTTCGACGAAGCCCGTGTTGCAATCTAGCACACAACCTCGAGGCGCTGGTCCTCCGCCATTACTGCGGCGCCAAGTTCCGCCACCTCCTCCACTCGGTGGTTTCCCACCCTTCCGTCCTCCTTGCCGCCTGTCGCAACCTCACCCCTCCTCCCACGAAGCCCATCATGACGACAACAACAAGGCCGAGGTGGTATTCTCCCCGAGTGGGTTTCTCGATTTGGAATTTCCGTCAAGCACCTATCGCACGAGCTCATCAAGGGCCGCCTCGACCCCCGCCTCATGCTGTGTGACGATGCTCCCCTCACGGAAGAAAGGGGAGCCCCTCATCCTGCCCAACTTGAAGCTGAAAGTTGCGATGAAAGCCCTCTGGATGGCCCTTGAGTAGATCTACAAGAGAAAAGCTTTCCAAAAGTGTGATATAGCGATCTCCCCACTCTAGGGTTTTCAAACCCCAACAAATCCGAGCAATGAAGGGATCAAAGGATGTGGGATCTGAGTTGAAAGCAAACAATGAGAAGAAAGTCATCAAGAATCTGTCGATGAAGAGGAATGAGGGGGAACAAGAATGGTTCGTGACATTTTTTTAAAAGTTGTCATGTTGTTACCAAACATGATAATTATATTTATTTTATAGTTTAAAAGTTGTTGTACTTTTTATTTTAATATATTTTTTATAATAAAATTATGTAAGATATTATAGTACAACCAAACATCATACTAGAATGCAATCTCTTTTTTTTTATTTGTTTTAACTGTCCGATCAAAATATCAAACAGTATAGATGACTTTAAAGTTACCCTCATACTTAGGAAGGGCTGTCAATGGTCCAGGTCTGGGTAGACTCATGCCCAAAGTGAATGGACCCAGACCCGGTTCAGACCCAATTAGGATCACGGATAAGTGAGTAAATGAGTCGGGTCTTGAACCTACTTCTTATTTATCTTAAATATCTATGTACACATAATTGGTTTGATTTTAATTAGGTCCAAATTCTAAGAAATCGGCTTACAAATTTTTGCAATGTGTATGACAATAGAAGGTTTAATGGGTACCCAAACCCATAACAAACGGGTCCGTTAACGGGCCTGGGCCCATTTTGACAGCCCTACTTGGGAGTGTTTTAAAGATGCGCCCGTCATACCCATCCGATCGAATCTATTGGTTCTTTTAAGTGCAGCAAATATTACATAAGGGTGCGCACTTTTTAAGCTCTTCAATTTTTAGAACGATGTTGCAAAGTTCTGGGCTTTAACATAATTGAAAAAATAAAAAATAAAAAGACGAGAGAAGGGAATAAGTCCCTGCGACGTCGAGAAAATGTGAGATCGCGACGCAAACCACGAGAAGAGAAAAGCACTCAGTTTAAAATGCAGACGGGATTCCACATTATGAGAACGCAGTTCTCTTTTGAGGTTTCGGGATTTATTGACTTATATAACAGCATACATAGCTTTACAAAATAAAACCCAGTCTTAACAAGGTGATGCAGAATTTAAGCAGAGATATTCACATAACAAGCTAACTTTTGATGCTCAAGCTAACACTGACATCAACCAGGGTACTTGTTAACGAACCAGAAAGAGTAGCATACAATCTGATCCACATTTCTCTTTCACCCACCCCACCCCCACTCTGGATCCCAGACAGGCCTTTCCATTGACAGATTCATACAAACACCAGCAAACAAAATGTTTGAACAAACCCAATGACATTTACAGAAAGCTTATGATCGCCAGACCCATGCCCATATCCTGGAGAATTTTTTCGTCTGTCCATCTTACTCTGTAAGATTAGGAACAACAGCTACCACCTGGACTCGCACTATACTCTTGTTTCTGTTTCAAACTAGTCCTCTTCATCAAAGCAGATCCCTCTTCCAGAAGACTTGGGACTTCCAAAATCTGTATGCTTGAGAATGTCAATATCATGATAAACAGAATGATGAAAACTCCTAGAATTGACGCTAAAATATCTGACATGAAAAAAAAGCTGGGAACAAAATTTGTCTCAGTTTAACTTTTGTTGCTGTTTTCATTCAATTACATAGACAAGGACATCTGTTAGTCATTAATGCTAATAACCTAGACAAAAGAACGTCTAGTTAACATTGTAGACTCTGACCACAAGGAGACAAATAATAGGCATGGGGAAGAAAGAAATGAAAAGACAATTGGGCAAACATTCATTAATAGTAATAGAGAGACAATTAGGCAAACATTCATTAATAGAAATAGAGAGACAATTAGGCAAACATTCATTAATAGAAATGAAGAGACAATTAGACAAACATTGTATGGAAATATATGCTAACTTAGTCAGCCATTCACAGAAGGCAGACATCTCTTAGTCATTACTGCTAATAACTAAGACAAAAGAACTTAACATTGTTGACTGCGACCATAAGGCACCCAGACAAATAATAGGCCTATACTAGATAGGGAAGAAAGAAATGGAGAAACAATTAGGCAAACATTCCTCAAAAGAAATGGAGAGACAATTAGACAAACATTGTATGGAAATACATTATGGCTTGTTGGCCTTTCACTGAAGGCAGGCTTTGCACCTCCCATTTCCTTACTCCCCTTTCTGGGTGCCTTATCCGGTCATCTTTGTGATAGTTCATAGTCAAAATACAAAAGGTTACAACATCAGATGGCGAGATTAACCTAGAAAACTTAAAAAAGGGATACTGCATGCACATTAATGAAACACCAAGGGAAGCTCATCAACAGGAAAAAAGCTTAAAAGGATTTCCTCTGCACTATCAAACATAAAAAAAACACACCGCCAATTTTGCCAATCAATGATTATTTGTAAGAATGCAACAATCATTAGTCATGGCTGAATAGCCTTTACCATTGATGAAATCATAACATAACCAAACAACTGAAATGTAGAACACAAGACACAACGCTAACATATATGCTAGGGAAATGTTACCTTCAAGGCAAGCTCATCAAAACATTTCTCTACATTTTCTCGTGTCTTTGCACTGCACTCAAGAAATAAGCACCCATACTCTTTTGCAAGGGCAATTCCTTCTTCTCTTGTAACCATCCTTTCACTTTCCTGCAGGATTTTAGGAAGGGGGTTAGATCTTGTAGAGAAACGCAGTCCATACGTCAGTTCTCAGCCAAACCAGATGTTTCATGACAGTTTATGATGTTCACTATTATGTTAAACATAATGTTCAGTGCAATGAAGTGTACATTTTTAGAAGGTGACAAGCAAAGGCTAAGTATAGGAGCCAAGGTTAGCAAACTCCGTAGATGGTTTCACCGAAAGGCAGTGTTGCATATGAGGATGTGAAGAAGCCTCTTCAGCACGTTCTCACTCCTGCAGAATATTGTCAAACATTTTTGCTACTCTTCCCATCTTTCAAGACATCTCCAGACTGAAGCTAATTCTGGGGTGGGGTTTTCTTTCAGGATTCAGAGGAATTGCTGCTATTTTCAGCGATTGCTTTTGCTTGATCGTTGAATGGAGTTTTAGTAGAACAGGGGAGAGAACTAAAGATTCCCTTCTCCTTTGTAACCTGTTTTCCTGGCGAAGATTCACTATGTAACTGGGTGTTAGGGTGTACTGGGTTTGGGGCTCTGGAGTGATTTGGCATCTATCACCTTGATAGATTATAATCCTCCTTTTCGTCTTCTTTTTCTTTGCTTTGTTTTCTGCCGTACCCTGTTGTTTTCTTCCTTTCAATGAAATGTGTTCTCCAGAACACCTTCCCCAAAAAAAATGGGGGCTCTGTTATGCTTGTGGATGAGATGATCTTGAACCTTGTTTCACACATAATGGTTGTGATAGTTTCATATGCACATACAACCAAACAAGTGAGCAGATGGTCACCAGCTAGAGCATTTGTCAGATAGTAGCTATGGTGTGTGGATTCAAGAGGACACGGGTACCTCATGTACTGGGCCCTGCATCTTCTCGCTCAGTCACCACAGCCTAGGGTGAAATTATGAGGGTGACTTGCAGGCACTCTACTGTCCATGGGGCTTAACTGGATCAAACCAGGATTATCCTCAATATCCAAAAAATGTTTAGATGCTTTAATATCCTTTTTTGGACAGTTCACTATGTACTCCAATTGATTCAGACAAGGGTCATGGAAAAGTCCATGTCATGCCAGACATCCGTAGGCCAGGACTTCAGCATTGATGGTGTAAGCTAGAGAAAGAACGAGAGATATTTGCATGGCTAATAGTCGGGTACATATAGTAAAGCCAACTAAAATAAAGGAGGACAACCACATATGATTACAAGTCCATTGAATCCATTGTACATTGATAAAGTATGAGAACTTAATCATTGAGTCCATGCACAAAGGTAAATTCACTTTAATATTTTAACCAGCAAAGGGGAGAATTGCATAAAGAAAATACTAATTGCACTTTGAAAATTGTCTACACCAACAGAAAGTAATATCCTCCTCTGTATTTTTCCTGTGTATCCAAAGTCTAAAACTTACATCCAGCCTATGTATACAAAACAATATAAAAGGATAGAAGATGGTCTCACTTTGTCAACTTTATTCAACAACAAGCATTGTTGATGCTATACATACAAAACAATATAAAAGGATAGAAAATGGTCTTACTTTATCAACTTTATTCCCAACAAGCATTTTGATGTAATCTGGGTTGGTGGAGTACAGTTCAATTTCCTTGGCCCATACATCAGATAAGTTAGTAAAAGTTTCTCGGCGTGTCACATCATAAACTGCAATATTAGGTAAAACAAAAATCAGTTAGCAATAACCTCAGTTTTCAAGTAGTGAGATACTGTAAATGAAAGCTTTAATAAAAAGTAGCAAAAAATATTTTTTATAAAATTCCAGATGCCAACACCATGGAACAAAAAAGAACAAAGGTTTGATATGTCAGTTAGAGGAATGAATTAGATGACGAATCTTAAACAGAAAGCAGCATTCTACTCATCCAGGTGAGAAACAAAATGGCCGAGGAAAGGATGCAGGAGCCCCCTTGGACATGAACTATGCCGTTCGGTTTTCTTAGAGACCTCTGTCTGGAAGCAAGTTCATGTAGATAACCAGATAATGGCTCTGACTAAACGGTTTTAAAGCGTACACATAAAATGGAAAAATAATTAGTGATTATTGGGTTAAAACAACAAGGAACATCATTCTAGTAACCTCTGGATTCTCAGTTATATCTTGTGTGGGATTTCCAAATTTGGAAGCTTCTTTCCTTCTGTAGACTCCACAGGATTAAACAAAGGTGAAATTTAACAGTGCTCCTCTCATACAAAGCTAACCGGAAGCAATTAGCAATTGGCATTCTAGAACATATCTATAAAAAGAGTATTTCTTATTCTACAAGCAAAATACTTTAGTTTAGCACTGGTTAGAATGTGTAATCAAATTCACTTGGAGGGTAGAAGACCTAGGGAAAGACTTGATATCAGATAGTTGGATGTAGTAATAATTAATAAAGGATGTGATTTCCGTAGGTTTAACTACATATATGCTATTAGATAGATTAAAATTGCAAGACAGGATCCATGTAGCCAACCCAATAAAAATGGGACAACACTCTGATGGTGACAGCAACATCGACAATCGTGACAATGGCCAATGACGGTCGTGGTGACAATGATGACAAGGACAAGGATGATGAAGGCGATGGTGATGACAATGACGATGATACAAGCAAAATTCCCTAATTCTGACAAAAGGATTCAAATACAACTTCAACTTGAACTAAAAAATTTGACAAGAAACTCTAGGAATGTCATTTTTATAGTTCTTGACAGTTTTGTATATCTTCATTGAAGAATCTTTGACATATGGGACAGCTGAATCTTGAAAACATTAAGAAACAAGATTATAGTGCTTATCATGAGCTTTTCGATGTCACAAAACACACCTCAATCAGATATCATATTTGAAAGTTACCCTTATTTTAACATAAAAAGGAAAAGTGACACAAACACCAAGTGCTTGTAT
The DNA here is from genome assembly GCA_030544215.1 of Zantedeschia hybrid cultivar. Classification (NCBI taxonomy): domain Eukaryota; kingdom Viridiplantae; phylum Streptophyta; class Magnoliopsida; order Alismatales; family Araceae; genus Zantedeschia; species Zantedeschia hybrid cultivar. Next base: position 6,192,452 of record JARZZO010000002.1, read on the forward strand.
AGCACAAAGGAAAATCGGTTCCCCTTGCTAATCCTGTTGATCTCATATTTCCCATGCTTATCTCAATGCGGCTTATAAGGTAGAAAGCAACAATCCATCTAAAGCTTGTGAGAAAGAGAAGCAGATCAGATCCCTTCGCAGCCAACAGTTCCAAAAGACCTAAGCACAACAAATGGGTGGCTGACAATTAGCTGTAGAATGCCATTCAAATCTTAGGATTGGATCAAGCTGGCTTCATGTTAGAGGGATAATGCTGTTATGACTGACTCCTATAGTAGCATAAAGATGATTCAACTCTGAGAAAAATATTCTCAGCAAATCTTCATATCTTTAAGTCCCCCCTCATACTCCATTCTTGGTCCCTTTTGTTTAAGTGTTGAATATACACCTGGCTAGCAGGCATTGAGTAAACCATGTAAGGCCAGTATCTATGACCCACACCTTACCATTTCATCCCAAGCAAGTTCCCACTAGATGTAGTTTTATTGCACCTCCCAAATCCCAAGCATATTATGCGTATGTTGAGATTTTTCACTAGGCTATGCTCAAGGACCTGAGGAGGACAGTTAACTTCGAATTAGACCCTAGGTGGCACCAGATTAATATGATAACACTTATGATCAATTCATTTGTTATATGCTTGAACAAAAATTTCCATATTAAAACTATTTAATTGAACACGCATAACCAACAGCATTGTGTACCATTTTGACTCATATTAGTTGGCTTGGTCTTCAGGCTTTCCAAGTCTTGAGTCGGACTGATAGGATATGGTTCAAGTTCAGCCTCACTTGAAAGGAAAACAAGTTGCCTCGTATGAGTTGTTATGAGTCAGTCAAACTGGTATGTATGGGTTCTTCAGGATTCTGATATGGTGGCCGACCAATATGGTAAACCATAACCAACAAATTATTTTTGACGTAGATTGCCGTTACTTCATGGTCTTTCCATTTTCGTGCAGACCTATTATCAAAGTGAGTGGTCTCACATGTATTACTGGTGATTCTCAATGTTATAATAACAAATCAACTTATGATATGCCAGTGATGGAAATGGGGAACAGGTAAGCATGTCCCCTATACCCTGGTCCCTAGAACAATCGTCTCTATTCTAAAGGTGCCCTTTCCCCTGGAACATTTTGTTGGGCACCTCTTATTTCTAATTTTTTTCTCAAATGATTGCTACTCCACTTCTCAGTCCAGTGTTATATACCGGACCATTCAAACAACAAAGACATAGCTAATGAAGTATATGAAACAAGTAGACAGCTGTCATAGAGCAAGCAGAAATGCAAAACAATAAACACATGCCAAATAACTAGCAAGGACCATAGAATGTATGTTCCTAATTAGAGAAAACAAAATAACTGAATGTACCCAGAATGATTCCTTGAGCACCTCTGTAGTAAGAGCTAGTTAATGTTCTGAATTTTTCCTGTCCAGCTGCAAGAGTAACAAACCACTTTTACTAACAATAGAAAGCATGGACAATTATTTTTTATCGAAATACAAGGGTGGAATAAGTATGGGACAGCTGATGAAATCATCGTCAATGTTGGATTATTCACATGCAAGAACTATAACATCATATTAGAATGATTTTATTATCTCTTCATGAACAATAGGATATAAACAGAGAGTCACACTTAATATAGTTGAACAAGACTTATAACTCAACCCACGAGCGATGGCGAGTGGAGGGGTGAGAGGAGTGGTGAGTGGAGGGGTGAGAGGAGAGGCGAGCAGAGAAGCAAAGTGAGTAGAGGTGGAGGATGGAAAGGGGAAGGGTGTGGTTGGTGATCTCAATTCTGGTGAAGAGGGTGGGGGTTGGCAGGTGGTGGGGCAGAAAGTTAGGAGGGAGACTGTGGAGAGGAAGAAGAGTGGAATCTTCAAAATATTCCTGTTGACACTAACCAGTGCATCAGATGTTTGCATAGAGGTTGTGGGCGAAAGAATGCAGGGAGCCAGTGAGATGTCTTGTCTGAGGGGGAACAGGACACAGGGGAGGGAGTTGGGAGAAAGGGGACAGCGGCTAAACGGAGCTCTGTTCTAGCTCCTGTTCCATCTCCGGCTTTCAACTCCAATGTTTTTCATCCTAAGACTGATGCAGGTTGTCCCAGGGTGGAGATCCATTGGTCCTCTGTTGTGTCAGAAATTCGGGCATCCCTTCAGGAATGCCTGGTGGTGACTTTCTCAACTAGTCACAAAACTGGTGAAGCAGAGTGGGAGCCATCAGTCTCTGAGGTGCTCAAAGCTTTGCAATCAGAGTGACCGGGGAATGTCTCGTGGAGAATTAGAAAGATAAAGGGAAGGAGATTTCTGGTTAACTCCCCTCTGGAGGGATGGGAATACATTGCATGGGGCATGAAGTCAGTGAACAAGGATGAAAATTCCTTGGAATTTTCCTTATGGGGAGAGAAGAGTGGTACAGAGAAAGTTGCTGAAAAAGGCATCCGTTGCTGGTGCAGAGTGGAAGGCATACCACTCCATGTGTGGACGGTGGAAGCATTTCAAGCTATTGCTGATAACTTTGGGATCTTGTGGGAGATTGATGTCCGTTCACTCCAGTTTGGAAATGCTCAGGTTTGCAAGAATCATGGCAGAGGTAGACTCTGTTCAGGGGATCCCTGGCAAGATGAAAGTGGGGGTGGGGGGGCACTGGGTTGTAATCTCTATCAGTATAGAGAAGCAACTGCCCTCACCTTCATCTTCATCTCCAGGTCGAGGTTCTCTTGCAGCGAAGGATTGGTCGTGGGCAGAAGTCATCGCAGAATACAAATCCTATCGCCTAGCAAGAGAAAGGGCAGATAGCTTGAAGAAGAATGATGATCCCGTGGTAAGCTCAGGTCTTCCGGGTCGACAATGGCTGAGTTTGACTCGGCCTTCCAAGCCTGATTCAAAGAAGGTCAAGCAATTGGCGACAACTATGGTTAGTCGGAGAGGAGGAACTATGGGAAGTGTTCTTAATGATGGAGGTTGGGCTGTTAGGCTCAAGGACGATGCGATTTGCGTTAAAACTGACACGGCGAGGTTCGAGGCCAAAGTTGTTGGGTGGGAAGCTGAAGAGTGGGATCCCTTGAGAGAAGATCTCTGTGGTGATAGGCGGAGCGAGGCGGTCCATGTGGCGGGGAAGGAGTACAGTGTCGGGTGCTTGATGGATCTGCTATGGGTTATGACCATACTGATCCGTCAGATAAGTTGATCGGGTCGAATTTGTCGGGTTATTTTGAGTGTCCGGATCTTTTGTATTAGTTCACTCATTTAACTGATAATTGTCTGATGGGGCCTTCTTCCTTACCCGGTACAAACCCGCCACGTCAATAGAAAGATAACCAGGTTCTTCCAGCACGACTGGAGCAGAGCACCTCTGAGCAACAAATCGTTACGGGGTTTAGAATGCCGATTACTCAGTGCCTGAAGCTTGATGAGTCTGTAAGGTTTGTGGAACAGAGTATGGAGTTTGAAGACCATAACCCTCTGGAGATGAGCATGGAAGATAGAAGTGTTCAGTCGATTCAGGTGGGGGACAGGGCAGCATCATAGCAGGAGGATGATGGTTTTCCTCAAAATGATTTTGGGAATCACTGTCAGGTTATTGATAGCTATGGCAAGTGCATTGTGAGTTTGTGACGGTGCTCTTCAGGAGATTGTGGCAGGTGGAGCTGACAGTAACAGTTGTAAGGGCAAAATTGTTCCCTTTGATGGTTCTTCCAATCCATTAATGGTGGTAGACCGGTCTTAGAGGAAACCTGGTCTGATGAAATTATGAATTTTGGTGTAAGGATTGGTGTGTCTTTCCAGGGACGTGAGGATCTTGTAAAAAGCTTTCTTAAAAAACTGAAGAGGAGTGAAGCTCTACAGACTTCTGCTAAAAGAAAAGATCAGGGAGGTGGGGTCAAGATTGGCAAAAGAGACATTAGCTATCTGCAAAGTAATGTAAGTTTATGATAGTCTGCAGGAGAAGAAAGGGAAAAGAGTGGTGAAGTCTTCAGTGTCCTTATGAAGCTGAACTCATGGAATATTAGAGGTCTTAACAGTGACCTCAATGTGAGAGCAATGCAAGATTTAGTTTTAACCCTACAACTGGATTGTGTATGTTTACACGAAACCAAGCTTAATTCTATAGATGATCGGGATTTAAGAAGGAGAGGGGGTTCTTTATTGAATAATTATGTTCTTTTTCCCACTGATGGATTAAAAGGGGGCAGTTAATTATATGGAATGAGAAGAAACTCAGAGGTGTAGTTTGTGATATGGGAATGTTTAGTATTTCAGTTTGCTTCTCAGATATTAGCAATGAGGTGAGCTGGATTATCACTTCAGTGTATGGTCCACATAATGATTTGCAGAGGGATTGCTTCTTTCAGGTGTTGCACAGGTTGTATGATCTTTTTCCAGGAGCTTGGTATATTGTTTGTGATTTTTGACTGTGTTAGATACCCATGGGAGAGATCTAATTGGCAGAGATGGAAAGAGAAATGGAAGGGTTGAATAGTTGGATCAGAGACAGTGGAATGATTGACTTGGGGAATTCCCAATCAAAGGTTCACCTGGTCAGATCTGTAAACAAATAACATTCAATCCAGAATTGATAGAATTCTCATTTCCACTTATTGGCTTACAAAGTTTATAGATCAAGGGTTTGAACAGAACTGTGTCTGATCACATCCACTTACAACTGATGAAATAGGAAAGAAGAGAAGGGCTAGACTGTTCAGATATGAGCTTATGTGGCACAGGAAAGAAGGGTTTAAAGAGATGGTGAGTCAAATGTTGGAAGGATGTATCCTATGCTGGGTATGCTTCTTTATCATTCTTGCAGAAGCTCAAGAGGACTAGAGAGTGCATTAAACAATGCCTTCAGAATAAAGCTAGCAGAGAGGTGGAAGGGAGACAACAATTCTGAAGGTTATTGACTTATTAGAAGAGAAAGGTGATCAGAACTCTTTATCCATGTCAGAGGAACAATGCTTGAAGAATCTTAAGAAAGCCTATAATGAGGAGCTGTTCAAGGAGGAAATCAAATAAACAAAGAGCCGAAGAACATTGGCTAAAAGAAGGTGATAAAAGTTCAGCTTTTTCCATGCTGTAGCAAGTGCTAAAAAGAGAGCCTTGAGAATAGAGCAAATTAAGGTGGACAATGAACTGATCAAGGACAAGAAGGATATACAGGACAGGTTTATCAGTTTTTATGAACATCTGTTCAAAGAGGAATTTAAGGGGAGACCACATCTTGTAGATGGAATACTTCCAAAGATTGATGCCAATGAAGCTCACCTTCCCAAAAAAAAAATGATGCCAATGAAGCTGAAGCTCTCTGCCAGCCTTATTGAGGAAGAGGAAACTAAGGGTGTGGTCTTCAGTATGAACCCAAATAAATCCCCAAGACCAGATGGTTTTTCCTTAGGGTTTCATCAGTTCTTCTGGGATTTGATCAAGGATGATCTTATGGCTGTGATGGGTGAATTTCAAGAGACCAGGGTGTGTGAGATGCTTTAATTCAACTCATATTGTCCTTATTCCGAAGACAGAAGGGGCTGATAGGATGACAGACTTCAGGCCTATCAGTTTGTTGAATGGCCATTACAAAATGAACACTGAAGTCTTGGCAATCTGACTCAAGAAAGTCTTTGGTCAGCTAGTTCGAATACAGCAGTCAGCATTTATGGAAGGAAGGTATATTTTGGATAACTATATGGCAGCTTATGAGGCCATTCACTATCAGAAATATAGGAAGAAGAAAGGGGTGCTCCTGAAATTGGATTTTGAGAAGGCATATGATAGAGTGAGTTGGTCATGTGTTGAGAAGGCATTAATTTGAATGTCAAGAAGCTACTTATCTTAGTGGAAGCAATCACAGGTCTCAAGATTAATCTCAACAAAACAGAGGTACTAGGCATTAATTTGGCTTAGAGCACAGTGGAGAATATTGCAGATACTTTGGGTTGCTCTTGGGTCCCATTTCCCCATAAAATATTTAGGTCTTCCATTGACCGATGGTGTCTTAAAAGTGAACAATTGGGATGTGATTGGTAAGAAGTTTGAACCAAGATTGGAGGGGTGGAAAGGGAAGCTTCTATCAGCAGGTGGAAGATGGATACTCTCTAAGACTGTGCTGTCAGCCTTAGCTATCCACTTGTCTACTTTCAAAGCTCCTAAGTTGACAGTGAGAAAGATTGAAGTCACCAGAAGTTCCTTTTTTTGGTTGGGAGGAAAAAAAGAGAAGAGAGGGTTACATTTGATCAGTTGGAATAACGTATGCAGAAGTAAGGAGCAAGGAGGGGCTGGTCTCACGCATATAGAAACCTTCAATAAAGCTTTGCTGGCAAAGTGGTTATGAAGATTAGGGGAGGAACCTGATGCATTGTGGGCTGGTATTGTTGAAGATAAGTACTTCAACAACAGCAGATGGGATTTAGTGCCTTCATCTAGTTACAATCTGTCCCCTGTCTGGAGACAGATTGTAAAGATTGCAGAATTATTTTTAAGCTCTCTTTCACTTCAGATTGGAATTCCATGCAAATGATGAATGACACTGCATGATAGATTGATAGCTGGTCATACTGTGATCCAATAAAGAGAAACACCTGAGGTTATAATTCAATTAAAGGGATAATGTTACCTGTGTCCCAAATTGTGAGCTTCAATCTCTTTCCAGCAACTGCAAGTTGCTTGATCTTAAAATCAACACCTGGTCGTGGTGATATATTATAAGGAGACTGGTCAGAGCAGAAGGAAAAAGATTACAGTAACACAGAAATACATCAACCTGATTATCACCAACAACTAGCTAGGAATCATGCAAACGGGGAAAGAGCATAGAAATTTTGGTGATTGTTTGAAGGGGGTACCTTATATACATCATTAACAAATAGCATCACAATCTAATAAGGTGCCATAGAAAGCCCTAAACAAGTGTTTTTCCGCTTTTCTAGACTAATGAAGGGTCTAATCACATCAACAAAATTCCCAGATGATTGTTCAGATATGATTTCTACTTCCTACACCTTCCCGAATAAAATAAATGCATGAATACAAGATACAGCTGCAGCATATAGATGTTAATAAAGAAACTGATTATTAATTGTGTGATCTTACATAACAAATAACCTTACAGTCATGAAAGAAAATCGCGTCATTCTTTACTGGGTAACATTTAACATGTGTCGACATGTAAAAAGAAACAATCCTCTATGCTTCTTCATTTGTAAAGTCAATCCCCCGGAAGTTTCATCCAATCTAAACACCAGACTATTAGTATGCATTTAAAGGTTAGTCATTAGGGTCGGGTGTACTCACCTTTAGTAGACAAAACTGCATGCGCAACAAAGTCCACATTCCCTCTAAAATCTGAACACAAGGATCAATTGATAAAGCTTGATAACTGGCTATTGACAATGAAGGACGCTTTAATCACAAACATACCCAAAGATCTACCTTGGTGCTAGCACATATTTGGAGGACGTTAATAAAGTTCACTGCTTATGTGGAGAGAAGATGAATTGCTTGTTCTCCTGTTTACAGGTTGCTGCTTTTTGCAGGAGGTTTGGCAACAGTTTTTTCTTTTTTAAGCTACGATGTGTTCAATGTCTAGCAGATAGTGTGGAGAGGTTGTTGGAATTGGAGAAGGGCCCTTAAAGGCGACTGCATAAGTTTGTGGCTGATTCTTCATGTGACATTTAGGAAAATTGAAGGTGAAAGGAAGGAAAGCATTTTCTGGAGGGTAATCAGCATTCTTGAAAGGGTAGTCTCTTTCATATGTGAAACGTGTGGAAATAGGCCATAGTTCTATGTAACATGGATGAACTTCATTCATATTTTTTGAGTTCTTTCTGGGGTCAATGTGTGGCACACCTATCCTTCTTTGTATAAAGGGACTTTTGTGAGCATACAATTATTATACTTGTGCTTTCTCCATTTTTCCTTTTAACTAACTTGTGATACCATCCACTTTCCCAAAAAAAAAGTAGATAATATAGTACTAATGGACAGTAAGAGTGACTTTATAAGTAAAATTAGATGCTTAAGGGACATTATTGAAGGTAGGGGTCCAAGGATTGGTAGAACTAAAACAAAATATGTAAATCATACACTGAGCAGGTTATTTCAAGAATGAAAAATGGTTTACACTACCAACTACATTTTTTTAGTAACGTTTTATTAAAGAGAGAGTACCACCATTTTATTAAAAAACAAAAGAAGGGAATTCACAAGTGCAAAACTACATGCTCTCAAAAATCCCTCTGTACAAAAGACAGCCACGCTAAGGTGATGCCCCACCCATTTAGTAACTAGGTTCTGTTATGTAACATGCAAAATCAAGACAAGATGGGTAACATTGCCCAACTTGATCAGCTTGTGAATTAACACCCCCCCCACCCACCCACACACACACAACCCCAAGGAATGCGAACAACCCTAGGGGTAATTGACATCATTTCCTTTTTTCTTTTCTTTTTTTAAGACACTCCGATCATGAAGATCAAAAATGGCATTTGATTGATCGGCTATGGTTAAAGTTCATAATTGGATGATCAATATTAAGCCCCAACAGATGGGAACAACCCTAAGGGCAAGTTGAATATTTAAAATTTTATGATGATTTTTATTTTTATTTTTCAGCATAGGGAAGGGGTTGAAAATGGCCTTACCGCATATTAGCATCTTGTATATACATACATATATATACATATATATATATATATGTATATATATAGTGGAATTTTATTAACCCTCCAAACACAATTAAACTGCTGGCCTACTGCCACACCTGTTGGCTGAAGGGATGAGGAAAGCAGATTCCATAACACTCTAATTTTCTTAATTCTCCATTGTGGGCCTAGAAATAGTTACCACACAAACCTGCTCATCCATGAGTCATCCTCATCATAGTTTAGGGCCCCCCTCCCCCTCACCCTGTCCACATCCTTGGGACACATTCCCAAGAAGGTGAGAGGAGAGATTGATGGTGGGGTGGTCAAGTTTGGATGTGGAATTGGATGTTCACCAACCTTCCCTACGTCTAGGCCTTCTTGACAGAGACTCATGGCTCTGCTGTGACAGTCCACACGGCTCGACTCAGTTCATTGCCAATCCTTGTTAGGAGAATCGAAGCTAAAATAAGGAAGCAACACTTGAGATGGTTTGTTGACATTGAACATAGAGCAGATATAACTATACTCAAGAAAGTGACACTAGTGCATCTAAAAGGAACTAAAAGGAGCAGATCCAAGAAATATGAATAGAATCGGAGATGGTTGGCTCAGAAGAACTCTCAGCATTAGCAAAATATGTCGTTGACAGAGATTTTTGAAATGATCTTAAGGACATCGATCCAAGGGCTCACGGTTAGATTCGTAGCACTAATCTACATGCATGCATTTCTTTCTATCTCTCCATCATTGGTTTGCCATATGCAATGTACAGGTAATCATCAAATGAATCTTTAATTTCTTAAACTTATTCTTTCCAAACATTTATTGCCAAATTCAGGTCCCAGCCTCCGTGGGCACTGTCCCTGTGGTTAGCAAGAGAAGCATGCAATGTTGTCCCCACCCCCCTCCACCCCCGGGAAACAATGTGAAAACATGTCAATACTGTTCAGATTGTTTGTCATTTTAGGTAAATGACAAACAGGACAGTCAATCAAATTGGTGAAGTCCTTGGCACATAAACACCACCATCCCAGCCTTCTTAGCCAAGATCGACGCATTTGGCAGACCTTCTCAACCAAAGCGAGCTCCTGAACGACTAGGCTACTATTCTAGCTAGTTGTAACTTGCACAGATTCAACCTCCAAGGATCCAACATCTTAGATACGGAAGAGATGCAGAGACTGATAATGCACACACGTGCAGCGCAAACAGACAATTGAAAGGTTGCAGAAGAAACAAGACGACAGGGGACCCAAATCAGCGACAAGAAGGCAACTTTCATCCAAAACAAAAACGGCATGCCAGGATGAAAGGAAACTAAAAGAAAAAAGAGGGAAAGAAAGAGAGAAAGAAGAAATGAATGGAACAAGAAAGAGAGAAAGAGGAAGTGAATGGAACAAGGCAAGGAGGCAGAGAGGGAATACCGATGGTGGGGGCGAGATTGTCGGCGTGGTTGGAGATGAAGCTGACGAGGAGGCTGCTCTTGCCAACGCCGGAGTCCCCGATGAGCAGAATCTTGAAGGAGTAATCATAGCTCCCTCCTTGCCCCGCCGACGAACCCATCAATCACGCTGCCCCCGCACAACGACAGCAACCCGAAACAAGGAAAACCCAGATCCAATCTCTTCCCACAAACACAGCAAGAAGGTAAAAAGAAGAGAAGCGAAATGCCAACTCTCTCTCTCTCTCTCTCTCTCTCTCTCTCTAGCGCAGCAGGCACACGCACAGTGCGACAGCGAGAAGTGCAAAGATGCAAACTTTCTCGCGCCCCCACCTCCCCGTGGGCGTCTCCAGTTGGTGGTGGCGCAGCTGGTGGGGTTGGTGAGAAGTGGTAGTCTGGCGAAGAGTAAAGTGTGAGGGAAGAGAGAGAGAGAGAGAATATAAACAGAGAGGGGGCGAGGAAGGAAGACGGGTTGGCGCGCGGGTCTGAGGATCCCCTGCCGCTGGGGGCAGCCAAAAGGAAACCCAAAGGCTGAACGATGGGGTGGCCGGCCCTGCCAGCCGACATGCGAATGCTTTCCTTTTTGTTCCCGGCAGGAGATGCCGACCCACTCGATAAAACAACTCCCTTTCCAGTTCCCCCCTTCCAAGATCCATCCTTTCCCCACGCGTCCATGGCATGGCGCGCCATGGATGCCATCCGAAGCTCCCATTTTGGCACATCATTAATACCCTTTTTTATTAGCCTTTCCGGATGTAGCGGGTCCCATTGCCGACTCCTGCTGAGGGTTATACTAGTGAACAACAAACGAACGAACGTCGGATCGGGGGGGGTTCTAGATTTGGGTGGCGTTGCAGAATCTGACGCCTCGGTCAGCAGCGTCCAAACTCCCAACGGTGCTGCGCGCGCCACAACGCCGGAAGAGGCAGGCGTGCTTGGTTTTTTCCAATGGATGGGAACCCAACGAAGAAGACCCTGAGTGAGACGCGTCGGCGTCTCTGCCCACCCCGTGGAGATCGCAGGAGGGTTCTTCTTCAGTAGCTGTGGATGGGGACGTACAAGGAAAGCTGCAACTCCATCTTTATTTTTTTTATTTTTAGAAATACTTTCTTAAAAAGATTTAATCACTTTGTTCTATTTTGTATTTAAGGAAGAGAGATACTAGCATGACTGTTTTGTTTCCCCCACTTTTGTTAAGAAATTTTTTTAGTGAAAGTTATTGTTGTCAATTTGCTGTGAATAGCTGTAATGAGGTTTAAAGCTAATACTGATCATGTCACATGGGTAAGAAAAGTAGGAAAGTTTTCTCGTTAGCTTAGCATTTATTCCTTAAGTAAAAGCTCTCAGTAATCTGACTTTTACTTAGAAATTATCTCAAGAGCTTTGAAAAAAGTTTCTGAATTTTGACATATTTGAAAAAGCTCTTGGAAAAAAGATTTTTTTCTCCCAACTAAACGTGACATTATAAAAACAAAAATTTTATTAAATATAGAGGTCATAGAGAATTTTTCTTTAAGTTTCTAAGTAAATTAGATGGAATAAACAAAAAAAGTAGTTTTTATATTTTATATAATAATGTTGAGATCGGTGTGCAAAACATTAGATTCAGAACCACCATATGTCGAATAATCTAATAAGTGCAATTTTTGTTGACATTAGAGTTAAAAAAATGGACTGAGTTAATTCGGTTATGTACATAAGTTTATGTAACCAACTTCAAATAGATGAGATAAAATTCAGACGATGGCAATGACAATGATGATTTATAATTAATTCAGTTATGTGCATCAATGTTTTTGAATTGAGACAGATATTTACAGGTGACCAAAGGCAAAGTCTAAAAGATCTTTCACAGTTGAAGATAATTTTGAACTGATCGTTAATTCTACTTAATTAAACGTGAAATTCAAATCCAACTGATCATCTAAGAAAATAATTTTACAAATCGGAAATAAGTATCTTAAGAGAGTCTTTAAACTCTAATTGGATATAGAACATGGGACCTCCCAATTGAGAGGTAAGGCAGCTGATCCACTTATGTGCATAAGTTGATGTAACCAAATTCAAATAAATGAGATAAGGTTTGGAAGATGCTAAATTTATAACGAAAATGTTTGGAAGATACGTTTACCGGTGCCTTTGGTGGCGGCCAGCTGCCTTGTCAAATCCGCACCTGGACCCAAGAGGCGCACCCGTTACGAAGGACGGGACAAGGTTAGAGTACGGTGGGTCCGAATTGATGCGGACTTGGTGGTTATATGCTCACATCACTGGGACTGCAAACGAATTAATAAACTCCATGAACAATTCATAAGATTATTATTAGAGTTCGACTTAATTTATTTATTAAGTTAAATAAATAAATTTAAATAAAACATTTAACTTCAATTCATCAAACGAATTAAGTTTGAACACAAGCAAATTTGCCTAGATTATGTTTATATATAAACTCGTTTAAGTACTCATTTAAATACTCATTAAGATTTTTCTAAATACTTATTTAGTTATTTTAATTATAAATAATCTTATTTAATAAGACATTCTCATATCTAGTAGAATTTTCTATCAAATAGCTAAAGATGTAAGCAACTTGCTACTTGCTATGTTTAACCTATATTTAAATTATTTAAAATATAAAATCAAATTAAATATCTCATGGATTTATTGAGTTCGCAAACTACTTCATACTCGGCTCGAGCTCGTTTAATATCTAAATGAATCAAGCTTGAACAACTATTGTAAAAACTCGACTCAAATTCAAACTCGATTAAAATTAATCAAACCAAGTTTAAACAAAGTAAAACTCGATTCGACTTGGCTTGTTTGCAGCCCTACAAATCACGAGCATGCAGATGGGTCAGCACAAGAAAGTGGATCTTAGGATGTCTTTACTAGGGTTGTGACTTTAGGTGGATCAATCTGAATCTAAGTGGGTCAAGCCGACGGTTGGGTCGAGTTGAATCGATTCAAGTTAAGATTGGGTTGGATTATGATCGAGGAGTTTTTCAATCCGACGTCAGATGGGTTAGATTGGATTGAGGGTCGGCCAACTCGTCGTAACCTGAATCCGATATTAATACATATAATGATAACTTAGATCAGTAGAATATATTCTATTTTAATTTTATACCATTAAAAAACTTAATTTACAATATGAGTAAAAATATTCTCAAGTAGTATTCATATAATTATGTTTGTACCTTCTCTTTTTATTATTTTGTTATAGTAGATAGTTAAATTCATTTATATTTTTGTATGTAGAACTCTGATAGTAAGGAAAAAAAGCTACAAATGTGGATTGTTAAAGAAATAACTCAATTCCACTCGACCCAACCCGATGAAGGTTGGGTTACATGGGTTGGGTCGGGGTGAAAGATTGTTAGATGGGTTGAGTTAGGGTTGAGGAAGTAGAGTTGGGTTGGCTTAGAGTTGAGGAGTCACTTACATAGATTGAATTAAAGTTGACCTCAATTTAACCTAACCCGACTTGAGTTGCAACCCTAGTCTTTACCACCTGTGGCCATTTTGTATCGTGGTATCAAGTAATACTTGCCGGAATACACACTCTCAACACGGTTGGAATGATAAGTATATTTTTTATTTTTATTTCATCTTTAATTAGAAGATCAAGAAAATAAAATTTTTATTTTAATATTTTTTTGATATTTTAATTATTCTATAAAAAATTGGATGGTACAAATGACTCCTTCAACCTGTCTCCGCCACCAGAATTTTTTCTAAAAATAAAAATATGCTTATTGCCTCATGCACAGTAAGCATTACTCTGTAGCATTAGGTCGTTCAGTAGGGATGCAAAAAGTAATCAATGACTCGGTTATTCAACCAACCATTAGTTTATTGGTCAGTTAATGGATAGTCTTCGTAAATGGATATGTATAGTGGATTAGATAGCGGATACAAAGTTTTATGACCGAATCTATATGATACACTGAAGATCCGATTATTCAACCGATTATTACATATAAGACGATTAATAAATAGTCTTTCTAAAATGATAACATACTGAGCATAATCATGGATCTACCTCAAGTCTGCCCAAGAATCCTATCCATTTGCATCCCTACTTGCTGGGACTTCTTTTTTGTCGGGATCAAAAGTACGACCTTTTTTCGAAGGACTAATCTTATGTTATGTACTTTTTTATATGTTGAACTTTAAAAATCTTGTACTTATCAATATATTATCTTCCATATCATTATAAACGAACATATACATCATTTCGGTAACATATATAAAATATTTATACCATCTTTGTGACAATGTTGAGAGAATATACATGTTAGGAGAGTATGTAAGATGACATACAATTAAGTATAATATATTCAGGGGCGGATCCAGTGTGGTCCAGTGACCTCACTGGATTATGAGATTTCCTTATAGAGAATATAGGCCAAGGGTCAATGACTCCACTAACTTGGCTCAGTGACCCTATTGACGTGCCCAACTCAGTGACCCCCGTGCCCCCACCCTCCAATTTGACTCACAGTGCTTAATTCGGATGACTTCACTAGATAAAATTTTTGTGTCTATTATTATTTGTAATTTAACATATAAGAATAATTAATATGAGACATCTCTTTTTTAGATTGCTATGTTTTAGAAAAAATTTAAAATAATACTAACTGTAAATTTAGTTACAACATCTGAAAAGCACTTGATCAACTTTTCGTCGAGGAAATAATTTTTTTTGGATAATGCTATGGTGACGGAAAAGCTTTCTCACTTTTCTTATCTAGTTGAAGTGAGTGAACAGGAGAAACTAATATTTTAACATATTGTTGCACTTTTATTGAATAATTTTTAAAAAACTCATTCATTCACCTGAACTCTTCTTAAAGTAGGTACCATAGCAGTGCTCTTATTTTTTTCAAGAAATTTTCTTCCCCTTGGAGCGCCTTCGGCCACCATGTGACATGTCTTGCGGGCGCCACAATGGGGCATATTTTTTTAATAAATCGTTTATCTGATGTGATGAGTTCATAAAGTTCATGGCCCTTAGCATCATTTTTTTCCCCAAAGTCTCACCTTTGCATTGCAATTTTTTAAGTACTACGGTTGTATTGCTATTAATGCTTTTGGCAGCGTCCAACCTGGTTTTAATTCGTATCTTTTGTGTTTGCTGCACTTCGAAAAAATAAGTTTAAGAAGTTAATGGGATAATTTAAAAATAAAATATAAATAAACACCTCAAAATCTAGATGATAGTGATGTAGTCAGGAAGGGTCTTCCGTACCAAAAGCTAGGAATGTGAATGGGTCTGATTCAGTATAGATCAAACATAGATCCGTGACCAAATTCATTATATTATCGATTTATAAAAATATCTATTAACTGTCTTTAAATTAATAACTCGTCAAACAATTGGATCTTAATGTAATGTATTACCTCATCCCTTACACATCAATTTGAAAAGACTATACATTAATTGACCTATGAGCTAACAAGTGGTAGAATAATTAGGTTATTAGCTGCCGTCTGCATCCCTGGTCAAAGCAGTTTTGTTGCCAAACGACCACCCCTGTCACGTGCAAAGGTTCCCATCTTACCATAGGGCGTTTGGGAGTGCTTTCTGTTTTGAGGCTAATTTACTTTTGAATTTTAATCTAGATTAATTTTTAACTTAATTTTCAAGAGTGAATCAGTTGTCGACCAGTTTGGCAAGATTTTCACAACTTTTAAAATTTTAGAGTTGTTTGGCAAGACTGTCAATTTTTTTCTGGGTTGGTAAATTATCCTTTCGTCCACATGTATGTGCACCTCTATCGCAATGCCGTTACAGGAAGATCTATTAATTTAAATCTTGATCGATTTAACGAGCCATTAAATAGAGAGGAGACTATCCAAAAATATTTAAATTATATGAGAATCTGAAATAGAAATTTACTCTGCCTACATCATATCTATATGACACGACAACAAGTACATTAATCGAAATTAAAATCCTTCAGTGAAAAAATATTACCTAAATTTTTGAGAATTCATGCTTTATCTTTATATTATCTCATATTTTCTTCAAAATTACATTCCCAAACGCAACTTAAAATCTCAGACTGAATTCTGAAAGTTCGAAACACAGTTTTGCATATGACAACTATTTGTCGTTGGTTAGACTCGTGCAAAAATTAATCTAATATGAATTTCCTAGTACTTGTCCGTATGCACGTCTATTGGCCCATTTTATTAACCAAACTAACGTGGGTGTATGGGGTAAAATTCCTTCTCCTCAACCTAGCCCATGACATTGTATGAATTGTTTGTACAAAAGAAAATCACCTTGCCCATAGAGCATCAATTTATAGTGATGATACAACAAATCTTATTAGTAATTAAATGATCGAGAATCGTTTACCAGCCTTTGAATTCTCTGGCAAAGTCAGGTAACAAGGCATATAGAATGCTCCAAAGCGCAAAGGTTTTCCATCAGAAGACCCGCATCTTATTATATTGCAACATTTGAGATCATAAATTAATGTTGGCAGAAGCGGTTCATAGTCCACAATAATTATGTGAAAAAAAGAAAGCACTACTGCTGTATGAAAAATAACGGGCTCGAAATGAAAAAGAGAAGAAAGTTTGAATGCAGGCAACAATTGGTGTGCTCCAGGTGAGAAAGATCCTGTCAATACCAGTGTATGAGTTGCTTAAATGCATCCATATTCACTGCATAGTAGCCAATCTCTGCCTGAATGCAATGAAGTGAGAAAGATCCTCTCAATACCGGTGTATGAGTTGCTTAAATGCATCCTTATTCACTGCATAGTAGTCAATCTCCGCCTGAATGCAATGAAGTAAATACATCAAATGAATATGGCAAAGAAAACGTCCAAATAAGCGGTAGACAAACAGCCAAGCTTCAGTTTTGAAAACAACAAAGCATGCCCTCCACTTATAAGTGACGAAAGACTTGCTATTCTATTCCTAGAAGAACAATCAGAAGATGTACCTAGGGAAAGACGTCAAATCGAATAAGCGAAAAGCATAGTAAATCCACCAGAAGCACAAGCTTGATAACTTACCTTGCGAACACCTATGACAGCTGTTATGAGTTTTTCACCAAGAATACCCCTTATAATCTCATCTCCCTCGAGAGCTTTAACAGATTCACCTAGTTCACTTGGCAACCTTTTAGGGTTTGAAAGATCACCGGAGGGATTTGTTTCTGTTCCACAATAGTGCACAAGTCATCAATTAGTGACTATCTATATTATAATTTCAAGTAAAAAAAAAAGGTTTAAACAATGCATAACTACATGAACATCTTAGAGCAGCTAAAACTCGGAAATAGGAAATACATGGACTGCTGGGGACCAAAAGCTTAAACTGTAAAGTAGATTTGGCAACCGAATAATAAACATGGAATTGTCTAGATGGAAAACATTATGAAAAAATCAAGTACATCTATATCAGTATGAAATTTCAGGACCTTCAATTCCAGAGAACAGATACAAAAGCTGGTTCAATGGAAAAAGAGAACCAGAGTACTTCCACAACCTCAAATGACTCCATCTGTGCCAGTATGTTGACAGTAAACTCTCACCTCCAAGAAATGGATAATCCACTTCTATCCAGTAAATAAGAGTATCTCAGAAATTAAAATAGTATCTATCGTGCATAGCTTTGGTGCGCAGGAACGCCCTCTCAACATTTTCGATAGCAAAAGTTTATATTTAATTTTTGAGAGGTATTTCAGCAGAAAGACATGGCTGTCATGGGAGAAAAAGGAAGCAGTGTCTCAACCCTCCTCTCAGGCACGGATGCTATAAAACAGGTGTACTAAGTATGCTTTAAATCAGTCCACAAGTGTAGAAAGATACCCACACCAAGAATGAATGGAGCCTCCTGTCCATGCAGCCTAACAGATTTATGGCCCATTCTTGCATGTGGTCACTAATGAATCTCACTATACCATCCAGAAGATCTGAATCGTGTTTGGAGTCATCTTGGAACAAATACATTCTATCTGCTTAAACCAGGTGGCAAGGGGGAAATTTTTCTATAGACGAAGGCAATGGTTCATATCTGAGATTCTCAAGCAGTGAAAGAAACAGAGATTGCATAAATCCAAGGACACACATAAGAGAAACAAAAATATCTATAAATCAAATAGGTTCAAGACTCGAACAAGGGAGAAAACATATGCATTGCAATATGACTCATCTGATGTGCAACGAAAATGTGTAGTAGCCAAAATTTTGCTTGACAGCAACTATCATAAGCAAACATCATGAATATTATGATTAGCTAGAATTAGGTTAATTTCATATAAACCCTCTTTACATGCAAAGTATCAGATATACCCTTCTTATTTCTGCAATATCTTATATACCCTCATCAAAACGATATAGTATCCCAAGTGGCACTTCTGATAGAATGTTATCATAACGAGGGTATATATGATATTCCATAATATATATACCCTCGTTAAAATGATTTAGTATCCACTAGTGGCACTTTTGATAGAATATTATCATAACGAGGGTAATATATGATATTCCGTAAATAAGAGGGTATATCTGATATTTTGCATATAGGGAGGGTTTATATGAAATTAACCTATTAGAATTAGTGATCTTCTTATCAATTCTATCTTCCTAATAATATTGAAAAATTCTTTTCTTATTTATGAACCAAGGAAACATGCTTCTAAACTCAATAAGTAGGGCCAACTCAAACTGTTAAAAAATGCACGACACAAGATGCTGAGATTGGATTCAACAGTTTCAGTGCATAATATAATCATACCAATGGGTTCCGGCAAGTTGTAATTTCTTCGGAGGCCATCAATGCCAGCAGCCATTATAGCAGCCAAACCTAAATGGGGATTTGCACACCCATCAAATGATTTGATCTCGAAGTTGCTCACGAGTCCATTGGGAATCCCAGGTGGACATGCTGTCCTTATGGGAGCTTCCCTATTTTCTTTGCCCCAGCAATGATATGCTCCACTCCAGGTATTTGGTTGAATTCGATCATAACTGTATGCGGAACACCAATCACAGTCATGAACCCAAAAATGTGTTATGAACTAAATACAAAGTGATAGAACGAGATAAAACTGAACAAAATTTACATATCCAATATGTACTGTGTCTTTCTTAACGCCTATGTTACGAACTATCATTCCTAGTCAGACGTTCTCAACCCTAATGTTGGAAACTTAGAAAAATGAAAGTTACACGGTTGAAGAAGGAAATTTCTACGATTTAGTCACAGACTCCAGTTCCATGATTCATGTCAAAAGTGGACACAGTGAACATATACGGACCCTTTGTGTTAAAATTTGGAACCTTAAAACACTAGGACACAACAAATGCCACTTTATTTTTCCTCTTTTGTTCAACAACGTTTGGCTTGAGAAACCTTTTTCAGTTTTCAATTTTTATTTTTTAAATGACTGGCCCTTCACAAGTAAGCATTTTAGATGAGTTGAAAAAAAAAAACAAGAAACATGATGATATTTGGATCTCTTGCATTGAAATTATGTTGAGTTCAAAGGCTTTTGACAAAGGGAAAACAAGTGGCCTTACGACATGGCAATACATTGAATACCTAATCAAGCACCACTAATGCAAGTATTCATTTACAGTTCAATGGTTTTTCACTTTGATTTCGCATGAATTCCAAGTCAACTCAACAGTGTCAGTAGACAAGAATAAGATTCTAAAAGTAACCAAAATTGCTCTAGATTAAGCCCACTTGGAGCAGAGAGAGAAACGAATATGTATTTCCAGCAGTGATTGAACAGGGCATAATGATTAGATGATCATGGTACAAGAAAAGACCACCTTTTTTCTTTCCACATATGCTATGAATAAATCATTCATGATGCCAGCCTTATCTTGGGCAATTATTTAAGAAAGTTGATGAAGGATTTAACTAAGCAAAGGCTATGAAATGTGTATGAGGAGGAATCCATTGCCATCAATGCCACAACAAGCACCATGCCATCTACTCCTAAAAGAGCCTATTTAAATTCTATTTTTTAACGAAACTATTAAAACTCTACTGCCAATAAACTATCTATGACTCAAAAGTCAAATGCATCAGATAATTTATGACTTTTAGATGTCAAAATTGAATAATTCTTTATCTACATATAGATTTCACATTGTATGGTTTGGGTTGTCAGGGTTGCCACCGATGGCACAAGCACCATGCCACCTACTCCTAAAACAGCCTATTCAAATTCTAATTCTTAATCCACACAGTCAAAACTTTACTGCCAATAAACTATCTATGACAAATGTCAAATGCATCAGATACCTATATCTTGAGCAACAAGGGTATATAAAATAGATGGTCTAGAGAGTGTCATATGTACTGCAATCTAATTTATGACTTTTAGATGTCAAATTGAATGATTCTTTATCTATATATAGATTTCACATTTTATAGAAAACTTAATGGTTTGGATTAGAAATTAGAACGGAATATGCTTTTCTTGGAGTAGGTGGCATGGTGCTTATTGCGCCACTTGTGGCAATAGATCCCTCTTCTGTATTTATTCATTTAAAAGTTAAAAACTAGGGCTGCAAGTTTGGGTGGGCAGACCTGAGCCTGAATTGGGAACAGTGATGGACTCAAACAAGAAACACAAAGCTATGCTTACAAGAAATTAGCTACTTCCTACACAGTACATATCCAGCTCTGCATTTTAATCATATGCTCATGTATCACTTTAATGCACACAGATTGCTACCACTTTATACTATCATACACGTTGTCTATACATTGTCATTAAAATCTGGATAAAGATGGCTTTTATACACATGATAAGTGAAAGCACAGTATCACTTGAATGCACACAAAATTGCTGCCAGATTTTATGATATTATACAAATTATCTAGGATACTATTATTAAATGCTTTGTAAACTCTTGGCTGTTATGCACACCATGAATCTCATAGCTGCCAGAAAGATGTATATCAAATTTACCAAAATTGAGAAAAAGATAAAGAAATGGGGATGTGAAAGAATGCTTTTGCAAGTGTAACATATAATAAAATGTTTGACATGTGCTATAGATGGAATGCTTAACAATAATTAAAAAAAACTATTGCAATCACCTGTTTGGCAATGGAGCTATAATCGCCAAGATTGAGGGAAGATGATGGAGAACTCCTGACATGAATTTTTCTCCAACCTTTGACATTCCATGTTTAGCTTCAGACAGAACAGATGCCATAAAAACATTCTTCCCATCTTCGCATAAACTTAAATGGACATGACATCCAGATCCAATCTCATTCAAAGAGTACCTAGTGCAAGCAAACACAATAAGGGGGCAGCTGAGAATGACAACGTGCATATTACTGATTCACAAAGACCTTGTTCTAAAATGTGCAAAGACTACATGAATGGATCATTAGCATTGATTGAATATCTAATCAATCAATCATAGCATTCCATTGTCATCTAAGATCAGACTGAACCTGAAATGATTTGACAAGAATATCAATCAGCTAACAACTTAATATCCCTTATCAGCCCCTTCACCCTCTATCAATTGGTTTTGAGTTGGATGCTCTAATAGTCTTGTTCAGGAAGGGATACATGCACATGAATTGATGTTTTCCTAGGATAGAACATTTGATATTTTCTTGAATAAATCTCTAGTCATTTCAATGAAAAACTCACAAAATCGCACATTACTTACCATTTAACCAAAAAGAAATCATCATCAAAGCCTTCTCCCATTATTTGGGGTCAGCTACATAAATCCTGTCCCCCCAATTTAAGCTATCCAATGTTATATTTTTAGCTAAACCTAGGAAGGCTGTCTTTTCATACTGCATCCAACAACCTCATTTTAGGCCTTCTTCAAGTTCTTATAATGAAAAGGAAATAAGATTGAGGAAAGGGATGCTGTAAAGCTAATTGCATGTTGGTTATGAAGATAACAGAGAACGAAATGAAGAGAAGCATAAAACTAGAGACTTAAGTAACAAATCAATGCAATATCGGAAAGAAGGTTCCATTTCTCCAGGATAAGCTAACAGAGAACAAATTTAAATCAAAGCATCCAGCATCTGATGTTGCAAATAAAAAAAAATAATGCAGTAAATTGTCACAAATGATTACCCCCAAAAAATGACTACATGGATTTAATTTACACATGCATTTCACATAATAGGCAAAATATTAAAGAAATGTAAACCTACTTAGGCACAAATGTTGCCAATAATCCATGCTTTCGAGCAACGGCTCTTATGACCTCACGAACATAAATCAAATTATCAGCAGCAATACTGCAAACATCATAGCCCAGTGCTATTTCAAACTGGCCTTTTCCAGATTCTGCATGGAGCTGCAAATAGAGATGTTTAGATCAAATATAGTGAGAAAAGATGATATTACTCCTAAGTGTGACTCATGCCAACTTCTTTAGTAATGAGGTTGAAAATACAGACGTCACCCTATCTAATAACATCACACCATCACAGGCAGAGGAAGATAATTCCCCTCCTATAACCAAGTATTGAATGATGATGAGAAAACACAACCTGTTGACATTTTGAATAAACACTATCATTGTAAAATAAATCAACTTAATGTGTTCCATGTCACTCAATATGATCGTGAGATCATGTAACTGGATTACACAGACAATTCTGAAGGCCAGATTTTAGGTATCTATATATTGATCGGACAAGGCTTGATGACGGTGGGCGTGTGCTTCGTATCATAGTACACTGGCAGACATGCAATATACAACAGAAATAAACGTAAATCTTTACAGGCAAAATTGCATTCTTTGAGATTGAAAACTGGGTATGCAACTTGAACAGGTTAACCTTGTTTGTGTGCAGTTGTATCAGATTTGCAAGTAATAGAATCCCAATGACAGGCAATGATTTCTGATGTTCTAATGCATGATAAATTTTGTGAAAACAAAATCTAGAGGGTGGGAAATCACATTGCTCACCTGATCGACTGAAATATTCATGGACTGGAGAGCAAAGTTCATTTCTTGAAGAATGGGAGATACAGCATCAAATCCAGAAGTTGAGCAATATGGAGTCCCATCAACTGGGGCCCACTCTTCTTTCCCTTCTCTGTATATTTTTGGCATTGTTATTAATTTCCTTAAAGACGTACGACCCAAATCATAAAGAAAATATAGGAATAAAACCTAAGGTACCTACCTCAAAATGCTCTTCAAGAGGAAAAACTCATTTTCAAATCCTGCATTCATTTCCTACACATGAAGAACACATGAATCCAAGTCCAAAGATAAATTCAGGTTATCACATGAATTTGATTGACAAGATTTGGCTTGCTACCAAGTTAAATTCCTCCTTTAGAATTCTTGAAACCCTCCGTAAAGCTTCCCTTGGACAATATTCCCAAGCTTCACCAGGTTTTATATGCATGTCAGCCAGCACCATTTCCTCTTTTCCTGTCCTGATGAGTAAAATAATACATATTAACTAACAGTTGTGCATTAAATATGACACCGATTATCCAAAGGACTTTCAAAGCCTAGCATGATAAAGGTAACAATTAGATGTTAAATAGAATCCCATACAATGACATTGTATGTCTTGTGATTGTCAAGATGGTTTTCATGTAAAAGATGATGTGGGACAACTAACAGACTTACTAGCGGTGGTAAAAATCAGCAACAAGCAATATAATATTGGATAGACGCAGTCTAGTCGCACAATTGTTGATTTAGAAAACCACGCCAACAACAGAAACAACTGAGTAACCGTCCCTCCCGCGATGAGGAAACATAGGACCGTTTGGTAGTTGAGGAACTACCACAAGTCTAGGGAATTAAATCCACCCAAAGTCCTGTCGGAACTCCGGATTGGAATAACGCACTCACAGCCAACAGTGATGATGAATCACGGGCTAGGTATCATATCTCACAAATCGGCGGCAGATGAAAGCAAATACGTGATAAGCAAAATCGTAGTGAGAGGGCTAGCACGTATCTCTACGCCGGTGCGTGGAGAAGATCACATGGTGCTTGTGTACCACCCTTCAAATACAACAAAATAATAGCCCACTCCTCACAGGGAGGTAAAATGCTACAATAAAATAGCCCAGGGTGGTAATCACAACAGTTGACGGGTCACCGATGGTGCGTACGTCGTTGGAAAAGTGCCTCAAGAAGTGTGCTGCAAAATCAATACGCCGAGATGCTGGCACACAAATCAAGGCAACTGACGTAGGCCTTGAGATGCACAATCGTGGGTCCTCGATATGTGTGCAAAAGTGGCACGCAAAACGAGACAAGTCGAGGACGTAGTGTGCTGGATGAGACGTCGCCTTCACCCTCCGCCAGCGCCGTCTGCCGTCGCCAACCGCCTGCTACCTCACCCTGCAACCGTCCGACGCCCCCCTTTCTGGTTCAGTTGGGGAAGAAGCTAGAAGAAAGAAAATAAAAAAGGGAGAGAGGATGGCAAGGGGAGGGGCTCGTGACCTTTAAAGAGTCAACTTGGTCTAGCCAGGTTGATTGAGCTTGGGTCCAAACCCAAACCCCCCATGGTTCGAGTCACCCTACTTAAAGACCCCTCCAGGCTTTAAATTACTACGTAGTCTGACCAGGTCTCAAGATCTCCAAGTGGTCCAAGCCATCTGGTTCAGCCCTGGTCTGAGCCAGGGCTCGATCAGGTCCAAGCCAGGCCCGACTTGGTTCATGGTACTGTGGTAGTGCAGCAGGTGATGCAACCAGTGTTGGTAAGAAGTCATCCGGACTCGGAATTGAGAGCCGGTTGTGCCGTTGGGATCGTCTCAGCGAGGCCGACCTCGTTGCACATCCCGTTTGCCAGTTGGTGTCGCACTTGCACGTTTTACGAGGACGCTTGTGCGTACCGTCCAAGGTTGTCCCGGACTCCAATTTGAGTGCCGTCAGTCTCGTCTCAACGAGGTCCATCCAGTTTCAGCATACATCTGCCCCGACTTGCATCATTTTATGTGTCACTTCTACACGCATATCGAGGTTATCAATTTGGGCTCCGTTTCTTGCACCGATCGCACCTTTGGATTCGTCTCAACAAGACGGACTCAGCTCCAGAGTGGTGCTGCCCCTACGTGCCACTTATTGATTCTATCAGAATTGGAGTCCCAAAGTAATCTCTTGCAACATGTTTTCCATCTATTTCCGTTTTGATGTGTTCTTGCCGAATCGAGAATGGACGACATTGATTTTAGATGAGCGAGCGAGTGATAATGTGATTCTCCAGTCTATTGTTGATTCACTGTTGAGGACTGACAAGAGTTTTGTAGAGGGTGATAGAGCTTTTGTGGAGTACTATCGGCGGGTTAAAGGTGTCACCACAGGACACTCCACTACTTATGTGGATGGAGTTTTGTGTACTATAGATCCATGTAGATCTTCTATTTGCTTGGGTCGAGATTGGCTATCCAAGCGCCATGCTACAGTGGATTGTGATAGACGTCGATGCTCCCTCTTGCACGCCCATTTCGATGGATGTGAGTTCACGTTTTCGGATTCTTCACTTTATTCTCTTAAGGCAATGGAAACATTGTCAAAGTTAGTTGATATAGTCTTGCCAGATATAAATGGTGATCAATTAGATAGGTCGGTTCAAACTTAGGGTGCTAGTGTTGATCCTACGACTGACGATGTTCGGGATGCTACTCTAATTATTGAGTTTGGACTTCATTTGATGGCGGGCGATGTGTTTGAGATGAATTCATTACCGTTGGTCATCAGTGAGTCATCAGATATTGCTGCGTGGGATCAGACACTCATTGTTGAAGCCGGATTTGACTTACTTTCTGAGTACAACGTTTATGTTCCAGATGTCCAGTGTCATTCCCTATGTCTTGCAGACGTTGCTTCATCTGAGTTTGAGTTGCTATGGTGTCACTTTGAGGCCCATTATTAGTGCCACCTTCAGCTCCTCACCCTGATGATCTATATGCAGTTGATTGCGCACCGCTGGTCTGTTGCCCCCTTGCTCCTCATATGGCTTCTTCGGCATTTCAAAACTCGAGGACGAGTTTTTTCGAACCAAGGAGGATTGATGCAGGAGCAGACTCATAGGCAGCATAGAGCAGGCGTCTATCGGGCTTAGAGCCACCTTCTCTGGATTGGAGACGATGCATGGCCCGTTTGATACATAGAACTACACTTATTTGATTTTATTAGCCCCATTTATGGCCCAATATGTAATTTTCTATTTTTTAGGATTTTTTAGGTGCGATTTTCGCACTAATTAGAGGCTAATGGAGACAATGGAAGGATAAGATCGGATGGTTTAAAGTCGGGATAGGAGTCTAAAAATCGAGTCTATATATGTACCCTTATTTCAGAAATTAAAGATGATCATTGAAAGAAGAAAAAAATGACCTGAGTGTGCGTTTGCCACTGCGGTGCCCTTCTTCCTCGGTGAGACGCCGAGGAAACTTGTCCCCGGTGTGACGCCGGAGAATATCCCAACCTGCTGGTGCGACATCAGCAGTTTCCCCCCTTTCTTGGCCCGCATCAAATGTTTTACATACATGGTTCTACAAAATGATTTTCAGGTAAATGTCTAAAGAAAACAACAGTCAGCGGCCCTTTGAAGACTTACCTATAGAAACATTAGGACTAAAACATCGCATTTAGGGCTAATGTAAACATGCATTTAGGATTAAACTGCAAGTATTAATAACTTAACTGTAGTTTGCTAACTAGGCTCCTCACCTTTTCATCCTCAATACATTGGGACATGAAGGGTAACCAAAGAAATAACGAACAGAGGGAAGAGTGGTGAAGACTAAAGAAGGAAAGATAAGGGAAAAGAAAAGAGGGGAAAAGCAGAGGAAGAAAAGAGAAACAGAGAGGAGGAGAGAAGGCCTCAAAAAGTATGTACTTTCAATTAGTGGGTTAACTTAGAAGCTATAAATTATTCATCTGTGATTGCAAAAAGTTTCTGCTGGGTTTTCCTAGGTTTCACTGTCATTGATCATTCAGCATAATAGCTGGTGGTTAGTCATATTGGT
Organism: Zantedeschia hybrid cultivar; assembly: GCA_030544215.1. NCBI lineage: Eukaryota > Viridiplantae > Streptophyta > Magnoliopsida > Alismatales > Araceae > Zantedeschia > Zantedeschia hybrid cultivar. Next base: position 6,219,530 of record JARZZO010000002.1, read on the forward strand.
TCTGAAATTCATGGAAGTTTTCCCATGAATGTTTAGAACTTTTATTTGTGTCTTGATCCCTTCATACTTGCGTGCCCATTAGAATTCTTGGATCTGATTTAGTGGGGCACATTAGAAGAATACTCTTCCTTAAAGAAAGTAGCAAGTTCTTGCAGGATGGTCTCCAGAGAGGCTTCTTCTTGCGTCTGTCATGGAAGTCACAGTTTCAAAACTGGAATCCAGCTTTTCAAAGAAACTCAGAGAGAAGATTGCATACATCTGAATGCCTAAGACACTGCACCGGTAACACCCTTGAAGCACAGGGCCGACCATTTATTTCTCCTTTCAAAATAGGTCTATGGTAGAGCTTTTCAGGGGATTGCTTCATGAAATCCTGTTATTGTGAAGGCCCTTAATTGGAAGCCTCTCTGAGACCCTGCCTTAAAGAGTCTTTCCATAATGTGACAAATTTGATGAATATCTAAGCTAGTTAGGAGAATTTGAAATGTAAGACACTGGGTAATGAATTGAATAGGAACACTGATATTCGGCCTTTAAATATCAACTGGACTACATGCCATCTATCCCTGGATGTCACTTTCATCATTATGCATGCACAAGAGAGAACACCAATGCTGGGACCTCAAAAAAAGGGGGGGGGGGTGATATGAATATCTTAAGGATTATGTTTCTAGCTGAACCTAATTTCCACTCAGGCTTCCAGAATTACTGATACAAACAGAGAAAAGATGATGAAATCAAGAGAACATTTATGGAGATTAGAGACAAAGAATGAGAATTATAACACAAAATGGGGGAAATTTTTCTCAAGAAAAATAAATAATGACAGTGTTTTGGTACCATGGAAGCTTGTGCTTCGTCTTCAGATCAGGTATGAGCCTGATCTCACCAACAGCTGTAAGATTTGTCCCGTCTGCTGGCCCATCACAATGTGAACTCATCCCCATTGATGCAAAAGTCAAACCCACACCTTTATCCACTACAACATCATAGAATCGTTTTGCTGGAATGACCTGTAGAAATGACACGTATGAGCAATAATTCAAGTAATAGATTAGTTTCATGCACATCAGTTGCTTAGAAACCACCTGCATATAAGTAGGTGTTAAAAAAAAAACTTTTGTTGTTTTTATAAAGGGCAGCTATACACCAAATTTACTGATCCATAAATAGAGAGTAATGGAACAACATAATCAAGAGGTGAGATAAATAAGCATTGACAAGCCAAATGAGGACATAAGGCTCATGTTTACATGACTGACTATTGACATCACATAACACCAACTCCAGCAATCTCTCTACCAAAAGAAAAAGGAAACCTAATGCTCATACATAAATCCTAGATGCTGAGCAAAAAGAACTTTCACATAGTACAGCTTAAACTGCAAATGTAATGTGCACTCCAAATGAAAATGATATCCAACCCAATACTTAAATAGAACCATTCCTACACATTTTTTACAGCTTCAAGTTTGCTGCCATTAGTGACTTAAGTTAAAATTTCTAATGCTATTTCAACTCCTAATTTCCAGGACGTCTCTTCAATGCTGGAGTCTTCTTATTCCAAACAAAGATATCCTCATTATCGGCCCCATTGCTTCCAATGAACTGCCCAACCATTACTTCCATCTCAAACTCAAAAGCCTACATAAAAATAGCCTCATGTGCTTCTGTGACACTCAGACTGAGAGGAATCAGGTACAAAGTCCTGTCATTGGTTTCCAATTTTGACTAGAATGCCAATGCTAACACAGTTAGAGGAAGCAGTTCAAATGTGCTACAAATTGAACCAAAAGCTTCTGACACAAAGAACATTCTCCATCTAACGATGTGAATGTAAATTGGAAGGCAACTGTTAGTACTATAAAGAAACGATCCAATCTAAGTCTTAGAACTGAATGGATATGGATTGAAAATAATTATTAGATAGCTGAATTGCCAAGCCCAGACATCCTCCTAAAGCATCCATTTCAGGAGACAATCTTCATGACAAGTTGCCTACACTAGATGAGCATGCATCTCGAACCTGAGGCAGCTTGATGCACAATAAAAACTCCTCAAAGAGGTCATTCTAGACAAGGCTTGATTCAGAATCATCACCAAGTTGTCACTAGAAGTTGTCCCAAGAGCTTCCCTGAAATGAGCTTTCTAGAGAGATAAAATGCTAAGGATATAAAGAGTGTCGTCCACCACTTCGTACCATCCATTCCAGATTCCTGCCTAGGAATCCAAAAGGCCTGTGTGTATTTGATTCTGGTCTGCTCTTGGCCTTCTTTCATGGACTTCTTTGAAGCTGATGCACTAAGAATCAACTGAGGAAGATAAGCTATCTGCCTTTGCATCTGCATACACTACAGTATATCAACAGGGATGTGGAAGACTCCAGCCTCTTAATACTAAAGCATGAGTTACTGATAAGATTTCTATGGTTTTCCCAAAGGGAGAAAATAGCTTTGCAGGTTGACCAATCATCATGGAGACCATGATCAATTATCTCATCTATAATTGTTTGTGACACATTGGTTGAAGCTCATCAGAGTCCACACAACTGGCCCAATTCAGAACTCTGCCAATGCAGCTGCTTGTTGCTTAGCACATGTCCACTATTGATGCATTTTTAATCAGGTGAATTAAAATAGCAAGTGTTTTAAAATAATTCCCACCGATGCTAAATTATCTAAAATCATTTTGATCACAACACAAAATGTTCATTATATGGATTTTGATAAAGTGTTAAATTGATCATTTAAGGGCAATCATATGCATCATACTCATGTTTTTATCTGCAAAATAGCATGGAATGATAGATAATTGTGTACCAAGTCCAACGGTACCAATTTCGTCAAATTCTGACTTAAAAACATCGTCATTTCATGTGATCAAAGGAGTATAGCGCATTTGCGGTTTTTCGACAAAACCGAGACGAAATAAATAAATATGATGATATTTTTATGATAATGCGCTAAATTATATTTATTTGATGTGAACAGGACATGCCGATGATGCAGTGCAGCTGGTGGAGTTTTCGGAAATTTGGGGAAGGTCCAGTGTGCGGATTTCAACTAAAATAGGGGTAAAAATACAATTTGATTCCTTCCTTCGCTGGAGTTTCCTAAAACCCACTATTTCCCTCCGTCTCTCCGATTTCCTAAACACATCCTGTTCCTTCTCCAAGTCTCCCACATATCCTCCTCCTTTTCCAACTCAAACCCGGCAGCCTCTCCTCCTTCTCTCTATAAATCTCTCCTCTCCTCTTTCTCTTCATCCCCCATCTCTGTTCTCTCTCTGTTTTTATTTTTTTTCCCAACCTCCTCTTCTTTTCCAACTCTCTTTCCCGCAGCCCTCTCTCCCTCTCTCCGGGTTCTCTCTCTCTTACGCTCTCTTCGGTTTTCCCTCCTATGCTCCCTCTCTGTTCTTCTCTCCGCAGCCTCTCTTTCTCTCCCCCACGCCCTCTCTCGGTTTCTCTCTGTCAACAAAACCCTGCGACCCAGCGTGCATACGTCCATGCAAGCATCCCAGCAAGCTGCGGTGAAGCCCACGCCTCCACACACGTAGCCGGCAAGCTTGTCCAGCATCCCAGCACCTGTCCACGTCCAGGTTCCTCCTTCCTCCAAAGCAGCACCCGGCTGCTTCCTCCTCCCCAACGCAGCAGCAGCAGCACTTGAAGCTTCTCCGGTGTACCTCCTTCATCCACGTGCTGTCCCAAGCCAGCACCCCTTCCAGCAGCAGCTTCATCAAGGGGAATTGTTGTTAGAATTTATTTATTTCAATCATGTTGTTGTTGTTTCTTACATTAGATCTAATGATTAGTTAATTAAGTACTAATAGTTCAAGTATTTTTACTTCTTATCATTAAATATTTGCATATTAGCGTTAATTTGATTGTTTAGATAGTTGCATGAACAGTAACGTCACTATTCACCTCTAACTTCCAGAATTTTATTCTTCCAATGTAAAATCTTTTTATTCAAATCAATCGATATCTAGTACTTGTTTTGATTTAAATTTTATTTAAAAAATGTTAAAAAAATAAAATAAAATGAAAAAAATCTTTTGATGAATAGTAACAAGGGGGTATGTGGCTAAGTTTGATTGGGCTCCATCACTATGCATGCGTATGCAGGGGCTTTGATTGAGTGTTCTTTTCATCATTTGTATTAATACCTTTGTTTAATTAGTTAAAGTTAATTGATTCCACTATTTTTTTTTACATTGTTTTTTTTTTTATAAAAAAAAGAAAAGATATCTAAATTTCCAAAATCCAAAGTTTTCAAAGTTAAAAATTTAACTCCCTGTGGTTCGACTCGGACTCACCGCTATTAAATTTCCAAATTATGATTTGAGTGAGCCGGATAAATTTAGATTGGACGTTTTCATGTGTTTAACGACGCACAATTCGAAATGATCAATTTTTGGCGCCGTTGCCAGGAAGTTAGATTTTTAATTTTGATTACCTTGGATTTAGTGTAATTATTCTTTAGCTAACCTTCTTTTTCTTATTTTTGCAAGGTATTAATTGAAAAAAAAAAAAAAAAAAGGAAAGCAAAATCATGGTAAGTGTGTTCCAACTTTCTATATTTTAATTTCCTGACTTTAGTTAGTTTCTATTTTTGTAGTTTCTAATTTAGATAGGTTTCCATTAACTAAAAAAAAGGAACAAAAAGAAAAACATCCAAATTTAAAAAAATCTCCATTTCCAAGATTATAAACCTTCCATGTTAGGTCATGCATCATGTAGGACTGCATTTTTAGACTGTTTCCTTTTTTGTAAATTTCCATTTTGTTGAAGATTGCGGGGGACAAGGTGAGATCTCTACCTTCCTTAAATACCATGTTCATGCATTTCCATGATTGCATAGAACCCCTTGTTTGATTTGGTTGTGCACTTCACATAAAAATATCTTAAGGGCAAGTCCATTAACAAAATAAGGTGGGGATTTGACTACCCTTCCTTGGCCCAAAAACAACCATCCCTTGCACTCTTTCACTAGCCCAAGCCCATTAAAAGTGAGTAGGAATTCAATTTAGGGTTCACAATGAGATTTGGGTCTAGCTTGAGCCCACTATCACTTTTGGAAACCGGTGTCTAAGGTTAGAGGTCAATGGCAAACGCTTAAGTGGGTCGGTGGTTCTTTAATTAGGTCCCTACGAAAGTAGGGGGAGCCTCCCACCACCCCACCTCTTACCTGGCCGATTGATAATTGTGAGGGTGGACTTGAATTAAACCTAGATTAATTTGTGAGAAACACATCATGTAGGCTAGTTTAACCATAGTTGTCTTAGGAATAATTGTGTGATAACTTGTTTGCATCATTAATAAATAAAAAAATAATAATAATAAAAAAAGATTTTCAGCATGGAGTGGACTCAAATGAACCAATTTCTTGGCCCATGTCTTAATACCATCACACCTTTCCCTCCACCACCTAATATGGATTTGGCTCATAGATTAGCTAAGTTAGACAAATTGGCCCACACAATTGATCAATTTCTAGCTTTGGGCCCAGAACCGTCCTCATATCCCACACAATCATATACCGATCAAGAGAGATGCCCCATTTGGGCCAATCAGGACCATTATGATACCCCACCTGCTCTTCAATTTCCACCTCACCAGGCCCAAGCTCCAAGTCTAGTTATCCAAGACTTCTCGGATTGGCCCCAATTCCAGGTCTACTCTAGTGGTTTGGCCCACAATCATGGACACTCCGATTATCCATTGTCCACAAGCTCTTGTCCACCTTGCTTTCAATCAAATTATTCGACATATTCTTATTCTTCGCAGTCTGATTATCAGCCCAGTTATCCGCATTCTCAAGATGATCAATTCATGCAACTTAAACAAATAGTCTTGGCCCAACAACAAACCATTGGTAGAATGCAGGCCCTAGCTGACTGTTTGACCGAAACTAATCTAAGGATGGATTTAGAAGAAGTGCTTAGCAAGCCCATTGAAAATCTGCAATCTTTTTCACCTGATTTTGACCAACAAATCAACTCACAAATTCAACTTGACATCGTTCAATCCGGCAATGGTCACATCATGCCTGATCTTGAAAACAGAGAGAATCTTACGGAGTCGCATCAGGTGAGAATAGGGAATGCTAGCATGAATCAATCTATGAAAAATCCTTAGACTGGTCAACAAGATGCATCCATGATCATACCTGTCTGTCCTGAGGAAAGCTTAAGTGATAGAAAAGGAGAAGGGGAAGTGAGTGATCATTTAGAGGTTAAGCCGGATTTTGAACACTTCATATTCCCCACAGTGGAAGTCAATATGCATGCTAGTCCGAACCTCGAATATTTTTTCTTCCCAATAGAAAAAGTGGATATTCTAGAAGATATATACCCGGTGGATAGAGAGAAGATGGAAAACCCTCAGACTGACCAGCAAAGTGAAGTCACGATCATACCTATCTCTCTTGAGGTGTGCTTGAAGGAAAAAGGAGAAGGAGAAATGAGTGATTTGCTGGATATTGAGCTGGACTTTGAACACTTTCTATTTCCCATAGAGGAATTAAATACACATGATGGTCCGGATCTTGAATATTTCTTCTTCCCAATGGATCAGAAAGTGGATAATCTTGAGGAATTGCATCAAGAGAAAACTGAAGCCATAGACTTAGCTAATCATCAAGAAGAGCCCATTGAGAGTAAGTTGGGGGGAGATGAAGGAGACGAGAAAGATTCTAGTGAGAGCCCATATATTCACCTACCTATGATCCGTTTCTCGAGTGTTAGAGAATCTAAGCCCAATAGCCTCCAAAAGCTGGCCCGACTCAAGGAAGTGAGGGAATTATTGGGCCAAGTCCACGTCAATAACCATTTTCTCAAAGAAACTCACTGTGTTGCCCAACTCAATTCTTACAATATCGATAACATCAATCTTTACTGGATTTTATTGAAATTTGAGGCCAAACCGAACCTGTTCTCAGTCTCTATCTTTGAGAAAGTTGGAATCCACAAATTAAAGTGCACGTCGGTTGCTTTGCAGTCAATTGATCATTTCATTAAGCAGCCACATGACATGATCCAAGATACTCTTATTCAGATGGATAGGAGCCACATATTTGTTGATTTCCCCATCTTCGACATTGGATCATCCCCTACATTGAATCAATGGCCCATCATTCTGGGAACTTTTGATCTTTTTATCGAGGATCAAGTCCTTCAATTTAGTCAAAGACAAGAAGCAAGGTACATAGTTGACATGGCCTATGAATCAAGTAGAACCAATATCCTATTGACCATGTGGAAAAATTCTTTTCTTTGGAATCTCAATGATAACATTCTGACTCATCAGCTACATGAAATGCTGGGTGCCCTCCAACCAACAAACTTCAAAATGCATGCATTGAAATTTGTGCTAGTAGGCATTGGATAGTGTGCACATTCCGTCTGGCTGAAGACGATAAACTTAGCGCTTGTTGGGAGGCAACCCAATATTTTACTTCAGTTTTTGTATTTCTTTTCTTTTTAGGTCCCTGAGCAGCAATCGCCGTGGGTACGTCGCATCATCTTCATTACAGGTTGTTTCGCTCCTTCACAAATTCTCTTCTGGCTAACATGTTTTCCATAACTTTTATGCCATTGAGGACAATGTCAATCAAGTTGGGGGGTGGGACAATCAAGTTGATATGCATTTATTGGAAATCTTTTGAAGAAAACTGATACCTTTCACTGAAAAATGGTCAAATTTTTAAAAACTTCTTCTCACATCCTATGAAAATTGCATGAAAACCATGTCTCATTAAGTAAATCTTAAACAAATCAGTTTTCTGTTAGTCACATTGGTTAAAGAGCCTTTAAAGTTTAAAGATCCCACTTTACAAAAATTCACGGCAGGATGATTTTCACACACACACGGCAACTTAGAATAAATGGAAGATCTTAAAAGTATAGAATTGCTGGAATTAACCTCAAGGATAAGACTACTTATTCTAATTTTTCTTTTGGGTTGAACGAAAGGAATGTGTAGGATCCGTAATAGGGGACTGTCCCACTCAGCACTCTAAAAGAGGCGGTCATTTAAAATGGACAGCTGTAAACACTAAAGGCAATAGAAGGCATTAAAAGAGCTAAAGGAAGGTAGGTGGCAAAAAGTACGCACCTCCCCTCAGGCAATTCAAAGAGAGTGGCAAAAAGTACGCACTCTCAAAAGCAAAAATACAATAAAATGAAGAAAAAACGCCACGCTAAAAAGTCCATCGTACCAAAAATATGACCAAGTCGTGAAAAGTGATGAGTTGGGACGGGAACTGAAAAACGGTCCTCACTGACTGATCGGGAAATCTTTTATTCTCTTCTCCTCTCCAAGTAGTCTTATCTAAAGGGTAGTAAAGGCAAGAATATACCAGAAAGGTCGGAAACGAGTTCTAAGTGTGTCAAATTTCATGCACAATCACCTGTCGTGAATCAAAATATTGTGGGACATGAAAACTTTTAGCTTAACCAATCGGCTACCACTTAAATTGATTGTGAAAGATACTACAAATGAAGCATGATAATTCATTGTTTGTCCTAACTTTTCCTTATTTGCATTGCTAAGGGACTAGCAATGAGTAAGTTGGGGGGTGTGATAAAGTGTTAAATTGATCATTTAAGGGCAATCATATGCATCATACTCATGTTTTTATCTGCAAAATAGCATGGAATGATAGATAATTGTGTACCAAGTCCAACGGTACCAATTTCGTCAAATTCTGACTTAAAAACATCGTCATTTCATGTGATCAAAGGAGTATAGCGCATTTGCGGTTTTTCGACAAAACCGAGACGAAATAAATAAATATGATGATATTTTTATGATAATGCGCTAAATTATATTTATTTGATGTGAACAGGACATGCCGATGATGCAGTGCAGCTGGTGGAGTTTTCGGAAATTTGGGGAAGGTCCAGTGTGCGGATTTCAACTAAAATAGGGGTAAAAATACAATTTGATTCCTTCCTTCGCTGGAGTTTCCTAAAACCCACTATTTCCCTCCGTCTCTCCGATTTCCTAAACACATCCCTTCCTTTATTTTAAAAATCATCTCTCTCTTTCTCATTTTAGAAAGTCGAATCCTATTTCTTTTCCAATTTCCTCTTCCTCTCCAGATCCAAATCCTGTCCCTTCTCCAAGTCTCCCACATATCCTCCTCCTTTTCCAACTCAAACCCGGCAGCCTCTCCTCCTTCTCTCTATAAATCTCTCCTCTCCTCTTTCTCTTCATCCCCCATCTCTGTTCTCTCTCTGTTTTTATTTTTTTTCCCAACCTCCTCTTCTTTTCCAACTCTCTTTCCCGCAGCCCTCTCTCCCTCTCTCCGGGTTCTCTCTCTCTCACGCTCTCTTCGGTTTTCCCTCCTATGCTCCCTCTCTGTTCTTCTCTCCGCAGCCTCTCTTTCTCTCCCCCACGCCCTCTCTCGGTTTCTCTCTGTCAACAAAACCCTGCGACCCAGCGTGCATACGTCCATGCAAGCATCCCAGCAAGCTGCGGTGAAGCCCACGCCTCTACACACGTAGCCGGCAAGCTTGTCCAGCATCCCAGCACCTGTCCACGTCCAGGTTCCTCCTTCCTCCAAAGCAGCACCCGGCTGCTTCCTCCTCCCCAACGCAGCAGCAGCAGCACTTGAAGCTTCTCCGGTGTACCTCCTTCATCCACGTGCTGTCCCAAGCCAGCACCCCTTCCAGCAGCAGCTTCATCAAGGGGAATTGTTGTTAGAATTTATTTATTTCAATCATGTTGTTGTTGTTTCTTACATTAGATCTAATGATTAGTTAATTAAGTACTAATAGTTCAAGTATTTTTACTTCTTATCATTAAATATTTGCATATTAGCGTTAATTTGATTGTTTAGATAGTTGCATGAACAGTAACGTCACTATTCACCTCTAACTTCCAGAATTTTATTCTTCCAATGTAAAATCTTTTTATTCAAATCAATCGATATCTAGTACTTGTTTTGATTTAAATTTTATTTAAAAAATGTTAAAAAAATAAAATAAAATGAAAAAAATCTTTTGATGAATAGTAACAAGGGGGTATGTGGCTAAGTTTGATTGGGCTCCATCACTATGCATGCGTATGCAGGGGCTTTGATTGAGTGTTCTTTTCATCATTTGTATTAATACCTTTGTTTAATTAGTTAAAGTTAATTGATTCCACTATTTTTTTTTACATTGTTTTTTTTTATATAAAAAAAAGAAAAGATATCTAAATTTCCAAAATCCAAAGTTTTCAAAGTTAAAAATTTAACTCCCTGTGGTTCGACTCGGACTCACCGCTATTAAATTTCCAAATTATGATTTGAGTGAACCGGATAAATTTAGATTGAACGTTTTCATGTGTTTAACGACGCACAATTCGAAACGATCAGATTTGACTCGATCAACATATACCCTCAATAAATAAGAATATTTCATACCTACAACACAGGAAAGTTCCACAAACTTTGCTGCATTGAATGTATCATCATATGCCAGTTAAGTGCTCAAACAGTCATACCCTCATAACTTCTTGAATCTTGATTGCATGAGTCAGAAAATTGCCAACATAAAGTATTCATTTGACTCATTTCCATTAAATTTGGATGCTGAGAGATAGCTTCTCAGTCTCCACTTTGCATTCCACAAGACTTGCTTCCAAAGTAAATATAATAAGAAATTCCAGCAAAAATTGATTAATCAGAACTATTTGCTTTGTACATTATAAGCTAGGAAAATACCAATTAAAATTGATTCTTTTCAATTTTAACATTGATGCTGATGGAAAATGTCCCAATCTTCATAGTAGATTCAGTAAACCTTCTTCGGCAAACTATAATCCACAAAGAAGCTCCACTAAATGAATCCATGAACTTCCATAAAGTTTTTGGGCATCAAATTTGCTTATCTTCTACATTTATTAGAGTAGATCATAAAACCTCCTTCTGTTGAAGCATGTTTACACAGCAGCAAGGTCCATTCATCACTTTCCTAAAACTGTTATCTTATGCTCAAGGAATTCAATAATGGATCTCAGGATCATCTAGTAAAGCCAATGGGAAGAGATCTTGATAAATCTTTAAGGGATGATGGATACTGGACAAAGATCATGAAAAGATAATATCATCTAGTAAACTTTCAAGCTATGCATAGGAAAGAGAAATAAAAAAACTATGTGACCTATCCCAGTTTCTCACAGAAATTTCTGACTTTTATTAATTTCTTATGAACTGTTTCAATTTGCTGCAAGTGTTTGAAATCATGTGAGTTTTTGAGTTTCTCATGGAGTGATGGAGACAAATTGGAAGTCTTGTTTTGGCAAGTCTTGATCCTGGCTATAAGCCGAGACTAGTAGCGTAGTGGATAGGCTCCGGCCTTCGGCAGGTTAAATTCCTGCACGTCGTGGGTTTGATTCCTTGCACTTCCCTGAACTAGTTCTTCCAGCATGTAATTCTCCCCTCACGTGCTGGGGCAGTTTAACCGGTACGATGTAGGTGTTTGGCTCAGGAGCTGCCCTTGCCCCAGCTGGGATTTCCCACAAGTACCATCTCAGTCTTTAAAAAAAAAAGGATATAAGCCAAGACTGAAAACTTTGCAAGAATTTTATGAGAATCCAAGCTTCAGCAAATTTCACCCCTCGCTGCACCACTTTTCACACAACTGGTAGATCATTTTAAACTAATCATCCATCCCTTCTTCCATCAGTTTCACTTTAACTACTTAGAAATATTGTGTTTTTTTCTTGACATGACTGGCTCCAACCAAAAGAAATGTTCTCTTAGAATCTACCACCCAATCAGAAAAGAAAGCCCATTTCTTGCAATTCAGCAAACAGTTCTCCATGTTTCAGAGTTTAGAGATTTTCTCGTAGAACTCTTGTGCACATCAGCCACTGCACCCATTAACATCTGCACATCTCCTCTAGACACTGAAGGCCTCCACTAATGCCAAATTAACTTTGAACAAGGAAGAGAGAACATACATAAAACAGACCAAGTTCAAGTAAAGATTGGACTAACCCAGGTAAGTAGTCTTACTAAAAGTCTTAATGAACTCTTCTTTGGGCAGATGCAACAGAAAACTGGTGCACTGCTCTTTGCAGAAGAAAAATAAACAGGGGTCAGTAATTAACTAATCAAAAGAAATCACTGCATTGTTTTATGCATGTCACACTGCTTCTCTTTTGCACCAGATAACTCAGGTTTTCAACAGCACTGATGACTCCACTTTTCAACAGCACTGCTAACTCTAATCTGTCAAGCCTAACTCATCATATCCATGGATGACACTAATGTATCATTGCATTTTAACAGAGAAGAGATATTTTAATAGTACAATGAAACCAATCAAACAATTTCTATTGCCTTGCACTCTGTTATCAAAGGCAGGCGAGGCGTTCGCCTAGGCGACGAGGCGAGACGAGGCGAGGGGTCGGCGCCTCGCTTTCCCGGTTTTCGCCTAGGCGATCGCCGGAAACGCCTCGCTCGCCCAGTCGTTCGCCTAGGCGCGCCTCGCACGCCTTCAACGCCTCAGGTCCGGTTCGTTTGGAGCCCACCGGCCCGCTACGAAGAAGCCCACGGCCCACTGTCTCTCCCGCCCACTGTTATAAGCCTCCCCCCTCCACCGGTTACCCTAATTTCACTGCGTCCCGACACGAGCCGAGCGGCAGGCGATCTCCTCCGGCAAGGATACGAGCGGGCATCGGCGGGAACCGACTCCGGCGGCAGCGGAGAACTTCTCCGGCGACGGCGACGGCGACGACGACGGCAGGTAAGTCGTATCTCTCTCCCTCTCTCTCTGTCTCTCCCGCTCTCTCTGTCTCTCCCGCTCTCTCTGTCTCTCTCGCTCTCTCTCTCTCTCTCTCCCGCTCTCTCTGTCTCTCTCGCACTCCCTCCTTCTCTGTCTCTCCCGCTCTCTCTGTCTCTCTCGCACTCCCTCCTTCTCTGTCTCTCCCGCTCTCTCTGTCTCTCTCGCTCTCTCTCTCTCTCTCCCGCTCTCTCTGTCTCTCTCGCACTCCCTCCTTCTCTGTCTCTCCCGCTCTCTCTCTCTCTCTCTCCCGCTCTCTCTCTCTCTCGCACTCCCTCCTTCTCTGTCTCTCCCGCTCTCTCTGTCTCTCTCGCTCTCTCTCTCTCTCTCCCGCTCTCTCTGTCTCTCTCGCACTCCCTCCTTCTCTGTCTCTCCCGCTCTCTCTGTCTCTCTCGCTCTCTCTCTCTCTCTCCCGCTCTCTCTGTCTCTCTCGCACTCCCTCCTTCTCTGTCTCTCCCGCTCTCTCTGTCTCTCTCGCTCTCTCTCTCTCTCTCCCGCTCTCTCTGTCTCTCTCGCACTCCCTCCTTCTCTGTCTCTCTCGCACTCCCTCCTTCTCTGTCTCTCCCGCTCTCTCTCTCTCTCTCCCGCTCTCTCTGTCTCTCTCGCACTCCCTCCTTCTCTATCTCTCCCGCTCTCTCTCTCTCTCTCTCCCGCTCTCTCTCTCTCTCTCGCACTCCCTCCTTCTCTGTCTCTCTCAAATTATATGGTTATATTTGATAATTTGAGTGAATAAATATCATTCTGTATGATTATTTGGCTATTTTGTATAATAAGTAAATTATAATTTTTTTTTTTTTAAATGTCGCCTCAAACGCCTAGGCCATCGCCTAGGCGTTTGAGGCTGAGGCGACCCCCCGATCGCCTCGGTCGCCTCTCGCCTCAGACTACATAGGCCTTGCATACAGTTGGGAAATTGTGGACCACTATCAAAGTTAACCATGAACCATTGTCCTCGAGAAGTGTTGTTTCTATATTTTTAATTACCAAGAATCTTATAGAATTTCAAATGCATTTTCTGCGGATTGTTTGAAGAATCTGCTGATCATCTCTTTCGTAATTGTGGTATTAACAATGTGATTTGGAGGTCCTTATGTATCATACTCAAGGTTCTATGGGTACAGACTCATAATGTGGTGGATCTGATATATTGGTGGTATGATCATAACCCCAATTATAACCAGTCTCAGTTGTGGAGGTTGTTTCTCCCTGCAACGCTATGGGCCATATGGAATGAAAGGAATAAGAGAAGATTCAGAGAAGAATTTAGCAATGCTTCGGATATTATCAGAAGAGCTCTTAAATGGTTTAATGACTGGGGGACTTCTGTTGGTATTATTCATGTCATCGATCCTCCTCCTCTCCTTATCAAGGCCAGTAATTGGTTTATTTGAAGGGTGATTCTGTGTCCCAAGAATTGAGGGCAGGGTCTCTTTTCCTTTTTATTCTCATCAAGCTGCAGCAGTAAAAGATGTTCACTCTTTAAGTTTTGTTTTGATTTATTTTCTGGATAAATCATTGTCTTGGGTTCTGTTGTCAAGGTAAGGGGGAAGGGATGTTGTAACTGTTTGGGACAAGGGCTTGGTTTTTTATGGAGTGTTGTGGACTACTCCTTCGGGTGTCCTGTCCTAATCTTTGCCTGTGTTTTTGGGCTTGTATTATTTTCTGTTTCTTTTCAATGCATTGTGACAAGTTTTTTGTCACCTTAAAAAAAAGAATCTTACTTATTATATTTGTTAATTTCACCCACCCCAAAAAAGCACAAATGAAGCTGAATGGTGGAAGAAGGATAACAGCAAAGTAAATTAAGAAATGAAGATTTTGTTTGTTCAAAGAAGAACTCACACGGCATCTATGTTGACCGGAAGTGTCAATCCAAATGATACGCACAAATGTAACATCATCCAATGATGTCCTATTATCAATTGTTGCAATGGTGGAAGATTTAGTATTGGAATCAGTAGAACTTGACAGCTTGTTGAGGTTATAAAATTGCAATGCATTCTGTCTAAATATGCCTTTTATTGCCTCCACAGCTTCAGCAATAGTAAGATCACCATCATCACATATATCACATAGGACAGAATAGACAACTTCACGTGCTCGTTTCGCACCTGAAGAACCAGAAAAAAAAAAAAAAGACCATTATCATCGCATGCATACATAGGAAAGTTTACATGCTAATTTTGCCCCAAAGGAACCAGAAGAAAGTAAGAAAACAAAGCAAAAGTTTAAAACAAAATGCTTAGGTAGAGCAAGGAAGAAGAATATGTACTCTGTTCAACCACACTGCCCCAGACTTGTGTTATGTTCTATTTTTTGAAGTTTTTGCAAATGACCCACTTAATATCCATATTTGCAAATAACCCCTAGATGATTCATATTTGCAAATAACCCCTAGATGATTCATATTTTCATATAATCCCCCTAATTTAAAAGGATTTTTGCAAATACCCCCTAACAATTCTATATTTTAGATAGCCCCCTATATGATATGTATTTACATATAATTCCTTAACTATGATGTGTATGAAATTATTCAAACACCTAAGAAAAATCACAGAGACATCTACCCGTAAATTTATTGTATGAATTTTAGAGGTATATTCAACATCGACAAAATATTTCTATTTATAAATGTATGTTGTTTGAAAGGAGTTCGTATTTTAATTGAGGATATTATTGATATTCTCATTTAATAGCCTTCACATATTCTACTAGGGTAACAGTATTTTGGCTTAAATGAAATTAAAAATACACCATAGTTACGGGGGTTATATGCAAATACAAATCATACAGGTGGTTATCTACAGATATGAGTCTTTTTGGTGGTTATTTGCAAAGACACTTTTTTCCTTCCTAGTTTTTGAAGATTAATGTAAAGTGCTTATGCCAAGGGTAAACAATATGCAATTTATTTTGCATATAGCATGCATTAAGCTTCTTATAATGTAGCCTAAAGGAATGTAACTGTGCTGCACCAGTCAAAGCAGAGGAGAATGGTTGAGACGGTTTGGCCACATAAAATGTAGACCAAAAGCTTCAACAATTAAAAGAGGAATCCAAATTCAAGTAGAAGTGGAAGCCTAAGGAAATTTAGGGTGTGTTTAGCACAGCTTCCAATTGGAAGTACCTTTAGAGTTTTATTTAGTTATTTTGTGAGAAAAAAAGGGTGGGCGTTGGAAGCCACTTTCATAGCATTTCATTTATTTCTTGGCTTCCAACCAAAAGCTACAACTTGAAGCTTCCAAATTGGGGAAAAAGTGGGGTTGTTAGGGAGAATTTGACCTTTGTAACAACCTAAAATTAGTTATAACTACTTGCACCATCATTTTTTATGTTAGAACTTATAAGAGACAGCCAAAAGTGGCTTCAATTAAAAGTTACGCCAAACACGCCTTTAGAAAGAAGTACAAAAACTGATTTGGGAAAGCTCCCTGTATCAAGAGATTTGGTTCCTGACAGGAAGTTAGGAACGAAGGGAGAATTAAGATTATGTTCTCTGATGTAAAAGCACAAGACCAGTGATTTCCTAATTGTGTTACAGTTTCTCGTCCTTAACTTTTGTTTATTCCTTTATTTAGTTTTTGTTTACATATTTTATTATTTTAATTTTTTATGATACATACATATATATATATATATATATATATATATATATATATATATATTTATATATACATGTATATTATTTGAACCTTATTCTCATGGTAGATATATCACTAAAGGCCAACCAGAAGTAGCTTGTCTTGCATCCGGTAATTGACAAAACCAATGGAGAAGTAAGATTATGGTTTCTTACCTAAAAGCGAAAGACAAGTGACTCTCTGATTGTTTTCCAGTTTGTTATTGATAACTTTCATTTATTTATTTATTTAGTTTTTGCTAACATATTTGAATTATTTTGTTTTCTTTTACAATACACATGCATTTATATATCTTATTTGCACTTTTATTTTTCATAGTAGATATTGCTAGAGTCCAACCAGCAGTAGCTGGGAATTTGGCATCTTATACAAGATACTCTTCTCCAATCTGGTAATTGATATGTATCAAGGTTTTGGCTTAATGTATGTAAAGGTTGACAGCTGGCCTGGAAGCTATTTCCAGTTTCCTCGGGTCCCTTAAGTTCTAAGCTGAACTCAAATTTATGCGACAAGGCATTATGATGATGATAATGATACCAATTGTATTCAAATTCCTATTCCATTCTTAGAGGTGTCATTTATTCTTTTTATGAATTTACTGTCTAGACTTAAATTAAATATAAATAACTAAAAAAGAACAATTCGAATTTAAATTAAAGAAAAAAAATCCAAAATTAAAAAATGAATTTACAATTTTTGGACTCTTAATTAAATTAAATAAAAAACTTTCATTACTTAACTTAATTAATTAAATATAACATAACTTTTAACTAATTCAATTAAGT
The DNA here is from genome assembly GCA_030544215.1 of Zantedeschia hybrid cultivar. Taxonomy (NCBI): domain Eukaryota; kingdom Viridiplantae; phylum Streptophyta; class Magnoliopsida; order Alismatales; family Araceae; genus Zantedeschia; species Zantedeschia hybrid cultivar. Next base: position 6,236,733 of record JARZZO010000002.1, read on the forward strand.
TTAACTTAATTATTTAACTTAAAGAACAAATGATACATGCTCGTCATGTTTCTAATTACTTCATAGCCTTTCTTCTTTTGATGAAAAATATTTTAAGAATTCAAATTAGTTGGACAGTAACTATATTTTCCACCAAATTAAGAAACAACATATCAGCAGGCAAGCCCATGGAAATAAGTATGATGTGCGGCAGTCATACCTAAATAGTAAGTCTCTGGGAATGCATAGCCATCAGAGCTGAACATAACCTTCAGCCAGCAACATTAGGAAATAAAAGTTAAAATTATGGCACAAAGCAGAATGAACAGGAAAAACTGAGACATATATGAACAAATATCAGAAACTTATACCACAATTTCTCACTTTCTTGGTGTGCCGAGCACACGTGCACACATACATGAACTAGACATGAATTAGACATGAACATGTGAGCAAACATGCAAAGCACACACATAAATGCAAGCACACACTCAGTCGTATGTGCATGCACACACATCCACATACGTACACATACACACACATGCATACAAAGACCATGTGCACACAACACATGCACTGCATACAGATACACATGCACACGCAGACAACACTATGCATGGGCACATGTGCACACACGTGCAGGCATGCAGGCACATGCACAAACATAAATATGCATGCATTCACACGTGCACAACCAACCAACCATGCACACATGCACATCCAAATGCATGCACACACACACACACAGAGGAGGGTTGTGGAGAGATGACTGATGAGACAAAGCCTTTTTAGAACAATAAAAATTCTGATTCCAAGTTTCTAATTTTTGCACATGCACATGTGCATATACACGCATGCATCTGCATGTGCACACATACACAGTAGGGTTGTGGAGAGATGAATACAGAAAGCCTTTTTAGAGCAATATAAATTCTGATATCAAGTTTCTAATTTCTACTACCTTGTTCCCTGTTTAAAGTTTTGATTCCAAGTTTCTACCTGTTTGAAGAAGGAATCCAACTTTTAACATAATTCATATCCACATTATTAGCCATCATATTTGTTTTCATATTCACTTACATGTGTAGGTGATACCTTTGAAGATATGTTCCACACAGTAAAAGCAGAAAATATATGCTTATCCTTTAAGCATCCAATTTAAAGTGAATCAGAACCATTTCATGCCTTATGTACTTCTATGAACCATTCAAACTGTTAGTCCAGTGTCCTCAGATTTTCCCAACTGCTGATATAGACTGGCCAATGGGGATGATCTCTGCGTTAAAAGCACAAGCATGGAACACACTCCACTATGCATAGACATGCAGGACAGAAATCATCCTCAAACAATGAAACATGTAGGATATTCCGTAACATAAAACATGAAAAACTAGTGATCACCTTTGAATGATTCTCTGCTGCATAAAGTCAATTGTTGCCAATTTAACAGACGAGAAAGCTCAAATGTTAAAAGATGTAGTTACCTTGTTAATCGGTGCTAGATCAAGAAGTTCTTTCACAGAAGAAACCATACCCTGGAAACTAAGCTTTGGCACAGCCAAACCAAAATCAAGGTAGACCTAATTCAAAGTTGTATAAATTAAGTAACCTATCAAATAAAAACCTGAAAATAAGACTCAATCTACAAACAATAAAAAATAAACCTGTCGGTAAACTGATGCAAGGTACGATGCTTCTTTTGAGAAAGGATAAGATGCATGCAATAGGACTATCCGACAATTTGCAAATCTGCTGTCCTCCAGAACATTGCGCAAGTGAAGGGGATTGGCGAGCCTCAAATCCAAGTCCTTGTCTCCAAAACTGCAATTTGAGGGAAAATAATACCTCCATTATTAATTTAACACAACCAGAGGGTCATCATCATACTCGTCAAACATACAACTGGATGAGAGGCCATGAGCATTGTATAGTCCCATCATGTTTAATTTGGCAGCCCATAAAATCATAATAGACCAGAGCATATTCTCTTTGTGGCTGATGTAAGCTTAACTATATACTACCATTAAGGCACATGCAACACATACTAATAGGGGTGTAAACCGAAAACCTGACAACACATCCTTTTTTGATGTTTATAGGAAAGATATGGAGATAAACTTTTTGAACATTTTGGATTAAGATAGAGTACTATTTGTTTTCTCATCATGTTGGAAAAAGCCATATTTTAGTCCCCGTGGGAATGGTTTCAAGTCACTCTTTATAAAGATAAAGAGGAGTTGAGAATCGGTTGTTTAGTTTAAAGAGAGAATATGTAACTACATATATGCATTGGATAGATTAAAATGTAAGGACATGATTCATGAATCCAGCCTCCAGTAAATGGGATAAGGCTTGGCTGCGGTGGTGATCATAATGGCGATGATTTAAAGAGAGAAAATTATTCTCTTCATATTTGTTGATTGGATTTATGGCTTCTTAAATCAGACCCTTCCCACCAATCTCAGTTGGTGTTAATTACATCACATCTGTGGATTCATGTAGCCTCATGAATGAAAACCCTCGATTAACTGCCATTCGGTAGTGCCCGTATAGAAATACACACTAAAATCATCAATGACAAAGAACAACTTAAAAGGCCATCTGAAAGATTGACCAAGGTTTGAGGGGTATTTTATGTAGAAGTTTCTGAAAAAGGAATTGCAAACTGTGAACACCACTGTTCCAGGTTGAAGGGATACCATTCTACAAAATCAAGAGTAGATAGCAAATGGAGACAGTGGGGTCAACCACCCATTGTCTGCAACCATATCCCTTATAAACCCAGTCCAGAAGGGCCCCATTCCCCCACAGATGGGGACCACTAGAATTTCAGTAATCCACTCCATCCTCTCAGGCGATATCTCCATTCCCATACATTCACTTTTCAAAAATTTAACCTTTAAAGACAGTCGACTACCAAGAATTCTGGTAACATTTGCTGAATGTGAATAATGCCCATTGCTCCTAAGAAAAGAGATTGTACCATATGCAGAACTCAAGTTTAAAATGATGTCGTTTCACCTCACTTTCACCCCCATTAGTTGTATCAATCACAACAGCTCAGTTTCTATATCACACATGGCACCTAAAAGCAGGGGAGACGATGGACCCTTCCCAGTACCCAAGGACTGACATCCCCATGCATACATTATTATGTTCCATCTATTTTAGTTTGAACATATCTGATTAAGCAGCTCAAACATTCTAACATCCCCTTTGAATGTAATACATTCCCTTTTCTAAGTTTTTAGAACATGGATACATCTCTATACTGTTGTAAAATATTTTTGAAAGTGGTTGTTGTACAAAAAAAGCAAAAGCCATTACAAACCACACACAGAAAAAATGAGCTTAAATGTGTATTTGATGATAAATAACAGCTTAATCTCACAAGCAATAGTTGAAGATAAATGATGACATAGGCCTCGTGCATGAAACAATATAACATTATATCTAGAAAGGTGAAACTCCAGGCAATCAATAAAATACTGAGAACTAGGATGCTCCAGACTTTATTATGCAAGTGAAAATACTGGGGACGTGATCTTACCCTGTGTGTATCTGCATAGGCAAGTCAAAGCATACGGCAACCTCCAAGCTACGTGTAAATACGTAATCAATAAAACTCTTGTTCTTAATTCGAACAGGCCTGCCAGCTGAAAAACAGAAGTTACAAAAGCATTGAGGTGTTAAATTCAATATGACAGGAGAAATCCAAATCTGCGTACTCCAACATGCCAAGTTTCAAGCTCATGTGCCAGAACATACCACTAAACTCTTCAAGGAGGCCTTCCTCAGCAGCATTCTTACTAACTTGTGTATCAATCTCCAGCCCGCTTCTATAAGCAGCTATACTCTTCAATCCGACAATCTTATCCGCAGATGTGGTTGATATGTTAAAGAAGGGCATTGAAATAGAATATATCCATTGCTATCAACAAGAAAGATAAAAAGATCGTAGGGTTTAAGCTAAAAAGAATAGATTAAAGTTAAAAGGATATGATTTCAACTTTGCCACAAAAATGTTTGTAAATGAATCCAACGTTATATACGACCCTCGTTGTATTTCCTGAAATTAGCCATACTGTTAATGACTTGGGCTTAAAAAAATCAAGCCGAAGATGATAATCAAGAACATTATTCACACAACAGAACTTCAACAGCTAACCGATTCACAGTAAATTATATTAAATTGTTTACTTATAGATTAATACAAAAACAGACAAGAAGATATATAAAGAATAACAAAATTTCTCACTTCATTGATAATTTTCTCAGCTAAATGCTCAATCCTTAAAATTCTGCCAACTGCAGGAACTAGCCGATTGTGCCACTCCCAGTCATGCATCTTGTCAAACTCAATTCCATCATCAATTAGGACTGTGCAGATGTTAGCAGTTGCAAAGCATTTTGAACAAATTGACTCCAATCCTGAAGATCTACGATGTGCTTCCACCTCAGTTAAGGATGCATTGCAGTTGTATAACTTAGCAATATCCCTCAAACTCCTCTGCAGTGCATGAAATAATGCAAGAATGAGTATGAAAATTCCAGAAGTTAAACCTTCATAACAAAGAGCAGTCAAAAGTAGACCAAAATATCTGAGTAGGAAAGGCTCAGCCCATTCCACCAAAGTCGCAAAGAAATGGAAACTAAAACTACAATACCAGAGTGGAAAAAGAATCAACCAGTTCCGTTAAAACAACAAAGGAACGACCATGCAGATTCTGTAAGTTAAATCTTTGTAGTAAAGAGCAGAATATTTGAGTAGAAAAGGCTCAGCCCATCCCAGTAAAGCCACAAAGGAAAGAAATGTAAAATTACAGAGCTAAATTACAGCAATCTTACAAAGATATCAATCAATGGAAAGGAAGCTGTTCTCCTACTTACAGGAGCCCCTACTCGTGATATTAGGACAATAGATTCAGATCAATGTCAACAAGAAATACTATCACATTAGGGTCCCAGAAATTCCGTGTCTGATCTTTAACGGTTGAAAACTAAGCATTTATTTTGAAAATGAAGCTGAACATCCTTCTGCAGTTCTACTTGGCCAAGCAGAACTATCATCCCCATTTTGGAAAGAATGTAGAATCCAACTAAGTCCTCCACCCAATCAAGCAAGGGCCACCTTCTTGACTGGGAGCTTTGTTTCCTGCTATGCCAATTACTCATAGGGCTACGATGGTACATTATCGAAGAGACCGAGCGATCACAGGGCCTGCTCCTTCATCAAGCCCTGACCTTACATAAGAAATTTGTAAAACAAAATTGGCGCTATCAAATTTTGAAACCGAATCGTCCTTTCAACTAGCTTACGGGCGTTACGAGTGGAAGCTTTACTCGCTAAGGAAACAGCGCCGTCTCTGGCCCCTCAAACACGCACACCCAACTCTTGGGATTCCTTTTAAACGCAGAGACGAACGCATCTCGGCACCAACGCACCTCCCCCACCATCCCTCTATATAAACCCCTTTCCCCACCTCGCCATCTGTACCACGATCTTTACCGCTTCAATCTCCATGCGAAAAAGATGGAGATTCCAAAGCTCGCCCTCCTCGTTCTCGCCGTCCTAGCCAGTCCCGCGGCAGCCGCGCGCGAGCCGCCGGCCCGCCCCTCGCTCGAGGCCAGGCTCAGGAGCAGCCTGGCGGAGGACGGTCCCGGCGGCGGCCTGGCCGACTGCTGGGGCGCGCTGCTGGAGCTGCGCTCCTGCACGAACGAGATCGTGCTCTTCTTCGTGAACGGGGACGCCTACATCGGCCAGGCCTGCTGCCGCGCCATCCGCATCGTCACCCACCAGTGCTGGCCCACCATGCTCACCTCCCTCGGCTTCACCGTCGAGGAAGGCGACATCCTCAGCGACTACTGCGCCATCGGGGCGGCGCCGCCGCCACCTCCTCCCCCGGCCCCCGCCGCACCCCCTCGCTCTCCGGGGTCGGCACCGACGCCGGCGACCTAGTGCTAGCCACCACCGGCGCCACACCGCCTCCAACGGCGCGCCTCAATAACGTGGAGTTCTTACTTCTTATCCCATCACCATGCTTTCACCGTCTTTGTCTTGTAATCCGTGAAAAAAAATTGACCGGTAAAATTATAAAGAAAAAATAAAAAAGCCATGATTTGCGTTTCTGCACTAACACTACAAACTGGTCCCGAAAGCAACTTTAGTTTCGAGAAGATATGGAAAGATGAGCACTCGAACGCATCAAAATATCCAGATCTTTTAAGAACAAAAAAGCCGATCGGGTAGGAATCCAATGATTGGTGACTGCTACAAATCTCTTGAGTTGTTGTTGGTTGACCTTGAAGGAGAGGGTGTGGGGGGCGAAGGCGAGCGCCTCGCCCTCCGCCTCGGAGAAGCAGCGGAGGAAGGGGAAGTCGGAGTCGACGTCGACAAGGTTGTGGGCGTGGGCGTCGACGGCGGCCACCGTCTCCACCGCTTCCCTCAGCTCCCTATACTTCGCCATCAGGGGGCACACAGCTCTGCTGCTCTCTTCCGCCTTCGCTTCCAACACCCACCTCCGTTGCTCTATTCCGCCTTCTCGACCAAGTTCTACGAAGAAGTCGGCGCCCACATGTGATCGTCTTATTCCCGTTGAATTGTAATTTGAATTAGGACTCGAAGTCAAATATATGGCGTGGCTATGCTCGCAAGTTGCATGGATCTGAGAGTCCTGCTTCCCTTCGCCGGACAAGTATTTTGGGATTATCCGACACGACTCTGGCCCGCTTCGACCGCTCTCCTCCTCGAGGTCCACCGGACGGACGGAGCGGATCGGATGGGCCCTCGAGTAACTATCACAGAGATCGACCGCACTCCTCCTCGGAGTCCACCGGGTCGGACGGATGGATATGAATGCGTAGTGTCCCCATCCAATACAAAGTCTTGTTGAGACACTTGCATGTTTGCGGGCAGGATGGAATACCAAGAGATTATTTAGTGATGAGGATGATAGTTTTATTTTTACCTTTATTATTCTTAAAAGAAAATTATCGTTCAACTCTATATGGACCTTAATTTTGTCCTTGTTCGGAACGGACATATATATGACAGATGAAATTATGATTATTCATAAACTGTTATGCCTCTCTTTTGGTCATAATAGTATTTCTACATTTCAAAATTTGCTTGCTTCGGTCGAGATCCAGATTCTATTATGTGCATGAAGATACATTTATATATAAGTCTAACATTAGAAGTTTATGTAAGTGAATTTATATATATGAAGGAACTCAAAATTAACCTATAAGTCTACATTGGAAGTCTAATATAAGTCTAACAACATCCAAATGAGCTACTGATTTTAACTTAAGCCAAAAATGCTAGTGGCCCTTACAACTCGATCCACATTAATTTACTTTTACATTTAATTATCACGAAGATAAAAAATGAAATAGATATATTAATATAATGCCCGATATATAGATGGACAGACCTAATATACGTGGTACCTTTTTTTTCCACCTTTCTGAAAGTTTTAATGGAAGACAAACTTTCACCTATTTTATGGGTATGAAAATCAGGAGGAGGGACCATTTTAGTTCTTTCGAACTAAAGGTGCTCCTATTAGAGAATCGTAAAAACTTTTTTGCACTTTTTAATGGATTTTCTAAAAATCAAAACTTTTATGATTTTCTACACAGTTTATAGATTTTCTGCTGACTTGAGTTTTTTTAAGGTGATTTTTCTAAAATTCTCACTCAATGACATTGATCTTGAGTACCTCAACCGGGTGACTGTCAACCACCACAACCAAAAATTATTCTTGACTCGTTTAAATCCATATACTTAAGAGAAGAGATCTTCTCAGTACACGTTTGAACTTACAATCTAACAGTACTGAAAGGGGAATGGTCTAAGTATATGCCATATTTTGAGATCATATGTGAGAATTTTTTGCAATATTTGGCCTCCCTCCTCTCAATATTACTGGACTCTGATCCAAGCTTGTACTAAGAAGATCTCTTATCTGTACTTAAATGGGCCGGTCCATCATGTCTCACCCAAACGCCTTTTACTACCCGTACAGCGATTTGAGCACGTTGCCATCTATTCAAGAACGCAAGCATTTGTCCACACGACATGAAAGCAAGTATTTGTCCACACGACATGAAAGCATAACACAAGGCGAGGTTGGTTTGGTTGATTGCTGTGGCTTGTCCACAAAGGCAAACTCCTGGCTTCCCTTGGTAGTGGGTGGTGGAACTAGATTGAATATGATATAACAAAGTCACTTCATGTTTTGACCAGCGAGAAACCGAGGATGGTCACAACAGGCGGTCACCGAGTTCAGCTAAACTGACCACGCATGATCCTAACCCCACTGATGAAACAAGGGCAATCACACTGCCATATATCATATATACATAGAGATAGAATAATGCTACTAAACGTCTAACTTATTTGGTGTGATCAGGCCATGTAATAACCAGACCCTTCCAACCTTAATCGGACAGTTACTTTTCGATAAAATTGGAGGCAGCCGTATGATCCTATCCTGATTGAAGAGTGTAGATCTTTTAAGTGCAGCTATTGATTGGAATTAAAAAATGTTCTGTGAGAAAGAATTTTTCTTTTGTAAATGACCTTCTCTATGTTTATTGACTCTGGTGAGCATATACACTTGGAAGATTGACACTTTTGATTGAATGACTAATGTAGCCAATTCTGCCGGACAACACATCAAACACGGTAATTGTTGAGCAGGCCCAAGGAACATACTAGTGTGTCCGACAATCATGTCTTATTCTTTTACGAGTTTGTTGCAGTGCTTTGGATATGGCAAATTCACTTTGATCAGAGGACAGCTGAGTAATTTTTTTCACTTTTGACAAAAAAAAAAAGTTGATCTAAGAGATCGCATTAACTCGATGTCCATAATCTTAAAAAAAAAAAAAAAACACGATGTTCTCACGCAATCTAAACTATTGACCAGTGCGTTATGCATTACGACAAGCATTTCTGTTTTCTCATTGGAACTATCCCACGGAACTACAAAACAGCGCAAGTTGACGTCTGCCCTAAATCTCAAACGGGAAAAATCTCAATTTCCTTTCCTGAAGAGATTTCTTAAAATGCCCCTCTACGTCTTGCCAATTACTTTAAATCAGGAATCAGGAACCATCACAAGAAGTATATATAGCTTTAGGACGCGCGAAATGGCTATATATATATATATATATACATCTCCTGTGCACAAAAGTAGTGGAAGTACAAGTAAGTGCCCCAAGAACTAGCTTAATTAAAAAAGAATAGCATGCATCATCCCTTACAAAAATTAGGACATGATTTGACGCCAGCTTATTTTCTAGCTAAGATACCTAAATCAGTGCTTGCACCTATATATAATTAGTGCCTGGCAGATACCATTTCTCTAAATTAAGCCTCCTCGGTCGCAGCGAGTGAACATGTACTCAGGGGACTTGGAATATAATGAAGGAATCAAATGAACATATGGATGACCAAAATTGCACGGCCAGCATTCCTCATGGGCAGAAGGTAACGAGGTAGTCGGCGCCGGCGCATGTAAACGTGCTGGTGGCGTCGTCGTAGGCGTAGCTGTAGGCGAGCGGGCAGGCGTTTTTGAAGATCTGGGAGTAGTTGGTCGGCTTGCAGGTGGTGGGGTTCCCAAACGCCCCCGTGCAGCAGTACATGGGGTCCCCAAAGGCCTCGCAGGCGCTCTTGCAGGCCACCACCGTCGCCCCGTCCGAGCCCAACACCCGCAGCTCCTTGGGGCAGACACTGTTCACGTCCGCCGGGCAGCTGGCGGCCTTGCAGTTCCCTTGCCCTCCCTGGGGCGCCATCGAGGCGGGCACGTTGTAGCCGTCGACGAGGCTGACGTCGTAGAAGTCCAGGCTGCCGTTGCTGCCCAGCGTCAGCTCCAGTAGAGTCGCCGGCGGCGCGGCCCCCGCGCCGTCGCAGTCGAGCTTCCCGGAGCCACAATCCCCGGTGGCGCACTTGAACAGGCCTGTGGCATCCGCGGAGCAACCGGTTCGGCCCCAGAACCGGCCGGACCACGCCGGCGGCGCGGTCAAGTTAGCGGATGCGCCATTGTCGAGCTCGAATCCCGTTTGCGCCAGTGGAGAGGTGCCTGCCCCTGACAGGGTGCCCACCCACACCGTGTAGTTACACTTGTTCTGGAATCCGAAAGAAGCTGCCTGCGCCCCTGAAACAGTTGGAAGAAGAGCTAGCGTTAGTGGGAAAATCTGATGGCGACCATGTGCGTTCCTGTCTGGTATGAATCAGAGGGGAGCACCCATGCATAGCGTGTAACAAAGAGAGAAGAATTAATTAAAGAACAAATTATTACCTCCAACGAGGACGCAGAGCAGAAGTAGAGAGAGCTCTCTAGTTGCCATGGGGGACGAAGAGCCTCGACACACTTGCACAAGAGAGCGATGAACCCAACGACGGCGAGATGGGCAGGGACAACAACTTGGTGCTGTTTATACATAGAGCCAAACACAAGAAGATAGGAGTTATCAAAGCTGTTCAGAATATCCCGAGTGCGACAAGTCGTCCAAGTAATTTGCCGGGTAATGCGATCAACGTAACGGCCCTACTTTATCTACTTATCCTAATTAGCGTTGGATTCGGTTAGGGGGACTGGAGATCGAATTCTTTGATTACGGAGGCTGACCAAACTCGGTCAAAATATTGGAAATGAGAGAAATTTAGAAAGAAAAAAATTCTTGCCGAGTTGGAAAACTCCACAAGTTCCATCCTTCCTCCCTTCACTGTCTTGATAGAGTTCGGTCAACCTCCTTACTGAGATGATCCGGTCTCAGAATACTGGGGAGGCCATCCATACCGAGTCTGGTTCCTATAAGTGCAACCGTGCAAGTGAAGATGGGATTGGGTGCACGCAAGGGAAGAAGAAAGTTTTTCATGAAAACCTCTTATTGGGAAAAGATGCATTAAAAGAATTGTTTTATAAAAACTCATATCTTTACATTTACTGAGTCTCATCCTCACTTACACTTAAATCTGGATTCATCCATGCCTGTGGCTCCTCTTTTCTTTCCATAGGCTGTCAAACTCCCGCCCCCTCCCTCGAACGGCAGGCACAGAGAGAGAGAGAGAGAGAGAGAGAGAGAGAGAGAGAGAGAGAGAGAGAGAGAGAGAGAGAGAGAGAGAGAGAGAGAGAGAGAGAGAGAGAGAGAGAGAGAGCTTGGAACCACTGTGCTTCTTCAGGCATCATCTTGGTGGAGGTCTCGGGATTTGTATCTATTGTTCGTTATCACTACCATTACTGTATGGTATAAGGAAAGAAATCCCTTTACATGGTATCATTCGTACCTTCTAGGCACTCGTCTCTTTATTAGAGACATTACTCTTTATTCGAGACATTCCCCTTGACACACTCGCCATTAAGATTCTGACTAGTATGTGGTGTAAGGAATATATCTTTAGAAGTAAAACTGGGCATTGAAATCGGTCGAATTGGCACTGCAACCTCCGTGCCCAAACTTGACTCAGAAGGGCCTGAGTCTTAAAAGCTGTGTCTTTCAACTCATCTAAAATAGAGTTATACATGGTGCACGGCACGGGTCAGGTTTTAAAACTCATCTAAAATAGAGGTGATACATGCTGCACGGCAGGGGTGCAGTTAAAGAAAAGAGATTTTTTTTTTTTTTTTTGAGGCCGATTTCATCATGTCTTTCATACCACCTGATCTTTCGGTAAGATCGCTCAAAATATTTTAAAAATTAAAATCAAGCTCCATTTTATTGGGCAAAGCCCACTAAGGGTATTTGTTTACTATTTATTGGGATTCAAATTTTTATTTATTTTTAAATCTTTGAATCATCTGATTTAAGATTGGGTTGTACTGTATGCGGTGCACTACATGCGATGCAATAAATATCACTCTCTAAAAATATGATTAGGAGAAGGTCTATATTCATGCAAAAAAGAAACATCAACCATCAACATATTAGTTTGATGGTAAAATATGACCTGAAAGGACTTATATGTTCTGTTGGATGCATAAAAATACATCTTCAACTTGAAGACTATTGTACGTATTTGGTCAATTAACTTATTTTTAAAAAGAAAATTTTTTTTTTTTTCCATTGGCTGCATCAGGATTCGGTCGAGATTGGATTAAAAGAGTAGGTTCCCATTTGTCAGAAAAAGTACTTTATGATATTTGTGAATGCTAATTGTTCATTGGGAGGTATGATAGCACCATTCTTAACACTATTTTTTGACATGCAGCATCAATCATACATTAGAAGGTAAGACTGTCAAACGTATGGGACAATTACACTTTCCTTCATTGTATGATTGACACTTAATAGTGTTAGAAAAACGTATTACTATACCATTTTCCTAATATTAAATAAGTTCACCTACCTCACTACACCTGATGCAATTAAATTATATATATCATCCTATACGTAAAAGGGGATTCTTGTATACCTAAAAAGATTTTCCGTGTTGCAAGCAAGGTTGAATATTTTAAAGGCTTGCCGAAGAAAAGTGAGGGAGCTGTGTGTGCGGATGGGAAATGCTCACCTCGACAATGATTAGGCCCTCCCCCTGATTTCCAATTCTCTTTGTGCAACTAAATTTTACACACAAAAGGAAATTGAATTAAAAAAAATAGTAAGAAGTTTAATAAGTGGAGTCTAAATGGGGACAAGGTTCATTTGGTTGGAACTGGATTGAAATGGGCCTGAAATAATAGTATTTGATCAAGTATACTTGCTGCAACCTGAGTGTTGCGGCTAGCTGTCAGTCACAATGCACGTATTGCAATGCCTCGTTTGAGGCCCATTAGCCTTGAAGTTGATTATTGATGTTATAGTGTCACACGAATCCGGAAAACATCAGTTTAAAAAAACCTCAAATCGACAAAAAAATGGAAAGATTTTTTTTTTTTTTTTTTTTTATATCAGTGCTATAAGCATAGTGAATTCAAGATAAATCTATGTATTTTGCATATTTTGATATTAGTCTCTAAAAATTTGATATAAATTTAATAATAAATCTTTTTAATTTTTTTTAGATTTTATAGGTCAAACATACACTTACTCGGCCTCCACCTCAGCTGTAACCATGTGTGGTCCGAAGTTAGTGAAGTGTCGAGGGGCACTCGAAGGTCAAACACATCTTGGGTATCCTTCCACAGGAAACACGCTGGTCTGCTGGATACCAGATCACCCCCGTAACTCTTAGGAATTGAACCCATGACCTCTAGGTTCCCCTAGAATCCCCAAGCTGCTCCTCCTAGGTGCCGTGCTCAATAAATCTTTTTAGTTAAGGATCATTTAAAAGAAGCAAATATAGTTAGAATATTTTTCGAGACAATGTTGAAATGGATGGAAATATTTGAAATGACTCTAAAAAATAAAAAAAAATCAAGCCTCAATTAGTAGTAAAAACTGACATTAATGGGTCGAGCCTAATAATAATTTTTATTTTTTTTTAGATTTTTAAATCGTCTGATCGAAGATTAGCTTATATAGACACATCGAGCATTATTTGGCTGCACCAGTAATCATTGTAACATCAGTTGCCGGTGATGCAAGTAAAATTCAAAATTTAAATAGGAGTATAAGTGACTTCTTTAGAATTAGTTAAACTTAAACTTATGCTTAACCATAATAGATTTAAGAAAAATTGGCAAAAGCAACTAGTAGGGATTAATAGCTAAAAAATTCAAGTTCATAAGGACGAATATTCTAATCCGTAAGATACAAGGACTTATTTCTAATTCACTATGTTTATAAGGATCGATATAAAATTACAAAATATTAATGTTTAATATGAAAAATTAACTTTTACATGTAATATAGTTTTTTAAAAACTTAAAGATAGAAATGACTTACTTCTTTTTACAAGAAGCATATATATGTGTGTGTGGAAAACATGTGATTGAATCATAAGTTTTAAATTTAGGAAAAAATTAAAGATCTTTTCAATAAATCATGGTTTATTCATGAAAGATGATTACATCATGATTTTTTTTCTGCAAATTACATATTTACATTACGTTGGTGCCAACTACGAACCATCAGCACTATAACTAGTGTGCTTCCATAGAAATGTTTGCCGTTAAACTAGATACTCTTTCTCTAGATATTTGCAAGATCCTAAATATTTCTGTCTTTCGAATTACTGATTGCAATTCAGTGAACTAGTTAGGTCATTGCATATTTTTATTAGTTCAATACGGTGGGATCGATATTGAAGTTGACGTCGGGAGCGTTGTGAGGCTAGGGCTGTAATTGGAAAATACGATTATCCAAACTTTTCAATCGGTTTTTTATTTTCAAAAATGCATTCACATAAATTTTTTTTCATCCGATAGTTATCAGAATCTAAATATTTCTTTTAAAAAATGTTATCGGAATTAGAAACAGAAATTGTTATTTCCCCATCTGATTTCGTTCTTTTATTTTATTATATATTAAAATTTACAAATGATAATTATAATGTTTATAAATTTTATTATACTAGTCAAAGTGCACGTCCAAATGCACGTTTTTAAAATTGTTATATATTAAAGACGTACATTTTCATAGTAAGATTATACATACACATTCGTTATTTATATAACATCTTTGTGTGCGTTCTGTTCAACAGATGCAATGATCTAAAAGATGATGATAAAATTGCAAATTTGTACATATGTATAAATTTTTGCTTATTAAACTTTCCTAAAATTGGGCTACTTATTGAAGTTAGGGTCTGGAAGTTATTTGTGTAATATTTTAGTTGTCTTTTGACTTCTAACAGAAACTCTAAATCAGGACTTCCTAGATTTAAAGTAAACATCGATCATTAGAGAAGGTTGATATTTCTTACCCCCTAAAGGTAATTATAATTATTTTCCACTTAATATTCTATGTTAAAATTAAAATAAAAGGAATTTTTACATATACATCCTTAAAAATTAACATATTTGTATCTATATCCCTAACTCCTATATATTATATGAAATATGCTTGAAATCCTCAGAAACGTTGTGGCTATCCTCCTCCGTCAGAATGCTGTTAACTCCACCAGAATATGCGAGAAAGATTAAAGATTTTTGTACATATATGCCTTTAAATTCATTAAAATCTTACATATACCCTCCAATTTTATCAGAATTTATAGAATCTTTTTGACACATTTGGTTGGAAGTAACGGCGCCATTTTGATGCAGGAGTATAGTCACAACATTTCTAAGATTTTATTTCATACAATATTATGATAATTGAGGGTATAGGTGCAAATATGTTAGTTTCTAGAAGTATAAATGTAAAAACCCAAAAATAAAATGAAAACAAAAATAACATTCTCCTATTATCTGAACATGGGAACTGATGTTTCTATCTCCGTACCTTATCCGTTCACAACCCTATTATAAGGCATGGTTTGGAAATGAGGCTGGGGCAGACTTGGGTTGTTAGAATATGCAACAATGTCATTGCCAATTGAAAGACTTATTTCTTTTGCTCTCAACGAGTTCAGCAGATGACAGAAAATAGTCCGCGATTCTTCCCCTGTGCAGCTGAGATGAGGACTGCGGATTGGTGTCTGTTGTTGTCTGAAATAGGACTATAAACTAGTAGGATGCTGATACGGAAATTTGTGTTTTCGTTTTTTGACTTCGATAATAAAAACTTACATCTATTTCTGATTGCGATAAGATCAGAAAGTATATTTTTCCTTTCCGATTTGTTTTCGATTTTGATATCGGAAACGAATATTGTTTCCGATAATTATAGGAGATTGTTAATTTTTTGATTTATTTGTTTACAACATATAGAATGAGACCTGAAAATATAACTAATAGGTCCTACTACATTAGATAATGATCAATAGGATTAAAAACAATGAGTGTAACTCCATATTCATAAACTGACATTTTAAAATACCAATTGACATCCCTGGTGAGATGGCTGTTTGATTTTTAAAAATGAAAAAAGGTCACTGTCAATCCACCCATTTTTTATAGTGACAGTCAAGTTATTTGTATATTACATTTGCCACACGAAAGAATTTTACATTTATGACTTTGGACCACTACAATTTCAGGTCAATAACTCTGGATCGCAGTTTAAGAAATTACCCTACCTTGTAGACTCCTAATTAAATCTGTCCAACTGTCTAGGACAGTTGGTTCACCACTTGTTTCTCAAATGGGAGGTCTCAAGTTCAAATCTAGTTGGAACCTAAAAACTTCTCAACCATACAACTTAAAAATTGTTGTTAGGATCTTTATCCCTTGGTCCGTGGCATTACTTTCCCAGATAATTAGGCGGATTTAGAACGCTCGCCTAATTAGACGGACTTCTCGAATGGTACGGAATATCTGGCCGCTGTGCCACTGAACAAAAAAAAAAAAAAATCTGACCAGACTTTCCTTGTGTGACGAATGCCACGTTTAAATTCTCACTGGCTCTGCAAAAGAAGAGTAGCAATGCAATTGAACAAATAATAAGTTGGTAAACAAAAAGGACAACAATATAATTGAAAGATACCAACAAGAGGCTGCAGAAATTCCATTTGCCTGGTGGAGACGGTGGGTAGGTGTAGGTTCACGTTCCAAGCACTTCTACTCATAGGAAATAACAGTGAGCATCAAACACACAGAAATCCTGCCAAACAAAAAGCTAGAATGATTTGAACTATATACTTTTAGCTCCAAGAACGTGATTAATTACTCATAAAATTTCAAGAGAACTAGCCCTGATAATCTTCAAAAATGCGTCAAAATTAAAGAAAAATTCAGCTCGTGCCTTTTACAGAAACATGCATCAAAAAGGAAACACCAATCCGTCCCGATCTCACCTCTCGGCTTATATATGTTTGATGTAGTAAACGAGGACTGCCGCGATTACCCAGAGCAAAACCAGTCTCAGATTACTACACGTCTAAAAATTCGAAATCTGTAAAAAAAAACAGGACGAACAAAACGTAAATATCAACCAAAAAAATAGAAAAAAAAGGCAAAATTAGCAGATTTCCATAGGACATGGGAGGATCAGTACTCGCTTGAAGATGGAGCGGCGGTACTTGTCGGAGCAGAGGTACCGACAAGTATTGTCTTGTTCTCAGTTTCTAGATTGAGAACATGTGGAAGTTACTTTCAAAAAAAAAGAAAAAGAAAATGTGGAAGTTTGAAAAAGGAAAAGTCATCACCTCTGTATGGATGAAGTGATCTTAAAGAATGCTAAAAGGGAATATAGTATAGTAACATATTTTTGTCACACTTTCCTAACACATGAAAATTGAATACCAAGCCATCCGAGACGTGGAATGGCAAGCTACAAGAGGGCATGAAAGCAGTCAAGCCGTCGCCGCATTGTAGATGTGAAGCAAAGCAGCTAAGGTACATTTTGGTCTAGAAATGTATTGTTTAGAAAATATGTTGACATGTATATCCTTCTTATATGAGAATAATTAACTTATGTACATTCATATTATGAGCAAACATGAAATACACTTTCTTCTAAGACTGATCGAAGTCCCTAATCTAGCGGCATCCTAACGAAAATAAAAGTGATAATTACACAGTAACTACTGTTATATGTTAAACTTCAAATACGACATGCTTATTTCATGTTATCTTATGTACCATCCTAGTATGTATGATATTTCGAAAATGTCACTTTAATGACATATTTGATATGTATAAGTATTCCATAAATGACACATTTGAAAGATAGGTTATCTTCGAAGGGAACGAAGGAAAACGTGAAAATATGCATGAACATACAAACGTGGTTAATGTGAAATTATCCCAAAAAATTAGAGTTAGTGCAAGTGTACAATTAAGTATCTTAATCCTTTTTAGCGGATAATTCGAAAGTAGAAAAAGCAATTTTTTCATGCAACTTCATGCACAGAAAAAGACAATGCTAAATAAGTTTGTAGAGTTTTATACTTTTAAGAGATCAATTTGCTAGATTTGAATAAGTTAGACAAAGTAGTAGAATAAATTAAAATATAAATAGTGTAAAAAAGTAAAATGGACGATCTGAACCTAAAATTTGCACTCCAAAAGGAGCGATACATATTTCACCAATTAGTCTTCATAGGAATCCAAAAGTTTAAAACTTTAGGTAATTGTAGCCAAAGCTTGAACCCACTTGCGTTGCTAGCTGTTCTCGACCTGTGGTTTAGAAACATACACGGCAGGGCTAGCTGAAATTCTTCTGTTTTCCTTGTCGTTTGGTACGTCGTAAAAAATCTTAGAATTTTGACTTTGAAATTATCAGTTTTAAAATTAATAAAAATAAAAATCTTAATTTTGAAATCATTGGATTTGGTTTAAGGTAATTGTGGACTGTAAACTAAAATCAAGTAAAAAGAAAATTTTAAGGATAAATCGATTTTAAAATATAATTATTTACGTCGCACTAAATAAATGAAAAAGTACCGTACAACACTTTAGGGCACATGAAACACAAAAAAAATGGATTGAGATCGTCTACTCCATTTTTTATGTACCACTTATATTCCACTCATTCTGATTGGTCTAAAATATTTAAAAAGTAAAAACTTTTCTCTTCTTTAAGTTATACTTTTCTTCCAATAAAAAGAAGTGAAACACCAATAGTATAGAAAAAGTGAAGCAGACGATCTCACTCACGTAAAGAAAAATACCATTGTACATTTGTTAGTTTATGAGATGTTTTACGACTATTTATGAGCACCAAATGACAGCTAAACAATAAACGGGCCAACCCTAAAGTCGTAGGAAATATATTAAGTAATACCTTATTCAACTGCTGTCATCTTCCATGTTTTGTCTTATATTTTTGAGTCTTCGATTGGGAAGATCCGGCAGATGACCTTACAAGTCCAACTTTGGGATGTTGGGAGGTCATGTCACCAGCCAATCCCGCGGCAACTTCAGTTGACAGCTTTTGACTAGCTTTACAAGTCCCGCTTCTGCATAGTGAATATATTCAAGTTTCTGGCATTAATTATTTTCATCCACAATTTCTAATGTTTCTGGTGGGTAAATGGTAGAGTTTTTTAATTTAAATTGAATATTTTTAACTTAAATTTGTTTTTTGATTTATTGCTTGACATCTTGGAGAGCTTTCCTAAGGGTCTATGAGAAATTGATTTTATGAAAAATGCTGCATCCTGGTTTCTTTATATTGTGTTGTTTCTTTATGTCTCTTTGTTTCAACTTCAATCTTAAATAAAAAAAAGGTTGTCCACTTTAGATAAGGGGAGTCCTTTTTTCTCTTTCTTGAGAAGATTAATGTATTTCTTTACTATTCATTGGAAGAACCATTTTCTTCTCTCTTTAGAGACCAATTTAGTGGACTTTAATTACAAAATCCACTCTGCTGTCTCCACACGGACACATGCATCATCTATATCATCACTTTTGAGTCCATATATATTTGGATCTTTTTTTTCTCATGCGAAAATCACAGGCAGCTAGGAGCTGTGATGATGCTGAGTACATTACGGGAATCAAAGTGTTAATTGCGTATGGAGAACACTTGTAACCGTGAATCTTCTTCATTTGGCAATGTCAAATTTTAAGATCATAATTACCACAACTGAAATTAACTGATGTAAGACTATTATATAACCGCTCTAAACAATATGTGTGATGGCATAAACTCTTGACCAAAGCACAGCACTTTAACATTTTCTCTCAGTAAGCCAACACATGTTTGAAGGTGCTTCGCCACTCGACGCTTATATAATGTTGCCCGAATGGTGCATTCACCGGTTGATGTATTTTTATATTATACGTAAATAAAATGATTGTTGTCAAAAAAATAAATAGGTTTTTTATCTTTCTATTTGGCGGTGTGTTAGAGTTTAATTTAAAATTCAAAAATATGTAAACTATAACATTATAAAATATTTAACTAACCATGGACCGCTACATGACCAATACAAATGCACAAGTTAAGCATACAAATTACTTTTCCCCTACCGGATATCCATCGATGTACGAAATTAATGGTACAAGATTCGTGGACTGTTGCCGTAAAGGTCAGATTCTAACAATTAATCGCGAAGCAACTAGTGTTAGACATTAGGTTGTTAGTCCCGTCCGCCACCATTTCCATTGCCGCCGCCACTCCCATAGCCGTATCCATATCCATAGCCGCCACCACTGCCGCCGCCACCACCACCGCCACCGCCTCCAGCACCGCCACCGCCTGCACTGGCATAAACTTTGTTACCACCATCTGATCCGTAACCAGAACCGCTACCAGATCCGTACCCTGAACCACTACTGTTTCCACTCCCAGCACCGCCGCCGCCGCCACCGCCGCCGCCGGCATAGCCAGATCCCCCTCCGAACCCAAACCCAAAGCCACTTCCACTTCCATTTCCACTACCAGAGCCTCCTCCGCCGCCACCACCTCCACGTCCGCCACCCGCTCCACCTGCGCCATAGCCAGATCCCCCACCGAACCCAAACCCAAAGCCACTTCCAATTCCATTTCCACTACCGGAGCCCCCTCCTCCGCCGCCACCTCCCCCGCCGGTGCCGCCACCCGCTCCACCTGCGCCATAGCCAGATCCCCCGCCGAACCCAAACCCAAAGCCACTTCCGCTACCGGAACCTCCTCCGCCGCCGTCACCTCCTCCTCCGCCGCCGCCTGCTCCATCTGTGGCATATCCAGATCCCCCGCCGAATCCAAACCCATATCCACTTCCACTTCCATTACCGGAGCCAGCTCCTCCTCCTCCGCCACCACCTCCTCCGCCGCCTCCACCACTTCCACCAGCTCTGTAAGCTCCATTCCCATTGCCTGAACCATAATTGGTACCGCTGCCTGGTCCGTATCCCGAACCATTGCCCAACCCGTGTCCTCCACCTCCGCCACCTCCTCCTCCTCCTCCTCCGCCTCCACCACCACCACCACCACCACCACGTCCATAGCCTCCAGCTCCACCGGCACCATAACCCGACCCACTCCCGGACCCATATCCCGAGCCATCCCCTCCCTTTCCACCACCGGAGCCTCCCCCGCTGCCGCCACCTCCACCTCTTCCGTAGCTCCCACCGTCGGCACCACCCACTCCATAACCAGAACCATAGCCACTTCCGGATCCATAGCCGGAACCGGAGCCGCCACCCCCGCCTCCACCCCCTCCGCCACCACCCCCGAACTGAGTCAGGACTCTGGCAGCGGAGGAGATGCCCAATAAGAGCACGAGCAGGAAAGCAACCCCTACGATCTTAGAACTAGCCATTGCTTTTGAAGACTGGATATGGTTTTGAAATGATGTTGCAGCACTGTGAGTCAGCGGAGGCATTTATAGGCGTTCAGCGCCCCACTCTTCCTGTTACTACATGCATCGGACTCTTCTCCATTCCATGCACGGGAATGAAAACAAGAAATACCCGCTACCTTTGACTTGCTTAGCGTTTTCCGCGTACGTTTTCTACCCGGGTTCTGTGATATATCAATTCTGACCTCTCTTGCGCATTGACAAAAAAAGAATTCTGACCTCTGGAATTCCACATCATGGATGGCAGTCATCGAGTTCAGAGATGATACATACATACGCCCATGCTCCTATCCCATCACAAGTACGTACAGACGAGGTAACCAATGGTGATACTTTGTCTTCATCTGTATAGCCGATTGCTTTGAGGGTGATAAGCCTTACCCATCAACATTGCAGCCCTACTTGTTGACCGCTTGTCATAACCTTAATCGTCCTGTATTTAAAGGAGGAATATGTTAATGACTGGCTCCTGTACATTAATTAGAAAAAATTATGATATATTATTAGGAGTTTCGATTTTTATACTACTGCTTGTTTAAATTTTATCTGCATGCATGAAAGTGCATGCCCTTTGAAATGGCTACATAATTACCCTCTACAGAGTCAAATATTTCATAATTGGCTTCATCATTAGGAGTTCGTTACTGACTCCGGTTAGCCACATTAAAAAGAACCTTTCTCAACATATGTTTATCTAAACATTTTCTCATTTAGAATTTTCTGCACATATTCTTCTACCTTGTCGTTGAACGTGATAAAAAACACACAGGTGAAACTATAGGGTCCTGTGATTTGACGTAAAATACTATATTTTATGACGTATTAAAATACAATATTTTACGATATTTCACCTCAAATCAAATATCACCTGTATATATATTTGAGGGAGTGCATGGTATTTTATTTCAACAATATTTCTTGTAGGACTCGTGCCAAATCCATTATTGAAAAACACTGAGATTTCTTCGACCCACTTTGAGAGGACGAAACAAATAGAGGTAATGTAATCAGGTAACTTAATCTCTTTTATTGGATAACCTGGGGGGGTGCAGTTTCTTTCATGCGACTATCGAGCAGAAGATTTCTTTGTTCCTTTAGAACATGCTAAATAACACCATGAGTGAGCATTAAGCTGACTGTGGGGATTCACAGATAAACATGCATGAGAGGCACACATTTCACTCAGCTGCCCGCATCCATCAAAAAATTTGAAACTCGGAGCAATCTCGATCTCTAGGGCGTTGCTGCTTCTGCAGTCTCTCTCCCCTTTGTTCTCACTAGTCACAAATGAAGGCTAATAAGATTGCGTGTTCTTCTCATGCAGTAAACTAAAGGGAACTAAAGTAGCAGAACTTCTTTTCTTTTAACTAGGTCAACCATAATATTTTATCGTGGGACAGATGTACATGCTTACCGGATCAATGTCCTTTCTTCATGCTCTCTCCTACCGTAGTCGACTTTGGTACAAGGTACGTCTACCTGGAATCTCGATAACACTACAGTAGCAAAGGGGCGGTGAAAGATCTGACCAGTACTGTAGACACCCTTCCACCAGGGGCATCCACATTTTTGACGCTATGCTAGATGCCCTTCCTCCATGGGTATCAACAGTTTGAAGCTGTGTGTTCCGCCGGATTCGGGATAGAAATTACTGGCTTTATCTCGTCCTCATCCGTCTTGTCCTCAGTTTGTAGATTGAGGAGGTGTGGAAGATTGAAGGAAAGTTGTCTGCTCTGTACGTACAAACTTCGGAAAATGTTCAAAGGAGACGAGAAGTATTAGAAGATCCCCGCCTTTGGAGTGCCCACCAAGCCCTCCGAGATGCAGACAGAATGGAGTACCTAGCTAGTTGCTGCCATGAATATGGGGTCATTTGAACGTTGCCGACGTGAAACAAAGCACTGACGTTGTGATTTTGAAAGGTCTTTTTTAAACTAAAATTTGAAAGTTAATTAGGATTCATGACTATTATTTGATAGATATAATCAAACCAGCCGATGTATATCCTTGTTACGTAAGAATCTACGCATAGGAACGTTTTGACCAAAGAAAGAGAGAAATATCAGCTTCGAAAACATTTTGATATATAGCATTCTTGCTATGTCACAGGCGCCCGATCGATCTTGTAATTTTTTTTTTCAATTATAGGTCCTGTGAAAAGGGTCTCGTGCAAACACAAGATTTGATTCTATATACCTGCTGCAGCGGGTATTGTAGTGGTGGAATGAGTCTCCAATCTCCATCTTAATTCAGTAGACTCCCACTTCCCAGTGTCTTCTGATGTGATTTGAGGACACCTTTATCCCTTTGTCTGTATGAGTGAGCATTCAGAGATCTTTTAACTGATGTGAGAAAGTGTAATCTCGTTCAGGTTGGCATGATGCTACTGCTGCTCTCAATCCTTTGTCAGCTAGGGTCGACCTCTTTTTCATCCTTTCCAAAAAAGGATAGTCTTCCAACAAAGATTAGGTTACTGTGATTATGTGAGAAAAATATACATAGAATAGTGGCCCAGTCGAAGAAAGTGGAAGATTCCCATCCCTTTGGGGTTGAAGCCTTTGGCCTATTGGAGGCGATCAAAATGGCACAGGGTTTGGACTCAGTAGTAGTCGAAGGCGACGTTTTGATCCTGATTCAGGCGCTATCAGCTACTAAGAACCCTCCTTGGCAGGCGAAGACACAAATTGAAAATTGTAGAAGGTTCCTGATGAGTAAAGCCATTATAGTTGAATTTGTGCCTAGACAGGCTAATCTTGTTGCCCATGCTCTGGCTAGGCATGGTTTATATCACTCTTTAGATTCCCGTGGGAACGATTTTATCCTTCCCCAAGCAATCTGTGATCTGCTATTATCGGAAAGTAGAACTTGATTAGCAATATATAAATTAATTTCTGTTCCAAAAAAAAAAAAGAAGCCCCTCAATACCAGCCTCAACTTCGAGAGACGTTTTTGCGAAGTTTATCAAAACTTCGAGAGATGTTTTTGCCAAGTTTATTGCGTCCCTATGTAAGTGAGGGTTGTGGCTAATCCTAGACAACTATAGATTGAGTTCGATCTACTTCAAACTAACTATAGATGATCTACTTCTTTAACTATATCATTATATTTTTAGATATCATATTACCATGACTTAAATGTAAATAAACGAATAAGTTAATGCAAAGGAGGACACTATCACACTCCAAAGTTCCCGCCGTACTCCTTCACAGGAGATCGGAATAGGAGATCATCCTACAAGTAAAAGTCCAGCTTGGTTACCATGCCTTAGATTGGCATGGAAGCGACGAGGCTTATCCTGATTTAATGGCCCTCATATCATAATTACCTCATTTAAGCCAACGAGGAATATTGGTTATTGGGTATTTAACCCAATGGTCTCTCTCGTCCATCTCATTAATGAGATAAATTGTGGTGTCCGGATAGGTACATGCATGGCAGAATAATGGCAAGTGGTATATGACGTACAAAGCAAAAGTGATAAATTACATTGAAATCCTTAGAATCTACTGTTTTCTACTGTACATATCTTCATGCATGTGGGATCAGCGCAAATTAAGGGATGATCTAGCTCATCCACGTGCGACTGACTGTAGATTAGGAGGTCAAAACTTAATTTCAAACATTCTTCTATGGCGGATTGGACCAATCTATTATATACTTTTTACTTGCATATGCAGGTGCACAAATTTAATCAAAGGATGGTTTAGATAAAAGGTGACTCACTTTTTATAGATCTGAACAAATTAAATGTAATTAGAAGTGGATTGTACTGCACGCTAAAAACAACTTAAACATTAGTATTTTGAAGATTCGTACCTATTTATATTATGCCACAGAAGTCCAAGAATATGTTATATAGTCATAAAGTTAGAGATTAAAATTTTAATAAATCTATATTCAAAAATAGAATAATTGGTAAAACAATAAAAACTTGCGCTTGTATCACCCTGTCCACAATGAAAGCCAGCCTTTAATTTAAAATGTATGCTTATTCGAGAGGGAATAATAATAAAACCATCTTGTATAGTTAAATAGCATATACAGGGATATCAAACAGTTTACTGATAAAATATATATCAGAGTAAATGTTTATAGACATTAATGTGCTTAAACATTATAACCAAATTTGATTCATAATGACTTGCAACTTGAAGGAATTTGATTTGAGGCTACTGTGTAAAATTCAATCCATTAAAAAGTACGGATAAACTCTTGTAATCAAATACCAATCCATTTTCTAAATTTCTGGATTGGATGCCAATAGGGGTGTCAATTAAGCAGGTCAACCCGTGACCCAATCCAATCCAACCCATATTATAATAAATTGGGCTGAGCCAAATTATTTAAATTGAGTTGAGTTAAATTGGGTTGGCACTAGCCAAAGTTGGACTGAGTTGGACTGAGTTGGACTGAAGTTGGGTTGGTCCAATTTCACCTATTGACTTTTACATTAATTCATATAAAAGAAAAAATATTTTTAACAAACTTTCTACAAATAGGATCAGCCTAATCCAATCCAACTCAGCCCACTCACTATTCAATTTGAGTTGAATTTATGTTGAATTTAGATTAAATTTAGACTGAATTTGAGTTGAAATTTGGTTAAGTTATTTTGAACTTGGGTTAAATCTAAATTACCACTTAACTCAGCCCAACCAGCCCAAGTTGATGCGATGTTTCCGATTAAGGATAGACCAGGTTGCAGATTAACTCTATTCATTTGCAACTCTACATATAATTTAAATGATTTATGGACATAATTAAGTCTTTTATATTATTTACACCTTAGTTATGTTTCCAATAAAATATTTCTTCAATTCTAATGGTACTAGAATTAGAAGGATATAATCAAAGTAATGTTCTTGCTTACTTTGAGTACATAGACATTATTATAAGAATTATGAAGGATTAATAATAAAAAATTAAATACTATAATGAGGTTGACTTTTCTTTTATAAAAAAGTTGCGGACCAGACGCATTGGAGGATGGACATTCACGGGTCCGCCGGTATGTACGATTCAGATGGACGCTGGTTGGATTTGATACGGGTTAAAGAAGAGGTATATTGATTTAAAAAGATTATTCAAGGATTATATTAGATTTAGAAAAAAATAAAGATATTTACAATTATTTAAGAAGTTTTTAATTCGAAACTTTTTGTAATTAGAAACTTACGTATCTTATTTTCACATTGTTATAAATAATCTTGCTGAGTGAACAATATTTGAAAAGATGTGCCTACGGTTAACCCCTGTTAAGGATTTAATAAATATTGTTTCTTAAATTATTAAATTTAATATTAAGATAAAATATTCTTATAAAAAAGAATTCTTTTGATTGGCATATTGTGCAAAAGAGAGTAAAGAGATAGGTGGAAAGAGAGAGAAAAGGAGTTGAGAAAATAATAAAAATATTTAGATCTTTTCAACCCTAATTAAAGATTAACCAATGTTAAATAAGAGATTTTTAATCGAATGCTAATAGTTCATAATGACAGGGGTCTTGTTACAAGTATTCTGAGGTAATGAGGTTGTTTATAATAATATGAAAATAAGGTAGAGCTACAAATTTAAAAAGATCATTCATTAATTGAGTCGTAAGTGAATGTTAGTCAAATAATTAGATTATCGGTTAGCATTTGGATCCCTAGTCTCTAGATGCAAAAGATTACATGTTTTATTATGAGTTTTTACGTGAATGCTTCTTAACAGTTTTTTTTTAATTATTTCAAAGCATATTTTAAAAACGTTATATGAATACTCTCTATGGAAGAAAAAAACTATTACAAATACTTATTTTAGTGTCGCAAATATCCCTCAGTCCATTTATATCTATATACGTATCTCTCTGGTTGGCATAAAAAAGGTCAGCTACTAAAAGATATCAGAAAGGACAAATAAGGTATTTTATTCTTTTAAAAAATATTCATGTTAAAATGGTTTAAAATTTTGTTCAAGTAACTTTACCATTGCACTTTATATATAATATTCATGAAGTTGCTTATTCATTAATAAGATGAAATTTTAACGATCTCTTATATAGTACGTAGTTCATGAATAAGCTAAAATTTTAATGCAATAAATGGTATATATTATATACAAATGAGGTCGTTCATGAATAAGATAAAGTTTTAACGATCTCTTATATAGTAGTTCTTCTTAGTTGCTATTTTATTTTTACTCGGGGTGTGTATTTGCAATAAATTAAGCAACTTTACCATTGCACTTTATATCTAATATACATGATGCTAGGTTGTCTTATTCATTATATGTATACATTTTATTCTATGAAAAACTAAATGGCAGAGACGAATGTGCACTTAATTAATGTTCAGTGTTCCCAACTTTTATGCGGTAAAAGAACTTTTTTTTTAGAAATATGCTCATATATCGAAATATGAATAAAGCACATGTTTAATTAAGTATAGTTAGAGGTATCGTTATATATACTTTCACTAGGTGGCCGAGTTGAACATACATTTGGTGAGAAGAGAATTCAAAGCAGGCTCTGTGAACTGATGTTCCAAACGCCAGAAACGGGGTGGGCTTCTGCTGGAAAATTCTCTTTATTCTGCACATAATTTCACTTTTAAAAGCAAAAAAAGCACACAATTAAGCCTCCTTTATTTCTTGCGTAGGACAATTTGAAGCGTACTACAAATTTATTTCTGTTTATAATTATTCCTTCATTGCTCTCTACTCTAGTAATTTCTAAGTGCGACAGCATAATAGTATTCAAACCCCTCGCTACGTCCAGGGAGACGTGGCCACCTGAGAGAGATTTATTTATTGAAGAGCTCCTTGTGCCGGAGGCTCTCAGTAGCGTCCACCGCCACCACCGCGACCGCCGCCGCTCCCGTAGCCGGAGCCATATCCAGAGCCGGAGCCACTGCCACCGCCGCCACCACCACCTCCGCCGCCGCCACCGCCTCCACTGCCATAGGCTCCATTCCCACCGCCCGACCCGTAGCCGGAACCGCTACCAGATCCATATCCTGACCCACTACCGTTTCCACTCCCACCGCCTCCGCCACCCCCGCCTCCACCACCACCACCGCGTCCATATCCTCCAGCTCCACCGGCACCGTAGCCCGATCCGCTCCCGGACCCATACCCGGAGCCACTCCCACTTCCATTCCCACCACCGGAACCACCTCCGCCACCACCACCGCCGCCTCTTCCATAGCCCCCACCGTTGGCGCCGCCTGCACCAGAACCGGAGCCATAGCCACTTCCGGATCCAGAGCCGGAGCCCTGACCACCACCCTCTCCGCCGCCTCCGCCACCACCCCCTCCTCTTCCATAACCCCCACCATAGGCTCCTCCGGCACCTTGACCATAGCCTTCTCCGTAACCGGATCCATAGCCGGAACCGGAGCCGCCACCTTGTCCACCACCACCCCCTCCCCCTTGGCCACCACCCCCGCCACCCGCATATTGTGTGAGGACTCTGGCGGCGGAGGTCGTGCCCAGGAAGAGCAGAACCAGAAGGGTGACACCCACAATCTTAGAAGCAGCCATTGCTGTCAAGGCTGGAGATGTGTTTGGGATGAGGTTGCAGTGGGAGGCAGCGGGAGGTATTTATAAGGTTCGCAGGGTGCACTTCGTTTTACCAGATGCCATCTCGAATTCTCCATTCTACGTATGCATTTTCCAAGTCTTTGGTTCGGGGGTAGACTTGAGGTGTGAAATATGCCATCACCATGGGAGCTAATATTAGAATACGTATGAGAACTAGAAAAGCACGACGCTTCTGACTTCTTTGGTTGTTGACGTCCACTGGGGCTTTATCCGACGCGGGTAACCCTTATCCGGATTCAGTTTAGCGATACACCGTGTGAAACACTTGACATTCATAAGTGGTAGGTTAATCTATGAGTAAGCAAGTTGTTGTACTGTATGCTTCACTTTGTTTGGAGAATAAGTCTGGAATAAAGTTTTTTATTCTACTTAAATCAGTTAACCCACTTTGGCGGAGGGTATTGCTTAACCCAGGGTAGAATACCTTATACCCGGTTTAAGTGGAGTAGGGGCAGAATTACACGTTCTTAATAAACTATGATTAACGTTAATTGTTATTCAAATTTCTTATCAATAAATGGAGCGTAAAATTTTTATCTTAATAATTAATTATGATTAATGTTAATTAATATTAGTTAATCAAAATAATATTAAATAATATTTAGTAATTAGTATATTACTATTTAAATTAATAATAAACTATGATTAACGTTAATTGTTATTCAAATTTCTTATCAATAAATGGAGCATAAAAAATTTATCTTAATAATTAAATATGATTAATGTTAATTAATATTAGTTAATCAAAATAATATTAAATAATATTTAGTAATTAGTATATTACTATTTAAATTAATAATAAACTATGATTAACGTTAATTGTTATTCAAATTTCTTACCAATAAATGGAGCATAATAAATTTATCTTAATAATTAACTATGATTAATCTTAATTAATATTAGTTAATCAAAACAATATTAAATAATATTTAGTAATCATACTAATATTTATTAATATTAATATTTATGAATTAATACTTATTATTAATATGAATTAATGGTGATTAATAATATTTATTAACATTGTTAATAATAATTAACATTTATTACTTAACATTTTTAATATTTAATACTATTTAAATGGAGCATAATAAAAATTATATTAATAATTAACTATGATTAATGTTTGCTAGTATTTATTAATCAAAATAATAATAGTTAATATTTATTAATCATAATAATCTATATTAATATTGTTTAGTATGTATTAATCACAATAATATTTATTAATATTATCAATATTAATTAACATTTATTAATATTAATATATATTTATGAATATATATTAATCAATATAATATTTTATTAATACTATTAATAATAGTTAACATCTATTACTTAACATTTATTGATATTTAAATATTAAATAATATTTAGTAATTAGTATATTACTATTTAAATTAATAATAAACTATGATTAACGTTAATTGTTATTCAAATTTCTTATCAATAAATGGAGCATAATAAATTTTTCTTAATAATTAACTATAATTAATGTTAATTAATATTAGTTAATCAAAACAATATTAAATAATATTTAGTAATCATACTAATATTTATTAATATTAATATTTATGAATTAATATTTATTATTAATATGAATTAATGGTGATTAATAATATTTATTAACATTGTTAATAATAATTAACATTTATTACTTAACATTTTTAATATTTAATACTATTTAAATGGAGCATAATAAAAATTATATTAATAATTAATTATGATTAATGTTTGCTAGTATTTATTAATCAAAATAATAATAGTTAATATTTATTAATCATAATAATCTATATTAATATTGTTTAGTATGTATTAATCACAATAATATTTATTAATATTATCAATATTAATTAACATTTATTAATATTAATTAATATTTATGAATATATATTAATCAATATAATATTTTATTAATACTATTAATAAAAGTTAACATCTATTACTTAACATTTATTGATATTTAAATATTAAATAATATTTAGTAATTAGTATATTACTATTTAAATTAATAATAAACTATGATTAACGTTAATTGTTATTCAAATTTCTTATCAATAAATGGAGCATAATAAATTTATCTTAATAATTAACTATGATTAATGTTAATTAATATTAGTTAATCAAAACAATATTAAATAATATTTAGTAATCATACTACTATTTATTAATATTAATATTTATTATTAATATGAATTAATGGTGATTAATAATATTTATTAACATTGTTAATAATAATTAACATTTATTACTTAACATTTTTAATATTTAATACTATTTAAATGGAGCATAATAAAAATTATATTAATAATTAACTATGATTAATGTTTGCTAGTATTTATTAATCAAAATAATAATAGTTAATATTTATTAATCATAATAATCTATATTAATATTGTTTAGTATGTATTAATCACAATAATATTTATTAATATTATCAATATTAATTAACATTTATTAATATTAATTAATATTTATGAATATATATTAATCAATATAATATTTTGAACTCTTTATTCCACTCTTTATTCTCTTCTTTATTCTACTTATTCCTACCAAATCACTTGGAATAGCGCAGTGCAATTCTACTTATTCTGGGTGGAATACCAACTACTTACCAAACTAAAATACCTCTTATTATGGGTTAAGAAATCCCTTCCTCCTTATTCTGGTTTAAGCTATTCTGCAAACAAACTGATACTATGGGATGTACTCCTTGTTTTTTTTAATTTTTTATGTTTTATTTTTTTTAAAGTCCGGTCTATCATGATTGACATGTCCATACAATTTGATTTTCAATTTAAAGAAATTTTAAAAGATAAAAGATGAAGTCCTAATGAACAGTGAGAAAAATTCTTTACTGGGTTGAGTCCAATAAAAGGAGATTCAATTTTTGATTTTTTATAATTGTCAGATTATCCGGTTGAATATCAAGTTGTATAGACATGTCGGACATGATGAACTTGACATAAAAAAATTTAAAACATAAAAAAATAAAAAATGGAACTGCACCGATGCGATGCAGCAAGTATTATTGTTAATTTATAGTCCACAATGGTCAGTATGAAGCTCAGCAGTACTCAAAGGACGTCCAACTATGCTGCTTCTATCCCATCTCAATTAGTTCACAATTCGAAGAGAGCCACCAATGATGAATCTCTTGCTGTTTGTAAACATCAGGTAAGCTAACATGCTGAGGCATGCCAGCATTAATTCTGACCCATCGATCAATCACTCCTAGTAGAATACAATTCGAGGCTTTCAGTTCAAATTACTTTGTCTAATAAGTGCAAAAGATGAAAAGATGTGATCAAAATGGATCATATGGAAAATAGTATATTCGTACACGTCTATGGTACAATTGTATCTAGGACAGCCTATCACATCTAATCAGGTCGTCCGAGAAGGGCCCGTTTTCAACTCCTTAATTAATCTGTTTTTTGGTTGATTTCCTGAATGTGAAAGGAATTAAAAGCTCCTATATATGTTTTCTGTAACAGTTTTTTGAGGCCGGGGTTTATGGCTAAAAGGCTTAATCGCCTCCATTTCAATCAACTTGCGAAATAAACCCCCATAGAATTAAGTATTAAGAAAAGCTGATAAGCTGAGATCGAGCGTATCAGTGAACTCGGATGCTTGACGTATCAGTGAGCACTCTGGTGCTTTGATTGTAATCATTTTGCTACAAACAGGTATTCAAAGTAAAATTTTTGAATATTGTTGGAGTACAACTGGTTTCACTATAGTCTTGCATTAATGGGTTATATATGTACAAACCCTGATTTCTAAATATATCTTGGCTAGCTCATCATGTGTATCTCAATTGGCCACTGCTAGCGTGAAGCTTTCACTTTCTTCACAAGGTATATATTATTAGTAGAGCTAGCAAAAAGAAGTGATTATTTTGCTGAGCATGCACTCCCATGTTTGCTCTGTATGAGTGAAATTCTTATTCGTTTACACAATCACAGTTTTGTTCAAGTATAATTATTGGAGTC
This sequence comes from Zantedeschia hybrid cultivar, assembly GCA_030544215.1. Classification (NCBI taxonomy): domain Eukaryota; kingdom Viridiplantae; phylum Streptophyta; class Magnoliopsida; order Alismatales; family Araceae; genus Zantedeschia; species Zantedeschia hybrid cultivar. The sequence goes on from JARZZO010000002.1 coordinate 6,269,514, forward strand.
AGTCCTACAAGGCCAAGAAACGTTCGAGGATGACGAAAGAAATGGTCAGTGTACATGTAATCATGCAGGTGACCTTAATCCTTCTCGCTCTTCATGTAATGAAGTGGAGTAAGTGCAAGCAGAAGCATTTCTTCCTTCTATTTTTCATATGCGAGGGTGGGAATTCTAGGGCAGCGTGGATGCATACGTCGCCCTTCAGCAGCTAGCTGCGTACAGCTGAAGAGTTTGAATTGAGGAGCAAGAGTGGCCGAAGTCAGAGCCACTGTTATTCCTACTCTGTCCTTTTCTGTACTGCATGTTTTCAGCATGCAGTAAGGCTGACTAATTCAAGCACCCAGGGTCAACCTCTAGTTAGGTTTGGAAATGTAATTTGACATATATACATCTCTAGCCAACTTATCGTGCACTCTCTTTTGTTTTTTGCTTTTCTCATCTTCTATCTTCTGTTCTTTAATTATAGAGAAAGATCAGGACGGTGACCTTACAATCGATCGAGTCCACTTTGGAAGATGTAGGCAGCTGGAGAGTTCAAGTACCTACTACCAATCCAGCATGGGTTAGCCCATGGTAACCCTAAATATCATGAGTTATATATATGCTCAACATCCATATTCTCAATCTCACATTGGCTTAAAATTTAATATGGAGCACAACGTGGCCAAAAAGGTGGGCCAGATTTTTCTTTTTTAGGCTAAAAAAAAATTGGCCCGCTTAATTTCATCCTCTAATTCTAATTATATCTCTAGCTCTAAGGTCAATTCCTATTTAATTTAGTGACATACATTAAGTAAAGCTATATGTACATGTCCAAGTTTTTCCCGTCTTCTCTTCTTTTTCTTCATTTTTTCTCACCCAGCAAGTCCAATTTCGAAAAGAGGACTTTGGGAGTTTTAAAATTAAAGTGATCAATTGTCTAGAGTAGCTAGCTAGTCATCTTATAGAGCAAGGTTCCGAATTCACCTACAACTTGGATTAGGTCAACTGACATCACATATGTACTAGCGTATAAGAACGGACACGCCTTGATATATACCCTTTTCCTTTGTATGGGCGTCCACAACTCGAAATTAAGATGTGCTCGTCCACTCTGTGTCCTGTCAGATTTCTAGATTGAGGAGATGAAAAATTTGCCTACGTTCATACGTAAGTCTCCGGATAATTATGTTCGAACAGATATTAAAAGATGAGGAGATCTCCGACGTACGTCTTCCAACACCTACCAAGCTAGCTTTTGGACTCCCCTGCTATTATCCGCGGCGAGGACTGGGCAGCGGTCTTCCCACACACTGGCGTAGGTGGAGAAAGTGATGGCTGAAGCTACATGGGGGCGGCATATATATATAATGGAGATTGGAGTCCACTGCTATGTGCTGCCGACGCGGCGCAGACTTGTTATCTTTTGACTTTTTGTTTCGACGTGAGAGATACTCGGTGCACATCAGAGCTGTGTGCACCAAATATTTCTCTTGTTTCACAAAAAAGAATACATAACCTTACTTTAATAGCAGAATTCAGCGGAATAAAGCCTCTTTATTTTTCGAAATAAGTCAAATTCTAATTTGATGTTAAGGATTTGATATTTCATCTAAGAATAACTTATTCCTAGAATAAGGTGAATAACTAATTTTACTTTACATCCTATGGCGCATGGAAGCGGAACAGGGAGGGGGCAGTCTGCTGCTGGCGGGAACTGTCACCTATTTTGGGTGGACATGTGGGCTTATTTATTCTCTCATTTATCGGACGGTTTGTGAGTTTCGAACTCAGGTCATTTGTTTAAGACTTATGCTTTAGAACTACTGTGCCATACGTTAAAAAAAAACGAGAAAAAACTCATGGAGCCAAGGTCCGTCTTGTTTCATAAGAGATATTGTGACTCCCGTAATTTGGCCATACAGATAAGAGTTAAGATACGTGCGAACTGATGCAATCTTCAAAAATATTATTGTGTCTTTAAATTTGAAGGATCAAGATTAGTGCCTAGAAGCTTTATGCGGTTAGATCCCCACCCGCAACGTTCTCTTTTTAGATCTCTTTAGGTCTCAGATCGTTTCGGCTTTGTTTCTTTCTTTTTTTTAACATTCAAACAGCCTACATTCATATATTAAAATATAAAGAAGAGTACATAACAGGTACAAGAGAATCTGACAAACATAGTGGTGACAAGAAAGGAGAAACAATGGGTATAGATAAGGCCATATAGAGGTCGGCTGACAAGATGTGCAGCATACAACTAAGGTAAAAAGGGGGTCCAGAGGGCAATATCCGATGTAGCACAGCAGTAAGAACCAAAGGTCATTTGAGTGAATAACATCATAGAAACACCATGAATCACGCCCAAGCTAAGGGAAGATAGAAAGCTTCCATGGAGAGGCCGACTCGCGATGGTCGGAGAAACTGCTTTTTCAGAGCAGTTGAAATAACAGCAGGTTCAGAGATGTAAACGCGATCATAGGAAATAAGCACAAGAACTCGAACCTCCACTTCTCCAAGATCCCATCTTGAAACCTTGATGAAAATGGGTGTCGGAGAAGCTAACAGGTCGCCATATCGCCATATTCCTGGGACAGAAATAGCATGAAACACCAAGGCACCACGAAGCTACTAATGATGCTCACACCTAGCTAGCGAACAGAGAAACAGGAAGCACAAAACAAACACAACAATAAACCAAACACAAATAATATGCCGAGATCGAAACTGACGCTCCTGTAATGGTCACCAAGCGGCACCTCCTGTGGAAGGACCAAAACAAAAGAAAGGGGGGTAACCAGGCAAAAAGAAAACACAGGACGACAAGTAGGCGTGAGGGGAAGGATGATACGGAGGATGAGGGGAAAGGGGAAGGGAGGGGATGGAGCTGAGGGAGGGCGCACTGAAGGAAGAGGATGAACTGATAGCTTGAAACCATGTGTCGTTAAACATGCACAACTAACAACCTTATTTTTAATCGGCACATTCAAGTTAATTTGTAAACAGTAAATGATGAGAACCGAGTCGATTCACAAAAAAATAAATTCTTAATTTTGAAAACTTTAGATTTTAAAAACAAATTCGAAAATTAGTTGACAATGACCTACTTTAGAATTAAAACTAATGTAACTATGAAATTTAAGACTTAGAAAACTAACTAAATGATTACAAAGAAAGACTAGTTTTATATGAGGGACTTAGTTATTGTTAAAAGAATACTTCCTACAATATTGCTAATCACCTAATAAAATTATGTAGGAAATAACAACACAACTAAATAATTGAACCCATCACACTCAAGTTTAAATAACTCGCAATCCACATAATAAAAAAAAAAAATATCTACCAAACCAATTAAATAACCTGTGAGAATTGACAACTCAAGTTCAAACTATATTAAAAATGGGAACTTAAGAGTTAAAGAGAAAAGAAAACTGATGGCTACTGTGAAGACAGGAGGCTGAGCAAAAGGGGCATGGCGCAGAGGAATCGTGGGCAGCAAAGGGGCATCATGTGCCGGCGTCTGTGTAAGCTGGGGAAGCAGCAGATGGGTGCGGTGCAGTACGTCGTGGACCTCGGCAGCGGCATATGGGGCAACAAGCGACGCGCGGGCTGGAAGCTGGCACGGGCGACGATGGCCGGCCCTGCGAACAACGCGGTTTCGCCGCATGGCTTCTCTGCGGCGGCGGAGGGTGGGAAGACGCCTCAAGCGGCCGCGTGGTGAGCGTGCCTGTGCCTTGCGGCACAGGCGACGCTGGGCCATGCCCCGTGTGCTTTGCTGGCTCGCCGTGTAGCAAGGCGGGCTGCGGCTCCCCGCTCGCAGGACGCAGGCGACGAGGTGGCAGCAGGCGGGCAGTGGCACATGGTGGCGGCTGGCCTCACAGGGCAACGCGTGGCGCTTGGGGCCCGAGGTGCCTGCGGAAGAAGACACAGAAAGAGAGAGAGAGAGGGAGCGCTCGAGAGAGAGAGAAAGAGAGAGGGAGAGGGTGAACACAGGAAGAGAGAAAGAGAGTCTCTGACAGGGGAGAGAGAAAGAAAGCGGGAAAAAGAGAGAGAGAGAACTTGACAGAGAGAGAGAGACAGCGCAGGGGAGGGAGAGAAGGTGAAAGAAAGAGAGTACGCGTGAGGGGGAAATCGAGAGAAAGGCACTGAGAAGGGGGGGAGAGAAAAAGCTAAAGAAGGAACCGCCCTCCGTTTCACAGAGAGGGGGGATAAAAAAAAAAAAAAAAGGGGAGCCTCAGAGAGGAGGCCAGCGGGTCCATTTTTAAAAAAGGGAAGGGAGGATTTAAAATAAAGAAAGTGGAAAAAAAAAGAGGAAGGTGGCTGGCTCCTCTTGGGTTCTTCTTGGCCTTGGAATTAGAACAATCCTAGGGCGTCAAATGACATTTTTATCCCTCTTTTAACTTCTTCCCCAAAATAAAGTTGATTGTTTTCTTGAGATTCGATTACTGGACCTCCCGTAAAAATTTTCAAAAATCTCACCATCTGTACAACATCCTCTTTGTGTCCTGTTCACATAGAATAAACATAAATTAGGATATTATCATGAATATTTATGTTTAAATAAATGATTTATCTCGGTTTTGCACAAATACATGAAATGATGATGATTTTAACTAAGAATTTAAAGAAATTGGTACCGTTGGGCTCGTTACAAAATTATCAATTATTTCATGCTATTTTACACATACAGATGTGAATATGATGTGTGCGATTGCCCTAAAATGATCAAAATTATCAAACTTATCACACCCCCAACTTACTCATTGCTAGTCCCTTAGTAATGCAAATAAGAGAAAAATTAGGACAAACAATGAATTATCATACTTCATTTGTAGTTATCTATCACAAATAATTTGAGTGGTAGCCGCCAAAAATTGATAACTTGAAACCATGTGTCGTTAAACATGCACAACTAACAACCTTATTTTCAATCGGCTCATTCAAGTTAATTTGAAAATAGTAAATGATGAGAACCGAGTCGATCCATAGGGAAATAAATTCTTAACTTTGAAAACCTTGGATTTTAAAAACAAATTCGAAAATTAGTTGACAATGACCTACTTTAGAATTAAGATTAATGTAACTATGAAATTTAAGACTTATAAAACTAACTAAATGATTACAAAGAAAGACTAGTTTTATATGAGAGACTTAGTTATTGTTAAAAGAATACTTCCTACAATATTGCTAATCACCTAATAAAATTATGTAGGAAATAACAACACAACTAAATAATTGAATCCATCACACTCAAGTTTAAATAACTCGCAATCCACACAATAATAATAATAAAAATCTACCAAACTAATTAAATAACCTGTGAGAATTGACAACTCAAGTTCAAACTATATTAAAAATGAAAACTTAAGAGTTAAAGAGAAAAGAAAACAATGCTTCTGATGGCTACTGTGAAGACATGAGGTTGAGCAAAAGGGGCGTGGCGCAAAGGAATCGTTGGCAGCAAAGGGGCATCATGCGCCGACATCTGTGTACGCTGGGGAAGCAGCAGATGGGTGTGGTACAGTACGCCGTGGACCTCGGCGACGGCAGATGGGGCAACGAGCGGCGCGCGGGCTGGAAGCTGGCACGGGCGACGATGGTCGGCCCTGCGAACTACGCGGCTTCGCCCCGTGGCTTCTCTGTGGCGGCGGAGGGCGGGAAGGCGCCCCGAGCGGCCACGTGGCGAGCATGCCTGTGCCTCGCGGCACGGGCGACGATGGGCCGTGCCCCGCATGCTTCGCTGGCTCGCCGTATGGCAAGGCGGGCAACGGCTCCGCGCTCGCAGGGCGCAGGCAACGAGGTGGCAGCAGGCGGGCAGCGGCACGTAGTGGCGGCGGGCCTCACAGGGCAACGCGTGGCACTTGGGGCCGAGGTGCCTGCGGAAGAAGACACAGAAAGAGAGAGAGAGAGGGAGCGCTCGAGAAAGAGAGAGAAAGAGAGGGAGAGAGGGTGAACGCAGGAATAGAGAAAGAGAAAGAGAGAGGGTGAACGCAGGAAGAGAGAAAGAGAGTCTCTGACAGGAGAGAGAGAAAGAGAGCAGGAAAAAGAGAGAAAGAGAGTCTCTGACAGGGGAGAGAGAAAGAGAGTAGGAAAAAGAGAGAGAGAGAACTTGACAGAGAGAGAGAGAGAGACAGCGCATGGGAGGGAGAGAAGGTGAAGGAGAGAGAGTACGCGTGAGGGGGAAACCGAGAGAAAGGCACCGAGAAGGGGGAAGAGAAAAAGCTAAAGAAGGAACCGCCCTCCATTTCAAAGAGAGGGGGGATAAAAAAAAAAAAAGGGGAGCCCCAAAGAAGAGGCCAGCGGGTCCATTTTTAAAAAGGGGAAGGGAGGATTTAAAATAAAGAAAGCGGAAAAAAAAAAAGGAAGGCGGCTGACCTCTCTTGGATTCTTCTTGGCCATGAAATTAGGACAACCCTAGGACGTAAAATGGCATTTTTACTCTCTTTTAACTTCTTTCCCAAAATAAAGTTGATTCTTTTCTTGAGATTCGATCACTTGACCTCCCGCAAAATTTTCAGAGATCTCACCACCTACTACATCTTCTGTGTCCTGTTCACATAGAATAAACGTAAATTAGGATATTATCATGAATATTTATGTTTAAATAAATGATTTATCTCGGCTTTGCATAAATACATGAAATGATGATGATTTTAACTAAGAATTTAAGGAAATTGGTACCGTTGGACTCGTTACAAAATTATCAATTATTTCATACTATTTTACACATAAAGATGTGAATATGATGCGTGCGATTGTCCTAAAACGATCAAAATTATCAAACTTATCATGAACACAGAAGGAGGGTGAGGAGGATGGGCGAGATGAAAAGGTGAAGGGCAGGCTAGACAACAAAGAGCGGAGGGCGGCAAGCAGGATGGCAGGTGTAGGTGCTGAAAATGCTCGTGTGATTAACATGAAAAAGCTATGTTGTTTAGTATAAACTAACCTATTAAAAACAGCAACTAAAGTGCAGTGATCGCCAGAAACTTTTGACTTAAAAGTTTCAAAAGAGATATGATCGCCTACCTGTTTGAACGCGGAAGTTTGAGTCCTTGGTTCCCCTCCTTCAGCCGGCTGAAGAAAGAGAGTCCTTTCTTTGTTCTTTTGTTCTTGCTGTTGAGTTTGAGGTTGAGGATCGTCCAGAAGTCCTTCTGGCTTTGTGCTTGATTTCCCCCTTTTGATCTCTTGTTGAGGTTGAGTGCAGCAGAAACAGAGAAACATAATGAAGAAATATTGATGAGAATTTAAGTGGAAGTAGTATCTAAACTGATCATGATTTTAAGCATGTTTAAACAGCAAACTCACTTGTTTAGTTGGCTTTGAAACCCCTTAAATCAAATGGGTTTTGAAAGATTAATGTTGTGGTGTGTGTTGCATGAAGTGAATATAAAGAATGAAACTAATGAAGATGTAAAAATGAAATACAGAATTGAAACACTTATGCCCAATTGTATTGAAGCCTTGAAAGGATGAAGATCTTGAAAAGGACGCCGACTTCTGGAAATGGCAGCGCTCCGGCGTTCCGACGTGGTTGCTCCGATCTTCAACTCGCTATAACGCTATGGCTCATCTCAATTCAATTCACTCTCTTTTTTTTTTTAACCTCTTTAACATGTAAGGTATTTATAGGCTTTTTCTGCGTTCGCGATTAACATAGAAAAATCTAGGATTTATCTATATTAACCGACAGATAAATACTGATTAATTCATCTTTATCTGTAATTATCTAAAACGCGTCCACTATGGATGACGCCTTTCAGATTTAATTAAGATAAGGATAAATATCCGGGAAAACTTATCTTTATCTTTATTAGATAAAACGCGTCCACGTATGTAGACGTCTTTTACACTAATTAAGATAAGGATAAACATCCGGAAGAGAAGTTAAAATAGCTTAGGAAACCTAAAACGCGTCGACCTTTACAGACGCCTTTTAGTTAATAAATAAATTGATTAAAATTCAAATTTAAACGTTAAAACAGGAATAAACTCTAAATCGCGTCCACACAGGTCGACGCCTTTTAGAATTATGCATATTTTAATTGAAATTTAAGCTAAAATCAATTTAATTGATTAACTTAAACATGTCTGTTAAACCCGACACTCAAAAATATCAATAAGAATTAATCAATGATTAAATATCAGACCATTATGAGGCATTATTATATGATACGAAATTTACTCAAAATGGCGTCAAAATTAGCGTGTCTACAGCTGCCTCACCTTGGCATCGTCTTTGCAAGGGAGTGAAATGGAATGGAATGTACTGAAAAGGTGATGCCAAGGTGTGATGAGACACGCTCTTAACATCACATGATTGAAATTTTTCTCAAAATCATCAATGAAGATAGCTCAAAGAAATCAATGGAATCAATCCTGTCTGGATGAGGTAGACAAGGAAATAAAATAAAGTCGATCAACTTCCTCGGAGTGGGAAGTACCCCAGGTCATAGACACTGTAGGTTTCATAATGGGGAGCGTTTGCCAACTAATGTGGACGTGCTGCAGCCATGATGGATCTTTAAAAGAAAACAAGAATATTAGATAAAGAATCCAATCAAGGATAGAATTCCAATGATATCTTCAAGCGAACCTTAAAGATAATCAAGATACTAAATTCAGAATGGATTATTTCATATCATGTTTGAGTTATTTGATTAATGGTCTGAAACTTAATCAATAATTAATCCTTATCACAATGATTTCAAAGTCCTACATGATGCATGCTGGGCTAAAAGAAAAATATAAAGTCAAATAAAATATAAATTAATCAAGGATAATATTGTTAAATTGTCATTAATGAGTCAAGATACCAATTCTTGTAATCCAGTGCTAAGCCGAGGCTCGTTTATCCACGCACCGTTTCACAAAAGTGGAATTATCGTCCTTACTAATTAACAATCAAACGGCCTATCCGTGCAATTAAGAATTCTCTGGAATTATCACTGTTTTTGTTGTAGGGGAACTCAAATTCCAGTTTCATCAAAACCACAAGGTCCTTGATATGATCTAATAAATATTTATCATATAGTAATGATAATGCAAAATAATTACATGAAAAGAGTACAACGGTAGAAATAACCGTCTTTTTAGCCACGGTCGAGACTTCTTGAATCCCACAGTGGGATCTTCTTGATGTTTTCCAGCTTTACTCAGATTTTCTTTGAATTTTCTTAAACGCGTCGTGTCGCACAGACGCCATTCAATGTTGAAACGCGTCAGTGCTCCTCGACGCCTTTCACTCACAGAAACAAGTTTCTTCTCTACTCCGATTCCAACTCTCTTCATGCCTTGTGTCCTGTATTTGACTTGAACAAACATGTTAAGTATCTGTTTAGGCTTAGCCCCTTGCCTGGTTAAGTAACCGACTACTTGATCATATCCTTGATAGAAGGGTCAAGGGGCATAACCTTTATTAACAAAGGTAATGAGAATAATCAAACTTAAGCAAAATGCAACATGCAAGCAGACAGATGCTCACTGAAAATAGAAGGAATGAAAGACACCAAGTGTAACAAGCAAATGCTAATTGAAATATTTTTGTTGTTTTGAAATATTCATTTTAGTTTAGGTTTTGAAATATATGCCTTTTTTTTTTGAATTTTGAAACATATGTAATTTTTTTTGAATTTTTGACATATGTATTTGTTTGATTTTTTTGGACATATGTATTTTTTTGATTTTTTGGACATATGTATTTTTTTATTATTTTTTTGACTAAAAGATCAGCATGGTACTTAGATCAAAAGATCATATTCATTTATTAACTTAATCTCCAAACTGTTCTTTAACAACTTAACTTAAAACCCATCGTGTTTGAATTTGTGTTTCATTCGTGATCCCATTTGATGATTTGACCCTTAGTCAATGTAAGTCATTCCTTAAGTTTGGAGTACATCTCTTTAGAAAGAAAAGATGAATAAGTTTAGAAAGCCCATGAGAAGGTTCCGGAGACTTAAAAAGATGTCCCTTTTCTACCCTAATATCCGTTGGGGTTCGGTCATTTCTTTCCAGGGTATTTATCGACCTTGCGTTCCCTTTCATTTCGTTTCATTATCTTGATGTAACGTTTGTAATGTAATGGCCTTTTAATTTGACATTTGGCTTTTTGCCTTTTTGCTTTTGCTTTTTTTTCTTCGGGACGGGTCTCCCCCATTTTTTTCTTATAACGGCCTCCTACTAAGATGGCGGGTATTCTTGGTAGTCTATTCTAAGCCTCGTTCCGACATCATGGGCCGAATTTAAAACAGAATTTTTTTGCTTCAGAATGATTTGGACTTTACACTTTCGGTCAAGCTTTCGATATTCTTTAGGACTTGGCATCTCTTGTTACTCACGAATCAAACGTGTCAGTGTGTGCAGTAATGGGCTTAAAGTTAAATTATCTAGACTAATAAAGAAATTTGAGTTTATAAATTTTCTGATTCCACTGGTCTTTGTACCATACTGATCAACTCTTTAACCTAAGGGTAGTATTTCTTAAGATGTAAACCATGCCAGGGATGTTTTAGCTCTTCTCCTTCTGCATTAATAAGACGATAAGCATTACCAGGAAAAGCGTGCGATACAACATAAGGTCCTTCCCAGTTGGGTTGGAGCTTAGAGCGCGGACCACCAGGTTTTACAAAAATTCTTTTGACGACCATTTCACCGACTTTGAACTTACGTTCAATGACTTTCTTTTGATAAAAACGTGCTAGTCTATTTTGATAAACTTTCGCATGATTAGCAGCTGACCATCTTTTCTCGTCTAAAAGTTCCAATTGAGCAAAGAGTGCTGAACGATGTTGATCAATGGAAAATTCCTTATTCAATTGTACTCTTAATGACGGTATGAGGATCTCATATGGAACTACCGCCTCCATTCCAAATGTTAAGGAATAAGGAGTTTGCCCAGTAGGCGTGCGGATTGAAGTTCGGTAGGCCCATAGAACCTCAACCAATTTTTCTGGCCAATCTGCAAATTTGTTAGATTTACACGTCTTTTTGATGATTTTTATCAAAGTCTTATTTGTTGCCTCTGCTTGGCCATTGCCTTGCGGATAATAAGGAGATGAATGATGCAATGCAATTTTATACATGTTGCAGAGGTCCTTCAGTTCTTGTGACACGAACTGCGGTCCGTTGTCGGTGACGATGGTGCTTGGAATTCCGAATCGGGTGATGATGTTCTTCATGATGAACTTGCAGACGGTTGATGCTTTGATCTCCACGTACGCTTCAGCTTCTGCCCACTTGGTGAAGTATTCCGTTGCCGTGAGAATGAAAGATTTTTGCTTGATGCCGGAATCTGGGTTACCAAGAGGTCCAATAATGTCGAAAGCCCACATGGAGAAAGGCCATGGGGAAGAAACAGGATGGAGTGAAGATGCAGGAGAATGAATTTTGTCGGCGTGAAGTTGACACTTAGCACACCTACGGACATATCCTACACAGTCTTCTTCCATGGTTGGCCAATAAAATCCTTGTCTAAGGATCTTCTTTGCTAGCATATGTCCATTGACATGACCACCACAAACTCCACTATGAGCTCCTTCCATAACCTTCCAAAGCTCATCTTCGTCTAGATATCTCAGAAGAACTCCATCAAAACCTCTCTTGTACAATGCTCCCCCAACTAGGGTGTATCGTTGAGCAATTCTCCTGATAGCTCTCTTCTCCTCAGTTGTAGCTTCCTCAGGATACGATTGATCTTCACAATATTTGGCAATTTCATAATACCATGGCTTCAGTTCATCATCCATCTCTTCTAACAGCTCCATTAACATGATTTCTCTTTTCTCAATGATATCTCCGTCTCTGACTTTCTTCAGCAATTTCTCCTTAGTTCTAAGGAATGAAGGGTCTTTCACGGCGGGTGAAAGACGCCTATGAACTATGATTGATTCGGATTGTTTGCTGATTGGAAAATCGAGAGAAGATGCAAGTGAAGCTAGAGCGTCAGCTAAGATGTTTTGATTCCTAGGGACATGGACAAAGATCAATTTCGTGAAAAGCTTTGAGTAAGCAGAAGTAAGTTCCTGATAAGGCTTGAGCTTATGATTGAGAGTTCGATATTTGGTCAGCACTTGGCGAAGAATTAATTGGCTATCACCTACAATCTTGAGTTTGGTAGCACCATGGAAATGAGCAGCCTCGAGACCAGCAAGAAGTGCCTCGTATTCAGCTATATTGTTAGTGACTGGGAAATCAAGCTGAAAGGCTTGTGGAATGGTGATACATTCAGGTGATAACAGAACGATACCGATCCCTTTTCCATGAGAATTCAGAGCTCCGTCAAAATGCAGAGTCCACATATCATCTCTGATTTGATTTACGGACATCAGTTCCTCATCCGGAAACTCTGATCGGACTGGATCAAATCGAGGAAGGGGATGATGAGCGAGATGTTCTGCTATGGCATAGCCCTTGATCGCTTTCTGCTGAATGTAAGTGATGTCAAATTGAGATAGAAAGCTTTGCCATCGCGCTAACCTATCAGTAAGAACAGATTTCTCCAGAAGGAATTTGATCGGATTCATCCTAGCGATGAGATGGACTTCATGGGCCAGAAAATAATGCTTCAATTTCTGCACAACCCAGACCAATGCTGCGCATGTTTTCTCCATCGCTGTATATCTCTGTTCAGCGGAGTTGAAAAGTTTAGAGAGATAGTAGGCTGCCCTCTCTTTTCCTTCTTCATCCTCTTGTGCTAGGACAGCCCCCACTGCATCATCCAGGACTGAAATGTAAAGTATCAATGGTTGGCCTGGAGATGGTGGTCTCAAAACAGGAGGACTTGCTAAATAGTTCTTTAATCCATCGAATGCCTCTTGACACTTATCGTCCCAATCGAATTTGACTCCCGGCTTGGTAAGCTCGTAAAACGGCTTACACATTTGTGAGTGCTGGGAGACAAAACGGCGAATAAATTGCAACCTCCCGATTAATCCTCTCAACTCCTTCAAGTTTTTAGGAGGGGGCATTTCTCTAATAGCCTTCGCCTTATTGAGATCGATCTCAATTCCCCGTTTGCTGACGATAAATCCAAGCAATTTCCCTGAAGATACCCCGAATACACATTTCTTGGGGTTCATCTTTAACTGATATTCTCTCGATCTCTCTAATACCCTTGCCAAAACTTTGGCGTGCTCAGCCTTTGTTTTCGATTTAACCAATAAGTCATCCACGTACACTTCCAGATCTATGTGCATCATGTCATGAAATATTGCCATCATAGCCCTCTGATAAGTGGCTCCAGCATTCTTTAATCCAAATGGCATGACAACATAACAATATGTTCCCCAAGGTGTAGTGAATGACGTTTTTTCTTGATCCTCTTCTGCCAGCTTAATCTGATTGTATCCTGAAAATCCATCCATAAATGATAAGGTTTCATAGCCAGCGGTGTTATCGATGAGTACATCAATATGAGGCAATGGAAAATCATCTTTAGGACACGCCCGGTTGAGATCGCGGAAGTCAATGCAAATTCTGACCTTCCCGTCCTTTTTCATAACCGGGACTATATTAGCCACCCATTGTGGATAGAGGACAACTCTAATAAATTTAGCTTTATGTAATTTATCGACCTCTTCTTTCATCTTTAAAGCCATTTGTGGGTGGAATCGCCTTAATTTCTGCTTGACCGGGCTAGCTCCATCCTTTAACGTTAATCTGTGTTCAACTAAAGATGAGTCTAACCCCGGCATATCTTCATAACTCCAGGGGAAAGTGTCCTTATAGTCCTTGAGTACTTGTACCATTGCCTTCTCATCCTCTGTAGAAAGACTTTTACTGACGAGGACAACCTTAGGTTCGTCTTCAGTCCCTAAATTGATTTCTTTGGTGGGCTCTTCTACGGCAGCTGAGGGTTCATCAAATCTCTTCACTCCACTGGCATATGCCTCAGCCGCGTCCTCGTCATCTTCCTCATTCTCAACAATGGGGTCCTTTTCATGCACTAATTCATATACCCCGTACCCATCATTGACTGACTCATCGTCCATGCAATCTTCTGGCATCTGAATTGGATTTTCTAAAAGCTGAGGGATCAAAGAACAAGAAGAGCATTTATCAGCTAAGTCCTGGAGGTATCTATCTGGAATTCACCTACCCTTAGGCTTCCAAGACTTCCTAACCTGACTAGACTGCCTAACTTCACTATCATAACCTAACGAAGATGAAGCAGGATGAAAATCCTGGGGTACAAGTGGAAATACAAGAGAATCCTCCCGAGGGGAGGGACAGAGTAAATCTAGGAGAGAATCTTGACCGAAGGACCCGCGCGGCGGGGTGCAATCGGACAAGTAAGATGTTTCCTCGATGAGGATTTGGGAAGAATTTGTTGCCAAATTGAAGTTTTTTTTTGGACAATGAAAGAATTAAACATAAAGCAGGAATGAATACAAATGGGAGGAGAATCAGACGGAGGAAGCGGCACCAAGGCCAGAGGATTAGGGGGATCATATAGCAGTATGTCCCAGATCAAATTATACATCCTCTCTAGATCGAGAGGAGGTTGTGGTATAATGTCCCGAGGGGACAGAGTAATCATGACGGGCGGAGCCCGTGGAATATCTTCAATTATGACCCGCGACCAAGTTGGGGTCAAGAGCAGTGTACGGAAAAGAGTATGGAGCGCAAAGACATGTGAAGGATATGTCCCCCTCCAGAGCAGATCTGTTGTGTAACCAGCTTCATAGGGGTCATCTGGCTCCCCTTCGTCAGTCTCTTCAGATAGCAGTATCCGCTTGTCAAATATGGCACTAGGACTTTCAATCAGCTCATCAATCTGCGGCGGCCACTTAGGTTCTGCAGGATCCAGGAATAGTCTGTTCAGTGCTATGTAGAGGTCCCTCAGATCAAACCACCTGTACCATTCACATTCAGGATCTTGAAATTTCCTCCTTTTCATAGGCCGCAGAGCCTCCAAGGATTGGTACGTAAGCAGTTCAGAGCAATGTCTGGCTAAATCCCTCCCATATATATCATAGAAGTCAAAATAGGAAGTAATGACTACCGTATTGTCTTGGCTAAGTATGGGCCCTTTCACAAAATGCGTACACAGGGTCCATGTTAGGGGATCTCGGCCTTCTTTAGGTGGCGTAGACATTGCCTCCCAGATTTTCGGACCTTCTTCGATCTCTGCTTGTTTCAGTTTTATTGGCCTATAGCCCAGACTACTTCCAGGTGCCGCTCGATGATTTCTGACAGGAGTGGTCCTGCCTTGCAGTTGTGTGCCCAGACCTTTTCCAGGCTCGTAGCCGTTTTTCCTCATAATCCTCCATCCTGGGGTACTCATGCACTTCCCCCTCTTGATAGCATCTAACGGATATGGAGAAATAGTAGCGGCTTTCAGAGGATCAGCCACTGGACGGTAGACCTGTAATACCGACAGAAAAGGTTGTCGGCCAGGTAAAACAGCAGACTTAATGTTCAAGGTATGAGCAGCAGCAAGGATCGGCATGCTCGTTACTTTAATAATTCGCCCTTTATAAGGAAATTTGAGGCATTGGTGATTCGTAGAGGGAATCGCCTCAAGAGTTTTGATATAAGGACGACCTAAAATGGCATTTATGGAAGGGTCGATTTCCAGGATGTGAAATTCGACCTCTGCGTGACTTACAGGGCCCAGCTCCACCTTTAAATAAACCATTCCCAGAGGGGAACGGGTAGAATTGTCATATGCTGTTACTGAGATGGGGCTGGGCAGCCATTTTTCTTTGGGCACACCGCACAGCTCCAGGGTCTTCGGAGGTAAAACATTGATCGAAGCCCCTGTGTCGACCAGGCATGCATCCACGGCCTTCTTACAGATATTGACCGTGATGCTCAGAGCCATACTTCTGGCTGCTGGCGGTGCTAGTTCCGATGTATGAAATGTTATGGAGGGCTGATCCCCCTGAGGAACTAGTAGTGCTGCAATCTTTTCTACCGGCACGTCTTCATTGACCATCACCTTCTGTAGATATTCCATTAAAGCTTCTTGGTGAATCTTGGATCTTTTGATCAATTCGAGTATAGTGATCCGTGCCGGTGTCCGATCCAGATGTTTCAACAAGTCATATTGAGTGCCTGGTGCACTCTCTTCATTATGGGCTTCCTCAGTCGGCTGCGATGGGCCGTCTCTAACCGTGGACTGAGGAAAGATCTTGTTGAAAATTCTTCCACTTCGGAGCGCGTGTTCTTCAACCGTGGAGGATCCGGGTGACACTTTAAGTACCGCAGGGTTGGATGGTGCGGATGGCGTAGAGGGTTGGTATGTAGGTAATGGCGTAGGGTTAGGTGATGATGGCGCGGTGCGGATTAAAGGCCTAGAGGGTTGGATGGTGGATGGGTAAGTGGTTGGTGGAGTGGGGAATGGTACGCGTAATAGCGGTCTAGATGGTAAAGGCATATCTGGGTAAGTGGTGGTGGTAGCGGGTGAAGTAGGGAATGGTATGCGTAATAGCGGCCTAGATGGTAGGAGGGGCGCGTTATTGGTTTGCGGGGGGTTATATGATGGAGGCGTAGTAGTGCGGGGTGTAATGGGTCTTAGGAAGGCGGGTAGTGGTAATGGGTTATTGGGTACGGGCGAGTGATATGTAGGTGTGGGTATAGGGGTGATGGTAATGGGTTGTAGTCTGGGTATGTGGATGGTGCGGCGTGGTGGTCGCTCTGCGGTACTTTGAACGTGACCCGTTGAACAAAGAGAGGAATAGTCCTCTATTCTCCAGTGCTGCCCACGACCAGCCTCAGACTGGCTGTTCGTCAGAATGGGAGCAACTTGGTTTTGGTTCTGGTGCTCCGGGAGTGGATTCTGCACTATGCCCATGTTGGGTGGTGCTGCTGCTTGTGCCGGTGGTCTTGCTTGCTGCTGCTGCTGCTGTGGTCTCCTCGCCTTCAGGGCTGATATGTACTTTTTCATCTCCTCCCAGTCTATGCCGCCCTGCTCGTTGAGATCATGAATATAATCTCTGAACTGGAAGCATGTGTCAATGGTATGCCCAGGTTGCCTGTGGAAGTAGCAATACCTGGACGTATCGGCATTTTGAGGCCAGACGACCTTTTCCCTTGGCAAAACTAAGGCATTGGCTGCCATTAAAGCACTGAAGATATCTGCCAAGGATTCTGGGAGGGCCGGGTATTCTGCCCTCTTCGGGCCTGGAGGTCTCCTCTGCTGGTTGTAGTCACCAGGAGGAGGGACATTGTGGTACGCCGGCGGTGCGCGCGGCTGGTACTGTGGCTGTTGCTGTTGCTGTTGATATAGCTGCTGAGGGGGCTGCTGGTACTGCTGTTGCCGTTGCGGCTGTTGCTGTAGCTGTTGCTGGTTCTGATTCGGCTGCTAGGGCCGCTGGTATTGCTGTTGGTAATGGGGGTTCTGCTGCTGCCTGTACCCCTGTTGGCTCGGCTGTGGTGGCCTCTGGTACTGCGGCTGGTTCCTCACAAACTGGGGCGAATTATTGTTCATGGTACTGACTTGCTCGTGAGAGAGCGTGCCCTCAGTAGTCGGACCTGTGCTGGGAGAATTTGGCACTGCAGGCTTCCGAGGTGGAGGCCTGCTAGGTCTGTGAGGATCAAAGACGCTAGAGAACGTAACGTCCTTGAAGGCATTCTGGCAGTACCGTGCCCTTTCATAGAGCTCTGCCATATTAGTCAAATTGTTCAAGGAGAGGACTAGCTTGAACTGGGGCGTGGCGTTAGAAATTAACATCTTCACTTGTTCAGATTCGGACAAGTGATCCTTCACTTTTTCGGCCAGGCCCCGCCACCTGTCAGCAAAACTGACAAACTCCTCATCCGGTTTCATCTTTTCTGCAATGAGGTCCGTGATAGACAAGGAGGGTGCAACTCTGTCCTGGTATCGTTGGATAAATTTGCGTGAAACGATACCGTAATCCTCTACTTCGGAGGGTTCCAGAGAAAAGAACCACTCGAGGGCTGGTCCCTCTAGAGATCTCCTGAACAAGAAGGCCAATGACCTCTTATCATTCTGCCAGAAAGAGGATTCGTACATGAACTCCTTCAGATGCGTGAAGGGATTACCAGTACCGTTGTACTTCCGGTACACTGGCATTTCAGAGTGTGGCAGATGGAATACTGGCATGCTCGGTAAACTGATTTCTGGCACAGCTTTAACCCCCATCATCTTCTGGAGGTTGTTGAACTGCTCATCCATGCGCTCCATCTTGGCCAGCAACGCTTGCGTGGTCAGATCTGCCTGGGGAGGAGGAGGAGGTGGAAGTACTTGATAGGCCTGCTGCCTAGAGTACGTTGGACAAGGAGGATAATAAGGAGGAGGTCCGGCAGAGCTTCCGCCATGCCCGAGGGCATTTTGATAAATAGGCGTTTGCGGTCTAGCCGGCTGCCTAGATGATGAAAGTTGTGGCCCAGTTGGCCGAGAAGCAATATGAAGGCCCTCCATGTCCTGATGGATATAAGGAGGAGGAGGAGGAGGTTGTTGAGTAACAACAGGGGGAGCCATAGGGTTCGGCTCAGTAGGCTGCATGGGTGCCTTTCCCTTCAAAATAGACTGGATCGCCTCGAACTGCTGAGGGTCCAGTCGGGAGGCAAGAACTCCTAGGGCGTTTACAAGATCCATAGGATCGGAGGATGAAGGATCATGCTGATTCATGTCCCCCTCTAGATCAGGATTGGGGATCGCATATTCATGCGGGGGAAGATCAGAATATCGATCCTGTGGATGAAAAAGAGGAGTCCGGACATTCCCATCATGTCGAACCGGAATGGGGACAGAATTACGGGAGGCATCAGCATCTCTCCCGTTCTCATAGTTGAAGTCTGAATCGCGAGGGGCATTAGCATCTCCCTCGTAGTTGATGATGGCGTCTTGAGCCATACTCAAGTCTCTGCCTGATCGCAGCAACATGATGTTAGATTCCCTTTTCAAAGATTTAATCAAACAAGTTGTACAGAGATTAATCAAACAAGTGGATGCTTAACGTGATTTTAGGGTTCCTTGTTGAGTTATTTGAATTGGATTAAACCACAATTTCGCTCAGGGAAGGATCCTAGTTTCAGTTCAGTTTCCACCGTTATTCTCTAGGGTTTTCTCTCACAACGCGTTCGGAATCTAGCCGGGACTTCAATTGGTACAACCAGCCCGATGATCAAAGAGGAATACCTTGATTTTGGGGACTTATGGAGGTCTCAACGTCAACTTCTCTAGTCTGATCAAGGGACCAACCCAATCAGAGAGAGTTGCTGACGTCGAGTAATGTGTTCCTAAGAAGAGGAGGGTTTTCGCCTCAATGCGTATGCCCTGCGGCCTGGATGGCCTCTAATGCTTAATAAATAATGGGTAGCTAGCACACAACCACAGAAATCTGGAAACTGAGAAATAATTAAGAAACTGTCTGAATCGCGTCGATGGTAGTCGACGCTATTCAAAACAGAACTTAATTCTTCCACAGAAACAGATCTGAAAAATAATTAAGAAACTGTCTGAATCGCGTCGATGGTAGTCGACGCTATTCAACACAGAACTTAATTTTTTCGCAGAAACAGATGCAAACAGCAGAGAAAGTCTGAAGACTGACAGGGGTCTGGGTGTGCTGACGTGGTTTTGAAACGCGTCAGTGCTCCTGGACGCTTTTCAGTTCGCAGAAACAGTTTTGCAGGAGGATTTTCTGGGTCGAATCCTCCTCAAACAAGGTAAAAAGCAGTAAACAATTGACTCATGCAAATTTTTTAGTTCCAGGTTTTAAACAAGATGATTTACTAACTAAACAACTAGAAAATCAATCGATCACACATCATTTTTATCACAAAAACAGCTTTTTCTGAACTAATCAAGGGGAGGGCAAGATCTTGCCACTGGGGTGTGCACGTGGTGCACGAGAGAAATTAATTAAACTAAACACTCGCCAATTGGTGAGGACGTGTCGAGAGACACAAATGGTGCACCGTGGGCGCCCGATATGATGACAGCAAGAACAAAAAGAAACTAAAAGACGGCGAGACCAAGTCCCACCGTGATCGCCAAAAGAGTTGTAGGTGCTGAAAATGCTCGTGTGATTAACATGAAAAAGCTATGTTGTTTAGTGTAAACTAACCTATTAAAAACAGCAATTAAAGTGCAGTGATCGCCAGAAACTTTTGACTTAAAAGTTTCAAAAGAGATATGATCGCCTACCTGTTTGAACGCGGAAGTTTGAGTCATTGGTTCCCCTCCTTCAGCTGGCTGAAGAAAGAGAGCAATTTCTTTGTTCTTTTGTTCTTGCTGTTGAGTTTGAGGTTGAGGATCGTCCAGAAGTCCTTCTGGCTTTATGCTTGATTTCCCCCTTTTGATCTCTTGTTGAGGTTGAGTGCAGCAGAAACAGAGAAACATAATGAAGAAATATTGATGAGAATTTAAGTGGAAGTAGTATCTAAACTGATCATGATTTTAAGCATGTTTAAACAGTAAACTCACTTGTTTAGTTGGCTTTGAAACCCCTTAAATCAAATGGGTTTTGAAAGATTAATGTTGTGGTGTGTGTTGCATGAAGTGAATATGAAGAATGAAACTAATGAAGATGTAAAAATGAAATGCAGAATTGAAACACTTATGCCCAATTGTATTGAAGCCTTGAAAGGATGAAGATCTTGAAAAGGACGCCGACTTCTGGAAATGGCAGCGCTCCGGCGTTCCGACGTGGTTGCTCCGATCTTCAACTCGCTATAACGCTATGGCTCATCTCAATTCAATTCACTCTTTTTTTTTTTTTAACCTCTTCAATATGTAAGGTATTTATAGGCTTTTTCTGCGTTCGCGATTAACATAGAAAAATCTAGGATTTATCTATATTAACCGACAGATAAATACTGATTAATTCATATTTATCTGTAATTATTTAAAACGCGTCCACTATGGATGACGCCTTTCAGATTTAATTAAGATAAGGATAAATATCCGGAAAAACTTATCTTTATCTTTATTAGATAAAACGCGTCCACGTGTGTAGACGTCTTTTACACTAATTAAGATAAGGATAAACATTAGGAAGAGAAGTTAAAATAGCTTAGGAAACCTAAAACGCGTCGACCTTTACAGACGCCTTTTAGTTAATAAATAAATTGATTAAAATTCAAATTTAAACGTTAAAACATGAATAAACTCTAAATCGCGTCTACACAGGTCGACGCCTTTTAGAATTATGCATATTTTAATTGAAATTTGAGCTAAAATCAATTTAATTGATTAACTTAAACATGTCTGTTAAACCCGACACTCAAAAATATCAATAAGAATTAATCAATGATTAAATATCAGACCATTATGAGGCATTATTATATGATACGAAATTTACTCAAAATGACGTCAAAATTAGCGTGTCTACAGCAGGTAGACGGGCTAAGCGGCGGGGAAGAGCACGAAGGAGGTAGATCGGGGGGAGGGGGGGCGGAGGTGTTAGAATTGGGTGGCCTCAAAGCCAATCATTGTACATTCTAGTTCAGATTATTAATAAAGACATTTATTTCTTCATTTAATAGTTCTCGCAAACGACTATCTTAATGAAGGTCTATAGACAAATATATGTGATATTGAATCATAATGAGATCGTGATAGTGAAATCAATCTCCTAAGGCAATTGTCTTAAATAGTTCTCGATCGTAGGATATTTGAGATGGACATTAAATATCCGATAAGATCGACACAAGTTATGTCTGCTCATATGATGAGGGTGAATGATCTCACATTCACTCGTGTGGTGACACTAAGACAAACAAGTGGGTGCTCATTAGAGAATGAGTTCACTGAACAGACCCAAATAAGAATTCCTGGATGGTAATTATACCTATTAGTCAACCAGGGAATTCAATCGTTGCAGTAGCACAGTTGGTCCTTTGACCTGAGTCACCAATGATACCTTGTTTGTGGACCATTGTAACTTGATTCTCTGACTCGTGGTCTTTAACCATTAAGTCCACCATAATCGGTCTTTCAGATACAGTGGAAAGCTTGCGAAGGTAATTGAGTGAACAACAATGGATCACTCACTCTTGGTATAAGACTGGAGAGAGAATGTCCTATGGATGTGTACACAGAAATCCCTGGCCATGGTCAAATGAAAGAGATGTCTTTCTAGATATTAACTGTGTATTGGAATCCATCTGGATAATGCGATAGAGGGTTTGACTATAAAACCATACCCTTGCATTATCGGGACATTGTATGAGTGAAGGATTATATCTGTGCGGTATCGGCAGACGGAAAGGTTCAATTGAAGGGAACAATATCCCTTATATCTTATGGGATCATGAGGTAGTGTTTGGTGCTGTTCATGATCAGAAGGCCAAGTGATTTGATCATCAGATGATAATTCACTTGTTTATTAAATTAATCATTTAACATATGATGTTTAAATGTTAATTAATAAATATTAAACTCAAGAAACAATTCTAAGTTTAATGGGCCTGCAACCGGACTGATATATGGGCCTAGAGGGTCACACACATAAGAGTTCTCATCAGACGGTGAGAGATGTTAAATTTCATGCTTATCTGGGTTTTTGTGAAAAACTGCAGGATAAACATGAAGATTTGATGGAGAATTATCCAAGGCCAAACTCTTGGATAATCATGAGGATTAACTGTTGTGCTTATCCTTATTTCTATATAAGGAGGGCCAAGGGGGAGTGGTAAAAAGTTAGTTGGACGAATTTTACTCCCCAGATTCTCTCTCTCCTCTCTCTCTCTCCTTTTTGGAGTGGATCTGTCTCTCTCCGCACATAGTGGATTTGAGATCTGGTCGGAGCACTCAAGTCGAGAAGGAAATCGCGTCTGCTGCGGGAACTCGTGTGGATACCTCTAGAGATCGTGCGCGTGCGCGATTACCGAGTCGGCATCATCCACGGGATATTCGAAACCCCGCAAAGGTGAAAAACTGTTCTTCCCGCGTTAGTTTTAATGTCTGTTTTACAACCCCAGCAATCGATACAATGGAATCATTTTTTATTTCCGCTGCGTTCATGGCGATTCCTTATAGGAGGGAGATCAGACAGATCTGGAAAGGGGAAAGAGAACTAGACGGCGAGAAGAATCGGAGGCAGAGGGATGCAGTGAGGAAGAAGGCAGGATAGGCAGCAGAGGAAAATGGAAGTACAAAGTCGAACAGAGAGAAAACAAGAGGATGGAGGGGGGTATGGGATCACCCAAGGGGCCACCACCCCCCCCCCCCCCCCCCCCCCCAAGGAAATACCACCGACGAGGACGAAGTTTTCACCACCGCAGAAGGGGGGGGGGGGGGGGGGGCGAGAGAAGGGGAAGCACCGAGACACCCCTCGATGCCCCCAACACAGCCGATAAAAGCGGTTTCAGCTTTGTTTCACACCCTGGGTTCAGTACTGTCTAATATATTGACTCGACCATCTCGAATCAATAAGAAGAAACGGGCCGATAAAAGAACAGGGCTAGCAATTTTGAGGGGGTATGATCGAATCTGAAGTCCGAACTGCTTCAGTTGCCTGACTCTAGTCTGATAGGAAAGTGGGCTCTTACCAAATTCGAAATCAATTATCTGATTATCAATGATCCATTTTCTTTTGCTTCTTTTGAAACTTCTTAAGATCTTTCTAAACATGTTTCACTTGTCCGTATAATTTTTTTATTGAAATTTTTTTTCTAAAACATAAAAAGTATTATTAGGCTAGACATTTTTACTGTTCATCAGATTTCAGTTTTTAATTTTTAAAACTTTTTAAAGTTGTTTAATGAGTGATTGGACTGTACCGGATGTGTAGGTCAGATTAAGGCTGACGGATCAATTCTTTCCTTTTCTTTTTTTGGACTGCAACTCTAAGCAATGAAGCACTGCCAGCAGTGCAGTGCAGACAGTCTTACTCATTATATATGTGTTTTTATATTCTTTATGTTGTCTCGTACATACATTAATAATAAGTAATTAATATTCTTTCGGCTACTCCTCCGAGTCCCAATACCATTAGAGCTGAAGAAATATTCTGTTGAAAGCATAACTACTTAAGGTATGAATATGATATTTTAAATTAAGGAGTATATAGGAGCATGTGAATAATTTTAGGAGAACATATGTAATCAGTTTCATTATCTTAAAAGGTTAAAAAAGGGTAGACTCAACTTATTTATGATTAGGATAAGCAAACTACTAGACGATAGTTGGGGGGTATTAATACTAGTGTGGATTTATTATGGGGGTATACATGACCATATATTAACGAAGATAATGAAAGAATTCTGTATGTGTAATAATCTCTAAATAAAATTTTAGTCACATGGCCATCTTCTTGGTTGTCTTGTTATGCACATCACTCTCTTAACCTTCATTTCTCATTCACTTGTTTATAAGACACATTTATATGCATCCCACATGTTTGACAAATAGAAATCCCGTGAATTACACAATTTGAAGGACATATTCGTAAGCATATTCCAAAACTTAGATATTTCGCTATTTGTTTATTCTCAAAAGGCAGTGCGAGAAGTTTACAATCACACTCGCTTGCATTCACGTATAGTGTTATCTGATAGTTTAACCATTCATATATACGTATATATATGTTGTTGATAACTTTAAAAATTAATAATATGTCAAAGATATATGAAGATACGTAAAGTAAAAGGTAAATCTTTCGAAAAAGATATAAGGATAATTAAGGAGCTACTATCTACTGAAGAGACACAGATGGAACGCAGACGTCCATGGGCTTTGCCGACTTCACCTTGCTGGCTTTCTTCTTTGTCAAACTTCAACGCGTTTAGGTTAGGTGTAACATGAAAGTTGGGGTGTAATGCCATCCGCTTTTATAGTTGTGGTCGTTAACTAAAAGTTTATATCACAATATAAGGTTTATAGATTCTACAAACAAGTAATGAAATTTTTAGGTCACATAAACTGCATGGTAATTAATAATGGGATTATCTTCTCTTTTAAGTTTTACATTAATTGGTGCTTGTGAATTTGTAAACAGACTTTTGACTTAGAGCTTTCTTTTACTGGAGGTAAGAAAAGTAGAAAAAGAATCCGGTCACCTTCGCATTACTCTTTTTTCAGACAAACAGTTTAGCCGCTTTTGTTAGGAGCTGCTAGTATTAGAACAGCGGAGTTGTTGACCCCTTCAAAGGTAAGAGTAGCTGTAGTCATTTAAGTCCAGAAGAATGGCAGCATCCCATTCCCGGTTTCTATTCACACGTAAAGTCTCTCTTTTGTATTTTCACACCGGAAGTCTTAATTTTTCTGGTTGCCCAGAAAAAAGACTTGGTGGAGAACGCATGCATGGGTGTGGTGTGGGATTGTACCTGCCTCCCTGCCAGCGGAACTCCACCATGCCGTGCCTATAAATAGTCCCCTCTGCCTCACCCTGGAAGGCCATCCCACAGCCATCTCCACTGCTCTTTCAAGAAGAACAATGGGTAGGTCCATGGTTGTGAGCGTCGGGTTCTTGGTTATGCTCTTCCTGGGCATGACCTCTGCCGCCAGGGTACTCACCCAGTATGCGGGTGGTGGCGGTGGCGGCCAAGGGGGTGGAGGCGGTGGTGGACAAGGTGGCGGCTCTGGTTCCGGTTATGGTGAAGGCTATGGTCAAGGTGGAGGAGCCTATGCTGGGGGTTACGGAAGAGGAGGGGGTGGCGGCGGCGGTGGAGGGTCTGGTGGCGGAAATGGAAGTGGAAGCGGCTCAGGGTATGGCTCTGGCAGTGGGTCGGGCTATGGTGCCGGCGGAGCTGGAGGGTATGGACGTGGCGGTGGTGGTGGCGGCGGCCAGGGTGGTGGCGGTGGAGGCGGAAACGGGAGTGGTTCAGGCTATGGGTCTGGTTCCGGATCTGGCTACGGATCAGGTGGTGGAAACGGAGCTTACGGCGGCGGAGGTGGCGGTGGCGGCGGCGGAGGTGGAGGTGGCGGCGGCAGCGGGTCAGGTTCTGGATCTGGCTCCGGCTACGGGAGTGGAAGTGGCAGCGGTGGTGGCGGTGGACACCACTAGCTAGACTGCTGAAGAATTCCAGATGATCATCCAAAGGTCGATAGAATATTAATGCTCTATTCACGGCGATAATACACGATACAATAAAGTATATATTGTAATTCCCTTGAAACTTTATGTATTGCTAATAAGTAAGAAATTGTGTGCCCCCCCGGGATTTGTGTAAGGAAAACTTCACATGCCATGCATCGTCTTTTCGAATCTCTCTCTCGTTGTCATCATGTTTCCGGTATCTGAATTTGCAACCAAGAGGTAGATGAAAGACCAAGGCACCCAAGACAGAAATGCCTACACAACAAGGACCTGACAGAGCACTCATACCATATATATATATATACTTTTGCGGCAATTGAAATCTCAAATTTGACCTAAGAATTAGAGCTAATGCATGCTCGTCTAACCGAGTCACGAGTTGTGGTTGCGCGTGCGTCAGGGACTCAGGGTGCAGTTGACGTTTTCATTGCAATCGACGTCATACTTATCCGTCGACGTGTTTTGCACCGTTCTGGAATCACGGAGCCAAATGTATAGAACAAAGAGATGTGGATGCTACCCTTAACATGCCTTTTCATATAGAGACATAGTTCCAAGTGTTTGATATTATTTTGTCTTCTAAGATTGGTGCATGGTATGTATTTACGGCAATAACATGTTGAGCTCGCTAGCCCGTCATGGCATGCAAATCATTAGATGTGAACGTTGTGTGATTTCTCAACATTTCCCCGATAAATTCTTAAACAAAAGTCCGATGCAGATACTAGAAGTATGGCTTTGTTTTCTCTCTCTATATCTCTTATTTGTACACTCACTACAAGAAATTAAAGCTATAACAACAAAATGTTTTGTAACGGCTGAAATTTTGTTATAATAAGTACTATTTAACAATGAACTTATGTCTTCGTTGTTAATAATAATATAACTTAAAGTCCAATGACGATTTGGTTATTAATAGGGACGAAGTGCAAACTTCGTTGCAAAATATAATTGTATTCACAAGGAGTTCAAGTGGTTCGTTACAAAAGGATTACTTCATTATTTATTTGCAACGAAAGAGTCCCGGGCAGTTATGCTTTATCCGCTGAGAGCCCTCGACCCTCTCCGATCACAACCCTTCTCTGCCCTGTTTGTGCAACTGCGCCTTCATCCGTGCAACTCTCTGTTTGTCCTCCATAGCGTGTATGCATTCTTGTTGACAGATTTTTGATGGCCTGATCGAAGACTTCTTCAGTTCGGTTGTTGCACCCCATCCTTGGCCGACTTGTACCGTGGTGGGACGGGAAGGAATTTATAAAACAACACAAGCCCCTCCGTTATGACGACTTTTATCTAGGTGAGTTATTGTGGGTACGAATCAGCGGCATCAATCTAAGGTTTGATTATTCTTGTCTTTTCTCTTGCTTTCTTTAGACCTCAGGCAGTTAGGCATCTCCTTTGTGGGTATATGACGTTTTTCAGATGTGCCGTCCCTTAGGATATTTAAACCCAGATTATCCAAAACCTAACTCATAAGAGACAAAAGGGGGAGTCAAGGCTTTTGGACCCCCACAAGAAAAATAGAAATTTCTCCCTTTCCTTGTTTGACTGCCACGCATGGCCTCCACCCTGTAAGATAAAATTTGTTTCCATAAAAAATCCAGGGAAGTTATTTACTGTACCGTCTAATTCAAATACCCTTAGAACTTTGTAAAAGATTACAAAACTAATCGTTTTCCTTATGTTTCGAGTATTGAAAACTATTTGACGGTTGTCTAAATTTTTGTATATTATTTTATTTTTGCGGATTTTAATTTTCACTCTAGATTAATTATTAAGAACCCAAAATGAAGATTAAAAAACTAGTGATTTTGAAATCAAGATTCTTATTTTCATTGATTTTAACCGGTTGGTTTCAAATCAATATTTTATAATATTTTAATTGAAAGAGTCCTTTGATGTTTCGCAAAATATTATAGAAGAACATTTTCTGATGTTTTGAAGTTATGTGAATTGTTCTATAGTATTTTCCGCATGATCGAAGTGTCATAAACCGTTGTACTTTCAAACTCAAATGATCAATGTGATACCATTTTTAATTGATTTAAATTTTCAATCCAAGCGACTAAGTTTGCGGGCTTCACCTCTCTCCCTTTTGAAGGTCTCGTCAAAACCGGTCAGGAGCTTAAAACCTCCCCTTGTTCTTCGTTGCGTTATTTGTTGCAAGATTAGTTTCCCTTTGTTTGGACAATTACTTTCTTGGAAATTCATTTGACCCATAATTACATCTTAATTACGTGGAATAACTAGACTTGCATGGAATGTTCTCCTACTTAGGAGAAAAATATTAGGCAATTGCCCGAAATCGAATGCTGAATATTTGTACGTACCTTTGTGCTCAGCCACCATATCAATAAAAAAATTAATTTTAATTTTTTACCTAAAAATCAAAGATTTTAAAATCAGATTAGAGACTTTATTCTTATTGATCTTATCTTAAAAATGATATTGTTAAAATTAATTTATTATACCTTTTTATAGTCGACCAAATGAGCATTGAATTTGGGATATGATATTTATCATGGTTCTCACCAGTGGCAGACCGAGAAAATTTCTCAAGGGGGGCCAAGTTAAAAGATTTTTTTTTTTTCTTTTGGGGGTGGGGGGTGGGGGGGGGCAACTTAAAAAAATTATGCATAAAAGACCTAGGTCCGCCCTTGGTTTTCACCGTCCCTTACAAAATAAATTTCATTTAGTTGGATAACTATTTTTCATGACAGAAAACCACATAAATATTTTTTTCCCATCTAATTAAAGTGGCTTTCGATCTAATCTTACTTTGTACGGATAGCTCAAATCCAACATTTAGATTGACATTTTTTAATTATGGAACTCATTGTGTCCTTACACTGTGCACATTTGTTTAATTTTTACTATATGTCATACATAACTTATCTATCGTATGATAGAGATGTGAAACATGATACTTGAGTATGATAATTAACTAAAGAGAGAAAGTTTACATTTCCACTCATCATAAAGGTGCATATGTGGTTATAATGCGAGTCATTTGTATTCTTTTGATTCCTAACTATATTTTGAACTTACTTAAATCTTAACAGATAATGGATAGAAGTTGGATACAACTCAAGAATAGATTTTGTCCAGAGTATAAAGCGGGTGTAAATGATTTTATAGCCCATGCACAAGCTAGTGTTGATGGATCAAATAGGATCCGATGTCCTTGCACTAAATGTATGAATGTATACTTAAAAGAATTGACCGAGGTTGAAGATCATTTATATATCAATGGGATATTACGAAGTTATACCCAATGGATACATCACGGAGAGCAATTTGACAGACTTAGAGTTGGAAATGAGGACCATAATGATGAGTTGAGAAGTGAGAATAATTTTAATGACAATGTTCAAAATATTATATATGATGTTCAAGCTGCAACAATCAATGTCAATCATGGTGATGAAACATCTGCTAGTCAAGCCACATCTAATAGTCAATTCTTAACTCGTGAGCATATGCATGGTGTTGACAAGTTTACAAGATTACTAGCTGATGGTCAATGTGAATTATATCCAGGATGTCAAGGATTTTCAAAGTTATCCTTCCTTATTAATCTTCTTCATGTAAAGACAATGTGCAATTGGAGCAATAATTCATTTGATTTATTACTTCCACTATTGAAACGAGCACTTCCTCCTGGTGAGACACTACCTCAAAATTTTTATGAGGCTAAAAGCATTATGCGTGACTTGGGATTGGGGTATATAAAGATTGATTCTTGTAAATGGGATTGCATCTTATTTTGGAAGGAATATGAGCATGAGGAGAAGTACCCAAAATGCGGTGAATCAAGGTTCATTTATAATCAAGACAAACAAAAGAAAGTACCTCAAAAAGTCTTACGCTATTTCCCACTTAAACCAAGGCTTCAACGGCTATTCATTTCAAAGCAAGTGGCTGAAGATATGAGATGACACTCAGATAAGCGTGTAAATGATAAGAATATATTGAAACATCCAGCAGATTCTGAAGCTTGGCGTGAGTTTGATAAACAACATGAGTGGTTTGCTCGTGATCCTCGAAATGTACAGTTAGGTTTGGCCAGTGATGGTTTTAACCCATTTGGTAACATGAGCAATGCTTATAGTATGTGGCCAGTAATATTAATGCCATATAATTTGCCACCATGGAAATGTATGAAGGATCCATTTTTTATGTTAAGTTTACTTATTCCTGGCCCAAAACAACCTGGCAATGATATTGATGTTTACTTAAGACCGTTGATAGATGAGTTGAAAGACTTATGGGAAAATGGCGTAGAGACATATGATGCATTCACTGGTGAAGTATTTGTAATGCATGCAGCGATTTTATGGACCATTAACGATTTTCCGGCTTATGCAAGTTTATCTGGATGGAGCACCAAAGGCAAGCTAGCATGTCCTATTTGTAATTGTGAGACATGCTCTAAAACATTGAAAAAGGGAAGGAAGCAATGTTATATGGGCCATCGACGCTTTTTACCGATGAATCATAGTTGGAGAAAGAGTTACAAATTTGATGGTGAGCAAGAACGTCGAGGTCCACCCGCTGAACTATCTGGGGATGATATATTTAGACAAATTCAAGAACTTTCCAATCTAAGCTTTGGAAAGAAATGCTACAAAAAAAGAAAACGGCCTGAAATTGAGCTGAATTGGAAGAAAAGGAGCATATTTTTTGAGTTACCATATTGGCAAAAATTAAAATTGAGGCATAATTTAGATGTAATGCACATTGAGAAAAATGTATGTGAAAGTGTTTTTGGTACCCTTATGAATATACAAGGAAAAACAAAGTATTCTGTGAATGCTCGACTAGACATGGAAGACATGGGTATAAGACAAGAGTTGCACTTGAGAAGGGATGGTGATTCGATTACCATGGTGCCAGCATCATACACAATGTCACATGAAGAACGAAACAATTTCTATCATTGGTTGAAAAAAATTAAATTTCCAGATGGATTTGCCTCTAATATTTCTCGATGTGTAAATGTTGCAGATGGTAAGATATCAGGGATGAAAAGTCATGATTGTCATATTATGATGGAACAGTTACTTCCAATTGCATTGCGTGGTTATCTGAGTAAGAATGTTTGTATTCCTATAATTGAGTTGGGGTTGTTCTTCAAGGAACTTTGTTCAAAGACCCTTAAAGTAGAGGTGTTAGAACAGCTTGAACAAGAGATTATATTCATTTTGTGCAAGTTGGAGAGGATATTTCCACATGCATTTTTTGATATAATGGTCCACTTAACAATTCATTTACCTCGTGAAGCAAAGCTATGTGGTCCAGTGCATTATCGGTGGATGTATCCAGTGGAGAGGTAATTTATTTAAATTTCTCTTTTCTATATTATTTATAGTTTTTTATAAACTAATATTTAAATTTTAATAGGTTCTTACGTAAGCTTAAAGGTTTTGTGCGGAATAAGGCTCGTCCAGAAGGATCTATTGCAGAAGCATACATCAACAATGAGTGTCTCACATTTTGTTCTATGTATTTGGATGGAATTGAAACAAAATTTAACCAACCTGAGCGGAACTATGATGGAGATCAAGAACGACTTAGAAATAAGTTGTCAATCTTTGGACAAAATGCTCGCCCTCTAGGTGGTAAGAATGTGGGTACACTCAATCGTACTGACCACAATAAGATCCGATGGTATGTCTTGAACAATTGCCATGAGATCAACGAATACATAATGTAAGGAGATATTTTGTTTAAATTATGATTGTTTTAATATACTTTCTTACATTTGTAAGTACTAAACAGTGAACATAGAGCTTTGATTGAGAGGCAAGATGTGATAAATGTACAACAACGACAAGAACAAGAATTTGGCAAATGGCTTGAGCAAAAGGTTAGTAGATCAACTATGAATAGTCAGAGATAAGTTATTTAGTGAATGAGTTTGTATTTGATTGATATTATACTTTTAAATGATAGGTGAAAGGATTGGTTAATCAGAAGCACCTCAAAGTAACTGACGACCTCTATTCACTTGCATGTGGACCTGATTTCAATATTAACCATTATTCGGGTTGCATCATAAATGGTATGCGATTTCACACCGAGCAGTTGGAAAAAAATCGTATAACTCAAAATAGTGGTGTTATTGTCAAAGGAGATCATGAAGGTGCTGAAATTGATTATTATGGAGTCTTAACAGATGTGATTGAATTGAATTATTTAAGAGGTAATCATGTATATGTGTTCAAATGTAAATGGTGAGATGTTAGCAACAAGAAATATGGAGTCAAGACAGATGAGTGGTTCACAAGTGTAAATACTTCACGCACATGGTATGCTGATGATCCATTTGTCTTGGCCTCCCAAGTTCAACAAGTGTTCTATGTAGATGACACAAAACTTGGTGTTGGATGGCGTGTGGTGCAAAAAGTAACTAATAGAAACGTGTTTGATATTTTACAAGAGGTCAACGAAGATGATAGTGTTGAAGAACCTGAAGCCTATCAACAATTAGAATCTACTGAAGCATTTAGAAGCGTACAAATTGATAGTGATGATGTTGGTCTCCTGATTAGAAATGATATTGCTCCATATCAACTATCTCTTGAGGAAATACCTAAAACATCTCTTCCTACTGAAGAGCAAGAATACTCAGAAGAAGAAGATGACTTTGAAGAAGACGATGACACTTTACATGAATATTACTCTGAAGAAGATGAAGCCATAAATCATGAATCTGATAGTGATTAGATTTAAGGTTCTATTATAACTGTTAAATAATATTTCAGGATGGACAGTGGCTCTTCTTCCAACTCTTTTTGATTAGTTGGAGAGTTATATCTTCTGAGACTCACGATACTATTCCATTAGACCATCTTGGCATTATCTTTTCATGATGAAATTTCTCTTTATTTTTTAGCTTTAGTGCTAAGTGTTTGCTTGTCGGTTTGATTTTTTGGGATTTCTTTCTCTACTTGTACCTGTAGGGGTAAGGCGGGAAGTCCCCCCCTTATTTTGTATCTTTTATTTGTGCAATGAAATAATAAGGGCGGCCCAGGGTCCTATAGAAGTTCTGGATAAAAAAAATAAAAATAAATTAATAGTTATTGATATCTTATGATTTTCTAATGTCTAAATAATGACTTTCATTTAATGTGCAGCTTGCTATGGCTCCAGGTCGTCGCTCATGTGCTTCTCAATTAGAGGCATTGATTGATCTTCCTTCTACACCTGTTGCAACCCAGAGTTCAGGTAACTTAGCATTATCATATAATATTTTCATATTCAGATGCATTAGTTCACAATTGTTAAATATTATATAATATTTTAATGTTCAGATACATTAGTTCAAGAACTTCTTATAATATTTTTTTGTTTGTATTGCTATACTAATGTGATTGTTTAAATGTTACAGGCTATCCGCGAGAACAGGTAAACAATATTGGATAGTGATGGATATCTTATAATTTTATAATGTCTAACCATACTTTCACTTAATGTGCAGCATACCATGCCTACAGGCCGTCGATCACGTGCTCCTCAGACACACATAGTAGTTGATCCTCCTACTGCACCTATTGCAACTCAGAGTTTGGGTAATTTTAAATAGTTATACAATATATGTAATATGTTTCATTTTCACATGCATTAGTTCAAGAATGAGTTATAGTCATAATGTTTCAAAATTCATTTTTTACTAATGTGATTGTTTAACGCAGGTGCAATTGGCCATACTTCTACTTGTAGTATCCCTAAAAAAAAGGGGCGAGGCCCCACTCGAGGCATTAACCTTGAAAAGAAGATTCTAGCGAATGGGGGTCGACCATTGCCTGTGACTATTCCTACCGGAAAGCTTAAGGCAGTTGGACCAAATGCAATGGATTTTAGTAGTCACTTGGGGCGCATATTAAGACAATATGGTCCAATACGAGTGAAAGGATTCTCTCATATTAAAACTGAGGATTTTCAACACTTGTATCCCTATATAGAGGTAATTCAATACTAGCATTTACTTAATATTTCTTTTGACATAGTTTAATCATTTATTTTTGTTCATTTATCTTTATACTTCGAAAATAAAAGTCTTCTCTTACATAATATAACTTATTATAGGACAAATTTGATATTCAAATTATGGAAGATCAAACTGTTAAGGATTGTGTCCACTCAATATGGGGAGAACAATTTCGTAGTCATAAAAGGGAAATGCATCGGCATTTTAAGTCCTTTGCTACACTTGAGGCAGCACGGGTAAATCCTTATAGAGAAATTTCCAAAGATGATTGGGAATGGTTGTGTGATAATGTTTTTACTGATGAGAAATGGCAGGTATTCTTTATTTAGTAAATTATATTTTTATAAAAAAATATTCATTGTTAATGCATATGTGATGTGAAGTTGTTAATTTTTTATATAATGCAGGCCCGTTCTAAGATAAATGCCCAAAATATCTCTAAACAAATTATTCGGCATACTACTGGGCAAAAGTCATTTCTTCGAGCCCGTGAGGAAATGGTATACTACTTATTCAATGCTATTTCTTAAGTTGTTCTTCTTTTGAAAATGATATATTGATGTTCTCTTAATTTTTAATCTTTTAGAAAGAATTGGATCAAATTCAATTTTTCCGAAAGACTCATTATCGAGAGGGACGTGGATGGGCCACTCGTGGGGCAGAAGAAGCATATGTAAGGTTTCTTTTTCTTCTTGTCTTTGCTTAGGCTGGATGAGAACACTAAGTAGTTAGTCATACTAGGTATATCTTACAACCAATATTTATCCTTACATATAAATGTCATAAAGTAGTAACCTATTATTTGTGGCTTATTATTGAAGATTTCACATTAACTTAAGTTCATTTTAAATTAGCCATGTTCAAGGTTCTCTTATATAGTCTAAGTTTCTCCTTGAATGTATTTTCTTAGGCATATATTATAAAGAATAAATTATTGATAATTTTTTTGCTTTTCTATAATAAAATAGCAATCTTTGCACAAATACTTATTTTTCTTAGTATATAAAAGAGTAGTATATGTATATATTGTGTAAGATGAATGTAAATTATTGCATAAGTACATATTTTTCTTGGTATATAAAAGGGAGTAGTATATGTATATATTGTGTAGGATCAATGTGAATCATAAAAGCATGTAGAAACGTTATTTTGTTATTTTAAGTTAATTTTGTTAACTCTCAATATCTATATGCAACCACATTAGCCTACTATCTTTTCTATTGAATGCTTTGATTTTAAATAGATTGTTCATACTGAGAAGTAAAGTTTAATTTTTATAATATACTAATAGACTTTTTTATATTTCAGGAACAAATTGTTACTCTAATTTCTGAAGCTGAGACTTTGGGGACTCCTCTTAGCCATTCTGAAGTAGTATCACAAGTGCTTGGCACAAAATCTGGTTATGTGAGGGGTATGGGCCATGATGAGCCTTCAATGTCAAAGAAGGTCAATAAGCATTTTGAATGTTCTTCGTCACAACAATTTGTAGATGCCATGCAAGAGTTTGAAGATACAAAGAAAGAACTTGCATAAACAAAAGAAGAGCTTGCAAGCACAAAGGGAGAATTGGCAAATGTTAAGAATCAATTCACATGTCTTTCATCAGAATTCCAACAGATACGGACATTATTACTTAGTCCAGAGACCCGCATGTTCACAGCCCATC
The DNA here is from genome assembly GCA_030544215.1 of Zantedeschia hybrid cultivar. Lineage (NCBI taxonomy): Eukaryota > Viridiplantae > Streptophyta > Magnoliopsida > Alismatales > Araceae > Zantedeschia > Zantedeschia hybrid cultivar. The sequence continues at coordinate 6,305,107 of JARZZO010000002.1, forward strand.
CTTCATGATCACCATCCGCTTGATATTATCATCCATACTTTTTTATCTTGTATTTTTTAATTATGGACACGAACAATGGACTTTGCTAGTTTTGTTTGTGATTTTAAGACAATGTAATTTTAAGTACATTTCTCTTTTTATTGATGGGTATGTTTTCATTATGTTTGTACTTTTAAGATGCATTTTACACATGTCTTGTAAATACAGGTTTATTCTATATTTAATATTTTTTTAAAAAATTATATAATTTTTAACAACGAAAGTTTTGTTGTAAAAAAAACTTGTAACAACGAAACATTTGTCATTAAAGAATTCTTAAAATAAAAAAATAATCGTCAAAAGAACTATTAACAATAAAAATATTTGTCATAATAAAGATCATTTGCAACGAAAATAATTGTTGTTATAAATCTATTTAATGATTAAAAAATAAACATTTTGTGACAAGCAAAATCGTTGTTATTAGGTGCTAATCGTTGTAATAAACTATAGTAACAAGTAATTATTTCGTGGTTATTTCTTTCTTCTTTTACAACGAACTTGTAGTTTTGTTGTTAAAACTTTTAGTGACGAGGTTTTCCCGACAACTTTTAACAACAAAAAAATTCGTTGTTAATATTGTTTAACAACGAATATTTAATTTTTAACAACAAAATTTTTCGTTGTTAAAAGTCGCTTTTCTTGTAGTGACTTTTTTTTCCTTCCTCCACTTATAATTCTCTTCTATTTTAGAGTTATACATACCTACAAAAGTACTTCTTATTTTGGGCTTGATGTGCTGTTTAGTGTACATAAATGTTGTAAAATACAGATAAAACAGTATTTTCATATGTTTAGAATATCATATATTATTTCATGATGTTTTCCATGCATTTTAAATGCTATAAATTGTTGATTTCAATTTTCTGTCTAAAACTTCCAGACGCCAGACTTGAAAGTTTAAAATGAGTGATTTTAAAACCGGAGACTTCGCTTTAGTCTATTTAAAGTCAATGATGTTAAAATCGAATTTTTTGGCGGTCTACAACTATTAGCATGAAGCAAAGTCTTTTTTCATACATGTTAGCCAAGTAGACACACGGCCCATGCCCGTGCCCGTAGACGTCCAGTGCACCCCTGTGGAGGCGAGCTCTACATTACATTTGATTAGACATTATTAAAAAATTAAAATGACAGATACACAGTCAAACCACAGGCATGCATTCAATGATCAGCTGAATTATTTTTTAAAATAAGTTTGACTTGCTGCACCGCTGTGGACGCAATGGATCGGTAGCGTTCAATGGCCCCCATTTTTTTCATTTTTAATTTAATGAACTTGAGAATTATCCCACATCACTCAAATTATTCCATTTTTGGTCAAGCATATCTTAAAAAATAAAAAATAATAAAAAATTCACGCCCTCATCTGATTACCCAACAGTTCTGAAGCTGCCTGCCACCGTGCAGCTGTCGATTTCCGTCCAAAAATTCCTCAACTTTCAAATAATTAATCCCCTCCAAGATATGCAATGCTTGTTACTCATTCTTCCAAGAACAAATAAATTAGGCTTTTAGTTACTCATTCTTCCAAGAACAAATAAATTAGGCTTTTAGGTATTCTTTCAAGATCTTCTCTATAACGTTTTCTTTTAGTCAATCGGTGCAATTCCTTCTAATTAAGTGAGGAATGTTCAAATCCTAGTAATATTATATTTTCTTGTTAGGTGAAGATATTTTCTCGCAAATGACTTTTCTACATTTATACGGGTGTGCAGTTTAATTCTGGGGGATCCATCTTGTAGAGAAGTATTCTCTGTTAGAATTACTTACTTGTGAAGACGAGCCTTGCCGCTGCTGGGAACATCCACGCATGCAGCAGCAACAATGTCACCAATAGCTAGATCTTCACGTTGCATGCAACAGCACGTTGACACCTTGTGCAGGGACTTCAATCTTGCACCATCATGGCAGAGAATATAATACTGTGGAGAGAAAGGAGGCAAATAAAATCTGTAGAGAACAGGAGGAGAAGAACATGAAGACGTGGAGAGAAGAAGGGGAGGTGGAGAGTATAATATTTTATTCCATTCTTATCTGTTACGGTGGGCACTAGGCCATATATATAGACTATTAAGAATAGTCTTAGTAAGACAAAAACTTCAAACAAAGGAGTTATCCTAAGTCTAACACGACTAATTGAATAAACACGTTTTATACTTATCTCTAAACAAGGATAATCACGTCTGAATAATGGTGACTCCATATCAGACTCCAACACTAACTTAAGATATGGATTATCTTTCAACATTCTCCTCGTAAGGCTATGCTTTACGAGAAACTCTCATGCATAAAGTACTTCTCAAAATCTAAATTAATTAACACTTGCATAATCGCAAAAAGTGAAAACTGAATCGATTGCTTTCTGAAGAAAAGAAGGCCCTGATGCTGTTGAACCATTGGCTCCTTATCTACTCGCCAATTTTTCCGTCGATAAGATGGATGAAATCTTTGGCCATGTCCCAGTTATGCACGTACGTTACATGTTTTCAAAAGTGGAAATCGTATTCCATTGGTTTTTTTTTTTTTTTTGTTAAAAAAATTTGCCAGAGTTAGAGGCCACCTCAATTCAACATCCGTTTATGCCATTTGTACTTTGATTAGAGAGTTTAAAAAAAAAAGGATTGCATGCTTGCACTGTCCAGGCCATCGTATCATGCAAGCACGTGATCTGAAGCTGCAGACAGCAAATATTACTCTACAATAATTGATGAAACTCTTTTGCCTAAGACTATAAAGATAGACTAATAAGTCGACACGTACGGGGGATACAATATTGTTCAAAGACACTGTTATATCCTTAAATTTAAGGATCAAGAATAGTGCGTATAGGTTTCTACCTTCTCTTAGATCTCTTTAGGTCTGAGATCGTTTCGGTTTTCTTCCATGTGGCACCGCAGATTCAGTGGCTATACTGTTGAATGTTAATCCAAATTGAAAACCGTACCCAGGTTGGAGTTCTACTCGGAGTGCACCACGTTTCAGCCGTGATTATCCAAGTTTGTTTAGAGTTTAAGGGAGATCACGTTAATATTTGATCTTATCTAAAGGTTGTCTTCTAGTAGTAGTTATCATGATAGTTTGTATTTATCTAAATCATTCTTCTATATATGGGGTCTAATACCCAACGCATGTTACAAGAGAGTTTATGCAACGATGGTTATTGAATAAACATTATTATTCTATCTCTACCTCTCCTCCTACTCTCTACGTTATTCTCCTGGTGGTATCATGAGTGCACATTGTCTCGGTGCTTGGTGCTGTTTGTGAAGCCAGTTGATTGCCACGAGTTGCTGCTGTGTGGCTATTGCTACATGCTGTTGTAATTCCCAGCGCCAAGGCGTGGACAAGCGTAATCACTGCGGCAAGGCTTCGTTGGTTTTACAGGTAAGTTTTTCTAACATATACTCCCTTTAATGATTCGACACGGCCTTTTAGATTGAAAGGAAGAAATTAAAGGGAAAAAGAGGACACGGCTAACAATTTTCAGGGAGCGGACCAAATCTGTAGGATCTGAACTGCCTCAGACTTCAGTTGTATGGACTCTACCCTAAAGGAGAGTAGATGATGACCTTGGAGTTAAACCCTTAAAATAAAGGTCAGACATCATTCCCGCGTCTTATCCATTCTCTCTTTTTTCTGAACCTAACACTCTCAGAACTGCAGCAACATGTTGAAACCGGAAGCCGGCTTTTCATTAGAACTAGTCTAAGGAGACTTTGCTGACTTCAGATCAACTTTATTCTTCCACGATTCAAATCTTCCACGCGTTTCAAGCACAACGGCAGTTTCAGGGTGGAGGGCCCGTCGGTGTCTCCCAAGGTTGTAAGTGGTGGAAGCAGTGGAGAACCGTACGTAGTGGGAACGTGCTCAGCAGCAATGACTTGGCGGCTAATTCACACACCTTTGTGACCAGATTCCCCACACACTTGATCAAGCTGAAGTAATTCTCACGCTTCACAATACTCTGATCTTACTACAAGTGCCTTGGATATTTACTTCGAACACTACTTTTTGTAAAGAGTCTTCAAATTTTTTAAAAATTTAGAGCAGTCCAGGATCTACCCCATGATTCCCTTCTTGACCAGCCATGCCTCATGCCATTGCTAAACATGGGAAAAGAATTTTTTGATAGATAGTACAATACGAACCAAGGTGAGCCGTATCGACACGGATCTGATTAGATTGGCCAATCTGATCAAACTTTAGTTGAATCAATCCAATCCTAGACCCGATCCACCGTCTCACTGCAGGTGGCATCAGGATGATTAGAAGGGATCAAATTAGATTGACCGATCTAAGGATCGGATGGGCCGGATGGACCCAGATCGGCCGACCTAATCAGCAATAGTTAGTCTCAAACTAGCCGTGCCAAGTCTCATATATATATATGTACTATTTTGACTTTCAACTTATTTCTTTTTCTTTGTTATCATGTATTCATGTTGATAATATATATTGTGTCTCCCTCATGTATCTAACCTTTTTGCCAATTAATAGAATTTCTAGGAATTACTCGATGTCTTCGATAAGTTTTGGATAATTTTTTTATATTTAAAATTTTTTATCTTTTTAAAAAAAATAAAATAAGAGATGGCCTCGGATTGGCCAATCCGATCAATCCAGGACAAGACCGATCTGTGTCCTATCCCTGATTATGCCTTCTTTAATCCAAACACCTCTGGTCACCAAAAACAAGCCTTTCACTGCACTTGTATTAGCTAGGAATTCAACTACAAGCATATTTCATAGTTTGTCCTCAGTCAGTTTGCCCTTAGCCTACAACATTAGGATTTAGGGAGACTTCACGATCCTGACGTATTTTTTTCTCCTCCCAAAATAGTCCTTTAGCATTCCATTCATGAATAACAGGAAAGGCTAACTTCTAAGCTAGACGCCCCACATGTGGCATCAAAAGAAAATATTTACCTTCGGTCAGACTGGACCTCCACAATTTATGAAGTTTGAGCGTATAAGATTTGAGAAACGACGCCTAACAGGAGCAGGAAGCAGATATGGACTAGCTGGCAGCTGCAGGAGTATAAAGTTGACATCTGAACATATACGGGTCAAAATAGGAAGGGCATGCGTGTAGCCAAATGCAGCATCCTATGTCAAGTTCCCATTCACAGGGACGGCATGGTGTGACCTTATCTTCTGCATCTCCTTGCATCTTTAGACTCAATAAAATGGATGTACTTGTTCTATCACATGATTTAATCGGTTCATCACTTTTTCGATGAGTCTAGATCGTGCAGAGAGGTTTAGACAATCGGGTCCAGACGATCTTATTCCCCATTCACACAGAGCAAAGTCTTTCATCATAAATTCACACGCGAAGCACACTCCCTGTCTGCACTAGAAACAAGGACTTCGTTATTGCATGCATGGAGTGGAGATGTCATGTAGGCTCCGTCATGTAGGTCTACGGATCCGGAAGTGGCTCCGGCTATGGTTATGGGGCGGTGGTGCCAACGACAGGGATGCGGAACAGGCCGAGGTAGAGGTGGCGGGGGATTGTCTGGTGGTGGAAATTAATGGAAGTGGGAGCGGCTCAGGTTACAGCTCCGACGGCGGGTCTGGCTATGGCATTGGTGGTAACTGTGGTGGCGGTGGCCACTACTGAGAGATCCCAGCACCAGGTGATGGAATTCAATACGAGAGAAGATTTGACTACGTCTGACGTTGCAGTAAGGACAAAAGTCGCACACTCAAGTGAACCTGCAACTCGTTGGAGGCGAAGTCTTTCTGCCTAAACGAACCAGAGCATCCACACGGTTAGTCCCGACGTATAAGGTTTAGCTTCATGCATGCAAATTGGACAAGCACAAGCCGGTTTGTGGAACGAGATGAGATAGTTCATAGGCGAACGCAAGCGAAATAAAGCAAAAACACATATTTTTACGTTTTACGAACTTTTTTTCTTTTTTTTGTCATTATACTTGTCTGGAGTTTCAATGCGGAACTTAGCAGCCACTACCCGGCACTGCAACGTACAAGTTAGATAGGGAGTACAGAAATGATGCATTTTTTTTTTTTTTGAAAGGTCTAAAGGCCGATTATGTACAGTTATTTACAAACGACCGTGATTTTAAATCGGGAATCCGAGATATTCTTCCAAAGTTGGAGATAATTCTGATTCGGTCGATGGATCCGCCTAATTAGGCGACAATTTCAGATCCGTCTGATTTCTGGAGAAGTAATCCCATAGAACCAACAACAACAGGGGGCTGCATGACTGGGAGACTTTTAGGCCCCAATAAGAATCGAACCTGGTTCCAGAAATGACGCCTTATTGAATTAATTAAGCTCCGCAAACGATTAGTTCGCTGCTGGTCACCCAAGAGTAAGCGTGAAAATATATATGAACAACCTTACATGATTATTTCATATTGTCGATCTATCTTATCAACAGACATGGTCAAGTTTGGTTGCCCATTCCAAATTTGGCATTGGCAGGACAGTCCAAAGCATGGTAGGTGTACTTGGAAGACGTCGGAGATCTTATCTTCGGATGTATTTTTTATACACTTGGAAAGCACACATATATGTGGTCCAATTGCCCCAATCCAAGTTGTCGGTGGGTGTGTGAATCCCGGACCTTGGCCTAAGGTGTCACCTGCAGACAAGTTGATCACCTGAACTTGTTTAACTCTTTTCCAAAGTCCTCTTTTCCACAGTGGGCTGGCATGGTGAAAGGAATTAAATGAAGAAAAAGAATAGCAGATGAGAAAAAATTGGGCGCGCATAGTTGTTGGTCATACTTCAACTATATGTACGTCACATAATTAAATACGAATTGACCTTAGAGCTAGGACTAGATAGGCAGAGGATAAAGTGAGCATGATCACCTGTATGCAGTGTAACAAGTATTTTTTGAGAAAAAGTCTAATTAACTGTACTGTCTTAAGGCACAACAGGTTGGCAACTCCCAACGGTTACCTTGTTTTATTTCATTTGTCCAATTTGAAAATCATGCAAGTTCGACACTAGAGACACTCAATTTCTGGTCATCAACTAGAGACACTCAACCTGACTAATACGCACGTCTGCCTTTATCAAACTTCTACGCGTTAGGTTAGGTGTACCAAGAAATTAAGTTGCGGGTGTAATGCCGTCCGTGTTTATAATTGTGGCTGCAGTTAACTAAAAGTTTGTATCGGAATATAGAATTTATAGATTAGACAAACAAGTAATGATCTTTTTAGGTCACATCAACAGAGTGGCACGTAAAGGGTTAATCAACTACATCAAAATTTTGAATTAATGGCTGTATCGTGACGGTTATCATGCAAATGCCTCCGACCCAAAACAAGACTCCAACTTTACCTGCACTTCTAATTGAACTAGCTAGTGGAAGGCCACCGGACAGTTTAGCCGTTTTAATTTGTTAGGGGTTCCTCGTATTAGAACAGCGGAGTTGTTGACCCCTTCAAAGATAAGGTTAGGTGTACGTAGTCATTTAAGTACAAAAGAATGGCAGCCTAAACTAAAGCAGCATCCAATCCCGTTTTCGATTCACACGCAAAGTCTCTTTTTTGTATTTTCTCCCCGGAAGTCGTATTTTTCTGGTTGCCCAGAACAAGACTTGGTGGAGAACGCATGCATGGGATCGTATACCTGCCAGTGGAACTCCACCATGCCGCGCCTATAAATAGCCCCCGCCGCCTCACCCTGGAAGCCCATCCCAAAACCATCTCCAGTGCTCTGTCAAGAAGAACAATGGGTAGCTCCAAGGTTGTGAGTGTCGGCTTTTTGGTTATGCTCTTCCTGGGCATGACCTCTGCCGCCCGGGTCCTCACGCAGTATGCGGGTGGCGGCGGTGGTGGCCAAGGGGGTGGAGGTGGTGGTGGACAAGGTGGCGGCTCCGGTTCCGGTTCTGGTGAAGGCTATGGTCAAGGTGGAGGAGCCTATGGTGGGGGTTACGGAAGAGGAGGGGGCGGCGGCGGCGGCGGAGGGTCTGGTGGCGGAAATGGAAGTGGAAGCGGCTCAGGGTCCGGCTCTGGCAGTGGGTCGGGCTACGGTGCCGGCGGAGCTGGAGGGTATGGACGTGGCGGTGGCGGTGGAGGCGGTGGCGGCCAGGGTGGTGGCGGTGGAGGTGGAAACGGGAGTGGTTCAGGCTATGGATCTGGTTCTGGATCAGGTGGTGGAAACGGATCAGCTTACGGCAGCGGAGGGGGCGGTGGCGGCGGAGGCGGAGGTGGTGGAGGTGGCGGGGGCAATGGGTCAGGATCTGGATCTGGCTCCGGCTACGGGAGTGGAAGTGGCAGCGGTGGACACCACTAGCTGGACTGCGGAAGAATTCCAGATGATCATCCAGAGGTCGATAGAATAATGCTCTGTTCACAGCAATAAGACACGATACAGTCAACCATATATTGTAATTTTCACAAACTTCATGTACTTCTAGCTAATAAGTGGGAAATTGTGTGCCCCACCCAAGGGGATCTGTGCTCGTACTTTTATTTTAACACAAACTTCACATGCCCCCTCTCTCTCTCTCTCTCTCTGTTATAGAGTTTTGACCATCTGAATTTTGCAACCAAGACGTAGATGAAAGACCAAGGCACCCAACACAGAAAGGCCAACACAACAAGGACCTGACCAAGAACTCACACACCATACAGACCGAGTGTTTACCGTTTTTTGCCTCAAAATCGCCAAGACGTAGATGAAGACTCCACGCGACTTGAAGGGTGATTAATCCTGACGTACTCCCAAAATAGTTCTTTAGCATTTCATTCATCAATAACACAGCTAACTTCTAAGCTAGACGCCCCACCCTGTGGCATCAAAAGCAAATATGGACTAGCTGCAGGAGTATAAATTTAACATCTGAACATATACTAGTCAGAGAATCATGTTCAAATGATCTCGTTCCCCATTCACACAGATCGAAGTCTCTCATCATAGTTTCACACGCGAAGCCCACACCCTGTCAACGTTGGAAACTAGGACTTTGTGAATGCATGCATGGAGTGTAGATGTCATGTAGGCTCCGGCTATGGATCCGGAAGTGGCTCTGGCTCTGGTTGGGGCAGCTGGTGCCAACGGCGGGGATGCGGAACAGGCGGAGGTGAAGGTGGCGGAGGAGCGTCTGGTGGTGGAAATGGAAGTGGGAGCGGCTCAGGCTACGGCTCCGACGGCGGGTCCAGTTGTGGTGTTGGTGAAAGGCGTTGGTGGAGCCGGAGGGTATGGACGTGGCGGCTGCCAGGGTGGTGGCGGTGGACCAATCAAATGACCCTTAAGTCGCACGTAGAAGTTGCTTTCTTGAAATCTAGGATATGAATGAATTGAGAGGCCTATGTACAAAAAATTAGTGAATCTAGATATATTTATGTAAAATTTTTAGACGAAGGAGCGTGAGTGCAACCTTTTTGAAGATTTTAAAGATATAAATGAGAGTTGAGAGTATGGATGCAAATATGGTATTTTTTTAAAAATATATATGCTAAAACGCTATTTCTTATGGTGATCATGATATGTGCTATGTGCAATCTCTTCTTCTTCTTCTGGAGAGTGCCCATCCTCCTTCTGTCATCCTTAATTTTCACGAAACATGAATTTTGATCTTTAGTTAAGCATTCAGGAGATAACTTGTCATAATAACCATATCTGTATCTCCTGTTTCGAAATAAAGAGGTATGAATAAACACATTTCTCAAAATAGTAGTCTAGCTATGCATTTTGATTGTAGTTTGTAAGGAACATTTCTTTACGAAACGAAGTCAATAAGTAACTACTCTATTGTCTATATCTTCTGCGTCGGCAACACAGCAGTGGATCATTGCATGCCGCCCCCAAATCGATCCACTGTAGCTAAAGCCATCACTTTCTAGTGCGCGTACATACATATATACCATACGCCAATGTGGGAGAAGACCCCCGCCCAGTCGTCGTCGCGGATGGCATTGGCAGGACAGTCCAAAGCATGGTAGGTGTATTTTTCTTTTCTTTTTTTTTATACGAAGGAAAAAAGTTGCCATCATTCGTTCAATACAAAAGGGTAGTACAGAGTACAAAAAAGGGGATACAAGCAAATCTGGTAGTACAGGAAATCTCCGAACAGGAGATTTCTCCAGATACATAAAAACAAGAAAAAAAGTACTGGAAAACCAAAAACACATAGGGTAACCGCCGCTGAAAGACCACCACGCCGGAACAGGAGACCATCTCGCCGGAGTAATCCAATTGCAGCGCAACACCAGAGGAATACGAACATGAAACATCAACAGAGGTCCGATGAAGGATCGCCTTGGGTTGTCCAAATCTAGAACACCATCGCTTGAGAAGAGTTCGACTGGAAACGTCGGAGAGCAGCTGCCATCTTCTTCAGAACAGCCTAGACGGGGTGGTGGCTCGGGGGCGTTCGCCGGTGATTGACAAACGGGATGAGCTCGAGACACGAGCCACACCATGATCTCCCAGATCCAAAATTGGATCAACAGGTGGACGACAAATCTAGACAAGGAAAGATAGGCCAGCCGATGGATCGGAGAAAACAGAACACAAAATCAAAGGTAGCATAAACAAAAAACTAGCCCTAAGGGGCTTCGAATACACCCACACAAGTGCAATAGCCACAAAACAAGAAATGGAAGAGGAGGGATGACAGGGGAGAAGGGCAAAGGCGGGAGTGTGCTAGGAAGGGGTGTGGCTAGCAAAGGGTGAAGGGGGAGACCAGATCTGGAGAGATGGGGGTGAAAGGAGGTCGACCAACACTATCTAGCAGGTGAGGATGGAAAGGGATGGGAGGAGAGGCTAGCAAGGAGGGAACTACCTAAAGACACAAGTTACGAGTTAAAAAAGGCAAGGAAACAAGAAAAGAGGGGGGTTTGTAGGCGGAGGGGAGGAGGAGAAAGGTCATCCGGGAAAAAAATGAAAAGGGGGAAAGATGGAGAAATGCTGTAAGAAGGAGAAGCAAGAGAGGAGGGAGAAGTAAAAACTGACGGGGGGGGGGGGGGGGGGGAGTACCGAGAGAAGGAACTCCCCTCGCACGAAATTCATCGGCGACCAAGTCAGCAAAATCGCCGAAGAATCCTCTAGAGAGACGAGAGCTTCTCTCTCTAGAAGAGTCTAGAGAGAGAAGCAACCTAGTACCCTGAGTTCCCATATGGTAGGTGTACTTGGAAGATGTCGGAGATCTTAACTTCCCATATATTTTGCACACACTTGGAAAGCACATATGTGGTGGGAGTCCAATTGACCTAATTAATCCAAGTTGTGGTGGGTGCGTGAATTCCAGACCTTGTCCTAAGGTGTCACCAGGTAGTACTCCAGACTTGATCACCTGATCGAACTTGTCTAACTCTTTTCCATACTCCTCTTTTCCACAGTGGGCTCGCAGGGTGAAAGAAATTAAATGAACAAAAAGAATAGCAGATGAGAAAAAATTGGGCGCGCATAGTTGTTGGGAATACTTTAACTATATGTACGTCACATAATTAAATACGAATTGACCTTAGAACTAGGACTAGATAGGCAGAGGATAAAGACAATGTTGCAATCTAGTCCGCCTTGCCTACGTACCTTACGAGGAAGGTTACAGGACATTGGAGCTGCTACTAGCCAAGAGGCAAGTAGGAAGGCCAGTGGGTCCAAATTAACTATGGTACGTGCGAGTGGAGATACACAACCATAGGTCCATAGCCAGCATTTGGTCATATGTGTCATTGTTCAGCACGGGACTAGCTAGCTAGCACATATATAACATCTCCGGCTTTAAAATCTTTAACACGCTTATTAATCAATTAGGGTAACGGCTTCAAATAATATTTGGTATTGTATTTCAGTATTTGTGCATGGCATATATTTACGTTAATGTGACCTAAAGCCATCATGGGAATTGATTAGATGGGAACATTGTGTGGTTTCTCTCTCAACGTTTCCCCGATAAAATCTTCCATGAAACTCCAATTCGGATACTAGATGTTTGCGTCATACGTTTCCCCTCTTTTGCGCAACATTTTTTCCTCTCCACTTATAAATCTCTTCTATTTAATTTAGAACTATACGCACAAAAATTGTTATTTATTTTGAGTGACAAAACAATATTCTTCTTATGGTTAAAATGTCATGTATGCATTACTTTATGGTGTTTTCCATGCATTTAAAGTGCTATAAATTGCTGATTTCAACATCATGGATTTAATTAGTCTATTTTAGAATTAATGATTTAAAATTGATATTTTATGAAGGCCTATGCCAAATCACAGGGCCCCTTATTTTCACCTATTAGCATGATGCAAAGTGTGTTTTTGGACGTGTTAGCCAAGCAGATGTGCAGCCCGTGCAACGCTTTTAGACACTGCCCTCTCGGAGATCAACCTGACTTCTGCATTTGATTGGACTGCAGTATTAAATGAAAAAAAAATGGCGTATACATGTTTTCCAAATGCATGTAAGTATGATTCGATGATGGCCTGTATGCAGTGTAACAAATATTTTTCAAGAAAATTTTAATTAACTGTACTGTCTTAAGTCACAACAAGTCGGCAACGCCCAACGGCTACCCTGTTTTTTTCATTCGTCGAATTTGAAAATCATGCCAGTTCGACACTAGAGACACTCAATTTCTGGTCGGACAATGGTAGGAAAAAGAATGCATATCACGTGTTCCTCTAAGAATATATAACGGCTACTTTAACAGACGAATAAGGGTGAATAAGGTTGATTTACTTAGCTAATTTCGACCTATTCAGGTTTTGAAAACACGGATTTCTTATTTCCTCCCGAATATGTTATTCCATGAATTGAATAAGGTGACTAGACCATTCCCCCTTCCACCCTAGAATACGATATTCCATCTTGTAATCCATCATATTATCAAATTAAGAAAAAAATAAAAATAAATATATATATATAATAATAATAATAATAAATGATGTTTATTCCACCCAACCTAACTTTAAAATAGTATTAGAGTTTATACTTATGATCTGAGCTGTGCACTCCTTGCTAATCCAAGTGACAAGTGAGAGGACCTCTCTATTAAGATGATCCCAACTCAATACAACTCTCTTTTGCAGCTTTTCGTTAGAATTAGTGGCACAGATGACAACGTAGAAGCGCCCTAGGGCTTTGCCGACTTCAGATCAACTTTCTTCGTCTATGACGAAGCTTCTACGCGTTTCAAGCACGAGGGCAATCGCAGGGTGGAGGGCTTGTCCGTGTCTCCGGTGGTTCTCGTCTGCGGAAGCAGTGGAGTAAACGCGCGGAGATAAAGTGCAACGAGTCCAGCAAGACTAATTAAGCTCACCAATGGATACTCGCCGACTGATTCACACACCTTTGGAACCAGATTCCCTGCGCATTTGAAAGCTGAAGTAATTCCCACACGTTAAGGCATTCTCTTAGTATTACAAGTGCATGACTTGGATAATCTATTTCAAACAGTTTTAATTCTCTCGTACTCTTTGGAGATTCGTCCAATGTTTAAAAAATTGCTACAGTTCAAGACCTACTACTCCACAATATTCTCTTCTTAACTAGTCATACGCATAATGTTAGCTGGGCATAGAATTTTGATGACAGTATCGAACGTCTATGGTCCCCGAAGACAAGCCTTCCATGCGACTTGGAAGGTGATTATCCCTCATAACATACTCTTCTCCTTCCAAACCGTCCTCTTTTCAGCTTTGCTTCCATATTAACGAATAACAGAGAAGGCTACCCCTATGCTAGATGCCCATCTATGTGTCACCAAAACAAAATATTTTCCTTCGGTCAGAGTGGAACTCTATGAAGTTTCGACTTTGGTGTATAAGATTTGAGAAACGACGCGTAACAGGAGCAGGAAGCAGATATGGACTGGCTGCAGGAGTATAACGTACATCAATAGACCAGTCAAATGTAGCATCCCTTATCGAATTCCCATTCACAGATCGAAGTCTCTCATCGTAGTTTCACACAGATATGGACTTCGAGAAATGCATGCATAGAGTGGAGATGTCATCTATTAGGCAAAGTGAGAGCTTGGCCACGCCTACAAATACCCCCGCTGGCTGCTTCGCACTGGAATATCATCCCAAACCCATCTTACATAACAATGGCTACTTCTAGAATTGTGAGCGTCGTTTTTCTGGTTATGCTCTTCCTGAGCATGATCACGGCCGCCAGAGTTCTGACTCAATATGCGGGTGGTGGAGGTGGTGGCGAAGGGGGAGGAGGTAGCGGCGGGGACGGTGGGGGGCCCGGCTCTGGGTATGGTTCCAGTAGTGGCTCAGGCTATGGGGAAGGCGTGGGAGGAGCCTATGGATCCGGAAGTGGCTCCGGCTCTGGTTTTGGGGCGGGTGGTGCCAACGGTGGGGGTTACGGAAGAGGCGGAGGTGGCAGAGGAGGGTCTGGTGGTGGAAATGGAAGTGGGAGCGGCTCAGGGTACGGCTCTGGCGGCGAATCCGGCTATGGCGCGGGTGGAGCCGGAGGATCTGGAGGTGGCGGCGGTGGAAATGGGAGCGGTTCAGGACATGGGTCTGGTAGCGGTTCCGGGTATGGATCCGGCCGTGGGAATGGACCTTATGGCAGTGGTGGAGGCGGTGGAGGTGGTGGCGGCGGGGGAGGTGGTGGTGGCGGCGGTGGCAGTGGCTCGGGGTCTGGATCTGGCTCCGGCTATGGGAGTGGCAGCGGTAGTGGTGGCGGCAGTGGCCACTACTGATAGTTCAGAAGCACCAGGCGACGGAGAACTTCGTAGGCAGCACTCCGTACTCTTCGGAGCAATGCATCGCAGGTGGCTACGCCTTCCTGCAATGTTGGGATGCATGAATACTTCGACGCTGTTATGGTCACAAATAAACAAATGTATTCGCATTAATAAGGACAAATAAATGGATCTGTTTTTTTTTCGGTCGAAAGGAAGGAGCAAAGCTCCAGCAGATTCTATTCAAGATAAGGCCTTATCGGCCAGTACAAAAGGGAGGATACATGACTGAACATTCGGATGTTCCCGAACTGAATAAGAGAGCAAGTTTACTGAAAATCTAGCTAAGTGGTGCGCAACCTGGTTGCAATTTCTGGGAGTGTGTCTGATGGGGATCCCACACCTCTTCTGAAGAGTTCTACAATCCTGGATGATAGGAAGAATCTCCCAAGGAGGAGGTTTGCTGTTGTTGATGGCTTCAACTATTAGGAGAGTGTCTCCCTCGATGGAGTGTATGTGGCTAAGCGCCGGAGCGAGCGTGAGGGCTGCTCTGATGGCTTCGGCTTCAGCTTTGAGAGGGTCATTGGAGTGGAACTTGAAAGCATGGCAGACCGAGACCTTCATAATTTCTGGCAACAATGGCGATGGAGCTGGAGGTAGAATCTGTAGCAGCGTCAACGTTGATCTTGAGCTTCCCAACAGGGGGCTTATCCCAACGAACGAGCTCCATTGAACTGGCCCGGATCTAAGAGTTAATGACGGGGGGCCAGTGCTCAATCTCCAGCAAACCTGCACGAACTGTTTTCTGTGGAGAGGGGGCCTTGTTGTTGAACACAGAGTTGCATCTCGATTTCCAGATATGCCATAGTAAAGAGAGGCTATGACAGGTATGTGAAATGTCCTTCTTAGAGTTTGCAAAAGGGGGGGATCTCCATTCCAGAAATCTCTCCACCAGACTCCGGTTATCTCGATCTAAGTGATAGTTAAGGGGGGACATCTTCCAAACAGCCCGAGAGAAATCACAATCGAACAAGACATGCAACAGAGTTTCGTCCTTGTTCAGACATATGGGGCAAATTCTGTCAATGTGAGGAAAGATTCTCTGCATCCTAGTAGCGATGGGAAGTAGATCATTTAGGCACTTCCAGAAGAAGATCATAATCTTGGGAGGGACAACTTTGGTCAGCTGAGAATTCCAGACAGCAGTCCAGGGGGAATTAATATAGGAAGGAGAGGGGGAACAACGTTGCTCTCTCAAAAACCTGTAGGTCGACTTGATGGTGAATTGGTCGTTGTCCGAGAACCTCCAAACAAGCCTATCAAAGGATGGAGACATGATGTGGGGGAGTGGAATCTCCCTAATATACTTGGCAGTGTCCTCATCGAACAGGGAATTTATGAGGTTGAGGTTCCATTTTTGGTTCTCAATGAGAGCAGCCACTCGAGAGGGGGGGGGGGGGGGGGTCCATGATAAGTGGATTTTAAGGTGGGTGGGAGATGCAGATCCGGGATCCAATTGTCGTTCCAGATGTCCACACAGTGGCCAGTCTGGATGGACCAGAAAGATCCTCTCTTAAGCATGGGGCGGAGCTTCAGCATGGAAGGCCAAAGGTGGGAACATCTGGTGGTGTTAGGAGAGTCCCAAAAGGATCCTCTTTTTAAATACTTAGCCCGGAGAATGTTGGCCCACAAGGAGGAAAAGTCATTGATGAAATTCCAAGTGAGCTTCAGAATAGTAGCTTTGTTGTAGTCCTCAAGATCTCGGATGTTCAGACCACCCTTCATCTTGTGTTGTTTCAAATTATCCCATCTGCAGAGATGAATTCTTCTCTTCTCCTGAGAGTGACCCCACCAGAAATTGCATTGTAATCTGTCAATCTTTGAGATGACCGACTTGGGGAGTAAGGTAGTAGCCATAATATGGGCGGGTATGGAAGACAGAGTAGACTGAATGAGAACTGTCCTGCCAGCTTGGGACAGAGTGTTGCTCTTCCGGGAACTAATCCTCTTGTTAAGCCTGTCTTCAATGTACCTAAATTGAGCTATCCTTCCTCACTCGGGCCATAGGGGGGTCCCAAGATAAAGCTCTTTTTTTGACAAAAGCACGATACCGATATAGTTGCAGAGATGAGCTTGCAGTGAAGGGGGAGTATTTGGGCTGAATAGAATACCAGACTTATCCTTGTTGATCTGTTGCCCCGACCAGGTTTCGTAATGAAGTAAGGTGTCCATAATTTCCAACAGCTCCTTGTTCTCCACCTTCCCGAATATGAAGATGTCATCCGCATACATTATATGAGTGATGGTTTGGGCCTGGCAGTTGACCTTGAGTCCTCTTAGATTACCTTGATTTAGATGGAGGATTAATAAAGCAGTGAGATTCTCCGCGCACATGATATAGAGATAAGGCGAGAGAGGGCACCCTTGACGGAGGCCCCTGGAAGGGCTGAAGGCCTCAGTAGGTTCACCGTTGATGAGAATGGAATAGGAGGCAGTGGTTACACATTGCATGATCAAATTTCTTGCCCTCTCAGAGAATCCCAAGTTATGCAGTGAGGCTTCAATGAAGGACCACTCCATTTTATCATAAGCTTTAGAAATATCAAGTTTCATTCCGAAAGCTCCGGACTTACGTTTTTTGATCTTGAGGGAGTGCATGAGTTCCTGAATTAAAACAATGCTATTAGAAATATGTCTCTGAGGGATGAACACACCTTGATTTTGGGAGATAATGTGATTCAGCAGAGGCTTGATTCTGGAGGCCAGGATCTTGGCGATAACCTTGTAGATGGTGTTACAAAGGCCAATAGGGCGGAGATCATTAGGAGAAGTGATAGGGAATTTCTTGGGGATAAGAGTGAGGAAGGTGTGATTCAGTTTCTCTGGCATGTTAAGATTAGAGAAGAAGTTGAAAATCACTTCGCTCACTTCATGCTTCAGGATAGGCCAGTACTTTTGGAAGAAAATGGGGGGTAGGCCATCAGGACCAGGGGCTTTGTGGGGTTTCATATCATTGATGGCAGTATCCACTTCCTCCAAGGTGGGAATAGCCGTGATGATAAGATTATCACTGTTAGAAATGGAGTTGAACTAGAAGTCATTTAAAGGGGTGAAGGGAGGAGGGGAGGACGTTCTATAAATGGATTTGAAGTGATCTAGGAAGCAGTCTGTTACCGCCTTGCGGTTGCCTGTCCATCTCCCAGAGGGGAGCTGAATCCAGGCAATACGATTAGTAGATCTCCTGTTAAGAGCACTGACATGGAAGTACTTGGTGATGCGGTCCCCCTCCTTGTACCATTGACATTTGGCCCTTTGAGACCAATATTCATTTTCCAGCTTCCAAAGCTTGTCAGCTTCTTGTTTTCAGTGTTATTATGCACGAACAAGTGGAATAAACTCGGAATGAAAGAATCTAATTCAACAGTATGAGGAACTTGTGTGCATGTTCTTGTCCCGCTTAATTAATTAATTAAGCACTTGTTAGCATTCACCTTGCGATTGCATGCTTTAGCTCAGTTCACAAGTATCTTGAGAGGGATATATAACATAAAATATGATAAAAGTAAAGTACTTGACCAAATCGACCTCGAATAGATGGCAGAGTTTTGTACAGGTTGACATTCTAGCTAGTTACTATCTTACATTGTTCGACTAAATTAAAACTTTCATCTCTTCTATTTTAATTGCATAATAAGTTATTCAGAATTATTTATCCAGAATAACGTATATTAAAATAAGGAACATTTCGGTTTGATAATTTTATGTGGCCCATTGACGGAATAAGAAAAAGAATAATTAATTCTTAGATTTATGGTGGAATAGTTTATTCTCCTTATTTTAGTATAAGTAATTCTGACACGGTATTAGTCATTACGTCTGTCAAACTAGAATTAATCTTGTTCAAAGAATAAGAAATCTTATTCTTCTCCTATTCTCCAATCAAAGTGGCACTATATGAGATAGCGCATCGATTAATCCATGTGGCTTTTATATTTCCTGTGCACAAAGCATGTCTTACTACAAAATATTATTTTTTATATTCTATAACCTATGCTTTTCTAATCTTCTGTGTCATGACGACAATATTTTTTTTCTAGGTTTTCTTTTGAAAATGGTTTAATGACAACGTTTCTTGACACAACCCGTGACACAGTTTAAGCGGCGCACATTGTTGTCACCAAAAAAATGAGCAAAGAGAAAAATCCAAACGATTTTTTCCAATTAAAGAGAAAGTTAATGGACAACAATCATGTTTAATTTTGTAAGCCAAATGAAGCAAAAAATGGGTCACTCTATGGCCCAAATGATGAAGAAATCTAAGGGCAGAGCCGAGCCCATTACCTCAAGCAAAGAAGGTCTAAATAATTGTTCAAAGATTGTCCAAGAAGGCCCAAATTAGGAAGATTTAAGGGGCAACAGTCAAGCCCAATTTTACAAGCCAAAGGAGATCAAAAAGGAGCTACTTTGAGCCCAAGGGATGAAGAAACCCAAGGGGCAGGCCTGGGCCCATTATCTCAAACAAAAAGAAGCACATTAGGGTCATTTTGAACCTAAAAAGTGAAGGTCAAGGCCCAATTTTGTGGCAACCTTTAAGGAGTCCCAAATGGTCCCCCCCATGGCCTATTCTTATCCCTTTGGCCTATATTTAAATATGCCCAAAGGAAGATAAAAAGAAAAGAGAGTGGTCCCCCCTTCAAGATTCTTCTAGAAGGTGATAGGTGAAAAGCAAAAGAAAAGTCAATTATGATTCTCCAAGTGTTGTGCCCTCATTAGAGGGCTCTTAAGAGGGATTTCTTATCTCTAATTTAAGACTAATAGATGCTTAATATACCTTCCAAAAGTAACCCAACTTTATCTATAAAAGAACTACCATCTTCTCCAAGCAAAAGTTGGAGACAAAAATCCCAAAAAAGAGAAAAGCGAAGAAGAAAAGAGAGAGGCTAAGAGGAGCACGTTTCCCTCCTCCATTCCCCTCCATTTCCTGCATCCCAAGGAGAAAAGAAAGAAAAAAGAAGAGAGAAAGAGGGATAGAAAGGAAGAGAGTAAGAGAGTGTGTCTTTGGAGCCATCTTCCCTCCCTCATCCTCTCTTCAAGGTAGAGTGAGGATGGAGGATGACCTTTGTTCTTCATATTCTTGCTTTCCTAATTTTTCTTTCATTTTGATGTCATTAGAAGCTTCTATCTCCTCTTTGATGTTCATCCATGGTGATTGAAAGCAATGAAATGCAAAGTTCAGAATTCATGTGTCTATTTTGTGGATCTGCTGGTTATCTTGCTTTAAATGCTATTTTTCCTACATAAGGCTTATGTTTCTTTTGTGGGGATGGTAGAGGGGTTTTTCTAGTTTATATAAATGGTCTCCTCAAGTCTTGATGCCCCCTAAATATGGAGCTATGGTCCGAAATGTGCCTTGCTGTCCAGATTTCCTGAAAGCTGGTTTTGCATTTATTTGTCTTTGGTTTTAGGGTTTTTCAAGGTGGCTTGGCCTTCCATGACCCTTAGGAGCACATCCCCTCCATGGATGATGTTCTCCCAAGGCCAAACACCAAGAGAAATCTCCTAAGTTCCATAAATATTAAGATTTAAGTTTCTATTTTCAAGTTCATAACCGAACTGGTTTCGGTAGATTTTCTCCTTAAGATGGCTAAGGGTTTAGGCCCTAGAGGTTCTCAAGAAGGTTTCCTCACTAGTTGGGGATGATCTTCTTGGAGTATAAACCCTCTAACATGGAGCCAAAAAGGAAGATCCATAGGAAAAAATAAAAAGTATGCTTAAATTTTCATGACATTCATATTTAAGTTCTCTATGATATTTTTTTAAGAAAATGCATCTAAAATATATTTTAAATGAAGATTTTAGGTTTATACCTTTTTATTTTCTATCATTTTGATTAGGTTTAAACCCATTTTTTACTAAAAATTCGATTTTCAGCTTGAGTCTGCAACCAACCGCTACAGTAACTTGAGTTTGCGCGCACTATTCATGAGTTTGCGCCTCCCTGCGCAGACTCAACGCATGTGTGCAATTTTGAGTCTGCGCCTCTTTTAGTTGGGTTTTTGGGCTTGAGGTGATTCTTTGATCTTCCCCCAAGCTGTCCAAAGGTTCCTTGGACCTAGGGTTGTCTCTTTGAGGCCCAATAAAAGTCCTAAATAGCTTGGACTTTGGGTTATTAAGCTCTTAATATTTCAATCCGAATTCTTGTTATATATTTTAAGATTTTAAATGTTTTTCAATATTTTTCAAAGAAGTCCCAATCTAAAGGTGCCAACAATCCAATGTTGAGTAACTCATCAAGGCCCTCATACAAAAAGCATCATTCTTGTGTTCACATTTCTAAGGGTTCATTTAGATGATATGTCCCAAAAGTCCCGATGAGTTGGTGGAGTTCCTTGCTCCCCAAATGTAGAAATGAAATGGGTGATTCCCTGTGGATAACCCTTGCATTTCGAAGGCATTAAGGGCACTCTTTGGGTGAGTGGTTGGATGCTCGGCATGCCCCCGTTTTATAGCCACCTCTATGGTTCATGGCTATATGTGATCTTCTAGGAAAATTGGTGGAATTCCTTGCTCCCCAAATGTAGAGATGCTTTGGATTAACCCTTGTGGGTTTTTCTTACATCTTGAAGGGATTAAGGGCACCCTTTGGGTAAGTGGTTGGATGCTCGGCACGCCCCCCTTTATAGCCGCCCCTATGGTACATTAGTCATTACATATCCTTTTAAGGGAGTTGGTTCTTCGGGTCCCTTCATGTCATGATCCTTCTTGAGGATCCTAAATCTTCGTTGGGTTTTCTTAATGAAAGGTTGAAATTCAACTTGGAATCATTATATTGAGCATTTTCAATGCTTTATAAAGTGATCCAAGAAAAATGTGATCAATATGAAGAAATCATGTTATTTGAAGAAATCCACGTAAGAACCACTCCTTGAAAAGGCTTTATGTAGCCATACTCAACTTCTGAGATTTCTCAGTGTTATCCTCTCTAAATTTGTAGTGATTCTTAGATCATTTCAAGTTGAAAGAGATATAAAATTGAAATTATGCTCAGATTTTGAGTCTGCGCACCTATAATCATGGAAATTCGATTGAGAATGGGATACAATTGATTTTCCTCGACTCTGGATTTCATATTCTAACTTTGATTGTTGAAACTAACCCCTTGGACTATTTAAATGCAGCTTGAACTGTGCAGGAAATTCAAAAATCAATTTCTGACTTGAGTCTACGCACCCATGCACAGAGTCAACCCAAAAACTGTCAAATGATAGATCCCTGGACGAAGGACATTGGTTATGGCTCAAATAATTCAAAATAACTAAATTTAGATCATACCTAAATCAGAAAATGTTAAAAATGGGTCTTCCCATTTTTTAAATAAACACAAATCTTCAAAATTCAAGTTGAGTTTGCGCACCTATCTTAGGCGCAAAAGACAAAAAAGATTGGTTAATAACTACAATATCCAAGTCAAAACTCTATTAAAATCATATTCCATAGTACATAAATCAATATTAATAAACTTCTTTCAAAATTGACTTTTGAGTCTACACACTTTTCATAAGCTCATTTCAAGTGAAAAAATCAAATAAACAGTTAATTAAATTACACAAATCTCTTGAAATCACATCTCAAATACTCCATTTTATTCAGATATAAACATCCATTTACAAAGGATCCAAATCCTCTCAAAATAAATAAAAAATTACAAGTTCAGTTGAATCTGCGCACCTCCTGCGTAGACTCAAACTCATTTTCTTGTCTCCTTAATCTTTGAAGCTCCCTAGCACTTTGAAAGTCTTGGAATTCCCCTCAACCTTGCATCAATCTCAAGGTCAAAACCTCATCTCTTGGCCCCCAAATCATGCCCACAGCTCCAAATATGTAAATCATCACCAAACAAAACATAAAATCAAGTTATCCCATCAAAAATCCAATAAAACAACTCATAAACAAAAAATCCACAGTTCAGACTTGAGTCTGCGCAATATTGCGCATTGCGCAGACTCAGCCCTGAAATTCACAAAAAATAAAAAATCGACTTCCCATTCGCTTCAAGATGATCTGAAACTCTCTAAAAATCAGATTTATTCTTATCTATCAGGAAATCAAATAAAAACATCAAGTTGCTCTTGAAAAAATGCGAAAAACCCTTAAAACAAATTGGTGACGAATGAGCTTGCGCAATATAGCGCAGACTCAACCTCAAATTCCCAAAATTGATCTTTTTGACCTTAAATTCTCTTTAAATTAAATCCGAAAAATTCACATAAAAACTTTACACTTCAGATAACTTAAAAACCTAAATAAAAGCTTAAAACTCCTTTTGCAAAAAATATAAAAAATACCTAAAAACTTTGATAACAAATGGACTCAACTCTAAATTCTTAAAATTTGGTAGTTTAGCCATAAATTTTCTCTCAAATCAAGATAAAATCTCAAGGATAAATCCTATATTTCTTATAAATAAAAAAACCCAAACAAAATGCCAAGTCTTTCCTTGAAATTACCTAAAAAATATAAAAAACAAGCTTGTGACAAATGAGTCTACGCTCCCCTGCGCAGACTCAACCCCTAATTGTTAAAATCCAATTTTTTCAACTTTAATTTTTTTAAAATTAAATCAAAAACTCTAAGATAAAAAAAAAAAAAAGATACTTCCTGTAAATCAAAAAATAAAATAAAATTTATTTTTGCTCTTTGCAAAAAATAAAAAATATTTAAAAGAAGCCTCACTTCAATTAACTTTGTAATCTTACTCATTCTTTAAAAACCTACAAATCCAAAACATAAAAAGTATAAGTCTTTGAAGCATTTTTCACTCAAATCAAATAAGAAAACATAAAAAATATTTTTTCATACCCTGCAAATCAAATCTAAAATCTCTTTACTTCAAATCTGAAAAAACACAATAAGCAATGTTTATTAGACTTTATTGTCAATAAAACACAACCAAAATCGATACTCAAATTTTAAACCATAGTCCCCACAAAAAATGTCATTTATCTCAATAAAAAATACCATAAAAATGATTTTCTCTCTTCTTGCAAATCAAACGTCAAATCAACTAATTAAAGCATTCTCATTGATAATAAATGAGTCTGCGCACTTTTGCGCAGACTCAACTCTAAAATTAAAAAATAAGTTTTCTTCTCACATAAAAGCTGAAATTCATTCATTTTTTGAATGCAAGTTTGTATATCTTATTTATATCATTTTAAAAGGTGTTATTCTAATCTTTCAACGATTAATCAAGAGTTTTCCATTTATGAGGATGTAATTAACGCTATTCCATTTATGGGTAGCGGGATCGAGTCGAAGAATTACGTAATTATCTAATTGAGTCAGGTAAAACGCACAAATACAAATCTAAATCTAAAATCAGAAAATTAAGATCAAATACATTTTTCCTAAAAAATGTACGAACACATCTATTGAAAAGTGCAACTATAAAAAGTGTGGAATACTTACACTTTCTTCATTGTATGTGTGTCACTTAAGTTATGTCAAAATTTCATTAGAAAATGACGTTACTATCCTTCCTTTTTCTCTTTTAATGTCCAAAGGATCTAACATCAAAATTTGTGAATTATAATGAACGATTTTAAAACCTGTAGATGATAGCAATACCCTAATAAGTAATCTTTCATAAGATTTGAAAGTTTTGAGGGATAAAAATCCAAAAAAAGTTAAGAACTCCTTTTTCTAGTTAAGCGAATATAATGATTTTTTTCATTTTGGCATTAGAAGATATATGCTTCTTCGTAAATCAGCTGCTTAGGACAGTTGGATCACCATCTCCCTTGTAAATGGGAGGTCTCAGGTTCGAATCTGGTTGGGACGTAAAAACTCCTCAATCATACAGCCCCGGTGTTGCTTGAATATTTATCTCCTGGTCTGTGGGATTACTTCTCTAGAAATCAGACGGACCTGAAATTATCGCCTAATTAGGCGGACCCCGCGACCCGACCGAAATTATCTCCAACTCTGGAGGAAAATCTCGAATTCCGATTGAACTCCGATCTCTTGTAAATAACTGTACAGACTCGGCCTCCGGACCCTACCAAAAAAAAAAAAAAATGTTACAATCTAAAAAAAGACTAAGAGGGGTGGAATTGTTAATGCAGGTTTAAGTCATCCCCCCCTCCAAAAAAAAAAAAACGAAAAACTTTACTGAAGCAGAGCTCTTCGCAATGAGGGCTTCCAAGGAGACCTATAGGCCTACATTGTCGGCCTCAGGACTTGGGCATCTGATGGACTCGGTAAGTGCAACAGACTGGGAAAGGAGTTTTTCAAATAATTCTTTAATCGGGAATAAGAAAAAATTTATCTGAAAGGGTTTTTTGAAAATCTCTCCTCTATACAGTCTGATTACGCTCCAAGCTTGTACTTAAAGAAGCCGTACTCATCTAAAAAACAATCTCTAGCTAAGAATCATTTTTTTTTCAACTGAGAATGTGATTCTAATACCTAATTTCCTAGATTAATGCAGATGCAAATTCCAAGTTTATGAAGGGAAATTGAGTTATTATGAATTTTAAAATAATAAATATTTTTAAAAGTAAAAATGAAATGCACTAGGGCCAATGTTATATAATCAGATCAGTCACTGAATGGAAGTGGAGACAATCCAAAACATCGTACTATATAGAGAAATCTAGAAATAGGTCCTTCTCTAGATTGTACCGGAGAAACACAAAAACAAGGATATTGAGTAAAAATGAGATAATGAAGAATGCCAAATTAGTTGTTGAGAAGGTAATTATGCAATTATAAATTCCTCACTTTCCTCTTAATCAAGCTCCTTTCTCTCTTTAAAAACAAAAAAAAAAAACTGTGTGATCCGCCTTCCTCAAGATGGACAAAGAAAATATACAGTATCTTGGTGTGCAGGTGTTTGCAACTTCTTCCTGAAATAACTTCACACTGTTTTGGTGAACTTCGACTAATACACACATGCATGCCTTCCTCTTAAAGAAAATTGATAGCCCCATTAAAGTTCATGTTTGGTGAGCAGAATAGGGGATCATTTGATCATAGAAATTAAAATATCACTTGAGGATTAGAATATTTAGATGATGTGATATTCTTTAAATTAAAAGACAAAAGAGTTTTACTTGTTGAATCGTGATGCAGCAGCCGCTGGTGTAGACAAAATAAAAAATGTTATTTTATAAAAAAAAATTTAAGTTGCCTCAAATGTACCCTACATGCTTATACAACTCAATCTTTGATACGATGAACTAAAAAATTTTAAAAAATGAAAACTTAAGTTCTGATCAACAATGAAAAATGTCCTTAATGGACTAAGTCCCGTACCAATATTTTATTTTTAAATTTTTTTTAGTCATCTAATCAAAGATTAGATAGTACTAACATGTAGAACGTGTTTGATCTAACTGTAAAAAGTTTCAAAAGTAAATTTTTGCATCTCTCCTATTTTGATATTGCTCCCTATAGACTTAATATATATAATTCAGTAATAAATCTTTTTCTTTATAAATCATTTAAAAGAAGTAAATATTCATAAAATATTATTCAAATGAATGTTAAAACAAAAGAATATACTTAAAATGACTAAAAAATAAAAAATTAAACCCTAATGAATAGAAAAACAACGACCATAATAACTTGAGCCTAATAATTTTTGTTCTTCTAGACTTTTTAGATCGTCTGATCGAGATTAGGTTATATAGGCAGCGTGGGGCATATTTGAAGTGACCAAAAAAAATGCAAACGACGCCGGTACTGAAATTATAAGGATGATTTCTTTTCGTAGTTTCCTCGTGAATTACAAAAGGAGGTCACATGTCCTACCCTCAGGCATGCTATTTTCTTCCTTATTCTAATTGTCTTTTGCCAAACAGAAGATCAAAAATTAAAAGCTAACCTACATATAGATCAAACTATATTCTTTGTTATGTTTATTCCATTTCGTTGCCAAACAGAAGAATGTATAAAAGCTAATTAGGTGATAAGATGGAAATTCAATATGAGAGAAGATTTGACGACTGACTTTCCACTAAGGACAAAGGTCGCACACTTGAGCCAACCTAGCTAGCACGTTGGAGGCAAAGTCTTCTGCCAAAATACGCCAACTCTCCGGCACGAGACGCTTTCTGGACAAGCACGAGACGCTTTCTGGAACAAGATAAGGTCGAGCGCATGCAAAATTTAAAACAAAAAAAGTCACAATTTTACTTTTTATAAAAATTTGGAATATTGTTGTCAATCATTTTCTCTGGAGTACTTTCAATCCTGAACTTAGCAGCCACCACCTTGCACTCGCAATGTACAATTTCTATATGGTCCTGATATTGCCAAATTGGGCAAGCTAGTTGCTCGCAAAGCAGCTTGATCGAGGCTTGCATGAATTTGAGTTGGCAAGGGATTCTAGACGATAGCAAGAGTTGACGATCCACCTGCAAATTTTAGTCAACTGGAAAGACAAACTACTGCCTAACTGTTGGAACCAACATCCCAGTCAAACGAGCTAGCCAACTTGTGGGCATTCACACGGTTAGTCAAGCGTGCCGTATAAAGTTTGGCGTGCTTCTCCATGCAACTTGGACATGCAGAACCCTATATAAGGCATACCATCCAGTGCCACAGCTCCACAACACAAAGCATCTTCTCTTCCACATCCTCTGAAGTGGAAGATGGCTAGGAGTACTAGAATCGTCCCTTTTGCCTTCATAATCTTGCTTAGCGTAGGACTCTCCTCCGCGGCAAGAGTCTTAACTGCACTAGGTCGTGGCGGAGGGGGTGGAGAAGGAGGAGGAGGTGGCGGAGGCTCCGGTAACGGCGCTGGGTATGGCTCCGGAAGTGGTTCCGGATACGGTGGGGGTTATGCTGGGGGAGGATTCGGACGTGGTGGAGGTGGCGGAGGCGGAGGTGGTGAAGGGGGTGGGCAGCGCTCCCGCTTTGGGTCAGGGAGCGGCTACGGCTCTGGGTCTGGGTATGGCGTAGGGGGAGCAAACGGTGGTGGATATGGAAGAGGTGGCGGTGGAGGCGGCGGCTCTGGGGGTGGTAATGGATCTGGAAGCGGATCCGGCTATGGATCTGGGAGTGGTTCCGGATATGGTGTTGGTATTGACAACGGTGGCGGGTATGGCAGAGGGGAAGGCGGGGGAGGAGGTGGTGGCTCTAGTGGTGGAAATGGAAGCGGAAGTGGGTCGGGCTATGGTTCTGGAAGTGGTTCGGGATACGGCGCCGGTGGAGGCAATGGCGCAGGGTACGGGAGCGGTGGAGGTGGCGGAGGAGGAAGTGGTGGAGGTGGTGGTAATGGGAGCGGCAGTGGGTCCGGCTATGGGTCGGGCGGTGGCTCCGGGAACGGCTCTGGGGGCGTCAATGGTGGTGGTTACGGGAGTGGCGGAGGTGGCGGTGGCGGTAGTGGTTATGGCGGTGGAAATGGAAGTGGGAGCGGGTCTGGATACGGATCTGGTGGTGGGTCTGGCTACGGTGGCGGGGGAGCTCAAGGTGGAGGCTATGGGAGCGGAGGTGGCGGCGGGGGAGGTGGTGGCTCGGGCTCCGGCTCTGGATCTGGGTACGGTTCGGGCTACGGGTCAGGATATGGCGGCGGTGGGGGAGGGCGTCCATGGGAGCCTGCTACAACTGAGCCCACACCGGCCGAACCAACCCCGGCTGCGGCCGCGCCAGCTCCGGCCTTCCCACCCCCCGCGGAACCACCCGTGGCTGTTGCTCCTACACCAGTTGTTTGAGACCATGCCCATCTTCCCAGCTCCGACATGCATGATGTTTCCATTTTTATTCTTTTCCTTTTGGCACAGTCAAGTACGTGTCTATGTAGAAATAAAGGATGCTCATTGGTCAATGTTGTGTGCTTCCTTCTCCACTTACCTCATTTTATAGATGCTGCTTATATACTCTCAAAATGGTATACTTTCTTGGTTTTTTGCGGTTTCTTGCAAATATTTCCCTCAACTTATACGTATCTTACTTCAGACCCCTGAAATCATTATATAGAGTAACTATTGTACCTCCAAAATCTTAATAAAAACTATCTGTATATCTTTATGATTATATATTGTCGGGTTGGAGAGGAATGTTCTCAACATATTTTTGGGCTGCTGATGGGCGAAAGATCACTGGGAAGTTTGCTGGGCCGAGGGCTTCGGTGCCGCTTACGGGCCGAGGGTTTCTGTGTCACTTACGGGCCGAAGACTGTTGGACCGCTGATGGGCCAAAGACCACTGGGAAGCCTGCTGGGCCGAGGACTTCGGTGCCGCTTACGGGCCGAGAGCTCCCAGAGGGCTTTTTACTGCCGCCGCTGGGCTGAACTGGATTTGAACTTATTTTAATGGGCCGAATCGGATTCTGCCTCATCACATAGCCCCCAGTATATGTTTATGATTATATATTGTCGGGTTGGAGAGGAATGTTCTCAACATATTTTTGAGAGTACTTCGTGTGTACATAAAGTTACCTTTTTGTTCCTTAATTAAAAGTAAAGAAAATCTTCTCTCTCCATGTAGGGATTGTGACTGCTCAGAACTTCCTATGGAGAGTTCTCACAGAAATGATTCTTAAATGTTCAACTGCACATGAAACTAGTGTTCTTTTGGGAGTCTACCTATTACATACTTTCCAATTTTTTATTCTTATATTCACCAAATTAAATGTAAGTTTTTATGCGAAGTTAAGGCTTAATTAAACATGCCTGCGTCCAACTCGAAAGTAAATAATCTTGAATTGACTATCGAGACAAGCTTCATGTCCTTTTGTTGGAATAATTACATGTATGCCGTCCTATATCTCCCGAATCTACCATAGTTATTACATTCCGATGTTCTTAGTATTGTCAAGTATATTCTCGTCGTAATTACATTCTCGTGTTCTACAGTTCTACTGTCACCTGCCATTTATCTATTTTAATCGTACATAAATTAAAAGGGAAAAAGGCTAATTTATTTTTATTTGATGGTCTCGCATAATTATTTATTACAGAGATTTTTAGTTTGCAATTTTTATAATCTTCCAATATTTCTCATAAACCTCGACAAGCTTTATATTCATTATTTGTCTCAATGATTATTTAAAATGTCCTTAAAAAAACCCCTTTGGAGTAAGCATGGTTCAAAGATCATAGGGATCTAAAGAAAACATAAAAATAGAAGAAATTATAAAGAATATTAAAAAAATAATAAGAACTGAAAAATAAAATCCCTGTTACGTACACTTCCTCATCCTCGCCCTTCAACGCTACAGGGATTTGAGTGCGCGTGGGAAGAAACATTCCATCTTCCTCGTCCTCTGAAATCTAAAAACGCATGAAAGCCAAAGACAAGTGGAGCACATGTTTGAACTCTGAAATCGGATGTCCAATATGACAATGGCGATCCATGAGAAAGGGTATCTAACCTTGGATGAGCTCTCATACACTAGGAGAGCACACATGTGAGGACCATGCTCCCCATCCAAGATGCATTTTTTCTGTTTATTGCTTAGGTTTCGTTTGTTCTAACATATCACAAAACTCGGGTGTTAAGTTTGAAGGGGCCCAAGATCATAAGCACTTGCCACAACTGAAATTAACCAATATAAGACTATTATATAGTCGCTCCAACACTCCCCCTCACGGTTAAGATGGGCTATAGAAATTAAATAACAGGAGGTGGCGTAAATTAGAAGATAAAGTTGGGCCAGGCTCCTGCTCTGATACCATCTTACAAACCACAAAATCCGGATGTTGAGTTTGAAGGGGCCAAGATCATAAGCACTGACCACAACTGAAATTAACCAACCGATGTAGGATTATTATATAATCGCTCTAACATTTGTTAAGTTGGAAAATATCATAAAGTGCATGTTGTAAAAAGCTGTAAAATAATGTTTACTTCATATTTAAAGTGTAATAAATTATTTTACATATGATTCTTTTGTATGTCGTAAGTTATCATATTTCAAAACCGACTTATCCATAAAATATTCTTTTTAGTTGATTTCGATTTTTAGTCTAAAAACATCGTAAATCATGACCGCTGATTTTAAAATCAATGATTCCATTTTTGCTAGTTTTGAAATGACAGTATCAAAGTCAAAATTTTGCAAGGTTTTATGACACACCAAACAGGTGTTTACTAAATAATATGACGTAAAATATTGCAAAATATTTTGTATCTTGTCTTATATTTGAAGCATAGTAAATTAGAGATGAGTTTTTCTTGTTGCAATGCAAACATGCAGCCGTCCAATCTACTTAGGCTGCAGCAACAAGTTTTATTTTTTTATTTTTTAAAAAATTCAGGAAGGTGGAAACAATTTTAAGTGTGCCGTCCATGGACCGGATGGCTAAAAGAATTTACAAAGTCAAAAATATGCTGTACATTTTGTAACGTTTTTTACTTCCACCCCTTGGATTTTTAAAGAATATAAAAATGGCACTTTACTGATCGGACGGTCGATGCATCGCTTGTAAAACTCGTTACAGATATTATTTGAAGTATCGTAGATTATTTTATGGTTTTCTTTTATATATATCGAATGTATCATAAGTTACTGGATATCAAAGTATTATTTGAAGTTACTGTATCATAAGCCTTTTATCTAAAGACTGTATTCTTATTAATTTAGCATTAGTATATAACCTTAAATTAATAGTTTACGGCATTTGCATTCTTTATCGACCCCCAAATCCTATACCCAAATCCAAGATGTGGGTGAGCGGATAATTCCAAAATCTATCGATCCCAAGGTGACAGGGACTGTAGACGAATTGATCATTTCTACCTTGAACTTTTCTATGGTACGTGGACTCGTAAGGTGAAAGAATACTAGAAAATAGAGGATAAAATTATTAGAAGATGACGAAACGTTGAAGTCTATAGATGCCACCGCCGAATACGAACAGGCGTGGCCTTCTCAGGCATCCCCCATCAAACTTGTTCGCGTTTTAGGTACGAAGTCTCTGTCCGCACGTCTTTGGCGTAGTGGACATCTCCTGTCCATGTGTTGGCGCGTGGGGGTCGCGAGTTCGACTCGCGCGTTCCTCCTCCTCGTAGATATTCTGCCCATTTTCGGACGTGTAATTGGGAGGAGAAATGGGGGTGGGTAGAGGCCTGAGGTTCGATCCCGAATCTTTGGATAGTGTAACCACGTCTTTAACTGTCTTGACCATGTTCAAAAAAAAAAAAAAGTTATAAAGTCTCTGCACCAACTATACTACACTAACTTAATGTCGAGTGCGCCTTCCTCCACTTGCAAGAAACCGTCTACATGCGGCAACCTACGGAATATTCAGATCCGCACCACCCTGATCACATTTGCCTCATGCGCAAATCTATTTATGGACTTGGACGAGCACCACGCGCGTGGTATACCAAGTTAAGTTTTGCTCTACTCGACCTTGGTTTCCGCACATCTGTATATGATCCGTCTCTCTTCATCTACATCGATGGCCCTTATATTGCCTACCTTTTTTTATATGTAGACGACATCATTCTCACCGGCATGTCTTCCAAGACATTGCAACGGATCATAGCCACCTTGCAGCATACGTTCCACTTGAAGCACATGGGAAAGCTTTCTTACTTCATTGGCATTTAAGTTGACTGCAACCACTCCGGGATCAATATGAACCAACACAGATATATCTCAGACCTTCTACATAAAACTGATATGCTGGGTTGTTCGCCTCCAGAAACTTGATGCCCAAGGTTCCCCTCTTTCTGATCCTCATATGTACCGCAGTATCGTCGGGGCATTGTAGTTTGTTACTTTAACTAGACCAAATATCACTTATGCAGTCAACCAAACATGCCAACATATGCATCATCTCACCGAGGATCATCTCATCGCCGTCAAGCGTATTCTTTGCTTCCTCAAAGGCACGCTAGATTTCAGCCTCATCCTGCGCCCCGGCCCCCTTCAGCTGACAGCCTTTTGCGATGTAAATTGGGCCGGCTGCCCAGTCGACCGGCGTTCTACCAGCGGATTTTTTTTTTGTTTTTGCCACAATCCGGTCTCCCGGAGCTCCAAGAAGCAACCCACCATCTCCCGATCTTCCTCCGAAGCAGAGTATAGATGCCTTGCCCAAACTGCTGCCGAAGTTCAGTGGCTCTGTTCCCTGTTTCATGAGCTTGGCATCCCTCTTCCCCAGCGGCCGACCATTTGGTGCGACAATATTTCTGCCATCGCACTCACTCATAACCCGGTCTTCCATGTCTGCACTAAACATATCGAAATCGACTATCACTACATGTGGGAACTGGTAGCCAAAAAGCTGGTCAAGTTCATCTCCTCGGCCGATCAAGTGGCCGACCATCTTCACGAAGGGGCTCCATCCACATCAGCTTCACTATCTTCAAAACAAACTGAGCCTCCACCGACTGATCAGTTTGAGGGGGGGTGATAACGGAGCTACAACTACCTCCGTTCTCCTGGCAAGCTATCAAGAAGTTGCACCAACACGTCCATCTTTATCCAATAATCCCGGCTGCCAACGTCACTATACTTATCTTTTATGTATATCCCTTGTAACAATCCACAGTAATGTTTATCCCTCGTAACGTGCACTGAGAGGATTAATTTGATCTCTCTCCCTTTCTACGTCCTTGTCTCTGTTCTGATACTCTGCTGCTTTCACGAAGGAGGTTGCAAGGTCTAACATCGGTCCGCGTTTTAATGGTCGTATTTGCGGAACTAACGAAGCAGTCGTGTCAAGACATGCAGGAGTAATGTCGTTTCTCAAGTAATATTAGCTAACTTTTCTTTCAAAAAAAAAGAAAAAGAAAAATGAGATCAGATTTTTGAATCTCTTAATTATTTGAAGTAAAGTTTATTCCTAAAGAGACAAATTGTATTGAAATCCTGCGCTCTCTCTCTCTCTAAAGGAGTACGAGTATGCATATATAAAAGATATATATAAAGGAGTGCCGTAGTGCAATTTTTGAATATGTATGAATAAATCACACACTATGTTTCAATTATATTTCTATGTTAAAAGAAATAAAAATTATCATAAATTTATAAATGTCGAATTATTTGTACGAATAATTTTCATTCTTTAAAATCTAATTTTTACCGTCCAATCGTATCTGAATTAATTGTAGATATTTAATTAATACAGGTAAATTGATGATGAATACTAAAACTTCAGGAGATGAGAATAATCTTAAAGGTAATATGATGAATTCTTTATTTTTTCACTTATTTTATAATTTGTAAAATTATTCGAGGGACAACTACGATTGAGTTTCACATTTGAACATTATCGATCAGTGAAAATAAAGCCCTGATGGATAGTAACAACCATTTGAACATTAATTTAATGAAAGGGTCAATAAAAGTGCATGCAGTCAAATTACATGTACTGTAGCAATTAGAGATTTAGGTTACTCTACATGGCTGGCAGTAGAGGAATGTGTTGGGCTGGCCTTCTCCACCTCGGACGGCGACGAGGATTCTGGAGATCCGGTGGATCCTGCAGAACCTGCAGCACTGGCGCGTACAGCTCCGACTCATAAGGGCGAGGGGTGAATGTGAACCGGAGTAAAATGTGTGCGAAGCTATGAATACTTAAATCTAGAGGCCCCGCCCTGATCCACGCTCACAAACTTGGTTGAAATAGTGCAAGGCAACCGGATAGTTGTACTTGAGCTAGCTGTTTCAGTTGTTACTGGAATGCTGACTTGTTAAAACATAAATTAGAGAAGATCAGTTGCAGTCATTTTGAGTAACATCATTTCCTGTTTTCTATTTACACGTAAAATTAAATCTCTTTTTTTTTTTTTTGCCAGAAATATTTCTAAAGCCTCATAAAGGAGAGAGTATATAATTCGATATTTAAGTTAATACTTTTTCTTAAATAAAAGACTTAATTTTCTGCATCTTTTTGTTACATTGTTTCGTCCTTTCTGGGCAAACATTCCAAGTTCCGATATAAGTCATAACAAATTCATGGGACAAGTTTCTCCTTTTGCCTAACACTTAGAGATGAGATTTAAATTTATGATCTCTCTTGTACAAGGGAAGTCCAAAACCGTTGAGACATAGCCTCTTTGTCTCTTCTAGTTTCTATTTTATCACCCCAAAAATCTCTCTCTTTCTGCGGTTTACAGGTAGGCTAGCCTATCGCGTTCAGATTAGTGCTTAAGATAGACGTTGGACACCTTGCCTTCCAAACTAAGCAAAATTAATCTTGCTAGAGGTTGATCCATCGTCGGACTATTAGCTTGAGCAAATTGCCAAGCTCATCCCTGATCTCTACTCTTGACGTGAACCTGAGACCAGCCCCACTCAAGAATGCATGCATGGACGCGGAGAGATGATGTATCTGCCTACCTGCTCACTGGATGTTACCCCTGCATCGCCTATAAATAATACCCCGCAGCCTCAGAAGGCATGCAGGAGCATATCCCAAACCCTTCTCTAGCTACCCTTCAAGTTAACCATGGCTAGGGCTACTAATAAGATTGTGGGTGTCGTGTTTCTGGTTGTGCTCTTCTTGGGCATGACCTCTGCCGCTAGGGTACTCACCCAGTATGCCGGTGGCGAGGGTGGCGGCCAAGCGGGTGGAGGTGGGGGCGGACAAGGTGGCAGCCGGTCCGGTTCGGGCTATGGTGAGGGTGCCGGAGGAGCTTATGGTGAGGGTGCCGGAGGAGCTTATGGTGAGGGTTACGGAAGAGGATGGGGTGGTGGCGGGGGAGGAGGCCAAGGCTCCGGTTATGGATACGGAAGTGGCTACGGCTCTGGTTATGGAGTAGCTGGTGCCAACGGTGAGGGTTACGGAAGAGGCGGAGGTGGCGGCGGCGGAGGAGGGTGTGGGGGTGAAAACGGGAGTGGAAGCGGTTCAGGGTACGGGTCCGGCGGCGGAGGAGGGTATGGTGGTGGAAACGGGAGTGGGAGCGGTTCAGGGTACGGGTCCGGCGGCGGATCGGGCTATGGTGCCGGCACAGACGGAAGGTATGGGCGTGGCGGTGGTGGTGGAGGCGGGGATGGCCAAGGTGGCGGCGGTGGATGTGGAAACGGAAGCGGTTCTGGATATGGGTCAGGTTACGGTTCCGGCAACGGACTGGGTGGTGGAAATGGAGCTTATGGCAGCGGAGGCAGTGGAGGTGGCGGGGGAGGTGGAGGCGGAGGCGGCGGCGGCGGCGTCAATGGGTCGGGCTCCGGCTACGGGAGTGGCGGCGGCAGCGGTGGACGCCACTGAAAGATGATCTAAACGTTTACTGCAATAAAAGGAGCGACGGTCTCCTTGCAGGTTGTGAAACGTGTAAGTATTGGTGTGTTGTTAGAAAATATGTACTTGTGCTTGTAATAAAGGAAGATATGAAACTGGGAACTTGGCTACCATTGGTTTGCTGCTATGAATTAATAAAAGGAGTGAAAGATACCCTCATGTCATCATGTGTGTGTGATAAAAACACATCTTTAACTACTGGGATCTCCTAAAAGTGCAAAAGCTGCTCTTGTTTAAAAATGTCATAATAATCTGAAAAAAAATCACCTCTCCTGTTCAAACTTACTCACATAGGTGAACATACTTTATTTCATAATTTTCAAATCCTAAACAACCAACACGCAACATAGGTCACAACACTCTTCTTTTCTTTTTCCTTTTTTGTATCCAAAAGCATGAAGCCGATCGATCATATGAGACCGCACACCTACTCCTGCAAATTAAGTGGCATGTTCCCGCTCCACCAATTTCATCCCACCACTTTATAATAGACCATGGAGGACAACTTTTATAGAGGATAAGATTGACTGGCACTTGCGAATCGATTCTAAGTAAATAGTAAAGAGAGGGAGAGACTTTGCAATAGCAACATGAATGCCATCTGCTAGGGCACATACTTCACTAGTAATATTAGCGTCATGAGGCGCATAACCATCGAAATAAGAGAAAGCTAGATGGATATTACTCCTACAATCTCTTATGCAACCCCCTCCACCAGCCATACCAGGGTTGCCCTTAGATGCACCATTAACATTGAGAGAAAGTCCAACCTGAGGAGGAGACCACCGAACAAGCTTAGGAGTGTTTACTTTGACCCTAGCTATAATATTGGAAACCAAATGCTTCCAAAGCAGCCTGCTAAGAATTATTTGGGACAGTCTTAAAAGTTAGCTGCTATAACGAGAACGCCATTTGCTGCAAGATTGATTTTTTTCAATTTCCTAATGCAATGTCAATTTTTCTAGGAAGCACAAGGTTTTGTAGCCTGTTTCCACTAGTCATTCGTGGCAGTCGGCCGCTAACGTAACTTTTCCAGAGTTTTATAGATTAGATGTATTCTCTCAATTGCCTGTCTGCGCTTCCCTTATCTTAATTCTATTTTATTCTTCTTAATCCCTTTTTTTTTTGGAGAATGCCCACCATCCCTCCGTTATCCCTTTCGCGAAGCATGTATTTTGATTTTTTAGTTAAATATCGACTGAAATGTGGCGACGACTGAGGGGATATCGGGATTGTTTGTTTTAGCGTAAAATTTTGTAAATCATTGGTTTCAAAATTAATGGTTTCAAAACAAGTGAAATTTTCTTATTTTAAAATCAAGAAATATTTGTTTGACTATTTGTAAAATAAAACAAGAGGGATGTTTCATTCTTTTTGTTTTAATTTACAGTGAGTCTTTGCTGTAAATCAAAATAAAAAAAATTGAACTGTCAAGTGGACAAGATTTAGATAAAATTTTATTTTACATTATTTTACATCATTATAAACAACTGAAAATACTGTAAAATGAAATAATTGTTTTAAATTTTGCTGTTTTACACTGAAACAAAGAACCCTATCATGTCATAATAACACATATTGGTACGATCTATTCAAAATAAAGACATACATATGTACAAATACATTTCTCCAAAGCGTATTACGTGCTGCGTGGTGGTGTTTGTACACTTTTATTTTTTTTGAAGTTTCTTTAAAATGTGACTCCGTATGTCCCTATCATCCGATCTCCAATAAACAGTTAAAAATGTCTTACATGGGCTGAGTCCAACAATAACTTACATTTTAAAAAATTTGAGTCATTCACTGGAGATCAAACTACACAAAAATTGCATATCTTGAGGGCGACTTATAAATTTTTCTTTTTTTTTGTGTACCAGCACCACAGTGCACACGACCTCACAAGACGGTACAGCAAGTAACTCGTCTCAAAAATAGTTATCTTAATTGCAGTCTATAAGGAACAATTCGTTATGCATTGCTACTACTCTGGCTGTGCATTTTGGTTTTGAAGTTTGTAAGGAACAAGTCTTTATGAAACCAAGTCTAAAGTTAACTACTCATTCAGGACAGTCCAAAGGTTGGTTGGAAGACGATGAAGATCTCATTTTTGTTATCTTTTTGAACATTATCTGCATTCTGCCGAGACACGCGTAGGCAAATTTTTTTGAAGATTATCTTTTTACACATTTTAGTAATGCGTCCTTAATTAACATGTCAATAATGTCTATATTTTCCCTTCTTGCAACAGATAAGACATCCGATCATGCATTAAGTGGGTTTATCATTTTTTCCCCATGCATATTAACCTCAATTATGTTAATATTGTTGTTAATCACAATACTAAAACTATATATACCTAAAGTTGGGCCCGTTCTTATACGTACGGTAGCTAGGAAAGCACAAATGTGAACTCAATTGACCTAATCTAGGTTATCGGTGGGTACGACCTTGCCCAACGGTACGACTAGATACGTACTTTAGACAAGTTGGTTATACTTCTGTAACTCTTCGAAATCCCCCTTTTCCAAAGTGGACTTGCAGGTTGAACGGAATTGAACGAAGAAAAATAAATAGCAGATATATACGTCACATAATTAAATAAGAATTTATGTTAATATAACGTTAATTACGCCATACTGGGAATTGGACGTGAACGTTGTGTGGCTTCTCTACGTTTCGCCCTTAAAAATCTTCAACCAGACTCCAATTCAGATACTATATGTACGTTTACTCACTTTTACACATTTCATTTTTCTCCTCTCTCCACTTATAAGTCTCTTCTATTTTAAAACTATACGCACACAAAATGTTACATTTAATATGAATGTCGTCCCAAATTGCCAGAAGCCAGACTTGAAATTATATTTTAAAATCCGCGATTTAAAACTTTAGACTCTGCTTTAGTCTGTTTTAAAATCAATGACTTCAAAATTGATATTTTATGATAGCCTACGGCAAATCAAGGGGCCCCCTCGTTTTCATCTATCAGCACGATGCAAAGAATGTTTTTAGAGTTTGACTTGATGCATCGGTTGTCGGTTCAGCCAAAATCTTAAAAAAAATTAAGGCAACCCCAATACATCTGTACAATTGGAAATTGAACAACTCAAAAAATTTTAAAAATAAAGAATAAAGTCTTAATGAACAATAAAATATCTGTAATGGACCGACTCGAACTTTATTCTTAAGTAAAAAAAAAAGCAATATTTGCTGCATTGAACCCTGCTCTCACCCGAGTGTTGCATTGAGGGTCAACGTGCTGGGGTAAAAAAAAAATATTTTTGAAGTTTTTTTAGGTCAGCTCCGAAGTGTCCTATAGATCCGTGTACGCCGATCTCTATCGGACAATTCAAAAAAATTAAAAAATAAAAATCAGGCCCCAACAAACAGTAAAAAATGGCATTAATAGGTTGAGCCTTACAACAGCTTTTGACTTTTCATATTTTTTTAATCATCCGATCGGTGATCTGCTTGTACAGACATGTAGAAGCTTCGGGGCCCACCTAAAAGAATACTAAAAATAACTTTTGAATTCTAAAAATAACTATTTTTAACCCCACTATATCGACCCTCGGTGCAGTAATGAGGTCGGTGCATCAAAGTGCTACTCAAGTAAAAATATCTTTAATGAGCCAAGTCCAATAACAATTAAAAAATATCTTTAATGGATGGAGTCCAATAATAGTTTTTATTTTCTAGATTTTTTTTAATATCCAGGAAAATGTCACATTGTACACAAATGTGAGACACATTTGAGACGATCTAAAAAAATTAAAAAATAGAAAGATATTTTGACTGCATGAGCAGCGGGGAGAACCTGTTGCCCGCATGCTCACGCCCACAGACACACACAGCCCTGTCGGAAATCAACCGAGTTATGCATTTGATTAGACTGCGGTCTAAATTAAGCAACAAACAGTTAAAAGCCAAACTGTATGCAAGCATGATTCAATAATCGCCTGGATAAAAAGTATTTTCTAGAAAGAAAAATCTGACTTATTGCTCCCTGTGGCCACAACGTCGCCACAGCCCAATGGCTGCCATGTTTTTTAATAATTTCTTGTTAGAATTTTTACTCTTCAATTTCTATAATCTTCTAATATTTTCTTATAAATCTTTACAATCTCAATAGTTCCTTAAAAAATCATCTTTAAAAAAGTCCCTCCGTACGGATTTTTTGAGAGAATTGAGGGGTTTTTTGAAAACATAAAATAAGAAATATAAAGATTGCAAGAATTTACGAGGAATATCGAAAACTTATAAAAACTAAAGAGTAATTTTTTAAATTTTGAATTTGAAAATCATCTCACACTCCAGCCTTCCAACCTTTGGTCGGAGTCGGACAATTGTAGAAAAAAGAAAAAGAAAAGCTTATTAATACACGTCCTTGTAAGAACAACTAAAGCTTCTAGATGTACTTTCAAGATCTTCTCTTCAACCTTTTATGTGTCTCCTCGCCTGCCTTTTACTGTTCCGTTCAACGTTGACTTAAGCTTACATCAGGTAGTTTTCCTTTGGCTAATAGCAAGGTAGCTCATTTTTTCTTCTTTTTGCTGATTAATTTCTTTATTGGATCCAAGAGTAGTACTTCATTAATTCGCCTCAACGAATAAAGTATAAAATAACTGATGTACGTAACTCATCCGACTAACTAATTAGGCGTCCGTATCGTTCCATCGCAAAGAAAGAGCTCGGACAGATGAGCGGATATGATATTCAAGTATATTATTATTTGTTTAAATTTGAAGGATCAAGATTAGTGCCCACAAGTTCTACATGATCATATCCCACGCCCAACCTCCTCTTTGGATCTCTTTAGACTTTAGTCGAGGATCGTTTGGTCTTGTTTCGCACCGCCGACTATGAAGTGTTAACAATTTATATCTTTTTAAAATATTTTTTTAGTTTGAAAAGAAAAAAAAATTACTTTCCCAAAGAATAAAAGGTTTTGCAAAACCCCTGACACCAACAGTCAATGGTACTCCAAGCCTAAGGCTGCGTCTGGCAACATGGTCAACCTCAAAAGTGTGATGGAACATGAATTATTTTAATAAAGAGGGATTGTCCCGGCTTCCGTGTGTAAAGGAGGTTATGAGAAGTATAGAAAGAGAGATGTAATAATTAATGAAGGGATTTTTAAAAATTGGTGGAAGTACAATTTTTTAAAAAAATTAGTCTATTAACTTTTCACCCGTTCTAAAAGTATTTCCCAAGAATGCCTAAGCTTGACTTTATATAGAAAACCATAAAATCCAGCTCATTCTCTCCTACTTGTGAAGTTAAACACTCCACTGAAGTCTAGGAAACTGCAGCAACCTGTTGAAGCCGGAAGCCATCTCTTTTGTGGTTTTTCGTTAGGTTAGGATGGAAAGAAACAGATGATCACAGTAGTTTAGAGGCGCCCATGGGCTCAGTTCGACTTTTCAAAAAACACCTCATCGAAAATGAAACAAAAAAAAAGTATTACTTGCTGTAATGTCCTTATGTCCTGCACGCAAGGGCATTACAGTGAGTAAATAATTTTTTTTTAAAAAAAATTAGGTCGGCTTCGAGGTGTCCTAACTGTCCGTACAGTGTAATGTCCGATCGAACGATCTTAAAAAATCTAAAAAATCAAAAATCAAATTCTGATGAACAATAAAAAGTGTCGACCTAGAAAAAATATATATATATTTTTTTTTTATTTACCTACTACAATCCCCTTACGTGTAACACGCAGGAACATTGCAACAAGTATTACTAAAAAAAGAAAAAGCTACGCATGAGGAAGTGTTTTGAAAAAACTACCCTCTCAGCACCAACCGAGCTATATTGAGAGTACTTCAATTCGTGAAATATAAGGTTCATCAGTACTAAAATATCATTTGATGATTAACAATTGAGATGATTAACAATTAAGATATTAGGCAACCGTATATATGCATACATGCTTAAGGTTCTCAGATCATGCTTAAGTCTCTGGATGATTAAACTTACTTTTGCACTTAACCCAATTCCATATTTCCATATATGCACTTACTTTCTTTCAGGATCTGTTGCAAGTATGTCCCTCAAATTTTACATATCGAACTTCATACCCTTTGAATCCTTGTATTGACTATTATACCTCTAAAAATTTAATAAAAACTATTCGTTTACAATCATCTATGATTATCTATTATCTGTTGGAGAGGAGTGTTCTCAATGTACTCTGAAAAGCCTTGGTGAAAGCGGAAAATTAGTTACCTTCTTACCCTTGATTAAAAATAAAGAAAATCTTGTCCCTCAATGTAGGGATTGTCGTTGCTCAGGAGTACCCGGAAAAAGAGTGATGTTGGTTCAAATATATCCCACGTTAAACAAGTGTTCTTATGGGAGTTGACCGATTGCAAACCAGAGTAGTACAAATTTAGTTAGACACCCAAGCGCAAATCATGTCAGGCCGTGCATCGTTCAGTCGTTTTCTTTTAATTTTTGTTCTCATATTCATCAAATTAAATGTAACTTTGTGCCAAGTTAAGGCTTAGTTAAGCATGCCTGCATTCAACTCGAAAGTAATGACCTCTGCATTGCTAACGGGAAGGATCGACCACCGAGATGAACTAACCACATAGGACAGCTGGTTTCACTTCTTGACCTCTTTTTCCGAAATCGTCAATCCATTCAAGTCAACTATGAGTCAAAACTCTTTTTATTGTTTGGCTATAAGTGTACCGCCGAATTATGTCTCTAGGTCCATGGTATATTTTTGGGAAAATAATTTACATTCAAAATTATATGTAGAATTGTTTGTTTGTGCAAAATTATCTTCCTATTAAGATGAAAATATGGAGCCTCGCTCGGATTCGAACTCTAGTCCAACATACATATATGTATATACTAGACCAACTAATAAGTCACCTTTCAAAAAAAAGACTATCAAGGCATACTTCATGTCCATTTCGTTGGAATAATTACATGTATTTCTTCTTGTATCTTCTGAATCTATCATATTTATTATATCCCTGTGAATCTTAGTATTGTCAAATATATTCTCATCGTACATAATGGTATTTTAATCATCATAACTTAAAGGAGAAAAAATGCAAAGTTCTGACAGCCTGACAAGATTGAAACAATTGTATATATAGTTCTAAGCCTTTTCAAATTTTATTATATACCTTTCAAAACTTTAAATTTCATGCCCAGGTACGTTTCCAAAAAATAAAATATCCTTTTAATTTTGATAGGATGAAATTAGAAGAGAAAATTAAATGGTATTGTTTATTGTCATTATCTATATGTTAATATAATTAGAAAGATATATGAGTAAATTAAGTATGAAAAATTTTCCGATTTTAGATGTGATTATTCCTTCTTAGATGTAGGATTAATATATTTCCTAATAACAGCGAGCTGCACATTCTTAATTGAGATGAGATCCTCATTTATTTATTTTTCCCTGGACCTTTGTATGTCCAAGTCACGCACATATGAGATAGATTCAATATTTTTCTACTTTTGCATGAAAAATGATCTACTTCCCATCATATCTATGTGAGTAAAGGTCTAGGTGTGTCTGTCTGATCCCGATAATAAGTAGGCAGTCCAAAACATGATATAGGGGTTCCAAAATCTGAAGAATGCCATCATCTCCACTGCCTTCCAACACTACCTGGATTTAAAGAGAAATATTTGTTGTTTATTGAGCCTTAGTTTTTAAATTTAAATTTTTTTTGAGTAATCTGATCAGACATAATGGAGCCCATTAAAAAATTAGTTAAAAATACTGGTGGCAGCCGGTGGTGCAGCAAGTTTTATTTGTCGGATTTAAATATGCAGGCAAAGATAGGGCTGTAAACAGAGCAGCGGATACGGAGCAAATAGTATCCGCCTCTGTTTCGTTTAGCATTACCGGAATATGTGACTTTGGATATTATCCGACGCATAATAAATTTTTCTATCAAAATTGGACTCCACCGAATAATATCTGAATTCGGATAATAATTTAAATACTTGATTATTTCAACTTTATCTGGTAACTTAATAATATTAAAATTATATTTATTTAGATAAATTTTAAATAACTAAATGCTTTATATCTTAGATAATAACAAATGACTTAAACAATTTATCTAAATAAGTAAAATCACTAAAATAAAAAAATCACAACAAACTTCATTATTATGGCTCAACATGTCTTAAGCATACTTCAAATATCAAATTACTATTTATTTAAACATATAAACATCACTAGAATTAATAGAACTTATCAAAATATATAATCGGTTGAATAATAATTGGAGCGAACACTTATTTTTTGTTTTTGGTTCGAATAATTAAATAAACATTCAAATATGTCTATTGGATATTCTAATCAAATGTAAATATAAATTAAAGTGAAATATTATCCGAATCCGTTGACGGCCCTGAGCGGAGCTACGTCTTCCTGATCGTGCTCCCTTCGCTTGCGATGTGGATGTTCCTGGCCATGGCCATTCATGGGAAAGGGTATCTAACATTGGATGGGCTTTGAGAACACCTGTGAGGACACTGTCCCCCTATACAAGATGCCTTTTTGTTTCCTCTTACTAAATATTGATCGTTTTGTGTCATAAAATATTATATATGTTTGTCTTGTATTTGAAGTAGCGTAAATTAGAGAT
The DNA here is from genome assembly GCA_030544215.1 of Zantedeschia hybrid cultivar. NCBI lineage: Eukaryota > Viridiplantae > Streptophyta > Magnoliopsida > Alismatales > Araceae > Zantedeschia > Zantedeschia hybrid cultivar. The sequence goes on from JARZZO010000002.1 coordinate 6,349,601, forward strand.
ATTGTTTGAAGTATCGTAAATTATTGTATGATTTTCTTTTACAATTAAAGTATCATCAGTCAGTGGATATTAAATAAAGATTGTTTTGTCTAATTTTAGTTTTAAGTCTAAACTTAAATAAAGATTTAAATTTACTGATTTGAAAAATAAAGAAGATATTTTTGTTAATTCTAACAGTAATATATAATTTTAAATTAATAATTTACGGCAATTACGTGCGTGTTTAACGACCCCAAAGTCCACGCTTAATCCAAGACGTCGTTGAGCTTCTTCAAAAATCTATCCCAAGGTGACCGGGACGTCTCTAGACGAATTGATCATTTCAACCTTGAATTTATCTATGGTGGACTCGTAAGATTGGGTTCTAGTCCATGGATGTCACCAATGAAGAGGGCTTAAAAATATTAAGCTTGATCAGGCTTTAATTACTACTACGCAACGCGACTACCAGTAGTACCCCAGAGTTGGAAAAAGACCAAACGAGATCTTTAGATTGGATTCCTGCACTTTGAAGGAGCTGCTTAATTAGTTTGCAACTTATGAAAACAATTACAAGTTGTCATCATTTCGTTTTTGTAACTTCGTCAATCGTGAATATTTTTACGGTTACCATAAAGTTAATCGAGCTCGCGGTGACGTACATTTGAAACAGACATGCGCCCTTCAAACCGATGAACCTCGTAATGTTAATAAAGTCACGGTTGGTTTTCACTTTTAATATTGAAGATATTGAATGAGAATGATATTATAATTGATTTATATATATTTACGTAAGTTAAATCTTTTCCTACATGCACTTTTGTTTTTACTAAGGGTATGTAGAAACTTTTAGTTTGTAATTCCTATACTGAAGGACCAAAACCTAATTGAAATATCATGTAATTAAACTACTTCGAGGACTCTCTGCTCTCGAAATAACCGGATTGAAATCTATGCAAACCCAAAGATGCTTAAATGTAGCTAGCTAGAGACGGCGCCAAAACAGGCCCTGAACCACTCATGCATGCAGATTTGGTTGACATATTGGAAGATCACCGAATAGTACTTCTAACTATTAGCTTTTTCAGTTTTTTATGGAAGTGTTGACTTGGTAAAACTTAAAATAGAGAAGATCAATTGCAGTCGTTTTGAGCAACTTGGTTTCCTGTTTTCTATTCACATGTAAACAGCTCTTCTTTTTATATTTCAGACCTTAAAAAGTCTCCCTCTGCGATGGCCCCGCAACAAGACTTTGCATGCATGGACGCGGAGAGATGATGATGTATCGAACTCATCTGCCTACCTGCTCACTGCAAGTTGTGATCCACCTGCATCGCCTATAAATACCCCCGCTGCCTCACAATGCAGGATCATCCCAGACCCTTCTCTCTTCTAGCTGCTTGTCAAGTTAATTAGCCATGGCTAGCCATACCAAAGGAAGATAAGGTTGTATTATGTATACCTCGAGCAGTACTTCTACAGAAATAAATGGGGACTTCGCTGCCACCTGTTTGCTGCAGTGAAATATAATGCATAATAAATAAAACAAGTAAAAATTATAGGTACTGTGGGTCTCTCTCTCTCTCTCTCTCTTCAGTTTGCACACATTAAATTCTTACATAATATATAGAAAAATAAAGAATCAACACTACTTGTCCCCTAGTACGTACAATCACGTCCGAATAAGAACAGAATTTTAACTACTGTAATCTCCTAGAGCAGAAAAATTACTCTTCCTTAAAAATCTCCTAACAATTTGAAAAGAATTTCATCTCTTCTTTAGCCAAGTGTCATAGTAGTTTTAAAACACATTTACGTAGGTAAACATACTTTCATTTCATAGTACGTCTTCAAATCCTAAGCAAACAACACATACCGCCGCTTACAGTACTCTTTTACAATCTCTATTTTAATGTGTTTCATTAAATTTTCCTCTCTAAATATATATATTAGGTCCACTGATTTACTTTTCCATCCCCTAACAAAGACCAATGGGTACATTAACCTACCTTTGTTCGCATTAATAAAATTTCATACTAGTGAATACACCTTCAAGGCTTCAAGCATGTTGTCATTACATTTGCAATTAAGCAGGAATTTGTTGCAGATGTTCCTATGGCTGGGTATGCCACATATTTTGAAAATATGAAATTATATTTCATTAATAAGAATTTCTTGGACCTAGGGGTTGAGGCATAGAATTATTTGATGTCTTCAGCTTTATGTTTCTTTTTTTCCCAATAAGGATTAAGAATAAAGTGAAGAATGAGCATATACGATGGCAAAATCTAAACAGCATTGGAGTAGATAAAGAACTAGATAAAAGATAAAGCTAACATTTCGCTGTAGAGATAATTACTTTTTTTCCTTTTTATTAGTGAGTAAGGAGTTTTGGAAAATAGGACTAGAAAGTCTACTTTCTAGGAGAGGATACTTTTTCAAAGTTAGAGATTTAAGAAAACAAATAGTTATAGTAAATTCCTTGTTCTTTTTGTCGGAAAAGTACCTCAAAAGATTTTCTCCTCTAGAACTAATATTTTTTTACTATAAAGAAAAAAATCAATATTCTCTCACACTCTTTTGTAATCTCTCTCCTTTTAGAAACTGCTAAGATTTGATCTTACATAAAGTATATTCGAATGAAAAAAAAAATCTAAAGAGACAAATTTCTGTTGAAAATAGAAACAAATTTTACTATTTGGTAACAATGAAAAGATATTCAGCTGCTTTAGAAAAAGGCATTCATTCCCATCTCATAGATGCCAAAATTGGAAAAAAGGGAAGTCGAACAAATCAAAAATTTTATTGACTAGTGCTTTCTAGATAACTAAATAAGTCATTATATGTTATAATTTTAAGAAGAAAAACCTTTTATATTGTATCCTATTTTACACAAAACCAGATGGACCATAATTTGATACCCTTAAAACATTATTTGGACTTGATAGTTCATACGTCCATCCAGAGTAAAAGAGCATTTCTTTCAAACTCCCGAGTCCTCAATCTAGAAACTCTGGACAAGACGACATCTAGAATCTTGTGGAGCACCCTGGGGGAAGGGCAGTCTACAGTGCGGTCTGATGTTACAAAATTCTTAAAAGAGTCGGGCTACACATACCTTGATCTAAATGGACACGGGAGACTAGCTAGATTAGAGAGAACTAGATAGGGGCTGACATGGTGTAGTTTGGTGGAAGAAGAAAACTAGGTCTGCCATGCATCTTAGACATCGCTTACTGCATTAGGCAAGGGAGATCGCTTCTTGTTTCAAACTCACTGATGTATGCAGCCGCCAGGAGAGTGGAATATGCCTAGTCTTAACATGTATGCTGAACAAGGAATTCCTCAGCTCAGCTTAATGAATAGAGATCTTCTGTGTCTAGGTTTAGACTAAAGTCAGTCAGCAAAAAGAGAAAGGTTTCAAAAAAAAATTTTCGTACGCGCGATACTTTTTTATTTTCAACGAAGAATTTTTATAAAAGATTTTCTTCTCTTTTCTTTATACTGACCGGATTCAATCTAAATCTTTACCGAAAAGAACCGCTTTCTAAAATACATACACGCTGGCTACCTTACAAAAACAAAGGAAACATTCTGCGTGCTTCTTGTCCTTTTGAATGCATCAAGTTCTGCTTTCCTCGAACCAAAGATTGCCCATTGAAACTGTATTCAGTTGACTAATTAAGTTCATATATATATTTACGTAATTTAGTCTATGGGATGAACCCCAAACTGGTCTAGTTCACCTTTGAGGATCCCTGCAAGTTGTGGAATTGAGACCAACGCAAGATTTAAGTGCAATTGGATAACAGGAAATGGACACTACAGAAGCAAGCTGTATTAAGAATGAAAGTTTTACGGCAACTCATTTTATATATATGGCGACAAATTAGAACGCCAAATAAGATTACTAGTGCACTTAGCTCTGATGTGCACCAAGTATCTCTCACGTCGAAACAAATAAGTCGAAAGATGACAAGTCTGCGCCGCGTCGGCAGCACATAGCACATAGAGAGATCCAAAGAGATCCAAGTATATATATATATATGCCGCTCCCATGTAGCTTCAGCCATCACTTTCTCCACCTACGCCAGTGTGTGGGAAGACCGCTGCCCAGTCCTCGCCGCGGATAATAGCAGGGGAGTCCAAAAGCTAGCTTGGTACGTGTTGGAAGACGTACGTCGGAGATCTCCTCATCTTTTGATATCTGTTCGAACATAATTATCCGGAGACTTACGTATGAACGTAGGCAAATTTTTCATCTCCTCAATCTAGAAATCTGACGGGACACAGAGTGGACGAGCACATCTTAATTTCGAGTTGTGGACGCCCATACAAAGGAAAAGGGTATATATCAAGGCGTGTCCGTTCTTATACGCTAGTACATATGTGATGTCAGTTGACCTAATCCAAGTTGTAGGTGAATTCGGAACCTTGCTCTATAAGATGACTAGCTAGCTACTCTAGACAATTGATCACTTTAATTTTAAAACTCCCAAAGTCCTCTTTTCGAAATTGGACTTGCTGGGTGAGAAAAAATGAAGAAAAAGAAGAGAAGACGGGAAAAACTTGGACATGTACATATAGCTTTACTTAATGTATGCCACTAAATTAAATAGGAATTTACCTTAGAGCTAGAGATATAATTAGAATTAGAGGATGAAATTAAGCGGGCCAAAAAAAAATTTAGCCTAAAAAAAGAAAAAATCTGGCCCGCCTTTTTGGCTACGCACGTGAGGAAGGCAACGCGACCTTAAACTTTGTTTAATCGCAACATATGAACTGCTAGGGAGAAGTATGAGGACGAGCGGGTACAAATTAACCGTGCATGGTTACGATCCTTCCTAGTTCCTACTTCTAAAGTTTCTAGGAAGGGTTCACCGAGCAAGCGCATGGCTGACACGTAGCGTGCTCACCCAATCGGTGCGCGCACTGACGTGCTTTGTTCGAGGAGCAGCAAGAATATGTCTCGTCGGTTTAATGCTCGGCAACAGGATGCCTTCCGTGGCAATCCAGTTAGCACCAGCGAAGAGACACATTTTCATATCTGTCCTTGATCATAACATTAGGAAGATCTCAAGCATGCAACCATGCATGCGCCACATAAAACTCTGAATTAAAATGCCGATAGATCAGCAGATTATCCAATACCTCTTATAAGGAGTACTAGACCAACGGAAAATCAGGTTGCATGTGAATAATTAAATCCAAACAAAATAAAATAAAGTAATAAAAGCGCAGCGGTACACCCCTTCCAGATGGGGAGGTCGCGGGGTCGAAGCCGCTTGCGTTGTGTGCGGGCGGAGGTCTCCTCGTGGAACTTTCGCTCCTTTGAGCGGAAAAAATCATTTGCTTAGACGAATATTTCGTATGTATTGACAGATTCGAACTCAGCTCTTCGAACTGGATATTTGGCCTCGTAACCACAAAGCCACTTCGACCAAAAAAAAACAAAATAAAATAAAATAGTAGTTGTGCCATGTCGTGTTCCAGTTAAAATTATAAGCCAACGTGAGACTGAGAATATGGATGTATTTGAGCGCGCATATATAAAACTCATGATATTTAGGGTTACCATGGGCTAACCCATGCTGGATCGGTAGTAGGTACTTGAACTCTTTAACTGCCTACATCTTCCAAAGTGGACTCGATCGTAAGGTCACCGTCCTGATCTTTCTCTATAATTAAAGAATAGAAGAGGAGAAAAACAAAAAACAAAAGAGAGTGCATGACAGAAGTTGGCTAGAGAAGTATATATGTCAGATTAAATTTCCAAACTTAACTAGAGGTTGACCCTGGGTGCTCGAATTAGTCTGCCTTACTGCATGCTGAAGACGCGCAGTAGTACTGAAAAGGAGAGAGTAGGAATAACTGTGGGTCTGACTTCGGCAGCTCTTTGCTCCTAAATTCAAACTCTTCGCCTCAATTTAATTGCAGAATAGGTTATTCTGAAATTATTTATCCGGAATAGCGTATACTAGAATAAGGGGTGCTTAACTTTGATAATTCTGTGGGATCCACTGGCGGAATAAGAAGGATAAGTAATTCTTGAGTCTAAAGTCGAATTGCTTATTCTCCTTATTCTCCGAATAAGTTATTCTGCACCGGTATAAGTCATTTCGTTTGTCAAAACTAAATTAAACTTATTCTCCTTTTATTCTTCCTTATTCTTCCTCTATTCTCCTATCAAAGTGGCCTTCAGCTGTAGGCGGCTAGCTGCTGCAGGGCGACGTATACATCCACGCTGGCCTCGAATTCCCCACCCTCGCATATGAAAAATAGAAGGAAGGAATCCTTCTGCTTGCACTTCTTAGTGTGGCAGTACATTGCGTGGTCAGGTCCTTGCCGTGTAGGCCTTTCTGTGTTGGGCGCTTTGGTCACGTCCTGGTTGCAACTTAAGATGGTCAAACCACGACGACAACGACAGAGCAAGTGAGAGATTCAAAAAGACGTTTTCTTTTACATTAGCTGCCGGCGCAGCATTAGTAGTGGGTGTAGTAAAGTAAAATTTAAATTTTAAATATATAGGAGTATAAGTGATTTTCTTAAAATTAATTAAATTGTTAAATCATGTTTAGTTATGGTAGAGTTAAGAAAAAAAATAGACAAATAAATAGTAAAGATTAAAAATTAAAAATTTAAATTTATAAACTAAGATTAAAATATGTAAAATATAAGAACTTATTTAGAATTCACTATGTTTAAAAAAATTGATACCCACAAAAATCCTATTTAAAAATAGAGTAGTACATAAGATGTGACCTACGTTCAGATAATACGCATGCATCGACGTCCAAGGTGCCGGGCCTAACTTTAAAGTAACTTCGAGGCCATTCTCTACTCTCGTTTCAGACGAGTCCACACGACTGAAGCAGTTCAGACTTCAGATCCAGTCCACTTCTCTAAAATTGCTAGCAGTTTTCCCTTCATTCCATTTCTTTTTATTGGTGTGTTAAAATAATTTTAAAAATAAAAATTTTAGAGAATAAAAATAGGAAATAAAATTTTTATTTTCTAATATTTAAAAAATAAAAAATTGAAGTCAAATGAACAGTAAACACCTTAGTGCGCCTAGCACAATAAAATGGGGTTTGATTTTTATTATTTTAAAATTCTTTTAATCGGAAATCAAATTATACGAACACGGTATAACCAACCTTTAAAAAAAAAATCATTTTTTTGGACTGCATGTCTACGGGCACAACGATGTGGTCCGTGCATCTAGTTGCCTAACATGTATAAAAATACACTTTGCATCATGCTTATAGTTGTAGGTCAACCAAAATATCAATTTTAACATCATTAATTTTAAAATACACAAAAACAAAGTCTCCGATTTTAAAATAACTCATTTTAAAATTTCAAGTTCCACTTCAGATAGTTTTAGAAAGAAAATTGAGATCGGATAAAAAGATATGCCTGTGATTACAAAATCGGCAATTTATAGCACTTTGAATGCATGGAAAATGCCATGAAATGATACATAATATTCTAAACATAAGAAAAATTAGCACTCTTTAACTATATTTTACGATATTTATGGTGCACTAAATAATTCATCGACCTCAAAATAATTAAGTAATAGTTCTGTAGGTACAATTCTAAAATAGAAGAGAACTATAATTGGAAACTGTGTTCAAATAAGAGATATAAAAAGAGAAAAACCATCCCATACGTCTGGTATCTGAATTGCACTTTCGTGGAAGATTTCATCGGGGAAACCGCACAAAGTATGTTCACATGTAATTAATCAATTGCCATAAATTATGAGGGGCTAGCACATACCCGTAAAATATACCATGCACCATCAATCCTAGAAGGCAATAGATATCAGGTACTTGGAACTAATATTCCTTCCTTTTGAAGAGGCATGCTAAAGATAGTATCCATATCCCATCATTCGATACGTTTGGCTCCTGACTTGGTTAGATCAGCATTCATTGCTCTTCGTACATAAGTCAAATTAGAGATTTCAATTGCCGGAAATTTGAGGCAAAAAATGGTAAACACTGTGTCTGTATAGTGTGTGAGCTCCTGGTCAGGTCCTTGTTGTGTAGGCCTTTCTTTGTTGGGTGCCTTGGTCTTTCATCTCCGTCTTGGGCGCAAATTCATGTGGTCAAAACATGATAAGAGAGAGAGAGAGAGATCCAAAGAGATGATGGCATGTGATGTTTTCTTGAACACTATGATAAAAGTACGAGCACAGATCCCCTTGGGTGGGGCACACAATTTCCCACTTATTAGCTAGAAGTACATAAAGTTTGTGGAAATTACAATGTATGGTTGACTGTATCGTGTATTATCGCTGTGAACAGAGCATTATTCTATCGGCCTCTGGATGATCATCTGGAATTCTTCCGCAGTCCAGCTAGTGGTGTCCACCGCTGCCACTTCCACTCCCGTAGCCGGAGCCAGATCCAGATCCTGACCCATTGCCCCCGCCACCACCTCCGCCTCCGCCGCCGCCGCCACCTCCGCTGCCGTAAGCTGATCCGTTTCCACCACCTGATCCAGAACCAGATCCATAGCCTGAACCACTCCCGTTTCCACCTCCACCGCCACCACCCTGGCCGGCACCGCCTCCACCGCCACCGCCACGTCCAAACCCTCCAGCTCCGCCGGCACCGTAGCCCGACCCACTGCCAGAGCCGGACCCTGAGCCGCTTCCACTTCCATTTCCGCCACCAGACCCTCCGCCGCCGCCGCCGCCCCCTCCTCTTCCGTAACCCCCACCATAGGCTCCTCCACCTTGACCATAGCCCTCACCAGAACCGGAACCGGAGCCGCCACCTTGTCCACCACCACCTCCACCCCCTTGGCCACCACCGCCGCCACCCGCATACTGCGTGAGGACCCGGGCGGCAGAGGTCATGCCCAGGAAGAGCATAACCAAAAAGCCGACACTCACAACCTTGGAGCTACCCATTGTTCTTCTTGACAGAGCACTGGAGATGGTTTTGGGATGGGCTTCCAGGGTGAGGCGGCGGGGGCTATTTATAGGCGCGGCATGGTGGAGTTCCACTATACGATCCCATGCATGCGTTCTCCACCAAGTCTTGTTCTGGGCAACCAGAAAAATACGACTTCCGGGGAGAAAATACAAAAAAGAGACTTTGCGTGTGACTCGAAAACGGGATTGGATGCTGCTTTAGTTTAGGCTGCCATTCTTTTGTACTTAAATGACTACGTACACCTAACCTTATCTTTGAAGGGGTCAACAACTCCGCTGTTCTAATACTAGGAACCCCTAACAAATTAAAACGGCTAAACTGTCCGGTGGCCTTCCACTAGCTAGTTCAATTAGAAGTGCAGGTAAAGTTCGAGTCCTGTTTTGGGTCGGAGGCATTTGCTGGACTGCGTCGACTAGTTGCACCCATGGTCGGCCGGGTCGGACCGGGTCGGATCGGATCGCCCGGTCCGCTCGGAATCGGAGCGGTCCGACCCGACTCCGAGCCCCGACCCAACGATTCCAGCCGGGATCGCTGGGATCGGGTTGGGGTCGGTCGGGTCGGCCGACCCCAACCCGGGTCGGTCCGGGTCGGACCGGTCCGGCCGACCCGGCCACCCACGTTGGGTAGCCGTTGGGAACCCATTCAAATGGGTTCCCAACGGTTGGGAGGGGCTTCTAAGCCCCTCCAAGTCCCCCCCAAGTCCTTATAAAACCCCCTCCTACCCTTCTCTCTCTCATTCACACAAATTCTCATTTCTCTCTCTCTCTAAAACTTCTCTCTCTCTCTCTCTAAGCTCTCATACTCTCTCAAAGACTCAAAGCTCTCTTAACTTCTTTCTCTCCAAACTTCCAAAGCTCTCTAGAGTTCTAAACTCTAAAGGACGGACCGACGGACTACATCAATTTTTTTTCATCATATTATTTTTATTGCATTTTAATTTTTCTCTCTAACCTCTTTTTGTCTTTGTAGCTTTATTTCTCATTGTCTCTCACTCTCCCTCGAGGTATGATATGAAATCTCACTCTCTTTCTCTATGTTTTTTCTTATTTCTCACCATTTCTCTTTATGTAATTAGTTAATTAGTTAATTACTAATTATCTCTTTCCCTATTAATATATTTTTTATATTTAAAGATGTCGACTTCTGAGCATAATGAGGCCACATCTGTCACCTCTCGTGGTGACCCGGGATGGAACCACTGCACCGTCGTAGACATGGCTTCACGCAAAGTCAAATGCAACTACTGCAGTCGGATTATTTCGGGTGGAGTTTTTCGTCTAAAACAACATATTGGGGGTGTCAAAGGAGAAGTGAAGGCTTGTACTGCTGCACCACTAGAGGTAAAAAATCAATTCAAAAATTACCTACGACAAAGAGAGTTGGAAAAAGGAGCAGCATCAACGATGAGAGGCCAAATTATGGAGGAAATGACACGGCCCTCAGGTCAAGGTATTCATATTCACCCTCCGGGAGATAGATCTCGAGAGGGAGACATAGACCCTACCAGAAGGAGATCCACTGCATTTGAAGACTTCTCTCGAGGTATTATTTGATTTAAAATTTTCAATTAATTATTTACTTCTTTATACTTCATCTCGATTAACTTAGTCTAATCATCTATTTTAATTTAAAGATGATATACGTCGAGCCATGGACGAAAGTAGACGATCTTTTGCTGATGAGGATGTGTATAGACGCACCGGTCGACACGTTGGGTAAGGGAGTGGATCCGGACATGGATCCAACGAGGAGGAAATTCATGACTTGACTAGGGACAATGATCCTAGAGTGGGTCCTATAGATGCTTTCCTAACAAGACGGAGAGGTAGACAACCATCAATCACAGCTGCTATGAAGAACCTGAAGGTATGCAAGGAAAAGATTGGCCGTGCTGTTTCGAGATGGTTTGTTTATAACAGTGTACCTGCCAATGCTGCAAAGGGTCCTTATTGGGAGGACATGATTGAGACTATTGGAGATGTGGGTAAGGGTATTCCTGGACCAACCCCCAAGGAGATATACAACACTTATCTTCCTCAAGAGGTAAGTGATCTCCAAGAGTATATCAAGTCGTTTGAGCGAATTTGGGATGAAAGAGGATGCACAATAATGACAGATGGCTGGACAGGTGAGTACATTGAATTAGTTTAACATATTTAGAAATTAGAATCTTAGATTAACAGATTATATTTTTAGTTAATTTAGACATTCGCTAACATTTATAACATTATTTGAATAGGAATTACGAGAAGAAGTATGATTAACTTCCTTATATACTGTCAAGCTGGGACTGTATTTTGGAAGTCCGTAGATGCTAGTGGAAAGGTAAAGAATGATGAATATCTTTTCAAGTTAATTGATGACATTGTGGAGCAGGTGGGAGAAGATCGGGTTGTCCAAGTTGTAACAGATAATGCAGCTTCATATAAAGCTGCTGGCCATATGTTAATGGAGAAGAGGCCACATCTATATTGGCTTCCTTGCTCTGCTCATTCCCTAGATTTGATGCTAGAAGATATTGGGAAAGATGTCAAAATTACTGAAACAGTGAAGTCAGCCCAATTCATCACATCCTATATCTACAACCATAACTATGTGCTCACGTTGATGCGTGAACACACTGGACAGAGGGAGTTACTACGTCCTGGGGTAACTCGTTTCGCCTCCACATACATTTCCTTGGAGAGTATACAATCACAAAAACGTCCCTTGAAGCAGATGATTTCAAGTAAAGGATGGGAGGATTGGATGACAAGGCACGCGAAGCATGATGCTAGAGACAAGGGGAAGCAGGTTGAGGACTTGATTGAGAGCCGAGAGTATTGGAAGGATATAAAGATGATCTTGAGCGTAGTTGAACCTCTTGTGCGGGTTCTGAGGATGGTGGATGGAGATAAGAAGGCCACAATGGGATATTTATATGAAGCTATGGACCGTGCAAAGGAAGACATTGCTAGGGCCAACAAAAATACATACAGAAAGTGGTGGGATATTATAGATGCAAGATGGGATAGGACACTCCACCATGACTTGCATGCGGCAGGTAACAAAATAAGTCAATCCATATTGGTCGCCATTTTATTTCCTATAAGTTTTATTTCATTTTTAATTTATTTTTCAATTCTTTAGGTCATTTCTTCAACTCAAGATACCAATATAGCTCTGCTACTCAACATGCGCCCAATGATGAAGAAGTACTCCGTGGGACTCAAAATGTAATTCGGCGTTTGTTACATGATGAGGATCGAGCTATCATAGCATGCAACAAAATGCATCACTATAGGCTCCGGACATTACATTTTGGTACTCATCGTGCTCAACGAGCAGTCATGTTGCTTTCACCAGGTATTTAGAATTTTACACATAACTAATACTTTCAAAAAATTGTTATCAACTTATCATGCATAGGCTTTACAAATTACAATACTAATTGTTAGTTGGATCATTATGGAATTACAGCTGATTGGTGGATGGATCATGGGAAGGCTCCAGGTTATGAAGATCTTGCTTATGTTGCTATCCGTGTATTGAGCCAAACCACCTCCTCTTCTGGCTGTGAGAGGAACTGGTCTACATTTAGCTTGATACACACCAAGCAAATGAACCGATTAAGCTCAGCGAGATTAGAGCAATTGGTCTTTTGCCACTACAACATGCGCTTGAAATTAAAGAATCTTCAAAAAATTCAAGAGAACCAAAGAGAAGAAGAACGATGGAGAGATGAAGTTGCTGGAAGACCGGTGCAAGCAGAACAACAAGTTGAGGAACCAATCGATCTGGACGAGATATTTGAGGAGCAGAACCCACTGAATGCATGGGTGGATGCAAGGAATGTTTTGAGTCCATCAGAATTCGATCCAAACGATCGGTCATGGGCAGAAGGACAATTAGATGGTGTCCCCTTGTCCGTTGAGTTTCAACTTCCACCTCCTTCAAAACGGCAAAAGAAATCCACCCCACAAAGTTCAGGTAAGGGTAAAGGCAAACTAATGGATGTTGATATTGCAGATTTAGAAACTGTACAAGAAGATGAGTCAGAATAGACACCAGAGCCGAGTGACAAGGTCGTTTACCAAACTTCAGACGACTCTACTTCGGCAACGACTACCCCTGACGATGACGATGATGATCCACATGGAAGTCAAGGTGGATCCTTGCAACAACGGTCATCTCGAGGACGTGGAGGATCAAGTCAACATGGTGAAGCTCCTCCAATGATTTTCACAGGAGAGCAAGAATTTACGCATGCTACGCAGGATGATGACCACTCCAGTAGGTTGGCTAAGGGCACACCAGCAACAAATAAAGGCAAAGGGAAACAACAACAAGAGCTCCTAAAGAGAACATCCTCTCAAGAGCATTCGTCTGATGCATCCTCTCAAGTTCCATTAGAGGGTTATAGTCCTTATGGATATCCAGGTACATATTATCAACATCCACCACCCTATGATGCATCGAGTTACTTAGGAGGATATCCCACTTATCCTCCAACTTCAGATATTTCCTCTTATCAATCCTCAACCTCAGAAGGATCTTATCATGAGCCAAAGACACAGGGATGGATACCGGTGACAATAATCTACCCATTCACAGATGAGTATAACCGATTTGTACAGGAATATGAACAATGTTACCAAGCTTATATGTCTTGAGCCGATTATGTGCAACATTTGTATAGCACCTACAATGTAAGGCTAGAATAAATGTATGTCTACTTGTTCTGTCACTTTGTGTGAATGTTTTTTTTTTATTATCATGTAATATTTAGGGGTAAGGTTTTATGTCCCCCCCATGTATTGTATTCAAGTTTTTTTCAAAGTTAATAAAAATTCAAGGGCTTACCCAAGGTCCTAGATAAGTTTTGGGTAAATATAATTTTTCCTGATTTTTTGAATTTTTTCTTATTTTTTGGACTTGTTTTTCTATTTTTTTCCTATTTCTTTTATTTTTTCCCCTTTTTATAAATTGGATCGGCCAAACCGGTCCGGCTCGGTCCGGACCGGTTCGGGATCGGATCGGATCGGCCGATCCACTCGGTCAGGACCGGACCGATCCGAGTCCGACCCCCGAGTTGGCCTACCTTGGTTGCACCCCATGACGGTGCAACCAGTCTTTTCTGAAAATTACTGGTTACACTGCACATAGGCAATGATGAATGTGCACGTATAATCTAAGTGTCAAATGATGAATGTGCAATCTTTTTTTGTTACAGTTTTCCAATGATATGCAGAACAAGTACAGTTTTTATGAAAGACTCCCTCCTTCTCTCTCTGTACAGACAAAGTTCAGTCTAAAAATCCGTACTGAGAGGAACTGCACTCTATATGGTTCGGTGGTTCCAAAGCGTGCAAAACACGAGTATGAGTGAAAAGGCCACGCAGCCCGACACAGAGAGCAACCACAACGTCACAGTGATCAGGTCCCCATTTGTTCTTTGCCATCCAATGTTTTAAGAAAGATTAATATTACCAAAAAAAAAAGGTTATACTTGCTGCACTGTTCAGGCAGTCATCCGATCTACAAATACACAGGAGAGATTTTGCGTGTGAATAGAAAACGGGTATGGATGCTGCGATTCTCTGACTATTGACTTACGTTTGTACTTGGATGGCTACACCTATAACCTTATCTTATCTTTGTGAATTGGGGTCAACAGCTCAGCTCTTCCAATACTAGTAGCCCCTAAGAAAAACGGCTAAACTCATGTCCGGCGGGCGAGCTTCCACCAGCTAGTTCACCAGGAATTGCAATTAAAGTTCAAGCCTTCTTTTGGGTTGGAGACATATGCATTCTGTTTGTCGGAACAACCAGCACCGAGTATGAACATCAATTCAAAATTTTCACGCAATAATTTCGGGATAAAAGATATATAAGAATCTGATTAACCGTAATGATTGCAGTTGTTAAGCTATTTGCCATGATGTAACATGTAAAAAAAATCATTTCCCCTAATTTTATATTATCAAACAAACTTAATTTCAGCCAATTTACAACCATAATAAACAAGGACTGGCATCTAATTTAATGTACACCTGCAACTTTCTTGGTACACCGAACGCGTGTAAGTTTGATGAAGTTAAAAAAAAAAGCCACGAGATGAAGCCCACGGGCTGGCCTGAGGGCTCTTCCCTGGCCCAGAGGCGGAGTGAGTTTCGCTGAGCTCCTATCCATTTTTTTAGAATCGCTGGAATGGGACAGGCCGTTGAAACCAGATTCTCTAAGTGCAGATGAGGATGTGAGAAATCTTTTAAAACAACTTTTCCCCATTCACTTATTTTCATTCTTATGAGGGTTTTTTTTAAGAACTCCCACCACTCCTTTGCACTTACAACCTAATTAGATCCTCACTTTCGACTGTCCCTTTTATAGTATAACCGCCACGGCCAAACAAAGGTAGTCTTTGGCATCTATTCTAGCAACTCATTCTCTTTTAAAATGAACAATCGGTCTATTTAAATGTCTTTGGTAACCTTTGTAAAAGAACCTTTGGAAAATAAGAGAGGCTCGAGCGAGTGTCAGAGAGAGAGGCTCGCTGAAGAATATCTGCAATATACTTCTGCTCTGAGAGTAAGTAACCCCGAGAGGAATATGCAACCTCAAGACCAAGAAAATAACGAAGGAACCCCAAATCCTTCATATCAAACTGTTGTTGAAGATGAGACTTGAGGGAAGCAATGACAGTCGAGTCATCGCCAGTGATGATCATGTCATCTACATAGAGAAGTAGGATGGCGCGGCCATTAGGAGAATCACGAACGAAGAGGGCATAATCTTCAGCGCTCTCCTGAAAACCAATATCAAGAACTGCTCGCCGAAAACACTCAAACCAAGCACGAGGTGCCTGCTTGAGCCCATAAATGGCCTTGCAGAGACGGCAAACATAACCAGGTAGAGCGGGAATACCAGGAGGTGACTGCATATAGACCTCTTCTGTGAGATCTCCATGGAGAAAAGCATTCTTCACATCAAGCTGATAGAGAGGCCAACGACGAACTGTGGCAACAGCAAGTAAAGTGCGAACAGTAGTCATCTTTGTCACAGGTGCAAAAGTCTCCTCATAATCAATGCTATACTCTTGAGTGAAATCACGTGCCACAAGCCGTGCCTTATGGCGCTCGATAGAACCATCAGCCTTAGTCTTGATCTTGTATATCCACTTACAACTGACAGGAGAGACACCAGAAGGAACTGGTACAAGATCCCATGTATGGGTCTGCTGAAGTGCCTGAATCTCCTCCTGCATAGCCTGACGCCATTCTGGTAACTGAATAGCCTGTCTGAAACTCTGAGGCTCTTGATGAGTGTGAATAGCTGTAAGAAAGGCGGAAAACTGAGGATAATAAAAGTCAGTAGGATCATAGCCAAGTCTGTCAGGAGGGCGGTGAAAGCGCTGAGGGTAGCGTCGAGGAGGATCCACAGCCGGCAGAGGAGGAGTAGGAGCAGGAGCGGCATCAACTGAAGAACCTGAAGAATCTTACAAGGCGGTAGCACGGTGACTGGAGACTGGAGAAATAGGAGACGCAGGAGGGGAGGTGGGCTGCGGAGCCATAGAGGAGCATGATGGCTCGAGCTCCAATAGAGATGTAGAAGTTGGAGGGTCAGCGGAGGGTAGAAGACCCGGAAGACCAGGAACAATAGAGAAAGTGGAAGAGGGATCATGATCATGCATGAAGGAGAGATCCTGGGAGTTAGTGGAGAAGAAGAGAACATGCTCAAGAAAAGTGACATGACGAGAGATACGAAGACGACGAGCAATAGGATCATAGCAGCGATACCCAAGGTGCTCTGTGCTGTAGCCAAGGAGGACACACTTAACAGCTCGAGGTGAGAGTTTAGTGCGTTCGTGAGAGGGCAACAGAACAAAACATGTACAACCAAAAGTACGAAGTCGGCCGTAGTCGGGAGGGGCAGAGTAAAGACGCTCATAAGGTGTGCCACCCGACAGGACAGAAGATGGTGTGATATTAATGAGAAACACAGATGTGAGAACAGCTTCGGCCCAAAAAGTATGGGGTATAGAGGCACAAAGGAGAAGAGTGCGAGAAGTGTCAAGGATGTGACGATGTTTGCGTTCAGCAAGACCATTCTGTTGAGGTGTATAAGGGCAGGAGAGCTGAAGAAGTGTGCCATGGGATGCCAGAAGCGAACGAAAGTCTGAAGAAAGGTACTCACGAGCACCATCAGTTCTGAGAACTTTAATACGACAATGAAAATATGTGAACACCATCTCAGTGAACTGGCGATAAATGGAGAGAAGATCCGACCGCTTGTGAAGTAGGTAAACCCAAGTAAAACGCGTACAATCATCCACAAAACTGACGTAATATAAGAAGCCAGTCATAGACGGAATAGGAGAAGGACCCCAAATATCAGAATGTACTAAATCAAAAGGATGAGTGGAGACAGACTCATGGGAATAAAATGGAAGAGCTGTATTTTAGCAAGTTTACAACCTTCACAATGTGACAAAGAAAATGACGGGGTAGGACCTAAGACACCAGACTGAAAAAGAGATCGAAGACGAGCTGCAGATGGATGACCCAAGCGACGATGCCACATATCGACAGAAGTAGAAGGACGGCCTAAAGGGTAGTAAAGGCAAGAATATACCAAAAAGGTCGGAAACGAGTTCTAAGTGTGTTAAATTTCATGCACAATCACATGTCGTGAATCAAAATATTGTGGGATATGAAAACTTTTAGCTTAACCAATCGGCTACCACTTAAATTGATTGTGAAATATACTACAAATGAAGTATGATAATTCATTATTTGTCCTAACTTTTCCTTATTTGCATTGCTAAGGGACTAGCAATGAGTAAGTTGGGGGTGTGATAAAGTGTTAAATTGATCATTTAAGGGCAATCATATGCATCATACTCATATTTTTATCTGTAAAATAACATGAAATGATAGATAATTGTGTAACAAGTCCAACGGTACCAATTTCATCAAATTCTCACTTAAAAACATCGTCATTTCATGTGATTAAAGGAGTATAGCGCATTTGCGGTTTTTCGACAAAATCGAGACGAAATGAATAAATATGATAATATTTTTATGATAATGCGCTAATTTATATTTATTTTGTGTGAACAGGACATGCCGATGATGCAGTGCAGCTGGTGGAGTTTCCAGAAATTTGGGGGAGGTCTAGTGTGCGGATTTCAATTAAAACAGGAGTAAAAATGCAATTTGATTCCTTCCTTCGCTGGAGTTTCCCAAAACCCACTATTTCCTTCTGTCTCTCCAATTTCCCAACCACATCCCTTCCTTTCTTTTCTTTTTTTTTAAAACCCTCTCTCTCTTTTTAGAAATTCTCTCTTCAATTCCGAATCCTCCTCCTTCTCCAGTTTCCTTTTCCTCTCCTTTAATCTCTTTCCTTCCCCAATTCCGACTTTCTCTTCCTCTCTATAAAACCTCCCACGCACAGCATCCTCTCCCTCTCTTATTCGAACTCAACCCGCAGCATCCCTCTCTCTCTTAGTTTCCCAACCTAAATTCCCTCTTTCTATCCCTCTCTCCGGATCCGACCCTCTCTCTCTCGGTTTTTTTTCTCCAGCAAGCCTCTCTCCTTTTTCTCTCCGGGTTCTCTCTCCCTCTTCTCAGCGTCTCCACAGCTCTGTCTCCTTCTCTTTCTCCCACGTTCTCCTCATCTTCTCAGCCTCTCCCTCGCTGTCTCTCTTTCTTTTTCTCCCTCCACAACACACGCACCTCTCTCCCTCTCTCGGTTTCTCTCTTTCTCTTCTCACGCATCCTTCTCTCTCGGATTCTCCCTCCTTCTATCCCTCCACAGATCTCCCTCCTCGGTTTCTCTTTCTCTCCCACGTTTTCTCTCTTTCTCTCCCTCTGTTCTCTCTCCAGATTTCCCCCTCCACACGCCGGCAATCTTCACGGTTTCCTCCTATCCACCGTCCACGCACGCAGCACCAGCACAGCCCGGGAGCCTCCTCCACGCCCCCAGCACTGCCACGGGCTCCCACAGCTTCCTTCCATGCATACTGGCCAGCCGCGGTGAAGCCCTCCACCTTCTCCACGTAGGCGGCAACGAACCATCAACCTGTCAGTCTCAGCAACTCCCCGTGCATACCGACAAGCTTCTACACGCGCCGTCTTCTCTGCAAGCAACCCACGCGGCAGCACTTCCAACAGCTTCACCTGCTGCTCCATGCATGCAAACCTCCTCCCGAACTCCACGTGCATGCCAGCAGCAGCAACCATCAAGCTTCCTCCTACTTGCCTCCGTACCTGCATCCAAGCTCCTCCAGCCATAGCTGGCTTCCAAGTCTCCACCTGCAGCGCCAGCAGCAGGTCTCCTCCAACGTCCTCTACGTGCAGCAGCAACGGCCCAACAGCTGCACCTCCACGCCAACCTGAACGCAGCAACCACCTCCCAGCAGTTGTCCCAGCTACCAAGTAGCAGCTCCACCAAACGGCTGCCAAGCGCTCACAGCAAATCTGTCCACGTGCCAGCAGATGCCCTAGTGCACCTTCTCCTCCCAGCTGCACCTGGCAAAGCTACCAGCAACAGCAGCAAGCGGTTCCAGCAGCTGGTCCACTGCGCCATACCCCCACAACCGGTCCATTGCACCGGCAGTATGCCTGATGCTCTGTTTTTTTTCCTATTAGTTCAGAGTTAGTCTGATTACTTAGGGATAGCTAATTGTTATTTAATATTTTTATTATTTAGTTTAAGTTTATTAAACAATTAAACTCTGTAGTTTGTTTCATAATTTTTAGCTAATTCTTTTTTTTTTTTTTGTACGTAGTTAAATTTCAATGTCTTCGTCACAAATTTTAGTTGTGTTTCTTATTTTTATATGTGTTTGCGTTTAATTTCTGAAAAAGAAAAGAAAAAAAAGGGGAATTTGTTTAATTCAAAGCAATTATGTTTTTAGGTTACATTAGTTAATTGTGTTTTAGTTTAATTAAGTAATTCGTTTATTTAAATTTTCACTTATTTTTAGATTAACTAAAGTCCAAAGTTTTCAAAAGTAAAATTCTATCTCCCTGTGGATCGACTCGGACTCACCATTATTAAAATTCCAAAATCTGATTTGAGTGAGCCGGATAAATTTAGATTGAACGTTTTCATGTGTTTAACGACGCACAATTTGAAACGATCAATTTTTGGCGCCGTTACCGGGGAGTTAGATTTTTAATTTTGATTATCTTGGATTTAGTGTAATTATTCTTTAGCTAACCTTATTTCTCTTATTTTTGCAGGTATATTGAAAAAAAAAAAAAGAGAAAAGGAAAGCGAAATCATGGTCAGTATGTTCCAACTTTCTATGTTTCAATTTCCTTACTTTAGTTAGTTTCCAATTTTGTAGTTTCTAGTTTAGATAGGTTTCCATTAACTAAAAAAAAGAAACAAAAAGAGGAACATCCAAATTTAAAAACCTTCATTGCCAAGATTAGAAACCTTCCATGCTAGGCATTCATCATCCTAAGAAAGCATGAGTTAGTTTCATTTCACAGTTATTTCCATAAATTGTTGAAGATTGCGAGGGAAAGGTACGTGTTTCAATTTTAGCAAGTCATTCATGATTGTATCAATACACCTTGCATTGATTTGTTGCCTTGTATTGCATCCAAAAAGACATTAAGGGCAGCAACTTTAACCACATAAGGTAGGGATTTGATCACCCTTCCTTAGCCCACAAATCACCTTCCTTGCATTGGCATTTCCTAATCCAATTAAAAGCAAGTCGAAAGAGAATCTAGGGTTTACACCGTGAGTGGTTTAAATCTCAAGTTGCCTCCATTTTTGGCAACGGTGTCTAAGCTAGAGGTAAAAAAGCAAACGTCTAAGCGGGAAAGTGGTTATCTAATTAGGTCCCTATGAAAGTTGTAAGGAATCGTCATGAACGCAGCGGAAATAAAAATGATTCCATTGTATCGGTTGCTGGGGTCGTAAAACGGACATTAAAAACTAAGTGGGAAGAACAGTTCTTCACCTTTGCGGGGTTTCGAATCTCCCGTGGATGATGCCGACTCGGTAATCGCGCACGCGCACGATCTCTAGAGGTATCCACACGAGTTCCCGCAGCAGACGCGATTTCCTCCTCGACTTGAGTGCTCCGACCAGATCTCAGATCCACCATGCGCGGAGAGAGACAGATCCACTCCGAGAAGGAGAGAGAGAGATGAGAGAGAGAATCTGGGGAGTAAAATTCGTCCAACTGACTTTTTACCACTCCCCCTTGGCCCTCCTTATATAGAAATAAGGATAAGCACAACAATTAATCCTCATGATTATCCAAGAGTTTGGCCTTGGATAATTCTCCATTAAATCTTCATGTTTATCCTGCAGCTTTTCACAAAAACCCAGATAAGCATGAAATTTAACATCTCTCACCGTCTGACGAGAACTCTTATGTGTGTGACCCTCCAGGCCCATATATCAGTCCGGTTGCAGGCCTATTAAACTTAGAACTGTTTCTTGAGTTTAATATTTATTAATTAACATTTAAACATCGCATGTTAAATGATTAATTTAATAAACAAGTAAATTATCATCCGATGATTAATTCACTTGGCCTTCTGATCATGAACAGCACCAAACACTACCTCATGATCCCAGAAGATATAAGGGATACTGTTCCCTTTAATTGAACATTTCCGTCTGCAGATGCCGCACAGATATAATCCTTCACTCATTCAATGTCCCGATAACGCAAGGGTATGGTTTTATAGTCAAACCCTCTATCGCATTATCCAGATGGATTTTAGTACACAGTTAATATCTAGAAAGACATCTCTTTCATTAGACCCTGGCCAGGGATTTCTGTGTACTCATCCATGGGACATTCTCTCTCCAGTTTTATACCAAGAGTGAGTGATCCCTTGTTGTTCACTCAATTACCTTCGCAAGCTTTCCACTGTATCTGAAAGACCGATTATGGTGGACTTAATGGTTAAAGTCCACGAGTCAGAGAATCAAGATACAATGGTCCACAAACAAGGTATCATTGGTGACTCAGGTCAAAGGACCAACTGTGCTACTGCAACAAATGAATTCCCTGGTTGACTAATAGGTATAATTACCATCCAGGAATTCTTATTTGGGTCTGTTCAGTGAACTCATTCTCTAATGAGCACCCACTTGTTTGTCTTAGTGTCACCACACGAGTGAATGTGAGATCATTCACCCTCATCATATGAGCAGACATAACTTGTGTCGATCTTATCGGATATTTAATGTCCATCTCAAATATCCTACGATCGAGAACTTTTAAGACAATTGCCTTAGGATATTGATCTCACTATCATGATCTCATCATGATTCAATATCCCATACATTTGTCTATGGACCTTCATTACGATAGTCGTTTGCGAGAACTATTAAATGAAGAAATAAATGCCTTTATTAATAATCTGAACTAGAATGTACAATGATTGGCTTTGAGGCCACCCAATTCTAACAAAAGTAGGGGGAGCCTCCCACTACCCCACCTCTTACCTGGCCGTTGACTGATTGTGGTTGTGACTCGAGGTGGACTCCATTCACCTTATAAGAAAATTCACATAGAGAGTCTAGGTTATCATTAGATCATTAGGATAACTTGTTTGTCAAAATTGTTTGCATAAAAAAAAAAAAAAAACAAACACGACATAGAAAACAAAATCCTCTCTCCATCAGTCCTAGTGCATGCAAGGTAGGAGATCTCAAAATCCTAACCTTCTAGGACCACTTGCTGAAATAGAAAGAATCCTACATCAAAAAAATCCACCACAAGATCCAATGGCTGATAATCAGGACCCACCAAAGCAAATGAAGGACTATTTCATTCCAAATCGATATCAACCTTCATCATGTATTCATCTTCCTCAGAATCCAGCCAATCAATATGAAATCAAATCTAGCACCATTCAGATGCTCCCATCCTTTTATAGGAATATTAATGAAGATCCTTATAAGCATCTGGATGAATTTCTAGAAATCTGTTCCACGGTGAAGATCCAGAATTTCACCGATGATGGCCTTAAATTGACCTTATTTCCCTTTTCATTAAAGGACAAGGCTAAATATTGGTTGGGAACTATAGGAAGGCCCATTAGGACATGGGATGAAATGCAGAAAGAATTTCTCAAGAAGTTCTATCCCATCGGGCGGACCAATACTATGAGAAGGGCCATCACGAGTTTTACCCAAACTCCCGGGGAATTGATCCATGAATCTTGGGAAAGACTGAAAGAATTGCTTAGAAAATACCCTCATCATGGGCTTTCAAAATGACAAATTGTCCAAGCATTCTATGAAGGATTGTCTGAACAGTTCAGACAGATGGTGGATGTTTCATGTGGAGGGGTATTTATGATGAAAAATGAATATGAGGCCTATGATCTGTTTGAGATGTTAAGTGAAAATTCCATTAATCATACCTCATTATCATCTTATGAAAGATCTGTTGGGCCATCTAAACGGACTTGAATGTATGAACCTAAGGCCCGTGGAGAGTCCGAATCTAGAATGGACATAAATCTGATTACTCAGAAGTTGGATAAGGTAGACATCTTGGCCCAAAAATTAGACCAACTCCTGACCTTAAACAAGCAAGAGCCTACTTACCCAACACAATCTAGTCCATATGAAGGTCCATCCTCTACTAATCATGACATTTGTGCCTTATGCGCAAGTCCAACCCATCAAGTGAATGAATGCCCAACTGCGGCCCAACTTCCACCATTCATTCAAGAACAAGTTCAGGCTGCCCAGGGATTCTCCAGGCCTAATAATGATCCATTCTCAAATACTTACAATCATGACGGGAGAAATCACTCTAATTTCTCTTGGAAGAATCAGCAGGCCCCATTACCAATATCCAATCCTCCCATGCATCAAGCCCCAAAGCCACAGAATTCATTCCAACAGCAATCTAATTTCTATGGAAATGTTCAGGCTAGGGGATCTCAAGCCCAGTTTTCTCAACCGGCCCAATATCAATCAGGTCAACCGGCCGCGTATCAATCAGGTCAATCGGCCCAATATCAATCAGGTCAATCGGCCCACTACCACTCATTCCAATCAGGACAGCCAACCCAATACCATCCTCCACCCACTTACCAACAACCTCCACAGTCCAACTTTGATGATAAATTCACTCAACTCTAATAACTGATTTTGACCCAACAACAATCCATTGCATTGGGGAGCAGAAGATGGAAATAATGGACTTATACGAAGAATACTTGACAAAGGGTGCTACTTGTACTCTCTTATGTGATCTGATCATATCACACTATAAATTAAGGTGGCGATCGACTTTGTTGATGAGCCTTAATTTCTACCTTTTATCCATTTACATGGGAGATGAAAGTTCAGATGAGATATGGAATATATTTAAATATTATTTTCTTACGACGATGGAGATGAAAGTTCAAAAGAGATATGAAGATTTTACACTATAAGAAGCTACAAGCGTAAAGAAATAACGACCAAGAGATAGGACACAGAAAGAGAAATAAAGATAAAAATTCTTTGATGACAGTGTCGTGAAAGGGGCTGGCCACTAATTATAAGAAAAATAGTAAAGAAATAATCAAAATCAACTCAAAATGTGGAGAAAGGCTAGAGAGGGAGTCGAACGTAAGGCTGCGGGACCGAGGGCAGGTGGAAATTTCTTTTTATAAATGTATCTTTATATATATATATCCTGTTAGATATGCATCTTATTCCTCAAATTAACTTATTATTTGTAACACTTCTAAGTTATACAAAACAATCGCACATTCATTTTTATCCGAGAAATAGGAGGTAACTCTAGTCCAATGAATGAAGTCCCTTCGCAAGATGGGTAACGCTGTCGAAATAATTTCAAGAAGATGATCAAGAAGTTTTAGCAACATCCTGAAGTTGGAATTGAAACGACAAAACATGCATATTAAGTCATGCCCATAGTTAGTTAAATATTTTATAATACACGTATTTTTGAATTCCCCATCTAAACTCCCATACATCGTACCGTACCAAAAGATAGCAAAAAATATTTATTTTTTTGACACCAACCGTTTTATTCACGTATAATTCAAAAGCATTTAATACTTCCCGTTTAATACATCAAGTTATTGAATTAAAATAAGACTTTTACTACTTAAAAATCATAGAATATGATATTATATGATAAAAACTCATTTTTTTATTAACAAAAACTCATAATTTGATTAATACTTATTTATCATGTAAATATAATTTTTATTTTTATTTTTTGACAATTTTCATATAAAATTTATGTATATTTAACTAAATCTTTTAATTATTTGACAGAATATTTGACCATGTTATTCAAAAGTTAAATCAAATTATATTCGAACTAACCCTAAGTGCATAAAGTATTACTCGCCTAAATAACATGCGACATGAAGCATAACATGGAAGATCACAGGGGAAATGGCCAACATGCCACACGAGAACTAATGGCAGAAGATAATAAGAAGAACTTAGCAATGCCAATTAATAATGCGTACAAAATGTCGAGGGAACATAATTAATCAGAGGTAATTAAGGAGCTAGGAATTCGAAAAGATACGGTTTTCCCTCTCGCGCTCTCCCGTGCACTGTACAGTGTATGTGTTCCTCCAGGAGGCAAGATCAACAGGAGGGGAAAATAAAGATCAATGGATATATGGCACAGAAACAAAAGTGTATGCTTCAAAATTCAAGAAGATATATAGCAAGAAAGCTTGGAGAATTCCATTGTGAACGAAAAACATATGTCAGAATATGAAAGCTACAAATTAAGGAACACGTTCCGTAAGATCAGCAGGGAGAAGAACTTAGGGAAATCCGAAGCGTGAAAAGGAAGGACAAAGAGTAATAAACATAAAGATTCAAGAAGTCCAACAACGAAGACATCCGTCCAACCGTGACAAACAAAGAGCCGAAGAAAAATTAGAAGGAAAAAAAAACACGTTGAATACGATGACGATGCTAGACGACCACAAGTAATGTGGAACAATCAAGCGTAGGCAGTCTTGTTGATCCAGCGCGAAGCATATATACATGCCAGGCTGCTAAAGATAGGCAAAGCCTCATCTAACATATGTTGGCATATATATATGATCGGTGCTCTACCTAGAGCAGGTGGTGGGCACCGTGAGTCGGGAGGCAGTCGGGGCAGAGGAGTGGGTGCCCCTTCCAGCTCCGACTTCGACTATATCCTCAAAATCATATTCTTTATCACCTTGGAAAATGAAGTAATTACTCTCGCTCTGATATGTCCTTTTTATCTCCTACTTGTGGGAAGAAGATGTTAATTGTGGTTGTGTTCTATTTGCAGATGACATTTTATTCTGGACTCTTTTGAGATTTAGTGCTCATGGATCTTTTCAACAGTCTGTTTCTAGATTCTCAAACATGTCATTCAACTGAAGAGATCTTTGGTAAGTCTCTGCATTTCGTATCCGGAACCTTGTGAAAATCTCATGATATGTGCCCTGTCGTGGCCACCTGGAAATGGTTCGAGGTTCTCTTCTCATACAAACAGCACGAAGAGCATGTCACAGTGACCTCGCTCTAGCTACGTTACAACACCAAGTAACTAAAACAAGCATGCAGTGGAACAAAAAGGGGTTTATATATATCCCCGTTTAATTTACCGTACGTCCTGAACAGGTTAAAGAAGATCAACATTCCCCATTTTGAGAACGTCTTCCCTTCCATGCAAAGGGGAGGTCGCCGGACAACAGCCGAAGGAAAGGAGATAGGTAGTCAGCGTCCAACACGTGTATATATCGTGCACAAAGCTACCGGTAACCATTAAGTCAGAGAATTATAATGCTCACGAACGACAGCAGCAGCCGTGAGTACCCCACGTCGGAGCCGGGGGAGGCCACGGAGCCGGCGCTGCTCTGGATTGCAACCGGGGCGGCGGAGCCCAACTTTTGTAGGATGCTGGACAGGTCTATCCCTTGCGGCAACATATGATCAACCTGCAGAGAACAAATTGCACTTTAACGCCGTCAACAGATATTTGTCGTCATCGAGTAAAGCATAAGAGGAAGAATAGGATCGAGAAACTAATCTACATCCAACAGGAAACTATTGTAACAGGCCAAATGGCACCAAACCATCTTAATTAGTAAGCGGTAACCACACAAACATAAAAATGATCTATCTTGCACCTCACCCAGATGATTTTTATGATCTCTACCTTTTTTTATACTAAATCTCAACTTTCTTACACAACAATTATAAAAATTATATGCATCTTCTTCATATTTAAATTCCATATCGAGTTTTGAGATCAATTCCGACGAAATTTCGCATGCAAAATATCTATCATCCTCTGCTTCGACTGTATCCTCAAAATCATATTCTTCATTTTCTATATCAATCTTTGGAACCTCAAAATCTAATTTTTTAGCGATAGGGCTCTTTGAGTATTCATCTACTAAAATATCTACACCTTCAAAATAATAAAACATGAAAGTAAGTATTTTATTTTTAAAAAGACTCTGTAACGCAACATTCGTGTCCTAATACTGCAATAGACATAGTTATCAAAATCTTAAACAAAAATGCATACAAAGAAACACAACATATTGTACTGTTGTAAGCAATAAGCACCAATTGTTCATGCATGTCATTCACAGTCCCCATGCAAGATTCTGCTAATTGAACAGACCATTATACCTAAAAAATAGAGTCTAGTTCCTATAAGTGCAAATTTGGTTTGGAGTCAATAAGTGCAGAGAGGAAGAAAATTTTCAAATTCACCACTCACTGGGAAGAGTCTGGATCCTATCAGTGCACTAGTTGAGGGAGCTCAATTAGTGTAGCGAGGGGAGGAAGGCAAATTTTTGAAAAAAAAGATTTCCCGCCGAGCTAGAAAACTTGGCGGATCCCACCCTCCCCCTCACTGCACTGACTGAGTTCGATCAGCCAGTGCACTGAGAGGATCCGGATTTTATTGGGAGTGGGTAAAGCAGTGCCTAAATAACATTTTTAAAATCTTCCCCTTTTTGCATTGATTGAGTTCAATTCAACCTCACACTTACAGAATCTCAATTCTAAAAGTTTTATACCCATACATTCGTCTCGTTTCCATTTGACCTCTGAGTCCTCTAGATTTTAATCAAGAGTCTGGTTCCTGTAAGTATAAGTGAGGTTGGAGTTGGGTAAGTGCAAAGGTGAAGAGGGAGTTTTTCAAGAAAACCTTTCATGGGGAATATGAAAAGCTTCATGTACGGGATTGATTTGAAAATTTTTCCACTCTATATTTATTGAGCCCTATCAAAACTTACACTCAAAGGATCCAAATTCTTTGCGGAATATTGCAATGTTTCCACTTCACTAGATGATTTCAGATTCAGCTATTAAACTATCTGAATTTGATTTCAAAGGTACTACTGTCTATTGTTAATTGATTTGTATTTATGAAATTTATTATGTCTGCACATCAAATTAATCATTAAATTAAACAATTATAAGTAATCTAATGATTACAAATTATCATTTTGTCCAATTAAGGCATTTACCATTTTATCGTCCCAAAACCCATCCCATAAATAAACGAATAAAGATATCTACGGGGGCGTTCATGGCAGATTGGAAACCCTTAGTCCATTTTTAATATGATTTTTTGCCCTCTTGGCAGATCGAAACACTTGTTTACTTTTTAAATCAATGCTAGTCGCCCGTTTGAACCATCCGTTTTTATATAGCTGTAATTCTTGGCTTATACTTTCTTATTCTCTCGATACATATTGATTGGAAAATGAAGTAATTACTCTCGCTCTGATATGTCCTTTTTATCTCATACTTGTGGGAAGAAAATGTTAATTGTGGTTGTGTTCTATTTGCAGATGACATTTTATTCTGGACTCTTTTGAGATTTAGTGCTCGTGGATCTTTTCAACAGTCTGTTTCTAGATTCTCAAACGTGTCATTCAACTGAAGAGATCTTTGGTAAGTCTCTGCATTTCGTATCCGGAACCTTGTGAAAAGCTCATGATATGTAACAGGCCAAATGGCACCAAACCATCTTAATTAGTAAGTGGTAACCACACACACATAAAAATGATCTATCTTGCACCTCACCCAGATGATTTTTATGATCTCTACCTTTTCTTATACTAAATCTCAACTTTCTTACACAACAATTATAAAAATTATATGTATCTTCTTCATATTTAAATTCCATATCGAGTTTTGAGATCAATTCCGAAGAAATTTCGCATGCATAATATCTATCATCCTCTACTTCGACTGTATCCTCAAAATCATATTCTTCATTTTCTATATCAATCTTTGGAACCTCAAAATCTAATTTTTTAGCGATAGGGCTCTTTGAGTATTCATCTACTAAAATATCTACACCTTCAAAATAATAAAACATGAAAGTAAGTATTTTATTTTTAAAAAGACTATGTAACGCAACATTCGTGTCCTAGTACTGCAATAGACATAGTTATCAAAATCTTAAACAAAAATGTATACAAAGAAACACAACATATTGTACTGTTGCAAGCAATAAGCACCAATTGTTCATGCATGTCATTGACAGTCCCACGGAGCTCTAGAGCACGCCGGCCGCGGAAGCCACAGAAGATGAGCCGCCACAATGAGGACGAGGTGGCTGGCACCGAAGACGGGGGGAGGAAGAAGAGCCGTCGCTGGCCGGCGCCGGAGGCAGGGAGGAAGAGTAGCCTTGTCGCTGGGGATGAGGTGGCCGGCCGTTCCATGACGAGAGGAACGTTTCCCTCTTTTACGTGATTCTTGGACTTCATAATAATAACCGACGTGTAAATATATTTACACTTAGACCAACGATGGGAAGTGGAGTAAAGGTTGTGGAGCAGACGATCCGACTCCGCGTTTGCAATATGAGAAAAAGCAGCACTTGGATAAGAAAGATTAGTTGGGGTCATCTTTAAGATCCAAATCAAAGTCAGTATAAAGTAGCACCCTTTTCTGTATTCTATTCACACGGAAGTTTCCTCGCCGTAACGGGAACGGTTCCGGATATGGGTCTGGTTATGATTCTGGCTACGGATCTGGTGGTGGGAACGGAGCTTATGGCAGCGGAGGTGGTGGAGGTGGCGGCGGAGGCGGAGGTGGTGGTGGCGGTAGCAACAATGGGTCGGGATCTGGTTACGGCTCCGGTTACGGGAGTGCAGGAGGTAACGGTGGTGGGCACTAGTGAGTGCGTAGCAAGCACCAGACGATTCAGGCTCCAATAGATCAACAGTATTATCATCACAGCAGTAACCCGTTGGAGTCCGACGTCCGGAAGTAAGTAGGATTATACTCTTGAAACTCTTGTTTGTCACGGTGGAATAAAGTAATATTAACACTTGTCTCAGTTCCAAAGACTGAAAATTCTCTTTTATGAATATGTAGTTGCACATGTACATAATAAAATATAATTATTAAGATTTATTTAAAACATAAAAGATATAACTAACATATATCAAATTTAGCGTAAATAAATATTTTGAGAATATATGCAAAAAAACTCTGAAAAAATTTAATATTTATGTTGAAATATTGAAATAGAAAGCTAGACAAAAATATCACAATGTCCTGTCGCGTCTGAGGGTCCACTATGACTCTCCAACATACATAAAACTAAATGCCTGATCATTCTATCTCTTGTAGCATTTGTGCATGGCACTAGTTATGTCGATATCTTGTCTTTCTTCCAAGTCTCTTCTTTGTACTGTATATAAAAAAAGTTACTTTTCATCTTGAACATTGTTTGTGTGTACTTGGCACAGTGAAAAGTTCTTTTTCCTCACCACTGTAAGGGAGACAAGATCTTTCATGATCTATGTACGTGGAGGTGCATAGGCTCAATAGATCTCAACCATCTCCAACCAAAGAAGATACTTCGCGGACACTAGTTCATGATCATGGACATTATATACTAAAACTTGAATACTCGCTTTTACACCTAAACAAGAGTTTAATCCTAATTATTGCTCACTTTTGACTTCCATGACCTGATTAGTGTATGAAATCTCTTAAGAGGCATTTGCTTTCTCAATAATTTTCTGGACACAGAGAATCATGGGAAAGAGGTTTTTTCTTTGCACAGTAGAAAAACACGCAAAACATAATAGCAAAAATTCAAATAAAAAAAAACACATGCTTGCAAGTTGCATGAAAAAGGTATTTACGGAAGAGAGGGAGAGAGAGAGAGAGAATTTTTTTGAAAAATATTTTTTCATAGAGAGGATGAAGAAGCAAACTCTAAAAAGGAAAATATTCTTATGAATATGAGGAGTGTTTCCTTTTTTCAACTATTTTTTTTACCTGTAATTGTAAAACATGCAAAAAGATTCGATTTCTCCCACACTGAAGAGGCAAACATAAGATACAAAACTATTCCGTCGGATACACGCGGCTTATTAAACAATTTTCGGTAACGCGGTCGGACTTTGTCTGAACTGAACTCTGAAGTCGATGTGCCTGAGCTCATCTGAAAGGGTTGGAGAAGACCCTCCCCCTCCCCCGTCCGGATTTACTCCAAATTAGTCTTTTTTTTGGAACTGATCTCTCTAAATTAATTAGTAAGGCCTACGACATCGACCCTTACTAAATTATAAGACGTGTTTGGCAAAACTTCTATTTGAAAGTTATTTTTGACTTTCATTTTCTTACGTAGAATGAGTTGAAGAGGTGAGCCTTGTAATTAATTTTGATTTGTTATAAAAGTCAATTCTTTCGTAACAATTTTATTTTTCTTTAAATTTTGAAAATTATTTTTTATAATTTTTGATTGAAAGTTAAAACATAAGTAAAATATTACACAAATGACTTCTAAGATCTAATAATTTTCATAAAAATAATTAAACAAAAATACAAAAATATTTTCAAATAGAAGTTGCGCCAAACACGATCTTATTGTCCAACCTTGACTTAGTTGGGAAAAATCACAAATTTCAGCTCCGTCGCCGCTGCTTTGTACTTCACTCTTCTTTGAATTCAACACTCCGAGCCATTTGGCGACTAAACCCCGAAGCAACTTGTTAATATCTTCCTTCTCAAAGGTACAGATGAAACGTGTGGAAACTTAGAGAGGGAAGCCATTGGAATTAAGCAGCGGCGGCGCCGGCCCCTTGGCTTTTGCCGACTTCGGTAGCACTTTCTTCTTCGACGATCAAACATGTACGCGTCAGAAGTACGAAAGAAGCCAGCTACAGGGTGCAATTAAAAAAAATTGTCAACTTTAGTGGGATACGTCTCTCGAACAACAAACCTATTTTATCCATGACGTCTTGAGTAGTACCGAAGTCTAGTCTAATGTTACAACTGAGACGGTCCAAACTCATCAAATAGGAGCTGACCCTGAGATATAGTTAGCCAGAAGATGAAGAGTTTGCAATTTGGCGTGCAGTTTAGTCAGCCTCCAGCTGCTACGCGGTCTTAGATTTGCGGGCTTGATCGTGACGGTCACAGGCTGCATTATTGATAAGCGACAGACCAAATAGTAGAAAGTAAGACTTGCTGCTTGCAGTGCTGCTGTCCGATCAAGTTGATCCTCGGCACAATAAAAGGGAAATTATTACTAAAAAAAAGACCGAATTAAGGAATCACTTCACATCCAAAGATCGGACAAAGATTGGATGGCTAAAAAAAGCTAAGATATTTATATTTATATATTTTATTTGCTGCACCGAGGATGCAAATGGGCCAAATTTTATGCAAATATAAAATAGATCGGCTACTTTATCTGCTGTTATATGAAAATATTAAAAGTATCCTTAATTAAAGTGCATACATCTCATAAGAAAAATCACATAAACATCTATTATTGTATATATCTAATATCAAAAAGATTATTTTTATTTTTATGTGAAGTAAAAATATTTTAGCTCAAGTGAAAATTTGAAAAAATCACATAATTAAGGAGGTAAAAGCGTTGACAACTTTTGAGAGGTTATTTGCAAAAAAACCCTAACAACTTTTTTGACTTTTTAGATTTTTTGGATCATCTAATTGAAGATAAATTGTATAGCCATGTGAAACATATTTAAGGTGACCTTAAAATATCTTTAAAAATATATATTTTTAATTTTGGCAGTAATTAAAGAAGGTTCAGCTAGTAAAACTCTAAGAATTAAGTCAGCTTTAATTACAAGTGACGACAGAGTCGACGAGTAGTAACCGCGTGCTTTACCACTCCATGCACCCACCCGCACCCGTAAAATATATCCCCTTCCATCAGGTAGGAATAAAAGATGGATTCGAATGGAAAGGTTAGCAGTGCCCGTCATCATCCTGTGAGGGGGTGGGTGGACCATAGTTAGCAAATACGCGTTTAATACACGTATTATACGCGTCCGTATAATAAAACGTATTAAACTCCCGTCTGCCGCACAAAAGAGAGAACCCACGTTTTATACGCGTTTTTAACCCCCCCGACGTATTATACGCGTATCATACGCGAAACGTATAATACGCTGGTTTAAAAACGCCCCTCGCTTTAAACCCCTCACCGCCTCCAGTCCCGAGCTAAGACGTCCCTTCCATCCTCGCCGGCGATGGCTCGCATCCTGCAACAAGCCCGTAGGTCCCCCCTCTTCTCCCCTTCTCGCCTCCAAACCCTAATCCGCCCGCTCTCTCCAACCCCTCCTCCCCCTCTCCCTTCTCTCTCCCCCTCCTCCCCCGCCGCCGCCGCCGCCCGAAGCTACATCGCCGCAATGCGCAGGTCCGCCTTCCAGGAGAATCTCCTCCGCATCCTCCGCACTGAGATCGACTACGAGGTGGACGTCCGCCCCCCACAAGAGGTAACCGCTCCTACCCACCACTGACAACGCCGGGGAGCACCGCCTTCTGCCGTAAAGATCCTTCCTTTCTGAGCACACAGCGGAGAATTGAGCTGAAAGTTGGGATTTTTCCTGATCAATTCCGTCGTTTGGTTCCAAATTCTGGGCAGCCCGTCCCAAAGTTCAAGTCTTTCGTGGTGGAGGACCGGCCGGGGGAGCGCTGGATCACGCTGAGGGGGAAACATGGCGGGAAGGAGATTAAGGTGGACGCCAGCATGTTCGATTACGCCTTTCCTGTCCCGAACGGTGACAAGACAGAAGAGTCCCGCGGGGAGAACATGAAGCTCCACATCAGCCTCGTCGTCGACGTGGGGTGTGGCGGCGGAGGGGGCGACCCCGTGCTGCAGTTCATATGCTCGGCGTGGCCAGACGAGCTGGAAATTGAGCACCTCCGCGTGGTGCAGAATAGTCGCCCTCTGTTATGCCCCTTCATGGGGCCAAGGTTCAAGTGGGTATCCGCGAATTGTTCTTGTTTGTGTTATTTTTGATCCACATTTGTTAATTTAGAAGTTGTCCATGGATGGGTCGAATTTGTTAAATGTGATGGTGGAGCAGGGATGTGGACGAGAAGATGCAGGATGCCTTGCTGGAGTACTTGGAAGAGAGGGGCGTGGATGATGAGCTTGCCGCGTTCCTGCACCAGTACATGATGAACAAGGACATAAGGGAGTTTGTTCGGTGGATGGAGAATGTTAAATCTTATTTGGAGAAGTAGGAGAAGGTTTCACGTACTTGTTGAGCTTATGTGCTTTTCTGTTCCAATATTCTTTGGTTGCCCCTTGATGTGGCTTTGTATGTATAGAATATTGCCAATCTACTTTGGAGACATCTAATTGTGTTGAATCCAATGAGTGGCAATCGGGCGTCTTGCATGAAAGTTAATGCCCGACTCTTGCAATTCTTTTTCAAAATCGTTATTGTGCACAGTGATGTACAGTACTCATTTAACATTATCTCTGGATTAGTTACTTGTTACCCACTGGGTTATTTCAGGATGTCTGGAAATGATTTGAGCTTTAATCCTGATGGTTCTGCTGTGAACCCTGGGGCATTTCAGCAGCATATTCGACGTGATTCTCAGATGATGGCACAGTTACTTCAGGTAGGTAAATGAGTTTGTTTTGTTTTGTTTTATTGTTGATTCTATGAATAATGTCATTTATTTCATGTTATTATTTTTCAAAATATAAAATATATGTATCATATATATCCGTATTTTTTGTGCCGATTTTTTCAACTAGGGACGTATTAAATACCATACGTATTTCGTACCGAATATTTGCCGAATGCGAATATTTGACCGAATATTTGACAGTATTAAAAATAATGAAGACCGATTTATACTCGTACGTACCGTATTTTTTCCGTACCGTATTTAACTAACTATGGGCTGGACTCGAACGATACGCGTTTGCAGTATGAGAAAAGCAGGGTTGTCGTCACCTCCTGGATAAGGAAGATTAGTTGGGGTCATCTTTAAAGTCCAAACCCAAGTCGATCGCAAGTCCAAAGTAGCACCCTTTTTGTATTCTATTCACACATACAAGTCTCCTCTGCCAATCTACACCCCTCAAAGTCTCCTTTGGTGATCGCGCAGAACATAGGCTTAGAGGAGAAGGCATGCATGGGAGCGTAGAGGACGCATGTTGCATGGGAGCGTACAGAAAGAGAACAAAAAAGAAAGCACACGTTTGCAAGTTGCACGAAAAAATGGACTAAAAACAGAAACAAGCATTGCAATAAGCTTGACTTCGGTGGGAAACACCACAAATTCCAGCTCACTGGTTGGTGATTACTTCACTCACTTGTCGATCCATTCTCTACTCTACTCTACAGATCTCCTGAATTCAACACCAGCTCTGCGCGCTTCAGCGACCTCCAAAACCTCAAGGAAGCTACTTGTTTCTTTCTTCCCTCTCAATTCTCATGGGTAAGGAGCCAATCGGAAGAAGTACCAGTGGAGGCGCCGTCTGGGCTTTTGCCGACTTCAGGACGCATCCCAGTTTCTTCTTCCGGGATCAAACTTGTACGCATTAGGAATACGAAGGAAGCTACGTACAGGGGTGTAATATTGGTTGGTGGTGCGGTGGTTTCTACTTGTCCAAGGGGGGACAGTGGGGTCACCATAGACGATCACCCATCGATCTCAAGCAATAAAGTAACATTGACACACAGACTAATATTGCCCTTCAAGCTCGACACAGAGGTGGAAGAAGAAGCATGATCTTTATTTTAGGTTGAAATTTTGCGCTAAACTCCGTGCACAAAAGGACAGCATAATCTAGTAGGACTGATTTATCCTTTAAAAAATAATAATGACAATCTAAGGCCGACACCTACACAAAGTCTATCTGCCTTTATTTGATTTAAATAGTATCCTTCTGCATATGGAAATAGGAAAGTGCTTCTTCTGTCTCGGTTGTCTAAGAAGCTCGTTCAGTTCGGACTTCTGAGAAAGCTGTTTAAGGGCATATTTAGCAAGATCTTTAATTGAAAATTACTTATAATTTCAGATAATCAAAGCATACTATAATTTACTGTTTTAATCATCTTAGTATCACCTGTGAAAATTAATATGATGAATGAAGAAGCATGCATAAAATAATATTTTGGAGATGTTTTACATAATATATGAAAGTTAGGAAAATATATATAAATACGCTAGGGATACGTAAAAATTCCAATACAAAAGATGGGATTCAAAACGGAAAGGGGAGGGTGCGACGGCGTAGGTGGAGTAGAGCGATACGCGTTTATGGTATGAGAAAAGGTGCACCTGCTGGGGTCCACCAAGCAAGACAAAGTCAACACTGAGCTCTAGAGCTATAGAGAAGCAACGCTTTGCTGTCTCCCATACACACGTAAAAGTCTGCACCATGTATCTGCCAATCTGCTCACTGCCTGGAAGAGACCACTGCATCTGCATGGCCTATAAATACCGACCACCTGCTGTGGACACTGCAAGATCACCCCAAGCTCGTCTTCTTCTCTTCAAGAACGATGGCTAGTTCTTCTAAGACTGTGAGTGTCGTGTTTCTGGTTATGCTCTTCCTGGGCATGACCTCTGCCGCGAGGGTCCTCACCCAGTATGCGGGCGGTGGGGGTGGCGGCCAGGGAGGCGGAGGAGGTGGTGGACAAGGTGGTGGCTCCGGTTCCGGCTATGGAGAAGGCTATGGTCAAGGTGCGGGAGGTGCCTATGGTGGGGGTTACGGAAAAGGAGGAGGTGGAGGCGGTGGAGGAGGCCAGGGTGGTGGCCAAGGCTCCGGCTATGGATCCGGAAGCGGCTCCGGCTCTGGTTACGGAGCGGGTGGAGCCAACGGTGGGGGTTACGGAAGGGGTGGAGGTGGCGGCGGCGGTGGAGGCTCTGGTGGTGGAAATGGAAGTGGGAGCGGCTCAGGGTATGGGTCCGGCGGTGGATCGGGCTACGGCGCCGGTGGAGCCGGAGGGTACGGACGCGGGGGTGGTGGTGGAGGTGGCGGAGGCCGAGGCGGTGGCGGTGGAGGTGGAAACGGGAGCGGTTCAGGGTATGGGTCTGGTTCCGGTTCCGGCTACGGATCAGGTGGTGGGAACGGAGCTTATGGCAGCGGAGGCGGCGGCGGAGGCGGAGGCGGTGGCGGCGGTGGCGGCAATGGGTCTGGATCTGGATATGGGTCCGGCTACGGGAGTGGAGGTGGTAGCGGAGGCGGCGGTGGACACTACTGAGGGTATATATACGAAGTCCAGCACCACACGATTCTGGCTAGAATACTAGATCAGCAATACGATGATCACAGAAATACTTTGAGAACACTACGTACTTTCTAATAAATTAACAAGTGAGAATTATGTGCTTGTAGTTGTTGTGCTTGTGAAGAAATAAATGAGATCTGCACTCTTTTGTTTGTTATACATGAAACTGTGCTTGTGAAGAAATAAATGAAACTGTGCTGTTCAACTTTTTCTCTATTTAAAGACTGAAAAATTCACATCCTCTTTCTCTCTCCTTCCTTCTCTAGCAAGACAGCGTGCGGCAAAGTGCCATGCATAACACCTCGCACGCAAGCATGCCCACACTACTCCTAAATTATCACTAAAGTACGTCCTTCTTTATAATTTTTTTACTTTTCAGTCTCTGTAATATTTCAATATTTTTTATGTTCTTTATTAATCCTTACAATCATTTAAATTGTCCCTTAAAGGCTCTCCCTTAAAAAAACTCCTTGGAAAGGACCTCTTGAGGATAGTTCAAAAATTATGACGAGCTTTAAGAAAATATGAAGATCGTAGAAAATTATAAGAAATATTGAAAATTTACAGAAAGTGAAAAATAAAAATTTCCTTCTTCTTTTTTTGTGTTATCCAGATGACTAGCTAGCATCTAATCAAAGTGAAGGTATGGTTTGAACTTTTCAGATATGGGACGTTAAATATTATAATTCTTAATACTTTCGAAGATTGATAATTCTATCTTCTTGTAGTATTAATTCATGGCACTTACGTCAATATATATGATATGTCTTATGCCATAATGACCAGTGATTAAACGTGACCGACGTCTGTGCTTTCTCAATACTTCAATATATAAGACTTTCAACACACTAAACCATAATTCAAAGCTAAGTACTTTAGCAGTACTTCATTTCATCATCTCATGAGTATTTGTAGCCTATTGTCTTTCTTCCATATCTCTTCCTTGCATTATCTACCAAAAAAAAAGAATGGTACTCCTTTTGAACATTCTTGTTTGTTCAATTAATGCAGTAAAAGTTTGTTTTTCACACCACAAGGGAGATGAGATCATCTTTGATCCTTGCGTGTGTGCCCATATTCGCATGGGGTAAATATAAATTTGCTACTTCTCTGACTTATATTATATCAAATGATTCATCTGTCCTTGAGTGTATGTATGGGTTGCACCAAGGGGCAGGCAAGAAGATGTAGAGAATCTGATCTCCGATCATAGTAGAAATTTTGAGCACACTGGTAAATTTGAAGCTGACCATATTGTTATCATATAATACTAAAGTTGAATACTAACTTTTATTCTTAATTATTATATTATTCTACTTTCATACCATGAAATCTCTTAAAAGTTGTTTGCATTCTCAAAATTTTCAGAAAGATAGAGAATAGTGTGACAGATTTTTTTCAGAAAGTAAAAAAACATGGAAAGTATCATATCAGAAAGATGACAATCTATTTTCAAGTTTCGTAGAAAAATGATTGAAAATAGAAACAAGCATTTGTATTCTCACATGAGACAGATAGATAGAGTTCTACGCGATGTATTCCCACAGAGAAGGATGAGAAAATAATCAAACTCTGGAAAGGAAAGAAATTATTTGACTAAACCAAAGGTTGTTTTCTCAACTGACTTTTACCGATATTTATAAAACATATGAGAATTGCGTCAGAAAATATCCTTCATCAATCTTTTTGAGGATGCAAAAACTAATTTTTAGCCTTTTTTTTAACGAGAATGAGGTTGAAATAGTACGTGCACCGTGGCCCTTAGACGATTAATTAAACAATCTTCGGCGCCGCAGCGGGCCGCGTTTGAAGAGGATCGGCATGGGGCTCATCTGCCAAAGTAGGTGCCCCTCTGGGTTTACTCCAAAGTCAGGCCTAGGCCTGCAACGTCGACCCTTACCAAATTTTAGTGTGTAAGCTTGACTTCCGTGGGAAGAAGCCACCGATTCCAGCTCAGTCGCGGCGATTAGTTCACTCCGAGCGCTTCAGCGACTTCCAAAACTTAAAGCTACCAGTTACTTTCTTCCCTCTCAGTTCTCTCGGTTACGGACGAATCAGGTGACAAGAATAAAGGGAGACCAATTGGGAGCAGTGGCGGCGCCCCTGGGCTAGCTAGACTTCAGTACGTACCACTTTCTTCTTCCGCGATCGAACATATATAATACGCGTTAGAAGTACGTAAAAAGCTAGCTACAGGTTATCAATATTGGTTGGTGATGCTTCTAGATGTTGCCACTTTTCCAATGGAGGCAATGGCGTCGACACAGAAGATTTGAATTCTGCACCGATCGAGCTCGCGTAGTAAACTAACACCGACAGAGACTAACGGATCGCGTAGGGCCTCGGTTAACCTGCGGGCCTTGCAGGCTCGGCCCAAATTTCCCACCCAAAGCCCACGGTCCTTGTAGCCCAACCCACCGTTAATCCGCGGGCTCAACGTTTAACCCAATACTTGACCCCCAGCTGGCCCGGTCCTAAAGCCCGCAGGCCGGCCCAACCATTGACAGCCCTACTGTCACTATATATATGCCACCTCAATTGTGTCAAAAATTGTGTTAAGAAATGATGTCACTGTACCATTTTTCTTAGTCCGCCTATGCTACAAGGCAGTTTAACCTTGCGGGTGTTTGATGGTGACGGTTAAGACTTAAGGGATGCGTTGTTGGTAAATTAGGTGAAAGGACAAGCAGCAAGGTAAGGAAGTGGATGACCTAGCGATGCCAGGGAGTTTGGATGTCTGTATCCACTACGTTACCCATTTAGAAAGATTAATTCCTTAATTGATTTATAAACTATATTATTAATGTACCTGATGTATTCAATGTACAAAATATTTATATCTGTTAAGTTATTCAGTATATGTATATTGATTTAGACAGAATATCCTATTCCATTACCTTATCCAATATCCAAATACCCATTTATCCCTCCAATTTCCTAAACTTGAAGGTAACACAAGGGGACAATTAATTAAATGACTTGGACAAGGAAATCATCCATACCTGAATAGTTTTGGATCAAGATAAGGATACCGTTAATATTAATGTGTTCAATTATCTGATTATCCAACTATTTTTTTCACATCTTAGTTATTGATACTGTCTTATTTACGTGCATAATATCATGTGAATGACAGAAGAGGATTAAGACACTACGGAAAATCAAAAAGTTGAATGAGCTGGCTGAATAAAAGGCTTCATTTGACTACAAGAATTAGTTTTCAAATTCTTAAGTCTAAAAGTTTTGACTGCAAGAATTATTATTCAAATTTTTAAATCATTATCCATAGTTTACTTTTAGATTAATTTTGATCTCAATGGTTCAGGTTTCAAACTTTTCTAAATGCTCCCTGATTGGATTGAATGAAGCGAAATTAAATTCTAGTTTATTTTTTAATTTAATGCCCTTCTTCTTCTTCTCGTTTCACTTGCAAACATACGCTCAGACCATATAAAATTGCAAACGTTAAACACCTACAACGAACAATTTACGAAAGATGGGATTCAAAAGGAAAGAGAAGCAGGGGCCGTTTTCGTCTTCAGATAGAGTGGGCGGAATTTAGCGATCCGCGTTCCCAGCATGGGAAGAGTGGACTTGGACACATCTTTAGATAAAGATTTGTTGGGGTCCACCATGTGTCCGAAACTAACAAGTCAAGAGTCCAATTCTAGAGTAGCACCCGTAAACGTGTGCACCATGTATCTGCCGGCCCATCGGCTCGCTGGAAGTGACCCTTGCATGGCCTATAAATACCCACATCTGCCTTACACTGCAAGAACATCCCATGCTCGTCTCCTTCTCTTCAAGAACGATGGCTAGGTCTACTAACACTGTGAGTGTCGTGTTTCTGGTTATGCTTTTCTTGGGCATGACCTCCGCCGCCAGGGTCCTCACCCAGTATGCCGGTGGTGGGGGTGGTGGCCAAGGAGGTGGAGGGGGTGGAGGACAAGGTGGTGGCTCCGGTTCCGGTTATGGCGAAGGCTATGGTCAAGGTGCCGGAGGTGCCTATGGTGGGGGTTACGCCAAAGGAGGGGGAGGAGGCGGTGGGGGAGGCCAGGGTGGTGGCCAAGGCTCCGGCTATGGATCCGGAAGTGGCTCCGGCTCTGGTTACGGAGTGGGTGGAGCCAATGGTGGGGGCTACGGAAGGGGTGGAGGTGGCGGCGGCGGTGGAGGGTCTGGTGGTGG
Organism: Zantedeschia hybrid cultivar; assembly: GCA_030544215.1. Lineage (NCBI taxonomy): Eukaryota > Viridiplantae > Streptophyta > Magnoliopsida > Alismatales > Araceae > Zantedeschia > Zantedeschia hybrid cultivar. The sequence goes on from JARZZO010000002.1 coordinate 6,391,221, forward strand.
ACGTGGAAGTGGCAGCGGCTCAGGGTACGGCTCCGGCGGTGGGTCGGGCTATGGCGCCGGTGGAGCCGGAGGGTTTGGGCGCGGCGGCGGTGGTGGAGGCGGTGGCGGCCAAGGTGGTGGCGGTGGAGGTGGAAACGGAAGCGGTTCAGGATATGGTGCTGGTTACGGTTCCGGCTACGGGTCAGGTGGTGGGAATGGAGCTTATGGCAGCGGAGGTGGCGGACGAGGCGGAGGTGGCGGTGGTGGCAGGGGCAATGGGTCCGGCTCAGGATATGGATCCGGCTACGGGGGTGGCGCCGGAAGCGGTCGCGACGGACACCCCTGACTACTGAACGGTTAACAGATGATCCAGACGATGATATAATGCTATCTTTTCAGCAATAATCTTGTACGCTTCTGTGTAGAAATACGCTCAAAACGAAAGACCATGTATTTGAAAAGAAATAAATGAGATCTGTGCTCTGTATTTTGAAGAATAAATTAGAGGTGTGCAATAAAAGATTGTGATTTTTCTCAGCTTAAATGACTGAATAATCGGCATGTCTTGTTAGTACATCAACGGCCTAACGGACACGGGAGAGCACCTGGATTCAACTCCAATGGTTTTTTTTTTTTTTTGCGTAACAGGGCCGAAGACCGTAGGCGATCCAGACTCTTTTCTCGCATACGGATATCTTCTCCATCTTGTGCATAAGTAAGTCGGTCGGTCGGTCGGTTGTAGGATGTTCCCTTCTCCTTAGACACTGAGTTATCCGATCAAAAAAAAAGTTGACATCCCTTAATCCTTCTCTCTTTACGTCTGACGGCGACAAAGGATCTTTTTTAATATAATCAATGGCATTGCATGTTGAATAAAAAAAAGAGAACTCATTGAGTTTTTTATTAAAAAATTATTTTTAAAATACTTTTGAAGGCTCCCGTTACACTGCTATATGGTGGTACAATTTGATTTTCAATTGAAAGATTTAAAATTTTTTATTTTTCTATTTTTTTAGGGTCATCTGATTAAAAATTAAATTGCACGACTATGTATGTCAGATTGAGAACTTTAAAAAATAAAAAATACTGCCAACATAATAATCCCTCGTAGTGCGGCAAGGTTCTTATAAAAAAATTCCTTGACGGTTCTTAGAATGCCCGACTCTTCTTGTGGGGGGCTTTACTTTTCTGTCGCTGTACAGATGGGTCGTTAAATTTAAGTGAAATATGTGAAAAAAACAAAAGGAGATTATAAGGTTACAATCTAACGGATAGAAAATCCTACGTGCAGGAGTGAGGAAGCACCGTGGACCAAACTTGGTAGGGTAAATTTGTGATCTGACCATTTAATTACTTATTGGGAAAGGATCAAACGTTGCCTAGGGATGAGCCCCACCCCCAAAAATCTAACCTCCTCATGTTAAAAGGAAAAACAAAAAAAATAAATATTAAAATAAATCTCTTAAAGTTGTTCTGGTCTTCGGGATTGATGGTTAATGTTAATCATCTGGTCGGATGTACACTAAAATGCGATGTTTAAAATGTTTCAAAAATAGTAAAAAAAATAAAAAAAGTATTAGATTAATCTTAAGATCGCTCTTATCCTTTGGAGTTTTGATTTTAATGTCGAAAAATGACACACTTGATTAGACGGCTGCAATTGATTTTATTGATCGGATGATAAAAGTTAAACTCAAATGAATGATTAGGAACCAACCAAGAAGGGCATTTGAATATTTTAAAAAAATTTATATTTTTTTATATGGATATTTGAGATTTTGGAGACAATGGAGATGCGCTCCTGAGCACAGCTAGGTTAGATGTGTCCCGGAGCGCATTATGGCAGACTCTTTACTTTGTGGTGCTTATTAAAACAAGGTTAGATTTTACTGCCTTTTTAAGCGTGGCCCAGTGACAGGTTATTTTGCATTAAGATTCTCTACAAATCTGGTTTTTATAAGATGAGTGGGGAATCCAAGTGAAAGTGTATAAGCAAGGTAAAAAACAAACACTTCATCACTTTTGATTTACACGTGTCATAATAATAGTAAGAATCCTGACAATATAACCGTCCATTTGGCAAAGATTTATAATGTTATTCAGGTTTCCCAAAAATCTATCCTAAAATTCATCTCTAAAATTCTTTCCAAACGGTGTATAAGTGCTAAATCCATCTATGACTTCAGACACGTAGCTTATTCTTCATTGGTTGCACAGTAAATGTTGATGTGCATCTTTCTCTCTCTCTTTATATATATATATATAAAAGCTGTGATACAATTTTGGCGTGTGTCACTGAAAAAAAGGATGGGAAAATAATTAAGCACTGAAAAAAAAAAGGAAAATATTTGAAGGACGTATAGGTTCTGTCTTCAACTAACTTTTACCTATATATATTTGTAAGACATACCAGAGAGTTGGGTTGGAAAATATTCTTCTTGAAAAATTTTGGGAATGCGAAAACAGATTCAATACCTCCGAAGTAGAGGCAATAAGAAGACACAGAATTCATCAGATATATATGGCTAATTAAATAATTTTTGGTGCCGCGGCGAACTAAGTCAGAGGTGGGGATCGGCATGGACTATCTGCAAGGGTAGGAGAAGAGCCCCTCTGGGTTTACTCCAAAGTCGGACCTAGCTAGGGCTGCACGTCGACCCTTACCAAACTCTTTAGTATCCAAGCTTGACTAATTGGGTGGGAAAAGCCACAAATTCCAGCTCAGTCGTCGCTGCCTGGTGATTATTTGTCCATTCTCTAGTCTACGTATGGAATGCAGAATCAGCTGATTTTGATTCAGATCAAGATCGACAGATTTCGATTCGATCGATTTTGGTCGATTCCGATTAATCCGATCCCGATTAGGATCGAGATCGACGGATCGCGATTCAAGAACCTGATCCAACTCAAAAAATTTCAAGTCTATGGCTCTTCTGAATTCAACACTCCAAACGCAAATTGGAATAAAAAACGAAAAAAAAACACACTCCATTGACCTCCAAAACCAGAAGCTGCCAGCTAATTTCTTCCCTCTCAATTCTCTTAATTAGGTACGGACGAATCAGGTGAAAGGAATAAGACAGAGCCAATTGGGAGCAGTGGCGGAAGTGTTGAAGGCTATGGTCAAGGTGTCGGAGGGGCCTATGGTGGGGGTTACGGAAGAGGAGGGGGTGGAGGCGGTGGTGAAGGCCAGGGTGGTGGCCAAGGCTCTGGATATGGATCCGGAAGTGGCTCCGGCTCTGGTTACGGAGCAGGTGGAGCCAATGGTGGGGGTTACGGAAGTGGCTCCGGATATGGGTCTGGGTACGGGAGTGGAGGCGGCAGCGGCAGCGGCGGCGGACACTACTAACTACCGAATGGTTCCAGTTGATCCAGACCACGATAGGATACTATCTTCTCAGCAATTAATAATGAAAGCTTTAGTGTAGAAATACCCTCCAAACAATCAAAATACCATGTATTTTTTCTTCACACTGTGGAAGGATGAATTAGAAGTATGGAATAAAAAGTAAACATTTTTCTTAGCCTAAATGACTGAACAATTCGCAAGTCATGATCCGTCTTTCTCTACATCTAATGGTCAAAGAATCTTTTTTTGGGTCAGTCGCATAGTTGAGTAGTCTTACAAATCACAAAACCCGGGTGTTGAGTTTGAAGGGTTCAAGATCATAAACACTGGCCACAACTGAAATTAACCGATATAAGACAAATATAGCCGCTCCAACACTCTCCTTCACGGCCAAGATGGGCCGTGAAAATTAGATAACAAGAGGTGACGCAAATTAGAAGATAAAGTTGGGTCAGGTCCTACTCTGATACCATCTTACAAACCACAAAATTCGGGTGTTGAAATTAAAGGAGTCCAAGATCATAAACACAGGCCACAACTGAAATTAACCGATGTAAGACAAATATAGCCGCTCCAACAGGTAGCAAGAGGCCTTGGTGGTGGTTAGAACGCCTGAAATATATGGAAAACAACTTTTCTCTTTTTATAAAGATGGACTAATAAATTTACGTGAAATATGTAAAATAATAGATTATAACATCTCAATGTAACACATTGGTGACCCAACCATATGCTTACTTATTAGTTCTTAAGATAACGGTTAGATTTATTTCCTTTTCGAAGTCCAAAATTCGCCTACGGCTTCGGACAGGCCTGTTTATTGACAGAAAATGTTGATGCGCATGTCATATCCGTATTCTAATCCGCGTTGATTGAAAAAAACAAAATACTTGCCATCCATCTGCTCAGTACACTCTCTGCTCCAAACATTCATCTCATTATTAAATCTGTTCTTATCTGGAACGCTTATCCACGTGCTTCCTAAATGACCCTTACCAAATTTCTAAGCTTGAGACAGTGGGAAAAGCACAAATTCCAGCTCGGGCGCCACTGCTTTGTCTCCTGCATGCGCGCCCATCCTCTCATCATCTGAATTTACCACTAATTCAGTAACCTCGGGCTCCTTTCTGTCTTCTCGTGGGCACAGACAAAACCAGCGGAAAGAAGGGGAAGCCGCTGGAAGCAAGCAGTGGCAGGCAATGGAGGCTCCCGCGCGAGGGCTTAGTAACAATTTATGACAATTTAAGTGTCACTCAATTTTGAAATAAGACAATTTATGACACGGCAAACATTCAAAAGAGTGACATAAAATAATTTATATCTATCCACACATAAAAATAAATAAATCATTTTACGACTATTTAAGATGTTTTACGGTACCTTACGACGCACCAAATGACTCCTAAACATTTTAGAATTTTCTATCTTAAACATGACGAAAAATCTCTAATTCATTAATTTAAAATCTTCAATTTTGATTTTCAGCATATGTGGACTGAAAGTCAAGATCAGATAAAAAGAAGTACTAAATAAACTTAGTTTTGACATGCTAAACACATAAATAACAATAAATGATAAAAAGGATGTTTTACATATAAATTATCCTTAAAAATGAATTGGCAAAAAAATCATTCTTGAAAACTATTTGGACACATATCGTTACTTTTAACGAAATATTAGAAAAATGTCAAAATAATAGTATTTTTGCAATATTACTTATAACAAAAATGTTATAAAAATGTCATCATTTAGGTATTTTTGTAACATTTCATTAGAAATAATGATATGTTTTCATGGATTATTTTTTTACCGATTCACTTTTAAGGATAATTTATACCTAAAATATACTATATCAAAAACTATGACGCACTAAGTTAAAAACACCTTTTTATGGTTTTCTACGGGCCATGGCACATCAAAGAAGAGTAAATAAAGAGGTTAACGATTGCCGTCACCGTCAAGCTTGTGACGGAGAGAGGAAGAATAATTTTCGGCAAGTTACCGCCCGCTGCTAGTATGGGAAAAGATGAGTTGTTGACCGCCACATGGATGAGACGACCCAGAGGTCGTTAAGTCCAAAAGCAAGTCAAAAGTCTACCGGCAGGCCAAAGTAGAATCCTATCCTGTTTTTTATTCACAAATAAGGCTTCGTATTTTCACACCTCCAGGATTTTATTATTGTGTTCGGCCTTTTAAAGATTTTTTTTACCGTTCATTAGGTTCGATTTTAGATATTTTAATTTTTTTTAATCGTTCAATCAGATATTAACATGTACAGACATATAAAACATTTCGAAATATACTTAAAAAATATTTAAAAAATATTTTTTTTTATTTACCTACTATACTGAGAATTAATCTAATCAATACCTCCTTCTCATGTGAGAAATTGTATGCTTTAAACTGTGCCCATGAGTCATGATTACAAAGGATATCCGTACCCTCCTAGTTGCTAGTGTGCGGATCTGCGGAAATGAAGCGTGAATTCAAAGTGTGGAATAACGAAAATTCACATGAATCGAATCTGTGGTAGCTAAGGACAAGGCAAGTGGAGTGGGGAAGGGGATAAAGCCATCTAGAATCCAGTAGAGCACGCATACAGCTTAGAACTGTTGACTTCCCTGTGGAAAGAGCTTCTACAGTTAGGTCAGATCTTTGTCACATACATTGCACGAAGTGGACAGTAGCAGACTACGATAAGAACACAACTAAACAGGGTTTGACATGGAAGTGTGGTTAGGTGGAAGGCGAAAACAAGCTCAGCCATTTCCGACAAGATGTGAGAGATTGCTCCAACTTTCTAACTTTTGGATGTATGCGAAGACTGAAGGGTGAAATATGCATTTTTCAAGTTGAACTATGAATTCCCCATCTCAGCTTCATATATACCAACTCACCTCTTCGCAAAGGGAAACTCTTAGTTCACACCCGCGCGCGGGTGCACCAAGCCGGACTCCTTCGCACAAATAAAGAAAACTTTCCGCTGGTTCATAGCCTTTTGCATGCATGAAGTCGCACGAATAAGTTGCCTTTTTGCGGGACGCAGCAGATCAGGAAATTATGACTGCCAAGGAAGACGGGGCTGCAGCCTCAGACTCCCGAGGGGCTTGGAGCCAAGGGCATGGTCTCAGCAGCTGGTGTAAGCGCAACGGCGGCGGGTTCTGCTTCTGTGGGAGCTGGCGCAGCCGCGGCCGGGATTGGTTAGTCGTGAACGGGATCAATTGCCGCGGCCGGACTCACCTTCGCTCCCGTTTCCACCACCGTAGCCACTGCCTCCTCCCTCACCTTCGCTTCCTCCGTACCCTCCACCGTTGCCAGCACGAGACCCTGAGAAACTAACCACCCGCGGATACACTGCCTCCTTCAAAGATATTGTCGGTGGGGTTCTTCTAGAACTTGTTCCATGGGGACAGGCACTCCAGTTACGCAAATTAATCACTTCAATCTTCAACTCCGAAGCTCGACTTTTTGCAAACTGGCCGGGCTCAGGTGGCAAGCTGGTGGTTCTTCATGTTTGTCTGACCATAAAAGAGGGTCTGAAAGCAGAGTGAGGAGGAAGGGATGGAAAGAACGGGAAGTTGAAGTAGTTGCAGGGTTCAATGCCGGCTAGGGTTTCTAATGGCTACCTGTTAATGCCGGTCAGTTGAAGTTGGCTGGTTAAGACACAGAACAATTGAACTCTGCACGCTGTACTGGATCGATTCGGCCCGCTGCACGTGGTTGAACTACGCATGCCCTTAATTCAAATTTTGAACGACTCCTCACATATCACAGTCGTTTATGGTAAAATGACAGATAGGTCATCTAATGTAATTTTATCCTGTCTAGTATGAAGTATACTGAAAGTTCTCTTGATCTTAGGATCCGATCTTGATCTTAGGGTCTGCACAATGTTGATGTTAGGATCAACTGTTAACATTGGCCTCTTGACTAATAATTAGGTTCTTGCTTGGCCACTGGATAAATGAGGAAAAGAATATCAATTATTCATGCATGGTTTTTCTGATCGTGCGTTTATCAACCTTTTGTTCGACTAAAGATAATTATATATAGTGAATAAAGTATTTAACATAGGGGTGGGATACCTAACCTTCTTCTTTTTTAATTTAGGGCCGGGAGGCGCTGAATAGAAATCATCTAATTCTTCTACTCAATAAATTTTCTGTCTTGTAAATAATTTGTTTATCAAATAATATTTTAGCACTCATTATTTCCAACAAAATTTGCATTATTTTCTTCTTCTGTTGTCTTCTTTCTACACTCATACTGATAATGACCATATTTATCACAATTATAGCATTGGATCTGAGATTTGTCATACCTCTGATAATTTGACTGTATTGACTCATACTTTTTGAAGATTGGTTTTATTAAGTGCCCATATGAACATGCTCTTTACATTAAGCACAGTGGTCATGGCAGTGTGTTATTTGTCTCGTTATATGTTGATAATTTGATATTTACTAGAGATGATGATAATATGGTGAATGAGTTTAAAAAGAGCATGGTTCATGAGTTTGAGATGACTGACATGGGGTTGATGTCTTATTATCTTGGTATTGAGGTGTCTCAAAGTGAGGGAGGAATTTTTATTTCTCAAAAGAAGTATGCAGGTGAAATTCTTGACAAGTTCAAGATGGCTGACAATAAGCCAGTTGCTACTCCTGTAGAGACTAGTTTGAAGTTGTGCAAGAAAAGTAATGGGAAGTTAGTAGATCCCACGTTCTTCAAGCAACTGGTAGGAAGTCTTCGCTACTTGACTGCTACAAGGCCTGACATTATGTATGGTGTCAGATTGATCAACATATACATGGAGAAGCCAACTCAAATCCACTTGCAGGCAGTGAAGAGGATTTTACGCTACATCAAAGGAACCATTAGCTATGGTATTTTATATGCTTCTGTTGATGATTCATGATTGGTTGGATATACCGACAGTGATTGAGGCGGTGACATAGATGAAAGAAAAAGTATATCAGGTAATGCATTTTTTCTTGGCAGTAGTGTATTTACTTGGTCTTCAAAGAACCAAGATATTGTGGCGCTTTCAACAACATAAACCGAGTACATAGATGCATCGGCTTGTGCAACTCAGACTGTGTGGCTGAGAAGAATGCTTGGAGAGCTGGATGCTACTCAAGATGTTCCCACGAAGATTTACTGTGATAACAGTTCTGCTATATCCACTGGGAAGAATCATGTCTTCCATGGAAGAAGCAAACATATCGAAGTTCGTTTTCACTACATCATGGGGTTAATCAAGAACAAAGAAATTGAGCTACACTATTGCTGAAGTGAAGATTAGGTTGCGGATATTTTTACAAAGCCACCGAAGTCAGAAACATTCATCAAATTGCGAAAGCTACTTGGTATGGAAGAATTTGAATTAAAGGAGGATGTTGAAAGATAATTTAAATTCAACAAACCCCACAGAATTTGATTAGAAATCTACCTTTGGAAACCTAATATGTAGCCACCACGTTTCAGCCGTGGTTATCCAAATTTGTTTAGAGTTTAAAGGAGATCACATTAGTATTTGATCTCATCTAAAAGTTAGTTGTAGTTATCATGATAGTTTGTATTTATCTAGATTATTCTATATATCTGTGGTCCATATACACATGAAAGATAACCTGAGTATGATTATTCAATAGTAGACAAGAGTTATCTCCCACGTACATGTCTTCTCCTTTCCCTCTCTACATCATATTCTCCTTTACGTGGTTGTGTGTGCATGAGTGCTAGCAAGGAGAGAGAAACTCATGGCAGCCCATGCATGAAGTTGTTGTTGCTGCCCGTACGTGGACGTGAGAAATGTGGACGAGCCTAGTTGCTGCGGCAAGGCTTCGTCGGCTTTCACAAGGTACGGTTTCTAACATAAAATACTACGCAGAGCATTAAAATACTACACAGAACACTTAAATACTACGCAAAACACTTAAATACTACCAAGAGCACTTAGATACAACACAGGACACTTAAATACTACCAAGACCACAAGACTACAACCATAATTTAAAATACACTTCAACATATGGTGGTAATTATGTGCTCTTTGTAGTATCTAAATGCTCTGCATAGTATTTAAATGCTCTGCGTAGTATTTGAAACATGCTGAACTGGTAACAGAAAAAAACTTGTCAAAATGGATGGGATGCGTCTCGAACGGCGGATCAACTTTACACATGACGTTTCCTCACTGGTTACTGATGAAGTTCCTTCCAAATTCCTACTGAGAGGAACGGGACTCATAAATAACCCTCCTTGCCTCACACTGCAAGATCATTCCAAACTCGTTTCTCGTCTGCAAGAGCGATGTTTAGCCCTACTAAGATTGCGAGCATCGCGTTTCTGGTCATGCTCTTCCTGGGCATGACTTCTGCCGCAAGGGTCCTCGCCAGGGGGGTGGAGGTGGTGGTGGACAAGGTGGTGGCTCCGGTTTAGGCTATGGTTCCAGTTATGGTGAAGGCTATGGCCAAGGTGCCGGAGGAGCCAACGGAGGGGGTTACGGAAGAGGAGGGGGTGGACAGGGTGGTGGCCAGGGTTCCGACTATGGATCCGGAAGTGGCTCTGGGTCTGGTTATGGTGCCGGTGGTGCCAACGGTGGGGGTTATGGAAGGGGTGGAGGTGGCGGTGGCGGAGGAGGGTCTGGTGGTGGAAATGGGAGTGGGAGTGGATCAGGATACGGATCCGGCAGCGGGTCGGGCTATGGAGCCGGAGGGTCTGGACGTGGTGGTGGTGGAGGAGGCGGAGGCGGCCAAGGTGGTGGCGGTGGAGGTGGAAACGGAAGCGGCTCTGGTTCCGGTTCCGGCTACGGATCTGGTGGTGGGAATGGAGCTTATGGCAGCGGCGGTGGTGGTGGTGGAGGCAGCGGCGGAGGAGGTGGTGGCGGCAGCGGCAATGGGTCGGGCTCCGGATATGGGAGTGGAGGCGGTAGTGGTGGTGGACACTACTGAGTAGTTTCCAGCAACACCTTTGAAGCTTTATGTATTTTTAATAGGCACGAGTATAATTTTGTGTGAGGATAAGAAAATAAAACTACGTCTTTGCTCTTTTCTTTGTTACGCGGATCAGAACTGTGAAAGAATGATACAAAAGCTTGAAATAAAGGAAGATTCTTTCCCTTGTTGTAGAAGGCTGCAAAATTTCCTTGCCATAATCCTTTGGTCTCTCTTATGCACACACAGACGAACACAAAGAGGAACAGTTATGAACTACACAGCCCGCATAAGTGAAACATGCTTGCCGCAATATCCTTTGGATGTTGCATCTGGTTAGCGAATTGGATTATTCACAGCCCTTGTATCACAGTCATTGCTCACTCTGCAAGAGGTGGCAACATATCTTAATTGAAAAATACATGCAATCCAATCTATCGATCACCGTTGTAACTAAAGTATAGAAGAAATTGCAACAGGTATCCATGGATAATGTAACAAGCTTTTCCATATGCACATGCCCACAACTAAATGGTAAACAGTCCAACCATTGGCATCAAAAGAAGATGAGTCACACTTGCTGAAATGTCTGTGCGACTACATTACCGCATATTACAGTAAACATAATATTTTTTATCAGTTTAAATTTCAAAATATAAAAAATCTAGCTAGTCACAATAAATAGTTAAAAGATACCTTTAATGGGCCGAGTTTAATAATGTGTTTTGATTTTATATCAAGTTTTAGGTCATCCGATCAACAATCAGTCCATACAAACACGTGACTGACATATGGGTTCGACCAAAAAAAGAATTTAAAAACATTTTTTTATCTTTTTAGACCGTTTAATTGGGGATCGGGTTGTCCGAACATGTAGGACATATTTAGGGCAACCTAAAAAACTTTTCTTTTTCTAATTTTGGCTGCAAACAAGAACCAGTGCAGTACTAACTGCCGGTGCAGCAAGTAAAGTTCACAATTAAATAGAGATATAAGTTATTTTTTCAGAGTGAGTTAAATTTAGACTCATGTTTCACTATCGTCGAGTTAAAAACTGACGAAAGCAAATGTAAATTTATGAGGACTAACATCAGTAACGGCAAGATATAAGGAATTATTTCAAATTCATCATACTCATAAGAAAATCGACATTAAAAAAAGCCCAAGATAGAAATGCATATACATGAGTAATGATAAAATGAAGGATAAACTTCTGACGTAAAGACAACTATGAGCATATAGCTTTCTATTCGGCGCCTTCCAAGTTGACTCCAAAGTCCCATTGCCGAACTTAAAGTCTAAAGCTTTGACTGCGGTGGGGAAGCCACAAAAATCCAGCTCCGCCGGCGTTGCTAGCTGCCCTGTCCGTTCTCTCCTCGCCTGAATTTAAAACTCTCGGAACTAATTCCTTTAGCAACCTTCGTCCGAAGCTCCTTTCTGCTAGCTTTCTTGTGGGCACAGACGAAGCAAGTGGAAAGAAAGGGAAGGCCTCCATTGGCTTTGCCGACTTCAGTGGGTCCTTCCTTTTCCTTCGCCAAATTTCTACGCGTTTCTAATGGTTATTATTCGTCAATATTTGCAACAGTACTGCGTCGGTCAAGACCTGGAAGAGTTGGAACTCTCTGCACACTGCAGTCATTGAGCTCAACTAATAAAGTAACATGGACTTTTGGGAGTGAAGGATCCCTTAGAATTATATACCTTTGGAATGTTTCAGTTTTTCTTGAACGTTCAAATCTTGAATTAAATAAGACATCCGAACAATTCTCTTATATAATTTTGCCAAGAGTCTATCAATTGGATATAAAATACTGTAAATTAAATTAACTGCTCCAAACCACTGCGTTAGTATGGCACATAATATATTATTGTCAGATGTTTTATAATATTTTTTGTATAATCAAACAATATTTTTAGTATTAAAAGGCAATAAATCTTGTCCAAGATCAACTTAATTTCACAGACCTCTCTAGATCTTTCTGTCCAACGAGTTCTACAAGGTTGTTTGATTTATTGCCATTAGATCTTGGAAGTCATTTATATGATATTTTTTTTATGTTTTAACTTCTAACCAAAAACTACAAGAAGAACTTTCAAGATTAGAGAAAAAGTAAGGTGGTTATGAAAAAATTGACTTTTGTAATAAGTCAAAATTAATTATAATCACTCTCCCTCAACTTATTCTATGTAAAAAATAGAAGTCAAAAATAACTTTACAATTAGAAGTTTTGCCAAACACGTTTGTATCCACACATTTTTATAATTGAAACGGTGCAAGCCCACGCCATAGTCTACCTGTATTCGTTTTAAATTGGTGGAGGTGCGACTTGTTCAAGTTTACAATTTCAAAAAGATGATTATTTAGTTGGATTCCGGATAAGACGATTAGTTGAGGACGTAAGTCCAAAACCAAGTCAGAAGTCCAAAGCAGCGCCCGTTTCCTTTCCATTCACACGGTACAGTCACCTCTTTTGTATTTTCACACGCGAAAGTCTCTCTTTGCGATGGCCCCGAACGCAGACTTGCGGACTGCATGCATGCATGGAGCCATGGAGGCAGAGACCATGTGTCTGCCTTATCTGCTAACGCGAACTGACCCCCGCATCGCCTATAAATAACCCTCACTGCCCCACACTGCAAGATCATCCCAAACCCGTTTCTAGTCTTCCAGAACGATGTCTAGCCCTACCAAGATTGCGAGCGTCGCGTTCCTGGTCATGCTCTTCCTGAGCATGACCTCTGCCGCAAGGGTCCTCACCCAGTATGCTGGTGGTGGTGGCGGTGGCCAAGGGGGTGGAGGTGGTGGTGGACAAGGTGGCGGCTCCGGTTCCGGCTATGGCGAAGGCTATGGTCAAGGTGCCGGAGGAGCCTCTGGTGGGGGTTACGGAAGAGGAGGGGGCGGTGGCGGTGGTGGCGGACAGGGTGGTAGCCAGGGTTCCGGGTATGGATCCGGAAGTGGCTCCGGCTCCGGTTATGGAGCGGGTGGTGCCAACGGTGGGGGTTATGGAAGAGGTGGAGGTGGCGGCGGTGGTGGAGGGTCCGGTGGCGGAAGTGGAAGTGGGAGCGGCTCAGGGTACGGTTCTGGCAGTGGGTCGGGCTATGGCGCCGGTGGAGCCGGAGGGCTCGGACGTGGGGGTGGTGGTGGAGGAGGCGGTGGTCAAGGTGGTGGTGGCGGGGTAGGAAACGGGAGTGGTTCTGGGTCTGGCTATGGTTCCGGCTACGGATCAGGTGGTGGGAATGGAGCTTTTGGCAGCGGAGGTGGCGGGGGAGGCGGTGGTGGCGGTGGCGGCAGTGGCAATGGGTCGGGATCCGGGTTTGGCTCCGGCTATGGGAGCGGAGGTGGGAGCGGTGGTGGACACCACTAACAGCACAGCAGTTCCAACGCGACGACCCAGACAGAACGTAACATATTGTTAGCTTCACAGCAATAGTCCGGCGTTTACACGCAAATAAATATGTACGGTCCAAGTTTGATTTATCCAGTTCTAATAAGGAATAATGTAATTTTACGCTTCAAATTGTGCTAGCGACCAGGTTTCTTTTTTTTTTCTTTTTGTCACAGTGAAATTACGTATAATCGGGCAAGGTATTTATTTTTTGCTTTTTGTTTTAATTATTAATCGAATGACAAACCGGATACGTGCCTAGATGTGCATGACCGCTGGATATCGTATAATTCACATAAATATATGCAGCCAATCAGAGATGGATTCTAATCGGATTCTGATGATATTTGGGGTCCTTTCACACAGTCCTAAACAGCACATTGTCGTGAGAAGGCAAACTAGCTAGATCGAGCTAATTACATATGTTTAGTCTTTCTAACAGCCAAACGTAAAACAGCATAATCTAGAATATTTATTGTTTCATTTTGTCTTATTTTCAGATGTTAAATATGATGTAAATGACGCAAACCAAAATCTTATCTGGACTTTATCTGTCTATTGGACGGCCCATTTTTTTATTTTGCTTTACGAGGAAGATCCATTGTAAATCAAAATAAGAAAATTTAAGTATTCTCTTATTTTATTTTGCAAGTAATTAAACAAAGGCACTCTGATTTTAAAACTATAAAATTTCACTTATTTTAAAATTTGTGATCTTAGAATGGGTGAATTACAAAGTTTTACATTAAAACAAATAAACCCTAAATAAAATTGAAACTTTCGGTCTTTTTGTCCACATATGCATGATATAATAGTTAAACTGCTGTTTACATCCGATGAGACTCCTCTTATAGATGGACATCATTGTATCAGACCACGTACTTAATAGGCATCACGTTATTTTCAAATTTCCAAAAGTTACAAGTACAAAATGCATGAGATGGGAGTGGTGTATACGTCATTTCCACCACATTTATCACTCTTCACATAGCGTATATCATTCTTTTGATGCAGACATCATTCACGCATCTCTTATTTTCTTATGAATCATGCCATCCAAAATTTGAAAACAGCGTGATGTTGGACACAGTATGCCGATCGAAGATAAATGACAATCAACTTTGATGTTATGTGCACATAAATCAATAAACTTAACTCAACGCAATTATAATGCTGCAGCAAGTATTACTATTTAGATAGTCCTACTTGCTGCACAGCGCTGGTGCAATGTAGTCCACTTAGACTGCAGTCAGATCTCTTAGATCAAATGACAACAGTTGCTGCAGAGATTTTTTTTTCTTTCAATTTGCCAAGTTAGGAGAGATCTCTAACTCAACATCCATATCGTCCAATCTTACATCGGGCAGCTAAAAAAGTATTATTAGTTGCACCTCACACTCACACGGTGCGTATTATTATTCTTTAGATATTGCACACCGTCTTAAAATCTCAACTTACAATTATGCATAGGGATATCACAGCCCACGGGCGCAATCTGCTAACATTATCCAACTGTAGAGGCGTACGTGGGCGCGCGCCCATTGATAAAATTGTTACACGGCCTTCTCCGTGTGTTCTCCCCCACAACCAAAAGTTAAACATATCGAAATTTGTTTACACTATATCATGGAGTTAATCAAGAACAAAGAAATTGAGCTACACTATTGCAGAAGTGAAGATCAGGTTGCGGATATTTTTACGAAGTCACCGAAGTCAGAAACATTCGTCAAATTGCGAAAGCTACTTGGTATGGAAGGAGGTGGAGGGGGTGGTAGCCAAGGAGGTGGAGGGGGTGGAGGACAAGGTGGTGGCTCCGGTTCCGGTTATGGCGAAGGCTATGGTCAAGCTGCCGGAGGTGCCTATGGTGGGGGTTACGCCAAAGGAGGGGGAGGAGGCGGTGGGGGAGGCTAGGGTGGTGGCCAAGGCTCCGGCTATGGATTCGGAAGTGGCTCCGGCTCTGGTTACGGAGTGGGTGGAGCCAATGGTGGGGGCTACGGAAGGGGTGGAGGTGGCGGCGGCGGTGGAGGGTCTGGTGACGGACGTGGAAGTGGCAGCGGCTCAGGGTATGGCTCCGGCGGTGGGTCGGGCTATGGCGCCGGTGGAGCTGGAGGGTTTGGGCGCGGCGGCGGTGGTGGAGGTAGTGGCGGCCAAGGTGGTGGCGGTGGAGGTGGAAACGGAAGCGGTTCCGGATATGGTGCTGGTTACGGTTCCGGCTACGGGTCAGGTGGTGGGAATGGAGCTTATGGCAGCGGAGGTGGTGGAGGTGGCGGACGAGGCAGACGTGGCGGTGGTGGCAGGGGCAATGGGTCCGGCTCAGGATACGGATCCGGCTACGGGGGTGGTGCCGGAAGCGGTCGCGACGGACACCCCTGACTACTGAACGGTTAACAGATGACCCAGACGATGATATAATGCTATCTTTTCAGCAACAATCTTGTACGCTTCTGTGTAGAAATACGCTCAAAACGAAACACCATGTATTTTCGAAGAAATAAATGAGATCTGTGCTCTGTATTTTGAAGAATAAATTAGAAGTGTGCAATAAAAGGTTGTGATTTTTCTCAGCTTAAATGACTGAATAATTGGCATGTCTCGTTAGTACATCCGCGGCCTAACGCACACGGGGGAGCTCCTGGGTTCGACTCCCATGGGTTTTTTTTTTCGCGTAACGGGATCGTCTACGGTCTTTGGCGGACCGTAGGCGATCAATAAAGAAGTTCGCCTCCATGTTTGGTGTTTTTTTTACCTCCTCACCTCCCCCTTCTTTATTGATCGTCTACAATCTGTCAAAGACCGTAGGTGATCTGGACTCTTTTTTCGCAGGCGGATATCTTCTCCATCTTGTGCGTAAGTCGGTCGGTCATAAGATGTTCCCTTATCTTTAGTCACCGAGTTATCTGATCAAAAAAAAGTTGGCATGCCTTAATCCTTCTCTCTTTACGTCTGACGGCGGCAAAGGATTTTTTTTAATATAATCAATGGCATTATTGAATAAAAAAAAGAGAACCCATTGAGTTTTTTATTAAAAATTTATTTTTAAAATACTTTTGAAGGCTCCTGTTACACTGCTATATGGTTCACTGCTATATGGTGGTACAATTTGATTTTCAATTGAACGATTTAAAATTTTTTACTTTTCTATTTTTTTAGGGTCATCCGATTAAAAATTATTTTTTTAAGGTCTCTGTGCAATGACCCGTAGTGCAGTGGCGCTGGGCAAAGCACACCGCTCCTGCTCAGGAGCCGGTCGCGGGCTCGACCCCACGGGGCATCTCTCCTTTATAGAAGTTTCTTTTCGTTTCGAGTGTTTATCTTGAAAAAATTTATATGGCCTCGAGTCGGCTCGATCCCAGCTCCTCTAAGTTAGGTAACATGTCCAAAAGCACTGGACTATTGATATAACAAAAAAAGATATAATGGTCTGTATGTTGTGCATGGGGCTATTTTCTTGCTATCATCATGGAATGGATGCGTGGTGCTAGGACTGTCAACGGTTCGGATCTGGATAGACCCGTGCCCAAAGTGAATAGACTCAGACCCGATTCAGACCCAATAAAAGTAATAGATAAATGGATCGGGTCTTTGATCTACTTCTTATTTATTTGATGTTGAAAGATAAATAGGCCTGATATAGAATTTATTTATCTTAAATCTTTATGTGCCAGATAATTTGGTTTGATTTTAAGTCTAAATTCTAAAAAATTAGCTCACAAATTTTTGCAATATATGACAATAAAAAGTTTAATGGGTAAACGGGTATACCCAGACCCATAACTAACGGGTCCGTTAACAGGCCTAGGCCCAGTTTGACAGCCCTACGTGGTGCCTTTTAAATTGCCACTACCTTTCAACCATGTGCACACATAGACAAGACTTTGAGGCTTGTGAGAAGCCACCTTCTATAATGAGTATAAATAAATAAAGCACAGAATATCATGTGTATATTATTACTTTCTTATTAGGCTTAAATTCTAGATCTAGCCGTTGTATCAGAGTTTAGTTCCTTTTAATTTGGAGTTGGATCGAACTTCATCAATATTGAAAAATATATTTTAAAAGAAACTCCTCACATGTTACCTTTTTCGGTTCCTCATAGAAGCATTTAAGACTGTCAAAAGCTCTATTGGAAGGTCAAAGGTCTCAATCTTTTTGTATTGCCCTGCAGTTTTCGTCAAAGCCCATTAACCACTACTTCTACCCAATAAGCACAGCAGGAGAGAAACATAGAAGAAAGCATATAAAAAATAGAGCAGTAGAGTAGGAATTAATTGCCTATAAAGGAGATATTAATGCCAAATGTCTCACGGTGTACAGCAGAAGTGAGAAATGCTGCGTTTACGTCAAAGGCTAAGGACAGCAAACGAGGAAAATGAAACGTTTCTTTTCCCTGTCTATTAATTGCGTGTTAATGCCAAAACACATATTGATGTGCAGAAGTAGAAAACCCATTCATATACCTTTACTATTCACATCCTCTCCCCGTTTTTCTCTGTGCTATCGTCTTCCTCCTCCATCTTGGCTACGCCCTGCACTGCAACAGGGTCTCCGAATGGGAGCTACACTCATCAGTTTCTTTTTCGTCACGCCCTAACCTTTCATTCAGGTTATCTGCTTCACACTACACATTCTTCTCCTCATGTTGACTGTATTTTTTCCTCAATTATTTCCATTGTCGAGGTAAATCACCTATGTATTCCTCTGCTGCTGCATAATAGTGCGAAGAAGACGAACCGAAAAAGCGACAGGCGGCCGAGCATCTTTATCACGTACCACTCCCAACACCCAGGTGTGTATTTTCGTCTCACCCAGGTAACCTGCATCAACCAAAAAAGCCAACGTTAAAAAATGTGTTAAATGGTGCATTGAGAGCCTCTTTGAACCCTATGCACTTCTTGCCGTGCCTTATGGTTGACGATTGCCTCTACATCTATCCCTCATATAAATATGCCTTTACTTTCACAAACTAAAGTATGTGTATCTGTGTTTCATCGGTTAGTTTTTTTTCATGAATAGCATTATGATATTTGGACATGTCTTTGACCAATTTACACATAATAGGATCCGTGAATACGTGTTATTAGACTAAATAGCTTTTTTTAACAGATCATGGTATTATGACCACTAAGTTGTCATGCATGTTATACAAGTCCATCCATCCCTATATCCCACTCATTGCATGTAAATTGGTCCATATGTCAAGGAGAAGCTTTGCAGTTGCAAACCAGTTGAGTGAACTTAAATGATGCAACAAATAAGGATTTTTTGTAATCCCAAAAGATAGAGAGAAGTGTTTGGTTTATGGTTAGATGCAAAGAAAAATCTACACATAACATATAACATTATAAATGTCTCCTAACTGTCTTAAATACTTAACCTTATCTAGGGCATGAAATTGAGTAGAACATTGTAATCCGACATTGTGCTCTGACTTAATCAATCAAGCTAAACATCAATAGATACAAGTAAGTTCACCTGCCACTACATTTTTGTATTTTATCTACAAGCAGCAACACGGCACAGGTGAGTCTATTCTGTTTTTCCCTTTCTTCCTCCTCTTGAACCTTTTTCAACAGTAAGCCAAAAGAAATCCCTAAAAAGAGTCACTAGGGAGTGAGGCAACGTGCACACTATAAATACTCGGTTGGATCATAATGTAGAATGAATGGGTTTTTTGCCATCAAAATTTCATCATGGCAACATCCGCTGAGTATTCCTGTTTGTAGAAGTTCAATTTCAACTGGACTCTCCAATGCACTCATGTAGATAATGACAGAATGACCCCACCCTCTATATCATAAAGAGAACCAACTCCATGATTGTTGCTTTCCTTTGAAACTCCTGAAATCAGAACGTGCAAAAGTAGACACCCATTTTATAACTTCCTTTGATGATGACATGAGATAGCCCATTCTTCCCTTTTCTCCTCATTGCTACTTTTTTAAGTTAAGTGCCTTCACCACTAATCTATCCAACAATTTCCACTCGACTTGAACCCCCAATATAACTCCCCAAAGAACACATGCACACCCACGGTGAATCCAACCATTCTTCCAACAGAACACTTAACTTAAAAATTAAGAAATAAATGTAAAAGCATAATTTTTAACCTAATATGGCTTGACACTAAAATTAAACATTCATCAAGTAATTTCCAATGGATTTGCTTGGACAGCAGTCCTACATTGCACAAGAACTTAAGAAATTGGACTTAGGGGGAAGGAGAATCCCAAACGAAAACACTGAGTGAAAGAGTTCAAAAGGAATATACACTAGAGTGTTTTGATGTGCTAAGCTCACGAGAATATTTGCTAGCTTTAGCTCCACACAAGAAGCAATGACATCAACTGCACCAAAAATTGACTAAATAAACAAAGAAGGAACCATAATCTTTCTTTGGCTCCACACAGAAGCCCACAACAGCAGAGCGTTTGGTATTACCTGTAGAGCACAACACCAGGTTGGATGATTCAGCTTGATTTCTTTTTATTTGCATTCAAATTCGCTCCAACCTGTTAGTGGAGCTTAGGAAATGGACAATCTGATAGTCCTTTTATTTTTTTAAAGCCTACTTAGAACCCGTTCAAGACTGAATCTTGAACCTTCAAAATTTCCTCTAACCACAGAAAACATATTCTTCCTGCTGTCTCCCATCTTATCCAAACATTCCTCTAACCCTAACCCCTTCAAGCTTTTAGAACCCGTTCAAGACTGAATCTTGAACCTTCAGTTTGTTCATTCTTTTTTTTTTATTCTTTCTCTTTTTGAAGTATAATCTAATCTATTCCCTTTTATCTTTTTAAAGCCTACTTAGAACCCGTTCAAGACTGAATCTTGAACCTTCAAGATTTCCTCTAACCACAGAAAACATATTCTTCCTGCTGTCTCCCATCTTATCCAAACATTCCTCTAACCCTAACCCCTTCAAGCTGTTAGAACCCGTTCAAGACTGAATCTTGAACCTTCAGGTTGTTCATTCTTTTTTTTTAATTCTTTCTCTTTTGGAAGCATAATCTAATCTTTTTTTTTTTTCCGGCAAGGTTTCCTATTGGTGGCAAAAATCTCTCTCTCACCTATGTGTGATGCAAATGATCTCTCTATCTCCCTTGCTATGATATACAAATGTACCCTAAAATCTATTAAATTTATCAACCTGTTCAAAAGTGGAATCCCCCCTCCACTATCCTCTCTGTCACTATATAAGACAAAAATTAATAAATCATAACAAAGACTTGAAGTCGCAATCTAACACTAATTTGAAATACTCTCATATATTGTAGAAGACATTTCCTCAAACTATGAAATGTTGTCATCTATTATATCAAAACAAGGTGGTTAATATCTGCTCTTAAGCCATTCATTTTTGAAAAGTTGTATAAATTTGTCCTACAATGTATGTTATTATGTAGTCCAACCCAATAGTCCCATGCCATAACAAAAATCTCACTGTCACTCTCCAATCCCCGTAGTCCAACCCATGTCTTAACAAAGACCTAAAGCTATGGCTTACACTATTATGAAATGTTGTCAACTATTCTAGAAGACATTTCCTCAAACTACGAAATGTTGTCAGCTACAAATTTTGAGAATTCAGCACATATCTATTATGTAAATATACATGTATTATGATGCATTCTAACACTAAATGTTATTTTGATTTTTCATTCTATATTGAGAATTCTATCCAACCACACCCCCCTCCAGGTATTATTTAAGTTATATATTTAAACTATATCGTATACTTATTTAAGCTATGCATTTATTACTATCACAAACTTAAAATCACAGTTGTTTGCCAAAAAAAAAACCTCTAAGATGAAAACACTTCTTACGTGATTGTGCTTGGGTGACACGTTCCGCAGCCAATCCAAATTCTGTAAGCATGCCATTTTCCTGTTAAGATATTAACAAGGTATTAGTTGCTGGGTAGGAGAAAAAGGTATTTACCACTTATCTAGCAGCATGTTCTAGATAAAGCCATAAATGTTTTACAAAATCCTCAGAACCATAACTCATTATTAAAAATTCAAAGGGTTGTATGATAAGGTTCACTAACATGCAGTGCTTTAGGCTGTGTCTTTGCTCTTGGCATAAAAAAATTTATGATAACTGAAACCTTCAAGCTTTAAAAGGTAAGTTCATTGAACATCAGAAATGATTAAGACATCCTATAGTCAAAACATTGTCTTACAATAATACCAAAACTCACGAAGCCTATAGTAAAAAACCCTCAAGATCACAACACACCCACCCCAATGATCCTATCTTATTTTATCCAGAAAATCAAATAAGGAGTTAACAGCCAAGGATCATTGATTGAGATCTTAACTATGATGTAAATATACATGGATTATGAACCTATTTTTCTTTTCACTATATCCTCTTCCTTTCTTTACACACTGCCGTGCTTTTAAAAAAAACTTTACACGCTGCGAACAATAATCTCCAGAACAAAAAGAGAAAAGAAAAAACTGGATACTAATGTGAACACCAATTAATGACATGCGAAAAAAAGTGGGTAAGACAATGATTTAGCAGTATATAAGTTATGGACAGTCATTTTAGAATATTGCTCTCTTTTCTATTTTAGGCGATGAGATGAGATACATGGCTCCTACAGTAATACTTATTTTTCAAGATGAACATGTCATTTACACTAACGGAAATCAATCAATTACTGTCGAATTTAAAATTAAAACTCCTGTACTCGGTATTGAATCAAAAGAAAAAGAAAAACACACATGTAAATTTCTTTATACTAACTTATACTATGCCACGTGCAATTTCGCTATAGACTTTCAATTATGTAATTTGTAAGGTGCATATTCATCAGTTTTTTCATATAATCTGTGTCCATTATAAGATTAAATAACCAAACCTACAAAATAGATGTACTAATGTGCTACTTATAGCTGTAGGTATTTCGCAAATCTTGGCATTCTCATAATGGATTTAATCATTATCATTTATTGTCCTTTTTTTGCCGCAACTTATTATATTGCTGATGGTCATAGCTTTTTCTTTTCTTTGTGGCTGTGTAGTCCAAACGAGCTGCTGCGAAAGGCAGCATGGGGCGAGCATTTCGGACATCTACAGCTATAAACACCCAGGATTGTTTGTAAACTCAATAATTCATGACCATGGTAACTTAGTCATCTTGAAGAGTTTCTACTACGCTAAATATTTTCTTGATTATAGCTTCAAAGAATTCATAGTAGTATCATACCCATGGTGTAACTTGCACTTTTGTTCTACATCTTATACGGGATTAATCACAACATAAGATGAACTATACAAAGTACCATAAATCTATATTTAATTATAAAAACTATATACTTACAAAAACATATATCACATTACGCATAAAACTTATGCTCTCTACCATAAAACTCAAGAAAACGTTGAATTCTAATATCTGAATGTGGCAATGTGAAAATGCAAACTGTGAATGAGATATGATAATAGTTGTTATACTGACCCACAGTGCTGCACTGAAGGTCAGTGCAGTGGATTAAATTTTGTTAATTGTACTGAGGGTGAGTGATGCACGGAGGGTCAGTACACTGGCACATTTGTAAATAAATCTTATTGTACTAATTTTAGTTAAAATCATCTTTTAGAGGCCATTTAAATAAGTACAAATTTTCACAAGTGATTTTGTAATGTAATAATCTGACTGCAGATGAAAAACTAAAGGTAAACTTAAAATTCTATGTAACTGATAATGCCATTATTTTTTTAACTTTAAAATATTTTTCCATTGCTTAAAAAAAAATACTTTTCAATTATTCAAACCTATTCCCATTTTCAAATGCTCACCTTACTTATCAACTTTTGAAAAATACCTTCTTCTCTTACTATTTATACCTTTTCAGATACTTTTTAAACACTAATGATATTCTAAACAATACAATGTAAGAATTATGTCTTTCCAAATAAACCCTTACTCTAACGTATATAGAAAAAGTAGTAGTTAGTATTATGCATGAAAGATCCTTTATGTTACCCCTGTCGAAAAAATGCCGACGCACAACATTTTGTTATTATTTTATGTGTTTCTTTCTCTATGTATCCACGGCAACACACCTTGAATCACATACATACAAGGGTTTATTTGGAAAGACAATAGCCTCCCAGATCAAACACATACAAAAGAAAAATACAGAGAATAACAAAAAACATGGGAATAGATAATAGCCCCACAGATCGAACGCCACACCAGAGAAAAATGAATGCACACAACCTGTTTAAATTAAGGTCACAATACTCTTAGTCGAAATCTCAATGTTGAAACTTGGGAAGAACATATTCTAAACCATATCTAAAAAAATTGTATAACAAAACCCAAGAAGGACCTGCATTGTGATTGACAGAGGGAAGTGGAAGATACATGACCTCGGAGCTGTAATAAACCATATCTAGAAAAATCGTATAACACAACCTGCTAAACATTCAAACTGAGGTACTTCTTAAAATTTATAAAACAAATCGGTTCATGCCAGGCTCAGGATCATCAATAGATGCGAAGGGATAGAAATCGGGGGGAACAAAAAACTGTATACAATAAATTTTAACTTTAAAAAGTAGCCAGTAGACGCGAAGGCATAGAAGTCGAGGGGAGAAAACTTGTATACCTGATGCCATGTGGGTGAGCCCGCAGTTGAATGGAGAGAACAAACAGCTCAAAAGCATCGATCTGCACAGTGCCCCCATTATTCGATCAGAAAAGAGCATAAAACTCCATGAAACATCCACATAACATTACAACCCAAAGTCCAAAATAAAATTCAAAGGGAGAATAGTAAACAAAAACTTATACCTCCGAGCTACCTGGTTCAAATTTATCACCCTCGGAAGTCAGAATCCTCCTGCATGTGTAAATGGGCAGCCCCTGGTCAAGCCTTATGCTCTCCTGCTCATACGTTAATGAGATGAGATGTTGTTTCACAAAGCAAGTAGATCGGGGAAGCTATGGTGGAAATTAAAACATCTTTCAAAAGATCCCTATTTGGAGAATCAACAAATGCCATGACAAATCTGGAGAAAAAATGATATTTCAAAAGAGGAGGAGGAAAAGGTGTTACCTTTAGGCGATCTTGGCTCTCCTTGATGCATTCTTCCTAGATCCCTATCTCTGTCTCTCCCAACAAACGTGGTGCAGGATGACGAGGACGACATGGGAGGACCGACAAATCGGAGGCTCGGAGGCGGAGGCTAGCGGCGGATGGGCGTGCTGAAGGTCCCCTGGAGGAGGCACTGGCGTTGACGGGGGGCACTGGCAGTGGAGGATAGCAAATATACAGTGGAGGGGGGCGCTGGCGGTGGATGGGGTCGCTGGCATTAGAGGGGAGCTATCTGTGGCGGAGGGGAGCTCTCTAGCGCCGCTGGTCTGGTGGAGGCTCGGAGATGGTGGCTAGCGGCGGAGGGGCCCGCTAATGGTCCGGCGGAGGGGAGGCGATGGCGATGGCGATGGTGATGGCGATGGAGGGGAGCAAATCTACTCCCAGTGGAGTGGTGCGCTGGCGGTGGACGGAAGCTTCTGCAGCTGAGGAAGAGTCTCGCGAGCACCGCTGGTATGGTGAAGAAGAGCGGAGGGGAGGGCTCTAGCAACGCCGGTGTTGTGGAGATGGGAAGGGTTTCACAGCCCTTAGCCCCAACCGTCCTTCCCCTTGGTGACTCTATCTATTGCTCTCCTCTCTCTATGTTGTCATCTAAAGCGTAGGGTACGGTGCTCTGATGCCAGAGCAAACTGTTGACAGCTGTAATTAGGTCGCTAGATGAAGTTGCCAGCTGCGAGTACTATGGCGTCTTTCGATTTAAACAGGTTAAATATTTATATGCTAATTTTTATTTATTTTTATATTTTTTACATAAATAATTAATTGTATTATTTATATAAAATAATGAATTTTAAAATATTCATTTTAAATTTATTTATGTACATTTTGCTCTCATTAACTATTTTATATTAATTTAAAATTTTCTGAGGTTTAATTTTTATATTTTATCAGTTGTTACCATGATATTAAATGTGTTAATAACTCATTTGTAATTCCTTTATGCACATTGTGCTCTGTCATTCTCTATATTTTGTGTAGATAATTTAATATATTAGTGTCATTAGAAAGCTCACGCAAGAATTTTCTTTCTAATCAGAATTTTTTTCCTATATGTTAAAAATTTAACAAACTCAATTGTAAGCTCACCAAGTGCAAATCGTTAAATCAAAATTATATTTTTTTATCACATATATAATTATGTACTCAAACATCTAATTATGATAGTATCTATTTAAAGTGCAAGTGATTATCTTACAAGTGCTACCCATTAAGCATAACGTTTTTGTGTATAATTTTTTTAAGCATATACTATTACATTTTAAAATTTAGATGATTTGTGTTACTTCATATTTAATGTTTCAACAATATTTATTCATTAAAGTTCAAGTGATGACCTTGCAAGGCCTACATGTAACAAATATCATTTACATGATTTGTGTTACTTCATATTTAATATTAATAATTTTCATCTTCATTGACAGCATAGATGTGTAAACTATTGCTGAGAGGAAGATGTACGTCACGATGTATCCAATTTGCGTTATCAAATATTGATTTCAAAACATAAAGTAAAAAAGTTAAAGAGATGATTTACTCAAGATGAGAAAGACATTGAGAGATGGTGACATTTAATAATTATATATGTAAATCACTAATGATAAATTTAATGTTTATAATCATTTAATAATTATACATATAAATCAATAATGATAAAATAGTATATATTATATATTCATTTAATGCTTACATGTGTTTAAAGTAGTATCGTATTATCGATGTTAATTTTTTATTAATGATCATTTTTATTATATAATAGCATCTAAAAAAGCAACATTTGTTTGAATTATCATTAATGTAACATTAATGTATTATCTAAATAAATAAAAAAGATAATGTCAAACTAAATGTTAATGATAATGTTTGAATAATATTAAAAAATAGTGTTCAATACAAAAACAAATATTAAACATTTAATGTTAATGTTTCAATAATATTGGTAATAAATACAATTTAATTTAATATTCCAAAATAACTTGAATAACAAAACTAAAGATGTCTTAAGACTGATTTTATCTTTTTAATATTTATTTTTCTAACAAAACATATATTTAACTATGTTGAAAGAATACTTATTTACATAATATATATTTTAAATAATTTAAGGAATTATAAAATTACATAATATATTTTATTATGTTGAAAGTATACTCTTATTGGCAGTAAAATTTGTTAAATTGTATATTCTTTAAGAATTATATACATACAAATCATGGGATTTGTTTGAATGTTGAATACTTTAACATTTAAATATTATCTATACAAATATATATATATATATATAATTGCCCTAAAAGTACACAATATATTTAATATTTTCATATAATCATAATTTAATAATACAAGTATTAAATTATTTAATAATATAATTTAAAATAATCAATTGATTAAGCATTCTTATGATATATCCCTCCGTTTATTCATTCTTTTCATTTATAATATTAATATGTTAAAAATATCCAATACACTCTTGACATATTTTCTGTTTTTTCAGCTTATAATAATAAGCAGTTACATTCAAGTATAGGTAATTATTAACTCTTTTTATATAAAATGGCAATCCATTTTGAAATCTTTTCAGTGCATCTATTGGTTTAGCTTTGCATGTCTTATATGCTACTCAAAAAAATAATATACATATTTATTATTTCTCTTTAATAAAAATATAGCATGTTTATTAATTAGCTCATTTACTTCTTTCATGTATTTTCTTAATCTATTCAATATATTCAATTTAAAATTATGCATACTTTTATGATGCTTAAAGTATTCGTTAATTTAATTCGTTCAGTTATACTTTTGTTCATTATATTCAAAAATGACATTCATTTTTTTATTTCATGGCAGGAAGAGAACTATGCAGAATCTTATGAACCACACATTGCTTATGAGAATGTAGAAATATTTATTATATCAATCAATATGATTGTTTATTATTTAGAATGTTGAGATTTTATTAACTTTAACCAATTTTAATATAATTTTATTTTCTATTGTATGACTCTTTATCTATAACTGTTGATAATATTTTTTATTCTACATCATTGAACAATATAACACCATTTAAAAGATCTTCAAAAGATGAAAATGAGAGATTTCATATGGAAGATGTTATCACTCCTTAACAATCGTATATCAAGAAGAAGAAGATTGTTAAAGTAGAAGAAGACAATAATCCTTAAAATCAATTAAGGAATGGATGGAGTTGTCTTTTTTTTTTGAAAGTTTATAGATATGGTCTTCAACAAATTGTATTTATGGTTGATGTATATGTTTTGAAAGTTTTACTTAACAATGTCGTTGTTTTTATTTTATATTTGAAGATAAATATTATCTATAAATTAATAGATATTTTGATATATTAATTAGTTTAATTTATTTAAATCAATATTATTTCGTTAACTTAAAATTAAATTTAAATTATATAAACAAATTAGTAGAGGGATATAAGAGGGAAAAAGCAAGGGTAGCTTGAAGAAAAGGTTGGACCAGGAAACGGAGAGGCCAGTTGTTACGTGAAGAGACAACAGAACAAAGGCGGCACATGAGAGAACACACGTATGAACCAGGGTGAGAAGTACGAAGCCTAAATCGGACAACTAAAAGAACTGGCCACAAAAAAACCCGTTGCGTGCTTCTGATAGATGGAGAAATGCTTGTTACACTGCGGCCTCAGTGCAAGACACGTCCATCCGATCCCAAGGATCGAATGACCAGTCCACTTTCTATGCCAGCTTCCTAGTAGGAAGTAGGGCATTTATTTTTTTAGTTATTTTATTTTATTTTTTTGTTTTTTAAGACATTCGATAAAAAAATTCGATGGTACAGTCGAAAAATTCAGGTAAACCTTGAACTACCTATATATATTTTTTAAAAAAGATTCTTTTTACATGCAAATTGAGGTATGTATCAATTTGTTTTCAAAAAAGTTTACAACCGGCTCAAGGCCAATT
Organism: Zantedeschia hybrid cultivar; assembly: GCA_030544215.1. Classification (NCBI taxonomy): domain Eukaryota; kingdom Viridiplantae; phylum Streptophyta; class Magnoliopsida; order Alismatales; family Araceae; genus Zantedeschia; species Zantedeschia hybrid cultivar. The sequence goes on from JARZZO010000002.1 coordinate 6,419,940, forward strand.
CGACTTCCCAACGATACTGTCAGATTTTTTATCGAACGTTTTTAAAAAATAAAAATGCTCCACTCTCTACTTGGCAGGAAGTAGGTGCACTTGGGGGGAGGGGGGACAGTGCAAGCCATGTTGCCTCCCTCAGCATCCCTGCATCACGTTCTTTTATTTTATCATTCAATTTTTTTTATTTTTTTTAGACGTCCGATAAAAAATATGAAGGTACATCCAAAAAGTCAACCCAATTGTATTTTTTCAAAAAAAATAAATTTGGTACTCACCTCAAAATTTGTGCAATAAAAAAAAATTGTTTTAAAAAATATATAGTCGGGTCGAACCCGACCTGATCTATCTAGATGTACCTTCGAATTTTTGATTGGACGTCTTAAAAAAAAATATATATATATATATATATATATTATGCAGTGCCGTCCGATCATCACTAAGATCGAACAGTACCGAGGGATGTAATGCAAGTCCCCCCTTCCCCTCAGTGTAGCAAGCATTACTGTAGTGCACTAAACCGAACAGTATAACAAGTATCTCTCCTTAGAGTTCAGATCGTCTCAGTACAACATTGGACTGACTCCAGCAGTAACTAATTTCAGGGTGCCATATGTAAAATAGGTTCGCCACTCGAGATCATCCCACCGAAGTTGGCAACTTTTTATTTGTTATTGATTGAGCAGGTTTTCAATATAACGCAGAACACTTAAATAGTACAAAAGTGCAACCATAATTTAAATCATTGCACGAATATCACATTGGGGTGTATTTTAAATTATGATTGTAGTCTTGTGCTCTTGATAGTATTTAAGTATTTTGTATTGTATTAAGTTGAGGTGTATTTGAAATTATGGTATAATTTTGTGCTCTTGATAATATTCAAGTGTTCCGTGTTGTATTAAGTTTGAGTATTTTAAATTATAATTGTAATCTTGTGCTCTTAGTAGTATTTAAGTCTTCTATAATGTATTGAAAACATGTTGAACTGAGAATAAAGAAAAAAATTATCAATTTCGTTAGATGCTTCTAGAATGGCGAACTTATTTTACGCATGACATCTTAAAACTGATTACTGTTGGAGTCCGATCCAATGTTGCACTGAGACGATACGAACTCTTCTCCATATAATGTTATAGATAGATGAGCGCCGCTAGCATGACGAGATTTTTTTCCCCATATTTCTTACCCCTAACAAGGGAAGAGTCTAAGGGCTTTTTCACAAAATCACATATAGCAGTTAATGTAAAACTAAAAAAAGATGCCAATGCTATGCAGCCACGTAAGATGGGTAAAAAAAAGTGGGGAATAAATCCCGTGCTCCAAGCATTTCCCTGGATAGATATAACACCCCGTGCTCTCCGGGCCTTGTGTCCGATGGACATATTGGCCCATCTGGATTTGTGATTGGGCCGAGATTTGTAGCGTGGGGGGTGGGGGTTTTACTCCCGCAGCCGTCTTCTTCTTCTTCGAGCCGTTCCTGTTCGGTTTCGGACAGACAAGGGAGGGATCTCCGTTTTGTTCTTCCCTTTGCCTCCCTCCTTGCGAGAAAAGCCGCAGTAGGGCGGAGAGAGAGAGAGAGAGAGAGAGAGAGGGATGGGTTGGGTCAGCGAGAGCCTGGATTCCATCAGGTCGCTTCAGATCAGGCAGGTCCTCACGCAGATCGTGAGCCTTGGTGCGAATTCGATCCCGCTATGCTCTTGTTTCATTCGAAAGATCTCACCTTCCTTCCGAATTTGACGATCCCCTTTTCCGTTTCCTTTTTTTTTAATTGAATGGTCGCCGGTCGATATTTTTAGGGTTTTGTCCCGTTTTACCTCAAAAATCTTGTGTCTTTTGGGAGTGTTCGAGAGTACGTGTGTAGATTCTCGGGCTTCACCTCTGGGTATAGTGCTCGTGTCTTCTTTTCTAAAAAAATTCACCATGTTTTTCTTTTTGAATGTTTCGCTTTTTCTCCGTCCCCTGTAAACGGCGATCTTTTTAGGGGGATTCCATGATCAGAACTTTCTGTTAGGGTCTGTAATTTGATTTCTTGTAATTCTCCCTTATGAGTATCTCTTGACCTTTTTTTTTGGGTGATATTTTCTTCAGTTGCCACTATCCATCCGTGGGAAGGAAATTGGTTAGATTCTACTTTATAGTAATGGGGATTTACTGTTGTGACATATCAGTGGAGTAGACAATAACAGGGAGATGATTCTAAGTGGCCTTCCATAGAGCTTGAGTCTGCATCATTACTCTGATAAAGGGAATCCCAAGTCCACTCTTTTTGTGTCATCAACTTTATTTTATTAGATTAAGATCACGTTGGGGCCACCTTTACAAGGAAATAATGTTGTATGTTATGAATGTATTATACATAAATCCAGGTGACATGGAAATGCATGAAATGTAGCTTGTTGCAAGCAAAAGAAAAGATTAACCAATTTTTCTTTTAATTTTTTGTTCGCTAATGCCTCAGTTTATAAGATTTCATCACATGCATACATATCTCTTTCTTATCAGTATCCATTATTCTCTTTATATATATATATATATATATAAGTAGTATTATCTTATGCTTCTCCATAAGTTCATCTGCTGTTGTCTCTCCTCTCCTTCTATCTCAATGTTTTAGATATTGTGGTAATAGGGCCTAACTGAATGCAAGTTGCCATTTGCAGCTGTATAGCTGGTATTTATGAATTACCACTGCCTATGCAAGAGGGCTATCACCCTTTTTCGGCCCCTTCTTTCGCTCACCAAACTAACTGCATGTAGTTCATACAAACTTAGTTCTATTTCCTTTTTTTTCACTAGATTAGTACTAACTCTTGGCAATCTTTTCTTCCTGGAAACCAGAAAATCATTGGAGCTTTCGAGTGTTCAATGATGTGTTGCATGCATTGAAGTGTCTATGTGCATGTAAATAATGTTTTGCATGTTTGATGCATCAGGCATGATCGTGACTTCGGCATTGATAATATGGAAAGGCTTGATGTGTGTCACTGGCAGTGAATCACCTGTTGTGGTTGTTTTATCTGGGAGCATGGAGCCAGGCTTCAAGAGGGTGAGCCATGATTAATACTTTGAGGCGAGGATGCCAATGTCTGTTTTATCTTCAGTTAGAAAATGTGAATTGTTGTGGTTTGTGGTGAATTAGGATGAACTGGGCTTAATCATTTTGGGTATATCCTGTGATTCAAATAGTTTTGAGACTTCATTTTTTTTCATATTTAAACTGATTCTAAATATTTAATGAACATGTATTTTCAGGGGGACATCCTATTTCTGCACATGAGTAAGGATCCTATTCGTGCTGGTGAAATCGTTGTATTTAATGTTGATGTAAGTCTCCTCGTATTCTCAATGCAATGGCTTTAAATAACTTAGTTATAGTTAATGCATCTTTTCTGTCATCGTTAATTCATGAAAACAGGTTTGTCTCTGCTATTTGCTTCTGTTGCTTAGATTAATTTTGCCCGAGGGCATTAATAAACTGCTTGTTTGATTGGATTGGTACACACATACTTCTATATCCTAATAAATCTTTTAACAGTAAATAAGGTCTAGGGAGCTGAAACTTTCAAGGAGTTCTTGGGAGATTGCAAAGAAGCTGCTGCTTCCTTGTAGGAGTACTGGAAGCTGTTGTGAACAGGATATTGAATTTGAAGATCTTTGTGTGCAATTCTTAGGGAAAACCAGCATGCTTTGGATGTTTGTTTGTTTCTAGTGAAGGATTCACAAAAGATACAATTTGGATAGCATTTTTTTTAAAGAAGAAACGGCAGGAAGTAGGACAAGGGTAAGCTTCACCGTTACTGATAGTAGGGCTTTAGATGCAGATTTTCTTGAACAGGAAAGAGAACTAAGAAGCATAGCATGCCCTCTAAAAGAGCATAAATTATATGACAGGCAGATGAAGGAAGAGGAAAAGTAAAAGTAGCAACAACAACCTCTAGAAGTGGAAAGAGAGGACGTAAGCCAAAAAGGGAAATGTAGAGATCAAGTATATGGATGAGAGAACATAAAGTCTATCAATTCTAAACAGAAAGAAAAACAGTTCAACATCATTAAAGTGATGAATTACATGGAGTTTAATAATGAGTGGATGGATAGTGGATTGTGTTAGAGCCGCATTATTGTAGCATAACTACAGGCATTCCCAATAGAGAGCTGTTTTCTCCTATGTTCTTCATGTTGCTGATACAAGTTCTCAGGTTTTCATTTGGAGAGTTTCTTATGGGAGACTTCCCACGTGAGACAGATTGACGGCATTTATGGTGAGGCTAGATGGGACTTGTACTGTTCGTGGACAGGCCTTAGAGACTTTGGATCACCTTCTCTTCACTTGTCCCTTCTCTAGAGAATTGTGGGCATTGGTTCTGGGTGCCTTCAATTGCACCCATTCATTCTCATGTCCACAGGAGATCGGGGGGTATGTTCAGTCGTTCTACACCAGACTCCTTGCAGGGGAGGACTTCCAGAGGCCCACTATTGCTGATGACCTCCTGCCACAGTTGTTGGAAGGTGAGAGGGGTGCTCTCACTGTCCCTTTTACTGAAAATGAGATTCAAGGGGCTGTTATTTTCACTTGGAGGGGACAAAGGCCCTGGGCTAGATGGTTTCCCTAGTTCTTCTGCATTGTTGGTTTATTGTCAAGGACTGTATTTGTAAGGCTATTTGGGAGTTTTTAGGAAGGGAGGGCACACCTTTGGAGGCATCAACAAGACGTTCCTTGTTCTTGTCCCTAACAAGTAAAGGAGCTGACACTCTTGGGGATTATAGACCCATTAGCCTACTTAATGGAGTCTATAGGATCATCTCTAAGCTGCTTGCAGTGTGACTTGAAAGTATGATGGATAGGTTGATTTCTCACAACCAAGGAGCTTTCATTAAGGGGAGGCAAATCTATGAGAACTTCCTTGTGGACCATGAGTGCATCCATTTAATGAAGCAGAAGAAGAAGAGAGGGCTGGTACTAAAACTAGATTTTGAGAAGGCGTATGACAGGGTGAATTGGAACTATCTCCTCTAGGTCTTGCAAAAGATGGATTTTGGTGACACATGGGTGAGATGGATTAGAACATGTATTTCTTTAGCCACATTTGTAGTCCTTGTGAATAGAAGCCCGACACCGTATTTCAATAGCGAGAGAGGTCTCTGGCAAGGATACCCACTTGCCCCTCTCCTGTTTGTCTTGGTGGCCCATGTTCTTAGCAGGATGTGGGAGCGAGCAGGGGTAGCTTCTCTAATTTCTAGCTTTAGTGTGTCTCCACAGGGTATGTAGGTCACTCACTTGCAATATGTAGATGACATATTTTGTTTTTATTTGGCAGAGAGGACCAACTCTTCAATGCTAGGTTTGTCCTGGAGTGGCTGGATGAGGTGATAGGGCTTATAGTAAATTTATTATAGAGTCAACTCATTAGGGGTGAATATGGAGGACTTTGTTATCCACAAAGCGGCTTTTATACTGGGGTGCTGTGTTGGAGAGTTTCCTCTTTCTTACTTGGGCCTCCCCTTAAAATCCCCAGGAGTCTAAGGAAAAGGGATTGGCAATTAGTGGTGCAGAGATTTGAAGGTAGGTTGGCATCTTGGAAAGGCAGGTTGCTCTAGTATGGGGGAAGACTTGTGCTATGTAACTCAGTCCTGGATAGGCTTCCTATTTATTTCCCCTCCATCTTTAAAGTTCCTAAAGGGATCCTCAAGAAGCTTGACTCCATCAAGAGCTGATTTTTCTGGAAGGGGAGTGATCAACTCAAGAAAGGTGGACATGACATATGCTAGGGCAGAGTATGTAAGAGCAAGGAAAATGGGGTATGGGGATCAAAAGCCTAGATGAGGCCAATATCACTCTTCTTACCAAATGGTTTTGGAAGGTGGGGACTAGAAGCACTAGTTTGTAGGTGGATGTCATTAGGCACTTATATTATCCTAGGGCAAGGATATGGGATGTATTACCCCCTATCATGCATAATCTATCTCTAGTTTGCAAAGGAGTCCGCTTATGTTTTGATGTCCTCTAAGTTGGTACACAGATTGTTTTGGGTGATGGACAAACATGCCTTTTCTGGATGGACAATTAGTGTTTGGCTTGTCCTCTCAGTGAGGGATTCCTGAGATTCTTTGTTGTCTCCTCTCAACCACTACAATAGTATCTCAGGTGTATGACCTTGATCAATCAGGGGGTGTGTGGGCACCTACTTTTAGAAGACACAACTCAAGGAGGATGAGGTGGAGGACTTTTGTCTACTTCTTGGTTTGCTTGTAGGATTTCAAGCCTAATTGTTCCTCTTGTGATTACTGGCGGTGCAGATGGGAGATCGATGGACCTTCTCGGTTTATAATATATGTTGTAACATCCACATTAAAAAAAAGAACCTTCTCTGTAATGACCTGGTCACGAGTCAGGCAGGAGGAGAGGGCTAGTCATAGGAAAAGGACTACCTGCAAGTGAAGTGGTGTAGAGCTGTCATGGTGTGGAGCTACCATTGTGTCTGGGGGTTGGGGCGGAAATGAATTGGATTAGTCCTGTATCAAAAAATGGAAAAAAAGTTAATGGGCTATATATGTGGGATTTGTATCAATAACTTATGAGGCGCCTTTTAGGGATAAAATTGTGTGAACTTAGCTCAAAGCGGACAATATGTCACGAGGGTCGGTATCGGGCCATTACAGAATGGTATCAGAGTAGGACCCGAGCAATATGATACAACCTGGTTCAAGGATGAACCATGCTGAAGCTATTGAGCCTGTAATGACCCAGTCACGAGCCAGGCAGGAGGAGAGGGTTATCCACATGAAAGGGTTACCCACAAGTGAAGTATTGTGGAGCCGCCATGGTGTTTTATCATTGCGACTGGGGGCTGGGGTGAGAATGAACCGGATTAGTCTTGCATCGAAAAACGAAAAAAAGTTATTGGGTAATATATGTGGGATTTGCACCCATAACTTAGGAGGCGCCTTTTGGGGACAAAACCGTATGGACTTGGCCCAAAGCAGGCAATACCTCAGAAGGGTTGGATCAGGCCGTTACAATATTGATCCCACAATTGAGCTTTTGTCATAATTAATCTTCATTCCTGAAATGCGCTCATAATTCTTCAAAACAAATAGCAGATTTCTCACTTGCTCCACTCCTCCCTCCATACATATAAGTGTATCATCAACGTATTGCACATGAGAAATCGTAGCCTCTGTTTTAAGAATTGTAACTCTGTAAATCCAACCTTCACTTTCAGCTTTCTTGCACATCCCATGAGCACATTAGCTACCATGATGAATAAATATGGGGATATCGGGCCCCCCTGCCTCAAGCCTCTAGAACTTTTAAAATATCCTACACTTCCATTGAAAATGATGGAGAATTTAGCATTAGAAAGACAATCCTTCAAGATATCAATCCACTCCAATGGAAAACCATGAAGTAGCATTACATTGAAGAAGCACTGCCAAGAAATCCTGTCATATGCCTTGTTAAAATCTAATTTGATGAGTAGACCCTGTTTCTTAGCTTGCCTCATTGAAACACTGACCTCATGAGCACTTAGAAATGCATGAAATAACTTCCTTCTAGGAAGGGAAGCATGCTGATTCTCCTTTGTTAACTTTCCCACAACTTTCTCAAGTCTATTGGCTAAGATTTTAGTGGAAATCTTATAAGTCCCATTCAGAAGACTTATAGGCCTGAAGTCCTTCACCTCCTGAACTTCCTCTTTCTTTGGTAGCAGCACAATAAAAGTCTGATTGACAAACTGCCCTCCTTTCTTCTCATCAAACCAATCCCTCACTGCATTCACCACATCTCTTTTAACTACATCCACATCTCTTTTGCGGTAGAGTAAGGAGTGGGCCAGCTTTTTGTGTTTTGTTCCTACCTGCAGGTTCTCCCTTTTGTCGGCCCTGGAGAGGAAGCGGTTTAGTCACCTTCTTGGTGTCCTTTTGTATATGGATTTTTTGAGAGCTTTTCATCTCTTATGCATGTATATCTCTTCCTTTTTATTAATATATTTTGTGGTATGATCCACTTGAAAAAGAAAACCCTCAGCACTGTGGAACAAGGCTAGCATGCTGGGACTATAGAAGCTGTCAGGATGGGTATGTGGATGTGATGGCTATTTGTTTACATTTTGCTACTGATGCGGCTCTTTTCTCATCATGTAGTATGAACATGGGCCTTGCTCCAATACCATATTGTCATAACCTGATTTGACCCTTGCGACTTGTGAGATGATGTTTGCCTTTTGCCAAGTCTGCATGGTTTTGTCCCTGAGGGCATCTCACAAATTATAGATCCAAGACCCATATTTATAGTTTGTACTTTTTCTTGCTTTCAGATATGGGACTCATCTGATTCATCCCCATCTCACCCCTAGACGTGGTAGCAGCTCCATGCCATGGTGGCTCCACACCGTCATGTTTTTCACCTTTATAGGCAACTAGCCCTTTTTCACGGATAGGCTCTTCCTACTGTCCAGCTTGTGACCATGTCATGCAGATTAGCGGATTATTTCAATTGATTTAAAAGTGACCGAGTGGAATGCAAATGTTAGTCTGTTGGTACAGGCAGTCTCTGCACAACTAGAAATGGCTAAAATATTTGGGAATTGGATTGTTCCTGCAATGTAGTGTGCTTTCTTGGTGGGAAAGATAGTGTATGATCTCTGTCCTTGATCCCTCCTGCATCCAGATTTCTGTATGTAACCTCATCCGCACCTAATACCTCGACGTCTTTATTATCCTGAACCATGCATGTGCTTCAGGTCAATTTCATAATATAGATTCTGATCTTCTTGACCGGGGGGCTGTGGTTGACACTGATTGATTCTATCACGTAAAAAAGAACCATTCCTGTCTGGTGAATTCATGGTCTATCTCCAGCCTAGGGGCAGCTTGCCTTTTAGAGTGATGTGCCTTAAGTTGATAACTTCTCAAATTTGGAAGTGATTTTTTTGACAAACAAATTTTGGAAACCGTTTGAGATTGGCCTTTCAATTATTTACTGGTTTCATATTGCTGACTACTTCCCCCCCCTGTTTTACATGGACATGTTCTTGTTGTTGATTCAACAGCAGTGCCATTTACTCAAAGGCCTGTTATTCAGGACTTGTATTTTTTGGGGGTGGAGCTCCTTATTTGTATGATATAACAATTTTCATCAGGTTTTATGGGATGTAACTGAATATCTTTTCTGTGAATGGTGGTGTAACACCTCTCAAATATAGTTAAGCTGTATTTCCAAACATCGAGGCACCTTTTCGGATATTGGCTCGGTTCTTGTAAAAAACTCCATAGTTAAGCGTGCTTAGCGGGGAGTAGTAATGGGATAGGTGACCTTTTGGAAGCCCCCGCTCTAGAGCCAATTATCTCTAAAAAGGGACAAAACCGTGAGGCCCACGGGCCAAAGCAGATAATACTTCGATGGTTGGAGTACATGACATTACAGATGGGTACCTAATATTTTCATGAATTGAACCATATATTGCATCATACTGAGGAATAAGCTTTATTTTTTTTTAATCTTCTTTATCCATAAGTAAAAAGTAAACAAAAATGAGCAATGTGCTGTTTAATTCTGAACAAAACGTACTGTTCATAGCTACTGGTGTTCTAGCTCATATCTCTTTTCTTGCCAGGGACGTGAAATTCCAATTGTTCATCGGGTGATCAAGGTAATTTTGCAGTTTACCTGATACTCTTTTGCTCATGCAGAAGTATTTACCTCTTCTGTTTCTATGTTCATATTTTTTCATTAAATATTATTTGCATAGGCTACAAATGACGTTGATCTGTGTACAACTTTTTTTAAGAAGTGATCGGTATATATATTTCTGCCATCACAAGTTATATTGGTTGCCTGTTTGGCTTGATTTGGAGGAGTTCATTGTACTGCTGGAGTCTGACAGTGATCTTTTGTTTGCTGAAGTTATATCCAGTGATGCATTATATATATATATATATATATATATACGCACACACACACACACACAGTGACTAGACTGTTTAGCCCATCAGCTTTGAAGACTGATGCATCATTGCTATTGATTTTATCAACCACAAAATTGACTTATTTTTTTAATCATGATATGTGCTGAAGGAATTTGGGAATATATCAGTTATAAGATTGGTTGTATACCCAGAATTCCTAGGGAACACATAAATGGTTGGCCCATGGCATATGTCAAATGGCTCATGGAAAGTAGGGTTTGGAGATGCACATTGTTACCCCACGTATGCATTCACAAGGACAGGAGGAGAGCGTCCTGGCATTGGGGCAATCACATTCTGCACGCATCTAGCATCAGTTTGATAGTGGAATAAGTCTGAATGAGAGTGCCATATTCCGCTTATTCTCCTTGTTCTACCTTGATTGTGTGGATTCCTTATACCGGGCGGGAGTAGCTTATATTGGAATAAGAGGGAGAATAAGAAATTCAGGCAAAAATGCTAGAATTGCTTACTCTATCTAGAATAAGCGTTAACAACACCACATTTATCACATTTTATTATTTATTTAGTTTATCTAATTAGAATGGCTTATTCTGAGTAGAGTTAAAATAGAGTTATCAAATCAAAACAAGCCTTATTCTGGTATTAGCAATCGGGAATTGCTTATATTGGAATGAGCAATATTCCTATCCAACTACCCAAAGAGGATTCTGGGGTTTACCTAGACACTCCAAAGGTGGGAAGAGGCCAGGTCATTAAAAAGGTAAAATGAAGTATTAATCCAGCAGTAAGACCTATGCATCACCACTGTATTGTGTGGCTATCTGATGTTATACTTAGGCTGGTTAGGGAATGCTGTGCTGACTGATGGAACTTTTTGGGAATCAGGTTCAGACATCAAGCATGCTGGTCACAAAATTTAGATTCCTACTACTTGTTTGAAATCCTGTTGACAAATCCAATTGAGGACACGTTTTACTACATTTAACTTGCTTCATTGTCCTCCTTTACCAAGGCGAAATGTGAAAAGGATGGGGTTGACATGATGGAGGAGGTTTTGTGGGCGTTTTGGGGTGGGGTGGGGGGGAGGGGGCGGTGTTCTAGACTCTAAAGGTGTCGCATGTCAGGAGAGCAGAGGGATTAGCTATCTTCTTCACTTTCTGCTATGTGGATGATGGTTTTGGATAGGACTTCTTTACATCCCTGGCCCACAGTCTAGAGGAGATAAGAAAGAACTATCGGAGGATTTGATCATGTATAATTGGCATTGTGGTCAGCCTTGGTGGGTTTCTTTTTCTTTTCTTTTTTTTTTTTGGGGGGGGGGGAGGATTTTGACTTTAATGCAGTCTCCTCCTGCCTTGAAAGACCAAGGGATGCCAGCTCTGCAGGGGAGATGGTCGTTCTTCGACCCAGTGATATATTTAATAGTCGCTTCTCACATGATTATACCATGTACTTCCCAAGGTTCCCCCAGGAGGCCAGTCAATAATGCATAGCAATATCACATATTAAGTTTCTTCAATGGTTAATAAGTTGGCAGATGCTTTATATATAAATTAACCAAGTGAGCTTGTGCCACTTAATTTGAGCCGATGTACCCACCATTATACATTTGAAAAGAAAACAGAAGAACTGGTCAGCTCATGACATGGCCAGCATCTGGCTTCGAAGAATAGAATGGGTGCTCACTTGGGAGCCAGCATACTGGATCATTTGAGTTTGCTTCCATGTTGTTTGATTTTCTTTTGATCCTGAGCACATAGATTGGTTTCCATTCTCATGGTGCAGACAATGTCGACCTGGAGTTGAATGAATGTAACATGATTTTGTTGGGATGCTGGAAGCATTTGCTTCATGGATCCGGATTGTAGTGCCACATGTAACTTACATTAAATTATCTTACATGATAACACATGGCAGCTTGGATACCACATATCACACGCTTAGTTTTAACCCCTGTAGTTAGAGGTGAGGCAACCAAGTGGTAGCCTTAGTCTGAAATGCCTCAGAGGGGGCAACCTTTTTATTAAAAAAATATAAAATCAGAAATATACAGAACTCATAGAATAGGACATATCCACTTAAAAACCTTTAAGAGTAGTAAATTTACCCATGCAAAGGTACCAATAGGTGCAAAAGAAAACAAGAAAAAAGTGAACCACAATTATGAGAGGGAGGGAAGAACTGCTTGTACGTGCCAAGGTTACAGCATCGGGGGCGAAATGAGGTCACAGCGCAATGGGAAATGAGGTCGCAGCACTGGCAGGGAAACAAGGCTCAAGTACTGACATTACTTAGGTTGCCAGAGAGGAGCTTCCTAGTGTCTGTCAACGCTGCCTGTGTGTTGTCATCTTCATGGGGCGACCTGCAAGAGCAGGGGTTTGTGGAGATGGAGAAGGGATTTGGGCTTGGGAGTGGGGAGACAAATAGGCCATGGGAGGGGATGGCTGTGTCTCCAGGTGTGGAAGAGTACCTATAAGCTGGGCCCATTAGTCAAGAAGACCCATTGGTTAACTCAATCCAGAATGAGGTGGGCCAACAACTTGTCATTGCCTTTCCTTGCCTCATTGCCTACATGCTTACCTCGGGCGCTTTTGATACCGTAGGTTTAAACCCTTGTTGAGTAGTGGTTGTACTTAATTGGTGCTCATCTACAATGCTGATAAACATGTGGCAGTTTTCTTTTGAGAAGATTGTAAGGCATACAATCTCCTCCTGCCTTAAAAGACCAAGGGATGCCAGCTCTGCAGGGGAGATGGTCGTTCTTCGACCCAGTGATATATTTAATAGTCACTTCTCGCATGATTATAACATGTACTTCCCGAGGTTCTCCCAGGAGGCCAGTCAAGAATGCATAGCTATATCACATACTAAGTTTCTTCAATGGTTAATAAGTTGGCAGATGCTTTATGTATAAATTAACCAAGTGAACTTGTGCCAATTAATTTGAGCCAATGTACCCACCATTATAGTTCGAAAAGAAAACAGAAGAACTGGCCAGCTCATGACATGACCAGCATCTGGCTTCGAAGAATAGAATGGGTGCTCACTTGGGAGCCAGCATACTGGATCATTTGAGTTTGCTTCCATTTTGTTTGATTTTCTTTTGATCCTGAGCACATAGATTGGTTTCTATTCTCATGGTGCAGACAATGTTGACCTGGAGTTGAATGAATGTAACATGATTTTGTTGGGATGCTGGAAGCATTTGCTTCATGGATCCGGAATATAGTGCCACATGTAACTTACGTTAAATTATCTTACGTGATAACACATGGCAGCTTGAATACCACATATCACACGCTTAGTTTTAACCCCTGTAGTTAGAGGTGAGGCAACCAAGTGGTAGCCTTAGTCTGAAATGCCTCGGAGGGGGCAACATTTTATTAAAAAAATATAAAATCAGAAATATACAGAAATCATAGAATAGGACATATCCTCTTAAATGAAACCTTTAAGAGTAGTAAATTTACCCATGCAAAGGTACCAATAGGTGCAAAAGAAAACAAGAAAAACTGAACCACAATTATGAGAGGGAGGGAAGAACTGCTTGTACGTGCTGAGGTTACATTATCGGGGGCGAAATGAGGTCACAACGAGGTTGCTCCTGATTTATCAACACCTGAATATCCGATTGGAATCATGGGTCGTAAGGAGCAAAGATTACGAAATAAGGTAATTCCACTTGTAAAGTGGTTTGGCAGTATCGCACCATTAATGAAGCTACATGGGAGCGAGAAGACGAGATGAAGGAACAATTTCCCTATTTGTTCTGAGATAGTGATTTTAATGAGGTAATATTTTGTATTTGTAATCTTTTATAGAAATTATAATAATTATGACGTTACTAATCTTTGGTTTGCTTATTGACATGAGATTTTGAGGACAAAATTTTTTTAAGGAGAGGAGGATGTAAGACCCCACATAAATACAAAAGGGGCATGAGTACAATTAATAAAAGATAAGGGGTTTAAGTGTAAACTTTTTATTTAAAACTTAAAAGGCTTATTGGGCCTAAGCCCCGTGCCTAATGGGCTGCTAATGAGTTCCATAAATGGACCTAAAAGAACCCTAAAAATAGGCCTTAGTGGACCTAATTTGAAGGCCTAATTGGGCTTAAATAAAAGGTCTTAATGGACCTGCTTTAATCAGGCCTAGTGGGCTCTGGTTATTGGGCCCAAAACAGTCCCAATATGGGGCACTGCCCCCAACAAGCCCCCCCCCCCCAACCTGCCCTATCCCCTCCCCTTGCCCACTACACTGGCCCTCTATAAAAGGAGGGGTGAGGGGACTGGCATGGGCACCAGCAGGGGCAAGAAGAGAAGGGGGGCAGGGGAGGAGAAAGAGAAAGAGAGAGAGGGGAAGAGAGAGAGTGGAAGGGGAGGAGGAGGCCAGTAGTGGCTTGGCGGCCGTCGACGGCTGCCTCGTAAGTAAGATGTAGGGTGATACTCCCTATAATTATTCTTGTGATTTTTAGTTTAAATTATAATTATTATTATGATTTTTAGTTGAAAAGGTAGAAAATAATATAATTATTCTTGTGATTTTAATTTTAAATAATAATAGTTTGGAAAAAATAATAATTACGAAGAAATTTGGTTTAGATAAGTTTAGGGCATGGTAGGATAATTTTATTTTAAGCATGTCATTAGCATAGATAGGTACATATTAAAAAGATTTGGTTTAAATTAGCAAAGAAAAGAGAGATAGAAGCATGATTTTTAGTTTATTTCGATAAAGTTTATTACAAAAAAAATGTGTGTCATGTCTTGACAATTTTAAAGACCCTAGTTTTATAAGAAAAACCATATGATTTGGAAATCATGAAAATTTTCATTTCTTAGAAGGAAATTGTGAAATGATTGATTAAGACCCTCCATATTCATATGAAATATAAAGGAAACATAAAATTGGAGTCTTGAAAACCCTAACAGAAATTTATAGATACACTTAGTTTATATATATATATATGATAAAAAGAGAAATGAAGCCTTCGTGGGTTGAGGGGGATAAAGATTATAGGATTCAGAGAAATTAAATGGTGACCCTTATAATGGCAAATTCTTACGACTTATGACCGATGATTTATTCACATACTTTGTTTTTATAAAAGAACAAGGTGGCATCATCACTAGCGGGACGACTACACGTCTCCCGAGGATAAAGGGATGTTACGGATAGCTCCCTAACGATGTGTGTCGCCGAGGCACGGAGCATCCCTACTTTGATTACAATTTTAGAGTCCAGGTTTGGGACCTCGGTTGGATAGTGGACGGAGTTCTTACTTGAGTACACTCATAGGCTGGGACGTGGATGCTGCAGTGAGGGAGACTGGGTATACTGTAAATCCGGCTTAATCCTTTCGAACCACTTCGGTAGGTTTTCAAAGATTTACTTGGCTGGATAGGCTGTAGGGTGGTAGGTGCGTTGGAAGAACGGCCTACTCACCGTTACAACCGTTAGTAGATGATTATCTTTGTCACTTCGGGTTAAAGGATGAGTCCTACGACTACGATACAATACAGATGATATTGACGATGTTGATGATTAAAGGACTCCTCCTTGAAACTCCAAGATGATTATAGATATATCTAAAGAATAGTTTCCTATATTCTTTATACTTATCACTAAAATGTAAATAGCACAAATATATAATAAAAGATTAAAAAATGTGAAAAATTGTCTATGTTAAATTATGGATGCTATTCGTGTTATGTCTGGTTCTAGTAATATACTTGTATAAATTGCATGTGTGTTATATTGAAAAGGTAGTTATAAACTTGCCTCTGAATGAATGTGTTAACATGTGTAATTTTGAGATATCAATAGGCATGTAAATGATCCCTACTAAGGACTCAATTTCTTTATGGCGGGCCCACGAAATATCCGGCTCTTCCGTCCCCCTCACGTTAGGCAAAGGGCTAGCTTCGTCTTCCTCGATTCGAAGGTGCTCTGACCATGGCTGCTGAGGGCGGCAGTGTTCCTCTTGTAGGGTCGGAGACTCCTGCGCAGTTTGGCCTTCTACGGGAAGACCAGGGTGCTGCTTCTGAGTTTGCAGATAAGAAGATGTTGAAGGTGCAGTCTCAGATTGTTGCGGAAAATTCCGAAGAGGTCTTAAACTCAGGGAGCACTTGTGCAGAGAGGAGTTTGTGGTTGGTGCTGATAGAAGAAGACCTTGTTAAATGTCATGCAGGATCATGGGGACGATGAGGGGTTCTGTTTTAGTGATCACCAGGGTGTAACCAACCTTGAACAGAATAGTGGCAACATTGGGAGTGAACAAGAGTATTGGTAATTTGGTGAAGAGTGACTCTGAGAATCAGACGTCTGCTGGGACGATTGTGCCTTTTGTTTCAGCTTCCAATCTTATCTGCTGGGACGACGAGGAGTTAAAATTGGGAAAAGAGAAATGGGTTACCTTCAGAACAACGAAGTATGTGATACTCTAAGGGATAAGAAAGGAAAGAGAGCGATGATTTCTTCTGGTTCCCTATGAAGTTTGTCTCATGGAAAATAAGAGGTCATAATAGTGAGTTCAAGGTGAGAGCTGTGAGAGATCTCTCTTTAACTCTACACCTAGACTGCCTTTGTATTCAAGAAACCAAGATCATGAAGCTAGATGATCAGATACTTAAAAGGCTAGGGGGGTTCCTTTTGAATAGCTTTGGTATTTGTCATGCAAATGGACTGAAGGGGGGGGCAGTTGATCTTGTGGAATGACAGAAAATTCAGAGGGGCAGTCTGTGATGTGGGTGAGTTCTCTATCTCAGTTTGCTTTTCTGCTATTAACAGTGGGGAGAGATGGGTTAGAGGGAATACTTCTTTCAGGAGCTACATATACTATATGATCTTTTTCAAGAGGCCTGGTGCATTCTAGGAGGTTTTAAGTGCGTAAGGTATCCTTGGGAGAGGTCTAATTCTCAGAAATGGAAAATTGAGATGGAGTGGTTGAATGATTGGATCATGGGGAGTGGGCTGATTGATCTGGAAATTTCTAATAGGAAGTTTACATGGTCGAACTTCCAGAGGAATTGTATTCAATCAAGGATTGATAGAATTCTGATCTCTACCCGGTGGTTAGAATTGTTTCCTTCCTTACAGGTTAAGGGGTTGATTAGAACGGTTTTTGATCATACTCTCCTTTGCAGCTGATGACAAGTATGAAGGATAGAAAAGTGAAGTTGTTTAAATATGAGCTGGCTTGCAAAGACATGAAGGATTTAAGGATTTGATGGTTTGATGGTGGAATGAAGTTCTTTCTGGAGGGTATGCTTCTTTATCTTTCATGAAGAAGCTCAAATGGGTCAAGAAATGCATCAAACAGTGGCTGAAGGATACTTCTGATAGTGTATTTGAAGAAAAGCAGCAAACTCTAAAGCAAATTGAAAACACTTGAAGTCAAAGGTGATCAGGATTCTTTGTCCTTGGATGAGGAACAAGCACTGAGGAGTTACAAGAGAAAATTCAATGAAGCGATTCTAAGGAACGAGATCAAGTGGAAACAAAGAGCCAAAGAACATTGGCTCAAGGAAGGAGATAAAAACTCATCTTTCTTCCATGCTGTGGCTAGTGCAAAAAGCAGATCTTTGAGGATCGAGCACATTAAAGTGGGTGAGGAACTGATAGAAGATAAGAAGGCAATTCAGGAAAACTTCATAACATTTTATGAGCAGTTGTTCAAGGAGGAATGTTGGTGGAGACCACATTTGGAAGAAGACATTCTTCCCAGGATTGATGTAACAACAGCTGAAGATCTTTGTCAGCCTTTTCAGGAGGAGGAAATAAAGGATGCAGTGTTCAACATGAACCCTAATAAATCACCAGGGCCAGATGGTTTTTCACCTGGGTTTTACCAGTTTTTTAGGAAGCTGATTAAGAAGGATCTGATGGCAGTAATGATAGAATTCCAGGAGAGACCAACGAGTGTGAGGTGTTTTAACTCAACTCATATAGTGCTTATTCCCAAGACAGAGGGTGCAGAAAGAGTTACAGAATCTAGACCTATTAGTTTGCTGGATGGGTGCTACAAAATTATAACTAAGTCTTGGCTAATAGACTCAAGAAGGTTCTTGTGCAGCTTGTTGGGAAAAATCAGTCGGCCTTCATGGAAGGAAGGTTTATTTTGGGTAATTACATGTCAGCCTATGAGGCTATTCATTATCAAAACTCAAGGAACAAGAAGGGTGTGCTACTGAAACTTGACTTTGAAAAAGCCTATGACTCTATCAGCTGGCAATGCATTGAGAGTACTTTGAGGATGATGAGATTCGCTTAGAATTGGATTGATTAGATGTTAGGGTGTATTACCTCTCCAAGGTTCTCTATTCTTGTCAACGGAGAGCCTTGGGCTTCTTTAGTAGCTCTAGATGCTTAAGGTAGGGGGACCTTATCTTCCCTTTGCTCTTCCTTCTTATTGGTTAGATTTTAAGCTCTTTGTGGGATAAAGCAGATCGTTTGAATTTATTGAAGGTTTCTTCATAGGAAGGAGCAGGTTGCAACTTATACACTTACAATTTGCTTATGACACTTTGATCTTCACAGCATATAAGGAGGAGAGTGTTCAGAATATTAAGAAGTTACTTATGCTTGTGGAAGCTATTACAGGTCTCAAGATTAACCTCAAAAAATCTGAGGTGATTGGTATCAATTTGTCTCAGAGCAGGGTGGAATCTATAGCTGACTCGTTGGGGGAGTTCTGGGGCTCATTTCCCAATTAATTAC
This sequence comes from Zantedeschia hybrid cultivar, assembly GCA_030544215.1. Taxonomy (NCBI): domain Eukaryota; kingdom Viridiplantae; phylum Streptophyta; class Magnoliopsida; order Alismatales; family Araceae; genus Zantedeschia; species Zantedeschia hybrid cultivar. The sequence goes on from JARZZO010000002.1 coordinate 6,438,582, forward strand.
CTTGGACTGCCTTTGGCTGATGGGTCCATAAAAGGTAATAGTTGGGGTGTGATTGTCAAGAAATTTGATTCGCAACTAGAAGGATGGAAAGGGAAATTACTCTCAGCAGGTGGAAGATGGATTCTCGCCAAGACTGTTCTCTCTTCTACGGCCAATTACTTCCTGTCTATATTTAGAGCACCTAAGATGATTGCGGGGAAGATTGAAGCTGCTAGAAGGTAATTTTCTGGTCCAGAGGAAAAAGGGAGAAGAAAGGGTTACATTTGATCAAATGAGATTATGTTTGTAGGAGTAAGGAGCAGGGGGGAGCTGGTTTGATGAAGGTAGAGACTTTTAATTATGCTATGTTGGCGAAATGGATTTGGAGGCTGGGGGAAGAGCCACATTCTCTGTGCGCTCATACTGTTAGTTCCTTCCTCTTCTCGTAATTTGTCTTATGGAGACAAATTGTCAAGACTAGTGATTTTATTTCTATTTCCTTTGCTCTGCACATTGGAAATGGAGAGAGTCCTTTTTTTGGAAGGATAAGTGGTGGAGTGAGCTGACTCTGGCGGAGCAGTTTATCAATCTTTTCTCTGCAATTTCTAATACAGAGGCATCAGTGGACTAGGTGGTGAATGATATCCGCAAAGGCAACTAGAATCTTATTCTGAGAAGGGATCCTTCAGATGTGGAATTTGAGGAATTGAACAGTATGTTAGTAATTATCAATCAGGTAAAGGAGCAACGAGGTAGATAGAAGATTCTGGAAAAGGAATAGTAATGGGAAGTTCTCAATCAACTCCATAGTGAGAGTTATGGATGATGGAGGCAGCAGGGTTTGGTGGAAAGGATTGGTTTGGTCTAAGCTCCTTCCCAACAAGATCAAGATTTTTCTATGGAAAATTGCTTGGAATAGGTTGCCCACCAGCAAAAGGATCAACCAGATATTCCATATTCAGGATGTTAAGTGTTTTTTTCTGTGTAGTGTTCGAGGAAGATCAGAATCATTTGTTCTGTGAATGTGGTGTTATTTCAGTGTTGTGGAAGACCCTGTGTAAAGCCCTAGATATCAGGTGGATAGAACAGCCATCAGTTTTAGACCTGATGAGGTATTGGAATGGGTTGTGCCAGATTTCTGATCATAAAGAGGCTTGGTCCTTGTTTGTCCATGCTTGGGCAGTGTAGCATGAAAGGAACAAAAGGAAATTTAGAGGTGAATGCAATAAAGTGTATGATATCCTTACAAGAATTATATCCTCAGTGAAAGACTGGAGTCTAGCAGTGAACTGTAATCAACAGAGATTTGATGAGCTCATCCTTAAGGCGAAATCTTGGAGAAATTACATTTTTTGATGTAATATTTTTCCTTTTCTTATGTTCTGTTTTGTTTTATTCTCTTGATACAACAAACACGACTGAGTAGTCCAGAGGGGGCTCCTTGTTTTTTTGTGCCTTCTGGGGGGGGGGGGGTGTTAGGGTGATGTGTTGTAGGTTTTTCTTTTTCTTTTCTCGTGTTGGTGGTCGGGGTCTTCTCCCCTGTTGTACTTTTTTTGTGGTACCCTTTTTCTTAATGAATTGTGACTTATTGTCACTTTCCAAAAAAAACCTCTTTAGGATTGTCACTTAAACTAACAATACTATTGCTCAAGTTCTGAATTCGGCTGGTGGACAGTGCAATCTTTCTTTGAGAAGTGACGCTACGACGGTGGAGATGGAAGATCTTCTGGAGCTTGTGCACATGATCAGTCAGATTCATCTGCATCCAAATCAAGGAGACAGGAGGAGGTACTGGAGGTGGGATAAGAAAGGGGATGTTTACAGAATTCGCTAGTCAGATTTTTGGAAGATGGTTGCAGAGTCTGGTGGGCTAAACTAGTATGGAACAGGAAGATGCCAATTAAAATCAATTTTTTTATGGAAGATTGCTTGGAATAGATTACCTACTAGCAGCAGGATCAAGAAGATTTTCAATATAAAAGACTCAAGGTGCACTTTCTGTGCTATTCATGTGGAAGATCAGTATCATCTGTTCTGCTCATGTGGTGTTATCAATGTACAATGGAGAATTCTGTGCAAAATTTTTGGTTACATGGATGGAGCAATCATCAGTTCTGCATTTGTTGAAATGGTGGAATAATTGTTGTCCTGAACCTGGACAGAAGGGAGCATGGTCTTTGCTCTGCCCTGCTATGCTGTTGGCAATGTGGTTTGAAAGGAACAAGCCGAGATTTCAGGAGGACTTCATCAGTTCCTTTGATATCTTGTTGAGAGCCATTAATTGGGGTGGAAGATTGGGCTAGAGCGGCAAATACGAGTTATGATAGCTACTCTGGGGTGGTGGGCAAGGCTCTGCAGTGGAAGTTGTTTATTATTTGAATGTTGTTTTTTGTTTATCTGCTGGATAAATCTATCTTTCAGTTTGTCCTTTTTCTTGAAACGGGGAAGAGTGAGGACTAAGGGGATTGTTACTTTGGGGTGCCCTTCTTTCTTTGGGTTTCCTTTGTTTTTGTACTATTTTCTGTTCCTTTAATGAATTGTGACTAATGCGTCACCTTCAAATAAAAATAAAAATAAATTTTATGTATGTAGACACAATAATAACTAGAAGAAGGTTGAGACACATATACAAGGATTACTTTCTTGAATCTCAATGCAACCTAAATGTGTTGGAAAACTCCTCATCAGTTGTCATCGTCTCCTCCTCTATCAGGGTTCTCATCTCCTCCTTTCGCTCTTCTCCTCCTGCTCCTTTACCCTACTCCTTTCAATTGCTCTTCCCTCTTATTCTTGATCTCGGTCGAGCTTTGTCTCAGGACATTTGGAGAGACAAAGACCTCAGGAGATCTTGGACATCTCAAAAGAGATGTCAAACCATACTTGGGGAACATGGGATAGAAGGTCCATCCATGAGGCAATACATTGGAAGTTGTTAGTCCTCTAAGAAGTCATAGTGGTGAAATAGTCTGAGGTGATGGCTATATTAAAATCTGTGGCATGTTCTGTTTGATTCCTTACCATTATAGAATGAAAACCATTCCTCATTACTGAATTTAACCTAGATTGCATTTAGAACACCTATATTAAAATTCTTTCAATGACATATCTTGCTGTTATCTTAATGTGTGATACAGGTTCACGAGCGTCAAGACACAGGAGAGGTTGATGTTCTTACAAAAGGTAACCTACTATGGAATTACTCTTTTGTGGTGATAGAAAGTGGTGAGGGATATATTTACACTTGGGCCTATAACTTTCCTAGACATCAATGGGCTGTCAATGAGCTTTGAATGATCTATTAAAAATGCCACCTACTTTCCTTTGTACATGGGGTATTTTCCATTCTGCACCTGTCCAAGTTGCACGTCATACTGCAACAGTGCAGACAGACATATCTGGTTTTGTCAGTAAAAAAAGAACAGTTATAGCAGATTTGAATTGTGACAATTGTCTATGGGATATGCCATTTTTATTAATGGACGGTGTAAATTCTTTTTAAATGAATGAAACATTGCAAGGCATGATTTCTGGACGTTCTGTTGGGGGCCACCTCAAGTGAGAACACGGCACTGCTCGGGAGCTGAAGTCTGATGCTTTCGTTCTCTGTTAGCTGTCAATCCGTCTTTAGTTTAACCTTGGCAAATGGCGCTGGCATGCCGGGTCATTTGACGGGGCATTTGCTCCCTGTTTAATGCAACTGTACATAACTGGTTTCCTTTTATTTCTTTCAGGAGATAATAATTTTGGGGACGACAGGCTTCTATATGCTCATGGTCAGCTCTGGCTTCAGCAGCATCATATCATGGGAAGGGCTGTAGGGTAAGAATTTGCTATTTAACATTTGAATTTGAATTGTCTGGTGGTTTGGTTTGTGTGTATTCGATTACCTGATCGTTGTGGGAGGCTGGTTAGCGAAGTTTTGTTATTTCTGATGATACTCGAAATACATTTTCAAGGATGGGGACTTTCTTTGTTGTCTGATGGGGACTTTCATTGTCTTATCTTTCTGCAGGTTTTTACCGTATGTTGGTTGGGTCACTATCATAATGACAGAAAAACCAATTATCAAGGTAAGGTGTCATCAAAAAGATCACAGGCTGGGGGCGGTTAGGTGATTACCGTGGTTTCACAACACTTCTCTGACACTATGCATATGCTTTTTTGCAGTATATACTCATCGGTGCACTTGGGTTACTGGTTATCACTTCGAAGGAGTAACCTAGTAGCTGTTTGGTTCCGTTGGATTCTAACACCCGGTTTCACATCCGTTTGCTCGCTAGCTGTTCCACCCATCATGATGTGAACTTTGTTCTCTTCAAATATTTTCTTCATCAAAGAGGGTAGACTAAGTTATGAATTTTTGGATTACTGGACTCTATAGCGGAGATTTTGCTCAACATAAAACTCGAGCAGTTGCAGTAGTTGTTGCAACATCTGTTTTCTTCATCAAAGAGGGGTACACTAAGTTATGAATGTTTGGATCGCTGGACCCTGTAGCAGATATTTTGCCCAACATTAAACCCGAGCAGTAGCAGTAGTTGTTGCAACCTCTCTCTCTCTCTCTTTCTTGCAAGGCAGTTGCGGTAATCTTGACTTCCTCATTGTATGTGATCTAATAGTTGCAAATATTTATGTCAAAAAGAGAGATGAATATCTAATAATTGAAAATATTTATGTCAAAAAGAGAGAAGAATATCTAATAATTTATAAAAGTAGAATACACAAAAGCAAATTGATTATTTTTTTATTAAAAAATTTGATTGATCATTATGTAAAAATTGTAAAATTGTATATGGTGAGAGTCTAGCTCTTCAACATATGATCTTAGTGATGAATGTTTATATTTAAAAGTGGAAGAAAAAAGATGTAGTGAATAGTTATCTTAAAATTAAATGGTGGAACTTAAAAAGAGAAAATTTAGATGTAAGGTATCTATTAAAAAAATATATATGAGATTTTAAAGGGGAAATTAATGTAATTTGGAATAGAATGATTAATTTTATAAAGAAGGTAGTTAAAGAAATTTTAGATGAATTTAAAGGTAAAAGAATTCTTATAAAAGAGACATTATGGTGGAATATTGAATTTTAAAATTCATTAACAATAGAGAATATTTTTTTAAAAAGAGATATTATAGTGGAATATTGAAATTTAAAATTCATTAACAATAAACGATAATATTTTAAAGTATGGCAAAAGAGTAAAATGATCAAACATTAAAATATTACAAAATTGAAAGAATAAATATTAAGAAAATAGTTAGTGAAATTAAGTTTAAATTTTTTGAAAAATTATATCATAAGTTGAGAACTCAAGAAGGTGAAAAAGATATTTTTAGATTTGCAAAATTAAGAGATAAAATGAGTAAAGATCTTAATCATATTATATATATTAAGAGCGAAGATGGTAAGGTTCGAGTAAAAGGTTGTGAGATTAAAGAGAGATTGAGTGCTCATTTTAAGAAGTTGTTAAATGAGGATCAATTTAGAGATTATTCTTGTGAAGACATTAATGACTCCAACAGATAAATTAATTATTAGATCTTCAAAAGTTGACACTTTTAAAAAGATAAGAGTGAGTAAGATCCTTAAATTAAATGAGATATTTATCGAAGTTTGAAAAAGTACAGATAATATAGATATTAAGTGGCTAATTGGACTTTTCAATAAGATTTAAAAAAAAAGTGAATGTCGGATAATTGAAAAAAAAAGTATTGTGATTTTTAAAAATAAAAATAAAAGAGATATTCAAATTATAATAATCATTGTATAATTAAAATTATGAGTCACACTATGAAACTTTAAGAGAGAGTAATAGAGAATCGTCTCAAGAATTTTACTAGTGTTTCAGAAAATAAATTGGAGTTTATACCCGGTAGATCTATTAGAGTTACTTTTTTTAAGACAATTGATAGAAAAATATAAAGAGATGAAAAAAGATTTTACATGATTTTCGTTCATTTAGATAAAGTTTATGATCGTATACTAGAGAACTAATTTGATAGACTTTAGAGAAGAAAGAAATATCAAAAGGTATATCCATGTGATCAGGAACATGTACGAGAGGGCTTATAATAATGTAAAGTCTATTGTCGGAGAAACGTCTGAGTTTTTCGTTACTATTAGATTACATCAAGGATCAAGTTTAAGTCCTTATCACTTTACTTTATTTATAAATGAAGTTATTAAACACTTACATGATGACATATCTTGATATATATTATTTACATATAATATTATTATGATTGATGTGGATATTAAAAAATTGAATAATAAATTAAAACAATGGAGATCTGCTTTGAAATCTAAAAGTTTCAGGATTAGTCGAGTTAAGACAAAATACATGAAATGTATTTTCAGTAATAGAAATGTTGATCAAATAGATTTAGTCACTATCGAAAGTCAAATTATTTATAAAAATAGTAACTTTCGATATTTAGGATTTATTATGGAAGATAATAGAGAGATCCAAGAAGATGTCACTCATAAAGTCAAGATAGGTTGACTGAAGTGGAGAAGTGCATATTGAATCTTTTGTGATTGACAGGTTCCCTTAAAACTCAAAGATAAATTTTATAAGACAGTTGTAAGACTTGCTATGTTATATAGTTCAGAGTGTTAGACCGTAAGAAATGATCATATGAAAAAGTTGTGTTGTTGAAATAAGGATGTTAAAGTAGATAGGGATTAAGATTAGACAAGATAAAGTTAGGAATGAATATGTACGTTAGGATTTAGGTATAGCTCTTATTGACGTTAAGTTTAGAGAAAATAGGTTGCGGTGGTTTGATCATGTACATCGTCGTCCAAGTTTAACACCAGTTAAGAGATATAATAGAATTAGACTGGATGAAGATAGAAGACATCGAAGAAGACCTAAAATGATATGGTTAGATGTTGTTAAAAATGACGTGACATTGTTATGTGTTAACTCAAGTTTAACATTTGATAGATTAAGACGGCGTGACAAGATTTATATAGTCGACCTCAAATAAATAGGATAAGACTTTGATGATGATGATGATGATGATTTTTTGTTTTATAAGAGGAAGCTAAAAATAGCTTCTAATCAAAAGTTACATTAAACATATCCTAAATTATGTAGCACTTATGTACTTCCTTCACAAAATAGATTTATATATGCATATCTGTACATTATATGTATGTCCTTGCAACAAATGCTTTCATAGAATGGAAACCGACGACAGAAGGCCATATTAGAGAATAATACGGGGCAACTAAAGTTGAAGTAATAGGGTGTTTGGGAGCAGTTTTTATTTTAGAGTTATTTTATTTTTAAAATTTATTCCATTCAAGACTTCATTTCAATTTTTGAAAATTGTATAATCAGCGCTTTTACTCGTTAGACAAGATTATTATGACTACTAAAAACTGCAGAGACATGTTTCTTTGAGAAAGAGAGATATGGACGTGTGAGAGGAGGAGGGAGTTGCTAGGGGTGTGCATAAAAACCGAAAAACCGAACCGAACCGAACCGAACCGTTCGGTTCGGTTCGGTTTGGAGTCAGGTTCGGTTCGGTTCGGTTTCACAAAGTTGTGAAACCGAACCGAACCGAAAAACCGAATAAATCGATTTTTTAAAGTAAATAAGTATTTATATTAACATTATGCATATAAATGTTTTAATATTTTAATATCATATACATATAAATAAGTATTTTTTAAATATAATTTTAATGTTAAATATATATATATACATTTAATATCAATAAAATATGAAAATTCGGTTCGGTTCGGTTCGATTTCAAATGACGGTTCGGTTCGGTTCGGGTTGAAGAAATTTCCTCCAAAATCGAACCGAACCGAACCGTGCACACCCCTAGGAGTTGCAACCGTATGTATGTGTGTGTGTTAGAGAGAGAGAGTTACCTACACGTGTGTGAGAGAAAGAGAGAGAAGTGGGAGAGTTACGTGAGAGAGATGGGAAGAGAGAGAAGTGGAGTGGTTACGGAAGAAGTGAAAGTCATTATGTATCTTTTTAGAATAAAAAATAAGGATAGAGTTATTTTTATTTTAACAAAAAAATTATAAAAATTTCATCTCTTCTTATTTTCTCGTTTAAAAATAAGAGAGTGAAATCCAAATGAGATATAAGTCATATTTTCTTTTTAAAATAAATATTGAAAGAGAAAGAAGAGAAAAAATCGTAACCAAACAGCTTATAAATCTCTGCTCCGAAGTTGTACAACCAGTTTCGGTGTTAGGGGACGTTTTTTTTCAATTTTAAAAATCTCTGTTCTTTTTTATTTTTACAATTAACTTTCATGAATTTTGCAAACGTCTGAAATTGGTAGATGAGACAATATTTTCTGAATACCCAAAATTTTCATTTTTTTTTCCTCAGGTTAATTTTCCCACCTTTCCCGTGGGGGCAAGATTTTTCTCTCACGCCTCGGTCTCGGGAACGTGTTCTTTTCCCTTTTCCTTCAAATGTACACGTCACTTAGGTGCTTAGGTGTTGGGTACTTCGAAGAGGCTAAATGAGGTCATTAGTTAAAGTAATAAATTTATCATTTAGTAGTCTCTTTTTAACATCTTTTATGAGTTATTTATTATATATAAATAACATATAAGTTTTATATCGTAATTTTTTTGAAAAATATTAAAGTAATTGAGCAAATGATTGTGGATCTGATGCCCGGGACAATGCAAACACATGTTTCTATTTTCTAGTAACTTTTTTTTTTTATGAAGTTGCAAACATGTATTTTTTTTCTTCTTGATATTTTGTTTCTCGAGTCTTTTGGCTTTGCCGAGAAAGAACTTTTTCATTATTTTTCATTTCTTCTGAAAATTTGAGAATGCAAACATCACCATAAAAGATAGATATCTAATAAGCTAGGCCTAGGATTCCTATCTTTTTTTTTGCAATTCATAGTTTGGTTTGGTAAGTGCTGATTGTAGCCATATCTCTCAAATTTTTCTAATTCATGGTTTGGTTTGGTAAGTGCTGATTGTAGCCATGATCTATAAAAAAAAGTACTGAGTGTAGTTTTTTTTTTCCCACTTTTAATTTCTTACCATCTTTCAATATTACATATTAGTTCCCACAATATTTATATTTACTTTAAGACCCAGCCATCTTTAAAGCCTTTTTAAAAAATCTCTCTGGTTAGCAAGCGTTATATTCATGGAATATTTTTTTCCATGTGCCATATTTCTATCAAAATATATTAGGAATATTTTGTAATTTTTTTAGCATACTCTTTTTTTTTTTGGACAATTGAGGAACATTTTTAAGGAGCGTTCAGAATTTGTGGAAATTTTAAAATAAATATAAAAATTTTAAGAACTAATATAGAGTGTTGAAAGATTTTAGGGGCTAAAAGTAAAAGTAAACTCTTTATTATAGTAGATAATTGCATTGAACATAAAATGACATGACATTTGGTGCATAATGCCACCACATTGTAGCATTCCAAAATGAAAACCAAAATAAAATTTAAATTGTTCATTCGAATAGTAAAATTCAACAATTTGTTTAATATCTTATTTACATTTTATATTTTGGATAAATGTTAAATAATCGTACTTCATTGCATGTGTGTATAAATATAAATATGTCCATGTATATATATCTCTTTATTCCATGTCTATCGACACACATATCCATGACCCAAAAATCTTATGTTCTGGTTCTTTTTTTTATTGCAATGTCAAAAGTGAAGGATGATACCTTTTGGAGATTTTTGACGGTTGTCCAAGATGTTTTGCTCTAATATTTGCCAAATAACTAAAAGGCAATATATTTAAGGACTATGACAAAGATGAACTAAATTAATCTCATATCAAAAAACAAAAAAAGAGACATTTGGGCTATTTAAAGGTGACTCTAAGGTAGATGAATTATATGTAACTTATTTATTTTACTCCACTTTTAGTAGTTTAATTATTTGAAAATTTTAAAAATATTAGAATTCATCTCTCACAAAGAGCTCAAAAGAATTTGAAGTGTCGTCTTAAGAAATTAAAAGATATTTCTACATATCTGATCTTCTTCTATTTGAACACCACTTCCATCCTAATACATAAAAAAGTAATAGAAACTAATCTAATAAAAGTTAGTTATACATGACCAAACGATAAAATTTATTTTCTTAGAAGTGAATTGCACATAATCAAAATCCCACACTTTGAACTCGCTTGCAGGCAATTTACTTTACTCTCCAAAATGATCATTAAAACTACAATATATGAAATAACAATATGAGAATAAAATTCTATAAAGCGATCATCAAATTATCAACTATTTGATAGTATTTGCCAAATTATCTTATTGCACGAATTTAAGATTTCATTTTCTATATTGTAAATTTAGAGTTGAACAAATTTTTGGCGTTGAATATGAAGTTGGAAGCAAACTACCTATTCTACATGCAATCTAAAAATATAAAGTCCTACTCTATGATTAGCAGATGTATCAACGTTTTCACCCATTGATGTGAAAGAGAACATCATATTATAAACCCTCGTATTGCCTCTGAAATGTTTATTTTTTGTACAATCATTGCCAAACAATAATTATCTAAGAACATTAGGAGGTGTTTACAATAAAGGTAATTAGGCGATGAGCTAGAGCCTTTCTTCACTCTCTCCTCAAACTACATGAGTGCTCCACAACATGAACATGACTAATTAAGATCATCAACGTCTTAATAATCTATTCATTATAAACATTGAAGTTAAAGTCATATAAAGAAAAAATATATATTTAATAAATACTAAACTTATATGATATAATATATTATTCCTTCATAATAATAAACGACATACAAAAACTATGAGCTAAATTTATAGAAATTACTTTCACTATAAATTGACATGCCATCCCCTTCAGTTACATAATTTACATCTCTGTCTTGAATATAATCTAATACTTTTGAGTCACAAAATCAATGACACCAGCATTTGATTTAGAGACTTGAAACTTTGCACTTATAAGATCTTCAATTTGAAATTGATGACTCATAATAATAATACAAGTTTCCATAGATGGACATACTTCATTCACTTTATTTCCATGTTGTTCAGCATTTAACAATCTCAATATTCTTAAAACATTAGCACGTGGTAGTATATTTCTCTTTGAACTATAATTAAGTATTAGAGACTTGGAACATGATGTCAACGTTCATAATTCTGTAGGCGTGTTCTCTTAGTGTATTCTCCTAATTAAATTAAGATTTTCTGCATAGGATTAAATTATATCATCTTATTTTTAAAAATAATAAATAATATCATCTTATTTTTAATAACTTACCAAAAGAGCCTTCCGCCAAGAAACAAAACGAATCTCTCAGATTCTGAACACGACTTGATATATCAGCTAATTGTATTCTTTTTTTGCTCTCTTTCTCAATAAAAGTTGTATGACATGATCTTGAATGAAGATGTTGATTTTCTTGATATGAAATACAATATAGAAAGTAATATGAGAGATCAAACATTAAATTCCTTAGTTTATTAATTGTTATTTAATTATAAATTTATTTTATAATGTCTCTAAACAATAGCTTACTGTTAGATCTAGAGGTCCAAAGAGAAGTTGAATATGATAAACATGTCCTAATACTTTGTGTTACAGGACTTTTAAAATAATGTGGGTCTGATATGAACATGTTAGTATTCGAATTGAATATATTTTATCTTACACAAAGTGGTAAAGATAAATCACTCCAAAATATTTTATTAAGTTTAAAACACACCTAGAGTGTATAGTAAAACATTACGTCAAATACATAGCTCCATTAATCTTTCTACGCTTCTCATCTACGATGATTTTTCTTTTCAATCTTACATTCTTATTTTTATCTTGCTCCATTCTTGAAGCCATTGAAAATTTTTATTGAAAAATAACAAAAATATCACTAAGACAATGAACGAACCAAATTAATGAATAGTTTAAGCATCACAAAAGTATACGTAATTTTTAATTTTAAAATTAAATATATTAAAAAATTCATGAAATTAGTACAAAAGTTAATTAATAAACATACTATATTTTGTTAAAGACAAATAATAAATATGTATAATTTTTTTTTGACTAACAAATAAGACATGCAAAACTAAATCAATAGATGAACTGAAAAGATTTCGAAATGGATTGACATTTTATATAAAAGTAGTTAATAATTACCTATACTTCGATGTAACCCCTTTTTATAAGCTGAAAAAAACAGAAAATATGTCAAGAATGTGTATAATATTTTTTATATTTTAATATCATAATTTAAAACGATGAATAAACGGAGCGATATATCATAAGAATGCTTAATCAATTGATTCTTTTAAAATATATTATTAAATATTATAATAATAGCATTATTAAGTTATAATTATACTAAATATTAAATACTTCTTAATATTTAATTATCCGTATCAGTATACTTTCAACACAATAAATGTATATTTGATAGGAAAATAAATATTAAAAGGTAAATATAATCTTGGACATCCTTACTTCTTTTTTTTTTTTTTTTCGAAAGCATAAATTAAGTATTTTTAAATACAAATATAATTTAAATATTTGCATTAGTTTTTAAAGGTTTACAATTTTTTTTGGGAAACATAGATTAATTTTTTTAGAAAATTAAATTAACATTAGCATTAAAATTTAGTCTCATATTTTTTTTGTATAGATAATATGTAAATGTTAAATTAATGATCATTCAAACAAATGTTGTTTTTTTAGATGTTAATTACATAATAATTTTTTAAAAATAATTAAATAATAAAAATTTATCATTGATAATGGGATACTACTTTGAACACATGTAAGCATTAAATGAATATATAATATATATTATTTATCATTATTGATTTATATGTATAATTATCAAATGATTATACGCATTAAATTTATCAATAGTGATTTATATGTATAATTATTAAATGAATATATATTATATAGTATTTATTGAGAATAATAATATACTTTCAACATAATTAAATATATTTATTAAATATTTTAACTCTTTTATTATATTAATATGTGTTAATTAAGTATAAAATAATTTGTAATATTTATTTATGCAAATAAATATACTTTCAACAGTTAAATATATATTTTGTTGCAAAATTAAATACTAAAAAAAAATCAATGTTAGACATCTTTACTTTTCTTTTTCAACTTTTTTGGTATACTAAATTAACTTGTTTACGTAGACATATTATTGGAACATTAGTATTAAATGTTTAATACCAATATTCATTTTTTGGAAATATAAATTAACTTGTTTTAAAGAGAAAGTATTTATCATCAATTACAAATAAGATAATAAAAATTTATCATCGATAATAAGATACTACTTTGAACACATATAAACATTGCTACAAATATAAGTATTGAAGATGAGATTTATAGAAAAACATTGCGTATAAAAAAATTATAAATAATTATAATCTATTACATTGTTAACGATTCAAGTCTTTCGATACATGATTTTAAAAAGTAATGGACATGTCAACTTTGATAGAAGATTAAAAGACTACTAAAATAGAGAAAAAAAACTACTTAATACAAAACGAAACTGATAACTCATTGTCTTTTGTTCGTCCATTAAGTTAACTTTGGGCACCATGCCCTACTTGTTACATTTCTTCTATTAATCCGCAGTTTTAAACATAATCTATCATAATAATTCTTTAGATGAAAGCAATTTATATGAAATCATAATTTGTCATTGAATTGTAGATTTAAAGCATTTGCAATCTTCCATCATCTAAAGCGAGTGATAATATATTCTAAAAAAAAATCTAGTGCTGAAAAGTTTTAGATATATATAAAACTTTTGGCTTTCACATGTTTGAACGACAACGAATACTTTGTCATCATCTCTCATATCTTTCTTTCATTACGAGTAAAGCATCTCTTTAACTTTTTTGTTGTATATTTTAAAATCAATACTTGATAATACAAACTGGATATATCATAATGCACAATCTTCCTTTTCAGCAATAGTTTACACATCTGCGCTATTATGAAGATGAAAATTATTAATATTAAATATGACGTAATACAAATACTCTAAATAATATATTATTATATGTAGTCCGTGCAAGATAATCAATTGAACTTTAATAGATACTAAATGAATTAGATAGGAGAATGATATATAACTTTAATTATAATTTTTAAAATGTAAATAATATTCTTTTAAAAAAATTATACACAAAACATGTTATGTTTAATGGGTAGCACTTGCAAGATAGTTACTTGCACTTCAAATGGATACTATGATAATTAGATGTCTAAGTACATAATTATATATATGATAAAAATATAATTTTGATTTTATAATTTGCACTTAGTGAGCTTACAATTAAGTTTGTTAAATTTATAGCATACATAAAAAAATTTGATCAGAAAAAAATTTATTGTATGAGCTTTCTAATCATACTAATGTATTAAATTATCTACACAAAATATAGAGAATGAGGGAACACAATGTGCATAAAGAAATTACAAATGAGTTTTTATCAAATTCAATATCATGGTAACAACTGATAGTTTAATAATTAAACTTTCTAATATATTTAAATAATATAAAAATAGTTAATGAGAGAGCAAAATGTGCATAAAGAAATTTCAAATGAATATTCTTAAAATTTAATAGCATAGTAAGAATAATATAGTTACTTAGAATAATAAAAGAATATAAAATTAATAAATATTATTCTATAAATATTTAACCTGTTTAAAATTATATCTTACCTATATAATGTAACAAAATAAATGGATGCTGGGAAGTTTAACCCTAGTATTCAGTTGTTGGGCAGCTTCACCTATAGAAATAATTATGGTTGTCATTAGAGCACCGTACCCCATGCTGTAGAGGAGGGAAATAGATAGAGGTCATTAAGGGGAAGGAGGGCCGGGGCCAAGGGCTGTCGATGGAAATTAGGACCGTCAACGGGTCGGAAACAAATATGGTATTTTTCATTTTTTTTTTAATAATTTGTCTGAAATAGAAATGGAGACGAAAGTAAGTGTATTCATTTTTACATCTATTTTTATTTTTAATTGAAAATTGGAAACGAAAATAGAAGTACGCCGAAGTTTCCGCTATCATCATCTGCATCGTTATATAAAGAAGTTATGTAAAATTACTCTTAGTATTTATTTTTGATAAAGTTTTTTAGTAATTAAAAATTTAAATTTACAAAGATTTAATCTATGCAAAAATTAGCAATCTATAAATTTTGAGTTTTAAAATCTACTTTATCTATCGATCTAAATTTATATATGAATATATTTAAATATGTGCCATAAAAATATGTGTCTTATTTTTATTAAACTGTTAAGAGATATTCTCATTGTTCTATGTGTGGATAGATGCATAAGGTACATAATCATTTTAAATAAATGAGTTAGCGGATGCGAAAATGAGTGTTTTGATTTCTGCGCTTATAATTATCGAGGATCTATTTTGGTTTTCTATAACTTAATAGATAATCTTTAAATAGAATACCGTATCCATTAATAAAACCGGAAAAAGCGAATAATCGGAAATGCATTGACAGAGCTAACGGAAACCCTTCCCAGATCCACCGCACCAGCGCCGCTACAGCCCTCCGGTCTGTTGTTCTCCACCACACCAGCGGTGCTAGATCGCTCCCCTCAGCTACAGATCGCTCCCCTCCACCTCATGCGCCACACTCCACTGTAGATTTGCCCCCCTCTACCGCCAGCGGCCCCCTCCACCGGACCATCAGCGCGCCCCTCCGCCGCTAGTCACCGCCTCCGAGCCTCCACCACAGCAGCGGCGCTAGAGAGCGCCCCTAAGCCGCAGATCGCTCCCCTCCACCGCCAGCGCCCACCTCCACTGTACATTTGCTACCCTTCACCGCCAGCGCCCACCTCCACTGTACATTTGCTACCCTTCACCGCCAGCGCCCCCTTCCACCGGACCATCAGCGCGCCCCTCCGCCTCCGAGCCTCCCATTTGCCGTTCCTCCCTCGTAGTCCTCGTCATCCTCTCGCAGGTCTGTGGGGAGAGACAGAGATAGGGATCTAGGAACAACCGCATCAGGGAGAGCAAGGATCGCCCAAGGTAACACCTCTTCCTCCTCCCTTCTTTTTTTGGATTTGTTAAACATGGCATTTGTTGATTCTCCATACTGTTCTTGTTCCCTTCCTTTTTTTTTTTTTACTCTGGGAGTGGATCTTTTAGTTTCCGCCAGAGCCTCCCGATCGACTTGCTTTGTGAGGACGCATGTTGTGCGTATTCATTTTTCTCTGGTGCTGATGCGTTCGATTCTGGGGGGCTATTATCTATTCCCATGTTTTTTGCTATTCTCCGGCTTGCTCTTTTGGCAACCCTTATATGTATGTGATTCCACGTGTGTTGCCGTGGGTACATAGAGGAAAAAACAGATCAAATAATATCAAATGCCGTGCGTCTGCATTTCATGCATAATACTAACTACTACTTTTCCTATATAGGTTAGAGTAAAGCATTTATTTGTGAAAGACAAATTTTTTACATTGTAATGTGTAGAATATCATTGGTGTTTAAAAACAATCTAAAGAGGTATAAATAGTAAGAGACGAAGGCATTTTTCTAAAGTTGATAAGTAAGGTTAGCACTTGAAAATGGGAATAGGTTTCAATAATTGAAAAGTATTTTAAAAAACCAATGGACAAAAAATTTTAAAGTTAAAAAAATAATGGCACCATCAGTTACATATAATTTTAAATTTACCTTTAGTTTACCATATGCACTTAGATTATTACATTAGGAACATTACAAAATCACTTGTGAAAATCTGTACTTATTTAAATGACCTCTAAAAGATGATTTTAAATAAAATTAGTACAATAAATTTATAAAAGTTATTTACAAATGAGTCAGTGCACTGACACTCTGTGCAGCACTCACCCTCAGTACAATTAAATGGAATTTAACCCACTTTACTGACCCTCAGTGCAGCACTGTGGGTCAGTACAACAACTATTACCCCCATTAATAAAACAAAATTCTAATCAAAATCCATGCGATGCAGTGCCGAACCTAGTTTTTTTTATCACAAATGCTGTGCTTTGCTATTTTTTAGAAATATAACATATGTGCAGCATTGCGAATATTATAGTAAGTATTTCATATGTATATACGTATACATTCTCATATCTCATGTCACAGTTTGCATTTTCACACTGTCAGATGCAGATATGAGAACTCAACCTTTTCTTGAGTTTTATGGTAGATAGCATAAGTTTTATGCGCAATGTGATGTATGTTTATGTAAGTGTATAGTTTTTATAAGTAAATATGGATTTATGTGAGTTTATATAGTAATATATGTATAAGAATATGGATTTTAGACAAATACATATGCATACATACATGCACATATACATACTTTTAAGGTAATAATTTATAAAATTGCACCTTATATGACTGTAATCTGAATCTCGCATTACATCTGTTTTCAATAACGAACAAAAAAAAGAAAAAGCAAGATTAGTTAATGAAGTTTGCATCTGTTTTAAAAAATATAAATTAAACTCGCATTACAGTTGCCATTTAGTTGTTATATTTTTGACAGGCAATGTGAACAAAAAGAAAGATTTTTAGATATTATAACGTACAATTCATCTTATGTTGTGATTAATCCCCTATAAGATGTAGACCAAAAGTGAAAGTTACACCATCGGCGTGATACTACTATGAATACTTTGAAGCTATAATCAAGAAAAGATTTAGCGTGGGAGAAACTCTTCAAGATGAAAATTACACCATGGCCATGAAGTATTGAGTTTACAAACATACCTGGGTGTTTATTGCTGTAGGTGTCCGAAATGCTTGCCCTCCTGCTGCCTTTGGCAGCAGCTCCTTTGTGCTATGCAGCCACAAAGAAAGAGATAGCTTACAGCATCAGCAATAGAATAAATTGCGGCAAAAGAAGAACCGTAAATGTAACTCTATCATACTTTAAGGGTGCTATATATAAGAATTAGAAGAAATATCTCACTTTGTAATATGTTAAAGTTAGGAGTGACATCATTTTAATATCTCACTTTGATATGTAACATTTTTTAATCTCTCACTTTGACCTGCTTACATCAAACCATCCAAAGTCACTGCAACATAGATATTTATTTTTGTTGGTGCCTGTAAGTTGGTATTGTATAGAAGGAAAAATTGGTTTATGAAAAAGACAGGATTGTGCATTATTATTGATCTCAAATTGGCATTCTCTTATTGATGTGAACACAACAATAGATGACACTGTGCATGCAGGACTGTTAGGGAAGGTAGATAGTGTGTGATCTAGGTGTCTCTGCAAGAAATCCATTATAGAATGTCAAGATTTGCCAAATACCTGTTATGCCTAATTGCGCCTTGGCTTTAGAGTTCTAACTTTAAAAGAAGTGATTTAAGAGAGATTGGCCCATTTTGTAAAGCAGCTCATCACCATGGATATAAAAGAAATGTTTAGGGACTCCTCTAGGAAAGAGTTGTTGATGATTGTGGTGAAGTGTTTGGGGGATATATTGCGGTGCAGCAAGACATTTTGCTGATCATGAGATCTGGTATTGGGTTAAGGTGCCAGTGTCAGATATGGGCATTGGACAGATCTGGTCTTGTGTCAAGGCACATATGTATCATGATCATGCTATTTACTTATGTTAATTTTTAGTCCTCTCTTTATTCTGAGATAAGTGTTAATGTTTAAATGATGTGAGTGATAGTAAACTGGACAATACGGAACATTTTAAGAAACAAATGGACATAGATTATGGTCGAATAATCAACGAACACTAACAAAAGAAACTAAACAATTGAAAAAAATAGAATAGTATGTGAAAAGATTAACAGTTAATGTGCAGGAATGGGGCAATGATGACCTTAAAACTACTATCACAATATAATGACACCACATTAGATAGTGTCTGCACATCTGAGATTAGGAATGGGGCCCTGGTGACCTTTTGTACTAAAGCCACTTGGACTAAAGCCAAAAAATAAACCAATTTTTCATAAACCCATTTTAGTGCCGGCTCTGCATGGGACGCCACCGACTGGGGTTCATGGTGATAGAATAACCGGATCTTAAAGCAGAGGGAATCTGGGTGAAAGATATCTAACAGACTGCTGAGTTGTGCAATGTATCTTGATAGCTTGAGGCATTGTTTTGAAAACTGGACCTCACACTCTGGTCTCACTGGAGAAAGCTGGATTCAGGACCTTTCAAGTCCACTTTGTCAAACAATTGGTACCCTCTAAAGACGGAGGGAACTTAAAAAAAAGAAAAACCATCCTCCTCTCCTCCTCTTTCATCAGCATCGTCATTTCTATCTCCTGTTTGTCCTCTTCTGTCTCTTTATCTCCTCCTCCTTTCTCCTTCTTGCGCTTTCTTCACCCACCCACCCTTTTCCTCCACCTGCTCCTCCTCCCCTCTTTCCCTTGGTCGCTAAAACTCGGCTTGATCATTTCAAGTTGAGCTTAAACTTGTTCGAGTATCCAAGACGGCCATTCAAAGTCGGCTCGTTTAAATATTGGACAAGCTCGAGCCCAGCTCGCGAGCCCACGAGAGCCCAAAACCAATAAAACTTCAAAATTTTATTTTATTTCTTGATGTGGGCACCCCATTGGATCACTCCCAGCCTTCCACAGTCAAAGCCTGCAATTAATGCGAAGCCCGTAGGAATCATATGTGCTCAGCAGCGCAGAAGTGCGAAGTTTTAAATTGTCTTCGACAGCTTGAAAGACGGGAGGAGGGAACAATTTAAAGCGGGTTAAGCATGTCTCCTTTAGACACTTTCTGATGTAGGACTAAACTTCCCAGTCAGAAACAACTGGACACACCAGACACCATATGCCCAGTTGGCTGGGTTTGAAATATCTCATAAACATTTAAATTATTTGTTAAATTTTTTTTTTATATTTTAAAAATTATTAATCGAGCTGTTCAAGAGCTTAAACCAGCCGAGCATATTGTTGCTTGAACTTGAGTCGTTTATAAATTGAGCCTAAAATCTTGTTCAAACTCGGCCTGTTTACTTAATAGACAAGTTGAATCGAGCATGAGTCTGGCCAAGCTCGAGCGGCTTATCGAGTGTATTGTTTCACTTACACCTTTCAACTCGGAACCTCGGAGAGGGGGGGAGAGATTGATCCGAGAGATCTTCGGAAATGACAAACCATGTTTCTGTCTCTTCCAGAGAAAAATGAATGCTTCAGTGGAAGAGATCCAAAGGGCGGTGCACATTTAGCAACATGGCCTCTCGAAATGTGAATAAGTCTTCCAAGGAAAAGTAGGGTTTGAGAGTGATCCATAGGACATTGGTCACTGTACAGTGAGTCCTATGGGAATCTGGGATATTGGGAATGATAAAGTCTTCTAACAAAAGGATATATAAAAGCTTGACCCATCATCATCTCTCTCTCTCTCTCTCTCTCATGCACACAGATCTCAGCGGTACTTCTGCGTTGTATAGCTTATTTTGTCAGGTATTGAGTCTTAAGATTTTGTGGGTTAACACTTAACCGTGTGGATGGTTTTGTCCTTGGTGAACTTTGATTGTACTGTTTTTGGAAGGTGGAAGTAATTTTTCAGAAGGTGCATGAACTTTGATTGTGCTTGTAGATTTATTTTAATCTGAAATGGTACTGGTCCACCTTTCAAAGTAAGACCTGCCTAGAAGGGGTCTTCGTGACTGAAATAATGTTTATTTCATTTATAATTCACCAATCAGTATGCATCTTATTGATCTGCGCTATGGTTTTTTTGAGAAACTCTTTACATCAGGAGAGTCGATTAGATTTTATGATATTTGAAAAATGTTGGAAGTTGCCGGTAGCTGTAGTTTAACAGGTGGTTCAGGGATAAAATGTAAACCTCCTCCTTTTCCCTCCTTTGTTTTTTTGTTTTTTTTTGTGTGTGTGTGTGCATGTGGATTAGGGAGTTGTTTTAGGTCATTTTCTTTGATTAGTTGGAAAAAAATTCTATGATTCTTGTATACCGTATAGATATCACTAATTATTGGCATCTGTGTGCATAAGGAGGCTTTTTGTTTAGATTTATTTCTGCTGTGAACTGCTAGATTAACAGGCATCTAATTGACAAAATCTTCAGGCTTCAAGACCAAGTTAAAGGGACGACTGAGTATCATCAGCAGCCATGGATGGTATGATCTAATTTCTTCCATTATCTAGTTATTTTTTTTATCCACTGGCTCTCTACCACTAGATGGATTGTTTTTTTTTCTTTGCACGATATATGATATTTCATGTTAGAAAGAAGGAAAAACATCTTAATGAACAACTAAAGATAAAGGAGCGGATGGTGAATAACCTGACACCGTATCATTACTTTGGTTCCATGTTAACCAAGAAATTTTGATGATGAGATTTTATTTATTTGGAGTCTACAGGTGGCTGCTTTTGGCCATATATTATATGCACTGTGTTGCTGACAAGCAACTAAAGATGTGAATGGTTAAACCAAAAATTCAATAGCATTTCCTTTCTGAAGCTTGTCAGAAGGGTACATGTTTTTTGATCTTTTGGGATTCATATAGAGGGGTACCATCTACATCCTGTCACTATGAGAGAAGGAAACTAATACACTAGCCTCCAATGCTGTCATCAGAATTTCTTCTATACATTATATAGTTATCAAATGTAAAAAATACCCGTCTAATTCATTGGTAAAAATGATCAATTGCCGTGTTCTATCAGCATTTCGTCTATGAAATATTTCAAATAATTCTAACCTTAAAGACTAAACAAGTAATTGCAGCCTCACCCCTCCTTTCTACAGGTGCAGCCTATTCTCCCTTCTTGAATCTCCTCCTGATGTGGGACGACTATCGAATCGACTCCGAACACATGTAACGAACTGAGATCATCAAAAGTGCCACAAGGGAACAGCAAATGAACACCAAATATTCCCTGTTTTTCATGAAAACAACCACGTAATTCAAGCACACACGAACTCGGGAGTCGTTCCCTCGCAAATGATAAAACGAACGGGATCGTCGGTAGTGGGAACTACCGTGGTGCTAGGGCAACAGTAAGGCGTCCCAACGCGCTTAAATCGGACCACTGAACGGTCCTCGTTCTCACAATCCGGCAACAATATATATTCAAGTAGCTAGGAACCTATCTCATACACACGGGAGCAAACATGACCATATAAAGGACGGCAAATTGAAGCGGGAAAGGTCAAACAACACTAACCAACCCACTGTCAAGTGGGGTCGTACCGAAGCCGAGTGTGTTCGCGACCGCTACGTAGGACCTCGACGACCAACGCGTAGTAACCGCGAATGATTGGACTCGCGCGGGAGATCCGATTCCCGACTTGGGATGATCTGCGTGGGGCGTGGACCAGCACATCGTGAGCAGGACGGTGCTAGGCGTGGGTACTGTGCATCAAACGGCACACTACGAGGGGCTAGGCGAACACATGGAGGGCACTCCGCTTAGCTACGGCCAACAGTCGATGTAGTACACCCGTAGGCGTGGGGGCCTGGTGTGCGGGCTTGCGGTCGAGGCGCGGGTCACGCGGGCTTCACCGGTCGCTTCGGATGCGACGGCCTCGGGTGGGAAAGGGAGCGTAGGAGTTGTGTGGGACGAAAGGAGGGGAGGGGCACGGGCGATGAGGCCTGCCCCTGCGAACTCGGAACGGACGCCGCGTGGCGCCAGGCGGCGGCGGTTCCTGCGCGAACGGGCCCGTGCGACGAGGGGCTTTCGAGCGTGGTTCGCTGGAGAGCTGCGTGGATGCACGTGGGGTCGCGGCAGGGGCACGGGGTGGCCGCTTCGAGTGGGGTCGGTGGGCGGGACGCCTCCCGCGCGTAGGCACGAACGACGAGGGAAGCCCGCCCGATCGGTGCGTGGGGTTTACCCGGGTGGGCCGCGCGTGGGGAGAAAACGAGCGGGGAGGGAGGAGACTAGACATGGAGGAAGAGAAAGAGAGAGAGAGCATGTAGAGGAAGGAGAAAAGGACAAAGGGGAGGGGAAGGGAATCACGCCCTCGGGCACGAGAACACACGCATGGCGGCGGGTAAATTTGTGCTCTCTATTCAATTTTTTCATCAATCAATGCCCTCCTTGAGGATTACAATGCCTTAAATATAAAAGTAAACCTAGTGAAGCCCTAATGAAGCTAATGACGGAATTAACCCCGAGTCTAGATAAATACAAGGAAATTCGTGCATAAAAAGCTGAGAAAAATCAAAACTGATAACTGGGCCTCATAATGGGCCGTACACAAGTCTCAACTGCCTCGTCATCAAAATAAACACAAGTCAATCTATAAACGAGCCGTCGTCGAGCCACAAGGATGCCGGTAACTCTGCTGTCCTCCTCCTCCGACGGTAGACGCGATTCGGGTCAAAACGGGTCCATGCGCGGGTGTCCTCACCACCTCCTTCCTGCTGGAGTTGCACAAAGTTTTATTTAATTTTGACTTTGCTTATGCATCATAATGTAGTCAAAGGTTTACCTTTTTGCTTATTATATGATTAGGAAGTAGAAACTATCTGCACTCCAGCTTCATAGGAACCTTATGCATCTTATATGTCTTTGAAGTGAAATTGTTGAAATTGTATTTCCTTGTTCAGGATTATCTAGAAAGTAATGTTGAAGCCTATGCTGTGATGCAATGTTGTTCGATAGTTTTAATTTTCTGATTTCAATAACTTTTAAGTGTAAGGATAAGAAGGGCGGGCCTGGAGCAACGATTAAGTTGCCCCGTTTGTGACCTGGAGGTCATGGGTTCGAACCAAGGAGACAGTCTCTCTGCTTAGCAGGGGTAAGGCTGTGTACATCGTCTCTTCCCCAGACCCCACAAATGGTGGGAACCTTGTGCACCGGGTACGCCGTTTAAGTGTAAGGATACATAAGGATGATGAAAATTTTCAATGATATACCATTTTATTAAAGAAATTAAAAGGTTAGAACCACTATTTGACCTGATAGGTAATCCTTTTCATTCTTTCAATTGATTGTTAGGCCTTTCACATTCATAAGTCCCCAAAATGGAATGAGCTGCTTGAATGACTCCAGCTGTTTCTGAGATGTAGACCTAATAAGAGCTTTGACCCACCAGAATCTGAGTCAGATTGAATTCCACTTACCAGCTCTGAGAGAATTCCTCTGCCTGTCAGCTAGCAGTTCCTCCTCTGTCCTTGTGTTCAAGCAGGTCATGGCTTGTGATGACCTTCTTCAATAGAGTCTGCAGTTTGCATTACTACTAAAACCCTGGGGCATTTATATATAAAAAAACAATTCTGTGAACTTTTGGATCTTGTTTTTTTGGTCCACTATGGTCATGACCTCCATGCGAAGACATCTTCTCTTGTGACGGTAAGATCCTGGACCTCCATGAGCCTGTCAACAAGGCAACACATACTCCAAGTGAATTCAAAATCATGTGGCAAGTAGAAAGCACGTGGCAGCTAATGGCAAATTCCCTTTGCTGTTATGAAGATACCAGGTATGTGGCTGTCAGTAGACAAGCCTTAGTGCCCACTTCCTGTGGGCTTCTTGCCAGGTCTTGAGGAGGAAAATAAATGGGAAACCTTATCCCACTCCACAAGCCTGTCAAGAAGGCAACACATCCGAGTGAATTCAAAATCATGTGGCAAGTAGAAAGCACATGGAAGCTAATGGCAAATTCCCTTTGCTGTTATGAAGATACCAGGTATGTGGCTGTCAGTAGACAAGCATTAGTGCCCACTTGCTGTGGGCTTCTTGCCAGGTCTTGAGGAGGAAAATAAATCGGAAATCTTATCCCAAAAAGTTGCACCTATCTACTTCTCTCCTTCAACTGAACTTCTGTGGCTCTTTGGAGAGAGATAATCTGTTCATTCTGTTTCAATTATGAAATGATAGGTTGGGCTGGGGAGCTGCTGACAGAGTTCTTTAGGGGAAGTGAAACGCTTAGAAAGGGCCTTCAGCTCTGTCCAGACCAGAGCTTTGGTGCGATATCCTGCCATCACTTCATCTCTTGGTCTGTCCTCCCAAGCAATTACATGTCCTACCTCAATAATGGACTTGGCGGTGGCTCATTCCTTGCTCCACTAGATACTACCTTTCCTTTGTTCCCTTAATCCAAGCATTAATAGTTGCTGATCTCATTCTGATATGAAGTCCACAAACTCCAATTGGGAGTGGGGCCCGATGAATCTCTCTGGCCTAGAGGAATTGTACTTGCCTTCTAATCTCTTAAAGAAACTGAGGGTTGATATATGTGGTTAAGGAAGGTTACTTTTCATTTTTCACTTTTTCTTTGGGGTTGGGGTACACACAGTCAATTGCTTGATTGACCACATTGTTGGAAGGAGAGGGGGGTTGGGAAAGAGCTATCTGGTTCTGTTAAGAAGTCATCTCCACTTTTTTCTCTACTGCTTTACGATTGGTCTGTTCAATAACTGGTTATGAAGGCATTTTATATTCCTCGGTTCCTAAATAAATTTTTGGGGAAAATATTACTACGTGCTGGGGAATGGTCATTCCTTAGGAAAATTTGCTTCTATACTGGTTCCTTTGATTCCTTTACTGTTTGGCTTTTAGATTCTTAAAGATATATGGATATATAGGTCCATTACAACTTGTAGCGGATCTCATTATGAGTATAATTTTCAACATTGACAGAAAATATTCTCTTCTATTCACATTTTGTGTCATCTGTTGTCTATTTTTGGTGCATTTTAGTTGACTCGCAACCAACGATGGAAGAAACAATTCTTGTTGGTGACGATCTCATGCTTGGGCCACCATCGCCTCTCATACCAACAGAAATTGCTTCTCATGTTCTTGATGGTGTTGATTTGTGTGATGGAATATTGAGGAATCTTTTCCTTTGTAAGTATCACATGCCTTGTCTATTGCCACCTGAAATACGTTGCCTTCTGTGCCGTAAGTTTGGGACATTGCTGTCTTAAGGTGACACTTTGAGCAATTATTATGTAGAACCCATAATTTTAGAGGTACTATGTCTGTAAGATGGGGACCGATCAATCTCAATATTTCAGGTTTGCAGATCAATGATATCGAACCATTCTGTCAGGATGAAATTGTGTTGTATCGACAGTGTGCTGAAAAACGGGTAAGGTATTCTCTTCTTCTTCCCCTTTTCTGTTTTTGTCAAGTTTCAAGTGGGATTAGTTTTATTTTTATTTTTTTTAATTTCTGAGGTTTTTTCTTTTTCTTTTGGGGTGGGTGGGTTGAAAAACGTAACATTTGGACGCAGACGAAAGGGCTGCATTCGTTTCCCCCCTTATTTATAACTTGTGCATAGTTTTATTAATTTGCCTTTTAATTCATTCATCTGGCATCCGCTTTCTCTATGCCCTTTGCTTGGTTTGGATGTGGGGTTCGAATGGGGTTTGAAAATCCGCATGTGGGGGGAAATAAGCCAAGCAGCACAATCACACCCCTATGTTGGGGCTTGTCTATCTACTTTGTTATGTTTTAATGTCCCCATTTTTTTCTAACTTTTTGGTCCTAACTTTTGTTCTAATTGTATATTTTACTGCAAAATGTGATTCTAGGATAAGATATTGAGGCAAAGACTCCAAGATAGTGAGCACAAATTGGGATTATCAATGCCCTTGGAAGAGGCAACAGAAAGATCTTCTCAACTTCAAGCTGAAGTAACATCCCTTGAGAGGTGCTATGCCTTTCTGGTTGTCTATCGATGCATACTGGCAAAATTATTACCAAATCTTACTTGTTTGTAGCATCGTAATGTTCAGGCAATACACTTTGTCATTTTACATGTATGAATAATCTGGTTATCTGCTTTCTCTACGTCTGCAGTTTCATTTTCTGAATGTTCTCAGGATTTGTTCTAGAAAGTTGTGTAAAGTATAAACTTTTGGCTTTTATGCCTTAACATCAAGCATGAACTTTCAATGGTTTTCATTTTACACAGGCGGATGATTCTTGCAAGTGGAATCGAGGGCATGGAAGGATTTCGACAAAGGTGGAGCTTGCATGGACGCCTCGAAGATACCAGGTAAATCTTTCATTTCTTGGGCATTTTTGAGTCTTTAATTTTATTTAGATTATGCAAAAAGCCTTTTGCTGTAATTCTTCTTTACTGAGACAAGGTCATTGGTATATTTGAAGTTTCTTACTCTCCGAAATATTATTGTTGTGTATTGGTTAGATGTAGATGATCATGGATTCTCAAATTTAAGACTTACCTCCACAAGTCTATAGAAAAATTCTCTTTTTTTGCATATCATTTTCTTTTGAACCTTTTTAATAGTGGTTCTTGCAATTGTTACCCCCCTGATCTGGTTTAGTCATTCAGATTTACTTTGTATTCAAGCTACGTAATTACGGAATCAAATAACATACGAATATGAAATGAAAGATGAGAGACAAATAACCAAACAATAAACATGTCATTTATTATCAAATAAATCTAAATAGTCCATTATATTGTCATAACTAGGATCCTCAAATTACATTAAATATGTAGCGAAAATAAAATATCTCAACTCACTAAATAAATATAAAAGTACATATCATCTCTCAAATCCCTATTACATCAAATCTAAGAAAACAGTAAAATTAATCCTAAATGACTTCCAGAAGATTTTGAGTCAAATTCTTTAAGCAAAGTCCTTCTCCACGGCTAACTCTTCTCTTTCAGTCTCTGAAATTGTTAGTAGAGTTTATGAGTACAACTACTCAGTTGGCAAATTAAACTCACCAAATGCTAACAACGTAATAATTGCAAAGTGATATTGTCAAATATACATATAACTCAGCTTTATATATACTTCAAATAAGATTATGATACAAAATATAGTCAAATATAAGTTTGTCAACCGAATGTGTTTTCTAGTAGTATGAACAGATCGACTAACATATAATATATAAGGCATGATCAGATTTTTATCTAATTGAACAAGTTTATTAGTTATGATCAGAACATATCATATATCAAATTGAGCATATCGAACTGAACATATAACAAATTATTATGGTATAGTAGTTTATCAAATCATAGTTTATATCAAGGTAGGCCAACTCGGGGGTCGGACTCGGATCGGTCCGGTCCTGACCGAGTGGATCGGCCGATCCGATCCGATCCCGAACCGGTCCGGACCGAGCCGGACCGGTTTGGCCGATCCAATTTATAAAAAGGGGAAAAAATAGAAGAAAATAGGAAAAAAATAGAAAAACAAGTCCAAAAAATAAGAAAAAAATTCAAAAAATCAGGAAAAATTATATTTACCCAAAACTTATCTAGGACCTTGGGTAAGCCCTTGAATTTTTATTAACTTTGAAAAAAACTTGAATACAATACATGGGGGGGACATAAAACCTTACCCCTAAGTATTACATGATAATAAAAAAAAAACATTCACACAAAGTGACAGAACAAGTAGACATACATTTATTCTAGCCTTACATTGTAGGTGCTATACAAATGTTGCACATAATCGGCCCAAGACATATAAGCTTGGTAACATTGTTCATATTCCTGTACAAATCGGTTATACTCATCTGTGAATGGGTAGATTATTGTCACCGGTATCCATCCCTGTGTCTTTGGCTCATGATAAGATCCTTCTGAGATTGAGGATTGATAAGAGGAAATATCTGAAGTTGGAGGATAAGTGGGATATCCTCCTAAGTAACTCGATGCATCATAGGGTGGTGGATGTTGATAATATGTACCTGGATATCCATAAGGACTATAACCCTCTAATGGAACTTGAGAAGATGCATCAGACGAATGCTCTTGAGAGGATGTTCTCTTTAGGAGCTCTTGTTGTTGTTTCCCTTTGCCTTTATTTGTTGCTGGTGTGCCCTTAGCCAACCTACTGGAGTGGTCATCATCCTGCGTAGCATGCGTAAATTCTTGCTCTCCTGTGAAAATCATTGGAGGAGCTTCACCATGTTGACTTGATCCTCCACGTCCTCGAGATGACCGTTGTTGCAAGGATCCACCTTGACTTCCATGTGGATCATCATCGTCATCGTCAGGGGTAGTCGTTGCCGAAGTAGAGTCGTCTGAAGTTTGGTAAACGACCTTGTCACTCGGCTCTGGTGTCTCGTCTGACTCATCTTCTTGTACAGTTTTTAAATCTGCAATATCAACATCCATTAGTTTGCCTTTACCCTTACCTGAACTTTGTGGGGTGGATTTCTTTTGCCGTTTTGAAGGAGGTGGAAGTTGAAACTCAACGGACAAGGGGACACCATCTAATTGTCCTTCTGCCCATGACCGATCGTTTGGATCGAATTCTGATGGACTCAAAACATTCCTTGCATCCACCCATGCATTCAGTGGGTTCTGCTCCTCAAATATCTCGTCCAGATCGATTGGTTCCTCAACTTGTTGTTCTGCTTGCACCGGTCTTCCAGCAACTTCATCTCTCCATCGTTCTTCTTCTCTTTGGTTCTCTTGAATTTTTTGAAGATTCTTTAATTTCAAGCGCATGTTGTAGTGGCAAAAGACCAATTGCTCTAATCTCGCTGAGCTTAATCGGTTCATTTGCTTGGTGTGTATCAAGCTAAATGTAGACCAGTTCCTCTCACAGCCAGAAGAGGAGGTGGTTTGGCTCAATACACGGATAGCAACATAAGCAAGATCTTCATAACCTGGAGCCTTCCCATGATCCATCCACCAATCAGCTGTAATTCCATAATGATCCAACTAACAATTAGTATTGTAATTTGTAAAGCCTATGCATGATAAGTTGATAACAATTTTTTGAAAGTATTAGTTATGTGTAAAATTCTAAATACACATAAGTGTTGTATATCTCCTTGGGGGTTGGTCCAGGAATACCCTTACCCACATCTCCAATAGTCTCAATCATGTCCTCCCAATAAGGACCCTTTGCAGCATTGGCAGGTACACTGTTATAAACAAACCATCTCGAAACAGCACGGCCAATCTTCTCCTTGCATACCTTCAGGTTCTTCATAGCAGCTGTGATTGATGGTTGTCTACCTCTCCGTCTTGTTAGGAAAGCATCTATAGGACCAACTCTAGGATCATTGTCCCTAGTCAAGTCATGAATTTCCTCCTCGTTGGATCCATGTCCGGATCCACTCCCTTGCCCAACGTGTCGACTGGTGCGTCTATACACATCCTCATCAGCAAAAGATCGTCTACTTTCGTCCATGGCTCGACGTATATCATCTTTAAATTAAAATAGATGATTAGACTAATTTAATCGAGATGAAGTATAAAGAAGTAAATAATTAATTGAAAATTTTAAATCAAATAATACCTCGAGAGAAGTCTTCAAATGCAGTGGATCTCCTTCTGGTAGGGTCTATGTCTCCCTCCCGAGATCTATCTCCCGGAGGGTGAATATGAATACCTTGACCTGAGGGCCGTGTCATTTCCTCCCTAATTTGGCCTCTCATCGTTGATGCTGCTCTTTTTTCCAACTCTCTTTGTCGTAGGTAATTTTTGAATTGATTTTTTACCTCTAGTGGTGCAGCAGTACAAGCCTTCACTTCTCATTTGACACCCCCAATATGTTGTTTTAGACGAAAAACTCCACCCGAAATAATCCGACTGCAGTAGTTGCATTTGACTTTGCGTGAAGCCATGTCTACGACGGTGCAGTGGTTCCATCCCGGGTCACCACGAGAGGTGACAGATGTGGCCTCATTATGCTCAGAAGTCGACATCTTTAAAAATAAAAAATATATTAATAGGGAAAGAGATAATTAGTAATTAACTAATTAACTAATTACATAAAGAGAAATGGTGAGAAATAAGAAAAAACATAGAGAAAGAGAGTGAGATTTCATATCATACCTCGAGGGAGACTGAGAGACAATGAGAAATAAAGCTACAAAGACAAAAAGAGGTTAGAGAGAAAAATTAAAATGCAATAAAAATAATATGATGAAAAAAAATTGATGTAGTCCGTCGGTCCGTCCTTTAGAGTTTAGAACTCTAGAGAGTTTTGGAAGTTTGGAGAGAAAGAAGTTAAGAGAGCTTTGAGTCTTTGAGAGAGTATGAGAGCTTAGAGAGAGAGAGAGAGAAGTTTTAGAGAGAGAGAGAAATGAGAATTTGTGTGAATGAGGGAGAGAAGGGTAGGAGGGGGTTTATAGGGACTTGGGGGGGACTTGGAGGGGCTTAGAAGCCCCTCCCAACCGTTGGGAACCCATTTGAATGGGTTCCCAACGGCTACCCAATGGCTAGTTCAGAACTAGCCGTTGGGTGGCCGGGTCGGCCGGACCGGTCCGACCCGGGTTGGGGTCGGCCGACCCGACCGACCCCAACCCGATCCCAGCGATCCCGGCTGGGATCGTTGGGTCGAGGCTCGGGGTCGGGTCGGACCGCTCCCATTCCGAGCGGACCGGGCGATCCGATCCGACCCGGTCCGACCCGGCCGACCATGGTTTATATTGTCATAATAGTCAATCATAATGAAATAGATTCATAATCAAATAAGCTGAGGTCAAAATAACTGAGCGTAAGTGACCAAAGAACAAATTGAGCATATTATAAGGTAAATCAAATGGATCTAAACAACAAATTATGTTTCATAATTGTGTCAAACAAATCACAAACTAATATATCAAATAGACATGCATCTAACCGCCATATAAGAAGCTGAACAAACAAATATCAGAGTATATAGACAAGTATGTTAAGGCCATAACACATGCATAGTCGGGACTTCATGACCCACCTGAATAACTGATCACAATTCACAATTATTAAGATTTTTCCGTTGCCCATAGGTAGAACTCATCTACGGATGTTTATTGAATGAGTCTCAATCTCCTTAAGATGGCAATATCTAAACATTTATCAAAAAAATATGACACAATCATATTTTTACAGATTTTAGACCTATCATAGATATGAAAATTTAATAGACAAAATGATATATATACATGAATCAAAATATACTTTTTTACATACAAAATAACCATTTAAGAGGTAAATAGGTCATATATAGAGAAAATCAGAATATAGCTGATCCAAATAGGTTGTTGGATAGAAGGATACGCTATTGAAATTTTCTCAGATTTTTCTGACAAACAATTAAAAATTTTGGCCAATAAAACTAATTTTCAGAGTTGAAAAATCAACAAAAAAAGTTAAAAATAGAAAACAAGTTTAGAAAATCATCGAACTTAGTGAAGAATCAAATATGTCAAATGAAATATGTGGACAAAATTTCAAATAAATCAGACATCGTTTGAGTAATTTAAAATATTGAGTTGCATTTGCAGAACTTGAGTGAATTTTTGTTAATGGAATAAATAGCAAAGTAATCAGAAATTATTTTAAAAAATTATAAAATTTTTATGACACTTAAGAGTTCATAAAAAATAAAGCTTGGTCAAAATTTCAGGTTATTTGGTGAAGAAACGAAGGAGTTGTAGTCTAAAATAAATCAAATTTTCGAATTGACAGCAGACAGAGTAGTCTAAGTGGCATCGAACGTGGTGGACGCCTTTTAGATGGCGCTCAACATGGTGCACGCCTTTTAGGCTCAAAATTGAGTTTGAAATGGATTTGAATCACTAAGTTTGAAAGGCGTCTAGTTGAGTGGACGTCTTTTGAATCGCATCCATTGGTTTAGACGCGATTTAGACCAATTATTTAAAACTATAATATTTCGGAGAATTGTTATGAAATTGTGAGACTAAAGTGGGAGCTAAGATCATAAACTTATAGATTAAAGTTACAAGAATCATATTTGACCACTTTTGAAAATTAAAACGAAGTTTTTATATTAATACAAAATAAACAATTAATGGGTTATCATCACCTACCTCTTGAAGGAAGTACAAACTAATCTTCTCCGATCAAATCTTAAACTCTAGCGATGAATTCTTCTTGTTCTCGAACCTTTCTCATGTCCTCTATTCACCCAAAAACACAATTTATCCATTAGAATCAATTTTCAAAACATTAAACTAAATACCTTTTTAGTTCTTGATAAAGAACATCATGTTATTTATTTTAGAATTGAGATTGTGTGCAAGAGAGTTTATGCACGACTTCAAGGCCTTATGTATAGATCTTTTCCTTCCTAATATTACCCAAATCAAGTTCCCCTTGTTGCAGGGTGAGACTCCAATAGATAGAGTCTTAATTAACAAGGAAAATGAGTTCGTTTGCAACTAGGAACTCAGATTTTCATATGTAGTGGATTTCTTTAACTAAAATTCCTCGAATTCGATCCCTTTAATGACTGAATTAGTTAAGAGCTCTTTAGACAATGTTATAGTCCTTTGTAATCTTCTTTCCAACTATATCATTATGCAAATTTTGAAATTTTATGTACGAAATTATCGCATCTCCAATATGCTGCTGTCACATAGTTTACGGAGTCTGAAATCTGACTAAGGATTAGAAACCAAATAGTTTCCTAATTGGATCACTAATAGGGTTATTGGGTCTTATTGGGCTTGACTAATGACTTATCTATTTTAAATTTATGATTATATTATTAAATAAATATTAAACATGTTTAAATCATTTTAGTCTATTAATTGACTTACTAGGCTTATTTAAATCTAATTTGATTTAATTAACCTTGATCTATTAACAAATTAATGGATTTAAGATCTAGGATATAACAGTAATAGCACTGCATCATTAATTCATGGTAAAAAGGCTTAACTGTTGATAATGATTTCAAATCGGCAAAAAATCTGAAAGCTACGTGAAGAGATCGTGGAAGAAATTATTTTAGTGTGTAAAAATTAGAAAATATAGTATACAATTTATACAATATAAATTTTTTTTTTTTTTTTTAAAGATGAGTTCTCTGAAAGTTACATGACAAAATCTAAAAGCATGTCTTTTTTCGCTTCCTCTTCCAATATGTCATATAAGAGATGAGAGTAGAAACACCTGTTTTGGTTTCCATTTCCAACCTCTTTGCAACCCTAGTTTCCATGAAGGGAGAAAACTAGGTTTACCCTAAATTCTATATTTGAGAATTTCTAGTATTCAAGGTGGTGTTTTGATTTCCCTGCCTATCAGCTATTACTTCTTTGTGTTCCAGTCTTAGTGGATGTCCTTCAAGACACATTGTCAATGCCACTCTTGATTCTTGCTTTCTCCCTCAGGAAAAGACTGGAGTCACTGAATCAAGGAATCACAAGTAGGAAAAAGGAAGAGCTGCCAGGAGCTGCAGGAACTCCAAGCCAGAAGAGGTGGTTTTTCTGGTAGGATCACGAATTGTGCAGCATTTCCGGGAATCTGTGACTCTGGAAACAATATCATGTTTGTTATTTTGACCATCATATGTATAGCTTCATGGTCAGTGATCATGATCAGATGACAACATGTGAAGCAGATTTATTTTGTAGGTGGAAGATCGGAAATGATGAACCTCCACTTTATGATCCTCCTCCCTTTGTTAGGAAAGTTATTTTCAAATTTATGTAGTTTATTGAGATCAGCAGCCATCAAAGCTGTACAAATGTCTATATGCCCACTAACCAGAGGTACATTTTGATCTGTGAAAGTACACTCATGGATGAGCCCACTCTCTCGTCCTCTGCATCCTATGGACGCTATCTCTTGTGGTTAAGAATCCATGGTGTATTGTTTCCCAGTTTGACGGGGCTATTAGTTTCGGAAACACGCATCCCATTCGATGGTGTTGATGTCAGCTTACGGTGCTTGTGTAGGAGTGGGTTCTGCAATCTCTGTTTGGCAATCTGGGGCATTTATAGTCCCAGTTTCTAGCATGTCACGTTTAGTGGTCTGCGAATAAATTTGGGGCATCTCCCCCCTTCAAAATCTGTTTTATTTGCTCGGGTTTTTAGGCCACGGCGTCTTGTTAGTCAGCTGTGATACTGCTACGGATTTTTCTGAGGTCAATTGCTTTTGTTAGTGTTTTTTTTTTTTTCATGTATGTGTTAGTACATTCCGATATTCTTTTTGCCCAAAAGTACAGTTTCTCCTATGTACTCTTCTATCTCAATTTGAAGAAACACAATCTATTTGAAATGTAGGGAACTTGAGACGTTTTAATCATGTTAAGCACTAACTCAACCTGGCAACAGGCAAAATCCTCCTGTGCTAATTGTCGTGATGAATGAATGCTGTTCATATCTTTTCTAGGTAGATGGGTAGATGCGTTCAGTTTTGGGTCCACGCCCTCAAGTCTCTTAAACCCTCTGAAGTGACACTCCTGATTTCAGGTTATAGTTTTGAAAAATTTGAATAGTTCTTCTCTAAAGAGTGGATCCATGTGGACTACGCAAGGCATTGGCGGTTTTCACTGTTGTTTCTGCGCTGCTGCCACCACAGACTAGTAGGAAGACGCTGGAAGCATTTAAAGGGCCAAAATTAGGGTGCTAATGCGAACCAAGCTTTTCTACATTTAAATTTATCTTGTTTGATAATCTGAGTGGAGTTTAGCTCAGTTTGGTTTGTTTGTACGATGCCAACAGGATGACTTATTCATCTAATTTGGGGTTGTTCGGTTTGGTTGCACCGTTGCACATTGGAAGGAGAACGGCTTTATTTCCAAATAAATTGGAATAAGCGATCCTGTTAAAAGTTTTGAATTGTTTAAAGGATAAGCATTCATGTTATTTATTTTTACATATGTTATCTAATTTATTTTTCTTCTTCTAGATAAAATAGCAATCCCCTAATCAAATTAAAAGTTGTGTTATTCCGTCGACATAAGTTTTCTCAGATTCATGGTGCTTGAACAAGCAATCTTATAAACAAACTTGGCCTAAGTATTAGTCCTTTGTTCAAGCTGGTTTGTTCAATACTTGATCGAATTCAGATCCTATTCGATTAGAACTAGTTTCTTCATCTTGTTTAAAGGGTTGTTTAAACTACTATCCAATTTGATTACATGATAAGGTAGAATAGAATAGCTATCTTGTTATTCTTCTTTATTTGCCTTGATTGAGTGCGTTCCTTAACCCGAGTGAGGATGACTTATTATGAAAGGGAGAACAAACAATTCGAGTAATTGTAAATAATAGGACCTCTTTTCTTACATTTCATTTTTTTTATTTGTTTTACTTAATTACAATGACTTACTTTGATTAGTACTAGAATAAGGTTATCAAACTATCCTCTAACCGGTCTGCCAGCTTGCCAATCCACTGAGGCCTTGAGGAATATCCAGGCAGAGTGACTCTACAGACCTAGCTCACCCTTCGACACTACAGAGGTGATGACACCAATTTTGATATTGATGAGGCAATCTCGTCTAGAAGTTCATGGCCCGATTCAAAGCCTGTTAAGCAGTGAGACTTGTTCTCTAATATAAGCAATCCGAGATTATTTATGTCAAACAAAGGATTTGGCCATCAAATTGGGCCTTAAATGAGTCTAAAGGAGATATTCCTCTCTTGTTCGTACGTATAAATTGAAGTATATATCAGATGAGATGAAAATTATATTTTAAATGAGTTATTAAAAAATATCGAGGAACTACCAAACAAACATACGTAATAATGTGAACATAAACAAGCCTAAAATTTCATGCAGACTTGTTTGTTTAATTAAGATAAGATGATCAGTTGAGTCAAGCACATTGATTCACTGGCATCCCAAATGTAAAATACATGAAAGTTTTTGACGAAGTTTTAATTAAGCTCTTGGACAGCACTGATCTAAACATAAGTAGTGAGATTAGGAGCGCAAGCAAGGGTGTGGAGGTCTTTGCTGCCCTTGTCCTGTCTCCCTCTCTTATCTCATAGACATGGATTTATGGCTTTCGCTACCCCTGCGGCTCCCATCGCCCCGTTGCTGCCACCACTGCAACGGTGCAACCTGAGACTCTAGCACTGGACCTTAGTTTCGGGCATGACAAGGCAACACATACAACCTTAGGGCTGGCCATCGTTCTTGAAAAGTGTGCATTAATATATGTTCGGGGACCAGGTTTCTTGCAGGCAAGGAATGCCACTATTCAATAGTAGTCTGCATGGCTACATGTTCCTAAAGCTATGAACTCATGCACATTACGTAGAGATGGAGAGCTGATTCCAGTGTGAAAAGAAGAAAGCTGCTGTGTGAAACAAAATCAAAAGGGAAGATGACCTGAGTCGTCTCTCCTTAATTTGGACCAATCTTCTCACTTATTCTACGTAAAGTCGCCACTAAAAAGAGGTCACCAACGTCGGTGCTGCCGCGGTTTAGTTAGAAATGGACAACACTCAAGGACAAAAGCAGATTCGCCAGGGTAGAAGTTGGCTGCGATATAACCTTAACTCAACAAGAAAACAATCGACTGTTACGAAGCTTTGTCGAGCCTAAAGATTTTTTGGTTACAAAGGAGATGGAAAACGTCAAAAGTAAGATTATGGAAAGATCATGAAATCTTCTTGAACCTGAGCATGTGGCATTTGAGGTGAGCATTCATCATCTGGCACAATTACGCGTACGATGAAAATTTAAAGAAGTTTATGCTTTAAGGCACAGTCAGAGGCTTGGAGAGAGAGCCTTTGGCGCAACGATGTGATTGCTCCATTATGACCCGAGACTATATATGGGTTCAAGTCTAAAAACAGTTTCTTTGCAGAAAATAACTAAGAGTAGGGACGCACGCAATTGACCTTCCGAAACCTCGTAGTGGTGAAATCCTGGTTCCCCTAGGCTGTATTATTCAATTTTTCTTTTTAAATTGTCCAATTGGTCATTAAGTTATATGTGCATGTAAGACATGATGTGGCCTATCATAAAAGAATTTTAAACCAGTAAAGCCAAAAAGGTAGGACATGATGTGCTTGTAAATAAAATGGCTTCAAATTCAGAGGATTTGAACCCTCGGATTTATTGTCATTACTGTTGCGGGGTATTCATCCATCCCCCAATTACCCATGTTGGTGGATGACACTCAGTATCTCTCTCTTTCCTTATGTCTATACATGTTATCCTCTCTCTCTCTCTCTCTCTCTCTCTCTCTTTTTCTCTCTCTGGATTCATACCTATCGATATACTCTCACTTATTCGTGCTTGCTTTATTTCTTCTACCTCTGTAAATATCTCATTTTTACTTGCCACACGACAATCAATAAAGAAAACTTTCTTGACTGATTAGTATAAATAGAACGGATGTTTAACTGCAAGTTGATTTCCATCTCCTTTGGTCCAACATTCACGTATTCGATGTGCGTACGTCACATTTTATAGGTACATGACACGATCTTGAGGTCGGGGGACTATTTATTTCCACCGTTAATTTGTATGGATATTAGGGCGTTACATCTGTATATGTAGAGTAGAGCGAGATTAATCATAAGGGGACTAAAGATAAAACGAGTGATAAGTACTGTTTCCATCACCATCAACCATCGAGTGTTTCAAGACCATAGTAAGATCTTTATTAGCAAGCAGGTGGTTGATTTGTGAGGAATATTCTAACGCAGTACCATAAAGTTGTACTAATGTTTTTTTATTAAGAAGTGTAATTAAGAAAAAAGCTCTATCTAATTATTAAAATCTTGAGAAATTAATGTTACCAATTTTAAGATCTCTGGTTTAAGTGCAAGCTAATGATACGTTACTAACCAAATGACAGAGAAATTTTGAGACGGCAAGAATTAACAACTTATATATATCGGCCTGGTGGTATTATATATTTTGTCATCTCAACGTTGTAAGACTTGCAGAGAGTGGAGATCTAGAATAACATATTGTAATATTGATCACACTTGCTTATGCTTCGACTTAATATGAGATTATATATTCTATTATATTTTCTCACATGCAAGTTGACTTAAATTTTATTATATGAATAATGATAATTCTAAGATGCATGATCTAAAACTATGACTAGAGTTTCTGACATTATTAGACAATCTTACTCAAAATTTTAAGACAGTAAAAAGACATTATATATATATATATATATATATATACTATGTTTATACTTACCGTGAAGCTTTTTAATATTATGACAGTTGTGTTCAACCCAACTCTATAAAATAAAAGGTAAATACTATTTTTACTCCGCTAACATATCCCATGGACATCTCATGGGTCCATGTGAATTGATGAAACGAATGAAGAAGTGAGATGTATCATCTATCTAAGGCATGTTCGAAGAAATGCCAAAAGAGCAAAAAAATATAGTAAAAATGAAAAAAGAGTAGCAGTATATAATTAAGCAAAAGAACAAGATGCATGCCCACGTCCGGTGTTCTCACACGTCAGGTTTCGTCGTCCCCAAGTTAGGACGGAGATGAGGACAAGCACATAACCTTTTCCCACAGATGTTCGTCGCCCATATCCTAGTTTTGTCTTTCCTTGGCTCTGGTCTGGTTTTACGAGATGCCGGCCTAACCTTCTCACCTTTGGCCGGCCCCAATTCTTCACGTCAAGCAAGGTCGGCGCTCCGCCACTTGGCTGAGCCGCTAGCCATCGACACCTGCTGGTGGGATCGTCTGTAGCTCACTTAGACCAGGAATTTATAGCTGCGGATGGGAATTGTTACCATGCTTATCAGTAGCGAGGGTGGGTTCCAGGGAGTATACGGCTCCTCTTCCACTTCTATTGTGCGCGCGCACCGTGCTAGCGCTCTCTCTCTCTCTCTCTCTCTCTCTCTCTCTCTTTCTCTCTCTCTCTCTCTCTCTCTTTGCGTGCATGCCATGGTGAGTAGTGGTGGGTACATTAGTCAAAATGAGACTGCCGTGGCCTTCCTTCTATTTCACACTGATAAATGCGGAATACGGTCCCGCTATGTGCTTAGCGATGGTAGTTTGGGACAGCGGGGAGGAAAGTGAAGCCCATGTGATCCCTATAAATACCCCTTCATTCCTCCATCCAGCAGCAGATCATCTCAACCTTCTTTTCCTCGTTTAACAGCCATGGCGAGCACTAAGATCGTTAGTGTTGCCCTGCTGCTAATGCTCTGTGTGGGCATGTCCTCCGCCGCCAGGGTGCTAAGTACTGCATATGCCGGTGGGGGTGGGGGTGGTGAAGGTGGCGGGGGAGGTGGTGGCTCGGGCAATGGCTCCGGGGGCGGCTCGGGGTATGGCGAAGGTGCTGGGGGGGCTGCCGGAGGAGGTTACGGTAAGGGAGGAGGCGGCGGTGGAGGCGGCGGACAAGGGGGTGGCGGAGGGTCCGGCTACGGATCCGGGAGTGGCTACGGGTCCGGGTCTGGGTACGGAGCTGGAGGGGCGAATGGTGGAGGATACGGAAAAGGCGGCGGCGGCGGCGGTGGAGGTGGTGGCTCCGGCGGCGGCAATGGTAGCGGGAGTGGGTCTGGTTACGGTTCCGGGGGTGGGTCAGGATATGGCGCTGGTGGTGCCACTGGAGGAGGTTACGGGAGTGGAGGCGGCGGTGGAGGTGGCAGTGGGGGTGGTGGCGGGAATGGAAGGGGAAGTGGGTCAGGCTATGGATCTGGTGGTGGATCGGGGTATGGTTCTGGTAGCGCCAATGGCGGAGGCTATGCCAGAGGCGGCGGTGGTGGTGGAGGTGGTGGCGGTGGCAATGCATCTGGCTCTGGATCTGGGTACGGTTCTGGTTCCGGATCCTGGTACGGCGGTGGTGCGGGCCATCCTTGAAAGGTGGCGGGCCGTTATCGTACATGGCATGGCTCCTATCGCGTAGAACGTCCATATATAATACAATAACCCACGCCAATTATCCAAATAGTTCCAATATATATATGGCTTTATACATACGTGTGCTTTTTTTAGTTTCGTTTGGTACGAGGACTGGGTTTGTAATGCGTGGACAAAGTTTTACTGTAAAAAATAAATAAATGAATAAATAGTGTGCCGTGTGACATTTTGTATCCTTATTTTCTGCGTTCTTCTCTGTGCTGCGGTATCTTGTGGATTCTGGGATCTTCAAATCCGGGCCTATCTAGATATCTTGGACATGTCATTAGTGCTGGCTAAATAAATTAGGTTTGACGGGTTGGACTCAGTTGGAAGTCAAACTTCTTTCATAATAGGACATTTGGGAGTATTTTTTATTTTCGGATTATTTTATTTTTAAAACTTATTTCATTTTAAAACTTGTTTTAATTTTTAAAAATAATATACTCAACTTTTAGTCGTTTGGCGAGATTACTATGACTTTTAAAAAATGTGGAAACCTATTTATTAGAGAGATAGAGTTATGGAGGTGTGTGTATGTGAGAGGGGGGGGGGGAGTTATTGACGTGTGTACAAAAGAGAGAGAGAGAGAGAGAGAGAGAAGTAGAACGGCTATGGCACAAGTGGGTGCCATGATGCATGTCTTTTGAAAAAAATAAAGATTAAGTTATTTTTATTTTGAAAGAATTTTATGAAGATTTCATCTCTTTAGATTCTCTCTCTTAAAAATAGGAGAGAGGAATCCAAACAAGGTGTAAATATTTTCTCTTTTAAAATAAAAATCAATAGAGAAAGATGAAAAAAGAACTCTAACCAAACACCTTATAAGTGAGCTGTGGGATTATGTTATTTAGACAAAATTATTGATTTGCGCGGAATTATCTCCCTAATGGGAGGAATTTATCAGGTTTTGCCCAGATTAATTTGAATCATGGTCACCTATATACACACATATATACTCGACCAACTAAGGCACCCTTTGCAAAAAAAAAAGAGAGTAGGTTTGACAACTTGTCATGAATTTTGGTAAAACGATTTTGAGGATTGAGATGATGATTTATCTTAATTATTTTATTTCACTTTTAAATATTTTTTCTTTCAAATTTAATACACCGATATTAATTTCAGTCACCGTATATGTGTCTGTGTGACATGTATTGTACATATTCTCATTTTTTTCATCGTCTCCTCTCCATCATTTTTTTCTTTT
This sequence comes from Zantedeschia hybrid cultivar, assembly GCA_030544215.1. Lineage (NCBI taxonomy): Eukaryota > Viridiplantae > Streptophyta > Magnoliopsida > Alismatales > Araceae > Zantedeschia > Zantedeschia hybrid cultivar. Next base: position 6,480,290 of record JARZZO010000002.1, read on the forward strand.
TAATGAGAATAATTGGTTTGAGGTTAAGAAGAATACATTCGAGAAGAATAGGCGTAGAGGATGAAGTCAGTAATCCAAAGCGAACTCATGCAGCGGCAGGTTATTAATATATAAATACATAAAGGGAAGAACATAGACTTGCATGCCTTTGATTTATCTCTTTGTATATATTTTTGATCTTTTTATGGTAGGTAAAAATGAGTTAACAGTGCACCTCCAACAACAGAAATTTATCGACTATCAAACTTTAGTAATCGGTATATATCTTACATGGCACACATTATCGAATTAATGATGTCTTGTTTCTGGTCTAACATTTTTTGTTTTTGAAAATGAAAATGTAACATTATTTACGTAGGGACACATGCTAGGGCTTCGAAGTACTAGAGATGAAATCGTTTACCTTATTCTCTAGTATGCTTCCACTCAACTGGTACAGTACTCCCTTCATCATACTCTATTCTGCTTCTTCCGCGACCACACCATATGTCTACCCGTAACTTGAGAAATGCAGACCCAAAACCTTCTTTTGGGCTTTTGCTTTCTCTCACAATCATCTATATACATACAGTCTTCAGGAGTTTATGAGTATATATTTTTCCTTCAGCGAGAGCAAAATACAAGATAGGAGATGTAGGAGGTGTCTTTTTGAACATAATATAAGCTTTGTACGTATTGAACGTCACGTCAGATACAAAATAAGAGATGCGTTTTTCTGACAAAAATATAAACTTTGTTAACAGATGTCTGGACGGAAATGATTTAACCACTTACCAATGTTACATCTTGTCACTATATTTGCATTCTCGTTTTACAGATTTTTGTGAACCCTCGATTACTTTATCAGAAGGCTGTCTAAGCTCATATTGTTTGCAAAATCTAATACGTTAGTACTTTAAGTAAATGAGAGGGCGCGTGTGAAACTTTGAGGAGGGAAATCCAAATAGAAAGTATCTGGTTATCCATGTACTTTACTTTGTATTTTGAGGTGTGTATGTATTAATTGCAAAATAAGCGTTTGAGACTTTGTTTGAGATCTACGTAATTAAATTCACCTTACAGTTTTACGTAGTTTGGAGGATAGAGTAATTAATTTCTCATTATTTAATAAAACCAACCATTTAGAACGGGTTACTGCACTAGGGCAATAAACTAGGACGGAGGGATGTAAATCTGTAAATATATTACTTAAAATTATTCACAATTCGAATAAATAATTGGACCATTTCCCATCATCATGACTATATATATGTTAACAGATGTCGATCGGGACTTAATTTCATCGTAATTACTTCACATACATGCCCACACGTACATATACTAATTTCCAATTCGAATAAATTATTGGATCTTTTCCCCATCATCATGACTATATATATATATATACGTTGTTCAGACTTAGTTTGGACGACTAAGAGGGAAGCCCAATCATGCTCCCGTGATCATGCATGTTAGGGACTCACTATTATTTTTTCTTTTGAGATCACTCAGGATTTCTTGTGAATTGATAATTAGATCATCTACTTCATTTTATTTAATATTAATAATATTTTACATTAGTTAGTTTATTAATCAAAACTTTAAAAAATACACAAAATTCTTTTTTTTCCCCTGCTTTTCTCGTATCACAACAAATGGACTAACAAGATGAAGTAATGTAAAGAAAGTAAAATATGTATATGATCTCCATCCACTTAGGGTCCGTTTGATTACACGTAAAATATACTCAGACGGAAATGATTTTATAAAGAAATAGAGTTACACAGAAAATGAAAACAAAATTTATCATTTGGTGCTCAAGAAAATATTTTCATGTCTCTTAGAAAAGGACACTCACTCTTATTCCATGGATGTCAAAATCAGGAAAAGGAGGAGTTTTAATTCTTTGTTGACTTGGGTTTTATGGATTAACAAATAAGTAATTGTAATATACTTTTTGAGAAATTTTTTTCTAGTGGCCCATTATACATTGGAAAACAAACGGATCCTTATTTTCTACCTAAATTGGATGTGAAGTATGAAATGCTTTTCTTTGAGAGTCCGGATCGTCTCAATAGAACATTAGACCGGACTCTAGTAGTAACTAGGACGTCATGCGTAAAGTAGATTTGACATTCGAGACGCATCCCACCGAAGTTGGCAACTTTTTCTTTGTTCCCGATTCGGCAAGTTCTCAATACAACGTAGAACACTTAAATACCATCAAGAGTACAAAATTACAATCATAATTTAAAATACACCTCAATGTGATATTCGTACAGTAATTTAGATTGTATCCAACATTGGAGTGTATTTTAAATTATGATTGTAGTCTTGTGTTCTTGTACTATTTAAGTGCTCTGTGTTGTATTATGTTAGGGTGTATTTTAAATTATGGTTGTAGCCTGTGCTCTTGGTAGTATTTAAACGTTTTGTGTTGTATTATGTCGGGGTGTTTTATAGTTGTAACCTTGTGTTCTTGGGAGTATTTAAGTGCACTGTGTTGTATTGAAAATCTGTTGAACTGAAAATAAAGAAAAAGTTGTCAATGTCGGTGGGATGCATCTCGAATGACGAACCTACTTTACACATGATATCCTAGGACTGGTTACTATTAGAGTTCATCAGTCTAATGTTGTACTAAAATGATCCGAACTCTTTCTTTTAACTGCCTGCTGATGGTTGTCTTTGTCAGTGCGATTGGTGGAATAAGATTCCCCTTCCACTACCATTAACGTGTTTCTGTGATGTGATTCTTTCCATCCCTTTCTCTCTTTATATTTTGACAAAAGTTCCTAAATGGATGAACTGACAGAGAAGAGAGGGAGAGGGATTCGTGTGGACAGAAACCTTAATAAATGTTCAGGTTTTTAACACGGCCTGAGATATCCGGACGTAGAGATGTCTTTGCTTTTGCCAGAGCATTGCCACAGCGGTCAGCCCGACAGAAGAGTGTGAAGAGTTCTTCCAATAGATAAGTTAATTTTCCTTTTTTCCGGCTACCTTTAGTTAGGACGTAAGTGCATGGTGCCTAGGCCATATCGACGGAGCTGTTGTTATATTTCAAATCGTTGTTTCCCTCATAAAATTGTGATTCTGTATCATGAGTGTTTCCATTTTGAAAGCTGCGATCGAGCTAATCCATAAGCACACCTGTTTGCATGCATGTATATATGTATAGTTAATGCATGTGCGCGCGCACTCACATACGTAGGTGCGTACGTACAGGTGTGTGGACGTGGGTGATCAGCAGCCGATCGATCATGTTTACGTGCAAGCTTCCTGTCGTTAACCCTATGCATCAACATTAAATCCGAATCATATGATGCCAGTGCATTAGAATCATCTAGATGCAGCCTTATATATATATGCTGGTGTTCAGTTGTCATCACGATGGCACAAGAATTGCCGGAGCGAAGATTTCTCCTTGACCGAAACCCGTGTTTTCCCATGGAAGTATTTCTTTCCCAAAACGTTCGTGTTATCCCTAGCTAGGTACACATCAGTATGCATGGCATGAGATTAGTGTACACTAGGATCCCCTACTGCCCTACATGTTCATATATAATCGCAAGTTGTTGCAACATGACTGCGAATTGTCGAACTGAATATTTCTTAATTTGCTTGGTAAGTCGCACTAAAATATTCACTAGTCAGCGAAGGAAATACATGTTGGAGCCTGTGTCATTAGAGAGGGTTGAAGACTTCCAGGCAACAGAGAAATATGAAATAATTCCACTGCCCTAATTATTAAAGAGGTTGATACGTACGTACCAGACATTCTATTTTGGGAAAAATACCACTGTACTCCTAAAATCTTTACAAATAACCGTTATATTCTTACCTTTAAGAAATTTACCTCAATACCTTTAAAATCTTCAATCTCTAATTCTCATACCCCTACCGTTAACTTTTCATCATTCAACTCAACCATACTTGGGTTAAATCTTAACTCATGTATAAAATGACAGAAACCCTTAGGAGGATATCTAATTTTCTTATGGCACACAGCTAGCTTCGCCTTCATGCCTCCGCGTGTGTGGAGGGAGAGAGAGAGAGAGAGAGAGAGAGAGAGAGAATTAGTGTTGCTGCAGTACACCGCCAACCCGCCAGTTCGAGCGATCCACACAGAGAGAGTGAGAGCACCACCAACTCTATCTCCAGATGGTAGAAAGATTGTTTTTTTATGTTTATTTACTGTGAAAGTGTATTTTTAAGTTTTTCATGACCACTTTATAGAATGTTCTGTAAAGATTCTCCTTCAGGAGAAGTCAAGTAACTAGAGCGGTACCAAAGCTCAACTTTTGTAATTTTAAGGGTCTTGTGGTAGTTTCATTACAGGCAAGGGTATCAGGCTATTGGAGCTTCCAAAACTAACTGTCGTGTAAAGAATTGGGATCCCTTTAATCCGTTTATTGCCCAGAGTCGGTAGAAGATGTGAGAGGATCCCAACGTATATTTGTAAAAAGTTCTTTCACACGAATTTTTGCATGAAGGAGTTTTCTATCAATATCCCTCTCACACTTTGCTGATGTCGGTCCGTAAATATTTTAAGAGAATTTTCCATCTTTTCTACTATATATGTGAGAGAGCATTTTAAAAGAGAAGTATAACAATAACACAACTCTGTACACACCATCACACATAAGGGAATGAAACGCTTTGTTCCATACGCAACATAGCAAGAACTGGGTCACCATCCCCGGTGGTTGGCATGGCTTCGCGGGGTGCATTTGTCAAAAGGAAACAACTGGCCAGCATGAGCGCTACTTTCACACGGGATGTTGTGTGTGCAGTGTGCAGAAGCCGATCCCTTTCAGTGCTTTGTCACGGTCATGTGGGATAGTGGGGAGGGACACTAATGGAGTCCCAGCGAGCCCTATAAATAACCTTCCATTCCTTTACTCAGCAGCACACCACCGCATCCCTCCTTTCCTCGTTTAGGAGCCATGGCGAGTACTAAGATCGTTAGTGCTGCCCTTCTTGTCATGCTCTGCGTGGGCATGTCCTCCGCCACCAGGGTGCTGACTGCATACTCCGGCGGCGGCGGCGGCGGTGAAGGCGGCGGCTCGGGCAACGGCGCTGGCTCTGGTTACGGTGCCGGGAGCGGCTCGGGTTATGGTGAAGGTGCCGGGGGAGCGTACGGAGGGGGCTACGGTAGAGGAGGGGGTGGCGGTGGCGGAGGCGGACGTGGGGGTGGTGAAGGGTCTGGCTACGGATCCGGAAGTGGATACGGTTCTGGGTCTGGGTACGGTGCTGGAGGGGCGAATGGCGGAGGATATGGAAAGGGAGGAGGAGGCGGTGGTGGTGGTGGTGGTGGTTCTGGGGGTGGAAATGGGGGCGGGAGTGGGTCTGGGTATGGGTCCGGTGGTGGGTCTGGATACGGTGCTGGCGGCGCACATGGCGGTGGCTATGGGAGTGGAGGTGGCGGCGGCGGTGGCGGTGGAGGTGGTGAGGGCGGTGGGGCCGGCTCTGGCTCTGGCTATGGTTCCGGTTCTGGCTCTGGGTATGGAGGCGGCGTTGGCCACCCGTAAGAGAGAAGATGCCCGCTAAAAAACTGAGTACTAGCCTGTCTCCCTGTAGTGTGTGTAAGGGAATACAAATGATGCAAATAATGGAATAAAATGGTATGGTTGTATTAAATAATTAGCGATGAAGCATAAACCCTGTGGGCTGTGGCTTATCAACTCTGTTTCCTTGTCTGGATGAAATAACTCTGTATGAACATGATTGGTTCTCGTACTTAAAAAGGATCATTTTTAAGGTCTGGTTTGATACCGGAACAAAACTTAGAATAAAAGATGGAAGAGGATCTGAACTAAAAAAGATTAAAAATTTAATTTAAAAACTTAGTAGATTCATAGGATTCAAGTTATACATGAATAAAAATAAAAGTTATAACCTATATTCCAGTAAATTGTATGAACACATGTTCCAACCTTTGTCCACACTAGAGTGAGTGACATTTATGGTAAGTTAGACATTTATTTTAATTCGTATTCATCTTTTAGCTAAAAAAAGTTTAGTTATTGAAAAAAATAAATCTTATTCAACATAGAACAACATATCTACCAAGTTGAACTTAGAATCAAAATTAGAATATATATTCTACATTAAATATATACTTTTATTGTAATTTGTCTATTTCGTTACCAAACTTAGACTAAAGATTTTTCACACTTGAACTTGGATAAGCCAGGTGTCGGCTCAATTTGATTAAACGCCGGTTCTCTGGCACTTATTGACAACTATTTAAGAACTCGGTTCACCAAGGTATTCGGATATCAATCAAACGCCAGTATTGACCCGAAAGCTAAAATATGTGTGCGACTGTGCAAACCCGCGGTCTGGCCTCTTTGAAAAAATCTCAAGGGCTTATTTATAATATTTAAGGGGTCTTTCACCAATTCATGATAGATCGTGAGAACTTATTTATAAATAATTAAATTAAAAGGATTTATTTAATTATAAATATGTTACATTTTTTTATCGTCTTTAAGGTGGATTAATCAACTGGTGTCTTCTTAGCCTTTTTCTGGTCCCATGGTCTTAGATTATCGTCCCAGTACTAGCTAGTGGTTGTTCATTTGATTACATGGACTACGATCAATTTATGATTTGTTTTTTTTTCTTTTTGTACTCTTAAGAGATCAAGATAAAGTTGAATAGGTTTTATAAGATGTATCAAAATATAGTGTCTTTCGATTATAAATATGAAGATTAAACACGTATTTTATAGAATTTCAAACCAGGATGCATGGTATTGTTCAGAAAAATTTAAGCTTATTCTGTGTGAAGGAACACACAAGCTGAGAGGGCATACAGATGTAAGAATAAAATGATCATACAGCTCTAGCGCATGTACGAGCTTGAGGGCACATTAATTAGTAAGTGGTTGATCGTCTAAAACAATGTTAAGTGACATGGGCTGGATAATAATTATCAAGACATTAGGAAAACGGGCCATTTGATTAAGAATGAGAACGCAAAGGTACTCATAGATGTTTCACCTTAATTTGATCAACATTTCACTCGTTTTCACATTTCAAAGTTGAAACTCTCTTTGTTACATAAAAATCATTCTCAAATTTCATAGCACAAACCTGGGACAGCCCAAATTGAATTTGGGTTGGGTTGCATTAAAGTTTAAGATGAATTTAGATGGGCCAAACTTGAGTCACTCTCTGTGTCAACCTGGGCCGGCCTAAATGGGCCTTAACTTTCATGTAGAATATTAGCACTATAGGAGAAAGTATATAATTTAGAGAAATACTTGCTGCACTCTTTAGGGTGAAATAACACCCATGTGGAATGCACCTCCAAACCTCAAAAAGATACTAGGCACTTCCCCACATGCCCCTCTGCTGCACCCTAATGTTGCCTAACGCGCATTGACGTCAGCACACATGGTTGCTTTTAAAAGATTTTTTTTTTTACTTTCGCCCTGAATTTTGGGGAATCTATATGCGTTTTAAGGAACATGTACACGTTCTGGGAGCATGTACAAGATTTGGTGAATTTTCCTTTCCAAAACATGTACATGCTCTGGGGAGCTCTGAGGACCGCATGTTCTCTAAACCTTGTACAAGCTCTTCAGGATGTGTACATGTTCTTCAAACGGCGAATATGTTTGTTAAAATTTAAGACGAAAAGTAATTTTTTTTTCTCTTTAAGGGATGCCTACGTGGCTGACCTCAATGCGCGTCAGGCACCATTATGGCACTACAAGGAATATTTGAAAGGCGTCAGATGTCGTTCTTAAATTGGAGGGCGCATTCTATATAGATGCTATTATATCCTAAGGGGTGCAGCAAATATTCCTCTATGATCTATTAATGGCACAGCTCTATTACTTTCGGTGGCAACTAATCCTCCAGTGGCAACTCGCGTGTTCTTTCTTTTTTGATTTGTTGGTAAACGAGGGCTAAGTCTTGCCGCATAGCTCGATAGTATTGGTGAAGGTTTTTTTTTTGCCAGAAAAACTAGTATTATCATTCATACAGAGAGAAATAGTACATGCCAAAAGTCTTCTGATAACACCCAAACATGTTTTAGCCATACCTCCTTATCTCCATCGTACGAATAACACACCAACTGAAGACTTAAAACGTAAATTAAAGAAAGGACGTAAACATATACTGTAGTAATCTGATTCTACAAATTTTGCTGGTAAGGATGTAAATTGGGCGGATTGAACTGGGTTATGTGATAATTAATTTAAATATAAATTCAAAATAGTCCGGCCCAATTTTAGTTCAGTCTAAATTCAGCCAAGTTTAACTCAAATTGAATCCAAATTCAACTCAAATTTAATAACGAGTGAGTTGAGTTGAGCTGGTTCTATTTATAAATGACTTGTTAGCTTTTTGTATAAATTATTGTAAAAGTTAATAAATTAAATTGGACTAGTCCGTTTTCAATCTAACCAACCCAGATTTAACTAATGTCGACCTAAATTTAACCCAACCGAATGAATTTATATAACTTTGGCCAGTCAATTTTCCTTTAAGATAGATTAGGTTGAACTGGACCACATACTGGCCTCCACTTAGACACTCCTAAGTGCTGATTTGAGCTGATCAGCCGTACACCCATACAAGGAGTCTTCAATCTCGCACGGAGACCAGCCACTCCGTCCAGAATCGATGGACTGCATCTACTTTTTTGCAGTTTGAACAAGTAAAAACAGACCTCGGATGACATATCCTCTACTCGGACCACGTAGATTGCGCGGTGATAACCGAGATCATAGAATGTCGTAGAAGAACTCGAAGATGACGTGAGGCCAAACAACATGACAGTAATGCATGGTTTCCCAGCTGGAACGTTTGCTAGTCCACACTGAAAGTTGAACCAAGCGGCATGGAGTTGAAGCGAGCTGAGAGGTTTTGAAAACTTAGCATTGGTCTACGTCACAGATCTCCCCAAGTCAAAAGAACACCTTTCGCCATCTCCAATCTATACTATACTAATAAACTGCAGTTTCTAAAGCAGCTGACTTGGCAAGCTGTCATTCTTTCCCGCCAAAAAATAATATTAAAAAACTCTTACCAACCAAATCCTGTCTAACGCAGATATTTATTCCCTCCAAACCTTTTTCTCTCAACCCAAATTGTGCACCGCCCCTTTCCAAGGGACTGCTGGGTCTTCATTAATACCTGCTGAGAATACCACATGATACACCAGCGTTAGACACGTCTTAAAAGGCTGCTTGGTCTCAGCTTTTTATTACTGTACTTAGTAAACTACATTCTATTGCCCTGCGTTTTCCCATAAAATACACTCTGTTGCCCTGCGTTTTCCCATAAAGTATATTAATAGAAGAACAAACTATTAATTGATGCCATGAAAAAATGAATCGTTTATAACCATTTAGAAGGAAAGTTGAATACGTTTTCAACAATCTCCTGAAATCATGCAGAAAGAAAGCCATTTATATACGTTTTCAACTAAGACGTCACTCCCCCCTCTTCTCTTTTGGAGGTAACGCTCCTTTAATGCTGAAATCCTACTCCCGAAAGGTATTTTATCCCCCACTTCTCTTTTGAAGGTAACGCTCCTTTAATGCTGGAGTCCTACTCCAGAAAAAGTATTTTATCCCCCCACTTCTCTCTTGAAGCTATACCTTTATTAATGCCTACTTCCTACTCCCTAAAATTATTTAAGACTTTAAAAATAACCAGAGAATACAAACCGTCCTATTTCTATCGTCCTGTGTTTTCCCATAAAGTACATTAATAAAGAATAGGCGTATTACAGAGCTTAGTAAACTACAAATGCTATGGAAAACTGAATCGTTTTTTAATCCATAAAGTACATTCTATTGCCCAGCATTTTCCCATAGAATACATTAATAAAGAACAGAGTATTAATTGATCACTTGGAAAACTGAATCGTTTCCATCCAAATAAAGACTTAACTACATTCTATTACCGGAGGATTGTACGGGATGGGCATGCAGAAGGAAAGCCATTTATGTATGTTGTCAACCATTCATTGTCCTCTTCTTCTACAATCTCCTAAAGCCTGCACATCCAAAACTTCGGACGTCTGCACACATCATTTCCTCTTCGTCAACATGCAAGAACTTCCATTCAGGTTTCCTCCTTTCTTTATTCTTCTGTGTCTTCCTGTAGGATACGAGAAAGTTGTCTGAAAGGTTATACGTAAGTCTTATATACATGAAGTCGTATCCTCATGGATCAAAGTGTACTGTGTGTAGATGATCAAAGTGTATTTTAAGTACTTGAAATCAACTTAAAATGTCCCCGAGCTGCAAATTGCAATGACCAGCTTTCGTCCCCGTTGCAGATTGGAAAAGCTTCACCAGCGAGGCGACGTCCACTCCAACTGAGTTCCTGCATATCGGACAGGCAGTGAATACAAACCAGTTGGACAATAACTTGAACGGAGTAGTTTTAAGGTTGGCATCCTCCACAGTTTTCCCATTCCAAGTTATGATTTATAACCTTTTGATATGTCAAGTTCAAGTCCATCATCATTTTGTGTTGTATGCAACAAGAAGTTGCACTTCTCAAATTATAACGGAGGTTCTGCCTCTGCTTTGTGAGTGTCCCAAACGCCAGGCGGAACCGGGCCGCCTGGTGTTTGGGACACTCACAAAGCACAACAGTCAGGTTGGTGTTGAGTCTTAAAAAATTTAAATAACAGTTAACTTATACACTTATTCAGAGGATGCATTTTAGTATCATTTTAGTCATCCTCCAAACCATATGCTTCATACTTGCGTAAACTTAATAAATATCTATACATCCATATTTCCTTACCATTATTTCCTATGCATAAACAATGGCTGAGAGTTAGTCATTCCTAACTTAGCATGAACTATGCCTCAGTATAGTTCATAGACAATGTAGCATCATATTAGGCTCATGATGAACTTAGCATCATTTTAAAGAAACAGAGTATAATGGTCTCATATTAAATAAAATATAAAATAAATTTAAAAGAGAAGTAATATATATAGTGTGGTCAAATCTCTTCGTACTGCCCAACAGCATAGTGTTAGTTTTATAAAAAATTAAGAGGTGAATGATAGATTAATTTACATGTAAAAAAATGTAATTACCTAATAAGAAGCATTTCAAGGTATTCATATTCTTATCAATTTGCCCAGCAGTTTTTTATGCTGATTGTCTGGGTAAGTATATAGTTTATGTATCTTTTAATTTATCTTTTAATTATCAGATCTATTAACCTTGTGCTCAAACAAAATACTTCAATGTTTTGCCATTTTACTAACAAGTACTATTTTACTAATAAGCATTCGGATTTCTAGAAAGTATAATTGATAATGCATCAATCCAAATTTCATGCTTAGGTCCTACAAAAATTTTGATGAACATTTTCATCCTATTACAAGGATCTTATTTATACCATATACAGACTATCTAGGTTTATGGTATTAATTGCTTGACTAAAATTATTGACCTATGTGTTACCTTTCCTTATGTGTAAACTTTTATTGCCCCTCCATTGCATATGAGGGTATGAATTAGTTGACTAAAGACATTGACCTATGTGTTACCCTTCCTTATGTGTAACTTAACTTTTAATTGCCCCTTTATTGTATATGAGGGTATGAAGTAGTCACCAGATACTACAAAATAAAATGAAGAGTAATACTTATTGCTGCAAAACATCTAGGTTGTTCAATAACGTTTTTCTTTTTTCTGATGCAAGGTTTCCTATTGCTTGAAGGGGTTACAAAGTACCTATTGCGGAAGGGGCCGAGTGTTTGGGACAGCTACAGATCACAACATCCAGGTTGGTTAGTAATATATCAGTTTAATTCTTTTATGCCCTGCAGCTTTCCATATAATAATATATATATATGGTTCTATTTTCAAATCATTTGTTCTCTACTATATAAACCATATACTTGTGCATATTTTTTTCACTATGTCCTTCTTCCTATCTTTACATACTGCCATACTTTCAAAAAAAAAAAAAACTGATTTTACACACTGGGATATTAAACAGATGATGCATTTTAAGTTCACTGTTTTCAAGGTATTCATATTATTATCATTTTGCCCAGCAATTTTTAAGCCGATTCTCTGGATTCTTTACTGAAAATAGTGATTGAGAAAAAAAATGTTATCATTTGTTAAGCATGGATCTATGTAACTCTTTAACCTAAAAATCAGTGATCTATGCAGTCGTGACTCATAACTCTCCTAACATCATAGCCTGGTAAATGCTGTTTGATTCAAGGTTCTACACTCGCTGATAATATCCCACAGTGCTCATATACAATTGAAATATCAAACAAAATACTTCTATGTTTTGCCATTTTACTAACAATTACTGTTTTACTAATAAGAAACTATTTAATGTTAAAAAAACCAAGGGCAATGACGCAAAAGCACACACTTTAGTCTTTTCATATGACGATACTAAAAAACAAAATCATCATATTTCTATTCACATTTCTTTTCAGTTCTATAAAAATTTAAGAGGTGAATGGTAGATTAATTTACCTGTAAAAAATAATTTCAGTACTTGATAAGAAGCATTAGAAAACTTCATAGATCAGTACCACACCGTTCAGCATCTGTACCTGTCTACAAAAATAAAAAATACACAAAAATATAATAGACAAAAATAAGAAGCATTATAAACCTATAATCTGCTTAAGATAAGTCAGCTTATATTATCACAAAAAAAAAAAAATCAACTTTAACATGTTTAAGGCTAACGTAAACAAATATACATGTTTAAGGCTAACGTAAACAAACATACATACATACATGTGTATTTTCAGATTATCCCAATGTTCCAAGATTTTTACCCATATCTGTTTAATCTAATATCTACTTACTTTTGGAGCAATATTTTGATTTGCTGTTGGTCTCAAGTATGTTTTTATTGGGCTTTGCACAGCCCAAACAAGCTGCTGCAGAAGGTGACAGGGGGGCAAATATTTACGGCACCTACACCTCACAATAGACAAGTGTGTTTCTAATAACAAAAGTTCATGGTCATTATGTTAGATTTGGTGATAATTCGGTGTATCTGCTTAGAGAAAAGCATATTCCCTGCGCTATATTTCTCAGTTTGAATGGAGAATTGTTAAACCTCAGAAATACAAAAGAAAAAAAAACAATATTTTCAATCTCCCAAAGACTCGAGCTTTTCAAAGCATCATCCAATGCTCCTCAATTCTCATCAACATTAAAGACAAAGCTTGCTCATTACAAGTAAATATCCGATAAAATAGTCCACATTTAGTCCAATTTAAAAACAAATTATGTTTAAAATAGTAGTGTCCACTCCCCTCTCTGCCTGAAGATCTTGAGTTAGATGGTTCATTCAATAACTTCAATATGGTATTAGAGCCCATGATTGCATTTATGGACCATGAATGCCATGTTTGTCATTGTATATGTGACAAAACCTAAAGTCTGCCTGCATAAGGACAAGGTATCATAAAATAGTCCCACATAGAGTGGAGTAAAAAGGGTGGATATTCTTTGCCTTAAGGTTTTGAACGCGATGGCCTAATAGCTTACAGAATAACAAAAGTTCAAACAAAGAACAGAGTCAATCAAATAACATTTTGATAAAAGTTTAGTGCCCAGGGTGAAATGGAACAGCTCGAGGTGGACAGAGCAGCCAAGATTCTAGAATGTAGGGCAGGAGTGTACCCTATCACATATTTGAGCCCCAACTGTCAAGTGGAGTCATCCATAATGAGGATTTCAAGGCTATCATTGAGGAGAAAAAAGATAGAAAATTAGCAAGGTGGAAAGTGAGACTTCTATCCTATGGAGGTCATATGGTGCAATATAAACTGTCCATTCCAGTTTGCTCAAAGATAGTGGCCAGGAAGACTGTTCATACAAAAGTTGTCTCATATTGCATGGAACTACAGAAGTAGAGGGAGATGTGGAGGATGGTATTATGCAAATTGGGGAAGCATCTAGAAAATCAAGGAGAATAGTCAGTTAGGCATGGCATAAGGAACCTACATAACCTCACTTAGCTTTTGATAATGAAATGGTTACAGAAACTGGGGAGGATGAGGGGGAACATTTCTAGAAAAGTAGATGGTACTGAGAATACATTAAGACAAGTAAAAAATGTACATCCCATTGTCGAAAATCAGATTACCGGTACTTGGGAGTATGGAAACTTCATGATTTATACCTAGCTTTGATGAGCAAATGGTTGTAGAAATTGGGGTGGATGAGAGGGTCTTCGGCTGGAAGTGATCAAACATAAGCATTACAAAAGATCCAGAGTGAATCACTATGTCAAGCACAATGACCAATGTTCCTAAACTATGGTAACGTAACCCTTATCACAATGTACCTGATCTGCTTAAGCATCTCCTTTTCATTATGGTTGGGATGGGAAGATTTCTGTGCCCAGACAGAGTTTGATAGCAGAAAGGCAGAAATACTGCTGAAGCTTTCTAGCATCTCCGGTACCAATGAGCTTATGAGCTTTGGCAACAAATGTATATGACTATAAAAGATGTTAGATAGAACATATATGAGGATGATACAGGTTTAAGGAATCTGGTGACTAAAACTGTGCAAATGCTAAGATCGCAAAAACACGAGATCTGCACAGACATATGAAAACCAGGATCTTCCTCAAAAGAAAATAACCCACGATTTGTGTAGACCTAAATAACCTACAGATCTAACCTCCTCTAACCTGTAGGTCTAATAATCAACAACATATCTACTAGATTAGCGAAAAATAACAAAACAACTAAAAAAACTAAACAAAAACCAACAAAAGAAGGAGACAACATCGATTGGGTAAGAATAGTACCAGCTGGAAGTCCCAGGCCAACCGCGGCTGCTTCCTGGGGTGGCGATCCGTGTGGCTGTGCGGGAACTCGGTGAGGCACTCGATCTCCATATTCCCCCTCGGATCTGCGCGAGACGGCAGCGAAATCGAAGAGATCGGTGCAGGAACCAGAAGAGGAAACGAGATATGACGCCGTAGATTGGAACAGATCTGGGCCATCTTTTTTATCCTTGGAAGAGTAAAGATATCCCTCGACCGCATATTAAAGTGGATTATTATTCCAACTACGGTTAGGATACCTTACTCGGGTTAGGTTCGACTTGGCGACTGACCTGGTGGGTAGTGGTGGCAACACCTCAGCCGCGGATGGGTTCTCTTTTCCTTACCGGCGTTGGATCGTGCGTCGGGACTCGCTCGTGTTTCGTGAGCTAGATTGGCACGTGATCGCGCGTGAACAGGCAGATGCAGCTTCCTCTTAATAATGAGCAATACGGCTGCCCGATGTCTTACTCGGCATCAAATTGGTCAATTTTTATCTTTTATTTTTTTAATTTTTTTAAATGTTTTTGAAACGTCTAATTAAAAAATATGTAATAATATTTTTTACTTTTCATTTAAGGTCTATTTCGATGTTGCATTCTTTTCAAATTATTAATTGTACGACAAAGTAAAGTGGATCAGGACCTACGAAAAAAATCATAATTTTTCTTTTGACTACACCGTTATGATTGACGGTGTTATCAACATGTTTAACTAAAACTAAATTAATGAAAACTTCTTTCTCCATATCTCTCGAAGTTCTTTTTTGTTTCAACATCATTCTATTTTACTAATGTCTACCTAATAATGCCGATATCCACCCACAACTCTCAAATTGATTTTAATAGAGATAAATTATGTAACCCAAGTCTCTCTCTCTCTCTTAACCCACACGTCTCTCTCTAGACGTCTTAATGACAGATGTAAGTTAGACCGTATAATCCACTCTCTCTCTTTTGACCCGCACTTCTGTCCGTCTCTCTCCCTACATAGTCCAAGAAAGTTTTCACTCAACCACTAGGTGGATTTACAGAAAAAAATTACACAATTGAGAAGAGAATAAAATTTTATAATCCTACTCCCTTAATTTAAATGTTACCAAGAAAAAAAAAATCAACTTTAACATGTTTAAGGCTAACGTAAACAAACATACATACATACATGTGTATTTTCATATTATCCCAATGTTCCAAGATTATCCCAATTAATTTATTCATTATTTCATACATAATATAACATTAATTTTAATTTTAGTACACTTAAATTTAAAGTTCGCCGTGCATCGCACGGGATTGCAACTAGTTCTAAATAAAAAATGTGCTGCGACGGTGAAGGACAAGCCATGCAAGCCCTATAAATATCCTCGGCAGTGTCCAGTTCGGAGACACATATTATCCTCAAATCCTCCTCTTTACGTATTGATCCGGAGGCAATGGCTAGTTCTAGGTTTGTGGGTGTTGCCTTACTGGTGATGCTTTTGTATGGGCATGACGGCTTATGCCAGTGGAGTTGGTGGTGGTGGTGATGGTTAGGTTTTTAAACTGAAAGGATATGTCGTTTCCACGTTCATCCGTTTAGGGTAAACGGACAATTGGTATCCACTCTATTTATGAATAAGATACGGAACAGATACATTTGACAG
Source organism: Zantedeschia hybrid cultivar (assembly GCA_030544215.1). NCBI lineage: Eukaryota > Viridiplantae > Streptophyta > Magnoliopsida > Alismatales > Araceae > Zantedeschia > Zantedeschia hybrid cultivar. The sequence goes on from JARZZO010000002.1 coordinate 6,496,737, forward strand.
ATAACTTTTAGATCAAGAGTGGACATATACTATTCGAATATTTTAAATTGAGAGCTTTTGTAGAATGTAATATTCTGTTTAAAAACTTTATAAATTATAATTTGTAAGTGTTACAAAAATTGAGAACACATGCAATGTATGGCAATAATAATAATCATGATCAATTTTTAAAAAAATCAGAGTAAGAGATATCATTCACCACTCATTTAAATGGCGCCCAAACATGGCAGTGACATTGGAATGCGCAGACTCATCCGGCCAAGAAAACAAATGGTTAAGAGATGAGTTTCTGACCAAAAAAATGAAAAGAAAAGAAAGAACAAGTCCATCCGGCCAACAAGAAGCTGAAAGAAGAAAAATAAAATCTACACTACAGAAGCAAACTCAGTAGTGCTGATTCTCACAAACAAATACAGCCGATTCCCACAGAAGCATGATGCTCTAACTAATTAAATTATTGAAATTATTAGGTCATCTAACTAATTAGAAGATTGAGTTGAGTAAGCACCATCAATTAAAATATCATTTCTTTTGCCTATTTTTCGATGTGGAACTATTTTTACGTCTTCTCACATACATGCCACTCTTTGATTTTGTCACGTGGGCTATAAAAATGGAGTGTGCGGCCCGATCTGTAACTATAGACTCTGATAATTTATTAAAGTTATTAGATTATCTAACTTAAAATCTTAAGACATTGACAGTATTATTTCTTTTGTCTATTTTTAAATGTGAAATTATTCTAACATAAATGAAGAAAATGGATGGGAAAGACTGGTGGCAGAAGGGGAGGCCGGCTACTGTGGCAAGTAGGCGTAGGCGGCGATAGCATGCAAGTGACAGTGGCAAGCACGTGTCGGCGGCGGTGACAGGTAGGCGGTGGCGAAACGTGGTGGGGATGGTTATGGGGCGGTCAGGTGGGCTCCTCCATGGGAAGGAGGTGCTGCGTGGGGGAATTTTTTGTTCGCACAACCGCCACAATTTGTGTCTTTGGGACAAGTATTTGAGACTTAGAGGTCCAACCGTAGGAGATGCTCTCGCGATTCCTACGTTTTGCTAGTAAGATGAGGAGTCCGTTTGTTTACATGTAAAATAAGTCACATGAATTTTTTTTTTCTGAAAAGTATATCCTATTTGATAATTTGTAAAATTCTAGTCAACTGAAAACTAAATTCATTAACTCCCTCTTTTCCCGATTTTGACATCTATGAGAGAAGATTGAATGTCATTTTTCAAATAAACTAAAAATATTTTCATAAGTACCAAATGAGGTATTTTATTTTTGTTTTCCACGTACCTATGTTTCCTTAGAAAATCTTTTCCATCTAGTTACGGATCCTAGATCATAGGCAGTCATTGAGTCATACAAAATCCATCCTTAATTTCTTTAGAATATATGAAAATGAGATTCAATTCTCAAACCTCGTCCTTAAAAAGATATGCTTATTTTCTACTTAAGAGTTTAGCCAACTACATGCTTATACTGCATGATGCTCCAACTAACTAAATGTAGGCGGCCGAAGCAGCTTTGACTAGTTTTGTTTACAGCGGAGGTCCAAATCACCTGACTGCATATTTTGAGACACTAAGGGTGTATTTGATAAAATTTTTATTTGAAAGTTATTTTTGACTTCCATTTTTTATATAGAATGAGTTGAGAGAGAGTTATAATCAATTTTGATTTGGTACAAAAGTCAACTATTTTATAACAATCTTACTTTTTCTCTAATCTTAGAAGTTTCACTCTTGTATATAACTTTTAGTTGGAAGTCAGAACATAAGTAAAATATCACATAAATGACTTCTAAGATCTAATGGTTTTCATGAAAAATAAGTAAATAAAAATGCAAAAGCATTTCCAAATAGTAGCTGCGCCAAACACGACCTAAAACACAAATATCAGCTCTCTCTATACATATACTTTCATAAACTTATGCGGAAGTTGCCCTCCAAACCGAGCTGCAGGCCCTCCTTACCTCTTTAACCAGGTAGGTTGCTGCTTGATTGGCTTATCATTAACTCCCTGTTTGCTTGACTGGTTGTGGAGCACTAGAGTACTGCCTCTCGCCTCCCGCATCAATGGGTGTATATTTCAATTAAGTGGCCATGACCTTTGGGCCTAAACCTATCCAAAGGAAACGAGAACAAGGAATGAAGGAACAGCCCCATTATTGGGAGTCCAGAGACTTGGCCTTTGAAGAGAGCAAAACTTGAAGATTAATGCGCGGAAGGCACAGAACTCCTCTCATGGCCATTTCTTTCCTCCGTGGAGACAAATTTGGAGACCATGTAATGGAAGTTCTCCACCCAATAAGCTAGGTAAAGTCTTCGTCAAGCGGGTATATCAGCACTCGGCCACTTGGCGTGTCGGGCATCATTTGACCTCCATGGGGAATGGTCGGCAATAGTGGCTGTTCACTGTTCCATAGTCATATATGCAGCGTCCCTATAATTAATATTTAATAAAAAACAGCAGAGAGAGAGAGAGAGAGAGGCATTCAGGAAACGGCAATTCTGGCAGCGATGGAAATGAAAATTCCTATGTGGGCATTGTGCAATCATCCCTACCATTATCCAAAGGACTCCTGTTTTCAAAATAAAAAATCACTGCTCTTAAAGATCAGCATTTTTTAGATGAGGAGACTAATCATGATGTTTTACAGAAAACTAGCAGCACCGTAATCTAAAGACGGCAATGACACTCGAGCCTTCTCGTTAATAAAAACAAGCAGCACCTTAATCTAAAGCCGTACAACGAAATCAATGGCTTAATATAAGGTTACACTCGAAATTAACGCCATCTTATCCTTGAGCTTGCTCCTTAATAAAAAAAGAGTAATTGGTTCTCTGCAAGGTTTGTCATTTTTCTACTCTGCCAATTTCACCTTCAGGAATGCTTGAAACGTTGCTTGAATGGGTCTTGTCCGTAGCTTTTAGTACTAATTAGTTTCTTACCAGATTTATTACATGAACTTACTTTCTATTATACGTATGTATGAATACTGTTAGCTAGGCTGCCTAACTTTGGCATGGCCGGAAATAAATGAGTGGGGTTCCTGCAAGTGTAAAGTTGGATGGGACTCAGTAAGTGAGAGAGCAGGATGAGGAGTTTTTGGAGAAAATCCTTCAATGGGGATGGAAAAGTGTAACGCATACGCATGTTCTTTGTCCGGCGACTGGAAATACTTGGTTTCAGTTTGGCAACCAAGTGATTAGATGAGTACCCAGCCAACTGAGAACTGCAATAGAATCCAATAACTACTCGCTGGTCACTACAGTTATTGTTTATCGCTAAGGATGGCCCGCCCACCGAGTGTTGTCAACATTCTATAGCCCCGCAACAGCGCCATCAGCCGTCAAAAACTCCCAACTTGCGGCTACAATTCTTCATCAGACCTGGTATGACGATGGCATTTTGAGAGTCCAATCATTGACGAGAGAAGGTGGGAGGCGGCCGAACATGATCATACGCGTTGAAGTGGTTTCCCAGCAGGAGACTTGCGAGCCCACACTAGAATTCTTAATCCAGCACAACGTTTTGAAAAACTTGCAGGGGTTCACGTACGTCAAAAAATGCACACACAGTCCAGAATCTTGTGTTAAAGAATGCGCAGCCAAGGTAAGAACAACCACCCATGCATTCCCTCACTATAAATGCCCCCCAGCAGTGTCCCTTGCAAGGCACAATTAAGTTAACCTCAAATCTAGTTGTTGCCATATTCTGACGACAATGGCTAGTTCTAGGATTGTGGGCGTCGCCTTGATGATGATGCTAATGCTATCTGTGGGCGTGTCCTCTGCCGCTAGAGTTTTGACTGCTTATGCCAGCGGAGGAGGTGGTGGTGGTGGCGGAGGAGGGGGTGGGGGAGGTGGCGGCTCGGGCAACGGCTCCGGTTCCGGTTACGGTTCCGGAGGCGGCTCTGGCTACGGAGAGGGTGTAGGAGGAGCGTACGCTGGAGGATCTGGAAGGGGAGGTGGTGGCGGTGGCGGAGGCGGTCAAGGTGGTGGTGGAGGCTCTGGATCCGGATCCGGAAGTGGATATGGTTCCGGAGCAGGGTATGGGGCTGGAGCCGCCAATCGTGGTGCATATGGAGGAGGTGGTGGTGGTGGTGGCGGCGGTGGAGGCGGCGGCGGTGGGAGTGGCTCTGGGTATGGTTCCGGAAGTGGTTCGGGGTATGGTGGTGGGGCAGCTAATGGTGGATATGGAAGTGGGGGAGGTGGTGGTGGCGGGGGAGGCGGCGGTGGAAGTGGAAATGGAAGTGGCTATGGTTACGGGTCCGGTGGCGGTTCTGGTTATGGCTATGCTGGCGGCAACGGAGCTAATGGAAGTGGCGGGGGTGGCGGTGGCGGTGGAGGAGGTGGCGGCGGAGGTGGCTCTGGTTCTGGTTCAGGCTATGGCTCGGGATACGGATCCGGCTCTGGATACGGTGGCGGTGCCGGGGGGCGCCCGTGATGGAACCTTTTCCAAACAAAGTGCTCGTCCGCCCTAACTTCTAAACAAAGCGTGCTGCTTCGATACTTATGTTTCAACACAACGTCTGTTAAGGCATATATTAAATAACTATGTATTATTTGTGTCCATCCCGGGCACAAGAAATATATTATGTAATAAGTGGTGCGCATGGCCTCATATATACTTGGTTACTGATTATTGGAGTGTGCGAGTTGTCTACAATTGTTGGATGTATAAGAAATGTGATAGTGGGACATCTTTATTAATCTACCTTTTTGGGATCTTTATCGAAAATTATCTTATCCGATGTCACTTTTGAAAAGAAGAGAGTGGTTGACAAGCCAATGCTTTTTTCGTTTCTACGGATTCGTCCACCTAAATTGGCTCGGCTGGTGCTGACAAAACGGGCCTAGGTCCAGCAATGGAGTCGATTAAACGCAATAATTTAGACCGTATATGTGTTTAATCACCCACTAATAAACCTGTTATTCCATGTTACAGGATTACATTTATGTAAATTTAAACCTGAAATCAAGACAGTCCGTTGACCATAATAGAGGGTAAGAAACCTCTTCAGGTCCATTTAAAGGGTATTATCAAACGAAGTAGGAGCGAGCCCAAAATCCTTCGACACTTCCCCGTTCATTTGACAATCTTATTATTAGATCTACGCTGAGTGGGTGTAGATCATATATATCCGTATGTATTTGGAGGGGAGTCCCGTAGTTATCATTTTCTACTCATCATCTATGTGTATGGTCAGCCCGTTCCTTTTCTTTCTGTTGGAGCGACTATACAATAGTTTTATATCAATTAATTTTAGTTGGGCCGGTGCTAGTCCTTCAAACTCAACATTCGGATTTTGTGATTTGTATGATGATATTAGAGCAGGGACTTGACTCAAGTTTATCTTCCCAAATTTATCATCTAATTTGTGCCGTCTCCTCTTATCTAATTTTCACGGCTCATCTTGACCGTGAAAAAGAGTGTTGGAGTGACGTTATAATAGTCCTACGTCAGTTAATTTAAATTGTAGCCAGTATTTATGATCTTAGATCCTTCAAGCTCAACACTTGAGATCTGTGATTTCGAAGACCCTCCTATTGCGAGCATGACAGGCTTTCAAGGTTTAACGGTGGACGTCATTTTTTCCCCCCCTAAATAATACTATATCAGTCGATAAACACAAATGACAGCCAAAGATCACTGAACTAATCCACACCTACTTGGAGTTTATCTATTCCGACCCAAATCCCGGCCACTTACAACTCTAATCTTCGTACAAGGCACACAAAGTTTGGTGTAGGACTTAACCGTCTAGAAGGTGACCGTCCATGGAAGCCTTCACAGGACCTCTTGTTTTCAGCGACTCTTGATTTTGCTATCCATTCGTTCATTTCAATGACTTTAAATTATATTTAATAACATAAAATATCATACTTAAGTTTAAACCGGCTGGTTTTCATGTGAACTGGACTAAGCTAGCCAATTTTGTATTGGCTTACGCCGTTTTTTATTATGATGGTGGTTTTTGCTTAAACCGGACCGAAAAAGTCACTGGTTCTGACCTTTTCTGATTAATCGGAGGGTCTGATCTGATTTTTAAAACACTGGTCAAAACAGTCTCACGTTGAATATGAACAAGACAAAAGGGGCATGATATGAGGTATATATAGTTTTGGGACTTGTTCACGTGCCAGGGATGTAGCTTCACTAAACGGGAACAAAATACTGAATATGTCCAAATAATAGAGACCTACGTTACTCACTGCCAATCAGATTTTTTTTTAATGTTCTTTTTTTTGGATGTTCTAACATGTGTGCATAACGTAACCTAATAAAGTTCACGTCTGGAGGAAGAATGCATGGATGGGTATACTAGATATTGACAGCTAAACCGAAATTTCTAATTCTCATTAAAGTGAAGTGTGGATTATTATAATTATCATTTTTGCTTTGAGTTTTAGGTTCAATGCAAAAGGGAACGCTCATAAGCAAATCAGATTGTAGTCAACTTGATTATCAGGCAGTCCAAACTTACGTATATCATAGAGATATTTAACGAGGAATGATTCAGTGAACTCGACCTCTAGTTCTAGGCATTTTATATTTTATCTATTTTGATTTTTACAGAGAGAGTAAAATGAAAAATAACTTTGATTGTAGGACCCGGCCAGGTCGAAGTCACTAAATCACTATTCATATTTAATTGGTTTTTTTTTCATGATTTAGTTCCAAAGGACACTCTAAAGCACCATTAACGTGCGCATACATAATCGATTGAGTTTTTAAATAAACGTCGAAGTTTATGGACACGTCGGGGTATATGATTTAATTTTCACCATAACATCATCCGACCTTATAGGCTTGGAATAAGTAAACTGGGCTTTAGAAGTGGATCGCCGTTTGATTATCTTCTAGATAAATAAGATGGAGTAATTGTACTTTTTTATTTCTTATTTTAAAACCCCAAGGGGAGTGGATAATGTTAAGATGCTGATCTATATTGTTCGATTTTTGATTGGACAATCTAAAAACTTTAAAAAAGTAAAAAATGAAATCTTTTTTATTTATTTTTAATTCTTCTAATCTTTTTGACTAGCAAATCAAAGATTGAACGGTATTCCCTTAAAGTTATCTCCTCTCTCTTGAGTTTTCAAGAAGGAATACTTATTGGAGCAGGTGTTCCGGATGGGCTTTGAAGCAAGCTCAATAAGATGACATCCATCAAAGTCAAATCAAATGCTTCACTGTTCCAAAAAGAACCAAATGCGGTCAAAAGTCTACTAGGGGACATGTAAGGAGTCGAGCCTCATCCAATCGCCGTAGTTCGTCCATCATCATTCTATGGCTGGGCCCGGCCGCATGCCCGACCACCACGGCAGCTAACAAGTCCTGTCCCACCCCATCCTGTTGGCCGCCACCAGGGGATGTTGACGTGTGCAGTGCTGCTAGCAGAAAGATACCTAGTGTCAAATTAACTTCGTCGCATGAGGTTCTTCTTTTATATATAACATCGTCTAGTGGTAGACTACCTAACTTTGAGCCATATGAGAACGCAACTTAATGTAATCTGCCTCTGGATCATTGGATTCAGCTCGGCAGGCAGTGGTTAGATGAAGAATCACTATACAACAAAGTGTCATATAACTACTTTAAACAAGAATAATTAGGTAACTAGGTTCTGTTCGTCTTGCACACAGTGATATTATATATCCAATGATAACTTACTTGAGGTCACAGGCTGGTCTGGCGACTCTGGTCTTCATTGCAGTGTCAACACGGCCTGTGCCTCTGCAGACTTTGCCGCCAAACTTCCAACTTGAGGCCGCAATGCCCCTATAGATCTGGTAAACGATGGCCTTTTGAGAGTCCAGGTTATGGCGATCGAAGCAGTTCGCCTCGCGCAAGTGGACGAGAAGGTGGGATGACGCCAAACAAGATATGCCTGCAAGTCAGCAGTGAAATTTTCATCAAGCTCAAAGTTGCAATGGTTCGCATTGCGGACCTCGCCTAGTCCAAAGAAGAAAACCTTGAGCGCGTCACTCCCCTCTACTAGCCATGTGGCCCCTATAAATGCCCCTAGCAGTTTCCCGTTCGGAAGCACATCTTATCCTCAAATCCTCTTCCTGCCACACTGATCTGAAGACAATGGCTAGTTCTAAGGTTGTGGGTGCCGCCTTGCTGGTGATGCTCTGCGTTGGCATGGCCTCTGCCGCCAGAGTTCTCACTGCTTATGCCAGTGGAGGTGGCGGTGGAGGTGGAGGTGGCGGTGGTGGGTCGGGCAATGGCTCCGGTTCTGGTTATGGTTCCGGAGGCGGATCTGGTTATGGGGAGGGTGTAGTTGGAGCCTACGGTGGAGGGTATGGAAGGGGAGGTGGCGGCGGTGGTGGAGGTGGTCAAGGGGGTGGTGGGGGCTCCGGATACGGATCCGGCAGTGGATACGGCTCTGGTTCCGGGTATGGTGCTGGAGGAGCAAATGGTGGTGGGGATGGAAGGGGAGGAGGTGGCGGTGGAGGAAGTGGTGGTGGCGGTGGTGGTGGGAATGGTAGTGGGAGTGGGTCTGGCTATGGTTCTGGAAGTGGATCGGGCTACGGTGGTGGAGGTGCCAACGGTGGAGGGTATGTAAGTGGGGGAGGTGGTGGCGGCGGCGGGGGAGGCGGTGGTGGAAGTGGAAACGGAAGCGGCTCGGGGTATGGGTCTGGCGGTGGCTCTGGCTATGGTTCTGGCGGTGGCAATGGAGCTTATGGGAGTGGCGGGGGCGGTGGTGGTGGGGGAGGGGGCGGTGGGGGAGGTGGATCTGGTTCTGGCTCAGGCTATGGGTCAGGTTATGGATCTGGGTATGGCTCTGGATACGGTGGTGGCGCTGGGCGGCGCCCATGAGGGAACCTTTCGAAGCTCTTATCTCTGCACCTAGACGCATCATGTTGTGAACACGTACAGTACCGGCCCTCTCAGTGCATGTATGAATTCTGTTTGTCTTCTAGTTAAGAGGGATATGTATGCATGTAATAAGAGGCGTGTCCTCATGCATCAGAAACCTTGCTGTAATGAGAAATAAAATGTCAACTATCTTTGTTCTAGAAATATGAACATGCTTGTCAGCCAAACTTCAAGTACACGGGATGGAATGAATTAAATACTATCTCTGTCTCGGCGTTCTTGTTAAATACTATTCTTTATTATTTAGTCCATACTATTTTTCTGTTCCTTTTTACTCCCTACAATTGTTTAAAACATTCTTAAAATGCCATTCAATCCTCCTTAAAGAACTTCTTTGAAGTATATAATAGTTTTACATTAGTTAATTTCAACTGTGGTTAGTACTTATGATCTTGGGCCCCTTCAAACTCAACACCTGGGTTTTGTGATTTGTAAGAGACTTTTTAAAGATGATTCAAAAATCTTACAAGAAATATTAGAAGATTATAAGGAATGAGAAGTAAAATTCTCATATAAAATTTATTTATATTATAATTCATATATAGAAAGCGAACAAAAAAAAGATTGTTAAATATGGAGGAAGGAAAAGAAGTCTTTAGACCCGCAATTAAATGTGAACAGACATATATATAGATAAATAGATATAGATACAGACGTATATATCTTGCATGATAAAACCATAGAAGGCAAATTATCCATACCTATTCAGGTATGGATGATTTCCTTGTCCAAGTCATTTAATTGTACCCTTGTGTTACCTTGATCAAGTTTTGGAAATTGGAGGGATAAATGGGTATTTGGATATTGGATAAGGTAATTGTGACGTACGTGATCGAGGCATAGGTAGGAGCTCCGGCATGGCCTCTTTCGACATCTTTGGGGTTCCGTTGGTCATGACAAAGAGGGGTTATGAGGGTTTACATGGGCATTATATATCCGACGAACTCGCAACATAAAATTGTGAAGTACTATGAGACTTGTTCAAAGATGTCGAGGATTCAGTCCCAAAAGCACGATTCATCCTTGTCAAAACTTAGATCAGATTGGTCGTCAGGTCTATTGTTGATTTATTATTTAGTGTGGACTCGAAGAGTGCAGTGTTCCACGTTTCTACGCTGAGGTTTTTTTTTTTGAACATATATGACTACGCTGAGGTCACTGCCTTGGATCGGCCACTAAGGTAACAACCATTGGAAACCTTTTTTTTTGGTCATTACAACCATAGGAAACAGGGACCGGCATTACAGCCTGCAATTGCCTCCCTACCCGAAACGCGTAGAAGTTTATGTACTGGAGCAGAAAGTCGGCAAAAGCACAAGGAGACGCCTTCATTTTGGTCACTGTGTGTGGATTGAGATCTTTTGCTTTATATTCTTTATGTTGTTTGTACTGCATTTATTTTTATTGGTACAAGATCTCTAAAAAATAAAAGGTTCTTCCTTTTTAGATTTCCGCCCACTTCTTCATTGTCACAGTAAATGAACCAACGAGACAATGAGTAAAATATAGATAAATTAAAATAAAAGATCTCAATCTATTGTGTACACCGTCTCTAGCTAACCCGGCTCTTTCCATCCGTTCCATGTGTGTTTAAACTTGAGAAGAGGAGAGGATGGATGAGACCGGGCGGTGGCGTCTGAGCTAGCTCGCTTTGCTGGTTTTCCCACTTAAAATTACCAAGAATCGACTTCGCTGGGGGCAGCGCTGATGGCTTCCGTCCTCCGCCGTCCTCTCAGACGACTTCTTCCAACTGAAGCAGTTCAGACTTCAGACGCGGTCCGACCACTGAAAATTGTTGGCCGTCTGTCCAATGGGACCCTCTCTTCTTGGGTTTTCTATTTGCTAACGTAGAAGGTATCGAATCCGTAACCCTCCCTGTCACATGGACAGCGCAAAGTTGAAACCATCCAAGATTAGTGTTTGTCAAAATTTCTACTTAAAAGTTATTTTTAACTTTCACTTCTTATGTCGAAAGAGTTGAGGCATTAATTTTACCTTATTATAAAAGTCAACTCTCTCGCAACAATTTTACTTTTTCTTTCAATTTTAAAAACTCTCTCCTTATAATTTTTAGTTGAAAGTCAGAATAAAAAGAAAACACCACATAAATAATTTTCAAGATCCATAAAAAATAACTGAATGAAAATACAAAAATACTTCCAAATGAAAATTACGCCAAACACGGCCTTAAGAGATCCACATAAAAGTCGATGTTGCGGATATAAACGCTAGTTACCCTAACCTTTTATGTATAATTTAAAGAAACAATAAGAACTTAGATCGTGCCTTCTTATTCACCTTCGCCCTATCCTCACACAAAAATATATGCGGGCATTTTATAGTTTCAAGAATATTCTAGTCAATTGAATACCAATTTTTTACTTTTGAAAAATATACAATGTGCATATATAATTGTGACGAGGAAAAGGTTCTCACCAAACTTGTGAGGTCGAACGTTGGCACTCGCAGACGATGACCTGGACCACTGAGAGAAAAACGTGATCAACCGGTTGGTAGGATACGGATTTGGAGTGGCTTAAAGGGATTGATCAATTGAGATGAGCTACATTGCTCCGATGTGAGGAACAGAAAGGTCATAGATATCTTAGTGTGGGCCAAAAGAAATATATTATATATGATAAAAGTTATTGACGAGTTGAGCGGTAAGAAAAAAGTAAGGACAGGTTGTAGAAGAAATCTGGAAAACCTTACATATATGGTAGTTTCATTTGTTCATGACCATGATTGCATCATAAGAAGCATTAAATATTGAATCAGGATCCCCCAAAGTGGAAGATGAGAATGGTACTCCGTAAGTGCACATAGGAGAATTTTTTAAGTAATCTCTCGTATGAAACTTTTCCCATTCCCCCCTTCTCCTTCGCATTTACTTAATCCATCCTCACATGCACTTACAGGAACTCGCTCTTAAATATTTGCTATAGGACTACTCTGAGATTGATTGCATAGGGGAGGGAAAGGAGTAATATTTGTAATGTTCCCTCCAATTGAAATGGGAGCATTGCAGGGGTAAAATTTTTTTTTTTTATGAATTTTTTTATGTCAGTCGGGAGGTGCTTTGCTTGTTTGTACTGTATAATGTCCGATCAGATGATTCAAATAGATCTGAAAAATTAAGAATCATTATAGGGTTCTGTTTATTAAGGACATTTTTCATTGTTCATTGGGGTCGGTTTTTGACTTTTCAGATTTTTTGAGTCGTCCGACTAAATATTGCACTATACAGATAGATAAGACACTTCCGAGCATACCTTAAAAAGTTATTTTTTTTTTACCCACTGCAATGCCCCCATAGCAATTGGAGGGGGCATTGCAGCAAGTATTGATCGGAGGGAAAGAATCCTCTAGAGGTTCTGATATTGACCTGGTGGAGTTTAATGGGCCAATCCAGCGAAGTTGGGCTGATCTATGTGGGAAGCTTGGATCAGAGTTCCCCTTTGGACCGAGAAGGCCGTTCGAGTCGTTCGGCACATTTGGAACTTGTCAAAACTAACGCACACGAACTAAGCTAACTCTTCATCATACTAATATACATAAACACTTTAAAACGAGCAAACAATTTTGCAGATACGGTAAAATTAAGGTAGACATTTGAAATTGGAAAAAGAAGATATATAGGCTGCAAATAGGGAGATGAAGGAACCAAAAAAGCGATGGCTAATGGATTTTTGTTATTTTTAATAATTAAAATTTATTGGGGACGGTAATTGATGTGGTCACCAGAAAATAAGGGTGATGGCTTCCAGTGGTCACCGTTTTCTTTTTCATTGTTGAAAGTGTTTAGAGTAAGTATTATTAGCCACGACTCTCGCCCGTCACTAAAAAATTAGTAAGGATGCTCGTCTTTGTAGGCTCGATAGCAATGGCTTGTGTAGAGACTAAATAGCTGTCATCACAAACATTATTAAAGATTTTAGGGATGTTGGCATTGAAATTCACCCGATGCCGTAGAACATAATAAATAGTTGTAAAACGGCATCTTTCAATGCTTGGAGTACTGTAATAATTTTATAATAGTTTTTTGATGCATTTAAATTACTGTATTTCAAAATCAATTATATCCCTAAAATCTCCTTTCAATCGATTTCGCTTTGCGATCTAAAATCACCTTAAATTAAAATCGATGATTTCAAAATTGTTGATTTTTAAAATTAAAATTTTTATTTTTACTGATTTTAAAATTCATGATTTTCAAAATCAAAATTTTATGACATTTTACCGTACACAAACTAACTTAAAGTAAAACCTCCGGGTGCATCTGTCTTCAATTCCCAAGTTACCCCGAAGGGTTAAACCAATTACCGTTTGAATTTAGAGACTACCGGCTCCACGAGAAAGCAAAGGAAAACGGATACGGATATGAGGTGTTATTACCATGCTTTCGTCTTCAGGCATTAGGGCTCAAATAAAGAAATGGGTAGAATTCAATCGTCTCTCGGAATCCTTTGGCATTACGTAGAAATGGGTCTTACCTTGAATGAAACATACGTATGCAATCTGTATTCTTGGAGCCATGTGTAGTAATTAAAAGCAGTACCGAGTAGACCTATTGAGTGAACTCAACTCTCTCATGTATAGGGCTGCAAACGGGTTGAAACCGAAATCGGAATGATTATTTTCGATTTTGATTTCGATAAAGACACAGTATTCCGATTTCGATTCTGATTGAGTCAGAAAGTGATGTTTTCGATTTTGTTCAGATTTCGATTCCGCTATCAAAATTGAAATTGGATTCCGATAATTATCAGAATTATTATTACGTTACAATCAACATAAAAACTATGAATAAATCTATCAATTTTTTAAAATATAAATTTGATTAAAATAAATTATTTTGTATACAACAAATAAATAATAATTAAATATTTAACTTTTGAAACCTGTGGAAATCTTTACAATTTACCTAATATTTCCCCTAACCTTTGATCCCTAACCTTCCCATAATTTTACCTACTGTTTATGTTAATTTTGAGTGAGTCTTACTCTATCCGTCGATATCTATTTAAGATAACAACTTTAGAATATATATATATATATATATATATATATATATATATATATATATATATATATATATATAGAGAGAGAGAGAGAGAGAGAGAGAGAGAGAGAGTTACAGATCGGCTGCAGGCACCAAAGGTCCGGCACCGGAGGAGAGGAAGAGCGCGGACAAGAAGCTCATGCTATGGCCAGCCCTCACTCTTGTCAGCAGGAGGACTAGAGGACGGCCGGCCGGAGGTGAGATTGGACACTGTAGGAGAGAGAGAGAGAGAGAGGCGCTCAGACGCACCAAACAGTTTCTCTGTCAGGGGGAAGGGAGAAATAGTGAATCGTTCTTGAGGGAGGGGAAAGGGAAGGGAGGGACAGATTCCTCGGGGGCTGCCCTGATCGGGCCGAGCATGTTCGAGTTGTAAATTGGAAACCTTGCTTGATGATGGTCAGATTCAGTTGGATCAATGGTCAGAAATCATTCTATTCAAAATTCGTATTAGAATCAGGTACGTAATCGATCGGTTTCGATTACGCTAGTTCCAATTTCGATTTCGACAACTTATTGAAATAATTTTTAGGTTCCAAAATCCTTAATTTTAATTCAAATTGGATCAGAAAGTCGATAAATTGAGTTCCATTTACAGTCCTACTCATTTATGCCTTTTTTTTCGTTTTTGCATGCCACGGAGGCATAATCAATCATGCGAACAACATCCGTGATGGTCTTTTGAAATTGTGAAGAGAGAGAGAGAGAGGGTCCACGAGATGATGGCACGTCATATACTCTTCTACACTGGGGTTAATTTATAGAGGCAAATCTTTTATTCCACACTAGCTTCTAATTCATTTCTCTGGATTTCTACGATAACAAAACATTGAAGCAGGCACAAATCTCTGTTATTTCCTCACACAATTGAAACATCCAATTTACCGCCTCCTTATTAAAAACCCGTATGCTTTCGAGCGTATTAATGAACCGAGCATGCATTATTGCTGCGGAGATAACATTCTATTCACGTCTGCGTCATCAAGAACGGCGACTCTAATACCGTTAATAGTGGCCACCACCGCTACCGCCTCCGCTCCCATAGCCGGAGCCGTATCCAGATCCCGATCCATTGCCGCCGCCGCCACCACCGCCTCCCCCGCCCCCACCTCCGCCGCCACTGCCGTAAGCTCCATTCCCACCACCTGATCCGTAGCCGGAACCATAGCCAGACCCAGAACCACTCCCGTTTCCTCCCCCGCCACCACCACCTTGACCGCCGCCTCCTCCACCACCACCCCCACGTCCGAACCCTCCGGTTCCACCGGCGCCATAGTCCGACCCGCCGCCAGAACCGTACCCTGAGCCGCTTCCACTTCCACTTCCGCCACCGGACCCTCCACCGCCGCCGCCACCTCCACCTCTTCCGTAACCCCCACCGTTGGCACCACCCGCTCCATAACCGGAGCCGGAGCCACTTCCGGATCCATACCCGGAACCCTGGCCACCACCCTGTCCGCCACCACCGCCACCACCCCCTCCTCTTCCGTAACCACCACCATAGGCTCCTCCGGCACCTTGCCCATAGCCTTCCCCATAACCGGAACCATAGCCGGAACCGGAGCCGCCACCTTGTCCACCACCACCTCCACCCCCTTGGCCGCCACCACCACCACCCGCGTACTGGGTGAGGACCCTAGCGGCGGAGGTCATGCCCAGGAAGAGCATGACCAGAAACGCGACGCTCAGAATCTTGGTAGAGCTAGCCATTGTTCTTGAAGACTAGAGAAGGGTTTGTGATGATGCTGCAGCGTGAGATAGAAGAAGTATTTATAGGCAATTTGGGGGGTCACTTCCGTTGGCAGATGCATGGCCTTTGCCTCCATCCATGCACTCTCCAAGTCTGCATTCTGTTGCATCCCACAGAGAGACAATTCAAGAATCTGACTTTACGTGTGAATGGAGCGGAAAAGAGTGCCTAAAAAAATAAAAAAAAGGAAAAAGGATGCCGCATTGGACTTTTGACTTAGTTTTGGACATTCTGACCTCAACTAATCACCTCATCCAGTATCCATGTTCCGGCCAATAGTTTTAAGTTCCATCCTTGTTCACGCGGCGGATGGAGAAAGATTATTTCAACAAGT
Organism: Zantedeschia hybrid cultivar; assembly: GCA_030544215.1. Lineage (NCBI taxonomy): Eukaryota > Viridiplantae > Streptophyta > Magnoliopsida > Alismatales > Araceae > Zantedeschia > Zantedeschia hybrid cultivar. The sequence goes on from JARZZO010000002.1 coordinate 6,512,776, forward strand.
CGCATCTCCACCAGAACGAACAAAGCTATCTAAACCGCGTGGACTTGCACTGTATCAATAAAATGTAACGTACTAATGTAGATACCGTGCAATGTTACATCAAAGAATTACCTTTGTACAACTCATTGGTCGAAAAGAGAAAGATCTGGGTTGGATGTTGATTTTGGACAAAATTTAGAAATTATATGTATATATAATTTTATAATTATTATATTCGTTTATATATGCCTAATTCCCATATATCGTTATGGATACTACAACATTTTTAGAAAGATTGTAGTTGTATTTTCAAGTCAAAATCCTGTCAACTTTAAAGGATATACACGCAAGTAGTTAGACATGCATATGCAAAGATGTTTGCATCTTTCTAACATATTTTGCTGGAGTTGACGGCCTGTCGACCAAAAGTATATAAGTGCATTCTTTATGAAGATGTTGGGGGTATTTATAACACATATACGGGTTACAAGTATATATTCAAATATGACAGTTTACAGGGTATAGTTTCAAAACATTTGATATTTGAAAAATTCAAAATTATTTGATTAGATGAAAAATTCTTCAAAAATACGCCACACAAATACGATGTTTATAGCAGTTAATGTACAGTGTTCTACACAGAATTGTACTGGACGTCTTTTCTGGTGTCGTACGTATATATAATAACATATTTTGATGTTCAAAATAGTTGAACAATAAAACCTATATGAATCTAACTAAAGATGTCGCTTCACCCCCTAGAGTCAAATGTTGTTAGTATTAGTTGAGCTCAAAGACTGCAAATTGACAAAAACTAACCATTAGAAACACGGACCGGCATTACAGCCTGCAAGTTCCTTCATACCCCACACGCTTTCAAGTTTGGTGACAGAACAAGGTCCCACTGAGGTCGGCGAAGTATATGGAGGCCTCCATTATATCATATATATATAACGGGTGGGCGCTAACTACTTCCAGAGGCTACCTTTCTTTCCACCAGTTTCGTCTTTACCCATGAGAAAGCAGAAAGGAGCTAGCTAGCTTCAGGTTTTGAGGGTCTCCAAGTGTTAAATTAAGAGAAGGAAGGATTGGACAAGGCACCAAGCAGTGCCACCGGAGTTTGAATCCGTGGGCTTCCCCACTTCAGTCAAGCTTAGACTTTGGGTTGGTAAGGGTCAGCATCGCCATCGAGCCAGACTTTGAAGTAAACTCGATCGGAATGCGTCGGCTGTCACCTAACGAATAGAAAGCTTTACACTATAGCTGTCTTTAAATAATTTGAAAGAGGAGGATCGGATCTCAAAATTTCGAAAATGAGATTAGAAAAGATGCATCTCATCCTTATTTTGTTGATATAAAACACAAATAATAATAATAATCAAAATGAGGGTAATCAATCTTACTGCCATCTTATTTTGATTCCAAGCAACGAACTGTTTAACTTTTGGTTGTGGGGGAGAACACACGGAGAAGGCCGTGTTACAATTTTATCAATGGGCGCGCGCCCACGTACGCCTCTACACGTTGGATAATGTTAGCAGATTGCGCCTGTGGGCTGTGATATCCCTATGCATAATTGTAAGTTGAGATTTTAAAACGGTGTGCAATATCTAAAGAATAATAATACGCACCGTGTGAGTGTGAGGTGCAACTAATAATAGTTTTTTAGCTGCCCGATGTAAGATTGGACGATATGAATGTTGAGTTAGAGATCTCTCCTAACTTGGCAAATTGAAAGAAAAAAAAATCTCTGCAGCAATTGTTGTCATTTGATCTAAGAGATCTGACGGCAGTCTAAGTGGACTACATTGCACCAGCGCTGTGCAGCAAGTAGGACTATCTAAATAGTAATACTTGCTGCAGCATTATAATTGCGTTGAGTTAAGTTACTACCCGCATCTCTATTGATTTATGTGCACATAACATCAAAGTTGATTGTCATTTATCGTCGATCGGCATACTGTGTCCAACATCACGCTGTTTTCAAATTTTGGATGGCATGATTCATAAGAAAATAAGAGATGCGTGAGTGATGTCTGCATCAAAAGAATGATATACGCTATGTGAAGAGTGATAAATGTGGTGGAAATGACGTATACACCACTCCCATCTCATGCATTTTGTACTTGTAACTTTTGGAAATTTGAAAATAACGTGACGCCTATTAAGTACGTGGTCTGATACAATGATGTCCATCTATAAGAGGAGTCTCATCGGATGTAAACAGCAGTTTAACTATCATATCATGCATATGTGGACAAAAAGACCGAAAGTTTCAATTTTATTTAGGGTTTATTTGTTTCAATGTAAAACTTTGTAATTCACTCATTCTAAGATCGCAAATTTTAAAATAAGTGAAATTTTATAGTTTTAAAATCAGAGTGCCTTTGTTTAATTACTTGCAAAATAAAATAAGAGAATACTTAAATTTTCTTATTTTGATTTACAATGGATCTTCCTCATAAAGCAAAATAAAAAAATGGGCCATCCAATAGACAGACAAAGTTCAGATAAGATTTTGGTTTGCGTCATTTACATCATATTTAACATCTGAAAATAAGACAAAATGAAACAATAAATGTTCTAGATTAGGCTGTTTTACGTTTGGCTGTTAGAAAGACTAAACATATGTAATTAGCTCGATCTAGCTAGTTTGCCTTCTCACGACAATGTGCTGTTTAGGACTGTGTGAAAGGACCCCAAATATCATCAGAATCCGATTAGAATCCATCTCTGATTGGCTGCATATATTTATGTGAATTATACGATATCCAGCGGTCATGCACATCTAGGCACGTATCCGGTTTGTCATTCGATTAATAATTAAAACAAAAAGCAATAAGTAAATACCTTGCCCGATTAGTAATCGACTGATATCAGCCCATTTTTTTTATATCTGACGCTAAAAATTTCTTTTAGTTTAGTAATATTTTCTTATTTGTCTAACTTGTTCACTATTTTAAATATGTTTAATAATTAATGCTAATTTGTAGATGTGAATAGAATTTATTTTGAACTTCATCTGTTTTTAGTAATGTTTATTCATTTGTAGATATTTATAACTTGCTTGTTAATTTTTCCCATCCAATCTCTTGATAGGAATATTGTTTTGTGCATGTGTCGTGGGTGAGACAGAGAGAGAGCAAAGGATTACAGCAACGGAATTTCTCAGTCTTCTACGTTACGTAATTTCACTGTGACAAAAAGAAAAAAAAAAGAAACCTTGTCGCTAGCACAATTTGAAGCGTAAAATTACATTATTCCTTATTAGAACTGGATAAATCAAACTTGGACCGTACATATTTATTTGCGTGTAAACGCCGGACTATTGCTGTGAAGTTAACAATATGTTACGTTCTGTCCGGGTCGTCGGGTTGGAACTGTTGTGCTGTTAGTGGTGTCCACCACCGCTCCCACCTCCGCTCCCATAGCCGGAGCCAAACCCGGATCCCGACCCGTTGCCACTGCCGCCACCGCCACCACCGCCTCCCCCGCCACCTCCGCTGCCAAAAGCTCCATTCCCACCGCCTGATCCGTAGCCGGAACCATAGCCAGACCCAGAACCACTCCCGTTTCCTACCCCGCCACCACCACCTTGACCACCGCCTCCTCCACCACCACCCCCACGTCCGAGCCCTCCGGCTCCACCGGCGCCATAGCCCGACCCACTGCCAGCACCGTAACCTGAGCCGCTCCCACTTCCACTTCCGCCACCGGACCCTCCACCACCGCCGCCACCTCCACCTCTTCCATAACCCCCACCGTTGGCACCACCCGCTCCATAACCGGAGCCGGAGCCACTTCCGGATCCATACCCAGAACCCTGGCTACCACCCTGTCCGCCACCACCGCCACCGCCCCCTCCTCTTCCGTAACCCCCACCAGAGGCTCCTCCGGCACCTTGACCATAGCCTTCGCCATAGCCGGAACCGGAGCCGCCACCTTGTCCACCACCACCTCCACCCCCTTGGCCACCGCCACCACCACCAGCATACTGGGTGAGGACCCTTGCGGCAGAGGTCATGCTCAGGAAGAGCATGACCAGGAACGCGACGCTCGCAATCTTGGTAGGGCTAGACATCGTTCTGGAAGACTAGAAACGGGTTTGGGATGATCTTGCAGTGTGGGGCAGTGAGGGTTATTTATAGGCGATGCGGGGGTCAGTTCGCGTTAGCAGATAAGGCAGACACATGGTCTCTGCCTCCATGGCTCCATGCATGCATGCAGTCCGCAAGTCTGCGTTCGGGGCCATCGCAAAGAGAGACTTTCGCGTGTGAAAATACCAAAGAGGTGACTGTACCGTGTGAATGGAAAGGAAACGGGTGCTGCTTTGGACTTCTGACTTGGTTTTGGACTTACGTCCTCAACTAATCATCTTATCCGGTATCCAACTAAATAATCATCTTTTTGAAATTGTAAACTTGAACAAGTCGCACCTCCACCAATTTAAAACGAATACAGGTAGACTATGGCGTGGGCTTGCACCGTTTCAATTATAAAAATGTGTGGATACAAACGTGTTTGGCAAAACTTTTAATTGTAAAGTTATTTTTGACTTTTACTTTTTACATAGAATAAGTTGAGGGAGAGTGATTATAATTAATTTTGACTTATTACAAAAGTCAATTTTTTCATAACCACTTTATTTTTTCTCTAATCTTGAAAGTTCTTCTTGTAGTTTTTGGTTAGAAGTTAAAACATAAGAAAAATATCACATAAATGACTTTCAAGATCTAATGGCAATAAATCAAACAACCTTGTAGAACTCGTTGGACAGAAAGATCTAGAGAGGTCTGTGAAATTAAGTTGATCTTGGACAAGATTTATTGCCTTTTAATACTAATAATATTGTTTGATTATACAAAAAATATTATAAAACATCTGACAATAATATATTATGTGCCATACTAACGCAGTGGTTTGTTGCTAAAGGAATTAGTTCCGAGAGTTTTAAATTCAGGCGAGGAGAGAACGGACAGGGCAGCTAGCAACGCCGGCGGAGCTGGATTTTTGTGGCTTCCCCACCGCAGTCAAAGCTTTAGACTTTAAGTTCGGCAATGGGACTTTGGAGTTAACTTGGAAGGCGCCGAATAGAAAGCTATATGCTCATAGTTGTCTTTACGTCAGAAGTTTATCCTTCATTTTATCATTACTCATGTATATGCATTTCTATCTTGGGCTTTTTTTAATGTCGATTTTCTTATGAGTATAATGAATTTGAAATAATTCCTTATATCTTGCCGTTACTGATGTTAGTCCTCATAAATTTACATTTGCTTTCGTCAGTTTTTAACTCGAGGATAGTGCAACATGAGTCTAAATTTAACTCACTCTGAAAAAATAACTTATATCTCTATTTAAATTGTGAACTTTACTTGCTGCACCGGCAGTTAGTACTGCAGTACTGGTTCTTGTTTGCAGCCAAAATTAGAAAAAGAAAAGTTTTTTAGGTTGCCCTAAATATGTCCTACATGTTCGGACAACCCGATCCCCAATTAAACGGTCTAAAAAAATAAAAAAATGTTTTTAAATTCTTTTTTTGGTCGAACCCATATGTCAGTCACGTGTTTGTATGGACTGATTGTTGATCGGATGACCTAAAACTTGATATAAAATCAAAACACATTATTAAACTCGGCCCATTAAAGGTATCTTTTAACTATTTATTGTGACTAGCTAGATTTTTTATATTTTGAAATTTAAACTGATAAAAAATATTATGTTTACTGTAATATGCGGTAATGTAGTTGCACAGACATTTCAGCAAGTGTGACTCATCTTCTTTTGATGCCAATGGTTGGACTGTTTACCATTTAGTTGTGGGCATGTGCATATGGAAAAGCTCGTTACATTATCCATGGATACCTGTTGCAATTTCTTCTATACTTTAGTTACAACGGTGATCGATAGACTGTATTGCATGTATTTTTCAATTAAGATATGTTGCCACCTCTTGCAGAGTGAGCAATGACTGTGATATAAGGGCTGTGAATAATCCAATTCGCTAACCAGATGCAACATCCAAAGGATATTGCGGCATGCATGTTTCACTTATGCGGGCTGTGTAGTTCATAACTGTTCCTCTTTCTGTTCGTCTGTGTGTGCATAAGAGAGACCAAAGGATTATGGCAAGGAAATTTTGCAGCCTTCTACAACAAGGGAAAGAATCTTCCTTTATTTCAAGCTTTTGTATCATTCTTTCACAGTTCTGATCCGCGTAACAAAGAAAAGAGCAAAGGCGTAGTTTTATTTTCTTATCCTCACACAAAATTATACTCGTGCCTATTAAAAATACATAAAGCTTCAAAGGTGTTGCTGGAAACTACTCAGTAGTGTCCACCAGCGCTACCGCCTCCACTCCCATATCCGGAGCCCGACCCATTGCCGCTGCCGCCACCACCTCCTCCGCCGCTGCCTCCACCACCACCACCGCCGCTGCCATAAGCTCCATTCCCACCACCAGATCCGTAGCCGGAACCGGAACCAGAGCCGCTTCCGTTTCCACCTCCACTGCCACCACCTTGGCCGCCCCCGCCTCCTCCACCACCACCACGTCCAAACCCTCTGGCTCCATAGCCCGACTCGCGGCCGGATCCGTATCCTGATCCACTCCCACTCCCATTTCCACCACCAGACCCTCCTCCGCCACCGCCACCTCCACCCCTTCCATAACCCCCACCGTTGGCACCACCCGCACAATAACCAGACCCAGAGCCACTTCCGAATCCATAGCCGGAACCCTGGCCATCACCCTGTCCACCACCACCGTCTCCACCCCCTCCTCTTCCGTAACCCCCTCCGTTGGCTCCTCCGGCACCTTGGCCATAGCCTTCACCATAACCGGAACCATAGCCTGAACCGGAGCCATAGCCTGAACCGGAGCCACCACCTTGTCCACCACCACCTCCACCCCCCTGGCGAGGACCCTTGCGGCAGAGGTCATGTCCAGGAAGAGCATGACCAGAAACGCGATGCTCGCAATCTTAGTAGGGCTAAACATCGCTCTTGCAGACGAGAAACAAGTTTCGAATGATCTTGCAGTGTGAGGCAAGGAGGGTTATTTATGAGTCCCGTTCCTCTCAGTAGGAACTTGGAGGGAACTCCAGCAGTAACCAGTGAGAAAACGTCATGTGCAAAGTTGATCCGCCGTTCGAGACGCATCCTACCCACTTTGACAACTTTTTTCCTGCTACCAGTTCAGCAGGTTTTAAATACTACGTAGAACATTTAGATACTATGCAGAACATTTAGATACTACAAAGAGTACATAATTACCACCATATGTTGAAGTGTATTTTAAATTATGGTTGTAGTCTTGTGGTCTTGGTAGTATTTAAGTGTCCTGTGTTGTATCTAAGTGCTCTTGGTAGTATTTAAGTGTTTTGCGTAGTATTTAAGTGTTCTGTGTAGTATTTTAATACTCTGCATAATATTTTATGTTCGAAACCGTACCTTGTGAAAGCCGACGAAGCCTTGCCGCAGCAACTAGGCTCGTCCACATTTCTCACGTCCACGTACGGGCAGCAACAACAACTTCATGCATGGGCTGCCATGAGTTTCTCTCTCCTTGCTAGCACTCATGCACACACAACCACGTAAAGGAGAATATGATGTAGAGAGGGAAAGGAGAAGACATGTACGTGGGAGATAACTCTTGTCTACTATTGAATAATCATACTCAGGTTATCTTTCATGTGTATATGGACCACAGATATATAGAATAATCTAGATAAATACAAACTATCATGATAACTACAACTAACTTTTAGATGAGATCAAATACTAATGTGATCTCCTTTAAACTCTAAACAAATTTGGATAACCACGGCTGAAACGTGGTGGCTACATATTAGGTTTCCAAAGGTAGATTTCTAATCAAATTCTGTGGGGTTTGTTGAATTTAAATTATCTTTCAACATCCTCCTTTAATTCAAATTCTTCCATACCAAGTAGCTTTCGCAATTTGATGAATGTTTCTGACTTCGGTGGCTTTGTAAAAATATCCGCAACCTAATCTTCACTTCAGCAATAGTGTAGCTCAATTTCTTTGTTCTTGATTAACCCCATGATGTAGTGAAAACGAACTTCGATATGTTTGCTTCTTCCATGGAAGACATGATTCTTCCCAGTGGATATAGCAGAACTGTTATCACAGTAAATCTTCGTGGGAACATCTTGAGTAGCATCCAGCTCTCCAAGCATTCTTCTCAGCCACACAGTCTGAGTTGCACAAGCCGATGCATCTATGTACTCGGTTTATGTTGTTGAAAGCGCCACAATATCTTGGTTCTTTGAAGACCAAGTAAATACACTACTGCCAAGAAAAAATGCATTACCTGATATACTTTTTCTTTCATCTATGTCACCGCCTCAATCACTGTCGGTATATCCAACCAATCATGAATCATCAACAGAAGCATATAAAATACCATAGCTAATGGTTCCTTTGATGTAGCGTAAAATCCTCTTCACTGCCTGCAAGTGGATTTGAGTTGGCTTCTCCATGTATATGTTGATCAATCTGACACCATACATAATGTCAGGCCTTGTAGCAGTCAAGTAGCGAAGACTTCCTACCAGTTGCTTGAAGAACGTGGGATCTACTAACTTCCCATTACTTTTCTTGCACAACTTCAAACTAGTCTCTACAGGAGTAGCAACTGGCTTATTGTCAGCCATCTTGAACTTGTCAAGAATTTCACCTGCATACTTCTTTTGAGAAATAAAAATTCCTCCCTCACTTTGAGACACCTCAATACCAAGATAATAAGACATCAACCCCATGTCAGTCATCTCAAACTCATGAACAATGCTCTTTTTAAACTCATTCACCATATTATCATCATCTCTAGTAAATATCAAATTATCAACATATAACGAGACAAATAACACACTGCCATGACCACTGTGCTTAATGTAAAGAGCATGTTCATATGGGCACTTAATAAAACCAATCTTCAAAAAGTATGAGTCAATACAGTCAAATTATCAGAGGTATGACAAATCTCAGATCCAATGCTATAATTGTGATAAATATGGTCATTATCAGTATGAGTGTAGAAAGAAGACAACAGAAGAAGAAAATAATGCAAATTTTGTTGGAAATAATGAGTGCTAAAATATTATTTGATAAACAAATTATTTACAAGACAGAAAATTTATTGAGTAGAAGAATTAGATGATTTCTATTCAGCGCCTCCCGGCCCTAAATTAAAAAAGAAGAAGGTTAGGTATCCCACCCCTATGTTAAATACTTTATTCACTATATATAATTATCTTTAGTCGAACAAAAGGTTGATAAACGCACGATCAGAAAAACCATGCATGAATAATTGATATTCTTTTCCTCATTTATCCAGTGGCCAAGCAAGAACCTAATTATTAGTCAAGAGGCCAATGTTAACAGTTGATCCTAACATCAACATTGTGCAGACCCTAAGATCAAGATCGGATCCTAAGATCAAGAGAACTTTCAGTATACTTCATACTAGACAGGATAAAATTACATTAGATGACCTATCTGTCATTTTACCATAAACGACTGTGATATGTGAGGAGTCGTTCAAAATTTGAATTAAGGGCATGCGTAGTTCAACCACGTGCAGCGGGCCGAATCGATCCAGTACAGCGTGCAGAGTTCAATTGTTCTGTGTCTTAACCAGCCAACTTCAACTGACCGGCATTAACAGGTAGCCATTAGAAACCCTAGCCGGCATTGAACCCTGCAACTACTTCAACTTCCCGTTCTTTCCATCCCTTCCTCCTCACTCTGCTTTCAGACCCTCTTTTATGGTCAGACAAACATGAAGAACCACCAGCTTGCCACCTGAGCCCGGCCAGTTTGCAAAAAGTCGAGCTTCGGAGTTGAAGATTGAAGTGATTAATTTGCGTAACTGGAGTGCCTGTCCCCATGGAACAAGTTCTAGAAGAACCCCACCGACAATATCTTTGAAGGAGGCAGTGTATCCGCGGGTGGTTAGTTTCTCAGGGTCTCGTGCTGGCAACGGTGGAGGGTACGGAGGAAGCGAAGGTGAGGGAGGAGGCAGTGGCTACGGTGGTGGAAACGGGAGCGGAGGTGAGTCCGGCCGCGGCAATTGATCCCGTTCACGACTAACCAATCCCGGCCGCGGCTGCGCCAGCTCCCACAGAAGCAGAACCCGCCGCCGTTGCGCTTACACCAGCTGCTGAGACCATGCCCTTGGCTCCAAGCCCCTCGGGAGTCTGAGGCTGCAGCCCCGTCTTCCTTGGCAGTCATAATTTCCTGATCTGCTGCGTCCCGCAAAAAGGCAACTTATTCGTGCGACTTCATGCATGCAAAAGGCTATGAACCAGCGGAAAGTTTTCTTTATTTGTGCGAAGGAGTCCGGCTTGGTGCACCCGCGCGCGGGTGTGAACTAAGAGTTTCCCTTTGCGAAGAGGTGAGTTGGTATATATGAAGCTGAGATGGGGAATTCATAGTTCAACTTGAAAAATGCATATTTCACCCTTCAGTCTTCGCATACATCCAAAAGTTAGAAAGTTGGAGCAATCTCTCACATCTTGTCGGAAATGGCTGAGCTTGTTTTCGCCTTCCACCTAACCACACTTCCATGTCAAACCCTGTTTAGTTGTGTTCTTATCGTAGTCTGCTACTGTCCACTTCGTGCAATGTATGTGACAAAGATCTGACCTAACTGTAGAAGCTCTTTCCACAGGGAAGTCAACAGTTCTAAGCTGTATGCGTGCTCTACTGGATTCTAGATGGCTTTATCCCCTTCCCCACTCCACTTGCCTTGTCCTTAGCTACCACAGATTCGATTCATGTGAATTTTCGTTATTCCACACTTTGAATTCACGCTTCATTTCCGCAGATCCGCACACTAGCAACTAGGAGGGTACGGATATCCTTTGTAATCATGACTCATGGGCACAGTTTAAAGCATACAATTTCTCACATGAGAAGGAGGTATTGATTAGATTAATTCTCAGTATAGTAGGTAAATAAAAAAAAATATTTTTTAAATATTTTTTAAGTATATTTCGAAATGTTTTATATGTCTGTACATGTTAATATCTGATTGAACGATTAAAAAAAATTAAAATATCTAAAATCGAACCTAATGAACGGTAAAAAAAATCTTTAAAAGGCCGAACACAATAATAAAATCCTGGAGGTGTGAAAATACGAAGCCTTATTTGTGAATAAAAAACAGGATAGGATTCTACTTTGGCCTGCCGGTAGACTTTTGACATGCTTTTGGACTTAACGACCTCTGGGTCGTCTCATCCATGTGGCGGTCAACAACTCATCTTTTCCCATACTAGCAGCGGGCGGTAACTTGCCGAAAATTATTCTTCCTCTCTCCGTCACAAGCTTGACGGTGACGGCAATCGTTAACCTCTTTATTTACTCTTCTTTGATGTGCCATGGCCCGTAGAAAACCATAAAAAGGTGTTTTTAACTTAGTGCGTCATAGTTTTTGATATAGTATATTTTAGGTATAAATTATCCTTAAAAGTGAATCGGTAAAAAAATAATCCATGAAAACATATCATTATTTCTAATGAAATGTTACAAAAATACCTAAATGATGACATTTTTATAACATTTTTGTTATAAGTAATATTGCAAAAATACTATTATTTTGACATTTTTCTAATATTTCGTTAAAAGTAACGATATGTGTCCAAATAGTTTTCAAGAATGATTTTTTTGCCAATTCATTTTTAAGGATAATTTATATGTAAAACATCCATTTTATCATTTATTGTTATTTATGTGTTTAGCATGTCAAAACTAAGTTTATTTAGTACTTCTTTTTATCTGATCTTGACTTTCAGTCCACATATGCTGAAAATCAAAATTGAAGATTTTAAATTAATGAATTAGAGATTTTTCGTCATGTTTAAGATAGAAAATTCTAAAATGTTTAGGAGTCATTTGGTGCGTCGTAAGGTACCGTAAAACATCTTAAATAGTCGTAAAATGATTTATTTATTTTTATGTGTGGATAGATATAAATTATTTTATGTCACTCTTTTGAATGTTTGCCGTGTCATAAATTGTCTTATTTCAAAATTGAGTGACACTTAAATTGTCATAAATTGTTACTAAGCCCTCGCGCGGGAGCCTCCATTGCCTGCCACTGCTTGCTTCCAGCGGCTTCCCCTTCTTTCCGCTGGTTTTGTCTGTGCCCACGAGAAGACAGAAAGGAGCCCGAGGTTACTGAATTAGTGGTAAATTCAGATGATGAGAGGATGGGCGCGCATGCAGGAGACAAAGCAGTGGCGCCCGAGCTGGAATTTGTGCTTTTCCCACTGTCTCAAGCTTAGAAATTTGGTAAGGGTCATTTAGGAAGCACGTGGATAAGCGTTCCAGATAAGAACAGATTTAATAATGAGATGAATGTTTGGAGCAGAGAGTGTACTGAGCAGATGGATGGCAAGTATTTTGTTTTTTTCAATCAACGAATACGGATATGACATGCGCATCAACATTTTCTGTCAATAAAAAGGCCTGTCCGAAGCCGTAGGCGAATTTTGGACTTAGAAAAGGAAATAAATCTAACCGTTATCTTAAGAACTAATAAGTAAGCATATGGTTGGGTCACCAATGTGTTACATTGAGATGTTATAATCTATTATTTTACATATTTCACGTAAATTTATTAGTCCATCTTTATAGAAAGAGAAAAGTTGTTTTCCATATATTTCAGGCGTTCTAACCACCACCAAGGCCTCTTGCTACCTGTTCGAGCGGCTATATGTGTCTTGCTACCTGTTGGAGCGGCTATATCCTGAACCGCTTCCGTTTCCACCTCCACCGCCTCCACCTTGGCCACCACCGCCGCGTCCAAACCCTCCGGCTCCACCGGCGCCATAGCCCGACCCACCGCCGGACCCGTACCCTGAACTGCTCCCACTTCCACTTCCGCCACCAGACCCTCCACCGCCGCCGCCACCACCACCCCTTCCGTAACCCCCACCATTGGCTCCACCTGCTCCGTAACCAGAGCCGGAGCCACTTCCGAATCCATATCCAGAGCCTTGGCCACCACCCTGGCCTTCACCACCGCCTCCACCCCCTCCTCTTCCGTAACCCCCACCATAGGCCCCTCCGGCACCTTGACCATAGCCTTCACCACTTCCGCCACTGCTCCCAATTGGCTCTGTCTTATTCCTTTCACCTGATTCGTCCGTACCTAATTAAGAGAATTGAGAGGGAAGAAATTAGCTGGCAGCTTCTGGTTTTGGAGGTCAATGGAGTGTGCTTTTTTTTCCTTTTTTATTCCAATTTGCGTTTGGAGTGTTGAATTCAGAAGAGCCATAGACTTGAAATTTTTTGAGTTGGATCAGGTTCTTGAGTCGCGATCTGTCGATCTCGATCCTAATCGGAATCGGATTAATCGGAATCGACCAAAATCGATCGAATCGAAATCTGTCGACCTTGATCTGAATCAAAATCAGCTGATTCTGCATTTCATACGTGGACTAGAGAATGGACAAATAATCACCAAGCAGCGACGACTGAGCTGGAATTTGTGGCTTTTCCCACCCAAGTCAAGCTTGGATACTAAAGAGTTTGGTAAGGGTCGACGTGCAGCCCTAGCTAGGTCCGACTTTGGAGTAAACCCAGAGGGGCTCTTCTCTTACCCTTGCAAATAGTCCATGCCGATCCCCACCTCTGACGTAGTCCGCCGCGGCACCAAAAATTATTTAATTAACCATATATATCTGATGAATTCTGTGTCTTCTTATTGCCTCTAGTTCGGAGGTATTGAATCTGTTTTCGCATTCCCAAAATTTTTCAAGAAAAATATTTTCCAACCCAACTCTCTCGTATGTCTTACAAATATATATAGGTAAAAGTTAGTTGAAGAAAGAACCTATACGTCCTTCAAATATTTTCCTTTTTTTTTCAGTGCTTAATTATTTTCCCATCCTTTTTTTCAGTGACACACGTAGACGCCAAAATTGTATCACAGCTTTTATATATATATATATAAAGAGAGAGAGAAAGATGCACATCAACATTTACTGTGCAACCAATGAAGAATAAGCTACGCGTCTGAAGTCATAGATGGATTTAGCACTTATACACCGTTTGGAAAGAATTTTAGAGATGAATTTTAGGTTAGATTTTTGGGAAACCTGAATAACATTATAAATCTTTGCCAAATGGACGGTTATATTGTCAGGATTCTTACTATTATTATGACACGTGTAAATCAAAAGTGATGAAGTGCATGTTTGTTTTTTACCTTGCTTATACACTTTCACTTGGATTCCCCACTCATCTTATAAAAACAAGATTTGTAGAGAATCTTAATGCCAAATAACCTGTCACTGGGCCACGCTTAAAAAGGCAGTAAAATCTAACCTTGTTTTAATAAGCACCAGAAAGTAAAGAGTCTGCCATAATGCGCTCAGGGACACATCTAACCTAGCTGTGCTCAGGAGCGCATCTCCATTGTCTCCAAAATCTCAAATATCCGTATAAAAAAAATATAAAAAATTTTAAAATATTCAAATGCCCTTCTTGGTTGGTTCCTAATCATTCATTTGAGTTTAACTTTTATCATCCGATCAACAAAATCAATTGCAATCGTCTAATCAAGTGTGTCATTTTTCGACATTAAAACCAAAACTCCAAAGGATAAGAGCGACCTTAAGATTAATCTAATACTTTTTTTTTTTTTTACTATTTTTGAAACATTTAAAACATCTCATTTTAGTGTACATCCGACCAGATGAGTAACATTAACCATCAATCCCGAAGACCAGAACAACTTTAAGAGATTTATTTTAATATTTATTTTTTTGTTTTTCCTTTTAACATGAGGAGGTTAGATTTTTGGTGGTAGGGCTCATCCCTAGGCAACGTTTGATCCTTTCCCAATAAGTAATTAAATGGTCAGATCACAAATTTACCCTACCAAGTTTGGTCCACGGTGCTTCCTCACTCCTGCACGTAGGATTTTCTATCTGTTAGATTGTAACCTTATAATCTCCTTTTGTTTTTTTAACATATTTCACTTAAATTTATCGACCCATCTGTACAGCGACAGAAAAGTAAAGCCCCCCACACGAAGAGTCGGGCATTCTAAGAACCGTCAAGGAATTTTTGTATAAAAACCTTGCCGCACTACGAGGGATTATTATGTTGGCAGTATTTTTTATTAATGTTTTATTTTTTAAAGTTCTCAATCTGACATACATAGTCGTGCAATTTAATTTTTAATCAGATGACCCTAAAAAAATAGAAAAATAAAATTTTTTAAATCTTTCAATTGAAAATCAAATTGTACCACCATATAGCAGTGTAACGGGAGCCTTCAAAAGTATTTTAAAAATGATTTTTTAATAAAAAACTCAATGAGTTCTCTTTTTTTTATTCAACATGCAATGCCATTGATTATATTAAAAAAAATCCTTTGTCGCCGTCAGACGTAAAGAGAGAAGGATTAAGGGATGTCAACTTTTTTTTGATCGGATAACTCAGTGTCTAAGGAGAAGGGAACAGACTGACCGACGGACTTACTTATGCACAAGATGGAGAAGATATCCGTATGCGAGAAAAGAGTCTGGATCGCCTACGGTCCTCGGCCCTGTTACGCAAAAAAAAAAAAAAACCATGGGAGTTGAATCCAGGTGCTCTCCCGTGTCCGTTGGGCCGCTGATGTACTAACAAGACATGCCGATTATTCAGTCATTTAAGCTCAGAAAAATCACAATCTTTTATTGCACACCTCTAATTTATTCTTCAAAATACAGAGCACAGATCTCATTTATTTCTTTTAAAATACATGGTCTTTCGTTTTGAGCGTATTTCTACACAGAAGCGTACAAGATTATTGCTGAAAAGATAGCATTATATCATCGTCTGGATCATCTGTTAACCGTCCAGTAGTCAGGGGTGTCCGTCGCGACCGCTTCCGGCGCCACCCCCGTAGCTGGATCCGTATCCTGAGCCGGACCCATTGCCCCTGCCACCACCGCCACCTCCGCCTCGTCCGCCACCTCCGCCACCTCCGCTGCCATAAGCTCCATTCCCACCACCTGACCCGTAGCCGGAACCGTAACCAGCACCATATCCGGAACCGCTTCCATTTCCACCTCCACCGCCACCACCTTGGCCGCCACCGCCTCCGCGCCCAAACCCTCCGGCTCCACCGGCGCCATAGCCCGACCCACCGCCGGAGCCGTACCCTGAGCCGCTGCCACTTCCACGTCCGCCACCAGACCCTCCACCGCCGCCGCCACCTCCACCCCTTCCGTAGCCCCCACCATTGGCTCCACCCACTTCCGGATCCATAGCCGGAGCCTTGGCCACCACCCTGGCCTCCCCCACCGCCTCCTCCCCCTCCTTTTCCGTAACCCCCACCATAGGCACCTCCGGCACCTTGACCATAGCCTTCGCCATAACCGGAACCGGAGCCACCACCTTGTCCTCCACCGCCTCCACCTCCTTGGCCACCACCCCCACCACCGGCATACTGGGTGAGGACCCTGGCGGCGGAGGTCATGCCCAAGAAAAGCATAACCAGAAACACGACACTCACAGTGTTAGTAGACCTAGCCATCGTTCTTGAAGAGAAGGAGACGAGCTTGGGGTGATCTTGCAGTGTCCACAGCAGGTGGTGGGTATTTATAGGCCATGCAAGGGTCACTTCCAGCGAGCCGATGGGCCGGCAGATACATGGTGCACACGTTTACGGGTGCTACTCTAGAATTGGACTCTTGACTTGTTAGTTTCAGACACATGGTGGACCCCAACAAATCTTTATCTAAAGATGTGTCCAAGTCCACTCTTCCCATGCTGGGAACGCGGATCGCTAAATTCCGCCCACTCTATCTGAAGACGAAAACGGCCCCTGCTTCTCTTTCCTTTTGAATCCCATCTTTCGTAAATTGTTCGTTGTAGGTGTTTAACGTTTGCAATTTTATATGGTCTGCGCGTATGTTTGCAAGTGAAACGAGAAGAAGAAGAAGGGCATTAAATTAAAAAATAAACTAGAATTTAATTTCGCTTCATTCAATCCAATCAGGGAGCATTTAGAAAAGTTTGAAACCTGAACCATTGAGATCAAAATTAATCTAAAAGTAAACTATGGATAATGATTTAAAAATTTGAATAATAATTCTTGCAGTCAAAACTTTTAGACTTAAGAATTTGAAAACTAATTCTTGTAGTCAAATGAAACCTCATTCAACTTTTTGATTTTCCGTAGTGTCTTAATCCTCTTCTGTCATTCACATGATATTATGCACGTAAATAAGACAGTATCAATAACTAAGATGTGAAAAAAATAGTTGGATAATCAGATAATTGAACACATTAATATTAACGGTATCCTTATCTTGATCCAAAACTATTCAGGTATGGATGATTTCCTTGTCCAAGTCATTTAATTAATTGTCCCCTTGTGTTACCTTCAAGTTTTGGAAATTGGAGGGATAAATGGGTATTTGGATAAGGTAATGGAATAGGATATTCTGTCTAAATCAATATACATATACTGAATAACTTAACAGATATAAATAAATTACAACTAATCTTTAATCATCTTAGACTGAGGTGATTGATTTGTCCAAACTGGCTGTCACCTTTGAACGACCACACCGACGTCTCGGAAGGGGCCGGGCTATTGTACTCCACGTACGCCTGTCTGTAGCCTCCGTTAGTCTCTGTCGGTGTTAGTTTACTACGCGAGCTCGATCGGTGCAGAATTCAAATCTTCTGTGTCGACGCCATTGCCTCCATTGGAAAAGTGGCAACATCTAGAAGCATCACCAACCAATATTGATAACCTGTAGCTAGCTTTTTACGTACTTCTAACGCGTATTATGTTCGATCGCGGAAGAAGAAAGTGGTACGTACTGAAGTCGGCAAGAGCTAGCTAGCCCAGGGGCGCCGCCACTGCTCCCAATTGGTCTCCCTTTATTCTTGTCACCTGATTCGTCTGTAACTGAGAGAATTGAGAGGGAAGAAAGTAACTGGTAGCTTTAATTGGAAGGTATCTGGATAACACAAAAAAAGAAGAAGGAAATTTTTATTTTTCACTTTCTATAAATTTTCAATATTTCTTATAATTTTCTACGATCTTCATATTTTCTTAAAGCTCGTCATAATTTTTGAACTATCCTCAAGAGGTCCTTTCCAAGGAGTTTTTTTAAGGGAGAGCCTTTAAGGGACAATTTAAATGATTGTAAGGATTAATAAAGAATATAAAAAAAATTAAAATATTATAGAGACTGAAAAGTAAAAAATTTATAAAGAAGGACATACTTTAGTGATAATTTAGGAGTAGTGTGGATGAGATGAGGGCATGCTTGCGTGCGAGGTGTTATGCATGGCACTTTGCCACACGCTGTCTTGCTAGGGAAGGAAGGAGAGAGAAAGAGGATGTGAATTTTTCAGTCTTTAAATAGAGAAAAAGTTGAACAGCACAGTTTCATTTATTTCTTCACAAGCACAGTTTCATGTATAACAAACAAAAGAGTGCAGATCTCATTTATTTCTTCACAAGCACAACTACAAGCACAAAATTCTCACTTGTTAATTTATTAGAAAGTACGTAGTGTTCTCAAAGTATTTCTGTGATCATCGTATTGCTGATCTAGTATTCTAGCCAGAATCGTGTGGTGCTGGACTTCGTATATATACCCTCAGTAGTGTCCACCGCCGCCTCCGCTACCACCTCCACTCCCGTAGCCGGACCCATATCCAGATCCAGACCCATTGCCGCCACCGCCGCCACCGCCTCCGCCTCCGCCGCCGCCTCCGCTGCCATAAGCTCCGTTCCCACCACCTGATCCGTAGCCGGAACCGGAACCAGACCCATACCCTGAACCGCTCCCGTTTCCACCTCCACCGCCACCGCCTCGGCCTCCGCCACCTTCACCACCACCCCCGCGTCCGTACCCTCCGGCTCCACCGGCGCCGTAGCCCGATCCACCGCCGGACCCATACCCTGAGCCGCTCCCACTTCCATTTCCACCACCAGAGCCTCCACCGCCGCCGCCACCTCCACCCCTTCCGTAACCCCCACCGTTGGCTCCACCCGCTCCGTAACCAGAGCCGGAGCCGCTTCCGGATCCATAGCCGGAGCCTTGGCCACCACCCTGGCCTCCTCCACCGCCTCCACCTCCTCCTTTTCCGTAACCCCCACCATAGGCACCTCCCGCACCTTGACCATAGCCTTCTCCATAGCCGGAACCGGAGCCACCACCTTGTCCACCACCTCCTCCGCCTCCCTGGCCGCCACCCCCACCGCCCGCATACTGGGTGAGGACCCTCGCGGCAGAGGTCATGCCCAGGAAGAGCATAACCAGAAACACGACACTCACAGTCTTAGAAGAACTAGCCATCGTTCTTGAAGAGAAGAAGACGAGCTTGGGGTGATCTTGCAGTGTCCACAGCAGGTGGTCGGTATTTATAGGCCATGCAGATGCAGTGGTCTCTTCCAGGCAGTGAGCAGATTGGCAGATACATGGTGCAGACTTTTACGTGTGTATGGGAGACAGCAAAGCGTTGCTTCTCTATAGCTCTAGAGCTCAGTGTTGACTTTGTCTTGCTTGGTGGACCCCAGCAGGTGCACCTTTTCTCATACCATAAACGCGTATCGCTCTACTCCACCTACGCCGTCGCACCCTCCCCTTTCCGTTTTGAATCCCATCTTTTGTATTGGAATTTTTACGTATCCCTAGCGTATTTATATATATTTTCCTAACTTTCATATATTATGTAAAACATCTCCAAAATATTATTTTATGCATGCTTCTTCATTCATCATATTAATTTTCACAGGTGATACTAAGATGATTAAAACAGTAAATTATAGTATGCTTTGATTATCTGAAATTATAAGTAATTTTCAATTAAAGATCTTGCTAAATATGCCCTTAAACAGCTTTCTCAGAAGTCCGAACTGAACGAGCTTCTTAGACAACCGAGACAGAAGAAGCACTTTCCTATTTCCATATGCAGAAGGATACTATTTAAATCAAATAAAGGCAGATAGACTTTGTGTAGGTGTCGGCCTTAGATTGTCATTATTATTTTTTAAAGGATAAATCAGTCCTACTAGATTATGCTGTCCTTTTGTGCACGGAGTTTAGCGCAAAATTTCAACCTAAAATAAAGATCATGCTTCTTCTTCCACCTCTGTGTCGAGCTTGAAGGGCAATATTAGTCTGTGTGTCAATGTTACTTTATTGCTTGAGATCGATGGGTGATCGTCTATGGTGACCCCACTGTCCCCCCTTGGACAAGTAGAAACCACCGCACCACCAACCAATATTACACCCCTGTACGTAGCTTCCTTCGTATTCCTAATGCGTACAAGTTTGATCCCGGAAGAAGAAACTGGGATGCGTCCTGAAGTCGGCAAAAGCCCAGACGGCGCCTCCACTGGTTCTTCCGATTGGCTCCCCCTTATTCGTCTTTACCCATGAGAATTGAGAGGGAAGAAAGAAACAAGTAGCTTCCTTCAGGTTTTGGAGGTCGCTGAAGCGCGCAGAGCTGGTGTTGAATTCAGGAGATCTGTAGAGTAGAGTAGAGAATGGATCGACAAGTGAGTGAAGTAATCACCAACCAGATAGCGGCGACTGAGCTAGAATTTGTGGTGCTTGTTTCTGTTTTTAGTCATTTTTTTCGTGCAACTTGCAAACGTGTGCTTTCTTTTTTGTTCTCTTTCTGTACGCTCCCATGCAACATGCGTCCTCTACGCTCCCATGCATGCCTTCTCCTCTAAGCCTACGTTCTGCGCGATCACCAAAGGAGACTTTGAGGGGTGTAGATTGGCAGAGGAGACTGGTATGTGTGAATAGAATACAGAAAAGGGTGCTACTTTGGACTTGCGATCGACTTGGGTTTGGACTTTAAAGATGACCCCAACTAATCTTCCTTATCCAGGAGGTGACGACAACCCTGCTTTTCTCATACTGCAAACGCGTATCGTTCGAGTCCACCCACCCCCTCACAGGATGATGACGGGCACTGCTAACCTTTCCATTCGAATCCATCTTTTATTCCTACCTGATGGAAGGGGATATATTTTACGGGTGCGGGTGGGTGCATGGAGTGGTAAAGCACGCGGTTACTACTCGTCGACTCTGTCGTCACTTGTAATTAAAGCTGACTTAATTCTTAGAGTTTTACTAGCTGAACCTTCTTTAATTACTGCAAAAATTAAAAATATATATTTTTAAAGATATTTTAAGGTCACCTTAAATATGTTTCACATGGTTATACAATTTATCTTCAATTAGATGATCCAAAAAATCTAAAAAGTCAAAAAAGTTGTTAGGGTTTTTTTGCAAATAACCTCTCAAAAGTTGTCATACTTGTAGATAACGCTTTTACCTCCTTAATTATGTGATTTTTTCAAATTTCACTTGAGCTAAAATATTTTTACTTCACATAAAAATAAAAATAATCTTTTTGATATTAGATATATACAATAATAGATGTTTATGTGATTTTTCTTATGAGATGTATGCACTTTAATTAAGGATACTTTTAATATTTTCATATAATAGCAGATAAAGTAGCCGATCTATTTTATATTTGCATAAAATTTGGCCCATTTGCATCCTCGGTGCAGCAAATAAAATATATAAATATAAATATCTTAGCTTTTTTTAGGCATCCAATCTTTGTCCGATTGAAGTGATTCCTTAATTCGGTCTTTTTTTAGTAATAATTTCCCTTTTATTGTGCCGAGGATCAACTTGATCGGACAGCAGCACTGCAAGCAGCAAGTCTTACTTTCTACTATTTGGTCTGTCGCTTATCAATAATGCAGCCTGTGACGGTCACGATCAAGCCAGCACCTGGCCCGCAAATCTAAGACCGCGTAGCAGCTGGAGGCTGACTAAACTGCACGCCAAATTGCAAACTCTTCATCTTCTGGCTAACTATACCTCAGGGTCAGCTCCTATTTGATGAGTTTGGACCGTCTCAGTTATGACATTAGACTAGGCTTCGGTAGTACTCAAGATGTCACGAATAAAATAGGTTTGTTGTTCGAGACAGTATCCCACTAAAGTTGACAATTTTTTTTTAATTTCCCGCAGGTTCTCGAGATAAGGTAGAGCACTTAAATAACACCAAGATAACAAAATTACAATTATAATTTAAAACACATCTAATGTGCGCTTGGAGACAACTTAAATTACTAATATTACATTGGGGTGTATTTTAAATTATAGTTATAATCTTACGCTCTTAGTAGTGTTTAAATGTTCTGTGTTGTATTAGGTTAGGGTGTGTTTTAAATTTTGGCTGCAGTCTTTAGCTTTTGGTAGTATTCAAGTATTCTGTGTTGTATTACGTCGGGGTGTTTTACATTATAATTGTAATCTTGTGCTCTTGAGGATATTTAAATATTCTGCGTTATATTGGAAACCTACTGAATCGAGAACAAAGAAAAAATTGTCAATTTCAATGGAATGCATCTTGATTGGCAAACTTATTTTACACATGACGAGTTCTGAGACTAGTTACTGCCAGAGTCTAGTTTAATGTTGTACTGAGATGAACCGAACATTATTTGATGATACGACGTATATAAACTACAGCTATGTCCAACCTTTTCTCACCTTTAAGATGGAAGTGATCAATTTTTCTGACGTGCATGTCACTTAATTTTTGGAACAAGTTTAATTTGAGCTCGAAGGGTGCAGTACGTGCCCAGAGTTCAAAATTTCTCTGTTGGTGCCACCGACTTGCCTCCGTTTGGACAAGTAGCAGCCACAGTAGAAGCACCACCAACCAATATTAATTGCACCCTGTAGCTGGCTTCTTTCGTACTTCTGACGCGTACATGTTTGATCGTCGAAGAAGAAAGTGCTACTGAAGTCGGCAAAAGCCAAGGGGCCGGCGCCGCCGCTGCTTAATTCCAATGGCTTCCCTTTCTAAGTTTCCACACGTTTCATCTGTACCTTTGAGAAGGAAGATATTAACAAGTTGCTTCGGGCTTTAGTGTTGAATTCAAAGAAGAGTGAAGTACAAAGCAGCGGCGACGGAGCTGAAATTTGTGATTTTTCCCAACTAAGTCAAGGTTGGACAATAAGATCGTGTTTGTCAACTCATTCTATGTAAGAAAATGAAAGTCAAAAATAACTTTCAAATAGAAGTTTTGTCAAACACGTCTTATAATTTAGTAAGGGTCGATGTCGTAGGCCTTACTAATTTAGAGTGAACAGTTCCAAAAAAAAGACTAATTTGGAGTAAATCCGGAGGGGGAGGGGGCGGGTCTTCTCCAACCCTTTCAGATGAGCTCAGGCACATCGACTTCAGAGTTCAGACAAAGTCCGACCGCGTTACCAAAAATTGTTTAATAAGCCGCGTGTATCCATCCGACGGAATAGTTTTGTATCTTATGTTTGCCTCTTCAGTGTGGGAGAAATCGAATCTTTTTGCATGTTTTACAATTACAGGTAAAAAAAATAGTTGAAAAAAGGAAACACTCCTCATATTCATAAGAATATTTTCCTTTTTAGAGTTTGCTTCTTCATCCTCTCTATGAAAAAATATTTTTAAAAAAAATTCTCTCTCTCTCTCTCCCTCTCTTCCGTAAATACCTTTTTCATGCAACTTGCAAGCATGTGCTTTTTTTTATTTTAATTTTTGCTATTATGTTTTGCGTGTTTTTCTACTGCGCAAAGAAAAAACCTCTTTCCCATGATTCTCTGTGTCCAGAAAATTATTGAGAAAGCAAATGCCTCTTAAGAGATTTCATACACTAATCAGGTCATGGAAGTCAAAAGTGAGCAATAATTAGGATTAAACTCTTGTTTAGGTGTAAAAGCGAGTATTCAAGTTTTAGTATATAATGTCCATGATCATGAACTAGTGTCCGCGAAGTATCTACTTTGGTTGGAGATGGTTGAGATCTATTGAGCCTTTGCACCTCCACGTACATAGCTAGGAATAGATGGATTACCCAAACAGAAAAATAATTTTTAAATTTTTTTTTAAGGTCGACTCTACTATGTCCAATGTGTTTGTGTAACCTGATTTACGATCGGATGACTCAAAAAGTCCAAAAATATAAAATTGGACTCAATCTATTGGGCTTGACCTGTTAAGGGTGCCTTTTACTGTTCATTAGGATTCAATTTTTTACTTTTTTAATTTTCTTTGTGTTATCTAATCATAGATGAATGGTATGACATGTCAGGTCCGTTCCTTAAAAAAAATAAAACAATTAATTTGAATTGCACTATATGATGCAACAAGTATTACTCTTCAACGAAAGAAGTTAAGGTGGTATCCGGAGCCTTTGCAAGAAGATCATGAAAGATCTTGTCTCCCTTACAGTGGTGAGGAAAAAGAACTTTTCACTGTGCCAAGTACACACAAACAATGTTCAAGATGAAAAGTAACTTTTTTTATATACAGTACAAAGAAGAGACTTGGAAGAAAGACAATAGGCTACAAATAGTTAGACGATAGAAAGCAATAAAGTTAAACTAATCGATATTGAATTCACGACTAATCGATGGCCCCAATATGGTGTAGCATACAAGATATCGACATAACTAGTGCCATGCACAAATGCTACAAGAGATAGAATGATCAGGCATTTAGTTTTATGTATGTTGGAGAGTCATAGTGGACCCTCAGACGCGACAGGACATTGTGATATTTTTGTCTAGCTTTCTATTTCAATATTTCAACATAAATATTAAATTTTTTCGGAATTTTTTTGCATATATTCTCAAAATATTTATTTACGCTAAATTGGATATATGTTAGTTATATCTTTTATGTTTTAAATAAATCTTAATAATTATATTTTATTATGTACATGTGCAACTACATATTCAGTGCTGCCTGTTGTTCATATCAACCCATGACACTTGTATAAATCTCCCACATATCATAAAAGAGAATTTTCAGTCTTTGGAACTGAGACAAGTGTTAATATTACTTCATTCCACCGTGACAAACAAGAGTTTCAAGCGTATAATCTTACTTGCTTCCGGACAGCGGACTCCAACGGGTTACTGCTGTGATGATAATACTGTTGATCTATTGAAGCCTGAATCGTCTGGTGCTTGCTACGCACTCACTAGTGCCCACCACCGCTACCTCCTCCACTCCCGTAACCGGAGCCGTAACCAGATCCCGACCCATTGCTGACCTCTGCCGCCACTTCCACCACCTCCGCTGCCATAAGCTCCGTTCCCACCACCAGATCTGTAGCCAGAACCATAACCAGACCCATATCCGGAACCGTTCCCGTTACGGCGAGGAAACTTCCGTGTGAATAGAATACAGAAAAGGGTGCTACTTTATACTGACTTTGATTTGGATCTTAAAGATGACCCCAACTAATCTTTCTTATCCAAGTGCTGCTTTTTCTCATATTGCAAACGCGGAGTCGGATCATATGCTCCACAACCTTTACTCCACTTCCCATCGTTGGTCTAAGTGTAAATATATTTACACGTCGATTATTATTATGAAGTCTAAGAATCACGTAAAAGAGGGAAACGTTCCTCTCGTCATGGAACGGCCGGCCACCTCATCCCCAGCGACAAGGCTACTATTCTTCCCTGCCTCCGGCACCGGCAAGCGACGGCTCTTCTTCCTCCCCCCGTCTTCGGTGCCAGCCACCTCGTCCTCATTGTGGCGGCTCATCTTCTGTGGCTTCCGCGGCCGGCGTGCTCTAGAGCTCCGTGGGACTGTCAATGACATGCATGAACAATTGGTGCTTATTGCTTACAACAGTACAATATGTTGTGTTTCTTTGTATGCATTTTTGTTTAAGATTTTGATAACTATGTCTATTGCAGTATTAGGACACGAATGTTGCGTTACATAGTCTTTTTAAAAATAAAATACTTACTTTCATGTTTTATTATTTTGAAGGTGTAGATATTTTAGTAGATGAATACTCAAAGAGCCCTATCGCTAAAAAATTAGATTTTGAGGTTCTAAAGATTGATATAGAAAATAAAGAATATGATTTTGAGGATATAGTCGAAGTAGAGGATGATAGATATTCTGCATGGGAAATTTCTTCGGAATTGATCTCAAAACTCGATGTGGAATTTAAATATGAAGAAGATGCATATAATTTTTATAATTGTTGTGTAAGAAAGTTGAGATTTAGTATAAGAAAAGGTAGAGATCATAAAAATCATCTGAGTGAGGTGCAAGATAGATCATTTTTATGTTTGTGTGGTTACCGCTTACTAATTAAGATGGTTTGGTGCCATTTGGCCTGTTACAATAGTTTCCTGTTGGATGTAGATTAGTTTCTCGATCCTATTCTTCCTCTTATGCTTTACTCGATGACGACAAATATCTGTTGACGGCGTTAAAGTGCAATTTGTTCTCTGCAGGTTGATCATATGTTGTCGCAAGGAATGGACCTGTCCAGCATCCTACAAAAGTTGGGCTCCGCCGCCCCGGTTGCAATCCAGAGCAGCGCCGGCTCCGTGGCCTCCCCCGGCTCCGACGTGGGGTACTCACGGCTGCTGCTGTCGTTCGTGAGCATTATAATTCTCCGACTTAATGGTTACCGGTAGCTTTGTGCATACGTGTTGGACGCTGACTACCTATCTCCTTTCCTTCGGCTGTTGTCCGGCGACCTCCCCTTTGCATGGAAGGGAAGACGTCCTCAAAATGGGGAATGTTGATCTTCTTTAACCTGTTCAGGACGGACGGTAAATTAAACGGGGATATATATAAACCCCTTTTTGTTCCACTGCATGCTTGTTTTAGTTACTTGGTGTTGTAACGTAGCTAGAGCGAGGTCACTGTGACATGCTCTTTGTGCTGTTTGTATGAGAAGAGAACCTCGAACCATTTCCAGGTGGCCACGACAGGGCACATATCATGAGCTTTTCACAAGGTTCCGGATACGAAATGCAGAGACTTACCAAAGATCTCTTCAGTTGAATGACATGTTTGAGAATCTAGAAACAGACTGTTGAAAAGATCCACGAGCACTAAATCTCAAAAGAGTCCAGAATAAAATATCATCTGCAAATAGAACACAACCACAATTAACATCTTCTTCCCACAAGTATGAGATAAAAAGGACATATCAGAGCGGGAGTAATTACTTCATTTTCCAATCAATATGTATCGAGAGAATAAGAAAGTATAAGCCAAGAATTACAGCTATATAAAAACGGATGGTTCAAACGAGCGACTAGCATTGATTTAAAAAGTAAACAAGTGTTTCGATCTGCCAAGAGGGCAAAAAATCATATTAAAAATGGACTAAGGGTTTCCAATCTGCCATGAACGCCCCCGTAGGTATCTTTATTTGTTTATTTATGGGATGGGTTTTGGGACGATAAAATGGTAAATGACTTAATTGGACAAAATGATAATTTGTAATCATTAGATTACTTATAATTGTTTAATTTAATGATTAATTTGATGTGCAGACATAATAAATTTCATAAATACAAATCAATTAACAATAGACAGTAGTACCTTTGAAATCAAATTCAGATAGTTTAATAGCTGAATCTGAAATCATCTAGTGAAGTGGAAACATTGCAATATTCCGCAAAGAATTTGGATCCTTTGAGTGTATGTTTTGATAGGGCTCAATAAATATAGAGTGGAAAATTTTTCAAATCAATCCCGTACATGAAGCTTTTCATATTCCCCATGAAAGGTTTTCTTGAAAAACTCCCTCTTCACCTTTGCACTTACCCAACTCCAACCTCACTTATACTTACAGGAACCAGACTCTTGATTAAAATCTAGAGAACTCAGAGGTCAAATGGAAACGAGACGAATGTATGGGTATAATAACTTTTAGAATTGAGATTCTCTGAGTGTGAGGTTGAATTGAAGTCAATCAATGCAAAAAGGGGAAGATTTTAAAAATGTTATTTAGGCACTGCTTTACCCACTCCCAATAAAATCCGGATCCTCTCAGTGCACTGGCCGATCGAACTCAGTCAGTGCAGTGAGGGGGAGGGTGGGATCCGCCAAGTTTTCTAGCTCGGCGGAAAATCTTTTTTTTCAAAAATTTGCCTTCCTCCCCTCAGTACACTAATTGAGCTCCCTCAACTAGTGCACTGATAGGATCCAGACTCTTCCCAGTGAGTGGTGAATTTGAAAATTTTCTTCCTCTCTGCACTTATTGACTCCAAACCAAATTTGCACTTATAGGAACTAGACTCTATTTTTTAGGTATAATGGTATGTACAATTAGCAGAATCTTGCATGGGCACCGATAGAAGACTTTAAAATTAATTCATGGGGAAAGTATATGATCAAATAAATTTCGTAGGAGCTTAATTCGCTGTTCCTCATAGGCATGAGGATCGCTGTAAAAAGCATTTTTACGCATTACACAACTCTCCCTCTCGCTCTCGACCCCGCTGCTACCATCTCTGCCCTGCTTGCGCTAGCTGTAATTAAAGTTCGAGGTTATCTTGCTCTTCCTCGTCTTGTAATTGCCAGGAGTGGGCGAGCCAGCCAAGAATATGACTAGCGACAGGAATTTTCTTCGTAAGGGAAGCGCTTGAGAGAGAAGCTGGAGCAGTCGTAGCTGGAAGGGGCACCCACTCCTCTGCCCCAACTGCCTCCCGACTCACGGTGCCCACCACCTGCTCTAGGTAGAGCACCGATCATATATATATGCCAACATATGTTAGATGAGGCTTTGCCTATCTTTAGCAGCCTGGCATGTATATATGCTTCGCGCTGGATCAACAAGACTGCCTACGCTTGATTATTCCACATTACTTGTGGTTGTCTAGCATCGTCATCGTATTCAATGTATTTTTTTTTCCTTCTAATTTTTCTTCGGCTCTTTGTTTGTCACGGTTGGACGGATGTCTTCGTTGTTGGACTTCTTGAATCTTTATGTTTATTACTCTTTGTCCTTCCTTTTCACGCTTCGGATTTCCCTAAGTTGTTCTTTATTTAGGCTTCTCCCTGCTGATCTTACGGAACGTGTTCCTTAATTTGTAGCTTTGATATTCTGACATATGTTTTTCGTTCACAATGGAATTCTCCAAGCTTTCTTGCTATATATCTTCTTGAATTATGAAGCATACACTTTTGTTTCTGTGCCATATATCCATTGATCTTTATTTTCCCCTCCTGTTGATCTTGCCTCCTGGAGGAACACATACACTGTACAGTGCACGGGAGAGCGCGAGAGGGCAAACCATATCTTTTCGAATTCCTAGCTCCTTAATTACCTCTGATTAATTATGTTCCCTCGACATTTTGTACGCATTATTAATTGGCATTGCTAAGTTCTTCTTATTATCTTCTGCCTTTAGTTCTCGTGTGGCATGTTGGCCATTTCCCCTGTGATCTTCCATGTTATACTTCATGTCGCATGTTATTTAGGCGAGTAATACTTTATGCACTCAGGGTTAGTTCGAATATAATTTGATTTAAATTTTGAATAAGATGGTCAAATATTCTCTCAAATAATTAAAAGATTTAGTAAAATATACATAAATTTTATATGAAAATTGTCAAAAAATTAAAATAAAAATTATATTTACATGATAAATAAGTATTAATCAAATTATGAGTTTTTGTTAATAAAAAAGTGAGTTTTTATCATATAATATCATGTTCTATGATTTTTAAGTAGTAAAAGTCTTATTTTAATTCAATAACTTGATGTATTAAACGGGAAGTATTAAATGCTTTTGTATTATACGTGAATAAAACGGTTGGTGTCAAAAAAATAAATATTTTTTGGTATCTTTTGGTACGGTACGATGTATGGGAGTTTAGATGGGGAATTCAAAAATACGTCTATTATACGTGTATTATAAAATATTTAACTAACTATGGGCATGACTTAATATGCATGTTTTGTCGTTTCAATTCCAACTTCAGGATGTTGCTAAAACTTCTTGATCATCTTCTTGAAATTATTTCGACAGCGTTACCCATCTTGCGAAGGGACTTCATTCATTGGACGAGAGTTACCTCCCATTTCTCGGATAAAAATGAATGTGCGACTGTTTTGTATAACTTAAAAGTGTTACAAATAATAAGTTAATTTGAGGAATAAGATGCATATCTAACAGGATATATATATAAAGATACATTTATAAAAAGAAATTTCCACCTGCCCTCGGTCCCGCAGCCTTACGTTCGACTCCCTCTCTAGCCTTTCTCCACATTTTGAATTGATTTTGATTATTTCTTTACTATTTTTCTTATAATTAGTGGCCAGCCCCTTTCACGACACTGTCATCAAAGAATTTTTATCTTTATTTCTCTTTCTGTGTCCTATCTGTTGGTCGTTATTTCTTTACGCTTGTAGTTTCTTGTAGTGTAAAATCTTCATACCTCTTCTGAACTTTCATCTCCGTCGTCGTAGGAAAATAATATTTAAATATATTCCATATCTCATCTGAACTTTCATCTCCCATGTAAATGGATAAAAGGTAGAAATTAAGGCTCATCAACAAAGTCGATCGCCACCTTAATTTATAGTGTGATATGATCAGATCACATAAGAGAGTACCCTTTGTCAAGTATTCCTCATACAAGTCCATTATTTCCATCTTCTGCTCCCCAATGCACTGTGGTAAGGTAACATCGGCTTAAACTTATCCATCTTTTGTATGTCACATATGCTTCTAATTGTCAATACAGTAAATCATGGTTAAATTAAATATGTGGGCATTTTGGCCTTGTATGAGGAATTATGGGGGGATTCAATTTCTGGAACAATTATAACTCCGCCATGGCCGATCCCAACCCCAGGTGATAGGGCTGTCAACGGTTCGGGTATGGGTAGACCCATGCCCAAAGTGAATAGACCCGGACCCGGTTCAGACCCAATAAGGGTATAGGGTAAATGGGTAAATGGGTCGGGTCTTGGACTTGCTTCTTATTTATTCGATGTTGAAAGATAAATGGGCCTGGTATAGAATTTATTTATCTTAAATCTCTATGTGCCAGATAATTTAGTTTGATTTTAGGTCTAAATTCCAAGAAATTAGCTCACAAATTTTTGCAATGTATGACAATAGAAAGTTTAATAGGTAAACGGGTATATCCAGACCCATAACTAACGGGTCTAAACGGGTCTGTTAACGGGTCTGGGCCCATTTTGACAGCCCTACCAGGTGAGAAAGGGAGAAGGCATGTGTTAGGTGGACATCCAACACTTGAATATAGTTTGTCACAACCAATCATAAATCAACATGCTATGAATGATCCTAATTAAATTTCCTTCCATTTCTTGATGACAAATTAACAGGTTATGCAGTGCAAGGAGGACTATGTCGTGAGGCTAGACAATCTCAAGTAGCTTGTCGTTTGCACTGATATAAAGGTAGTAATTAGTCTCACCCCAGCCTATGGTTAAAGTACAGGGCATGCAGCTTTCTTTTTTTTTTTTTTCCTTTGGCAACGTTTGGTTATTGCTATTAAATATTCTTTTGCTATATGTGGCGCATCCATTCTTTGATTTTCCTTCTCATTCTTTATTCTAGGAAGTAAGAAGACATTCTTCACTCTTCACTCTTAGAATGAGAATCTCATTAATTTGGCATTATTTTTTAACTTATGCAGTAATATCTTTTTTAAGACAATGTTAGTTCTAAATGAAGTTATATTTCCTTGAAGGAACACCTTCCGAATATGAGGAGAAGCCTTCAAAATCATCCTCATTTTCCAAAGGTTTTTTTACAAAGGTTACCAAAGACATTTAAATAGACCGATTGTTCATTTTAAAAGAGAATGAATTTCTATAATAGATGCCAAAGACTACCTTTGTTTGGCCGTGGCGGTTATACTATAAAAGGGACACAATTACAGTCGAAAGTGAGGATCTAATTAGGTTGTAAGTGCAAAGGAGTGGTGGGAGTTTTTAAAAAAAACCCTCATAAGTATGAAAATAAGTGAATGTGGGAAAAGTTGTTTTAAAAGATTTCTCACATCCTCATCTGCACTTAGAGAATCAGGTTTCAACGGCCGGTCCGAGGGCTGTCAAAATGGGCCCAGGCCCGTTAACAGACCCGTTTGGACCCATTAGTTATGGGTCTGGGTATACCCGTTTATCTATTAAACTTTCTATTGTCATACATTGCAAAAATTTGTGAGCTAATTTCTTAGAATTTAGACTTAAAATCAAACCAAATTATCTGGCACATAGAGATTTAAGATAAATAAATTCTATATCAGGCCCATTTATCTTTTAACATCAAATAAATAAGAAGTAGGTCCAAGATCCGACCCATTTACCTATTTACCCATTATCCTTATTGAGTCTGAACCGGGTCCGGGTCTATTCACTTTGGGCATAGTTCTACCCAGACCCAAACTGTTGACAGCCCTAGCCGGTCCCATTCCAGCGATTCTAAAAAAATGGATAGGAGCT
Organism: Zantedeschia hybrid cultivar; assembly: GCA_030544215.1. Classification (NCBI taxonomy): domain Eukaryota; kingdom Viridiplantae; phylum Streptophyta; class Magnoliopsida; order Alismatales; family Araceae; genus Zantedeschia; species Zantedeschia hybrid cultivar. Next base: position 6,545,088 of record JARZZO010000002.1, read on the forward strand.
CAGCGAAACTCACTCCGCCTCTGGGCCAGGGAAGAGCCCTCAGGCCAGCCCGGCCCGTTGACAACGCAGGCGTCCGTGGGCTTTTTTTTTAACTTCATCAAACTTCACGCGTTCGGTGTACCAAGAAAGTTGCAGGTGTACATTAAATTAGATGCCAGTCCTTGTTTATTATGGTTGTAAATTGGCTGAAATTAAGTTTGTTTGATAATATAAAATTAGGGGAAATGATGTTTTTTACATGTTACATCATGGTAAATAGCTTAACAACTGCAATCATTACGGTTAATCAGATTCTTATATATCTTTTATCCTGAAATTATTGCGCGAAAATTTTGAATTGATGTTCATACTCGGTGCTGGTTGTTCCGACAAACAGAATGCAAATGTCTCCAACCCAAAAGAAGGCTTGAACTTTAATTGCAATTCCTGGTGAACTAGCCGGTGGAAGCTCGCCCGCCGGACATGAGTTTAGCCGTTTTTCTTAGGGGCTACTAGTATTGGAAGAGCTGAGCTGTTGACCCCAATTCACAAAGATAAGATAAGGTTATAGGTGTAGCCATCCAAGTACAAACGTAAGTCAATAGTCAGAGAATCGCAGCATCCATACCCGTTTTCTATTCACACGCAAAATCTCTCCTGTGTATTTGTAGATCGGATGACTGCCTGAACAGTGCAGCAAGTATAACCTTTTTTTTTTGGTAATATTAATCTTTCTTAAAACATTGGATGGCAAAGAACAAATGGGGACCTGATCACTGTGACGTTGTGGTTGCTCTCTGTGTCGGGCTGCGTGGCCTTTTCACTGCGATGAACGTCAATACTCGTGTTTTGCACGCTTTGGAACCACCGAACCATATAGAGTGCAGTTTCTCTCAGTACGGATTTTTAGACTGAATTTTGTCAGTATAGAGAGAGAAGGAGGGAGTCTTTCATAAAAACTGTACTTGTTCTGCATATCATTGGAAAACTGTACCAAAAAAAGATTGCACATTCATCATTTGACACTTAGATTATACGTGCAGATTCATCATTGCCTATGTGCAGTGTAACCAGTAATTTTCAGAAAAGACTGGTTGCACCGTCATGGGGTGCAACTAGTCGACACAGTCCAGCAAATGCCTCCGACCCAAAACAAGACTCCAACTTTACCTGCACTTCTAATTGAACTAGCTAGTGGAAGGCCACCGGACAGTTTAGCCGTTTTAATTTGTTAGGGGTTCCTCGTATTAGAACAGCGGAGTTGTTGACCCCTTCAAAGATAAGGTTAGGTGTACGTAGTCATTTAAGTACAAAAGAATGGCAGCCTAAACTAAAGCAGCATCCAATCCCGTTTTCGATTCACACGCAAAGTCTCTTTTTTGTATTTTCACATCGGTAAGTCGTATCTTTCTGGTTGCCCAGAACAAGAGTTGGTGGAGAACGCATGCATGGGATCGTATACCCGCCAGTGGAACTCCACCATGCCGCGCCTATAAATAGCCCCCGCCGCGTCACCCTGGAAGCCCATCCCAAAACCATCTCCAGTGCTCTGTCAAGAAGAACAATGGGTAGCTCCAAGGTTGTGAGTGTCGGCTTTTTGGTTATGCTCTTCCTGGGCATGACCTCTGCCGCCCGGGTCCTCACGCAGTATGCGGGTGGCGGCGGTGGTGGCCAAGGGGGTGGAGGTGGTGGTGGACAAGGTGGCGGCTCCGGTTCCGGTTCTGGTGAAGGCTATGGTCAAGGTGGAGGAGCCTATGGTGGGGGTTACGGAAGAGGAGGGGGCGGCGGCGGCGGCGGAGGGTCTGGTGGCGGAAATGGAAGTGGAAGCGGCTCAGGGTCCGGCTCTGGCAGTGGGTCGGGCTACGGTGCCGGCGGAGCTGGAGGGTATGGACGTGGCGGTGGCGGTGGAGGCGGTGGCGGCCAGGGTGGTGGCGGTGGAGGTGGAAACGGGAGTGGTTCAGGCTATGGATCTGGTTCTGGATCAGGTGGTGGAAACGGATCAGCTTACGGCAGCGGAGGGGGCGGTGGCGGCGGAGGCGGAGGTGGTGGAGGTGGCGGGGGCAATGGGTCAGGATCTGGATCTGGCTCCGGCTACGGGAGTGGAAGTGGCAGCGGTGGACACCACTAGCTGGAGTGCGGAAGAATTCCAGATGATCATCCAGAGGCCGATAGAATAATGCTCTGTTCACAGCGATAAGACACGATACAGTCAACCATATATTGTAATTTCCACAAACTTTATGTACTTCTAGCTAATAAGTGGGAAATTGTGTGCCCCACCCAAGGGGATCTGTGCTCGTGCTTTTATCATAGTGTTAAAGAAAACATCACATGCCATCATCTCTTTGGATCTCTCTCTCTTATCATGTTTTGACCATCTGAATTCGCGCCCAAGACGGAGATGAAAGACCAAGGCACCCAACAAAGAAAGGCCTACACAACAAGGACCTGACCAGGAGCTCACACACTATACAGACACAGTGTTTACCGTTTTTTGCCTCAAATTTCCGGCAATTGAAATCTCTAATTTGACTTATGTACGAAGAGCAATGAATGCTGATCTAACCAAGTCAGGAGCCAAACGTATCGAATGATGGGATATGGATACTATCTTTAGCATGCCTCTTCAAAAGGAAGGAATATTAGTTCCAAGTACCTGATATCTATTGCCTTCTAGGATTGATGGTGCATGGTATATTTTACGGGTATGTGCTAGCCCCTCATAATTTATGGCAATTGATTAATTACATGTGAACATACTTTGTGCGGTTTCCCCGATGAAATCTTCCACGAAAGTGCAATTCAGATACCAGACGTATGGGATGGTTTTTCTCTTTTTATATCTCTTATTTGAACACAGTTTCCAATTATAGTTCTCTTCTATTTTAGAATTGTACCTACAGAACTATTACTTAATTATTTTGAGGTCGATGAATTATTTAGTGCACCATAAATATCGTAAAATATAGTTAAAGAGTGCTAATTTTTCTTATGTTTAGAATATTATGTATCATTTCATGGCATTTTCCATGCATTCAAAGTGCTATAAATTGCCGATTTTGTAATCACAGGCATATCTTTTTATCCGATCTCAATTTTATTTCTAAAACTATCTGAAGTGGAACTTGAAATTTTAAAATGAGTTATTTTAAAATCGGATTCCTTCCTTCTATTTTTCATATGCGAGGGTGGGAATTCGAGGCCAGCGTGGATGTATACGTCGCCCTGCAGCAGCTAGCCGCGTACAGCTGAAGGCCACTTTGATCAGAGAATATGAGAAGAATAAGGAAGAATAAGCTTAATTTAGTTTTGACAAGCGAAATGACTTATACCGGTGTAGAATAATTTATTCGGAGAATAAGGTGAATAAGCAATTCGACTTTAGACCCAAGAATTACTTATCCTTCTTATTCCGCCGGTGGATCCCACATAATTATCAAAGTTAAGCACTCCTTATTCTAGTATACGTTATTCCGGATAAATAATTCTAGAATAACCTATTCTGCAATCAAATTGAGGCGAAGAATTTGAATTTAGGAGCAAAGAGCTGCCGAAGTCAGACCCACAGTTATTCCTACTCTCTCCTTTTCAGTACTACTGCACGTCTTCAGCATGCAGTAAGGCTGACTAATTCGAGCACCCAGGGTCAACCTCTAGTTAAGTTTGGAAATTTAATCTGACATATATACTTCTCTAGCCAACTTCTGTCATGCACTCTCTTTTGTTTTTTGTTTTTCTCCTCTTCTATTCTTTAATTATAGAGAAAGATCAGGACGGTGACCTTACGATCGAGTCCACTTTGGAAGATTTAGGCGGTTAAAGAGTTCAAGTACCTACTACCGATCCAGCATGGGTTAGCCCATGGTAACCCTAAATATCATGAGTTATATATATGCTCAACATCCATATTCTCAATCTCACATTGGCTTAAAATTTAATATGGAACACAACGTGGCCAAAAAGGTGGGCCAGATTTTTCTTTTTTAGGCTAAAAAAAAATTGGCCCGCTTAATTTCATCCTCTAATTCTAATTATATCTCTAGCTCTAAGGTCAATTCCTATTTAATTTAGTGACATACATTAAGTAAAGCTATATGTACATGTCCAAGTTTTTCCCGTCTTCTCTTCTTTTTCTTCATTTTTTCTCACCCAGCAAGTCCAATTTCGAAAAGAGGACTTTGGGAGTTTTAAAATTAAAGTGATCAATTGTCTAGAGTAGCTAGCTAGTCATCTTATAGAGCAAGGTTCCGAATTCACCTACAACTTGGATTAGGTCAACTGACATCACATATGTACTAGCGTATAAGAACGGACACGCCTTGATATACCCTTTTCCTTTGTATGGGCGTCCACAACTCGAAATTAAGATGTGCTCGTCCACTCTTGTCCTGTCAGATTTCTAGATTGGGGAGATGAAAAATTTTCCTACGTTCATACGTAAGTCTCCGGATAATTATGTTCGAACAGATATCAAAAGATGAGGAGATCTCCGACGTACGTCTTCCAGCACGTACCAAGCTAGCTTTTGGACTCCCCTGCTGCTATTATCCGCGGCGAGGACTGGGCAGCGGTCTTCCCACACACTGGCGTAGGTGGAGAAAGTGATGGCCGAAGCTACATGGGGGCGGCATATATATATAATGGAGATTGGAGTCCACTGCTATGTGCTGCCGACGCGGCGCAGACTTGTCATCTTTCGACTTATTTGTTTCGACGTGAGAGATACTTGGTGCACATCAGAGCTAAGTGCACTAGTAATCTTATTTGGGGTTCTAATTTGTCGCCATATATATAAAATGAGTTGCCGTAAAACTTTCATTCTTAATACAGCTTGCTTCTGTAGTGTCCATTTCCTGTTATCCAATTGCACTTAAATCTTGCGTTGGTCTCAATTCCACAACTTGCAGGGATCCTCAAAGGTGAACTAGACCAGTTTGGGGTTCATCCCATAGACTAAAGTACGTAAATATATATATGAACTTAATTAGTCAACTGAATACAGTTTCAATGGACAATCTTTGGTTCGAGGAAAGCAGAACTTGATGCATTCAAAAGGACAAGAAGCACGCAGAATGTTTCCTTCGTTTTTGTAAGTTAGCCAGCGTGTATGTATTTTAGAAAGAATTTTTTTGAAACCTTTCTCTTTTTGCTGACTGACTTTAATTAGTCTAAACCTAGACACAGAAGATCTCTATTCATTAAGCTGAGCTGAGGAATTCCTAGTTCAGCATACATGTTAAGACTAGGCATATTCCACTCTCCTGGCGGCTGCATACATCAGTGAGTTTGAAACAAGAAGCGATCTCCCTTGCCTAATGCAGTAAACGATGTCTAAGATGCATGGCAGACCTAGTTTTCTTCTTCCACCAAACTACACCATGTCAGCCCCTATCTAGTTCTCTCTAATCTAGCTAGTCTCCCGTGTCCATTTAGATCAAGGTATGTGTAGCCCGACTCTTTTAAGAATTTTGTAACATCAGACCGCACTGTAGACTGCCCTTCCCCCAGGGTGCTCCACAAGATTCTAGATGTCGTCTTGTCCAGAGTTTCTAGATTGAGGACTCGGGAGTTTGAAAGAAATGCTCTTTTACTCTGGATGGACGTATGAACTATCAAGTCCAAATAATGTTTTAAGGGTATCAAATTATGGTCCATCTGGTTTTGTGTAAAATAGGATACAATATAAAAGGTTTTTCTTCTTAAAATTATAACATATAATGACTTATTTAGTTATCTAGAAAGCACTAGTCAATAAAATTTTTGATTTGTTCGACTTCCCTTTTTTCCAATTTTGGCATCTATGAGATGGGAATGAATGCCTTTTTCTAAAGCAGCTGAATATCTTTCCATTGTTACCAAATAGTAAAATTTGTTTCTATTTTCAACAGAAATTTGTCTCTTTAGATTTTTTTTTTTCATTCGAATATACTTTATGTAAGATCAAATCTTAGCATTTTCTAAAAGGAGAGAGATTACAAAAGAGTGTGAGAGAATATTGATTTTTTTCTTTATAGTAAAAAAATATTAGTTCTAGAGGAGAAAATCTTTTGAGGTACTTTTCCGACAAAAAGAACAAGGAATTTACTATAACTATTTGTTTTCTTAAATCTCTAACTTTGAAAAAGTATCCTCTCCTAAAAAGTAGACTTTCTAGTCCTATTTTCCAAAACTCCTTACTCACTATTAAAAAGGAAAAAAAGTAATTATCTCTACAGCGAAATGTTAGCTTTATCTTTTATCTAGTTCTTTATCTACTCCAATGCTGTTTAGATTTTGCCATCGTATATGCTCATTCTTCACTTTATTCTTAATCCTTATTGGAAAAAAAAGAAACATAAAGCTGAAGACATCAAATAATTCTATGCCTCAACCCCTAGGTCCAAGAAATTCTTATTAATGAAATATAATTTCATATTTTCAAAATATGTGGCATACCCAGCCATAGGAACATCTGCAACAAATTCCTGCTTGCAAATGTAATGACAACATGCTTGAAGCCTTGAAGGTGTATTCACTAGTATGAAATTTTATTAATGCGAACAAAGGTAGGTTAATGTACCCATTGGTCTTTGTTAGGGCACTACAAGGGAGGCAGGTTTTGTCAGCGAATATATGTCAACGGCTATAGATACTTATCGACAAAGAGAATATTAGTCGACGGCTATGAAGTTGCCGTTTACAATAGACTTATTTGTCAGCGGCTAATATAACCGCTTACATATACTGAATATATGTCAACGGCTTCACTATAGCCGTTGATATATGTAGGTTATATGTTTACGGCTGTTACTTCACCGTCGACATATATAATAATAATAAAAAATAACAGTAAAAACTATATGTCAACGGCTAAAACTTTAGCCGTTTACATATCTACTATATGTCAGCGGCTACACTTATAGCCGCTGACAAAAGACCGCCCTTTTCCTGTCTCCCTCCCGAGCCCTAGCTCCCTGTCTCCCTCTTTTCCCCTCTCCTAGCCCTAGCCACTGCCGGTCGCGTCCCCTCTGCCCGTCATCGTCGCCTCCGCTCTGCCCGCCATCGTCGCCGGTCGCGTCCGCTCTGCCCGCCATCGTCGCCGGTCGCGTGCTCTGCCCGCCATCGTCGCCGTCCGCTCGGCCCGCCATAGTCATCGGTCCCACCCGCCATTGTCGCCGATCTCAGCGGTGTCCGCTCGGCCCGCCGTAGTCGTCGGTCGCATCCGCTTGTCCCGCCAGGGAGCATGGGCTTTACCACTTCTGTCTTCGCTGTGAATCCTGGTGATGTAATCCAAAGAAGCTGCCCGTGGGATGCCCATGTCCACACCTCCAGGAGATTTCTCTCCGTTGACGACCTCGGACGCACCTCTCGTGCGCTGGCTTTCAGCGGCAGTGATGCTTTGGGCCGCCGGCCGAGGCTCCAGAGCTCGTGGTCTCTGGGGAGGAAGCGCGCAGGCCGCCCCTTGCTTAAGTCGAACATCTTGGGTCTTTTTTTTTTTTTTTTTCCCTTCGTTCCTATTCACGTTCCTTTCTCTTCCCACAGTTAACATTCCCTTCCCTCGTCATGGATTTTGCGGCAAACTCTGAGCTTCCATCCATCCAACACGTTCTCTATTCATTTCAGCTAAATCTTGGTATTGTTCTGGCAGGTCTGGCAGGCCTATCTACAGCAAAATATCTTGCAGATGCAGGCCATAAGCCTATATTGTTGGAGGCTAGAGATGTCCTGGGTGGCAAGGTTGGTTTGCTTTCATAAGGCTTTGTGGTCACCTTCATTCTTTTATTACCATTCTGTGCCTGTTTCTGGACTATTATTAAGCATAATATCTGGCGCCTTTGATTTTGCTGAAGAAAGGTCATTCTTCTTTTTATTTAATTACAGAGAGTCGGAAAAGTCTGTTTGTTATGGAGGTCTTGAATTTGCATCACAGTTTGAAGTATAACTTCTAAATTTCATTGTCTAGTTTTCTTTCTTTTCTTTTTAAATTTAAAGTAACAATGATCCTTGTGATGTGTTTTTTGTGCTATGTTTGTGGCCTTATGCTGGATGTACATCACTCCAGCTTTGTTTTGGATCCTTGTGTTGTATTTGCTCGTCATCCGTATCCCTGATCTTAATCATAATCTCTATCATCCATGTTCTAGATGGTGGTTGAAGAAACTAGGTTGTTTATTGATGTGCACCGATCGAGTAGAATCCTTATGCAACAACAATGCTTGGGAAATATGTTTTGCATCCCTGGCACCAGGGATAAAAATTCAGCATGATAAAACCGATAAAGATGCAGCCTCCTGGCACCAGGGAAGTTGGGGCTTCAAGAATAGCTGCAGATTTGGGTGGGTTCCTGAGAGCATCCCTGATTGCCCTTAAATCTGGAGGCTTCCTTGAGCGAAGAAGCAAGCGAGGCCTGCTTCACATTGAATCTGCTTGTGCACGTTACTCATTGTGTCTGTTTCTCTAAGAAAAATAAAACAACATATGCAACAGCTAATAACATAATTCCATGTTCTGAAGCCAAACAAAAATTTTAAGTTATTTTTACGTCTTTACCGTCTAGTTTGTCTTAAGTTTATACCAGTATGAACACATCTCACTTTGGCATCCTACAAAACAACTATTGGGAATCAGTACCTGTTGGGGAATTAATTTGCTTCTTGCTCTTGCAGGTTGCTGCATGGAAAGACGAGGATGGAGACTGGTACGAAACAGGTCTCCATATTTTTTATAAGTTCAAATTTGCTGCATATCATTTCTTCAGTTATTAGAGAAGCTATTCAGTTTCCTGAGATACATGACCATTGAAGCTCGGATTGGCAGAATTATCCCATTTTGCAATTTACACCTAGGCAATACTATTGCTAAAGCCTGTCATTGAGCTATCCATCCACAATTTGCCTAACTATTGCCTGAACCGTGCACAATTTGGCATGGACATTATTGCTTGATCAGGTGTCGGACTGTTTTATCACTCTTTACTAAATAATAAAGAGATTATTTGGGAATTTGGGATGAATTTGTTTTGAAAGTTTGAAATTTGCATCAGGTTTATGGAATCACAAAGTACACCCTCCCACTGACGGACTGACCACATGCAGCATTACATTGGTGTGGTGACTGAAGACCCTTGCTTGACCACCGTTTGGAGATGCCCTGAAATAAAATAGATTAAAAATTAAATTTAAGCAGGTTTGATTTGCAATCTGGAATAAAATGGACAAATCAGAGGTCACCTGTAGGATTCATCATGTTCTAAAAGGGTTTTGGGTGTTTGCAGTAACCTTTGGAAGTTTTGGGTCAGAGAAGTATTCTGGTCATTTGGATCTTAGGGACCTTTTGTAATTTTCTATGGAATAGGGACTTATGTATAATCCTTCAGATTTTAGAGGTGTTTCCAATTCTTGAAGTTCTGAGTATTTTACTATGACTTTATAGGTCTGAGGGGGGGCAATCTGCAATTCTTAAGCTTCTAAGTATCTCTATAATCTTTTTGAGTTCTGGACAAAATTGAAACTTTTGAGATTTTTAGGGTTAAAACTGGAAGCTATATTAGGTTCCAGATTAAATTACGGTTTTTATTAGTTTTAGCATTTAAATCATAGTTTTTACTAACTTTAGGATTTAAGTTGCAGATTTTATTAGCATTAGGGTTTGTCACAAATTTTATCAAGGCATAAGTGCAAATTTTATTAGGTTCAGGATTTAAATTGCAATTTCTTAGCTTTAGGGTTTAAGTTGCAAATTTTCTTAGTTACAGATTTAAGTCGTATGTTTTGGGGGGTTATGTTTTAAATGTAATTAAGTTTTCAGTTTGAATTTAAAGAGAGTTAGGTTTAGGGTTTATGTTTGGGTTGAATTACATTTGGGGTTCCTGGTTAAGTTCAATTTAGGTTTAGGATTTGCAGTGTAGTCTAAGTTCACGTCTTAAACATTGAGTGTGATTAAGTTTAGAGTTTAGGTTTAGTTCTATATGAGACTGGGGTTTGAGATCTTAAGTATTGATATGATTAAACTTAGGGTTTAATCTGAGTGGACTGTAGATAACATAAGATTCTTACTTTAAATAGACTCATGATCACCATATCATGTCATTGTGATCACCACCATGGTTATTACAACCTTAATCATAATTGACATGTAACCATAACCTTAACGCGGTCATGATTATCATGTGTATTTAAACATTGTTATGATGTTCATGACACCACATCCCATCACATGATTATATAATGATGGCATGATCATCTTCTTTTTATTGAACATGATGAAGGATACATATCACTTGATATGATCTCACTTGATTTTTTATGACTACAACATCCAATGATTAACATATGATCAAAATAAATTATCTTTAGTTACAAGAAGTCAAGAAACCCAAAATATCTCTAGCCTAAATAGGGCTGTAAACGGGTAGGTTACAGAAACGGAAACTGGTGCTTCCGTTTTCCGATTCCGATAACAATAAACCTATTTCCATTTCTGATTCCGATAAGATTGGAAAGTGCATTTTCTGTTTCTGATTTGTTTCCGATTCCGATATCGGAACTTGATATTATTTCTGATAATTATAAAAAAATTACTAATTTCTTGATTTATTTATTTAAAACATATAGAATGAGGTCTAGTTATATAACTAATAGGTCCTAATACATTAGATAATGATCAATAAGATTAAAATTCTTGATACTTTCTTATCAAATTAGATGATAAAGTATATTATTTGCGAAGGATGTAATCCTTCGGAGGTTCATATGAACAGGGTGTTTTATAAGGAATCAATTTTATAAGGAGGTCTTTGGCAGAAAAGAAAAAAAGCCTATTTCTTATGGCACAGATATGGCTAACTTTTTGAGTACAAGTGTCAGCTGTGGAAGCGGAGGTCCAAATGGGGAAGGGTACAAGGGGTGGGAGGCATCTTTAAACCTCTCCATCCACACTTTCATTGCCCCAATCACACACACGCATTGGGGATTGGAAAGGGGAGCAGAAGGCACTAAATTCTGGGGTCAGATGCAGAGAATCTAGATGCATCCCGGCCCCATAAGTTTCTCTCTCACTCACTCTCTCCCTCAAGGCATTAAACAAGTCAAGCTTATATGCAAATGAGCTCGACTCGATTATATTAGTGAACAAGCTCGTTTAAATATTTATTAAGAGTTCATTTTAATACTTATTAAGAACTCATTTAAGTATTCATTAAGATCTCTTTTAAATACTCATATTCTCTTTTAAATACTATCACCTCTCATATTTTCAGATCATCCAAAAAGACCCAGTGATGAGGAGCCTTCCCCGCCATTCAATATGCTTAGAAATGTGCTGGACATGAATGCTCAATTCGGTGGATTTAATGCTGCTTTACTTGATGCTGGAAAATCTGTGTGGGTCATGAATGTGGTGCCTACAAGCAGTGCAAAACATCTCCCTCTAATCCTTGATAGGGGTTTCCTTGGTGTTCGACATGACTAGTTTGTATTAATTTTATTCTATTTATATTCTTGGGGGTGTAAGTGAACAATTATAACAATCATGTTCCACAGTCCCTACTTTTAGTATTTTTTCCGGATTACACAGGCTTAGATTCCAAGAAGGCATCTTGATACTTCTAAATTTTCAATTGGCCTTTCTTGTCCGAACCTACCTTGCCACGTATTTGGTGCCATCTTGTGGAGGGTTGACATGATGCCAGGCAAGCTGCTGGTCAGAAAGCCTTTCCAAATCTTTGGATCCTTCATTGAATCAAAGCTGACCCTATGTTGATGTGGTGATGATGATGAATGATTGAAGATAGTCTCTTGGATAGTTAGGGCACCGATAACAAATATGCATTATCTTTCTATAGCATACATTCACATTATGACTTGGATCCGAATTTCCAGATTAAACATACCCTCTTTTGGTTCCAAGGACAACCAATTTCTCGTCTCAAAACATTAGTAGTCTTTAATACCAGAGGATTGTTCCAAATTTCACAAAAAAGAAAATATTATTCTCTCTTTCTATCATCTTCCTTAAGAAACATCTAATGATTTTGTTGCTCATATCCAATTTGTGGTTCAAAGGAGGACGTTAGGGATGCAACAGGTCAGATTCGGTGGAGATCTAAGGTGGATCCATGAACGTTTTCATTAAGCTATCAGTTTAGAAATGTTATCCATTAATTATCCTATTAGCTAATAATTGGTCGGATAATCGGATTTTAGTGTACTGTATGTATTTGGTCATAGAAAAAATATATCCGTTATATCATATCCCATATGGATACAGTCAGAAACTTTCTGAAAATTTTGAACCAAAAGGGAAGATTGAAGTATATAGTACATAAGCCACAACAACACCCCCCCCCATTTATGCTCATGTCAAGGATTGAGTAGCTATGTACTATATATGTGAATGTGTTTATTTGAAATGTGAATGTATTTATTTGAAAGTGTGAATGTGTTTATTTGTACATGTGGATGTGTTTTTGTATATGTTTGTAAGTACAAATCTGTATATACAGAAAAAATATATAATTTAATATTTTTATTTTTATTTCTTAGTAATTATTTGTCAGCGGCTAGGAAAGCCGTTGATATATATAACATTTGTCAGCGGCTTCTGTCGCAGACAAACTTTTGTCAGCGGCTTCATAGCCGTCGACAAATAGTATTTGTCAGCGGCTCATGTTGTTGACAAACCTATTTGTCAGCGGGTTTAGAGCCGCTGACAAATACTATTTGTCAGCGGCTAACTCTAGCCGTCGACATATGTATCATTTGTCAGCGGTTAACCTCCGTGGACATAACTTGTATATGTCAGCGGCTTTAAGTAGCCGCTGACATATGTATTATATGTCAGCGGCTACTGTGTGTAGACATATAATATATATGTCAGCGGCTTTAGGTAGCCGCTGACATATAATACATATGCCAGCGGTTACTGTGCGTAGACATATATATTATATGTCAGCGGCTTTGTATAGCCGTTGACAAATATATGCTAACGGGACTTTTGTCTACGGCTTTGTCAGCGGCTAAGAAGCCGTTGACATAAATTTTTGTCAGCGACTCTTTAGGATTTGTCAGCGGCTTATAGCCGCTGACAAATCCTGTTTTCCTTGTAGTGGGGGATGGAAAAGTAAATCAGTGGACCTAATATATATATTTAGAGAGGAAAATTTAATGAAACACATTAAAATAGAGATTGTAAAAGAGTACTGTAAGCGGCGGTATGTGTTGTTTGCTTAGGATTTGAAGACGTACTATGAAATGAAAGTATGTTTACCTACGTAAATGTGTTTTAAAACTACTATGACACTTGGCTAAAGAAGAGATGAAATTCTTTTCAAATTCTTAGGAGATTTTTAAGGAAGAGTAATTTTTCTGCTCTAGGAGATTACAGTAGTTAAAATTCTGTTCTTATTCGGACGTGATTGTACGTACTAGGGGACAAGTAGTGTTGATTCTTTATTTTTCTATATATTATGTAAGAATTTAATGTGTGCAAACTGAAGAGAGAGAGAGAGAGAGAGACCCACAGTACCTATAATTTTTACTTGTTTTATTTATTATGCATTATATTTCACTGCAGCAAACAAGTGGCAGCGAAGTCCCCATTTATTTCTGTAGAAGTACTGCTCGAGGTATACATAATACAACCTTATCTTCCTTTGTTACAAACACACGTACAAACTTTCCGACAACACACTGGTATTCATACGTTTCACAACGTGCAAGGAGACCGCCGCTCTTTTATTGCAGTGAACGTTTAGATCATCTATTAGTAGTGTCCACCACTGCCGCCGCCGCCACTACCGTAGCCGGATCCGTATCCAGAGCCCGACCCATTGCCACTGCCGCGGCCCCCACCTCCGCCTCCCCCACCACCGCTGCCATAAGCTCCATTTCCACCACCCGAACCGTAGCCGGAACCATAACCAGACCCATATCCAGAACCGCTCCCGTTTCCACCTCCACCGCCACCACCTTGCCCGCCGCCACCTCCACCACCACCGCCGCGTCCATACCCACCGGCTCCACCAGCGCCATAGCCCGACCCGCTACCGGATCCATACCCTGAGCCACTCCCACTTCCATGCCCACCCCCAGACCCCCCTCCTCCGCCCCCACCACCACCCTCTCCGTAACCCCCGCCTTTGGCACCACCCGCTCCAGAACCGGAGCCATAGCCACTTCCGGATCCATATCCGGAGCCCTGGCCACCACCCTGGCCTCCCCCACCGCCACCTCCTCTTCCGTAACCCCCACCATAGGCTCCTCCGGCACCTTGACCATACCCTTCCCCATAACCGGAACCGGAGCCACCACCTTGTCCACCACCACCTCCACCCCCTTGGCCACCACCCCCACCACCCGCATACTGGGTGAGGACCCTGGCGGCAGAGGTCACGCCCAGAAAGAGCATAACCAGAAACCCGACACTGACAATCTTATTAGTATGGCTAGCCATGGCTAATTAACTTGACAAGCAGCCAGAAGAGAGAAGGGTCTGGGATGATCCTGCATTGTGAGGCAGCGGGGGTATTTATAGGCGATGCAGGTGGATCACAGCTTGCAGTGAGCAGGTAGGCAGATGAGTTCGATACATCATCATCTCTCCGCGTCCATGCATGCAAAGTCTTGTTGCGGGGCCATCGCAGAGGGAGACTTTTTAAGGTCTGAAATATAAAAAGAAGAGATGTTTACATGTGAATAGAAAACAGGAAACCAAGTTGCTCAAAATGACTGCAAGTGATCTTCTCTATTTTAAGTTTTACCAAGTCAACACTTCCATAAAAAACTGAAAAAGCTAATAGTTAGAAGTACTATTCGGTGATCTTCCAATATGTCAACCAAATCTGCATGCATGAGTGGTTCAGGGCCTGTTTTGGCGCCGTCTCTAGCTACATTTAAGCATCTTTGGGTTTGCATAGATTTCAATCCGGTTATTTCGAGAGCGGAGAGTCCTCGAAGTAGTTTAATTACATGATATTTCAATTAGGTTTTGGTCCTTCAGTATAGGAATTACAAACTAAAAGTTTCTACATACCCTTAGTAAAAACAAAAGTGCATGTAGGAAAAGATTTAACTTACGTAAATATATATAAATCAATTATAATGTCATTCTCATTCAATATCCCGATAAAATTAGACAAAACAATCTTTATTTAATATCCACTAACTGATGATACTTTAATTGTAAAAGAAAATCATACAATAATTTACGATACTTCAAACAATATCTCTAATTTACGCTACTTCAAATACAAGACAAACATATATAATATTTTATGACACAAAACGATCAATATTTAGTAAGAGGAAACAAAAAGGCATCTTGTATAGGGGGACAGTGTCCTCACAGGTGTTCTCAAAGCCCATCCAATGTTAGATACCCTTTCCAATGAATGGCCATGGCCAGGAACATCCACAACGCAAGCGAAGAGAGCAGGATCAGGAAGACGTAGCTCCGCTCAGGGCCGTCAACGTGTTCGGATAATATTTCACTTTAATTTATATTTACATCTGATTAGAATATCCAATAGACATATTTGAATATTTATTTAATTATTCGAACCAAAAACAAAAAATAGGTGTTCGCTCCAATTATTATTCAACCGATTATATATTTTGATAAGTTCTACTAATTCTAGTGATGTTTATATGTTTAAATAAATAGTAATTTGATATTTGAAGTATGCTTAAGACATGTTGAGCCATAATAATGAAGTTTGTTGTGATTTTTTTATTTTAGTGATTTTACTTATTTAGATAAATTGTTTAAGTCATTTGTTATTATCTAACATATAAAGAATTTAGTTATTTAAAATTTATCTAAATAAATATAATTTTAATATTATTAAGTTACCAGATAAAGTTGAAATAATCAAGTATTTAAATTATTATCCGAATTCAGATATTATTCGGTGGAGTCGAATTTGGATAGAAAAATTTATTATGCATCAGATAATATCCAAAGTCACATATTCCGGTAATGCTAAACGAAACAGAGGCAGATACTATTTGCTCCGTATTCGCTGCTCTGTTTACAGCCCTATCTTTGCCTGCATATTTAAATCCGACAAATAAAACTTGCTGCACCACCGGCTGCCACCAGTTTTTTTAACTACTTTTTTAATGGTCTCCATTATGTCTGATCAGATTACTCAAAAAAATTTAAAATTTAAAAACTAAGGCTCAATAAACAACAAATATTTCTCTTTAAATCCAGGTAGTGTTGAAAGGCAGTGGAGATGATGGCATTCTTCAGATTTTGGAACCCCTATATCATGTTTTGGACTGCCTACTTATTATCGGGATCAGACAGACACACCTAGACCTTTACTCACATAGATATGATGGGAAGTAGATCATTTTTCATGCAAAAGTAGAAAAATATTGAATCTATCTCATATGTGCGTGACTTGGACATACAAAGGTCCAGGGAAAAATAAATAAATGAGGATCTCACCTCAATTAAGAATGTGCAGCTCGCTGTTATTAGGAAATATATTAATCCTACATCTAGAAAAATTAAGAAGGAATAATCACATCTAAAATCGGAAAATTTTTCATACTTAATTTACTCATATATCTTTCTAATTATATTAACATATAGATAATGACAATAAACAATACCATTTAATTTTCTCTTCTAATTTCATCCTATCAAAATTAAAAGGATATTTTATTTTTTGGAAACGTACCTGGGCATGAAATTTAAAGTTTTGAAAGGTATATAATAAAATTTGAAAAGGCTTAGAACTATATATACAATTGTTTCAATCTTGTCAGAACTTTGCATTTTTTCTCCTTTAAGTTATGATGATTAAAATACCATTATGTACGATGAGAATATATTTGACAATACTAAGATTCACATGGATATAATAAATATGATAGATTCAGAAGATACAAGAAGAAATACATGTAATTATTCCAACGAATGGACATGAAGTATGCCTTGATAGTCTTTTTTTTGAAAGGTGACTTATTAGTTGGTCTAGTATATACATATATGTATGTTGGACTAGAGTTCGAATCCGAACCAGGCTCCATATTTTCATCTTAATAGGAAGATAATTTTGCACAAACAAACAATTCTACATATAATTTTGAATGTAAATTATTTTCCCAAAAATAATACCATGGACCTAGAGACATAATTCGGCGGTACACTTATAGCCAAACAATAAGAAGAGTTTTGACTCATAGTTGACTTGAATGGATTGACGATTTCGGAAAAAGAGGTCAAGAAGTGAAACCAGCTGTCCTATGTGGTTAGTTCATCTCGGTGGTCGATCCTTCCCGTTAGCAATGCAAAGGTCATTACTTTCGAGTTGAATGCAGGCATGCTTAACTAAGCCTTAACTTGGCACAAAGTTACATTTAATTTGATGAATATGAGAACAAAAATTAAAAGAAAACGACTGAACGATGCACGGCCTGACATGATTTGCGCTTGGGTGTCTAACTAAATTTGTACTAGTTTGCAATCGGTCAACTCCCATAAGAACACTAGTTTAACGTGGGATATATTTGAACCAACATCACTCTTTTTCCAGGTTGTTTATTTTAACATAAAACAGTGTAATAAGAAATGATTATTTCATTTTACGGTGTTTACAGTTGTTCGGAATGATATAAAATAATAAAAAATAAAATCCTGTCTAGGCCTTATCTATCAACTTGACAACTCAATTCTCTTATTTTGATTTACTAACCCAGAATAAAAAGATTGAGGCATCCCTCTTATTTTGTCTTATAAACAGTCAAATAAATATTTCCTAATTCTAAAGCAAGGAAATTTTACTTGTTTTAAAATTGATGATTTTGAAATTGGTGATTTACACAGGTTTTCCGGGTACTCCTGAGCAACGACAATCCCTACATTGAGGGACAAGATTTTCTTTATTTTTAATCAAGGGTAAGAAGGTAACTAATTTTCCGCTTATCACCAAGCCTTTTCAGAGTACATTGAGAACACTCCTCTCCAACAGATAATAGATAATCATAGATGATTGTAAACGAATAGATTTTATTAAAATTTTAGAGGTATAATAGTCAATACAAGGATTCAAAGGGTATGAAGTTCGATATGTAAAATTTGAGGGACATACTTGCAACAGAACCTAAAAGAAAGTAAGTGCATATATGGAAATATGGAATTGGGTTAAGTGCAAAAGTAAGTTTAATCATCCAGAGACTTAAGCATGATCTGAGAACCTTAAGCATGTATGCATATATACGGTTGCCTAATATCTTAATTGTTAATCATCTCAATTGTTGATCATCAAATGATATTTTAGTACTGATGAACCTTATATTTCACGAATTGAAGTACTCTCAATATAGCTCGGTTGGTGCTGAGAGGGTAGTTTTTTCAAAACACTTCCTCATGGGTAGTTTTTTCTTTTTTTAGTAATACTTGTTGCAATGTTCCTGCGTGTTACACGTAAGGGGATTGTAGTAGGTAAAAAAAAAAATATATTTTTTTTTTCTAGGTCGACACTTTTTATTGTTCATCAGAATTTGATTTTTGATTTTTTTGATTTTTTAAGATCGTTCGATCGGACATTACACTGTACGGATAGTTAGGACACCTCGAAGCCGACCTAATTTTTTTTTAAAAAAAATTATTTACTCACTGTAATGCCCTTGCGTGCGACATAAGGACATTACAGCAAGTAATACTTTTTTTTTTTTTCATTTTCGATGAGGTGTTTTTTGAACTGAGCCCATGGACGCCTCGAAACTACTGTGATCATCTGTTTCTTTCCATCCTAACCTAACGAAAAACCACAAAAGAGATGGCTTCCGGCTTCAACAGGTTGCTGCAGTGGAGTGTTTAACTTCACAAGTAGGAGAGAATGAGCTGGATTTTATGGTTTTCTATATAAAGTCAAGCTTAGGCACTCTTTGGAAATACTTTTAGAACGGGGTGAAAAGTTAATAGACTAATTTTTTTTAAAAATTGTACTTCCACCAATTTTTAAAAATCCCTTCATTAATTATTACATCTCTCTTTCTATACTTCTCATAACCTCCTTTACACACGGAAGCCGAGACAATCCCTCTTTATTAAAATAATTCATGTTCCATCACACTTTTGAGGTTGACCATGAGTAGTTGGTAGTGTTGCCAGAGGCAGCCTTAGGCTCGGAGTACCATTGACCGTTGGTGTCAGGGGTTTTGCAAAACTTTTTATTCTTTGGGAAAGTAACTTTCTTTTCTTTTCAAACTAAAAAAATGTTTTGAAAAGATATATATTGTTAACACTTCATAGTCGGCGGTGCGAAACAAGACCAAACGATCCTCGACGAAAGTCTAAAGAGATCCAAAGAGGAGGTTGGGCGTGGGATATGATCATGTAGAACTTGTGGGCACTAATCTTGATCCTTCAAATTTAAATAAATAATAATATACTTGAATATCATATCCGAGCTCTTTCTTTGCGATGGAACAATACGGACGCCTAATTAGTTAGTCGGATGAGTTACGTACATCAGTTATTTTATACCTTATTCGTTGAGACGAATTAATGAAGTACTACTCTTGGATCCAATAAAGAAATTAATCAGCAAAAAGAAGAAAAAATGAGCTACCTTGCTATTAGCCAAAGGAAAACTACCTGATGTAAGCTTAAGTCAACGTTGAACGGAACAGTAAAAGGCAGGCGAGGAGACACATAAAAGGTTGAAGAGAAGATCTTGAAAGTACATCTAGAAGCTTTAGTTGTTCTTACAAGGACGTGTATTAATAAGCTTTTCTTTTTCTTTTTTCTACAATTGTCCGACTCCGACCAAAGGTTGGAAGGCTGGAGTGTGAGATGATTTTCAAATTTAAAATTTAAAAAATTACTCTTTAGTTTTTATAAGTTTTCGATATTCCTCGTAAATTCTTGCAATCTTTATATTTCTTATTTTATGTTTTCAAAAAACCCCTCAATTCTCTCAAAAAATCCGTACGGAGGGACTTTTTTAAAGATGATTTTTTAAGGAACTATTGAGATTGTAAAGATTTATAAGAAAATATTAGAAGATTATAGAAATTGAAGAGTAAAAATTCTAACAAGAAATTATTAAAAAACATGGCAGCCATTGGGCTGTGGCGACGTTGTGGCCACAGGAAGCAATAAGTCAGATTTTTCTTTCTAGAAAATACTTTTTATCCAGGCGATTATTGAATCATGCTTGCATACAGTTTGGCTTTTAACTGTTTGTTGCTTAATTTAGACCGCAGTCCAATCAAATGCATAACTCGGTTGATTTCCGACAGGGCTGTGTGTGTCTGCGGGCGTGAGCATGGGGGCAACAGGTTCTCCCCGCTGCTCATGCAGTCAAAATATCTTTCTATTTTTTAATTTTTTTAGATAGTCTCAAATGTGTCTCACATTTGTGTACAATGTGACATTTTCCTGGATATTAAAAAAAATCTAGAAAATAAAAACTATTATTGGACTCCATCCATTAAAGATATTTTTTAATTGTTATTGGACTTGGCTCATTAAAGATATTTTTACTTGAGTAGCACTTTGATGCACCGACCTCATTACTGCACCGAGGGTCAATATAGTGAGGTTAAAAATAGTTATCTTTAGAATTCAAAAGTTATTTTTAGTATTCTTTTAGGTGGGCCCCGAAGCTTCTACATGTCTGTACAAGCAGATCACCGATCGGATGATTCAAAAAATATGAAAAGTCAAAAGCTGTTGTAAGGCTCAACCTATTAATGGCATTTTTTACTGTTTGTTGGGGCCTGATTTTTATTTTTAAATTTTTTTGAATTGTCCGATAGAGATCGGCGTACACGGATCTATAGGACACTTCGGAGCTGACCTAAAAAAACTTCAAAAATATTTTTTTTTACCCCAGCGCGCTGACCCACCTCAATGCAGCACTCGGGTGAGAGCAGGGTTCAATGCAGCAAATATTGCTTTTTTTTTACTTAAGAATAAAGTTCGAGTCGGTCCATTACAGATATTTTATTGTTCATTAAGATTTTATTCTTTATTTTTAAATTTTTTTGAGTTGTTCAATTTCCAATTGTACAGATGTATTGGGGTTGCCTTAATTTTTTTTTAAATTTTGGCTGAACCGACAACCGATGCATCAAGTCAAACTCTAAAAACATTCTTTGCATCGTGCTGATAGATGAAAACGAGGGGGCCCCTTGATTTGCCGTAGGCTATCATAAAATATCAATTTTGAAGTCATTCATTTTAAAACAGACTACAGCAGAGTCTAAAGTTTTAAATCGCGGATTTTAAAATATAATTCCAAGTCTGGCTTCTGGCAATTTAGGACGACATTCATATTAAATGTAACATTTTTTGTGCGTATAGTTTTAAAATAGAAGAGACTTATAAGTGGAGAAAGGAGAAAAATCTTGCATATTTTTATATTAGTCCCTGCAAACTTAATATAATTTAGTAACCCAAACTTTCATGTTACACCTAACCTAAATGCGTTGAAGTTTGACAACGAAGAAAGCCAGCGAGGTGGCGAAGTCGGCAAAGCCCATGGACGTCTGCGTTCCACCTGTGTCTCTTCTGTAGATAGTAGCTCTTTAATTATCTTTATATCTTTTTGGAAAGATTTACCTTTTACTTTATGTATCTTTATATATCTTTGACATATTATTAATTCTTAAAGTTATCAACAACATATATATATATATAGAGAGAGAGAGAGAGAAATAAAGGTTAAACGATCTGATAACACTATATGTGCATGAATGGTTAAACTATCAGATAATACTATATGTGAATGCTAGTGTGATTGTAAACTTCTCGCACTGCCTTTTGAGAACAAACAAATACGAAATATCTAAGTTTTGGAATATGCTTACATATATGTCCTTCAAATTGTGCAATTCGCCAGATTTCTATTTGTCAAACAATATGTGGGATGCATATAAAGGTGTCTTGTAAACAAGTGAATGAGAAATGAAGGTTAAGAGAGTGATGTGCATAACAAGACAGGCAAGAAGATGGGCATGTGACTAAAATTGTATTTAGAGATAATTACACATGTACAGAATCTTCTTTCATTA